>OZ025300.1:66350289-68850289 GCA_964019185.1 Maratus speculifer
AACGAAAATTGTATACAAAATGAGTTGGTTTACTAAATAATTTTTTACTGCGCATGCGTCAACGATATCAAAATTTCATTTGCATATTATGTTAGCTAAATGTATAGAGCAACTTTTGTGAAAGTCACAAAATCATAACTTGAAAATTCTGAAAATAATTGTCAATTGAATAAGTTGAAAATCCGTTATTCTCAAAATGAAGCAAAAACAAGAGGGGTTGTATCCATATATTCATTGATTAGTGTCAATATAGAATACACAATACGGAATGTACTACTACATTTGGATTAAATCCCTCATTTTTTTTTTTTTTTTTTTTTTTTTTTTTTGGGCTTCATTTTGGAAACAACGGGTTTTGTCCTTTTTCTATAGACGATTACTTTCAGAATTTTCAAGCTATGATTTTGAGACTTTTACAAAAGTTGCTCTATACATTTAGCTAACATAATATGCAAATGAAATTTTGATATCTTTGGCGCATGCGCAGTAAAAAATTATTTAGTAAACCTACTCATTTTTCATACAATTTTTATTATTTTTTAATTCTGATTACTGTGTGCAATGTTGTTTGTCATATTTTCTGAAAAAAAAATATTATTTTATATTAAGAACTCTGAAAATTATAAGGGAAAAACTTGGAAAAATTTAGGATCATTTAAAAAAAAAAACCTTAATTACTCTGCGAGTATGCATGCTATTTGCATAAAAATGAGCACAGTGTATTACAATAAGGCATTCAATCATAATCTAGAGTTTGAGCGCTTTTGCTACATTAGTTTTGACAGGGTTATTCAAAAGATATTTATTTTTTTAAATTTGCTGACGGTCTCCTATGGAGTTTCGGTAAAAAATCTTCACGGAGATGTATGACGTATACTATTATATTTATGCACTAAGAGTTTCGAGATGATTCCTCATGTATTTTACTAGATATTTAGTAAAATGTCTAAAATCGCAAGTGTCCAATAATCAATGGCTATATAGTGTATAAATAAAACTCATAAACTTATAAGTGCCATCATTTCCTGTGTATAATCCGCGGATCAAACAATTCTTTTCGGATCCAGAAAACTTATTTAGTGATTGAACAACAATATACGGCGATCTAGAAAGTTACATTTCTTTTTACACAAATTCTGGGTTGAAAAATAATTGTTTGATCCGCGAATTATACGCAGGAAATTACAGTAAGCAAGTAGGGTATATTAAAAATTACCGTACCTTTATTAAATCTAAAAATAATTTTTTTTTTATAAAGAATTGCTAAAACAAAATTATATAAAATATCATAATAAATAAATTTTATATATGCAATATACACATACACATATACATACATATACATATACATATATAAGATGAATATCTATATTATAAAGGCCAAACGTATCTGTGCGTAACGCATACGTCATTCTGCGAATGGCAACACTTTCCCATGCAGTTTCGTTTTTGCAGTTTTATCTACCATAAATGTTATACTTCTAAATGTCCCACATTTTCAATTTTTACATCGTAGAATAGGGAAAAAAATATACTTTTAAATGCAATTTGTTTGAAATCTGTATCTCAATTTGTTTTTGAGTTATTAATTTTTTATAGTTTTTAATACCATTTTTTTGACTGTGGCAACAGAAAAACATAATTGTATTAAAAGTATGATTAAAAGTAAAGTAAAAAAAGCCGGAGATTTCTGTACCTTTTTGTTGCCATTTTCTCATAAAAAAGTGAAAATTTTTGAAATTAAAATACGTGTTCTGTTAAAAATATATGAGAGCTGCATATGTAAATTTTGAAATTATGAAAATAATGTCGAGTTTAGATTACATGGAAGAAAAAAAATCTGTGAATGATTCAAAGTGAAACAAATTTTGCTGGTTTTCCTTTTGGAATACCAAGCATGCGACCCTTAATTGATAATTGTATTATAGTAACATAGATAACATAGATGTATAATAGATAATTGTATATAGTATATTTTTCTGCTTACATATATGATTAAAATTATTTTTTTTATAATTTCTATACATCTGAATTTTATAGAAATTGTATTTTGTAAATTTTAGATTAAATATTATTTGTTTAATAGTTAGACTTACAAATACAAGGTGCATTTTTTACTGTAACTAATTTCGTTGATTTATTATAAATCAATGAAATAGCTCCTACTTAAACATTTTCTTTCGTCGAAATTCGACGGGTTCTACCTTTTTTTTGATAAATTGCAATAAAATAGTTCTTCATATAAAGCTATAGAAGGTATGTGGACTGTAAATAAATTTTCCTAATACAGGACTGGGTTAGGGAATTTTCTAGTGAATTAAACAGTATTTTCTTGAGGAAATACAGACTTTCAAAATCACGAAATATTTTGCTATTTGAATAGACGAATATTTCTGTAAGATAATATTAGTAGTTCCCTTTAAAAATTTTCTTGTAGCATCTCTATAAATGCAATGGAAATACACAAAGCCGTAATTTTTATTTTGAAAAGCACAAAGTAAGAAAAAAGAAATTATCTCTTGAAATTCTTTAATATATAATTTGTAAAATCAATTTACAGTCGAGTCTCTATACAACGAAATCCATTGTTCCAGTAAAAAATTCGTTATATAGAGAAATTCGTTGAATAGAGAAAGCCGTTAAAAGTTCTGTTTAATGTGAAAGTTTTGAACAAATGTTATTAAAATTAAAAATTTGAAGTGTTTAAGTATAAATATTAACGTAATATCCTATTTCTTAATTATTTGAACAGTTTTAAAAAAGAGAATAGACATTTATTTAAAAGCTTAATAAAAATCACAGAATCAAAACGTATGTTAATTTTTTTTGCCATTAAAAACACAATTTTCTCAAATTTACGGGGGCGATCTCATTGCTCCGGGAATGAATGTCCCTCCAAACCACCCTCTGAAATCAACACTGACTTCAATTACCACATTGATCCAGTTTTTATATGTGTAACAATTAAATTGACACTGTTTCTCGAAGGATGTTAAAAGATGTGTGGGAGGGGGGCTGATGGAATGAATTTCTTGGACTCAAAAATCAAGGATATTCAAGGTAGAGAAGCAACATAAAAAACTCAGCCTTGAACAATAAATCAAAAATAAGTGATGGAAATTTGATTCCATGTGATTTTGAAGCTTTTTTTAAAACTGAATAAATAAAGAACATTTTATGAAAAATTCGTTGTATGGAGATAGATATTTCGCTATATAGAGACTGTTTTTAATGTAATCATGAAAAAAAGGGGACCGTTCCTGCTAAAAATTCGTTATATAGAGAAAATTGATGTATGGAGCTTCGTTATAGAGAGACTCGACTGTATTTCTTTTTATATATTTTTGAAAATTGAATTCCATATCCATTTTTGCTGAACTGCATAGACTGAAAAAAGTTACCTATTTATTATTTAAATTCGATGTCATTAGTATAGAATAAGAATTATTACAACGGCAACAGATATAGAAGCTTCTTCAGGATAATTTAACTTTCGAGCGCCAAACTTTTTATCAATTTATGATTAATGCTTAGAAGTAGACTTTCCTAAAAAGTATTTACTACACTGAGAAGATAAATTCTGAATTTCTACTGATTAGAGATTGTAATGTATGAAAATGCTATTGTATGTAGTTGAAAAATGCGACGATAGCAAGTTCACCGGTCATAAATAAAATATGAAAGATCTGAGAAAAGGTTTGTATTGACGTTTTAGCCGATAAGTACATTATTTCAGGAGATTTATGATTTCGTTTTCAAATAAATCAGTTTTAGGAATCTTTTAAACTTTAAGATAATTTTATTTTGTGGTTTATTTTGAATGAAATATAAAATAAAATGCTCAAATACATTTCTTTTGATTATGCGTTTATCGTAACATGTATCTAAAATTTTGGAAAAGTTTATTATTTTAATTAATCCCTTAACTAACCCTTAACTTTTCCGTTTCATAAATTGAAAATATCTGTTTCACACCACTATTATTTAAATAAAATATTCATAACATTTAGTCTAAGCATTTCCGCCTTTAAATAGGATGAAATTATTTTTAAAAAATATTGGTGTCTAAAAACTTTAAATAATGAATTAAGCAAATTCGTCATCCCCGAACGGTATACGTTCAAACCAGTAAAGGGGTTAAATTAATTTTTTCAATGTTATACCTTCATTTTCGTAATTTGCGTTTGAAAAGAGATTCTTAATTTGAACATTTTTCGCGCAGACATCACAGTTTGAAGGTGAAGCGTCTTGCTAGTAAACAGAAGGTTCTTAGTTTGAGTCTGTCGTTGAAAGTTAAACTTTTCTTATTAAGATGGATTTAATTAAAAAAAAAAAAAAAATTCGTATTTTTTTTTTTTTTTTTTTTTTTTTTTTTTTTTTTTTTTTTGTTATATTATATTGTGATAAAACATCACTGATATTCATAATACTTTAGAGTTCAATTTTCTTTATATTTTGAAAACTAGTGTGATTTATTAAAGATTCTGTATTGAAAATTTTATTTAAATATTTTTTTTTTTGGGGGGGGGGGCTTGTAGGTGTGGAAATTTAAAATTTTATTTATATCTCCGCTAATTATTTTTTCAGACTTGCATAAAATTTGAAATTCTGAATATTTTTTGAAGAATTTGATTTTGAAATTTTTAATTTGATTTAGAAGAATGTAGCTTTTTTATAATTATTTTAAAATTAAATTTATTGGTACTACTATCAATGTAAGAATTTATTAATAATAAAATAATGATTTGGATTGAAAGAAATGTTAAACAAATTCTCTGTACGATCTGCGATTCCTCTTACCAACTAGTTTTCAATAATAACCCGGTAGGACGGGTGCGGGGTGTTTTGACACCCCATATCTGAAAATATCCATCAACTGTCTCTCCTTATAAACCGAAGTGGTCAGGTCATTCAGAGCCTACTTTCAAGATTATCTTCCGTGCGTAAAGTATAAAAACTGAGAATTAAAACTTTTTCTCAGTTTTTGTAGATGGAATTTGGGTGTTGAGACATTCAAAAGATTTCAATTTTCTGATCCATGTACACTGTCATTTTTATAAAAATTCATAAATCTCATTATTTGTATCAACAATAATGTATAATTTTAAAGAAAATTTGTAAATAAAAAACATTAAGTGCTATATAGGAAAACTTAAGTATTTTCAATAAGTAAAATAAAGGTGACAGTTTTTATTTTTTTATTAATTTTTTTTACTAACGAGAATTTAATATTTAAGTTGTCATGAAAAAGGCTAGATCTGGTTTTCATGATGTTTCACTATGTTTTTTAAAATATATATGACGTAATATATAGTCACCTGCGGAGAACCACTATATTTCCAATCTGATATAATATTCCCCTTTTTTTTTAAATCCGTCAAACTATTTATTCAATCTACATTTCATTTTCATTTTTCGCGTAGAATTCTTCAATAAAAATGTTCTGGTATAATATTCACCTTTAAAAAAATTGTCGAACTATGTAATATTTCATTTTCCACGTGGAAATCTTTCAATATAAAAGTAATTGCTATGGTAAGAATTTTATAGTGGATTCTTAATTGTTGGTAACTGCTACAACGAAAAATGCTTAAATTTGATAAGAAATTACCGTTAAATAAATGTTTTTTACTGATTAAAAATTAAATAAAATGTATTTCTATTCCTACTTACTTTGTTTGCCTCAGCTATGATTTAACACATTTGTACTTAACATTTTATATTCTACTTCCAAACAAAGGACTTGTACAAAGTTAAAGGCATACAAATTTTCATAAATATATTTTAAAAGTGATGGACTTTTGGGATAGTGTTTGGGATTTAACTGTTATAACAAAATTATATAGGGAACATTATAATAAAGTAAACTTATATATATGATGTATGCACATTTGCACATACATAAATTTAAGGTTTTCTTTAAATAGTTATCAAATAGTTTATTTAATAATGCCGCAGGAAATTGATTATAATGGAAATTATTTTAATTCAATCTAAAAACAAAATACCTTTTGTTCGGGGGGGGGGGGGGGTTGGGAAGTACAAAATAAGAATAAAAAAGAATCGCTTTAACTTCTTTAATATCCAATTCCAAGATAAAATAAAAGTTTTTGATACATTTTTTATTGATTTTTATATCGATCTTTGCTGAACCATTTAGACTGAGAATTTCATTTATTATTTAAACTGAACATCATTTGTAGACAATAAAATTGATTACTATGGCAAAAAGTATAAATGTTTTTATCAGGATAATTTAACTTTCAATCGTTAAATATTGCATCAATATATGAATAATGCTTAGAAATGAGCTTTTAGAAAAGTACTTTCTATACTGAGGTGATAAATTCGAAATTCCTGCAGACTAGAAACTGTAAAATACCAAAAGGGTATTGTAAGTAATTGAAAAATGCGATGATAACAAGTTCATCAGTCACAAACAAAACATTAGTGATCGGAAAGGAGATTTGTATTGACATTTTGGCCAATAAGTACTGTATTTAGAAAGATTAATGATTTCTTTTTGCAAATAATTCACTTTTAAGAGACTTTTAAACTTTAAGTTAACTTTATTTTGTGATTTATCTTAAACAAAATAAAAAAAAATGCCTAACCATCTTTTTTTTTTTTTTTTTTTTTTTTAATTATGTGTTCCAAATGCTTTTATTTCTTTCATATTTTATATTGCAACAATAAATCAAACTTTTCTATTATATATTTATGTATCACGAAAAGCTTAATTTAAGTAGCACTGTGATTCATATCTTAGATTATGATTTTATTCATTCACACTGGAAGAGCCCGTTTTGATTTAAATTTTTGGTAGCATTAATTTTGTACAATACATTTCAACCAATTTATTCAATGAAACAGTGAAATAATTTCGATGTATTCTGGGTTGCGTAGTTGCAGTGACACTATCTATCCAATGTAAAGGTGTTTCGACTAGATATGGTATAATGTGCCATGAAAGAAAAAAATATAAACTTTTTGTAAAATCACGCAAAATACTAATGTATGTTTTCCGTGGTTTTCTTTGAACCTTTAAGTAACCTTGAATAAACACGTGTTAGGTTTCCTTAGAAAGACCCCCCCCCCCACTACCTGGAGGGTGTTCCCCCTAGGGTCTATACCCTTCGTGCAGATAATCGACCATCATACATAACACTAATACAACACCAACAAGAATTCTACAGAATTTTACAAGAATGCCGAGATTATGATTAGACAAGGCATAGGTTACGACTAAAATATTCTAGTATAAAAAATAAAACCCAAATTCATCTTTTATATAACTTACCATGTCTCATATATTGTAAGGTTAAAATTATATACATTTATACACTTTAAAAATGTATTCATTCTGTTTGTTTTCCCTAAAGCATTTCGTCAGAGTTCCAATACACATCGAATTATGGGAGAAAGTTCAATAATCAGTAAAACTCATTAGTGGAATATTATTTATTTTTAAAAAATTTACTACACGTATTTTGAATGAACTTGCATTATAATTTTTCAGGAGTAGTTTTAGTATATTGCATATTGCTCTACACTGCGGAATTGTACAAGTAAATCAGTTATTTTGAAATAAATTTCCATAATCACGTAAATCCGATTATGAAAGATTAGTCTTTATAAAAACTATTAATAGACGGTTTTTGATGAGACTTACGTTGTTAGTTAGACAAATTTTCAATGATAATTTTTGTAAATTGCATACCGCTATGTCGTTCTATAACAAAACATACTATGAAAAAAATCAAAGATTCACCTAGATAGGCAGATCAGCGTAGCGGGCGACGCCTACTAGTATTTTATATAAAGTCTTAAAGCGAAATGTAAAATTCCATATTGATTCAAGTACAATAAATAAATAAATAAAATATAAACTTTAAAAAGCTCACATTTTTATTTAAAAGGCAATGAAAATAATAAAATAAAATTTAAAAATTAAAAATATACATTTTATTTAAAATTTCTTTCTCCTTTCGGTCTAGAATTTTCGTTTGAATAAATCAATGAATTCGAAGACTGTAATTTGTGATATTCACTTACCTTGCAATATATATCAGCCCAAAAAATTTTTTTTAACACTTTTCAAGGTATTTTTAAGTTACGAGCATAAAGTTTGTTAATTTTTACTATTCGCACATCAATCAGATTTTTTATTGTATTTTTTGTAATTAAATTTAAGTCAATTTCGGTTTTCAATTAAAGAAAGCAAGTAAAAATATTATATTTAATTCTAGATAAATTAATGCGTTGGGTTTTATGGCACAAAATCCTCTTAGGGATGCGCTGTGCAATAATAATAGCTAAATGAAATACACAAAATTTGATATTAAGTGACCTAGTTATTAAATTAATAGAAGAAAATAAATGCAATTGAAAGATTCTATATTCATAATAGACGAAGAATATTCAAACAGACGAAGAATATTCCAGATTATGTGTAAAATGTTACAATAAACTACATATGTAATGCATATGCACACTTAACCCTTTGAGGTGCAAAACAGTCCTATTCATGAAATGCTGAAATTATTGAATGACACCAGAATTTAAAACAAATTTATTTCAAAATGCATAAATGCTTTTCTTTACGTACTTGATAAAGTTAAAATTTTTACTTCAAAATTCTTGAGTCAATGTGGCATTTATATATTAAAATTAAGTGAGATATATTTTATCCCACCGTCCTTCAAAAGGTTGAAAGAAAGATTGTCCATAAATTGTAGGGCAGGCACAATTGTCCCTGGTACCACTTTCTTTAAACAGAAATCTTTTACAGACATTTTGACGATAATTGCAAGAAAATTAATTTAAAAAATACTTATGAATAGAATTTAAAAATAGTCGCCTGTGGCAGTCCTGAAATTCGTATTAAATAGTTATCTTTATTGTACTGCAAGAAATGTAAATTGACTGTAAACAAACTATTTTAATTAATTCTAAAAAACACAACGCCGTTCGTTTTTTCTTTTTTTCTTTTCTTTTTCTTTCCTTTTTTAAAGTATAAAATAAGAAAAAAAATAAAAGTATCGTTTAAATATTTTAATTATACAAATTCTAAAGTAAATTAAAATTTTCCTATATTTTTGTTATTTAATTTAACACCGATCTTTGCAGAATTGATTAGACTGGGAATATTTATTTATTATTTAAATTGAATATCATTAGCAAATTTATTAATGTGCCAAAAAATATAAATGTTTTTATCAAGGTAATTTAACTTTAAAGCGCCAAGTATTGTACCAATTTATGATTAATGCTTAAAAATGGACTTTTAGAAAAGTATTTTCAATACTGAGATGATAAATTCGAAATTGCTGCAGACTAGAGATTGTAAAATTCCGAAAAGGTATTGTATGTAATTGAAAAGTGCGACGATAGTAAGTTCATCAGTCAAAAATAAAACACGAGTGACTGGATAAGAGATTTGCATTGGCATTTTGGTCAATAAGTACTTTATTTAGAAAGATACATGATTTTGTTTTGCAAATAATTCACTTTCAAGAGTCTTTTAAACTTTAAGATAACTTTATTTTTTGATTTATCTTGATCGAAATAGAAAATAAAATGTTTAAATACCCTTTTTTATAATGTGTTTGATGTTTTTATTTCTTTCATTTTTTATTTTGTAACAATCAATTAAACTTTTCTTTTATATATTTATATAACATAAAATGTCATTATGTATCATTAGCTTAACTCTTTCGAGTCCGACATTTTTTTCCCCAGTTTTTAGAAAAAAATTACTTTTACATTCAGAGTCTTTTTTCTAAGTACAAAATAAGAAAAAAGTGAAAGTATCATAAAATTTCTTTATAATCCAAATTCTCAGATAATTTTTTTTCAAATATTTTTTGTTATTTTTACATCGATTTTTACTGATTTGATTAGGCTGAGAAATTTTATTTATTATTTAAAGAAATTCATTCTTAAAGAAAAAAAAATGATTAATGTGGCAAAAAGCATAGAGGTTTCTTCACGATAATTTAAATTTCAAGAGCCAAAATTATATCAACTTCTGATTAATGTTTAGAAATGGACTTTTCTAAAAGCATATTTTACACTCAGAAGATTACTTCGAAATTATGAAAACTAGAAATTGTAACATACCAAAGAGGTATCGTACGCAATTGAAAAATGCGACGATAGCAAGCTCACCTGTCTTAAATAAAATGAAGGTGTTCTGATACGAGATTTCTATTGACGTTTTGGCCAATACGTACTTTATTCCAAAAGATTTATGATTTCGTCGTGCAAATAATTCAGTTTTAAGAATCTATTAAACTGTAAGATAATTTTATTCTTCGATTTATTCTGAACGAAGCAGAAAATAAAACTCTTCAATACTTATCTCTTTATTGTGTGCTTCAAAAGTTTTTTTTATTTTATTATTTTTGCCAAAATAATTCAAATTTTCTTTTATGTATTTATGTATCATGAAAAGTTGCATTTGAGTAGTGTTACAAGAAATATTTTAGATGATAGTTTTATTAATTCGTTAATATTAAGAGAGCTATTACATACAAAAATGTGAAAATAGTTGGAAAAATATTAAAATGCTAGACATATACGCTGGTATAGACAAATTTTAAGCCGACTAGTTATTTTAGAGATACTTTATGTTACATTGTGTCAAAAGTGTTCTTTTAAACAAGTTTTATTGGAGAATTGTTATTTTTATTGTACTTCAGAAAATATATATTGACTGAAAAAAAAAAAACTATTTTAATTCAATCTAAATAACACAACGGCACATTTTTTTGCCCTTTTTTTCTTTTTGAAAAGTTAAAAAAAATAAAAGTATCTTTAAAATTCTTTATTATCCAAATTCAATGATAAATAAAAATTTCCCAACATGTTTCGTTATTTAATTTCACATTGATAGTTGCTAAATTGATTAGACTTTGAAACTTTATTTACCGTAATTTCGGGTGTATAAGCTGCGGATCAAACAATTCTTTTTGGACCCAGAAATCTTATTTAGTGATTGAAGACAAATACTTACGGCGAAATAGCTAGTTAAATTTGTTTCTTAAAAAATTCTGGGTCGAAAAAGAATTGTTTGATCTGCGGCTTATAGACCCGAAATTACGGTACTTTAAAAATTGAAAGCCATTCTTAGAAAATAAAAATTGATTTTGTTGGCAAAAAGCAAAAAGTTTCTTTAGGATAATTTAAATTTCAAAAAACCAAAATTTTATAAATTTATAATTAATCCTTAGAAAAAGACTTTTCTTAAAGTATTTTTAACACTCAGAAGATAAATTCTAAATGTATACAAACTAGAGATTGTAATATAACCATAAATGTATTATATGCAATTGAAAAATGCGACGATAGCAAGCTCATCGGTCATAAATAAAATAAGAGTGATCTGATAGGAGACTTTTATTGACTTTTTGGTCAATAAGTAATTTAATTCAAAAGATTTATGATTTAGTTTTGCAAGTAATTCACTTTCAAGAGACTTTTAAACTTTAAGATACTTTTATCTTGTGATTTCTCTTAAACGAAATAAAAAATATCATGCTTAGATACCATTTTTTTTATAATGTGTCGCAAATATTTTTACTTCTTTCATTTTTTATTTTGTAACAACACACCAAACTGGATTTGTATAGAATTAAAGACAGACAAATTTTCATAAATATTTTTTAAATATGTGACGGATTTTTAAGGCACCATGTACATTTAACTGTTGTAACAAACTTATTACGAGCACATTCTGATAAATTAAACCTATACAAATAATACATGCACATTTGCTCACACATAAAATGATGTTTTTTTATAAATTGTTATCAAATACTTCGTTTAAAAGTACTGCAGAAAATACATTGATTTTAAAGGAAATTATTTTAATTCAATCCAATAACACAATGCAACTTTTTTTAAAACAAAATAAGAAAGAAAGAAAAGAATCACTTTAATTCCTTTAATATCCAATTTCAAGATAAAATATAACTTTTTGATGCATATATATATATATATATATATATATATATTTATAACGATCTTTTCTGAACTATTTAGACTGAGAAATTTTATATATCATTTAAAATTGAGTATCATTAGTAGTGAATAAACATTGATTACTGGGACACAAAGTATAAATGTTTTTACCAGATTAATTTAACTTTGAAGCTCCAAATATTGCTCAGTTTATGATTAATGCTTAGAAATGGACTTTTCGAAAAGTATTTTCTATACTGAAATGATATCCGGAATTTCTGCAGACTAGAGATTATGATATAACAAAAAGGTATTGTAGGAATTGAAAAATGTGACGATAGGAAGTTCACCGGTCATAAATAAAATATGAGTCATCTGATGCGAGATTTGTATTGATATTTTGGCCAATAAGTATTTTATTTCAAAAGATTTAAGATTTTGTCTTGCAAATAATTCAGTTTTAAGAATCTATTAAAATGTAAGATAACTTTATAGTTTTATTATGCGATTTATTTTGGATGAAACAGAAAGTAGAATTTTTAAGTATGTATCTCTTTATTATTGCTTCACATGTTTTTATTTATTTTATTATTTTAGCAATAATAAATAAAAAAAAATTCTTTATGTATTTAAGTGTCACGAAACAAATTAACACAACGTAGTTTTGTTTATTTTTTGAAAATTACAAAATAAGAAAAAATATTAAAGTATTGCTTTAATTTCTTTCCTATCCAAATTCAAAGATATTAAATGAAAATTAAAATTTATAAGTTAAAATTTTCCAACATATTTTTTTTTTTACTTTATGTTACATCGATCTTTTTTAAATTGATTAGACCGAGAAATTTTATTTAATATTCAAATTAAAAGTCATTCTTGGACAGTAAAAACTGATTACTGTGGCAAAAATCATAAAGCTTTTTTCGAGGATAATTTAAATTTCAAGCGCTAAAATTATATAAATTTATGATTAATTTTTATGATAAATTTATGATCAGAAATAGACTTTTCTAAAAGTATTTTCTACATTTAGAAGATAAATTCGAAATTTATACAGACTAGAGATTGTAATGTATGAAAATGCTATTGTATCCAATTGAAAAAAGCGACGATAGCAAGCTCACCGTTCATAAATAAAATATGTGTGATCTGATAGGAGACTCGTATTGATTTTTTGGTCAATAAGAACTTTATTTAAAATGATTTATGATTTCGTTTTGGAAATAATTCATTTTCAAGAGACTTTTAAACTGAGATAAATTTATTTTGTGTTTTATCTTAACCCTTTAACGATCATAGCATTTTCATTGCTAAGACTTCGAAATAAATGAATGACACCGGTAATTAAGAACAAATATATTTCTAAATAAGAAAACGTGATTTTTCACATACAAAATAAAAGGGATATTTCTAGATAAAAATACCGGTGTCAGTGTTGCGTAGCGGAACTAAAATTTTGTGGTTTCGTGGCGAAACCAATGAACGTTAAAGGGTTAAACGAAATAAAAAATAAAATGCTTAAGTATCTGTTTATTATTATTATTAGTATGTGTTCTTTTTTTTTTTTTTTGTAATAATAAAACAAACTTTCCTCTTTTATATTTATATATTATGAAAAGTTTAACTTAAGCAGTACTATGACTTAAAGATAACTTTATTTTACGGTTTATCTTAAATGAAATATAAAACAAAATGTAATGTTTAAATATTTTTCATTTGACTATGCGTTAAAAATTATTTATATTTCTTTAAACAATAAATCAGATTTTCATTAATACATTTACGTATTTACGCATCATGAAAAGCTTAAACTGGATAGCTTTATGATTAATATTCTTGATTAGCGTTTCCCAACCCTATTTCTTTCACGTGCCTTTTTCTTAGGCTTTCATTTGGAAGTGCCTTCATTTCTCTTAACTTTCCTACCCTGTTTAAATTTTACTCTATCATGATAAAAACATTTTACACCAGAATTGTTATTTAAAACATTTTAATATATTTAATTGATTTATACCTCTAAATCTGTTATTTAACTTTTTTTACGAAAAAATTCTGGTTTGAATCGTATAAAACAAATTATAGTTTTGGGTCGATTCAGGGTAGGAAGGTTAAATATGCCTTTTCATCCACCCCCCCCCCCCCCGTTCCACTCAACTAGTTGCACACATTCCTTTTAAGAATTCGTTCATCTGACAAAACTCTATTCGTCTGTGCCATTTCTCTCTTTGTCCGTCATAGAGTCCGTACACAAAAACTGTGCATAAAATTTTGAAAAAAATTATTACAATAACTAAATTATTTTTTTCAGTGTCATAAGTTTATTTTTGCGATTTACATTTCAAAAGAGAACATTAATTTCAACCTTTTGCGTGCAGACATTACAGCTTGAAAGTTAAGAGTCTTGTTAATAAACAGAAGGTTCTTAATTCGAGCCCCGTTGCTGAAAGTTGAAATTTTCAGAATAGGATGCATTTAATGAAATGAAATTTCGTATTTTTTATCAATTTAAGGGCTTAATTTGCTGTAATAAATACAGTAGAACCCCGCAATTTCGGACCCCGTTAATCCGGATCGATTTGGTCAATTTTTTGTTTCAAGTTTGAGAAGCGTTTGGCTAATTTCCATAACATTAACTTGTTTCATCGTCGTATTCTGTAGAAAAAAAGAATTTTTCTGGCATCTTTTTGAAAGAATAACCTGAGTTTTCTTATTTAAACTCTTCGATGTTATCTTTCAAAGAAACAACAATGTATCACTAAGTTTGGCAATTCCAATTTTCCCAATTTTCTATTAAAATCACTTAGAAATGTCTTAAAAATCGCTATACAATAAATAAAGCAACATCTGATTTAGAACAATTAATGGTTTATTTTGAATGTCAGGCGAAGACTACACTCAACAAACTACATATGCTCAAGCGGACCGTACAGCTCGCAAAAGGTATAGAAAACTGGCACAACAGAAAATTACAAACATTTTTATTACAAAGTAAACATATTTACTGTCTGTAAATATTCAATAAGTTTAACTTAAAGATGATTTTCTGGCAGTATGTTTTATTTTATTTCATTTTTTAAAATTCTCTGGATAATCCGAATTTTCGATGATCCGGATTGGGTCTGTCCCAATTAATCCGAATTATCGGGGTTTTACTGTAATCACCTATATTCATAATATTTCACAGTTCAATTTTATTTTAATTTTAAAAGCTATTATTAGTAGATAATACAAATTATTATTGCGGCAAAGGATACAGAAGCTTCTTCAGGATAATTTAACTTTCGAGTGCCAAACTTTGTATCAGTTAATGATTAATGCTTAGAAATAGATTGTTCAAAAAATATTTTCTACACCGAGACGATAAATTCTGAATTTCTAGAGTATACAGATTGTAATGTTTGAAAATGCTATTGTATGTAATTGAAAAATGCAACGATAGCAAGCCCACCGGTCATAAAAAAATTGACGTTTTTGCCAATGCATTCTTTATTTCAAAAGATTTATGTTTTCGTCTTGCAAATAATTCACTTTCAAGAGACTTTTAAACTTAAAGATAACTTTATTTTGTAATTTATCTTAAACGAAAAAAAAAAATATATATATATAATGCTTTTTTTTATATATAATGTGTCCCAAATATTTTTATTTCTTTCATTTTTTATTTTGTAACAATAGATAAAATTAGATTTGTATTGAATATTTGACACAAATTTTCATAATTATGTTTCATAAGTGTGACGAATTTTTCAGGAACCCTGTATATTTATTTTTTATAACAAACGTATTAAGAGAACATTATGAAAAATTAAAACTTACAACTAATGCATGCACATTTTCTCACACTTAAAATTAAGATTTTCTATACATTGTTATCAAATAGTTTGTTTAATAATACTGCAGGAAGTATATTGACTTTAAAGAAAATTATTTTAATTCAATCTAAAAACAAAATGCCTTTTTTTTTTTTTTTTTTTTTTTGAAAAGTACAAAATATGAAAAAGGAATACAATCACTTTAATTTCTTTAATATCAATTTCATGATGAAATAAAATTTTTTGATACATTTTGTATTGATTTTTTTATCGATATTTGCTGAACTATTTAAAGTGAGAAATTTTATTTATTATTTAAATTGAATATCATTAGCAGAGAATAAAAATTCATTACTATGGCAAAAAGTGTAAATGTTTTTATCCGGAAAATTTAAATTTTAAGCGTCAAATATTGCATCAATTTAAGTTTAATGCTAAGAAATAGACTTTTAGAAACGTATTTTTTATACTGAGATGATATCCGGAATTTCTGCAGACAAGAGATCGTAAAATACCAAAATGCTATTGTATGCAATTGAAAAATGCGACGATAGAAAGCTCACCGGTCATAAATATAATATGATCGATCTGATATGATATTTATATTGACGTTTTGGCCAATATGTACTTTATTTCGAAAGATTTATGATTTCGTCTTGCGAATAATTCAGTTTTAAGAATCTATTAAACTGTAAGATAACTTTGTTTTGAGATTTATTTTGAACGAAACAGAAAAATAAAATTCTTAAATACTTATGTGTTGCGTGCTAGCTTATTGTGCGCTTTAAATATTTTTATCTATTTTATTATTTATGCAACAATAAATCAAATTTTCCTTTATGTCTTTATGTATCACAATAAGTTAGCACAATGTCTTTTTTATTATTATTTAGTGACAAAATAAGAAAAAAAATTAAAGTATCGCTTAAAATTTTTTATTATCCAAATTCTAAGATAAATTAAAATTTTCCAATATTTTTTGTTATTTAATTTTTTATCGATCTTTGCTGATTTGACTAGATTGAGAAACTTTATTTATTATTTAAACTGAAAGTCATTCTTAAACAATAAAAAATGATTACTCTTTCAAAAAGCATAAAGGTCTCTTCGCGATAATTTAAATTTCAAGAGCAAACAATTATAAAAATTTATGATTAATGCTTAAGAATGGACTTTTCTAAAAGTATTTTCAAATCTCAGAAGATAAATTCGAATTTTATACAAACTAGAGATTGTGATATACCAAAGAGGTATTGTATACAATTGAAAAATGCGACGATAGCAAGCTCACCGGTCATAAATAAAAATATGATCGATCTGATATGAAACTTGTAATGAAGTTTTGGCTAATCCGAACTTTATTTCAAAATATTTATGATTTCGTTTTGTAAATAATTAAGTTTTAAAAATCTATTAAACTGTAAGATAACTTTGTTTTGAGATTTACTTTTAACGAAAAAGAAAGTACCATTCTTAAATATTTATCTCTTTATTGTGAGCTTCAAAAGTTTTTATTTATTTCATTATTTTTGAAAACAATAAATCAAATTTTCCTTTATGTATTTATATATCAAGAAAAGTCAAATTCGAATAGCACTATGAAAACTATTTTAGATAGCGGTTTTATTAATTTGAGTGATATTTAACAATTAAATTTTCATAGCATTAATTTTGTTCTTTTTTTTTTCGGCGTAAGCTCTTGGGGACGTTCGGCACGTATACGTGCAGCGAAAAGACTTAAGAATTCTTGTTTGTAGCCACCAGTAATATTTTATTGCAAAGTTTGCCTTATTTAATCGGAGCATTTTCTCGATTTAATAAGGCACACATTTCTGTTTTTAAAAACCGGCGGCGAAAGAGTAAAAATTTTGTAAAATACTGGAAGGGGTTATTTATTCCAGAAATTTTGCGAATTAATAAGTTAAAAATTACGATTGAAATATTCTGGTACTTAAACAATAAACTATACTCATCTTCCGTGTATCGTACTATGACCTATATTCAGTAAGGATTAATATTTATACAATTAATCAGGGTAAATCCAGGTTAGATAACCCATTAGGTTAGTTGCCCCAGTCACTTTATATGACGTATGATGGAGCTAGTGACATTTTGTTCTCGCACTTGTTATAAAATAGAGTGCAAGAAGTTACAGAAACTTAGTTCTTCCAGTAAAAATGATATTCATCAAAAAAAAAAAAAAAAAAAAAAAAGTAATTTAGGCTTTTTGTGAAAGTCACCATACTGATCTTTCTAACTGTAGTGGGAATTTTTATGTCTTGAGTAATTATGTAAATCATTGCTAAAATCAATATCAATTATATATATTTGAGCAAAATTTCCCCCGATCCTAGATCGCCCGATTGGACATATTCTGCACCCCTGGAAAACCATGACTAGATCATGAAACATAGGGAGATATTTACCTCGTCCATTGAAACACAATTCCTTCTATAACATATCGATGGCCGTGTTTGGGTACGCCGTGTTCTTTACAAATTAGTACTCCACCTTATACAGCAGGTGTCATACATAAGACAGTTGTGGTCATACATTAGCCTTTGGAGAAAAAATAGGCATCTTGGGACCTGCTTTTTATGAAAAAATAACGTGAAAAAATATATGATAATGTATTATAATGAACTAATCCGTCCAATTTCCAACGGTCCGACAACAATTGAGTTTGCGAGTTTTAATGTTGTAAATTTGTTACTTAAAAAGAAAACTTTTGGGCCTAATGTACTGGAGTGGTTAACCCTTTGGCGACGAGCGACACGTATACGTGCCACAAAAAGGCTTAAAAATCCGCATTTATACCCCACCAATAAAATTTTACTGTAAAATTTGCCTTATTTAATAGGAGGATTTTCTCGATTTAAATCCTCCTATGTCACAAGTTTTTAATTTTAAAAACCGGTGACAAACATAAAAAATTTCGTAAAAGGCTCCCGTCACGATGGATTTAAGGTACCCTGCCGCTAATATCCCGAAAAAGTGGGCAAGCTGAGTTTTTACATGACTCAATTCCTCAATTTTTGTGGAGTTCTTGGTAGTATATATCTGGAATTGTAAATCTGCTTGTGCTCTCTCTTAATTTATATCCTGACAATAACTTATAAGCGGATCCTATTGTCAACCACACAAATTATATGTATGTGTTCAATAAATAAATAACATCTTTAAAAATATTTTTTTTTGTCTGTCACTTTTAACCTGGTTATCCAGTATGACATCTATGACTACAAAGGGCCCAAACTTTAACGCATAAAAAAATAAATAATTAAATAAATTGTGTAATCCATGACAATAATTTTTCTTGATGATGGAGTTTGTATGAAATGAAAAATTTTATTCAAATTTACTGGTGGGTGATTGTCCCTCTGCAATATTTCTTTTTTTGGTTTTCGCATTTTTCATACTTGATGACCTAATAATTAAAATGGCATTAAACATACATTAATGACATTTTCCCGTGACATTTAAATACAGGAATTTCCACTAGTGTAAACATTTAGCTAAACGTTTAAAATAAAACATATATAATATCGTTAGAATTAATAAAATTTCGAAATTTAGAGTGCTGTAATAACACCTTTGTGTCGATAAATACAATTTATATTTGTTTCTGATATGAATTCGTAACTTTTTTGAGAAGTACGTGTGAAACACAAATACAATCATGCTTTCAAATATAAGATAAACGAAATTTAAATGTTGTGTCTTTTGAATTTTACTCCTCATGAACGATGGAGATAATTTATATTGAATTATATAGTGTAGTCTTTATAATAATTGTATAGAAAATATAATTATTGATCACATTCTTTAAATTTCCTTAATTAATTTTAGATATCTTGTAACGTTACATGCCTGCTGGGTGTCATTTGTAACGTTAGGTTGGTCGTGGTGGAGGTTAAATGTAGACATACTCAGTGATTAAGATAAAACAACAACGTTTATTGAAATGATAAAGGCTGAAGGGAAGTGGAGCAAGTCTTAAATTTTACACAACTGGGAAGACTATGAAAAAACCAAACACATACTCACAAGCTTCGGCCTAGCTCAGTCGGGGCACCTTCTAATACTTTCCGCTATCTCTTGGCTGATCTGCTAGGTAAAGCTTAATTAAACAGCCCGTGGCTGTGGGTAATCCTTTATTCACAAACAAACCAAATGAAACTAAGAGGTTCCTTACCCCGGCCAACTCTCAAGTCAACTGTCGGAACTCCTTTCCGCTCACTGGAGGCTTCGTTGCTACTTTTCAATCGGCTAGCACTTCGCTGAACAATACTTCACTTCGCTATCTAATACCGGAGGTCCTCACACACTGGCTAGACACACAGATGCTCTCTCGCTGGTTAATGCCAGAGACACACTCTCGCTGGCTAGTGCCAGAGACACTCCTCATTCACTGAAACCCAAGCTTTTATATGCTGCAAACTGAGATACTTCACATTAACATATTACTAATAACCGCAAGCTAACTGTAAAATCCGAAAGAGCACACACACTCTAGAAAGTTAAAGTAAAAGAGAGGATAGATGTCGCTTTTACGCTTACACTTGTTAAATTATTGACGTCACGATCTCAGAAATACTAGAGTGCCTTTATGCAAAGGTCACTCCCTCACAATCTTCGCTCAATTTAGATAGGTTATTTCCCTAATTTATCACGTCTGCCAGAACGCACTATTCCAGGTAACAGAATATACATGATATGGTTCCATTATTTAAGGACATTAACTTATATTTTATTGGTCGGAATTATTTAGATTCTTTCGTAGGAGCATCTATACGAATAAACTTGTTATTATGAATTCTGCATATCAATATAAATTTTAATCATTCCTTTAAATTAATACATATATTATATATATAAACATAGAAGATAAACGGCCCGAGCATGCATTATAAACATTTTTTTTTTTTTTTTTTTTTGAAATTGAAAAGGTTAAATTTGTTTTTCTCTAAAATTGATAACGTTGTAAATCTGTTCAACGTCATAAATATATACATATAGACATATTCACGAGAAACTTTCGAATTAGCATGTTATTTTAAATTTTGCATAATCTTTATATCAATATTAATTTTAGTTATTCATATAAATTCAATGAAAAATATAAAAAATATATCAATGGAGTAAGGAACAGTAGCAGAACATTAGTTATAAATATTTTTTTTAAATTAAAAATGTTGGTTTTGTTATCACTAAAATTGTTTAAGTTATAAATTCGTTGCTCAATTTATATTTTTATGTAGTTTGGAATGTTTCACATTATCTAATCTCAAAGTTTGAGCGATGAAATAATTCAAAATTACAATGTGGAAAAAACTGGAGTTGGAAAAAAAAATCGTGTAAGAGGCTCGTCCTTAATGGGTTAAAATAAATTGTATAGAAAATACGTTTAATGTTTCTATCATTATTAATTGCATCCCAAATAATCCATAAATGTCATCTGATTAAGACTCTGCTACATCTATGCATTCTTAACCAATCTTAGATATCTTCGTTCAATTTAGATCAAGTTATTTCCTCATTTATCACGTCTGTAAGAACGCTGTTTTCCAGGTATTAGATTATACATGATCTGGATTCCTCATTCAAGGATGTTATTTTACATTTTGATGACCTGAATTATTTAGATTGATTTGCCAGAGGATCTACACCGACAAGCTTGTTTTAAATTCTGCATAATCTTTATATCAATATTAAGTTTTATCATTTGTGTAAATTAAAAGAAAAAATATCAATGGAATAGAGGAAAGTAGCTGAACGTTAGTTATAAATATATTTTATAAATGAAAAGTGTTAAATATTTTTTCATTAAGATAGATCACGCTGTTGTTCAAAAAGAAAAATAATTAAATATTTAAAATAAATAAATAAATTTTTAAATGACAATTGTAATGTTTTATATAAACATATTCACCGGTAATGAATAAAATTTTGAATTCAGAGTAGTAGTTTACATATTTCCAAAGTAATAGAGTATATTCAAATACGCTATTATAACAATATATTTGTTTTCATAGTAACAACCCATATTAACTTTTGATACGAATTCAGCAAATTCTTTGAAGAGTGGAAGTGAAATACAAACATAGCTAACAATAAGATAAACAAAATTTAAATTTTATACTTATACATATCAAGAAAGAAGACTGTTTATAGAGAAATATATTGCAAATAACAGTTCTTAAAATAAATAGTATAGAAAATACATTTAATGTTTCTATCATTATTAATTGTATTTCAAATAATCCAAAAATATCATTTGACTAAGACTCGGTTACATCTATGCATTCTTAACCAATCTTAGATACCGTCGTTCAATTTAGATGAGGTTATTTCCTCATTTATCACGTCTGTAAGAGCGCACTAGTCCAGGTATTAGGTTACACATGATCTGGATTCCTTATTTAAGAACATTATCTTACATTTTGATGGCCTAGATTGAGGATCTACACCGACAAATTTGTTTAAAATTCTGCATAATCTTTATATGAGTATTAAATATTATTAGTATTAAAGAAAAAAATAGAAAAAATGTCAGTGGAGTAGCGAAAAGTAGTTGAACGTTAGTTATAAATATTGTTTTATAAATTGAAAATGTTAATTTTTTTTTCATTAAGATGGATCATGTTCTTGTTTAAATATATATATATATATATATTTATTTAAAAAAATGTTAAAAAAATTAGCAAATTTTTTTTAATGAAAATTGTAATGTTTATTTTTTTCCAATTTTATTGAGAGTGTAGCATTAAAAATATAATACTAGTAATATTTTTTTTCTGTGACAACTCCATACCGGAATCGCAACTATTAAAGGTATTGTGTTAAAAATTATATACACATGTATATTCACTAGTAATTAAAAAAAATTGAATTCAGAATAATATTTTACATATTTCCAAAGAAGAAGTGTTGATCCAAATATGTTGTTGTAACAACATGTTTGGTTCCATAGAAACGATAGATATTAGCTTCTGATATAAATTGATAAAATTTTTTGAAGAGTGGAATTGAAATACAAACATAGTTTAAAAAATATCAGATAAACGAAATTTAAATGTTACACATTCTGAATTTTACTTTACAACAAATAGGATAATTTATATTGAAATATATTGCTAATTACTGTGTTAACCACTTTAACTGATTTGCCCGTACGCAGTTCGGGCAAGACGAATTTGACTCGATTAATCATTTAAAGCTTTTTGAAATTACTATTATTTTTTAATTACGATTTCATACTATTTAATTTCAGAAATGTTTAGACTAAATATTACGAATATTTAAGCTTAGAAAACTGGTGTTAACCCAGATTTTCAATTTATTGTACGTAAAAAAGAATATGTTAAGGGGTTAAAATAAAATGTGTATGAAATACATTTAGTGTTTGTATCATTATTAATGGCATTTCGAAAAAATGAAGAAGATCACAAGACAAAGACTGCGTTTTATGCAGTCCGTACATTTCCTTAATTAGTCTTAAACATCTTCGTTCAATTCAGATCAGGTTATTTCTGCATTTATCATGTCTGTCAGAACACACAATTGTAGGTACTAAAATATACATAATCTGGTTTACTTATCTAAGGGTAAGTATTATGTTTCATTTTGATGAGTGGAATTATTTAGATTGATTCGCCAGAGAATATACCCGATGATTCTCTTACCTTAAATCCTCTATAATCTTTATATTAACATCAATTTTAATTATTCATGTATATTCAAATGGAAAAAAACGTAAAAAAATATCACTTGAATAAAGAACAATGGCTAAACGTTAGTTATAAATATTTTTTTATAAATAAAAATGTTAAATTTTTTGTCGCTAAGATAGATTACATTATACATTTGTTGTTCATAAAAATATAGTTTTAAAATATCTAAAATAAATTAAATTACTTTTTCTTTTATGAAAATTGTAATGTTGATTTTTTTTTTCCATTTTAAAGGAAAATACAGCGTGAAAAGTTATAGTAAAAACATTCTTTTTCTGTGGCAACTCAATACTGGAATCACAACTATTAAACGTATTTCGTTTAAAATTAAATATACACACATATTCACTAGTAATTAATATATTTTTTAAAATTCTCTATATTATTTTACATGGAGTATACGAAATAATGGAGTGTTTTAAAGTATGTTGTTATAACATCAGATTTGGATCCACAGAAATATTAACTTTTTTACACGAACTGATCAAAAGTTTTGAGGAATGGAAGGAAAATACAAACATGGTTAAAAAATAAGATAAAGGAAAGTTAAGTGTTATGCATTTTTAATTTTACTTATGAAGAAGTTGGATCATTTAGTGAATTATACAGGAAATTACAATTGTTCAAATAAATTGTATAGAAAAAATATTTAGTTTTTCTATAATTATTAATCGCATTCCTAACAATCCAAAAATATATTTTGCCTAATATTCTGCTACGTCCGCATTTCCTTAATCAATCTTAAATATCTTCGTTCAATTCAGAACATGTTATTTCCTCGTTTATCACGTCTGACATAACGCATTATTCCATGCATTAGAATATCAGAGCTGCCAACTACTACGCCTGTTTAAATCATATAAACATATTTGGAACCACAATTTTATTCTAGTAAAATGTATTCCAAATATATTCAATGCTATGTATTACATTTCATATTGTCAATAATTTGTTAAAATTTCCGTTTCTAATATGTTTATTTGAATTTAAATAGGCGTAGTAGTTGGCAGCCATGGAATATACATAATCTGGATTCCATTTTTAAGAATATTATCTAACATTTTGACGACCGTAATTATTTAGATTCATTCGTCAAAGGATCTACATGGATAATTTAAAACAATTATATCAATATTACTTTTAATCATTCATATAAATGAATAAATATATATATCAATGGAGTAGATAATAGTGACTTATAGACTTATAGAGAATAGGAACTATTTTTTATTATTAATATTTTTTTATTATTAATTGCATTCCAAATAATCGAAGAATATCATCTGACCAAGACTCTGAGACGTCTGTGCATTTATAACATTACTTTAACCATTCTTAGACAGCTTCGTTCTATTCAGATAATGTTATTTCCTCATTTATCAGGTATGTCAGAAGGCTCTATTCCAGGTATTAGAATCTAGATTATCTGGTTTCCTAATTTAAGGATATTGTCTTACATTTTGATGTTTGGAATTATTTAGATTGATTTGTCAGACGATCATGACCAATAAACTTGTTACATTAAATCCTGCATTGTCTTTATATGCCTTATGGTTAATTTTGATCATTGATATAAATTGAAACAAGAAAATTAAATTTATGCGTCAAGCATTGATTATGAAGCATTTTCCTTACGCATTCAGAATAATGCAACAAAACTGCACCGTTTAAAAAATTAAAATTACTTCTCATTTAACAATATAGAAATCAATATCGCTCAAAACCGAAATTCAGTTTTTCCCCTTCCACAATCGAAAAAATATTCGAATTTTTCAGCAGCTCTGTATAAGATGTAGAGATTTGTATCATTTAACAACATGCATTCCAAAATTTAATTTATTTAAGAGATACATATATTTCATTTGAAAATTCGTCTTCAGCAATTTCATCTAATAAGGATAATGGTAAGCGAATATTTTTGTGCAGCCCTGTATATGAAGTATATAATTTATATACAAAGATTAACATGCAAAAAACTAACTAAATTTAAAAGCGCATACCGAAATTTAAAACGGACTCTCCAGCAATTATTACGCAAAGACAGCATTGTAACCTATTTCTTTTGTGTGTCCGTGTAAATTAACAAAAGAAAAATGCTATGAATGCTCTGTTTTAACATGATTGTTGTGAAATTCAGGGAATTATATAAGTATCAATGCAGTATAAATAGCGTAATGTTATTAAAATTTTCTCAAGCGATTTTTCCCCATATACCATAATGCAATTGAATTCTTTTAAGTGTCCCTGTAAATGAACCATTAATCATACATCTTCATCAGTAGTACACATACAGTACCAAATATTCTTTTGTTACCCTAAGTAGGTTTTTGTTACCCTAAGTAGGCATGAAAATCAGTATTATAGCGTGGACAAGAGCATAAGCACTTTTCAAAATTGTTGGAAAGGGTTAAGAAAAATAGAGAAATTATCAACGGAATAGAGAATACCAGCCTGAACGTGAGTTATAGATATATTTTATAAATTAAAAGTTTTCAATTTATTTAAGATAAATTAGTTTTTCTAAAATATTCAGAGTGTTTTCTGTCAACGATGTCCAATAACTAATTCTTAAACCGTTAATAAACCGTAGTTTCCAGCTGCAAAAATATTCTAAATGAGTGAAGAAATATTTTTAAAGAGATTTGCGTAAAAGATTTTTTTTTAAATTACGATAGTTAAAATTTTAAACTGTCGTCCTATTTTACAGCACACACAATCACCTCATCGAGTTTGCGACTGAAATTCCAGAATTAGTTAAAAATCTTTTCGAATATTGGAACGTAGCGTAATTTCTCACGTAAACGCAGCACCTTCAATTTATCACCAGAATTAATATTTTTTTAAAGTCACTTGTTTGTGCTTAGCACGCATTCGACTTCTTTTTCTCAATAAATTTTCTAGTTTGAAAAAGACTTTACTAAGCCGCGGCGTTTACGCGAGAAATTACGGTAGTCAGTTTATCAAGTCATTAATCTCTACGTATATAAAATAGTTTGTTCTGACTTATAATCAACACACAGCCCAAACTGTTTCCCAAACAAAATTTTTATATTTCTAATGAATGTTGAAACATAAAAATTGGGGAAAATATATTTCTTATGATGCAAGTGTGCACTAAGATGGGATTTTCGTAAATTCCCCATCTAAAGAAAGCAAATGGGGGTCGAAAATTCTGGAAAACCTTCCTATTTCTGAGCAACCGTTTAAGGTAGTAGCTTAAAATATTAGAAAATAAATCTACAAAAAAAAAAAAAAAAAAAAAAAACTAAACACGTATTTTAGCTATTTTGGAAATTGCATCCGTGGGGGGGGGGGGGGTGTTTAAAAGGGAGGTCAATCAATTTAGAACATTTGGCAGATCTCAGCAGTCATTTTAAGTAGAAGCATGAAATGGCAGAAAATAAAATATTAAAAAATAATTAAGGATGTGTTTGAGTGAAATTAAAATTTCCTGCACCGAGGGTGTCAAAAAGGGGGTCGAAAATTCCGAACATTTTTTGTACTCGTCATGTGACATATTATCAGAAATCACTCGGAACGCTCTTTCATATTATGATTATTTCTTCTCCTCGCACCTCAATTTGCCCCTCCAAGGGGGGGGGGGGGGTCAGTTTTGAAATTTTTTTGAAATTGAACCGTTTTGGCATTAGAAATCGAGTTTTTTACGGGGTCCTCTGATAAATATTAGTTATAATATTAAAAAAAAAAAAGAAAGAAAGAAGGTTTTATATCGAGGAGAGGTGATAATTCAAATTCTGCGGGGTAATTTTCTAAATTTGTTCTACACCCCTCATGTAATACACCATTAGAAAGCTCTTTGACCATTATTTCAAATTATACACTTCCAGCGTCTCTGAGATATTTCACCATATCTCAAGAGCAGGTTTAAATAGAAGTGGTGAATTCAATATAACAAATATACTTAAAAAAATAATTAAACATTAATATTTTAGTCCTTTTAGAGCTATTATGCCTATTACTTCATCAACATAATTTTGAACAGGATAATGTAAGATATTTAAAAAGAGACAACAATTATAGATGTTTGATTAGATATTAAGGTTTTATTTATTTATTTTTTATTTTAACATTACTTTGTGTACTTCGTTTGGCTCAAGATTCCTTTAGAGAAACCGACCACCGTAGCGGGAAAAGACTACTAGTGGCTTATAAACATGAAAACAACTACTTCTGATGTCACTGTTACACATGTGAGAAAACAATTATCACTATTGTATTGTATTATCAATTGTATCCTATTATTGTTGAAATTTACAATAGTGATAGTATTTGTGTTGTAATTGTTAAAAATTTATAAAGTTTACTAATGAATCTCGGAAATTCAATTTTCATATGTTTCATTTATTTGCTGCAACAACATCATAACTCTAAATTCACAATTTTGAGGCGTATATGAAGTTTTTAACTCTGGTGGAACTTTTGAAAACTATAATATTAAATTTAAATAATGGCATGATTTGATCAAGTAACATCTAGTTGTGAGAATTAGTTAAAATAAAGGTTTAAATATACAGTACTCTTCTTCCTTTAACCTCAAAACTAATCCCCAGTTTCCCTTATGACGTTCTTGGTTATAAAATCAGTTTCGTAAAGGAATCTTGAAAGCTAAAAACTAACACTCTAGTTGTTGAAAGTTCACATCGCAAAAATTTTCTCTGTAGTATTAACACAAAAATCGTAATTTTTGAGTTATGACTTTGTTGCAGCAAATGAGAAATATGTAGATATGCAACCACATAATATTTACAGAATTATCTTGAATTCTTTTAAAATAAATTAGGGAGCAATATTTATACTTACTAAATATATGAATTTTTTATGTTCTTTTTCTTTTAATTTTTAAAAAAATAATTGATTTTGTTTAAATATGTTGTATGATTACAATTGAAATTGGATCTGGAAAGTTTTCCGCGATAATCTACAGCTACAACTATTCATGCCGTACTTTCCGGTAATAATTCTTAGACAACATTGTTCATTATTCAAATCAGGTTATATCCTCATTTGTCACTGTCAGATCACGCTGTTCCAGATAATAAAATATACATGATCTGAATTGCTTACTTAAGCACGTTATCTTACATTTTGATAACTTGATTTATTTAAATGAAACCGTCAGAGGATGTACACCGATATAATGTAAATCTTAAATTCTGTATAGTGCTTACATCAATAATAATTTTTATAATTCATCTAAATCCCCCCCCAATTTTTTTTTTTTTAAGGAATAAAGAATATAAATCCAACTTGTATTATATATGCATAATTATAAAAGAAAAATGTTATGTTTAATACTGACTAAGAAAAATAATTTATTAAGGCATATATAGGATGATAAAAATATTTCTTCATTTACTATTTTTTTTTATTTGTATAACTGACAACCTGAGGAATATAAAATAAACAAATTAAGTGTAAATAACTCTGACACACAGGGTCCAGTTTTACATTTTTCTATCTAGAATAGGGGAAAGCTATATACTTCAAATTGTTTTCGACGGATATACGTTTAAGGAGTACTCAATCCTGAAAAACATGTTTATACAAAATGTCTATCTGACCGCATTATATCCTCATTGTAATATCAAAGAGAGCATCAAATTAAATCAAACTTGTTACATGTGTTTTTGACTGCGGTCACCAAGTCCCAGTTGAAAACGATGCTGTAACAATTTTTGAACATTTTTGTTATAAAATTGGTAATTGTTCAAATAGCTATACTTATAGGTATACAGTCATGTAAAATTTTAAGTTATTTAAATTCTTTTGAAATAAATTCAGGTGCATTATTTATTTAATTTAAAGAACACCCATTTCATTTTGACACAGGTTAACTATATATTTTTTAAAATAATTATTTTAGCACAGTAGTAACATTTACCAAAGTGAACCAATATTGCAATTTTAGTTTGCAGAAAATATGCAACAGTTTTGCTTCGTAAATCTTTAAAATTTTAGCAAGCTCGACATGACAAGACTGAAAGTTTATAACATGACTGCAGCAAGATAGCACAATCACCAAAGTTACCACACTTTGAACTTGCAGTTAGCTTGTCATACAAGTTAAGCTCGTGTTGTATAAAATTTATTGCAAATTAACGGCAAATAAGTAGAAAATTTAGTTCTGTCATGACTAATGTACTGCAAATTCTTTTCAAACTAGTAGAAAACTTAACTTTTTTTGTCAAAATACTTCAAAGTTATTGCAAAGTTGTAAACTTGTCATACAGCACTAACTGCTTAGAATTGTCGCACTATAAGTTGAAATTCTTGAGGTCTATTAATGCATACACATCACCAGAAAGTGCGTATATTAACTTTAACACCATTAACAAATAAAGGTGACACTTGTACTTTTGGATTTGGAAGAAATACTTGACAGAGTACCTGGAGGTATCAATTCCATACCTTTAGTAGAGAAGTGAAATGTAGTGTAATTCAAGTCATTAGTTAATGTCTGACAAACAGAAAGTCAGAAACATGTGGAGGAGGAAAACCGGGTTCCAAAAAAAAAAAAAAGGCCTATTAAAGGCATCATACAATAATAAATAAAATAGATAAACGGATAATGATATTGAAATATGTATATATACTACCTCTGTAGTTCGATGAACCTCAATAAAGTTCGGTGAATGAAATCAGAACAACCGATCTGGGAACACTGGAGCAACGAAACGCTGCACCTGCGTAGAGGCAAGTGTTGACCATCTTCCCCCACCGTTGTTCAGCTGAGCGTCGTTTATGTTCTGTGTAAGATGTGCTTTACTAAGTGCTTGTTCAGTGTGTTGGTTCTTAAATGAGAACAGGAAAATGAACGAACAAAAGATCAGTTTAAAGTTTGGTTTTAAGCTTTGCAAGACACCGAAAGAAATTCATAAGGGGTGGTGCAAATTAAACATCCACCATACTCGTCAGATCTTAATCCTCCAGATATCTGCCTATTTTCACCACTTAAACTCTCATTGAAAGATATTTGACCATATTATTGACATCCAATGAAACGTGACGAAGCTTTTGGACTCCATCCCAAAAGAAGACTTCCGGCAAATTTCCCAGGACATGTATAACAGATCTCAGCGGTGCATAGTTATAAGAGATGACTATTTCGAAGGATGGTATGGTAACTTTCGTTAATAATTCATCTACATTAATGTTACAGGACTATTCACCGAAATTTTGTCAGAGGTAGTATATATATATACCGGGTGATCCAAAAATGACTGATGGATTTTAAAATTCAATAACTTGCAAACGGTGACAGCTATTTAATTTTTTTTTGCAGGAGTGTTATGTATAATGTCAGCAGTTTTTTTTTCCGTAATGTTTTATTTTAGTTCGTATCTCAAACAATAGGTGGCACTGAAGGCGATTGAAGGCCAGGTCGACGCTTCACCAGCACTGATCACCTGGCCTTCAATCGCCGTCAGCGCCACCTATTGTTTGAGATGCGAACTAAAATAAAAAATTACGGTAAAAAAAAACTCCTGACATTATACATAACTCTCCTGCAAAAATTTTTAAATAGCTGTCACCGTTTGCAAGTTATTGAATTTTAAAATCCATCAGTCATTTTTGGGACACCCGGTATATATATATACTTACTAAAGTATATATAATTTAGAGCTTAGGGGATAGTGAACGTTCAGAAAGGAACAACCCTATCAACGAAATAAAATGTAGGAAAGATCATCCTGGGTCGTTGGTTTCAGGAGTCTCTTTAACATAGTCTTTCTGGTCCTTTTTTAAGAAAAGGAGTATAAAAAAAAGCGGTGCCAACGGAATAAAATTTGTATAAGGAATGCAATCTCGAAAATGGTCTACAGAGTGGTTTTTTGCTTTTGTTAGTTTTTTTTAAATTAAAAACAGTCTTGCATCAGTTTCAGAACAAATTTACTCATGCAAGTGGGTAATGGTCTACCTTGCGGTAGATTCGCTGTGAATTTATCAAGTTAAAATTTTAAGATAATAACAAGATAATATCAGGGAAAAACAAACTTGCTGCTAATGTAGATGCTATTTCGGAAATTATCTAGGATATTTTCAAATAAGAAGCATTATGCATGTAAGCTTGCTGCAATTCGTTCCCACAGATGCCGGGAAATAACTCTCATTCAATTTTAAAATAACAAGACATAGAAATACAATGTGTCTGGCAGGATATGTTAACCCATTAATGCCCAAACTAATTTCTTCATTAAAAATGAAATTTTGGGTTTCCCACCACTTTTAAAAGACGAATAACTTTTATCTTAATTTATTGAGGAATTTGTCTCGTGAAAAATACAGCTTGCTTATCTTTCTATTTACTGGTGTGAAAAGTGCTTTATTGCCTTTTTTATAAACGTCCCTAAAAAGGGACGCTAGGCACTAATGGGTTAAAAATTCATTTGGTACATCATAAACAGCGGTCACTCTGCCTTATTTCAGGCATATTTTTGTGCATAAGATTTTTATTTACCGAGTTCGAGTTTAAAATAAATACAGACACATCCACTTAGCGATTCCCTTCCAAAATAAAAGTGGATTCAAATATAAACGAGAATTATCCAAAGGGAAATTATACAACAATCCCAAAGCTTTTTTCTATCTCATCATGTCAAAACTTCGAAATTCGCTATCGCAATACCAAAATTAAATGGTAGTCTATGCCTATGAGGAATTTAAAAACATGAAATTCCGTGCATTTGTTCTTGTGATATGACTATCACTAAAATCGTGTAAATCCTACAAAATTTCACATAGCAGTGCCACCTGTAGGGAGATTGACATAAAAACGCAAATAGAATCAATTCATGTTAAGGATTAACTGAATTTGAAGTTTGGTGGAAATCCGTGCATTAGTTTTTGAGGTAGAGTTGTTTTATAAATCTTAACAAATGCAGCATATCAGCTCCACCCCTGGAGATATTTACACCAAAACGTAAACGGTTCCAAACCATATCAAGGACAAATCGAATCTAAAGATTGATTTAAATGCGCGAATTAGTTCTTTAAATAGAGCTTTTGCGGAAATTATGAAAAATGCAGCATAGCAGCGCCACCTATTAGGCGATTTACCACAAAACGTAAATAAAACGGCAATTCATGTCAAGGACTAACGGAATTTATATTTCCTCTGAAGAAGACGTTGTGATAACGATATTTGCAAAATTTCAGTATTTATTGTACTTCTGTTAAATATCAGAGGCTCCTGCAGCCACAAACACTTTGCGTTGAACAATCGCGCTGTAAATATTCTGGGAAAATATTTAAGGCCAAGATTTAACCAAAACATCAATATCGATCCAAGAATCAGCCAGTATTCCACTAATAATATTTTTCCTGTTAGAATAATAAATTCCTGTCGTTAATAAATGAGGGTCTCTGGCAGTAGCGGCTCCTCAGGGAGTGCTGCATCAATTTTTTCACACAACCAAAATTGTATAGCTATTTCAGTTATTTTTAATCAGCAAAATTTGTCAAATAAATAATATAAAAGATTCTGTTAAATTTTACTGGTAAGAAATATCTGATGCAGCACTGCCTGACGAGCCGCTAGTGGTCTCTAGAACAAATGCATGGATTTTGATCAAACTTCAAATTCAGACAACATCGATAAAAATTTATCCTGATTAATATTTGGTGTACATTACCCAATAGGTGGCGCTGTTATGCAGAATTTTTTAAAGTTTTCGCAATATCTCTATTTCAGAAACTTTTACACGGATTTTCATCGAATGGCAGATTCAGTTAGAATTTGACGCAGTTATTGTTAACTAGATTTCTGTGTGAATCAGCTTACCGGTAGAGCTGTTATGCGGCAAATTTTATGAAGCGGTAATATGTATGAGATAAAAGAATATTTTGGGATTCCTACATCTAATTAGTTTTTATTGCAACATGCCATGTTCTTTTCCAAAAATTTCCGTAATTGTTTTTTCCCTCTGTTCTTTCTTTTTATGTTTTCTAAATTGTTTTTCATAATGCCCTTTCTAAATTTTAAAAATAAATAAACATAATATTGCTGTTGGAACCTGATATTAACCCTTAAATGCATAGGATAGAACGCGTTCCAAAAAATGCGCAATTCAAAGAATCAGAATTCATACCAGAAAAATCTAAATAGTAAATTTTTCTTTATTTAATTACGAATAGTCTGTCATTAAATAAAGTGAAAATTGCTCTTTTAAATTTCTGGTGAGAATACGGAATATGTGAATAAAACCCCCAATAAATCGGGAAACTTATGGTATCAAAAATGATACAATATGCATTTAAGGGTTAAAACCGGATAACAATTCGCAAAACGATGACAACTGTTTGTGAAGCTATTTTATTTGAAGATAACAAAGATTATGAGACATTTTCTCCTATTTATGATTTTCGAACTATTTTCTCGAATAAAACTTTAGATCTATAATAAAAAATATTCTTTCGTTAATATGTGAATAACAACAGAACTACATAAAGATAGACAACTAGAAAATAAATTGACAGCTCGTCTTTAATCCTTTATTTAACTAATTACTTATCAAGACATTGCTCCACCTCAATAATTACCTTCTTAAATATCTGAAGGTATACTGGAATTTTTAGATAATAAATACTAATGTGGAATTTAGGCATACAGTCGACTCTCCTTAATTCGAAATCGGATAATTCGAATAATCACTTAATTCGAACTAAACATTAAGTCCCGAAATTTTCAATGACAGAATAACGTTAAATTTTTTAATTAATTTGAACTCATTTTCTCTTGACTTCGTTTAATTCGAACTAACGAGAATTCCGATTTTTCTTTTTTCTTTTCATTCTCACGGATTTCAGATCATTTGAATAACTTTCTTTCTTTGATTCTTGTGAAAATTGTTCCGAACGAGTATACATATAATTCAATGCATTTGATATTCTTTTCTTAGTGCCCCGTCTGTTCATCAGTGACGCTTTAAATTTTTCTTCCATTGTGCTTGTTTCTAATCTTTTAATTATTTCATGTATTTATAAATTCTAATTTAATATTAAGTCATATTCTAATGATAACAAACGAAATAAATTTAAAAAACACTATAACATTAATTCCTTTGTAATATACCATATTAAGCATGTTTTCATTTGATATTTTACATAATTCGAACTTCGGATATTTCGAATATTCCTTGTGGTTCCTTCGAGTTCGAATTAACGAGAGTCGATTGTATATATTTTTCTATTATAACTGATGAAATATATCGGTAGCTATAATTTTTTTGTGAAATATTTACAAAAATAATCAGATTAATAAACCAAAATTACTCTTTTGAAAATATCACAATTCTTAAAAAAGCAATGAGTTTATGAGTTTAAATGTGAGCATATGAGTTTAATGTATCATGATCTTCTCTATAAATGGTAACGCTTTTGTAGTTGAATATATTTCATATAATTTTATTTAAAGACAGAAAAGAAATACCTACAAAAACGAATAACAAAACGACCACTTTTTGAAAATATTTAGCTTCGACTTTTTCTCTATTCTATCAAAATTTGAACGAGAAGAGAGTCTTGTATGGAAAGAATAATAAAAAAAACATTAATAGACAGAATAAATAAGTTTTATGTAAAGTTTTCTTCAATGGTACTTTAAAGTATCGTCGGTGCATAAAGTTTTAAGTAAATTACGGTTAACAAGCTGAACTATTCTTACGTTGAAAAAAAAATGAGAGGAAAAAATAAAAATGAGAAAGGTGCTACCGGAAAATGTCAAATTTTACGAATTATTATTAATGAATATAGATTATTAAAATATGGTACACTTATAAAAAGAATATGCAGGGTGTCCAGCAAATAACACCCTGATTTCAAAATTAAATTTCTCAAAAACAAAGATCGATAGTAATATGCGGTAAACGGTTTTTTCATTAGGTAAGCTGTAAAAATCTTATACAGAAATTTCAAACAGTGAATATTTTGAAAAGATTGTGTTCTGATTGCATAGAATGCTTTGATTTGACATTTTTCTTGTTTTAGATTGTCTGCAGAGAAATAATTTTTCAGCTTACAGTGCAATATTTTAAAGATTTTTTGAAGTAAATTTTTAGAATTTCGAAATTTCAAAGATTTAATAAAAAAAAAACTAGGAAATATGGCATTTTAAGCCGAAAAACACATTCTCTGGCAGCAATCTAAAGCAAGAAAAATGTCAAATCAAAGCATTCTTTGCAATCAGAACACAATATTTTCAAAATATTTACCGATCGAAACTTTTGTATAAGATTTTTACAGCTTACCTGATAAACAAACCGTTTACTGCATAATTCTATTGATGTTTGTTTTTGAGAAATTTAATTTTGAAATCAGGGTGTTATTTGCTGGACACCCTGTATTTAAAATACACTTAACACTAGAACCGCCAGCTATTTTATTCAAGTTTTATAAAAAGTGTTTGACACCAGGATTTTATTCATAATTACTTAACCTATTTAATTAGCCTATTTTTAAGCTGCACATACTTAACAAATCTTATCAAAAAATTTCTGGTTTGAATCGGCATTTTCAATTTGGCAGGGGTCATATTGACCCCTAATGACGGTTCTAGTGTTAAAAATTTATCAATTATTCATTCGCTTCTTTGAACGTCTTCAGGATACAATAGAAAGATGTTAAATGCAATCTAAAGTTTCAAAATATAAACACATACGTACACGGGCATAGTTAACCCCTTCGCGACGGGAGAATTTTACGAAATTTAAGTACTTTGTCACCGGTTTCTAAAGACAGAAATTTGTGTCTTATTAAATCGAGAAAATGCTCCGATTAAATAAGGAAAATTTTACAGTATAATTTTACTGATGGGGATAAACGAGGATTCTTAAGTATTTTTGCAGCACGTATACGTGTCGCTCGTCCCCAAGGGGTTAAGTTGAGAGTGGATAAACCTGATTTTTAATTTTGGCTCCATCAAATTAAATTTGATGAAGCTAAAATTATATTTCTATGCAAAAAACCATGTTTCAACAAAATATTAGAGTCCATTACGATCATAAAGCTCGGGCCACGAGCTTGTAACAATCATTTATCATATTCAATTCATAAATTCTGGCATAATATGCTATAATTAATTAAAAATCAGGTTTACGCACTCTCAACTCAACTATGCCCGTGGACGTATGTGTTTATATTTTGTAACTTTCAATTGCATTTAACATATTTCTGCCGACCCAGTGGCGTGGTTGGTGGCGGCAACTGCTGCCACACCGCGGGTCCCCGGTTCGAATACGGGTTCGGGCATGGATGGTATGTTGTCCCTTATAAGTGTAATAAATATATGTAATGTATATCTGCAATAAAAAGTGTTCTGTATTGTCTCTGTTTCTGTGTATTCTGGATCAATCGAGGCAACAGCCATTGTAGCTATAGGCCTCAAAGCACTGTCAATTCAAAGTTCATAGTTCATCATTTTATTGTGTCCTAACGCCGTTTGCAGAAGCGAATGAAACGTAGATAAATATTTAAGTGTATTTTAAATATAATTTTTTATAAGTGTACCATTTAGTAATCTGTATATATTTTAGCACATACGTTTACTGATGGACCACGTTTGAAACCTGGACAGAACTGCGCATGGACAAAAAGAGCGAGTCCATGTCGAAAATGGGAAAGTTCGTACCATCTCGAGATGAGTTTGTTTATTAAACATCCTAGATATGTCGAATCTTTTTGGCGAATACCTTTTTGTTGCTATAATTGAATTATCTTTTTTTAAATATTACATTGTAATTCTATTACATTAAAATAAGCTATAAAAAGTAAAACATAATAAAAAAGATGATTTAAAGGTATGATTATTAAACTTTGCTTAATAACTTTTTTCTTCGCAATATAGCGTAATTTTATCATTTTAGAATTAGCGGCTGCATGGCGTGATTTTAAAACTTGCCAGATTGGCGATTTTTTAAAAATTATTTTTTTATATCAGGGCTGTCCAACGCGGCGTCCGCGGGCGCCATGGCGCCCTTCGTAAGTTTTCATGGCGCCCTTAGAAATGGTTCATGAAAGACTTTATGAATAACTTCGTGTTACTAAAAGCTATTTAAATAAAAAACCATTTTAAAACATTTTTCTTTAAAATAGTTAGTGTTCCACACGATTTTTCTTTCGTAAAAAGCATAAAATGTTAGCCTTTTATTTCTACAAAATATTTTGATAGGCCCTCTTTTTGTAAAATGTAATTCTAATTTTACTATGATTTAACCTTTTTTCCGAAATTATTTTTACATCCAGCTCTAATTATATTTTAGGAGGTATTCTGGCGTATGTTGTGAGGTGTTTCTGCATCATATAAGACGTATGAATATCCTTACTCTTTACAATAGTTGCCAGTATTGCTACCTTTTTTATTCAGAAAATCGAATTCTTAGCAGAAATTCCGAATAATAATTTTTATTTCAATAATAATTTTTAATATAAAATAAAAATTCTTCTTTCGGAAATTTCTGTGTGAATTTGGAATTTCTGCATATAAAAGAGAATCGGAACTAGCAACCTATAGTAAATTATTATATTTTTAGACATATTAATAAAGGCGCCCTTCAATGTTTACTATTTGATGAAGTGCGCCCGCGTCTAATGAAAGGTTGGACAGCCCTGCTTTATATTATTGTGTACAGTATTTATTTATATTATTTGCATACATTGGGTATGAATATGGCGTAGGTATCATATATACACATTGTTTAGTACAATTTTTTTCCAACGTCAATTTTGCGAAAACCTCATTTTCGAATAATAGTTACATACATTTTTAAATCATTTTCTATTATTTAAAAAAATAACAATAAATAAAACATTTTAAAAATATATTAAATTTTAAAAACTAATATCTATAGAACAAAAAACATTTTATATGATACAAAAAAGAACAATCATGGTAAATAAACAGTTTATCAAAAAATAAACAACAATAGCAGGGTTACCACATTAAGCAAAATAGCGCCATTTTGGCGCTAAGTAAATCCCAGTGAGTATATGACATACATGTGCCTTGAATATTTAATTTGTTAGAATTGGCGAATTTCTTGCATAGCCGCCAAGTCAGATGTCAAGCAATCGTTAAATCTGCCTTTTAGCCATAAATATAAATGTAACAAAAAAAGAAGAAGAAAAAGGCAGACGTGCTTTTATTAAAATTCACAAAAATGTAGGGGAAAATATATACTTTGGAAAAGCTTATTCCGAGAACTGATAAAAGGTGCACAATCTATTTAATTTAAACTAAAATTTTACTCAAAACAAAAAGTAGAAAACAAAAAGTAGAAATATGTCATTTCCATGAATACGTGGAAGTAATCTCGGCGTCATAAGCTATTCCCCCTAAAGTCTGAATGGAATCGGCTTGGCATTCTGCCAAGTGAGGATCATGCTAATGTGGTATATCAGTAGTATAATTTATGGTGCTAATTATTAAGTACTTAATTTATTATTGTCCAATTCTAATTAATTATTAACAATGAGTTATTCGAACTTTTGCCATTTTTTTCTTTGATGTATTATGTTATAAAATAATTGTATTAATAGTTTAAAGAGAATGAATAAGGATTTGCTTACTATTTTGAAATTGCAATGGAAAATGGAAAAAAAATAAGACGATTTTTATCAATATATGAAAATATTTTCAGAATTTCCTTTAGAGGATTTTAAAACTAGATAACAATTCACAAAACAATGACAATTATTTAGGAATCTATTTTATTTGAAGATAACAAATATTCCTAGGCTTTTTTTTCTTATTTTTGATTTTCGAACTACTTTCTGGAATAAAATTTTAGATCTATAATGAAAGTATTTTTTTCGCTAAAAAATTAAGAAAAAAAATAACTACATAAAGATCAACAAACAGAAAATAAATTGACAGCTTGTCTTCAAGTAGAATTACGGTTAACAAACTGTGCTGTTCTTGCGTTAAAAAAATAAATAAATAAAAGGAAAAAATAAGAGTGCGAGAAACTCTATCAGAACGTGTCAAATTTTATGATTCTATTATTAATAAGTTTTTCTAACCTTTGCCATTTTTTTTTAAATTAATGCATTATGTTATGAAGTAAATGTATTAAAAATATTTTTAAAAAAATAAGGATTTACTTACTATTTTGAAATTGCGATGCAAAAAGGGAAAAAATATGAACGGTTTTTAATACGTCCGTACATTTTCAGAATTTCATTTTCGTGATTTTTTAAACGGATAACAATTTACAAAACAATGACGGCTGTTTCTGAATCGAATTTATTTGAAGATAAGAAAGATTATCAAATATTTTTTTCTATTTAGACTTTCGAACTACTTTCTCGAATAAATCTTTAGATTTACAATAAAAAAAATTCGCTAAGTGAAAAAAAAGAGAATTACATGAAGATTGACAAATAGAAAATAAATTGACAGCTTGTCTTTGAGTAGAATTACGGTTAACAAACTGTGCTTTTCTTACGACGATAAAAAAAAGAAATAAATAAAAGCGCGAGGAGTTCTATCAGAACTTTCCAACTTTTGCCATTTTTTATTAAATGCATTATGTTATAAAATTAATGCATTAAAAGTTTAAAAAATGCAATAAGTTTTTTTTTTTAATTGTGGAGGAAAAGGGGAAAATATAAACGATTTTTAATACAGGTGTATATTTTCAAAATTTGATTTACGTGATTTTAAAATCGAACAAAAATTTACAAAACAATGACAGCAGTTTCTGAATCGATTTTATTTGAAGATAAGAAATATAAGTAGGCACTTTTTCCTATTCATGATTTTCGAACTACATTCTCGAGAATTACGGTTAACGAACTGTGTTCTTCTTATGTTGGAAAAAATAAAATGAAAGGTAAAAAAGTGCGAGAAGTTCTTTCAGGAGATGTCAAATTTTATGATTTATTATTAACGAGTTTTTCTAACTTTTGTCATTTTTTTTTTTATTTAATGCATTATGTTATAAAAAATATGTATTAAAATGTTTAAAAAATAAGTAAGGATTTGCTTACATTCTTTTTTTTAGATTGCAATTGAATATATATATATATATATATATATATATATATATATATATATATATATAAACGGTTTTTAATGCATGTGTGTATTTTCAGAATTTTATTTACTTGATTTTAAAACCGGATAACAATTCACAGAACAATGAAAGCTGTTTCAGAATTTATTTTATTTGAAGATAACAAAGATTATTAGGAAGTTTTTTCCTATTTATGATTTCTCGATTGATCTTTCTCTAATGAAACTTTAGATCTATATATAAAAAAAGATTCACTAATAAGTGAAGAACAAAAGAACTACATAAACATTGAAAAACAGAAAATAAACTGACAGCTTGTCTTTGAGTAGAATTACTGTTAACAAAATGTGCTTTACTTACGACGATAACAAAAATGAAAGGAAAAAATAAAAGCGCGAGAAGCTCTATCAGAAGATGTCAAATTTTTTGATTTATTATTAATGAGTTTTCCCAATTTTTGACATTTTTTTTATTTAATATTACATAGCTGCCAACTACTAAGCCTATTTAAAGACGAATAAATATATCAGAAGCAGAAATTTTAGCAGATAATTAACAATATGGGGTATAATACATAACACTGAATGTGTTTGGCATACATTTTACTAAAACTATTTTGTGGTTCCAAACGTGTTTATGCGATTTAAATAGGCGTAGAAGTTGGCAGCTCTGATATTATAAAGTAAATGTATTAAAATTTAAAAAAATGAATAAGGATTTACTTATTATTTTGAAATTGCGGTGGAAAAAGCAAAAAAAATTAAACGAATTTTAATACACGTGCATATTTTCAGAATTTGATTTACGTGATTTTAAAACAGGATAACAATTCACAAAACAATGACAGCTGTTTCTGAATCGATTTTATTTAAAGATAACAATAAATATTTGGCATTTTTTCCAGTTTATGATTTTCCAACAACTTTCTCGAATAATACTTTAGGTCGATAATCAAAAGATTTTTTTTCGTTAATAAGTGAGAAATAAAAGAACTACATAAAAATCGACAAGTAGAAAATAAATTGACAGCTACAGCTTGTTTTTAAGTAGAATTACGGTTAACAAACTGTGCTTTTCTCACGTTGAAAAAAAAATGAAAGGAAAAAGTAAAAGTGCTAGAAATTCTATCAGAAGATGTCGAATTTTATAATTTATTATTAATGAGTTTTTCCAACTTTTACCATTATTTTATTTAATGCATTATGTTACAAAATAAATGTATTATTATTATTATTTATTGAAATAATAAGGATTTACTTATTATTTTGAAATTACGATTGAAAAAGGAAAAGAATATAGCGTAAATGTCTAAGGATTTATGAAATTCTAAAAATATACACATGTATTAAAAAATACATGCGTATATTTTTAGAATTTCATTTGCGTGATTTTAAAACCAAATAACAATTCACAAAGCAATGACAACTATTTCTGAATCTATTTTATTTGAAAATAACAAAGATAGACAGCTTGTCTTTAAGTAAAATTACGGTTAACAAACTGTGCTTTTCTCACGTTAAAAAATTAGAGGGAAAAAATATGAGAACTTTTATCAGAATATGTCAAATTTTATGATTTATTATTAATGAGTTTTTTCAACTTTTGCCTTTTTTAAATAGAAACCATAATGTTATAAAGTAAAAGAATCAAAAGTTTAAAAATGACTAAGGATTTACTTGCTATTTTGAAATTACGATGGAAAAAAGAAATGTATATAAACGATTTTTAATGCACGTGTATCTTTTCAGAATTTTATTTACGTCATTTTAATTGCATTGTTACTTTTAGTTAAACTTATTTTCATGATTATCAATTATTTATTTGATCATCTAGCTTTGCTTTTTAACATTTATTTATTTATTTATTTATTTGATTTTCTTTCTTTTCACTTACTTTTCATTACATTTATTTTTTATTTATTTTCGTATAATTTCAATATTTGCATCATTTTTTTTATTACTTATATTTAATTTAATCGATTTATTCAAATGGAAAATAAAGAATCAAAAACATTATGCAGTACAATCTAAAATCAGCTATTTTGCTAAATTTTATAAAAAGTAATTAGTAACTTGTTAGAAAATGTCTAATAAAATCTTATTAAATTATATTAAGTAATCAGAATAATAAAGACACTATTATACACTCGAATGCATAAAATTTTAATAAGAAGTATTTTTTATGTACAATATACATCTATATTAATCCACTTTTATTTAAATAGCGACATGAAAGGCTCTACATTCTTTTGCAAATATCATTAGTAGTTAAGTAAAAAAATCAAGCTCAATGTATCTGAAATTTAAAGTTTTTTAAATAGCATTTTTTTTATCAATTTGAGGATGGCGATGCTTGTAATATGGAGCTATAAAAATAGGAAGAGACGTACAAGGGTCGCAGCGTCCCTAAAGTTTTCGCACTTTTCTACCAGTATTTTAAACCAAATATCTTCCATTCATATTCCTTTAAGATATACAATGAAAGATTAGAATAAATATTATCGTTCAAAAATTGTGGTAGGAAAGCGTGAAAATTTTAGGGACGCTACGACCCCTGGACGTATAATGCAGTGTTTACCAATTGCAAAGGAAGTAACAAAGGATGTAATTACAAGATGGCGGCTGTTGTTTATTTACCCCGGATCAGATCCCCCAGGGGGATACTTTCTTTAGGTATTCACGGGGTTCACAACCCCGGGGCACCTGAGTGATCTTTCTCCTTTCCTTTTCCTCTTGCTCCTTTGGTCTTACTTTTCTCTTTGTTTCATTCTCGTTGTGGTTTCCTTTTCGGAGGTGAGGGCAATTCTGTATGAGCCGATATCATCCTGTATATCGACTTATGGAGAATTGTAAACCACCCACGTGTTGGCCGTGCGTGGCGACCCGTGTCCCTGGAAAGGGGGATCCTGGCAGTTGAGGGAAACCAACATACTGCTTTGGCCTCTGCTTCAGGTAGACGGGAGGTGCATATTGGTCCCGTATGCACCAATCGGCTGGTCAGCTGACTTCGGTCACTGGCTTTAGGGATCAAGTGAGCGAGCAATTACTAGTCATCTCGTTAAGGGTGGAGACTGACATAGGATTGTCTTGTGACCGTATAGGCCCTGGTTAGCACTGGTGTACGAATGTGCATCCCCTTGTTGGGCTCGGTAGTGGGTGGTGCGGCCGGGGTCCGAATTGCTTTTTTTACAATATGGATGGAAATACTTTAATTCCTTCTGTATCTCTCCCATGTGGAGAGAAACAAAAATCCAGAACATTTCTTTCACAAAATTTTTCATAATCAAACGTACTGATAGTCTCAATAATAACTCTTTCAAAAAATCTCATCGTTCCTTATTGCTAAAACTTTCCACTCTGTTTTGGGTGATAACCACACTCTCAAAAAACTTCAGTCTGGCGATTTACTGGTTGAAGTCACTTCGGCCAGACAGTCACAACTTCTGTCAAATTCAAACAAAATAGGTACATTTTCTGTTTCAATTCAAGCACATCAAACTTTAAATACAACCCGTGGAGTCATATCTGAACCTGAACTTTTATATTCTACAAGGGAAGAACTTCTCGAAAACTTAAAAGATCAAAACATTATAGACGCACGTCGCATCACAATCCGTCGAAATGAACAAGTGCTTCCCACAAAGTTCATAATTCTTACTTTCAATAGCCCAAATTTACCATCCAGAATTAAAGCTGCCTACTTGAGTTGTCCTGTCCGACCTTATATCCCTAACCCCCTCCGGTGTTTTAAATGTCAGCGTTATGGCCACACAAACACAACATGTCGTGGCTCTGAAACCTGCGCACGTTGTGCTGAAATTGGCCATAATAGTAAAAACTGCAATAACCCTGAACAGTGTGTAAATTGTAAAGGTGACCATCCAGCCTATTCCCGTTCTTGTCCAAACTGGATACACGAAAAAGAAATACTTGTTACTAAAATAAAACAGAAAATTCCCTATCCTGAAGCTCGCAAACTTGTTGAGTCTAGAACTCCGTCTGTCGGAGTATCTTACTCCAGATTACTCAGAAAACAATTAAAATCTGTAAGGCACATAAGCACTCAGACTAACACCTCATGTTCACCAGGTAATTCATTCAAAACTCAATCAACCAACACCCCAATCAAAGAACCCCGTGATGTATGTCTCCCTACTAAAATGACTGGAACCCCACAATTAGAAATTTGGCCACCATCATCAGAACCCGTTAAAATAGTCAATCTAGAAAAACGTCAACAGAAATTATTGGCTGAATTGAAGGAATCATCCAAATCGACAATTCTATCGAAAAAGTCATCTGAACCCCAGACTAAGACAAAACCAGTTATAAGTACAAAAATACCACCCATGTCCAATTCACTTCGAAAACAGAATTCAATACAAAAGTCATATGTACAGCCAGGAAAAAAGAAAACCTCTACTCCAGCCTCTCCACAGTGGAAAACTGTCGGGAGGGGGAGGAAGAAATCAGACCTCAGTCCATATATTAACAATGTAAAGAATCCTAAGCAGATGAAGCATTATGTGGCAGAAGCTATGGATTTTGAGTCATACAATGACTCGGATGATGATGAAAATACAATTCTAGAAGAATTTTTACCTGATTAATATTATTAATCTGCGTTTTATATATATATATATTTGATTTTATAAGATATTTGGTTTTTAATAGTTCTAGTCTTATTACCTTACTGTTTTTAAGTTTTAACTAGTTTTTAACCTCTCTATTTTAATTTCGCTGCATTTTTTAAAATTGCATTTTAATCACATGTTCATCACATTACTCATATTATCCTTTTCAAGATAATTCTAATTATTTAATAATTTTTTTTTTACTTTGTCTTATAATTTATTCATTACCTTGTTCTTGGCGCAGCATGTCCCCAAAGGGACCTTGCGCCATTAAAATCCATACAACCAACCAACCAACCAACCAACCCCGGATCAGAATTTTAGACAAACTATTTCGGTGCGATAAGGCTAACTACTGACAGTAAAAACAAATTGAAAGTTTTACCATATTTAAGACAAAAATTATGGATGAATAGTTCGATTAAATAAGGCAAAAACTCATTTTGAATTTCTAGATAAAGATATGACCAACAGATAATGAAATTATCTGACATTGACAAGAGGGTTCTTTATGTTGTTCTTGCTCGAACCACAGAGCCTAACTACCCTTGCGACAAACTTCAGCCTGATTAATCGAATGCATATTTTTGCCATAATTTTACAGAATTTTCGCATGAATGAGAATTTAAATAAGTTTGAATTTTCTACTCAAATTTATTAGTGAAAGCTTTCATAGGTGATAATCAAGTCCTGCGGAATTGGTGACAATTGAAGCTTCATAATTTTGACAATATCTCAACTCGAATTTACTCGTAGTTTTATGTGCTACGTTTACATAACAATTACATTCGACTAGTGTGTTTGACATCAAATGCTCCCTTTAAACGCTCGTCGATACATAAAAACACGATAGACACAAGGAAATAGAAAACATATGAAAATTATATCCGAGAAGTCCAAGAAGAATGTGACACGAAGTCACTTGGAGGTGAACCCCATGGAGGAAAAAAATAGATGGAGGTGCAGTATGTCGCAAAAAAAAAAAAAAAAAAAAAAAAAAAGGTTTGCAGTATGAAATTATTTATCGCTCAAATTTTAATATCCTCATTAAGATCAAATAAAACAAGCACGTGAAACAGAAACCAAATTCTTTCCACCACTCTTGCATTTTTTCTCTAAATGAAAATGACTTGCTAAGTATTCTAATGTGGTATTGCATTGTTTTCTTAAATAAAAAAACTGTATTACTAAACGTTTTCTTCTTTTTTTGTGAAAGCACGTGGTTTTGTTTAGGCTTAATGCAGCTAATTTTAGGATTATATTTTTGGCGTCATTCTCAGCCAATGTACTCCATCTTTTTTCTTTCTTTTTACGCTATGGGTGATCCCGGAACCTTTCCTACGGTCCCAATATATTTGCGGAGTGATGTTTTAACAGATTGCCTATGCAAGGCGTCGTACCATGCTCTGCAGTTTTGCGCTTGCCTAAGTTAAATTTGTTCTCCATATAGTTATGATTAAATGCGCAGATTTTAAATATATAGCGAAGTTGTGCTAGGTATTTATTGAGAAGGTTTCACGAAGATTTCAGAAGATTTCATTGACAAGCAATTTCACGTCAATATTTTTTGTATAATTCTTTCGTAAGCCATGAAATTTTATTTTTTCCATGATTTTCTCCATGTTTAATGTACTAAACTGCTCTTTTCAACTTTCTGTCCCTCAATTTCAGAAGATATTTGTCGATAAGATTTCCATGTGTCAGATACAGTAAAACCTCTAAATAACGGACACCTTGGGAGCGCAGAAATTGTCCGCTATTCGGAGGTGTCCGCTATTGGGAAAACCTCAGCGATACTAAAATTCCTAATGAATGCTTAATGTTTCATTAGTCGATTTAAAAATGTCCTAAAACCTCTATTATATGGTTAAACCAGAAATTAAAATAATTTTCAAAGCTATAAAACTGAAATAAAATTGTGCATACCTTTATCCTTTGCTTATTACATTCTTACAAAAAAAAAAAAAAAAAAAAAAAAAAAAAAAAAAATTACAAAAATATGCTTTTACTTGCGATTAGATGTAATTTGTTTTTCAATGTGAAGTTTTAACTCTGTGAGTAGTTTTAAGTCTTTTAAATCATCTTTTTCTTAAAAAAAAAAAAAAAAAATGTATGACTGTTTATTGTATTTTTCTGTTTCTTAAAAGCATCCAATCATCCGAGGGTGAAGGTGTGTGTGTGGGGGGGGATGTAGGGGATAAATGTAGGGGAGAGAGGGGATTTTCTCCAGCTCATTCCCACATTTATCTGTGATCACAAAATTTGTGATACATTGCCCTGATAAATTTAGAGGATTTTTATTTTTTTTTTTCGTCGTTAAAAAATAATTTTTTGTTCTTTTTTGCCAAAATTACTGTCCGCTATTCGGAATGTCTGTTATTCAGAGGTTAAACATACAAAAATTAAAGTTTTGGGAGTGGGGATTTGAAAATTGTCTGTTAAATAGAGGTGTCCGCTATTCGGGAGTGTCCGTTATGGAGGTTTTACTGTAGTTAATTTTTCTAAGGTGTGAAGCTTAGAAATTTCACCTTTTTAAAATTCTGTTCCCTAGGCATTAATATTTCTATTTTGCAATCATTGATGTGAAATTAGAAGGCAACAAGCCTGGCCTCATTTCTTTCACTTAACATCAATATAATTTTAGTACATGTTTAAGAACTGTAACTAATATTATTATTTTCATTACTACGATCACATTAAAATTACGTTCTTTTCGAATCCTGTGAAAAAGAAAAATGTCTCATCATTTTATTTATTTTTCAACTTTACTTGAATAAATTTGTTTACATAATAAGCTCAGTTACTTTCTATATTTCTTCTAATACCATAAAAATTTGTAGTATTAAGGTGATATTACTGTATATTATTTTTCTCCATAATCATACACTTCAAACGATTTTATTCCATACAGTAACACTCAAAATTCGAAATGCTGAATTTATTGGAATTATCTTTAAAGTATAAGCATAATAAATACATTTATTTACGTAAGTCCTACTTTTAAAATCAAATTGTTGCATGAAATCCACTTTCAGCAACTCTCATGTGAATTGAAAAATCTATCCTGTTACAATCAATGAACATTATTAAAATAACCATTTATGTAGATTAAAATAGTTCTAGTTTTCCTTCTTAGAAAAAAAATGAGAAAAAATAATAACAGTTGTGTTTTCCAAATGCAAATATGATTCTCAGTAAAGGAATATTTTATTATATATTTTTATAATTTTTCTTAAAATATACTAAAAGATTATATCTATACAGACTTCAGTACATTAATCATTTAGGTTTAAAAGATCTTCTGCCATTATTTACTTGAAAAATTTTATTCTTAGCAAGTGAAAAACTCAAACTTTATTCATCATACTAAAATTGCAATATTTGGTTGGTTATGTTTAAATTGATATTAAAGAGGCAGTGGACCTTTATTTGAACAAATTCGTCTATCGCAAAATCGTTGCAAAAAAGGTCTATTTCTGTGGTATAATAGTACCAAAACAGTTTTTTCTTATTAAAATATCATTTATGAAGGTTTTAAGAAGTAAATAATAAAAGTAAATGTATTTATATATACTATAAATCTGTTTTACTCAAAACTAATTTTACAGCGTTTTTAGATTTTTGAAATGCTCCTTGCGACGTAATTTTTGATCAATATTTATGAAATTGATAAGGAAGTATCCAGATATTGTTTAGAATGAAAATGTGTAAGCTTTTAAAAATTCGTCTTTGTTAAGATAGTCAAATTTGATTTTTTACTTATTAAAAGGCAAAATTTTGATGAAAATCGATATGGAATTTAGAAAAAAATCTGTAAAATATTAATTATTCAAGAGATTAAAAATTTTTTACACAAATTTGTTTAAAGTGATAAAATTCAAAAGAAGGAAAATATCTCAAAAATTAAGACACGAGGGGCATTTTAAAATTTCGTTTAAAAATTTAAAGTTAAAAAAAATAAAATTTTTAATAAGATTGGAAATTTTTTTGAAGGTGTACTATATGTTTCTCATGAAATGTATGTGTGCACAAAATTTCATATTGCTATGATGAAAAAAAAACAATGATGACCACCGTCTTTTTAATGATAATCTTCTCAGAATAATGTATTTATTTGCTTAATATATATTGCTATATATTCCATTATTATTAAAACATTAATAATATATATAAGTAACCAATAAATATATTTATATTATAAAATATTTAAACATGCCGTGAACAAAGAACATCATTTTTACGCTGACAATATATAAACAGTAAATTTCGGTTTTACTTAAATTTTTGACGCTTACTAACATCGCCAAATTTTAATTTTTACACCGTGAATAAGAAAATAAAAATTATTTCAAGTGCGATTTGCTTGAAAATTTTATTTCAATATTTTTTATAAAGTTTTTGAATTCGAGTGAACCTAAACCAAGCTTAAAAAATATATAAATAAAACTCTTTATTTTTTTCAGTTTCTATTGAGCGCATCAATTTTTACTTTCTTCTATCTTTACAAGAAGAAAGTATTGGATTCATGAAAATTTTCGACTTCCGGTTTTCGACGGATTTATACGTTTTAGAAGGTCCTGAACACGTTTTGACTATTTTTAGAAAATGTCTGTCTGTGAGTCTGTCCGTCTGTCTGTGAGTCTGTCAGTCTGTCTGTGAGTCTGTCAGTCTGTCTGTGAGTCTGTCTGTCTGTATGTGACAAAAAATTTGTGGGCGCTCTATTTCAAGAAATGATGCTCGAAATTTAATAAAATTTTATATTCAGTTAGACCTTGACATGAATTAGTGCCTATTGGTTTTTGGTGAAAATTGGCCAGCAGGTGGCGCTGCTATACTACGTTTTCCATGATTTTCAAGATTGCTATATCTCAAGAACTAATGCACATAATTTCACCAAACTTCAGATTCTGTGACCCCTTGATATACATAGACGCTGATTAAGTTTTGGTGTATATTGGCTAGCAGGTGGCGCTGCTATGCCACTTTTTCATGATTTTCATGATAGCTATATCTCAAGAATTAATGCACAGAATTTCACCAAACTTCAGATTCCGCGATACCTTGAGATACATAGCCGCTGATAAGGTTTTGGTGTGAACTGCATTATAGGTGGCGCTGCTATGCTACATTTTGCATGATTTTTGCGATAGCTATATCTCAAGAACTAATGCAGAGAACTTCATCAAATTTTAGATTCTGTTACACTAGAATATATAACATAATTAGAAGCTGATTACATTTTGGTATTAACCTTGCAACAGGGGGTGCAGCTATGCTGCATTTTGCACGATTTTTCCGATAGCTATATCTCAACAACCAACGCACAGATTTTCATCAAACTTCAGATTTTGTTACAAAATGACATATAAAATAATTACACGATGATTACGTTTTGTTATAAATCGTTCAACTGATGGTGCTTCTGTGCTATATTTTACACGTTTTTTTTTAAACTAGCTATATCTCAAGAACTAATGCACAGAATTTCATAAAACTTCAGATTCTTTTACACCATAACATAATTAGACGCTTTTTTACGTTTTGGCATAAATTGTCCAAGATATGGTGTTGCTGTGCTACGTTTTGCAATTTTTTTGTTATAACTATATCTCAAGAACTAATGGACGAAATTCCATCAAATTTCAGATTCTGTTAGGTCTTGACATAAATAGATGCTTATTAGGTTTTAGTATAAATTACCCAACATGAGGCACTACTAAGCTCATTTTCTCAGAATATTAGTTAAATTTTGCGTTTTAGGCTTTTCGGATACCAGAATCTCATTAGGCTAGGTCAAATGTTCGAGGAAATTCGATAGTGGGTAACTTTAGGGTCACAACTTTTTTTTTTTTTTATATTAAAATGTACTTATGAGATAGAAGAAAGTTTTGGGATTGACACATCCAACTAGTTTTTTTTTTCAAATAGTATATTAACCAGAATATACATTAATCATAACCTTGAGATACATATAACATTAAAGTAGAATTTATAAAAATAATCATCACCATAAATATCATTTATAATAAATATCATCACCCATAATAAATATATTTATTTGCATTAATCCCCCATTTAAAGTAAACCTGTTTCCTTAAATCCACATTTAGCAACTCTCGCGTGAATTGAAATATCCATCCTTATAAATACAACAATGAACATCAGGAATAAACATTTATCTGCATTTTAAATACTTCTAGAGGTACTTAAGACAAAGGGGAAAATATCATATTACTTTTCACATGTAAATATAATTATATTTAGAATATTTTAGCAATCTTTTCATTATTTGTATTGAAATATACCTTTGAAATGTCACGAGACAGGCAGTTCAACAGGAATAATTATTCAGATTTTAAATTTTTTTTTCAGTAACGATGCCCTGATTTTCTTGAAAAACGTTATATTAGGAAATAGGTCTTATATATAGTACTAAAAATGCAAAATGCACTAATGCAATTTCTGTCTGGCTATGTCTAAATTGATATTATTGATTATCTTCTGCAAACAAATGTATTTATTAGCCTTAGTAAAATACCAATATATCAGTGTTCTCGCTGACATTTGACCAACATTAGTAATTTGGCTAATTAAAAATAAAAAATATTCGCCAAATGAAAAATGTATTAGCAAAACAGATTCGCTTTGTAGCACAAAAAAAAAAAAATATCTTTAATCCTTTAATGTACCCCCTTTTTTCAGTATGTTCTAAAATAACCTAAGTTTTTATAACTGTGACAACGATTGTTACTAATCTAATTTCAACTATTCCCTACAAATATATTAAATATATATATACACGCATATGTATGAAAAACGAAAAAAGAAAAGAAAGAAAAATCAAAAATGGAGCACTAGCAATTTGGCGAATCTAATCGCTTGTTTACTCCCCAAATGAAGAAATTAGTCGCAATTTGGCGCAATGGCGAGCGATAGCGAGAACTCTGTATATATTGCGTTTTCATAAAAATATAAATAATATAAATATCTAACCAATAAGTATATTTATAATATAAAGTAAAAACATGTTACGCCGATAGATATTCTAATACTCAAAAATTGGCGTGATCGGACAGCTACACATAGAAAATCTAGACTCTTTCAATGAAAGGTAGCTTTTATTGCAAAATAAAATAAATGTAACAAATTAACACGTTCGCTGCCGCAGACGCGCCAGCGCCTGATAAGAAGCCATCGTTAAGGATCCACTCACGTGCCAGCGCGTGATGTGGGGTGATGTCCAATAGCCAGTCACGAGCTGGCGCGGGAAAATATTTTATTGATTCTTTGTTATAAAAAGTAAATCGGCTTCTGGGAAAAACCCACTTCTACAGTGCGGCATTAACTATGATCGCATCTTCACGTAAGCGGCTGCGAACGTGTTAATGAAATTAAAATAAAATAATTTAAAAATTTGTTTTATTTCTGAAAATGCTTCTTTGAACAATTAACTTAGTACTTTAAAAAAATTACATTTTTAAATTTACCACTATAAGTTGATACCTTTTTTAATTTCTTGCTCTGTAAAAAATAACTTTATATATGTTTGTTTTTATCATTAAAAAAAGTTTTATTGTCTGAGAGATGTGAAATTCTCGAGTACAGTGAGTTTTATTGCACAGTAACTATTGACCGAGATTTACGATACCCGATATACTGGCGTTCCTAATTAGCTCAGTTAATCGAATTTGTACTGTTTTGTGTACAATTACACCGATATCTAAATATTTAAAAAACTCCGTTACAGTACAAATGCACCTCCTTTTGCCACGCTTGATGTAAATTTATGACTTATTAAAATTACTATGAGATCCCTATTAGAGTATCATCGGAAAAGGTGAAAACCATTTTTTCTAACTGTATAGCATACATATAAAATTCTAAATCAAAAGGTTATATTTACATAAATCTGTCTATTATACATATAATAAATAGATTTAGTTGTTTAAGCACTTTTGTTAAAATCAACTTGTTTCCTTGAATCCACTCTCAGCAAATCTCATGTGAATTGAAAAATTTATCCAATGCAGTGTTGCCAGATTGTCAAAAGTCAATTTCTCCAAAATTTCCGAAATTTTCCCCAAACCAGGGCTTTTTTTCTGAAAAAGTCCCCCGCGCAATTTTTACTCGAAAAGGCAAGTTCTCAATTTATAATTTTCCGTTATAAACATTTTTTAACAAATTTAAATTTCTCACTAATTTAAAACTCAATTTTTTCCCCAAATCAAGCATTTTTTTTTTAAATTCCCCATTTATGAGAAAAAAAACATTTAATGTCAGCAGAATTTTGCATGTATATTCAAAGCAAACAACAACAACAAAAAAAGTCATAAAATTGTTTTTATTTTTGTTGTATAAATCTATACTATTAAATGATATGTATTTCTGTGCTTGTGTTTCTGTCCGCGATGACAGGAAAATCTGAATCACTTATCTGAAAATTCAGATGGGGGATAGCCCAATGCAGATAATGATGAATCTGTAGTACATGTAAACGGTGAGGACGATTACAAGAATGATTTATATCTATTATTTCCATATTTTATTTTCGTTTTCCAAACTAAAATCGAATTCGAGACAGATCCAGTGTTGACAAATGTCTGAAAGTAAAAATTGAAATTACTAGTAAATCTGCAGATCAAGAGCCTCAACGTCAGCTTTGCACATCATTTCTTTTTTAAAACACACTTTGGGTAATATTCAACTTCCTGGAAACTGTAATTTAAAATTTTCAAGTTACGTAATTATTTATAAGAATAAAATAAGAATAAGCAGTTTTCAGCCAACAAAAGCGTTAAATTAAAGATTTAGTTATGTTAGAATATTCTGAATTTTTCATGATCTATTATTTTTGTTTTTTTATTATAACATAGTAGATTTCTTCAGGGGGGCTCCGCCCCCCTGAACCCCTCGTAGTCTCATTAAACTTAAATTTGTAACTTTCTATCAATTTGCTAATGGTTATCGTATATCTTGTATTTCTTTATACATTTTGATTTATAAGGATAAGTAACAGTTTTAATAAGCATTTTTCATTATCCTCATACTTCTACATACCTGTCCACACCTAAATCTGATGTATCAGGAACTTTTGAAAGTCTAAATTCAGTAATTTAGGGTTTTACAATTTTGTTTCCGAAAAAAAAAGAAATTTTGATTGCATTTTGTGGCAGATATCGCGGCCAGACAAACAGACAGACAGAACACACTGACAGGCGGAAAACAATAAATTTTGTGTCGCCAAAATAAGCCTTCACTGAAGTTTCGGCAATGATGTCATTATTCATGAGTTATTGCTATCCATGTTTCTTATATTTTTAACGACTACTATAAAATACCTGTTTTATTTCAATTATGACGTCAAATTTTATGAGGTGAAATATTTGTTAAAAATATAATTTTTTTTTATTTCTTTTACTTCTAATTATGCCTCCATTTTTGTCAGAAAAATTCTTATTAACGAAACAAATTTCCGTGTTTAATATTTAACAAAGTACTATATTTATTTTTATTTTAATTCTGACGTCATATTTATTTTTTCTTAGTTTAATTTTTCGAATGGAACTTGCTCAATTGAAACTTATTGCCGTTGACAAATTATTCCAGCTTTTGATTTTTTTTTTTTTTTTTTTTTTTGGCAACGATAAAGGAAATTGGTTAAATTTTATCTAAAAGATCGCTATTGATTCTGCATGAAAAAGAAGGAAATTTTGAATTATTAAGGAAAATATGTGAATAAAATCAATAAAACATAGCCTATGTTCTTTTCTGGGCTATGTTATAGTTATACACAAAGATACAAAGACATTAATTCATCAGTTTTAACGTTGACTTCATTTAAATTTTCGCCTTCAATAATTACACGCATTCAAATTTATAACATTATAAAAATGAATGGTTTCTTAGCAACCATTAAGAGAAAATAAAGAAAATGAAATAAAAACATTTGAAATAAGGAAGTCTCTAAAACAAACTCGTTTATATTATTGGAATAGATTTATAAAAAATCTCCAAAATTTTCAGTAATAATTTTAAAAATCTGACAAATGAATAGACAAAATTTCAAAACAATACGAATAATTTAACCGGTAAATTTCAGCATCCATTTATCATAATGTGACATTTTCTCTCAAGGAAAAAAAAATGGAAATCATTGGATTTGCCATAGAAAAGCATTATTGCGCAAAATAAAATATTCTATATTTTTCGAACGAATGAACCAAATCTTACAAAAAACTATACAGCTTAATCCCAGTGCCTCACTAACATACCCACTTAATTTGAAGTCAATCGAATGCTTTTTACGGAAGTTATCGCGGAACAGACAGACTGACTGACAGACAGACAGACAGACACAAAAAAATTTCGTGTCTCCAAAGTAAGCCTTCACTGACGTTTCGGCAATTAAGCAAACACAACTATTTTGTTTATATAAGTAATGTGTACTAGAATACATATTTGGGTATATTTGGCTATACACTATTATTTCCCAAAATAACAAACTTTTGTAAAAGATTTCATGAAGTGTTTAAAGTGCTTCGTAATCTATGCTTAAGCATGATTTTTCTTACTTGTTGTGAATTCTGTCCACTTATGTATTATGTTTTTTGCCCGCTTTGACAAAACGTGTGCTCGTTTAGAAACTTTGTGACTTACTTGTTTAAATTTTTTAGCAGAGAATTGTAATCATAATACATTAAATGCATCTGCTAGTGCAATACAAATTGTTTAAAAAAAGAATTGAGCTATCAAAAATATAAAAATTACGTACTTTCTATTTCGAAAGAAATTTCCCTTTATATTAAACAAGTAAGAAAAATCATGCGTTAATCATAGATTATGAAGCACTTTCCAACACTTCATGAAATCTTTAACAATACTTCTTTAATTAGGGAAATAAGGGGTATATAGCCAAATATGTATTCCAATGTTTTTGAACAACCCTGTATTTGATCTGTCAGTTGATATACATATTATATAATGGGAAAATTTAGTTTAGCTAGAAAAAAGCTTAAAATTCTTTTTGAGCATTTTGCACTAATAAATGGAAAACATACTTGAAAACTTTTTTTCAGCCCTGTAGTTTACCTTGTACCTTTATTACACGTTAGTAAGAAGCTAAAATGAATTTTAAAATAAAACATTCTTAAAACAACTGAAATCACATTGTTATAAATTACCATTCATAGGTGCATACGATTTTCATAAAATTTGAAATGACTCGACATCTAATAATTATATATATTTTATGTTTCAAACTATTCGGTTGGGTAGTTTTTGAGTTGCTACATGCGAACAGAGGGACGGACGGACAGAGAGACGAATGCGCAACTCGGGAACCCGGGATTCTTTTCCCTTCAATTCAAAACAAAAGCGACTTTTCTAAGTATCCGGGATCGGAGGAGATAGTGTTACATACATACATACATACGGTCGGATTTTAATAGTGTAGATTCTTGGTTGTAAATTTTAATTTGCTGACAGATGATTTTCGCTTCTGTTGAAAAAGTTCATTAATGAAACGTCAATGTTTGAAAATATATTTTTAGTTTTAGAAAATTTATTTTAATTTTTATACCATCTGCACAAATTGAAACTTAATTCTTTTTAACTTTAAAGAAAAAAATAGCTTCAAAAATACATTAATCAGTTTTATTTTCCCCTTTTTTCCGACAAAAAAAAGCCTTCCACTGCTAATTTTTAGTTTTTAATGAAGTTTTTTATCTGTATGTAACTTATAATTTAGTATTCGTAAAAAATATTTCTTATCCATTTTAAATATGTCATTATTTTTCTAACTCCATGAATTACTGCTATCCATGTCCCGTTTATTTTTAACGACTACTATAAAATACCTCTTTTATTTCAATTATGACGTCATAGTTTACCAAATAAATATTTTATTTAAAATATTTTTATTCCTTTTATTTTTAATTATGTCGCCATATTGACAAAAAAATTCTTGTTAACGAAACAAATATCAGTGTTTAATATTTAACAAAAAATAGTATATATTTATTTTTATTGCAAATACGACGTCATATTTATTTTTTTCTTTTAAATTTTCCTTAGTTTCAGTTTTCGCATGGAAATTGCTCAATTGAAAATTTATCGTCGCTGAAAAATTAATATTCGAAATTTTGATTTTCTTGGCAACGGAAAGAAAATTGATTAAATTTTATCTAAAAAATGCCGATTGGTTATGCATGAAAAATAATGAAATTCAGAATTATTAACGAAAATATTCGAATAAAATAAATAATACATAGCCTTTGTTCTTTTCTGGCTATAATTATCTATACGCAAAGATACAAAGTTGAAGTTATGCTATTGAAGCATTGAAGTTATGTTATTCAAACTTCCGTACACATTTTAAAATTTATAATATTATAAGAATAAGAATTAGGATAAATGGTTGCTTAGCGACTATTAAAAGAAATGAAGAAAACGAAATAAATACATTTGAAATAAGTAAATCTCTAAAACAAATTAGCTTATATTATTGGAACACATTTATAAAAAATGGCCAAGATTTACAGCAATAATTTAAAAAATCTGACATATGCATAGATAAAATTTCAAAACAATATGAATAATTTAAGCCCCGTACTGGCAAATTTCAGTATCCATTTATCGTTGAATTCCATTAATCAAATGAGTCATTTTCTCTCAACAAATAAAAATTTGAAAATCGTTGGATTTGCCATAGAAAAACATTATTGCGCAAAATAAAATATTCTATATTTTACGAACGAATTAATAAAATATAACAAAAAACTATACAGCTAAATCCGAGTGCCTTACCAATATACACACTTAATTTCAAGTCTTTCGGATGTTTTTTGCGGTAGTTATCGCGGAACAGACAGACTGACAAACTGACAGACAGACAGACAGACAGAAACCAAAAAATTTCGTGTCTCCACAGTAAGCCTTCACTGACGTTTCGGCAATTATAACAATTCCCCTTGTTTTCCCCAAACATGTCCCCAAAAATTCCCCTGGGGGTTCAAAATTCCCCAAAATGGGGACAAAATCCCCAATCTGACAACACTGCCCATATGCAAGCAGCCAAAATCATTAGAATAAACATTTATCTGCATTAAAATAATTTTAGTACTGCTTAACCTTTTATCTACCGACGGTACTTATAAGTACCATTAAAATTACTTATTATAAAATCCTTTTAATACGCCAATTAGTTATAATACTGTTTAGAATGAGTTTCGGATACATTACTTTATTTTGTTTCAAAAGCATTATTGGTTATACAAAGCAAAAATATTTTTAAAAAGGTGATTTCTTTTGCCTTTGCATCTTTTCAGCTTTCTTGGCGCTGAGGGAGGGAGATGGTGATTTTTCAATTCAGAATTACTTCTATATTTATATTGTAAGACGTCATATTTGTATGTTTTATAAGTCATAAAAATACTAAGAAGCAATTTAAAATAAAAGATTTGAGTGGGGTTTAAAATATTGCACAAAATCCCTGTATATTCATATTTAATTAATCCTTGCAAATCCTTCTAAAATCCTTCAAAAATGAATTAAATGATTATGTAAATATTTTAATTTCGTTTTAACAATTTACGTAAAATGCTTCAGAATGTAACATTTTCAAGAATTCATAATTCAGTAGATGAAGGGTTAAAGCGATGAAAAAAAAATAGACAGTGTAGTATTTCCCTAATCTTTATATATATAAATCTTCTGTGCGCGTGTATGTCACTGAACTCCTCCTAAACGACTGGACTTTTAATGAAATTGTTTGTGTGTGTTCCAGTGGATTCGAGAATGGTTTAGATTGACATTTCATCGAAATTGATTCAGTATTTTTTTAGTAATTAGGCAAAAACTAATAGTCAGTGATTTTTTGCTAATTAAATGCGTTGAATAAGTTCGCTGAATAACGCGCGGACGGAATGGCCGAGTGGTCTAAGACGCAAAATTTAAACTCTGGTTCTCGAAGAAAGATAGTGTGTTCGAACCCCACTCCTGCCATACGTGTATGATTTGCAATAATTTTTTCTGTATTATAATTTTAATAAACCGACTACAAAAAATTGTTAACTTTTAACTAAAAAGAGAAAAGTAACTTTTTTATCAAAATTTGGACCGATTCAAACATTTGGACCGATTCAAACACTACTGAAAAGTAAAAAATGATTTCCTTATATAATTGTAATAAGAAATTAAATTAAGAGCGTAGTATTTATCGTGCGTATTATTATATTTATGTACATTTATTTGATTTTTTGGAGTCAGTGCCAGCCAAACCAATTTCAAAATTAAAATTAAGTATCCAATGCAAATCTTTATATATATAACTCTTCTGTGTGTGTGTATGTCACTGAACTCTTCCTAAATGACAAGACCGATTTTAATAAAAATTTTTGTGTGTGTTCCTGTGGATTCTAAAATGGTTTAGATTCACATTTCATCGAAATTGATTCAGTACTTTTTTAGTAATTAGGCAAAATCTAATAAGTTAGTGATTTTTCGCTGATTAAAAGTGTTGAATAAGTTCGCTGAGTAGAGTATGGACAGAATGGCTGAGTGGTCTAAGGCACCAGATTTAAGCACTGGTTCTCGAAGAGAGAGATAGTATGTTCGAACCCCACTCCTGTGGATTCCACAGGAAGTGAAAAATAATTTCCATACATAATTGTAATAAGAAATCAAATTAAAGAGCGTAGTATTTATCATGCCTATTATTATGTTTATGTACATTTATTTGATTTTTTGCAGTCGGTGCCAGGACAACGTCTATCGGGTCTGATAGTGTAAATATAAGTTTCTGGTAGAAAATATTTAATCATTATTTTCGCTATTTTTCTTGAAATCTACTCTGAATATCTCTTAAAATTTCAGTTCATTAAATTATTCATTCGGAATTAAAAAATCTTTGTAATGAAGCCCTAATTTTACTGAATATATTATTGTTAGGGAAGTAAAAGGTTCGAGCTTAATATATTTTACCAACCGAAAAAAAACTTCTGTTAGCTTACTTTTAATTGATAGTAATGATAAATAGATTTATTTGCATAAGTATTTTTGTTTAAATAAACTTGGCGACATAGGCTAAAACCATGTTTTTCTAACTGTGTAGCATACATCTCAATTTTAAATTAAAGGTATATTTACATAAATATATCTTTATATTATACGCATCATAAATTGATTTATTTGCATAAGTATTTATGTTAAAAACAACTTGTTCCCTTGAATCCACTTTCAATAAGTCTCATGTGAATTGAAAAATAATACAAACCAAGATCATTAGAATAAACATTTATCTGCATTAAATTGGTTCTAGTGTGGCTTAAAGCTAAAAAAAGGGACAGTGTAGTATTTTCCAAATGTAAGTATAATTCTCTGTTAGCGAATGTTTTATGAATATTTACGTTACTTTTCTTGAAATACACTCAGAAAATTTCTTAAGCCCTCAGTTCATTAAAAATATTCATTCGGAATTAAAAGATCTTTTATAATGATGGACTGATTTTACTGAATATATTATTATTAGGAAAGCGGAAGGCTCGAGCATTATATATTTTACTGAAAATGAAAGTTCTGTTCGTTTATTTTTAAATTGATATTAATAGTAATATCCTCCAAAGAAATGCATTTATTTGCTTTATTAAAACATTAGTACATATCACGTTATTATTACTTTTTTAAATGACATATAGATAAGTAGCCAAGTAATTAATCTATATTATCGATCAAAAGCATGTTATCTAGTAACGCTGACGTCATAGTCACAAAGATAACATCTTAGCATATAATTCTTCATTTACTGCAATTTTTGAAACTTTTAAATATTACACAATTCTATTGTTCACATTGCCAAATAGAAATAAATTTTTCTTTCAAGTGCATTTTGTTTCAGAACTGTTTCAAGATTAATTTTTTTTATTAAGAATTGGAGTACACTGGACCTACGGGCAACGCTCGTGAAACCCCGTTTCTCTTCAGAAAATCAGTTAAATTGATCGATTTAAAAGTTACAAAACAATGAATAAAGATAATATTAATAATAATAATAATAATAAAATTAATAATAAAACAGCGGCGACGGCCCTATATATAGGTATTCATTCTTTTCTGTTTAACGGAGAGAGTTTACGTCCGAGAGTAATTCCATATGAAATCAATCAATAAAAAATATTTTTTTATGTTAATGTTTTAGATTGTACTGGTTTTTTACCAGTTTATTGTACTTACTTATGAGATTTAAATTGTGAAGTTTAATTTTTTTCGACAATTCGTTTTAAAGTTATAAAATTTTGAAATTTTGAAATTTTTACAAAATTTGTATAGTTTTGTAATCTTTAATCGGTTATAACTTCCAAGCTATTTGATCTAGAAAATTCAAATTTGCATCGTATTTTTCAGTTTTTTTATGGTGTTTCACAGGATATATAACATGGCCAAATTACTTATTTTTTTGTAAAAATTGATAAAAGTTTAAAAAAAATTCAAAATTGGAATTTTTGACTCTCTTGAAAAAAATATATTATGTTTAACATCCTTTTAGCAACTTTTATGCCAAATTTTTTGATGGTACTTCTATGGTGTCATACAAAAAAAAAATTATTTTCTGTATCAATGTTCATGTAAATCTGTAATTAAAAAAATATTTTAAGGTATGCTGCATAGTTTAGCCCGAAGTGTTACTTACATGGAAACAAATGCAAATTGGAAAACTTTAAGAATAGCCTGTTTTATTAAAATACAAATAATAAATTTTAGATATTTAATAAACAAATCTTTTTACTTAACAAATTACGTACTCAGTTTGGCACTCAGTTACATACTCAGTGCAGCTCAATTTTTAGATCTTAGTACAAGAATTTTTTCGTCTTATGTAAAATGATCTACTCTTTACATTTCCTCTTTGGGTACTGTGTATGTTCTGCCTGTTGCAGTGATTAGATGTAGTTTGCATAAAATAAAGTATTTAGGTATTGTCAAAATGTCTGATTTTCCAGGATAAGTGAATGACGGAGATGGTCCGCTTGGATGAAGGAAAGAAACTTTAACATCTTCTTCGACCTGATCTTTTGTGAAAACACATGCCACCCACCACTCATTCTCATAGGCACGAGCAAAATACCCCAAAATGTCTTCAAAGAAGTACCTTTTACTACTTTTACATTTGCTTTTGATAATAGGTGACTCTCCAATATATGTTAATGATGCGTTCAAATTATCAAAACCAGATTCCACATCCATGAATTCAGGGTCATCTTTACTACAACCTGGTTTTGGATTGACATCATTTGGAATGTCTGAAAAATTAGTATCAATGTCATTTTCACAATTTGAGGGATGCTTTTCCTTGCCTAATTTTAAGCAGCAATGAGTGCAGATTTTGATGCCTTTTTCAATGCCATATTTTAATGTTGTCATCCACAATGAATCATTTTTTAATTTTTTTATTTACCTAGTGTTCTTGCTTTTGAATGGATTACAACAAAATTTATTCCATTTTTTTATCCATTTTCAGTTTAAAGCCACTTCCCTTTTAATATTTTATAACACAAATCCGCATTCAACTCAAAGAAACAACAGTAAAATAAAAAAGACCTAAATTGTACAATACAAGTTATAAACAGACAGCAATAGACTTGAGATAGTGTGCCACTACAGAAGATCCTAGAGAACACTGGCGATTTCAAAAGCCTTGTAAGAAAGGCATGCAGGTTTCATCAGAAAACAAACATATTACTGTATGAGTGTGATTCATTGTGATTGTGAAAGCATTCAACTTCAGGAGCATAATTTGTTTTATTGAACTCTACTTTGAAATTTTCTTTCATTAACTCATTTATTACCAATTTATTCATTTTTTAAACATAAAATTCAATTAAAAGTAATAATAAATTAAGAATAATTAAAAAAACATTCTATTTAAATTTCAAGAAAATAAATTGGAAAAGTATTTAGCTTGTCAATTACACAAAATATTAATTATCTTGATTACTTTTAATTTTTACTGTTAAGTGTTTAACAAAAAAAAAAAAAAACTTAGCGAATTATATACCAACATTTTATTTGATAATTGAGCTTGACTTGCATGAATGAGAAATATGAACATTGGAAATAAAAATAGACTATCTTTTATAGTGAATTTGGTTTTTAACAAAACGAGGTGGAACCCGTCGAAATTCGACGAAAGAAAATGTTTAAGAAGGAACTGCATCTTTGATTTATAATAAATCTACAAAATTACTTACAGTAAAAAATGCATCTTATATTGTTCAATCTACCTCCCAAACAAATATTATAAAAAATACATCTTATTCAGTCTAACTCCAAAACAAATATTATTTTAAGCTAAAATTAACAAAACACTCTAAAACTCAGTGGTGCAAATTTTTAAAATTAAACTTCAATCGCCTACTTTAAACAGTAAAATATAATAAAGATAAGCTATTATGATGAATTTTGTTTTAAGACTCTTGTGTTTGGTATAAATGCGAATAAAAAAACAAAATTTATTCCAAATTGACACGATCATAGAATTTCACGTGAAATTAAAACCCGTCATAATTTTCATTTCTCAAAACTTAAATACTTACTTCTTATATCCGTATTCACTAAGTTTAACAAGTAAGAAAAATCATGCGTTAAGCATAGATTATGAAGCACTTTCCAACACTTAATGAAATCTTTAACAAAACTTTGTTATTTAGGGAAATAATAGTGTATAGCCAAATATACCCAAGTATGTATTCCAGTACATTAGAACAGCCCTGTATTTCATATGTCAGTTCATATAATGGGAAAATTTAGCTTAGCAAGAAAATACCCAGTAGCTTAAAATTTCTTTTTCAGCAATTCATACTATTAGATGGAAACATACTTGAATACTTTTGTTCAGCCCTGTAGTTTACATTGTACCTTTATTACACGTCAGCATTAGGCTAAAATTTATTGTAACCTAAAACACTTTTAAAACAACTGAAATCACATTCCCATAAATCATCATTCATAGGCGTCCATGTACCGAATTCTTTGCGTGGCCCTGTATATCCCTTTATCTATATTCTGCTAACATTTCTCAGTAAATTGAAAGCAGCTCAGCGTAAAAATGCATAGCTTATTTAAGAACCACGTTTAAATAATTTACGCTCATATTCAGTAACGTTGGTGAGCTCTTTTGGGTAGCCCTGTATATCAACTATAACATTTATACACACCATATAATGTGCATATATTTAGCGAAATATAAAACGCGAATATCACAATTAAAATGCATTTGATCCCTCCATCAGCCATCATCGGACACATATACGGTACTTCGGAAAGAATATACTATTAGAAATCTTTTGTATGGCCCTGTAAATGCTATGTACTTCATATTATGCAAGACAGTAGCGTATAATTTATATTAAGCTTCAGTGACATATATCAATTTTATTATACATGAAAAAGCTTAATATATTTAAAATATGTCACACACAATTCTCCCTTTTACCATTATCTAATGGAATTCTTTTGTGTGGCCCTGTAAATGAATAATAGCTACATTTTCACCTTATATTTTATAGAATGCATATTTTAATATGTGTGACAGGGTATAACATCTTTAAAATTCCTTTGAAACGATTTTTCCCCATAGGCCGTAATGTAATAGGAAACTTTTGATTCGCCCTGTAGATAAACTAATCATGGTAGCAACTTCATTTTCGATAGGACTTTTGCTAGGGTAAACGTCAATAACGTCCTAAAATTTCATTGCAATCCGAGTATATTAACGATTTTCCCCCATAAGCCGTAATGTAATGGGAAACTTTTGATTATCTCTGTAGATAAACTAATCATGGTAGATACTTCATTTTCAGTAGGGTTCGTGCTAGGATAAACCCCAATAACGTCCTAAAATTTCATGGCAATCCGAGTATATTAACGATTTTTCCCCATAGGCCGTAATGTAATGGGAAACTTTTGATTCGCCCTGTAGATAAATTAATCATGGTAGAAACTTCATTTTCAATAGGACTTTTGCTAGGGTAAACGTCAATAACGTCCTAAAATTTCATGGCAATCCGAGTATATTAACGATTTTTTCCCCATAGGCCGTAATGTAATGGGAAATTTTTGATTCTCTCTGTAGATAAACTAATCATGGTAGATACTTCATTTTCAATAGGGTTCGTGCTAGGGTAAACCTCAATAACGTATAAAAATTTCATAGCAATCCGAGTATATGTACGGGAGTTAGAGCTCGGACAGACGGACAGACGGCCATCCGGCCAGGCGGACAGACGGCCAGACAAACCGAATGCATAAGCACTTTTCAACTTTGTTGGAAAGTGCTAAAAAATGATACTTTAATTTGATCATTTTAAAATCACTAACTCAAAACTTCAAGTTATTTAACCAATGACTAAAAACGAAATCATGGAGTTTTATAACAGACGATATTTTTGTGCAAAATATACGCGTTTTAATTTCTATTTTTTTTTTTTTTTTCAATTTTAAGAGAAAATGGAGTGATTCTGTTGCCACAATTTTAAAATTGATACTAAAAACTACAAAAAAATTAATATCTCAAAAACCAATTGAGATATAGCTTTCAAACAAATTGCATTTAAAAGTACTTTTTTTTCTCTATACAACGGTGTAAAAATCGGAAATATACAATGTTAAGAAGTATAAAATTTGCAGTAGCGAAAAATGCAAAACTGAAATTGCATGGGAAAGTGTTGCCATTCGCAAAATGACGTATGCGTTACGCACAGATACGTTTGGCCTTTATAATATAAATATAATGAGATTTTTTTTACAGAAATTGGCCGATCATTGACATAGAAAATAATTTTTTTCTTTATGATACCATAAGATTGCCATCATGAAATTTGGCACAAAAGTTGGTAAAAGGGTGTTAAATAAAACATTTGTTTAAACAAAATCAAAAATTCCGATTTTGAATTTTTAAAAATTTTATAAAAATTTTTTACATAAAAAAAATATTTTTTAATAATTTGGTCATGTTATATATCCTATGAAGCAACATAAAAAACTGAAAACAATGACTTAAATTTCAACTCTTTAGGTCAAATATCTCTCAAGTTACAGCAAATTAAAAATTACCAAACAATACAAATTTCATTAAATTTTTAAAAATTCAAAAATTAACAAAATCCAAAGACCTGAAATTTTGTCCATTGGTTGGTTTGATGTGGACTGACAACCGAATGATTTGCTGTTAATGGTTGTTTTCGCGTTTGATGAAATATGATTGTTAAAAATATTTCAGAAACATGCATAAAATCAACTTGCCTACAAAGTTCTAGCTTCCTGGTATTTCTTAACAATTCTATAATGTAAGGTATAATGTATTCTATAGTGTAAGGTAATGTAATGTAACGTCTTTATATAAGGGATTCTTAAATGTATCATTATAATCTGACTTAATTTTCACCAAGCTTTTTTCTTAGTGTAATATTCAAGCGAAAATGTTTTTATCATTAGAAAGTGAAGATTTTATTTACACTGTCTTATTTATTTTTTAAATATGATGAAACTTTTCTTCATTTGCGAATGTAGAAACAAATAATTGAATTTATTATTTTACAATTTTCTTTGTCTGTTAACATTCACATGTAAATATAATTTTATGACGTAGTTTTGTATATATTCCGGCTATTAACTCTTAATCATTTAATTCTCATTTGATTTTGTTTTCAGTTTGTAATAATCGCATGCATTTTTTTAATTAAAGAAAATATTATTCTTTGATCGTTTGGCAACAATTTAAAATAATAAGCTTTTCTAAAATATGTAAAAACTGTTTTTCAAAATGCTGAAAATTTGAATTTAAAACGGAAATAAATCCTAAAAAAATAAGTCAAGTTTAAGAAAAATAAAGCAATCTGCACACCGGAAACTTGTAATATATAAAATTATCTAAAAATCTTTAAACTCATATGCATACATTTGCTGCTGTGAAACTTTATTAATGAAATGATGTTGACGAACTTTAACATTAAATATCTCTTTAAATATTTCATCGATTTAAAAACTGTCTGCACCAATGTATTTATCAAACATTTCTCGATATTACCACGCATTGCCATTTTTTTTGCATTTAACAGCTCTCTTAATAGTAACAAAGAAATACCTCTGGTCAGAAAAAAAATCATTATCAGCTGCAGTGGTTGGTTGGTTGGTTGGTTGATTTGGATTTAATGGCGCAAGGTCCCCTTTGGGACATGATGCGTCAAGACAAAGTCATAATGAAAACATTGCTATAAAAACAGTAGTAACAACCAATAAAAGCAGTTATGATATTCAAATAAAATATGCAATCAGAAGATCAAAGTTCATAGCTAAAAGACACAATGGCAATTAAAAACTATAAAAATTGATAATAAAAGTTAAAATGTGAAAAGTTGTATAACTTGACATAGAAACACTTTTAAAAAATTAAGGGCGCAATGTAAAAATGCATGTAAATAAAAAATAATTATAACCAACCAAAGAGTGAAGTAGATTGTTTAAAGAAGAAACTAACTGGTTAAAATCTGAACAATCAATAAAAAAACAATAACATGATATTGTAAATAATATGAAAAAGGTTCAAAACACAGGGTAATCAAACAAAATGTTACGTCAATTTGGTTCATATTCCTCTAAGATAGTGTTATCGTCATCGGAGTCATTGCTGTAACATTCAGATTCCATGGTCTCTTCAACGTAGTGCTGTAATTGTTTTGGATCTTTTATATTTCTAATAACAGGGCTAAGGTTAGAGTTTTTCTTTTTTCTAATCACGGTATTCCACGGTGAGGAGGCTGAAGATGAGCTTTTCTTTTTTTCTATTTGTGATAAACTGTGTAAGTTAGATTTTTGTTTTAGATTTTGTTTTTGATTTGTGTCAGACATCTGTGGTGTTCTTGTACTTGTGGATGCCTTGGTTCCAGTCTGGGTTTTAGAAGAATTTGGTGTATTTTTCGGAGATGGAGAAGTCATAGTCTCAGTTTTGATTTTGGATGGTTCCTTAGATTTAGCTAACATTTTTTGTTGCCGTTTTTCCAGATCAATTATTTTCACAGGCTCTGAAGATGGTGGCCAAAGTTCCAATTGGGTTCCCTGAACATTTAGTAGGGAGACAGATATCGCGGGATTCTTTGATTGGGGTGTTTGTTGATTGAGTAGTAAATGAATTACTTGGTGGATAAGAAGAATCTGTTGGGGTGCTAATGTGCCTTATGGATTTTGATTGATGTTTGAGTAAACTTAAATAAGATATACCAACAGATGGGGTTCTGGCCTCAATAATTTTACGAGCTTCAGGATAAGAAATTTTTTGGATTATTTTGATGGTAAGAATTTCTTTTTCTCGGACCCAAATAGGGCAGGAGCGAGAATATGAAGTATGGTTACCTTTGCAGTTTGCACAGCGCTCAGATTTTTCACGTGTTTTACCATCGTGGCCGACTTCTGCACAACGAGGGCAGGTAACAGTGCCACGACATTGGCCATTGGTATTGGTATGGCCATAACGCTGGCATTTAAAACAACGGATTGGATGAGGAATATAGGGACGGACTTGACAGTTTAGATATCCAGCTTTAATTCTAGTAAGTAAAATATGGCTATTGAAGGTTAATATAATGTGTTTTGTAGGGGTTATCTGCCCATTTCTACGGATTGTTATATGGCGTACATCTATTATATTTTGATCCTTTAGATTAGTTAGAAATTCTTCTTTTGTGGAAAACAACAGATCTGGTTCAGATATTACACAACGGCAACTATTTAGAGTTTGATGTGCTTGAACAGAAACAGAAAATGTACCTATTGTATTACACTTTGAGAGGAGTTTAGACTGACTGGCTGAAGAAACTTCAACCAGTAGATCCCCAGACTGTAATTTTTTTAGAGAGTGGCCATCCCCTAAAACAGATTGAAATGTTTTTGCTATAAGAAATGGTGAGGTTTTTTTGAAAGAACTATCCGAGAGGCTATCAGTGCGTTTAATTATGAAAAATCGAATGAATGAGGAATTCTGCACAGTTTGTTGCTCTCCGGAAAGGAGAGAAGTGGAAGGAAGGGAATTTTTTCCATCCATGTTAGATAAAAGACAATTCAGACCACGGCCGCACCACCCACTACCGAGCCCAACAAGGGGATGCACATTCGTGCACCAGTGCTAACCAGGGCCCATACGGTCACAAGACATTCCTATGCCAGTCTCCACCCTTAACGAGATGGCTAGTAAATGCTCGCTCACTTGATCCCTATAGCCAGTGACAAAAGTCAGCTGACCAGCCGATTGATGCATACGGGACCAATATGCACCTCCCGTCTACCTGAAGCAGGGGCCAAAGCAGTGTGTTGGTTCCCCTCAATGCCAGGATCCCCCTTTCCAGGGACACGGGTCGCCACGCACGGCCAACACGTGGGTGGTTTACAATTCTCCATGAGTCGATATACAGGATGATATCGGCTCATACAGAATTGCCCTCACCTCCGAAAAGGAAACCACAACGAGAGTGAAACAAAGATGACAGGAAGACAAGAGGAGTAAGAGGAAAAGGAAATGAGAAAGATCACTCAGGTACCCGGGGTTGTGAAGCCCGTGAATACCTAAAGAAGGTATCGCCCTGGGGGGTATCAGCGGCAATGATGATGTAAGTACTTTTCTCTTTAGAATAGACAGATTTTAAAATAACGAGGGGATCCTATTCAGATTTTTGCTGATTAGGGAAATAAGGAAGACAGTATATATAAATGTATATTTAATTCTGTTACAAACAATAAAATTTTATGTTAAAATGGGATATATTTATGTAAATTTGCCTTTATCTTATACACTTAATAAATACATTTGTCTACATAAATCCTCTTCTTAAAATCAACCTGTTTACTTAAATACACTTATAAAAAGTCTAATGTGAGCTACAAAATCTATCCTAATATAAGAAATTTTATTTATTTATTAAAATACCATGTCGAATAGGAGAACATTATTTTATTAAGTATAATTAATTAGGAAAGTATTGTAATTGACCTGTGTTTGAGGGTCTTTAAAATTACTAGTGAATAAACCCGAACTAGAATACATAGATGAAAAACAGATTTATATTTGTAATAAAATTTTTACACTTAATATATTTCTTAATTTAAACTTTACTTACATAAATTTACTTGCATAATTAGCTATACGTTATTCTTCATTTCTTGTAATTAGCATAAAAATTTCCGTCCTCTAAAGGAAATATTAGCGAAACCCTGAATTTCACTACAAGTTTGTAGATCAAATGCTTTTATCTCATAGAGCAAAAAATTAATTTAAAGTGATATTTTTACTTGAATATACCTTTATATTATTTGCATAGTAAATACATGTATTTATATAAAACCTTATGCTAAAATCACCAAGTTAATATTTTTACATTTAATATATTTCTTAACTCTACCTGCATAAGATCGCTTACATAGTTAGCAAAAACTTTATTCTACATTTCTTGTAATAATCATAACAAAATCATACTATTAAGGATGCATTAACGAATCCTTAATTTCTCCACAATAATTTTATCGCATAGTGCAAAATTTTTATTTAAAGTGATATATTTACTTGAATGTACCCTTATTATTTGCATAATTAATACATGCATTTATATAGACCTTACTGCTAAAATCACCTTGTCAAATATTTTACATTTAATATATTTCTTAATTTGAACTTTGCTTGCATAAAATTGCTTACATAAAAACCAAAACTTTATTCCACACTTCTTGATATTAGCATAAAACATCCTGATTTTCGCCACAAGCTTGTACCTCAAATGATTTTATCTCATGGAGCAAAAAAATATTTAAAGTGGTATATTTACTTGAATAGACATTTATTTTAAATGCATTTATATAAATTCTTCTGCTAAAATCATCTTGTAAATATTTTACATTTAATATATTTCTTAATTTAAACTTTACTTGCATAAAATCGCTTACATAGTTGACAAAACATCTATCTATATTTCTTGTATTTAGCATAAAAAATTCTGTCCTATTAGGAAAGTATTAAAAATCCTGAATTTCGCCACAAGCTTGCACATCAAATACAGCAAAACGTTTATTTGAATTGACATATTTACTTGAACATACCTTTAGTAAAAATACATGTATTTACATAAATCCAGTTTCTAAAATCACCTTTTTTCCTTAAATCTTCTTTTTGAAACTCTCATGTGGATTGAAAAATCTACTTTAATATAAGATCATTAGGAATAAATATTTATCTGCATTTGAATACATCTAGCAATTCTCAAGGAAAAGGGGGAAAGTTTAAAGTTGTGCTTTCCAAATGTAAATATACTTCTTAATAAAAGAATATTTTATTATTTATATTTGTTACTCCTTTTAAAATATACTCTAAAAATATCTCTAGATAGACTTCTGTTCATTAAAAATAATCATTAAGGGTTTAAAATATCTTCTGCCTTGATTTTCTTGAAAAAGACTATGCTTTGAAAATGAAATGCTCAAGCTTTAATATTAAACTATAAATAAAATTTCGGATTCGTTATATTTAAATTTATATTACAAATAAACATCTAAAAGTAAACGTACAGGGTGATTCAAATTAAAAAGTATCCTTGTTTGTGACGCCCTAGCCACGTCTTCATATATGGAGGATATACATATCAGACCATGAGAAACTGACTGGTGAGAAAAAATTATACGAGGGTCACTAAGGGAAAATATTGTGCTGCGATTAGTTCACGGTAAAATTAAATAGTTCCCGATCCAGAGCTGAACAGCTTCATGTGGTCCTACGAAGGATGTATAGTGTGGCTATCCCCAATCCCCAAAGCCACCAAATGACGTTCAGTCGTATGACAATAAACCGCCAGTCGAAACAACTGAGCAAAGACGATACAAGGCCAAACCATAAACTAGTGGGTAAGCGTGATAGTAGATCGCACAGACTGTTTCGTTTAATATTTCTTTCAATACAACTTATCCTTTAATAAATAAATCCAAATCGCTAATTTATACCACCAACAAATTTGATTTTAAAATATTTATAAAAATTACTTATATATTTAAATTAAATTATAAATGTTCAAGTTAAATTATTTAAATAAAATCCGAAAATCCAAATTTCTTGAAAATCTGATATTTAAATAATAAAAGTAAAATACTACAAATCTTAGCTTAAATTTAAAGGAAACCAAACTAGTCCCGAGAGGCGGCTACTAATTCAAATGAATAGGAATTGAATAAATTAAAAAAAATATTTTACTTCGTGTGCCATAATAGATGATAAGTATGATGTAATATGATGAAATAAAAACAAATAAGCGCCTTTTTTACGTAATTTATATAATCATTAACTTACGTTATGTAAATAATAATTTTTATATCTATTTAAACTTGGGCACCAAAATTAGAAAAAACACGTAAGTAAGAGTGATCACAGATAGCACAGAGGGTTTTTAATATCTCTATCAAAAAAAAAATATATATATATCCATATTCTATTTATGTGTACATATATGTCAAAGTTTAAAGCGATTGATTCAATAATTCTCCCAAACTTTACAAAATTTAGAAAATAACCCCTTCTCGGACGACCCTCTCTTCCCACTGATTTTTTCACTTTTACAAATACTTAATGTTAAGAAATAATATTTATATTAATGCTCAGTAAAAAAAATAAAAATAAAAAAAGCATTAAAATTGCAATAAACATGCTTATATATAAAAAAAAGACAACATTGCCTTTCTCTCAAAAAATTATATTTATCTTAAATTAATAAAATTTGTATTATGTGTCATAAACTATGTCAAAATGTAAAAACAATCATTTAGTTTTCCTAATTTTAATAAATTCCCGTTAACTGTCTGTATGAAAAAGTATATTTCCTGTAAGTTTAAAAAATTATTTTTTCATAAATTGGAAAATTGTGGTCTCGCTCTTTTTTTTCTTGATTTAGATTTTATGAATTAGCATATGAAATAACATCCGAATGCGGAAGTACTAAACTTGTAAAATCAATAATTAAAAAAAAAAGGTTGTACTGCGATAACCAAATCCTAGTAAAAAAAAATAGCTCTTTTCTTTCCTTGTCACATGGTTTGCCGTGGCAAAAAATACAATTCTGGAATTAATTACCAAAATAAAACAAATACACGTTTTTCACGGGATTTATTTAATCCATTAATTTATGTTAGATACATAATCATTTTTTATCTATTTAAACTTTGACAACTGTCAGAACAGAAAACAACAACAACAAAAGGAACTGGTGATATTAAAATAAATATCTATATTATAAAGGCCAAACGTATCTGTGCGTAACGCATACGTCATTTTGCAAATGGCAACACTTTCCCATGCAATTTCGGTTTTGCAATTTTCGCTTCTGCAAATATGATACTTCTAAACATGGCACATTTAAAATTTTTACACCTTCGTATAGAGGAGAAAATATACTTTTAAATGCAATTTGTTTCAAAGTGGTATCTCAATTTATTTTTGAGATATTAATTTTTTTATAGTTTTTAGTACCAATTTTATAGTAATGGCAACAAAATCAGTCCATTTTCTCCTGAAATTGAAAGAAAAAATAAATAAATAGAAATTAAAATGCATATACTTTTTAAATATATCGTCTGTGATCGTGTCAATATGGAATATATATGACGACCTCAGAAGCCAAGGGGTACAAGTGACAAAATGTCGATTTGGAGTAAATTGAGTTTAAAGATAATTGATGTTAAATTGGAACATCAATAACAATTGACTAAATTGAAATAGGAAACATCTGCTTGTTGCATTCTAATCTTTGAACTCTCATTTCAATAACTGTTAAAAAAATAGAGTAAAATTTTCTTTAAATATATAATTAATCAATATTGTTTGTTTTTCGAAAAAAGTGGTTTATCTTTATAACTCAGCAAATAATAAGAAAATGATCTATATTTCTTTACCTGAAATGAAAAAAGCAGATTTCCAAATAGCCTGTGCACTTAACTCAATTTTATCAATTTTGTCACTTATAGTCCTTGGCTTCTGGGCTCCTCATATATATAGTTTCATTCGCATTTATATATTAAACATAAGAGCCTCAATTGATAACTTCATCATAATAATAACTTATCTTTATTATAATTTACTGATTACCTATGCAATATAAAGTTTAATTTTAATAATTTGGACAATTCAGTTTTATAGAAATAGCATTTTGTTAATTTTAGATTAAAATAATATTTGTTTAAAAGTTAGACTGATAAATATAAGATGCATTTTTTTTTATTCTAATTAATTTTGTAGATTTGTTATAAATGAATGAAACAGTTCCTTCTGAAACGTTTTCTTTCGTCGAATTTCGACGGGTTCCACCTCGTTTTAAATTAAAAGAATAGTTTTTCTCAAACTTTTATGATTTGCTGTGTGACAACAGGTATTCAGCGGTAAGTACAAAAAATTCGAACACTCTGATTTGTATAAATTTTGTGTACCGACTCTGGGACAGACAGACAGAGGACAGAGACGAATAGGGTTTAGTCAGAAGAACGAAACCCTAAACAAATGGGAAAAAGTGATCGCAAGTCATACAGAGAGTTTCGTTTAATATCTCCTCCAAAACACTTTATCATTAAATTAACAAACAAAAATTGTCAATAGAAATTTCATCACTCCTTGCAAGTAAATAAAATTATGAATAAAAATAAAATATTGAAAATCTTAGCAAGATCAAATCTGAGGAAGATGAAACTTCTAATCAGAGCCGGCTAGTAATTTAAATGAATAGGAATTTAATAATAATAATAAAAAAATTCAGTTCGCGTGCAAAATAGATGATAAATATGATGAAATAAAAACAAATAAGCCCCTTTTATTATGTGATTTATATAATCCATTAATTTCTGTTACATGCATAATAATCCTTATATCGATTTAAACTCGCGTGCAACAACTATAAGAAAAGAAACAACAAAATAATTGTAAAAGGGAGTTATTTATTTTAATCAAATTAAAAATGTTCATATTAAATTATCCATAATATAAAGGGCAAGTATATCTGTGCGTAACGCACAAGTCATTTTGGCAATATATTGAAATTTAAAATTAAACGTACGCTACTGCAAATTTTTAAACTTCTAAATATGACACATTCTCATCTTTTACACCATCGTATAAAGAAAAATTTTTTTTTTATGCAATTTGTTTAAAGGCTGTATTTCAATTCATTTTTGAGATATTAATTTTTTTGTAGTTTTTAATACCAATTTTGAAATTGTGGCAACAGAAGTACTCCATTTCTTTTAAAAGTAAAGGGAAAAAACCTTGAATAAATGAACTGATGATATTACAAAAATATTTTAATTAAACAAATAGTCTTTTTCAAAATCTTATGATTTATTGTGTGACAAGAGATATTCAACTGTAAGTATACAAAATTTGAACTCGCTGATATATATAGTTTTTGTATGACAGGCAGATAGAGGACAGAGACGAATAGGGTTTCGTCAGGAGAACGAAATCCTTAAAACCAACAAAAAATGAACTGAAGATATAACAAAAAAATTAAAATGATAGTCTTTTTCAAAAAATTACGATTTTTTGTGTAATTATAGGTATTAAGTTGTAAGTACACAAATTTTGAACTCTCTGACTTATATATTTTTTGTGTACGTACTCTATGACAGACAGACAGAGGAAATAGACGAACAAGGTTTCATCATATCAACGAAATTCTAAAAAGAGCTTCTTATAGTTCCTGCCGCAGTCTGATTCTATATCCTCCGCGGAATATTATCACGAAACGTGACTCAAGGAAATTTATGAACCAGGAGGGAAACCGCACAATTCGACGTCACCAAGAAGACGAAGGCCATCCTACCACAAATCAAAAACAGATAACGTTGGATTGACTCGACGAGATCTCCATGTTTCAATTGTACTACCAAAAGACTCTTCCAATTCCAAGGGCAAGACAACTTATTCAGGTGCCGAGGATAGAGTTCTCTATTTTAAACCAATCGAAGCACATTGTCATCCCCTATAACCTTTGTTTGAACATTTTTAGATGCATCAATCAGTTTCCCATGGTCTGATTATGCAGGCTTGTTCAACCTTTCAATCATCAGAGGTGCACTTCAGCCCTTGGCTCTCAATTAAGGGAGCCATTATTCACATGGCTTAAAATATGCGACATAATTAACGCACACTATTATTAGTATGTACGCACGTCTTAACATAATGCAAAAGAATCTTACAGCGATAGACAAAAGGTCCTAGCGATTCTGGAGTTACATGTGTTAAATTTCAAATTATTTATTTTTCTATGAGAGGTTTATCTTAAAAATGTCTGTAGGGTAAATAGTCAGAAACTTTAATCGAACATTTAATAACGATAATAAAAATAAATAAATAAACATGGAAATCAGAGATATTGCTAGGTTTCTTTGAGGATCTGATATTTCCTTTTGACTTATTTTGAAGGCCTGAATTTAGTTTTATAAAAAGTACGGAAACGAAGACAAGCATGATATTGGCTATTCCATATAGTTGTTCCAGAGGGATAGCTTAGAAGTCATAGATGAATATCATTCTGCATTGTTTAATCAATTTTTCTAATCAAACCAAATATATAAATCCATAAAATTTGAAAAGTTAAGTCTGAAAAATTAAGTCCCTTTATCAATTGTATAAAACACTCAATAGGTCAGTTTGACAACAGAAAAAGAGAGAAGCTGCAATTTTATGTACATGTGCCTACAAAGGCTGCAGAGATGAAATATGTTTATTTTTCTTGTACTTTTTAAGTATCAAAAAGAGCTATTTTGAATTATTACCAAATTTAACCAAATTTTCAAAGTCTGTTTCTGGTTTAAGATGCATTCCACAGGATTTGAAAATGCCTCTAGTGCAAATATTTATTCTAAATGAAAATTCTTTATAATGGGATTTTACTCCTAAAAAGTCTAATAACTGAAAATCTTAAAAAGGGCACATAAAAAAACTGCAAAGGGCACCATTCCGTCCGAAAACGTCACGTTTAATTGCCCTGCTGATGTGTATACCCTTCAAATTTTAAGACGTTATATCCACTGATTCTCTAGCTAGGGCATTCCAAACAGTGATACTTTAAAAATATATATAGGACAGTTGCACCATAAAATTTAACTAATAATAACACATTGCTCAGTGGTGCACAAAACAGGAATTTCAATGCACATTTGTACAATTAAAATAAAATAAAACTATCAACGTTTCGCGCCGTCTTCTGCGGGTGTCTTCAGGAAAATATGATAATGGAAGGACTACGTTTGCATCTTGATCGAGAGATAATATTTCTTCCATTATCATATTTTCCTGAAGACGCCCGCAGAAGACGGCGCTAAACGTTGATAGTTTTATTTTATTTTAATTGTACAAATGTATATTAAAATTCCTGTTTTGTGCACCACTGAGCAATGTGTTATTATCAGTGATACTTTAATTTGAAACACCCTGTACTTATTCCGTAATCTTAAAATACTAGTATATAATGTATTACTATTAAAACATAAATAAATATATCTGTAATAATCAATATATATATATATATATATATATATATTATAAAGTAAAATCCCGTCCGAAAATAGCGCTGACGCTATTTTTTTTCGCTGGCATCTGGTGAGCAATCAATTTGGTTGTGACTGCAGTTTTTAAAGTTTGAAACATCGCCCAATTTTAATTTTTACATAGTGAAAAAAGGAAGTAAAAATTATTTCAAGATTAATTTATTTGAAAACTGTAACATAATTTACTGCTTTTTAAGGTTTAACTAGGGAATAAAACCTTAGTTACCGAACATAGATGAAAACCAGTTTCTTTTCTAACTCTTTCGCATGCAGCAAAATTATTTGCTAAAATAGTATATTTACTTGAATCTACCTTAAATTTATATGTATAATAAACACATCTATTTACATAAATTCATTTTCTAAAACCAACTTCCTTTCTTAAATCTTTTTTTAGAAACTCTCATGTGAATTGAAAAATCTACCATAATAGAAGCAACGAAAATCAAGAGGAATAAACATTCATCTACATTAAAGTACTTCTATTGCTCCTCAAGGCAAAGAAAAAACTGAAAAATATTGTGCTTTACAAATATAAATATAATTCTCAGTAGGAGAGTATTTTATTATTCTTTTCATTATTTTTCTTGAAATATATATACTCTAAGTATATCTCTTGACAGAATTCAATGCATTGAAAATAATGCAGAGATTAAAGGATCATCAGTAATAATTACCTGGTTTTCTTGAATAATATTATTCTCAAGAAAGTGAAACATCCAAGCTTTATATATTTTGCTGAAAATAAAAGTTGTATTCTATTATTTTCAAATTAATATTAATGATGGGCCTCCGTGGCTGAGTGGTTACGACATCACGCCGCTGATCGTGAGGTTGTGGGTTCGAATCCCACTGGCTCCATTGCAAACACTCTTTGTGTGGAGCTCCTGGTTGTACTTCTCTTGTGTTGTAATATTTCCTTGTGTGCTATCTCGTCCCTGTATATTGACGATGGCTTATAAGCAGGCTTCATGTCGAGCACACAAGTCAGATGTATGTTGTTCAATAAACAAACAAACAAACAATATTAATGATAATCTGCTCAGAATGATATTTGTCTTACTTAACTAAAAGTAAATATTTATAACCAATATATAAGTGAGTATTATAAAGCTAAAACAAACATACAACAGTGTATATAAAATTAGTCCCTAAAATTTTCGCACTTTTCTACCAGTATTTTAAATAAAAAATATTCGTGTCAGATTGCTTGAACATCTACAATAAAGTTCTACCATAAATATTGCCGTCATAAAATTGTGGTACGATAGTGGGAAAATTTTAGGGACGCTGTTAGGGACCCCTGTTACAAGTATCACTGGTATTACATTGATTAGCTAAGACAATACCTTTAAATTGCATTCTTACTGCAATTTTTAGAACTTCTAAACAGGACAAAATTTCATTCTTTGTGCTCTCGTGTAGTTGAAAAGAGAATATTCTTTCATTGAGAATATGTTTAAAAATTATATCGCAATTTAGTAATTTTTTAGGATTATAAAATAACTAGGATATCTCCGGATCCTAGAGATCATAATTGTAAATTATTTCTTTCTGGTTCTTTTTTCATCTAGCAAAATTTTAATTGAAAATAGTACATTTACATAAATATACTTTTATATTAAAAACTTAATAAATACGTGCATTTATATAAATTCTTCTGCTAAAATCAATTTGTATCCTTCAATCTACTTTCAGAAACTCTTATGTGAATTGAAAAATCTACTTTAACCCCTTAACTGGTTTGCCCGAACATCGTTCGGGCAAGACGGATTTGCTTATATCATCATTTAAAGATTTTCGATGCCACTATCATTTTTAAGAAAATTTTCATGATATTGAAAGGCGGAAATGTTTAGACTAAATTTTACGAAAATTTTATTTAAATAATAGGGGTGTGAGTCCACTATTTTCAATTTATAGAACGGAAAAGAATTAACCAATTAAGGGGTTAATATAAGCCACGAAGTTCATTAGAAATAAATATGTATCTGCATTTAAAAAAAACTTCTAGTGTTCCTCAATGCAAAGAAAAATCTGAAAAATGTTGTATTTTACAAATGTAAACATAGTTCTCAATAGGAGAAAATGTTATCATTATTATCATTAGTTTTCTTGAAATGTAATATCAAGAATATCTGTAGATTGTCCTCAGTTCATTTAAAATAATTATTCAGCGCTTAAAGGATTTTCAGTAATAATGACCGGATTATCTTGAATATTATTCTTAAGAAAGTAAAATATACAAGCTTTATAAATTTTACTAAAAATGAAATTTCTATTTGATTATTTTTAAACTGATATCATTAACGATCTACTCTATATGTTATTTTTTCTTACTGAAACACTATTTATTACAAAAATGCGTTATTATTAAAGCAAAAATATTTATAAATAAGAAATACATAAATTTATATTATAAGAGAAAAACATGTACACGAGTATAGCTGTGATCATTGTGACTTAAGCAAGACCGAAGCTATAAATTGGGCTTTTACAGCAATTTTTTAAAATGTAAACATCACGCAATTTTTTACGCAGTCGCATAGGGGAAAAAGGAATATTCTTTCAAGGCGAATTTGTTTGAATGTTATAACACAAGTTAGTGATTTTTTAATGTTTTTAAATGCACTAGGGGATCCTTGGGTTAGAGACCCATAGGTGAAAGCCATTTTTTCTGTCCTAAATATACTTTTATATATACTCACAAAATGTACATGGATTTATAAAAATTTTGTTAAAAAAATTTGTATCTTGAAATCCACTTTCAGCAACTTTCATATGTGCTCAAAATTCTACCCTCATGTATACAATGAAGATCATTAGGAACTAGTCGGATATGGCAATCCCAGAACTTTCTTCTATCTCATACATTTTAACACTTCCTAAAAAATGAAACATAGAAACGTCACCAGTTAAGTAATTTACTCCAAAATCTAATCTGCAAAAACTTCTAATTGAATCAGAAATTTTATAGAAATCAGTATATTAGTATTTGAGATAGAATCATCGCAAAAACCATAAAAAACTAGATAGAAGCACCATCTGCTGAGCTATTTACTTCAAAAACTGAAGAATTATAATTTATACCAATTACTAACAGAATCTGAATTTTGGTGAAAAATTGTGCATTAGTTTCTGAGATAGAGCTGTTGCGATAATATAGAATAATGCCTCATAGCAGCACCATTTGTTGAGTGAAATACTCCAAAAAGTGTTGAAAACTAATTTATATCAAGTACTAACGGAATCTGAAGTTTGATGAAAATTCGTGCGTTAGTTCCTGAGATAGAGCTATTGCAACAATCACGAATAATGCACCACAGAAGCGCCACCAGTTCCGCGATTTGCATCAAAATGTATTCACCACTATGGCATATCAAAAACTAACTAAATATAAAGTTATATGAAAATCCATGAGCTAGTTCTTAAGATATGCACATAATGCAGCTTAGCAACGCAATCTATTGAGCGATATACACCAAAAACTAATCAGATCTAATTCATGTGAAGGTTACACAGAATCTTAAGTTTGTGAAATTTCGTGCATTAGTTCTTTAGATAAAATACCCACAAAATTTGTCTCACATACACACAGACAGACACTTTACAAAAACATGTTTTTCGAATTCTCTGACCTTTAAAACTTTCAAATCAGTTGAAAACCGAATTTAAAAAAAATTTCACGATTGGAATACTTTCTTCTTGTAAAGATAGAAAAAATTAATAAACATTTATCTACATTATAGTACTTCTAGTGCGGGAAATAAAAAATTAAAAAAAAAATAGTTTCCAAACTTAAACATAACTTTCAATAGGAAAATATTTTATCTTTCTTTTCATTATTTTTGTCGAAATATACTCTGCGAATATCTCTAGACCGACTTCCTTTCATGAAAAATAATCAGTCGGAGATCAAAAGATTTTCCGTAATGATTCTCTTATTTTCCTGGTAAATATAATCTTGAATCCTAATTCGATAAATTTAGGTCAGGTAAACTTTAGTCATGTGAATCTGAATCTAACATGTCAAATTGATTAGAATTTCATTTTCCAAGTGGATGTTATAATTTGTTAAATTATAAATTTTTAATAAAGTGTTGAAACAAAATAATCGGGTCACCTTGTGATGCATAAAATCGCCATTTTTTCGTAACCATTGAATAACTCGAGCCATAATTTGGGTAAGTGAAATGCTGCTGCATCATTGCGTATTAGTTTTTTGCGTGTTAAATTTTCGATGTGTAAAATTAGCGAAGACATTTACTGAACTATTTATATTGTTTTAAATGCAAATGGGTTATTATTCTTCGAACGCGATGAAGATATGAATCCAGAATTATATGAAATTCCATTTAGTAGTATTGATGGAATAAGACTTTGCTACATTGATATGACTAGCAGGAAATTCAAGCATAGAAAAAAGGATTATGTAGCTAACATAAAAACTAATGAAAAACTCAGCCCTGGCAAGATTATATCAAACAAAAACTGTCCAAAACATTTCAATGAAAGTAAGTTGTTGTTCTCTCCAGTATATACTGTCCATCCTTTACACGAGAAACTTTAGAGATTAGAGATTACATTACGCAAAAATTGACTATATAACTAAACAACTTCATTTAACTTATGAAAATTATGGCTCGAGTTACTCAATGTCAGCAAAAATAAAACTAAACATACATGCCAAAAAATGATAACACATTTTTTATGGAAGAGTATGTGAAAATATGAATGACAGATTTTCATAGACCGTGCAATTTTAGAATACATTTATTTATTTGTTTTTAAAATGACTCGGGTAGAATCAAACAAAGTAAACAATAGAATAAATATGTTTTTACTGTTTTAGATTTTTTTAATTTTTAAATTTTTCTAAATGTTTTTAAATTGTTTAAAAAATTGCGGGAGCGAAATCATAAAACCGATATTTAATCGTTCGGTATTCCCTAACCGCAAAAAGTACATTTTTCTCTTAAAACTAGATTTTCAAGACTTTTAATTAACCCTTTGCGCTCTCAAGTGTTAGTGGATCAAAATCTTAAGCCATCAGTGTTGCCACATTTGGCAAATTTTTGTTCTTTTGGAAATTTTGAGTTCACACCAGAACAATTAATAGGTAATTTTTAAATATTTTATTTACTAAAGTTGGCTCTCACTTAACGTAAAGATAAAATTAAACACTAACTATTTGTTGAGAATTCGGAATGTCTAACTAAAAAAATAAGCCGTATAACTTAATGTACGCTACTTACGTCATTGTCAGTAATGACTGAAATAGCATGACGCACGCTTCGTACGTCATAGAGCTCAAGAGATTAACATATTTTTCTTCTTTAACCCGTTTAAAGAATATTATCCCATTTGTATTCAAAACAATGTAAATAGTTTGGCATGAGATTCCGGTTAATATTTTATAACAAAATTTTAAACAATGATGATTTAAGGGAACAAGCCTTTGCAACAAACGTGTAATTGTAAATGTATCTAAGGTATTTTTATTAATTTGACATTCGTAGAAATGACAGAGAAATATTTAAATAACAATAACAATATTTTAACGCAAAAAAAAAACAGTTTATTCAACATTTTAAAAATTAATTACTTGGTTTTACTCAGATATATATACTGAATTATTATTCAATGTAAATCAGAAAATGAATAATTTAAATTTTAAACTATTAAACAGGATGTTTAGTAGTTTAAATCACTTTTAATATATAAATTTTCTAATGAACATATAGAGACATTTTTTACGCATATTTATATTTAAAAATGCATTACTGTTAATTTAGAATCCATAAAACATCCTTTTAAATTAATATTTATCCTTTTATAGTAATATTTCTAACACAGTAATAAAGATAAATTTATGATACTTCATAAGTGAAACTTAAAAATCCCATGAATTCCTCAAGAATATGTTTAATTAAAATGAATAAATTATTCTATGAAAATGTACTTCATTATGTTAGAGTATAGCTTTACATTTTAGGGTATTTAAGCTTCTGCTATTCAAATTCAGTGATCTCAGTATCATTATTCAACGAATACCAAGAGAGCTGCTTGACTATATTAAAGCAAACATTTCAATCTGCGAACTATGATCTATAATTCATTTTCAAAAGTACTTCCTCTTCTTTGAAGTCTTCATTCATCTAAAACTAAGACGTAAATGCCATAAAACTATTTGAAATATGTTCTGTGAATATACATTATACTAGCAATTAAGAAGAATTGAAATTGTTGGAACAGCTGCTTGATTTCAAATTACTTTATCTAAAACTCGCATTTAATAGAATTAAACAAGACTATTCATCAATTATTTGTTATTTACTTTAAAATATTTTTATTTTAAAGGGAATTCATGCCTAAAACGCAACAATGCGTAACATAGGTATATCCTTTTCCATTATTATTTTAACTAATAACATAAATAAATTTATGTCATTTTATCGCTGTGAATTAAAAAAATAAAAAGAATGCATCCTAAATATGTTTATATCAAATTCATTTAATTATTAAATGAAAATTTGCTTGATTAAGCTTTATATTTTAAGATTCTTTAGCATCTATGCTATTCATATGCAGTGATCTCAATATAATTATTCAAAACATATCAAGAAAACTGCTTGACTATATTAAAGCAAACATTTATGTCTGTGAATTATGATCTATAATTTATTTTCAAAAGTATTTCCTCTTCTTTGATGTCTTCATTCATCTAAAACTAAGACGTAAATGTCATAAAACTATTTGAAATATGTTCTGTGAATATACATTATATTAGCAATTAAGAAGAATTGAAATTGTTAGAACAGCTGCTGAATTTCAAACTACTTTATCTAAAACTCGAATTTAATACACTTGAACGAGACTACTCATCACTTCTTTATTATTTACTTTAAAATATTTTTATTTTAAAGGGAATACATGTCTGAAACGCCACAAGGGGTAATATAGGGTTATTACTTCTATCCTTTTCTATTATTATTTCTAACTAATAACATAAATAATTTTATGTCATTTTATAGCTATAAATTAAAAAAATGACACGAATATATGCTACATATGTCTAAATCAAATTCATTTAATTATTAAAAGAAAATTTGCTTGATTAAGTTTTATATTAGAAAATTCTTTAGCATCTATGCTATTCACATGCAGTGATCTCAGTATAATTATTCAAAACATATAAAGAAAACTGCTTGATTATATTAAAGCAAACATTTATATCTGCGAATTATGATCACCTTCATTTTCAAAAGTACATCCTCTCCTTTGATGTCTTCATTCATCTAAAACTAAGACGTAAATGTCATAAAACTATTTGAAATATGTGCCATGAATATACATTATACTAGCAATTAAGAAGAATTGTAATTGTTTGAACAGCTGCTTGATTTCAAGTAATTTTATCTAAAACTCGAAGTTAATACAGTTGAACAGAATGATTAACACTAATCGTTGCTTCTATAATGTTTACTTTAAAGTAATTTCAATTATCTTTTAAGGGAGTACAGCACTAGGACACCACGCCCACTCTAATATTTTATACTAATTTATTATATGCAACAAAATTTTATCCAGGTGTTTACATCTTAACTCATGTTATTGATTAACTCTTTCCGGCGCAGGCAAATTCTGCTCATAAAATAAGAAATTACTGATTGACACCGGATTTTAAAATTAACTTTTGTAGAATAAATTCGCGCTTTCATTGTAAAAGCGAATTTTCTTTAAAATATTCTTGGTGCCGATTGCAAGCTTGTAATTAAAATTAGGTGGGCCCGGACTGGACACACTGCGCCGGAAAGGGTTAAGCTGTGCACGAACTTCATGCAAATTACAAGTGTCTAAGTTTTTTAGTTCTTCGAAAAGTTATACATTTTAGCTGAAAACAATATTAATTCCAAAAGTACGCTAGCAAATTCGAGAAAATGATTTTGTGGTTGTGTTGGAGTATAAATATAAGATTATATGTGTCTGAGAGTTTAACAAAAGTTATTAGTTCCATGAAAGAACTTTTTTGAAAAATAGAAAACTTTCGAAAATTGCCAGTGGTTTAAAGAAAAAAGTTTTACTCGCAGAAAAGAACTGTCTCCCTTAAATCTTGAGTATAATCCGGTGAATGTACATTCCAAATTTTGTTAATTTACTTTGAAACTGGTTTAAAAGTTTTCCATAGGATTGTCCTCCCAGTCCTCCATGTTTTCCTACCTTTGGATTCAGGAAAACATAGGAGAACAAACCGCAAAAATAAGGTTATCGGGTGCTTTCCACCAAAATATGACCTGGCAGACAAAGTGCGTTTTACTGCACTTTAAGATACAATTTGTAGAAACCATTAGCAATGTATAGTCCATAGAGCTATACTAATATATAGTCCATTATACATACATACATATATATATATATATATATTTGTGGGGTGCGAGGCCTCGTATTCAAAATTATAACCATATTTAACACGGACAGAGCATTTATTTTAGATTGAATATACATAAAAGCAAGTATCAAATAAAATTTTTAACTTAATATCGGCAGTTTTTACAACAATCTTTAACTTATATCTATATGTTTTATGTATTTAGCAATTTTTTAAGACTCGAAAGAAGATTCTACATTCCCACTATGAGCCGCGTCGTTAAAAAACTTCTGTTTTCTGATTTTTCTTCCTCACACAGCTTCACTACTTTTTGATTCACTTTTTAATCTCGAAACCAAAGTTCCTCTAATTTCCACGCTCAACGTAGCATAGAAAATTAGCAGTTTGAATTCAGGTGCAGCTGAGACTATTTCCCCCATGCGGCCGTCCTGACATCTCAAGCTGCCGCAGCGACATGTAATCTTATAGAATCTGAAAAAACAAAACAAAATCAAAAAACAGTAACTGTACTTAGGGAAAAAAATTCATTTGTACACCAGAAAGTAGACATCAAATACTCTTATTCTAATAAATTAAATCATAAAATTCGATCTCTAACCAAAGAAATTCTGTTATTGTAAGTAAATTAGTCGATTACAAGTTAAGCTATAAAAAGATTAATGGACAGAAGTCTTCGTAATTGACTCAGTGTTGCCTGTGGGCTACTTTTTAAAAAATAAGATTACTTGATGCACCACTTTATTGAAACGGTAAAATTATCTTTATTTTCCCCTTTACAGAAAAGTGGTGCCAATCAAGAATCTGAATTAAAAAAAAGTAGCCCATCTGGCAACACTGAATTGACTTTTATTTGAAAGCTTTGAAGCTAGAGAAAATTGAATTTTCTGCCGATAATGAAATGAATTAAGCTACAAAATGGCTCAACAAAATGTGCGTAAATTGTTTAAAGCATCAGCATTAATATATGATCTCTGTCGAATGTGATGTTGAAATTGTATTTAACAGAATTTATTACAAAGCAGTGTTATTTAGAAAGCAGTTTAAACGTAATTAATAATTTTCTGGTTCGTTTTGCCTATATACTTTAATGTAAATTTTGCATAAATGCACAATTTGCCTTTTGTTATTTTCTTATTTGAGTGCCACTAATTCGAATTGATAACATGTCTTCGTCTAGAAATACCAAAACTCAATAACAAACATTGGCAATTTTACATCTAAATAGACTGTCAAATGTGACTATTACTCGCGATCGGAGGGTTCTAAGTATATCCAACGTTCCAAAAACCGTTAAACAATTTTGCTACAACTCTGTAAATCCTATGTATAATCATCAAAATTATGGTTATTAATTATACTTAATGATTCTTCGTAAATTGTCTTATAGTAATTAATTAAATCATGAAGTTCGATCTATAACCAAAGAAATTCTGTTATTGGAAGTAAATTACGCGAACAGAAATTAAGTTATAATAAGATTAATGGACAGAAGTCTTCGCAATTGCCATTTAATTGAAAGCTTTTAAGATAGAGAAAATTAATTGAATTTTCTGCCGATAATCAAATCAATTAAGTTACAAAATAGCTAGGCAAAATGTGCGTAAATTGTTAAATGCTGCAATATTATTGCATGATTTCTGTCAAAAGTGATCTTTGAAATTATATTCAGTAGAATTTATTCTGTCATAAGGAAGAATTATTTAGAAAGTAGTTTAAATGCAATGGATGATTCTCGGGTTCGTTTTGCTTATATACAGAGTTGTATATTTTGCATATATTCATAATTTTCTTTTGGTTATATCTGAGTTTCAGTATATCGAATTGGTAACATGTTATAGTATTGGAGTATCAAAATTAAGTATCAGACAATGCTAATTTTATTACTAAAAAATTGTAGATCTTTATTATCTTGGAGTGGGAATCGCTCCGTATCTATCATAAACATTTCCATACAGTTTTTACGAATCACGTCTTTAATTTTCTGTAATGAAATTTAAAACGAAAGATTATGAAAGGTAAACTTGTATAAGCGCATTCCTGAATAGCGAACACATTCATTTAACGAAAATTATCCAAACGTCCAATATCTATATAATTATTTTTTTTTACATCTGAAAAGTGGACAAAGTATATAATGTAATTTCTAATCAGGTATTTTAAGATATTTTTAATTACTAAACAAAACCTTTTTTCATTTTCATGCTAAATTATCCATAGTGGTATTGAACTTACTATGGAACTGAAAGAAATATTAGACCTCGATTTTGACAAGAACAGTGTCTTTCCAAATATCTTGTCATAGAGAGTAAAAAACCCCACTGGAACTACCCATTGCAAATGAGCCATTTTCGATATATTAGAAGTTTATGTCACGCTGCTTGTTTGTTTAATTATTTATTAAAATATATTAATGTTATAACTTTTGTTCTGCCGTTAAATTTCAATATTTTCCTGTTAAATGACTTGCCTGTGTATAGAAGATCACAACTACCAGTGAGCACTAAAAATGTAAAGCATCATCAAGCTATTAACTCCTCTTCATTTTTCTTCTTTTTTCTGCATACTTTCTTTCTAAGCATAAATAACGTAGACATGTTAATAGAATTCATTTAACAGCAAAAGTTATAAATTTATCATTAAAACACGTATAATAGTTTAAGTACATTGTATTAAATAAATGAATAAACAAGGTTCGCACACTCCTTGGAATTTCCAAGGACACTGGCACCACTATTAAAAATAAGGATATTTACATTTAATTTTTAAACCACAACATTCGAAATTCCCACCGTCATTCACAGATTTTACGATATTTTTCCAGCAGTGAAATACTTTGAAAATATTCTTAAAAATTTTTGGTTGAATTGTGCGAGCCTTGATAAATAAATTGTGTGACATAAATTGCCGACTATCTCAAAATTGATTCATATTAGATGGGTAGTTGGGTGATTCTGCAATAAATGGATAATTTCACTCATTGATTTGGTGAAAAATAAAAATCAAATTTTAAGCAATATTTTTTAATAATTAGATACAGCATATGATACTGAGTAATAAACAACACTCCTGCATAAACTTTAAGCTTTATATATTTTTTGTAAATATTATTTTATTAATTATTAGATTGTTCGAAAAGTCCTTTCCGTTTGAGAAAATCAATTCGCCACGGAAAATTCTGTTAGTTAATTATTAGATATTGTTTCCGATATCTAATACTTAGATATTAATGAACAAAATTTTCCGATGCGAATCGATTTTCCCAAACGGAAAGGACTTTCCGAACGACCCAATAATTTGGTAATCAATGTCACTATACTGTCCCCAAGATAGTTGTTTACTTTATAAACTAGGATTTTAGCAAAATTTAGATTAATAGATTTGGAATAGATGGTATCACTGTATCCTTTGTCTTCAAGTCATATATGGCATTAATATCTGCTTCGGAGATTGAATATTCCTCAAATAAATAATTTGAAAGGGGACAAAAGTGACAAAATTTAGAAAATTGCTTCTGTGTACATAGTAAGATAGGCTTAGTAAGACTGCAATATGATATTTTGTACTATGCAAAAGTATGTTATATCATGACAAAATAATAAATAAATAAAAACAATAACAAAGACAGTTTAAGTAGGGGAGAGTAGTGACAAGTAATAAACATATTCTTATCTTTCTATCTATTTTGTAACTCGTAACTATTGTTGAAGTTCTTAGAATTGTGCTATGAGTTTTTCTGATCAATTAAGATGGCTCCTTCTACTAAATGCACCTGTTCACCAAATTTTATCTGGCGACCTGGTGGCCATTTTTGATGTTTTATATAAAGGGACAGTAGTGACATTAAATCTAGGGGTCAGCGTTTCTCTGACTCAGAACAAATGTAAAACTATTTTTAATTTACAATAAAAATACTTTATTATGTACTTTGGAGTATAGATTTTTATTTTTGGTGGTAAAATTGTTAAAAATAATCTGTCATTACACTTAAAATTGTTTCAGAAAATCAGTACATGAGGTGAGTGACAAGGGACAGAAGTGACAATTTGAATGTTTAAAATAATATTGCCGTAAAATTTATAGTTATTTTCTCAAAAACATTTTTCGAAATTGTAGAAATACATTACAAAATACATTTTATGCTAAAAAACAACTATATGCATGACAAAAACAGCATGTAACCCTAAGGGACAGAAATTACACATTTATCAAAGAATCACCCAGTTAGTATATTCAGTTTTAACTTTACACGACGAGATTATTTAAAGAATACTATTATCACTATATCAGCGACTAACTCTTCTTGAAGATACCTAGTGACATTAAAAATCTAAGCGTTTGACACGTAATATTTCGTTTACTAAGATCAAGGTTTCACTGCATTATAAGCAATATTTAAGGTAATATAATTCTATAGATTTAATGAATTTTCAATACATTGAAGAATATTAATACCCTTAAGGGTGTATTTCGATTCAAACTGCTTATTTTCCGATTTATTTTTAAATTAATTTTTGATCTCATATGCATCAAACTGGCAAATTGTCTTATTTAGAAATTACACAAGGTGCCGTAACTGTCGATTCTTTGATAAATGCAGAAAATATTGCAAAAAAAGCAATTAAAAACGGCATTTTGAACAGATTTTTCCGAAGCGGGAGATTTGGGAACGAAAAAAGTGTCATACTGAGAAGATAATTGTTCATAAATCAAATTCTAATGAATGGAGCGTAAAATGACATCACACGGCACCTTGTACATCTCTACAAAAATCCCCTCAGCAAGTTTCATGTTTCTACTTTTAAAAATGTGTCTGAAATCGTATCGAAAAATTTCGAGCTGTTGAAGGTGGAAAAGCGGTTTTTTCGAATACACCCTTAAGGATTAAATTCGTATTTGTAATTAAGTAATCGGCCGTAAAGTAATAAAATATTTTTGACTGTCTTTGTATTTGAACTATGTACCCGATTTTAACAAAATTTGAAATTACTCAACAAAATTCTGCTACAAATATATATTTAAAATTTCAAATGATTCGGTTGAGTAGTTTTCGTACTTTTATATGCAGACACACAGTAAAATGCATCAGGCGAAGATTATAGGGGTTGCGCATTTGGTTAATTACTAACGTACTTCAAAAAAGTTGAATTTAACCCTTTCCGGCACACTTTGCCCAGTCTGCGATACTTAATTGTAATTCAAAACTTGCAAACGGCACCAACAATATTTTAGTAGAATCTTTCTTTTGCAATACAAGTTAAATTAAGGAATTCAAAATATCTAAAAAATTCGTTTGTGAATTCCAGTGTCAGTCGATAATTTCTCATTTTACTACAGATTTTGCCCGTGCCGGAAAGGGTTAACAGTGTATGCCGAAATTGAAAACGCATTTTAAAAAATTATTACTCAATGACAATATTGTAACTGATTTATTTTGTGTGTTCCTGTAAATCAATTATAAGTGCCATGAATATCTGTTCTAACGTAATCGTAGTGAAATTCAATGATTCATTTTTAATGAACTATTATTACCTGTAAATGAACTATTACCTGTAAATGAACTATTATTCCCACATACTCCATATGCATGTTTAGGACATCTTAATAAGCTTTAGAAATTGCATGACAATTGCACGAGTATATTTACGAAAGTTAGAGCGTGGATAGACGGACAAACGAACTGTCAAACCTAATAGGTAATTGATTTTCAACTTTGTTAGAAAATGTTAAAAAAAGTATGACTATGGTGGTAGTGGTGTCACAGCAGAACTGCATTGCTTTTCCAGAATTGCAAGTCTGCATTTTTGTACACTACAATTATTTTAAAGAAAATACTGTTAGGTTTACTGCTCAATTTCTCCTTCGCTAGATGAATACTATCATTACGTCACATAACACGTACCACATTCTGAAATGATTTCAGAAAATCCATGCTACATACTATCATAGATGAACTGTAATAATACGGTTCAAGTCAGTGCTATGCATGGAACTATTAAGAAAAAGCAACTGACATATTTTAAAGACCTAGTGAAGAATAACTGCCTTTATACGGATTCATTACACAGAGGAAGTATTCCACCAATAAACTTAATTGCAAAAATTATCTTCACTTAAATGCCCCATTAATGGAAAATTTCAATCAAAAATAACGGCAAAAAATGACATTCATTTTTACTGGAGAAAGTTTATGTCGGCGGTAATAATTCCTTCATAATGTGATAACCAAAACAACCTAATGTCTGTGTCTGTGACAATAAAAGAATACTCGGGCAAATTGACACCAGCAAAAATAAATAGAAGTTTATTGCCATTTTTATGAGAGAAATTTCCTATCAATAAAATGCTAAAATTAGGCAAAAAAATTCTATTAAAGTTTCCTAGTGGAAGTTTTCCCCGGTAGAATTCAAAATCTGTTGATCCGATTTAACCAGGGAGAACGCGCGCTTACCCAGGGTATGAATGGTTTAAACTTTGTCACCAATAAAATCAAATTATAGCTGTCACTTTATTTAGACGGACATAATTCCTAGAAATTTTGCGATAAAAGAAGTTGAAGACTACTTTAAAAAATAGTGGTTGCAATTGTAAAAACCATACGCACTCCGGGTCTTTTAGGCCCTTCGCGCGTCCTCCCGGTTAAAGAAACAGTCGTTATCTTGTAACAATTTCCTCGGTTATGCTCGACAATACACTATATGTCTTCTGCTTATAACTCCATTGTGATATGATGGGCAACACACATTTTGAGAAAAAGATTATGACTACTGCAAACTTTAATAACTTTCGTTGCCACCAACGCGCCTCATCCAAGCAAGTGCTTTTGTCAACATTTTTTGAGTGATTTTAAATTTTAGTTGCATATTATGTTATGCGGCTATAACTTGAAATATAAAATTACGACCTTTTAAACCGACTTTTACATCACTCATTTTGTACTATATGAAAACTGCTAAACAAAATATCCGGTGACAGATTTGCCTGTTATAATTTTGTTAAAAAAATTTTTATTTATGTATTTCTGATACATGTTTAATAAAGATATGTATGTAGCGTTTAGACTAAGAAGATTCTTCATATATCCATTTATCAAGAACAATGTTTAAACTAATGAAGGAGATTTGGCGGCGGTTGGTTTTGATCTGAGGATCTCGTGATCAGGAAGCGAGAGCTTTAGCGTCAGGCAAAAGGCCAAGCCAGTTACTTTCCGCTAGTAACTCGCTTTATACTGATCAAGATCGTTACAGTGTTTGCTCCCAGTGAGAAAGACGTATTACTGACGTCTGACGAGCGATATGCACTCGTGAATGAATGCTGTCGTACGCATAGTGTGATGCAAGAACAGGCTTTGCGTTGAGAGATTTTGTTTGGTGCTGCCATCTGTTGATGATGAGGTGAGTTGATTGTTGTGCGCTGGAAGTTGATGATGAGAGAGAGAGAGAGAGAGAGAGAGAGAGAGAGAGAGTTGCGTGCGTGTCCAGGTTCACCAATGATGGAGATTTGGCGCCGGTTGGTCTTGATCTGAGGATCTCGTGATCAGGAAGCGAGAGCTTTAGCGTCAAGCAAAAAGCCAATCCAGTTACTTTCCGCTAGTAACTCGCTTTATACTGATCAAGATCGTTACAATATTATGTAAAGATAAAATTACCAGGTGAAATTTGCTATTTAAAATAATCCATTTCCAATTGTTAATTAAAATTTTTAAATGCATTTTTATTATTACCATGAAATAAATATAGCAAAGTCTTCATTACTTTAAACCCTTTTATTAAAATTTCTAATACAAGCTCAATTACAAGCACAGAAAACCCACATTAACACGGTAACACTATTTACTAATAGTAATCATTTTTAAACACAGCCTTTCAGTTATAAATATTGCGATAATAATTATTCAGAAATAGTAGAGCTTTTTTTTAGATTTTGATAAACAGTCATTGCTGTTCTACTATGATAAAATAACACTGTTATTACGTAACATGTGCCACATTCTTAGAGATTGCAGAAAATCCGTTCTACATTGAGCATAAATAAACATGTAATAGTGCAATTCATGTTCAGGTTACTGATATGCATGGAACTATTAAGGCGCGACACTAGTCACAGAAAAAGGCCCGGATGATAATGTAAGGTCTATGGGAGTGTTCTTTTGAAATATTTTTATATGTTTTTTTGTATAGGATAGTTGGGGAAGACCTACAACTAGCCTAATTTTTGCTTTTTCCATTTTGCTTATATATTTTTTATATTATGATAATATCAATTTCAGAACCGGTTTAAACCGGTTTTGAAATTTAAAGTAATTTTTAAAAAATCTGAAACCAAAATTGAAAAAGTAAAAACTAGGCCAATTGTGGAACGTCCTTAGCGATCCTACACAGAAAAAAAAAATAAAAATTTGAGCGAGATATTTAAAAAGAACGCTCCTATAGACTTTACCATTCGGGTCTTTTACTGTGACTAGTGTTGAGTCTTAAGAAAGAGTAACTGACATGTCATTAAATTCTTAGTGAAGCTTCAAACGTAACTGCCTTTGCAGGACTTCATTACCACAGCAGTAATGTTCCACCAATAAACGTAAATAGAAAATTTCACTTTACTTAAATGTCGCATTAATAGAAAATTTCTATCAAAAATGATGGTAAAATATGAAATTCATTTTTACTGGTGGAAGTTTACGTCGGCGGTAGTAGTACCGTCATATTGTGACAACCAAAACAACCTACCATCCGTATCTGTGACAATACAGGAATACCCTGGCAAATTGGCACCAGTAAGAATAAATAGAAGTCTATTACCATTTTGTGAGAGAAATTTTCCGTCAATTAGACGCTTAAAGTTATCAAAAAAAACTATCAAAATTTACTGGTGGAAGTTTTGCCCGCAGTAGTGACAAAAAATTAAAAGAAACGGCCGTCAGCTTGTGACAACTTCCTCAGTTACTTCACTCACAAATGCTACACTAGATGTCTTCTCCTTTTTATTCATAACTCCATTGTGATATCTTCTGGACAACGCAGATTCTCGGAAAAAAGATTATAAGAACCGTATAACTTAAAAACTTGAGTTGCCGCCAACACGCCTCAACATAAGTGCTTTTACAGGCGCATAACTGCCAACTTTTGCGCATTTTTGCTATCATTAAAATTGTACAGAGATTTTCTATTTGTTTATTTAATCGTAAGATTTCGATGATTAAACATGACAATATTTACTATAAAATTTTTGTGGTAGGAAAAATGCGTGAAAGTCGGCAGGTACGTTTAAGCGATTTTAAATATCAACCGCAAATTAGATTATGCGGCTAGGTCTGGAGTTATAGATTATCATCAAATCACTACATTTTAAAATGAATCATTTTATATTATACAAAAAATGCAAAATAAAATATCCGGTGTCAGTTTTACATTTTATAGTTTTGTTGAAATATTTGATATATGCATTTTTGTTAAATGTTTAATGTAGATATGTATGTGGAGTTTAAATTCAGAGGATTCTCCCATTATTCCTTTGTCAAATACAGTGTTTAAAATATTACGTGAAGATAAAATTACCAGGTGAGCTCAGGGTTCGCACAATTCTACCACTAAATTTTAAAAATAATTTCGAAGTGTTTTACAGCCGAAAAATATTGTAAAATCTGTGAATGAAGGTGGGGATTACGAATGTTGGCAGTTTAAAAATTAAATGTAAATTTTCTTATTTTTAATAGTGTTGTCAGAGTCCTTAGAAATTCAAAGGAGTGTGCGAACCTTGGGTGAGCTTATCTATTTAAAAAAATTCATTTTTAATTGTTAAATATATATGTAAAATGTATTTTTATTATACCATGAAATAAGTGTAACAAAGTCTTCATTGTTTCAAACACTTTTATTACAATTTCTAATAAATTTACATGTACAGAAGATCTAGATTAACAGGGAAACACAGAATCACTCCTATTTATTGCAGTAATAGTCCTTTTTAAAACACAGCATTTTAGTTATAAATATTGTGATAATCATTACTCAGAAATCGTATATCTTAGTTTTAGATTCTGATAAACAGTCATTTCTATTGTACTAAGGTAAAAAAAAAAAGCACTGTTATTACATAACATGTATCACATTTTTAAGGATTTTAGAAAATTCGTGCTACATACTAGCTTAGATGAATTATAATAGTGCGATTCATATTCAGGTAAGTGCTATGCATGGAACTATTAAGAAAGAGGAACTGACATATTCTTAAAATCCTTGTCATGAAGCTTCAAACGTAACTGCTTTTGCGAGGATTCATTACAACAAGCGGAAATATTCCACCATTAAACTTAATTGGAAAATTTCTCTTTACTTAAACGACTCATTAATGGAAAATTTCAATTCTTGAAAATTAAAAAATAATGGTAAAAATTGATATTCATTTTTATTGCTTGATGTTTATGTCGGCGGTAATAGTTCAGCCACATTGTGAGAACCAAAGTAACCTATTTTCTGCGTCTGAGAGTATAAGAATACTTGGGCAAATTGACACTCGTAAAAATAAATCGAAGTTTATTATAATATTTTTGAGAAATTTCCCATCAATGAGACGCTTAAATATATATGGCAAAAAATTCCATTAAATTTTACTGTTGGAAGTTTTCCCCGGCAGTAGTCAGAAACTGTTTATCCGATTAGAAGAAACAGCCGGTCGATTAAAAGAAACTACCTGAGTTACTTCACTCACAAATACTAGACAACAAACTACATGTTTCTTACTTTTTATTCATAACCCCAATGTGATTCTCTCTATGTAATATATGTAAGGAATTTTTAAAGAAAAACAGAGAATTAAAAAGGTTTATTCAAACAAAAAGTTATTCTACAACTATACCAAAAACCTCAAATATAGATAAGTTTTGTTGAAAAATTTGAGAAACATAAAGTATTATTAGTAATATAGAAAACCTAAATAAATCTTTACAGTTATTTTTTCTTAAAGTAACATCTTTCGAGAAGTTAAGATATTACGAGAGATCCTTTGAATTCATGATTTCATTTTTAATGAAGGGATTTATAACTGAAAAGATTCTCAAAGCATGTCTCAAAAAAGGAGAGTATTAAATATAAATACCTTTTCCGAATATTTTCTGCATTTTGTAAAAAGTTCTTTCCTTTTTTCTCCTGGAACTACTGAGAATATTTTAATGTAAATAAATTGAGACAATTCTTTAATGATCTAAGTTGTTTATTTAAACTTTTAAATTACTTAATTAAAATTAAGTAATTTGTAGGCAAATGTAACAGAGTTCATACGCATCAAGGGATTGAGGACATGTTATTTGTTTTATTACAAGAATTTTTTTTAAATATTGGTTGGTATATGAGAAGATGGAACTTTTGTTTTCATCAAATAAGGTAATATTCTTCATACAAAATTCTAGTAAAAGATCCTTGAAAATGCTTTAAACGTATGAACCGCGAATTAAAAGCACAGTCGTATCAAATTATGTAAATACCCACTACTAATTGCTCAACAACTTATCGCAGAAGAAAGTTACTCCTACCGAAATATTTGAAAAAAGTCTACTTTTATATAGTATATATAAAAGTATAAAGTATATAGTATTGTATTAGTCTACTGGTGTATATACAATTTACTTAGGGTAATCTACATATTAAAACGAACCGCAACTTTGCTTTTTTTATTAGTATCCAATTCTGACTACATAAATGAATTCTAACCTTCAATTAGTCTAAAAACAAATTTTAATGCAATTCATTAGATAAGTTTCCCAGAAATTAATTACTTTAAAACCAGTATAATTTAGGGGATGTATCCAAATTTAAGTGTCTTGACTATTGATCATAATAGTTCTTGATAAAGGCTTCATAAGCGCCACTCTAGCAGGCATTGAAGAACTGCTAAATTACAGGACAGATTAATTAAAATTACATTGCATAAGAAGTTTCAAAAATAGATAATCATTTTTATCGTAGACAGGCAACTGTCATTTTGCCGTTTTTGTTGCCCGCAAAGCAAATTGAATTTACGTTATGTAAACGTGAACAACGTCAACTATTTCCAGCCATTCGGTGCCAGTAACATTCTTCTACGATAATTTTTTGATGAGTTCGTGGGGGATGATAACATTTTTCAACTACCGTACATTTAAGTAAAGTAATTTATTCGAAAAATATTGTGTTCTTTTATTATTTCCTGAATTACGTAATGAAATTTTCCCTCTGAACCAATATCGAAACTAATAGTCCAAGAGTCAACCGCACAAAACCCTAAGTGATCGAGCACAAGAAAAAATCCTTTATTTTATGGAAGAGTAGTAATAGAGGAATCAAATGATCCATGTCTGCCGAAAGCGAAGTGGTGCATAAGCCAAAAATTAATACCACTAGTGGTTGACTCGTAGGTTTAGCATTGTGTTTGCTGTGCAATCAAAAGTATGAAAACTTACAAAACTGGGCGCAGGAAAAAGCAATGCTAATACTACGAGTCAACTACTAGTGGTATTAATTTTTGACTTATGCACCACTTCGCTTCCGGGAGACATCGATCATTAGATTCCCTGTTATTGAGGAGAATCATGTTTTAACGCCAAAAGGGCGATGAAAGTCTGATTTTAGCTGTACGCGTGGCAACCCTCCTGATCTCATGATATTTTTTGTTTTGTTTATGTTTCAGAGCGAGAAAAAATACGAGATGTGATGACAGTGTTGAAAGAAGAAATGTTCCAAAAAATATATCGAATTTCATGTAAATAATGTATCATATGTGTTTATAAGATGTATATATTTTCTTCCAATTAAATACGAAAAGAGGATACCCGTTTGATAATTTTGAGAGTATGCCAATAATCCTAAATTAAATTTGTGATAGAATATTGCCACTGAACCAGAATACCGACGTAACAATTATCTCTTCAATAAAATAAAGGATTTTGTCTTGTGCTCGATAACTTAAGGTTTTGTGCGGTCGGCTCTTTGACTATAAGCATCGGGAGGTCGAAGCATACGGAAGACACATTTGTAAACTGGAATTTAATTTCACATTACTTTTTGTTTTGAATAAGTAAAAAAAATAGGTTGTCGATTTTAAATATAATTTTTTATAATAAATTTTCTCAAGATTTTACATGATGCAGTGCATACCTAAGCAAATTTCTCCCCAATACCCAAAAAGGCAGTTTGGTAGTAGAATTCTTCAAGTAATGTCTTTTCGCTTTACGAAGAGAGCTTCATAAGCTTTCATGATGTTGCATGGTCCTCAGTTTAAACACTTTCTAATATGGTTTAAAACTATGTATGACTTCAATTTGTCTGTCAACCGTTCACCTTCCGTCTGACGTCAGTATGCCTGTACTCTAGCTTGTGTAAATGTAATCGGATTTGCATGTACACTGTTAAAAGAAAAATTCTTTAACAGATTATCCGTAGAAAATCTACGGATAATCCATTATCTTAAGTCTTATGTAAAATTACAAAGATTAGAAAAACCGGTATTCTGTTAAATAACAGATAAGTACTGTACCTTGGTAAATTAAGATAGACTCTGTAAAATAACATCGTTAAAATTACACAAGACTCTGTAAATTTATTTTAATGATATTAATTTAATTTAGTTTTTAAAATTAGTGAATTCCTCAATCTTCAACGAGATTAAAAGAATTTGAATTTTTAGAGTAATTTTGAAACTTTAATTGAATGTTTCTAGCTGGCATGCGGTTTAATCCCTTGCGGACCAACATTACGTTTACGTGCCGCAAAAATGCTTAAGAACCCTTGTTTATCCCCACCGCTAAAACTTTACTGTAGAATTTGCCTTATTTAATCAGAGCATTTTTTCGATTTAAGAAGGCACAAATTTCTGTTTTTAAAAACCGGTGACAAACCATTAAAAATTTCGTAAAAAAACTGCCGTCACGAAAGGGTTAAACCCGAGATCTCTAGACAATGGAAGAACGCTTTTATTTTCTCTAATATTTCTAATAAAATTACAAAAGCAATTTAAAAGCACATGGAAATTCCAGCAGGGAATTAAATGTAGGATAAATGAAATGTATGATGACCAATAAACTCAATAGAATGCATTTAACAGGGAACTAATGTAAAATTACACAGTTCGGCTTTTTTCTGTGATTTTACAGAAATTTTTAACAGTGTAATTAATATTTGTTATTGAGGTTTTTCCATCGAAAGCTAATATTGAAAGTGAAGCGGATAGTATTCATGGATACATCAGAGTGGCACCCAAAATTATTCCATTACATTAAGATTTACAAAAAACTCATTGGTGATGTATTTTTATAATGTTACACAATTTAACCCTTTTCGGCACAGGCAAATTCTGTTAGTGAAATGAGAAATTATCGATTGACATCGGAATTTAGACACAACTTTTTGAGAAATTATGAACTCCTTAATTAAAGCTTTCACTATAAAATCAAAATTTTATTAAAATGTTATTGGTGCCGCTTCCAAGTTTGGAATTAAAATTAGGTATTCCGGACTGGGCACAGTGTGCTGGAAAGGGTTAAGCTTAATGAAAATTAGATACATTTTTGAGGTGCACAAGAACAAAGTTACTACATAATATGTTAAGTGTAGCATTTATAGTATGTGTACAAGGAAATCAAAAGTATTTTGTTACATTATGGTTTATGAAGGAAAACCATTTGTATCATATTTTAATGGTATTACTCGGTTACAAAAGTAATGAGATTGATATGAATTTCTGAAAGTCCCTAAAACAGGATTTGCGTAGAAGATGGGATGCAAACCATTTATCCTTCATTTACAGAATTACACAAAAGAGATCGGTTGTGTAATGATCTGAGGGAAAGGCTGCTCGCAGTGTTTTTAATTATGAAGTGTCTTTTAAGTTTAACGATATTTTTGAATATGACGCGGTGAATTTAAATTTTTTGTATGAAGACCAACTACAGGGCTATACAGAAAAAAATCGTAAACACTATTGAGATTGAGCCGTGAACTGCTTGAAGGAATATTTTAATTTGAGCTATGTATTTTTAAGTTCAGCTACATTTAATATATATTTTGTAGGGAAAAAACCATATTCAGAGCTAAACAAAAACATAATACTTGGGCATCTTTGCATAGTAATTCACTGAAATGTGATTTCAACAGTTTTAAATCGGTTGTTGCTAGGATTAAATTTAAGATTAATATATAGCATTAATAAAAATCTGCACATAATATACAGAGGTATATAAATAATTCAAGTACGTTTCTGTCTACGGTTGGAAATTGCTAGAGGTGAATTCTAATATTAGTTATGCTTTTTTATTAAATAAATTAAATTTTAGCATACTATATAAAATAGATACAGACATATACATGACTTATACAGCTGCGGCAAAGAATTGGGTGGCAAAGTTTTGTATTGCCAGGAACTAAAATTTTTATTAAATCCGTAGATGTAATTTTGGAAATCTTTGAGTTTGGGATTTAAGAGTAAAAAGTGCCAGGTTTAGCATCGTATGTGTATATTGGTGGTAATGCATTGGCGCTTATAATCAATGACACAGATTCGATTCCAGGATTGGATTCTTGTTCACTCTGTGGGCTCTACGCCATTTAAGTAATTTAAATTTGTAATTTATTAAAAATATGAATGTTATATTCTTTTAAATTGTGGCAAAATGACACAGCAATATGATTAATATAATGAAAAACCTACTTAAAAGAATGAACTAATATTTTGATATTGCATACTTGAATCACTAAAAAAAATTACAAATTTCTTATAGCTACCAATAGATATTGATTTCGAATATTAGTTTCAGAAGAATTCCATGATATGTTTAAAATAGTGTCTATAAATATGTCTTTTCTTTATTCCCATAAAATAATATAATAAAGGACAACAAATATTTTTGAAGCATAATTTTTTTTATTATATAATATAAAGGATAACAAACATTTTTGAAGCATAAAGTTTTTGTATTTTATAATATAAAGAAGAAAATACATAAAAATTCGGTAAAAAAAAAACAAAAAAAAAAAAAAACAAAAAAAAAAAACATTCATCATATGCACGGCACGTATCGTATATCTTACGTCTCTAGTGAACCAGATGTTCAACAGTCCAGAAATTTATCATATTGGACGAGATAATGATTGATCATCTACGATCAAATCTCCCGGTAAAAGTAACGTTAGTCAATTTTTTTTAAATAATTAAATCTCGTATTTTACTAAAAAACTAAATTTTCTAAAATAATAATGAAAAATATGTTTCGCTTATTTTGTCATAAGGTTTGGTTAATTGAAAAACAAGCTTTTTACCTACTAAATTCTGGAGAAAATAGTTAAATGTGATACATACCGTTATCCTTTTTAATTCTTTCAACAACCCAAATGTTATATTTTTTCAATTGGTGAAAAATGACATTGCAATATGTACTTTCTTTTAAGTGCAGTCCAAATGTAATTTGAAATAAAGAACTGATATTTTGATGTCGTGTACTTGAATCACTAGAAATAAATTCCGTATTTTATATAGGAATAAAAAAATATTGATTTCGAGTGTTAATTTTTCGTATGAAATTTCATAGAATTTCACAATATGCTGAAAATAGAGACTATAAATAAGCTTTTTGTTCATTCCCATAAAATAATACATTAAACGATTACAAAATTTTTTGACGAATAAAATTTATTACTTTTTAATATAAAGAAGAAAATATATAAAAATTCGTTAAAGAAATAGCCATCATATCCACTGCACATATCTTATATATTACGTCTCTAATGTACCAGATGTTCAACAGTCGGAAAATTTATCATATGAGACGAGATAATGATTGATCATTCCACGATCAATGCTCCAGGAAAAAGTAACATTAGTCAAAATTTTGTGAAAGGACTAAGTCTCATATTTTACTGCAAAATTATATTTTTTATAGAAAAAAATTTCTCTTATCTTTTCATAAAGTTTCGTTTCTTAAAAAAACTAGTTTTTTACGTTCTAAATAGTTGAGAAAATGGTTAGATTTTATGCATATAGTTACCTTTTTTAATTCGATTTGTCTGTCCGTCTGTCCACTCTCTAACTCCCATAAATATACTCGGATTTCATGCTATTGATAAACAGTATTTAGGGTCTCCAAGGCCTATTTGTTACTGCATATAAAGTTTGTGAAATTAATAGTTCATTTACAGAAAAAAATATAAAAAATTCCATTACATTATGGTATATGGAAAGCATAAAAATTATGAAGCATAAAATTTTACTATTATGTAACAAAAAGAAAATATATAAAAATTCGTTAAAGAAATAGCCATCACATCCACTGCACATATCTTATATCTTACGTCTCTAGCGTACCAGATGTTCAACAGTCGGAAAATTTATCATATGAGACGAGATAATGATTGATCATTCCACGATCAATGCTCCAGGGGAAAGTAACATTAGTCAAAATTTTGTGAAAGGACTAAGTCTCATATTTTACTGCAAAATTAAATTTTTTATAGATAAAAAGTTTCTCTTATCTTTTCATAAAGTTTCGTTTCTTAAAAAAACTAGTTTTTTACGTTCTAAATAGTTGAGAAAATGGTTAGATTTTATGCATACAGTTATCCTTTTTAACAATTTTCAACAAAGTTAAAAAGTGTTTATGCATTCGATTTGTCTGTCCGTCTGTCCACTCTCTAACTCCATAAATATACTCAGATTTCCATGCTATTAATAAACAGTATTTAGGGTCACCAAGGCCTGTTTGTTATTACGTATGAAGTTTGTGAAATTAATAGTTCATTTACAGAAACAATCAAAAGAATTCCATTACATTATGGTATATGGAAAGCATTAAAATTATGAAGCATAAAATTTTACTATTGTATAACAAAAAAAGGAACGATATAGAAATTCGGGAAAAGAAATAGTCATCATATCCAATGCACATATTGTATATCTTACGTCTCTAGTGTACCAGTTGTTCAACAGTCGAGAAATTTATCATACAGGATGAGATAATGATTGATCATAAAACGATGAATGCTTCAGGGAAAAGTAACATTAGTCAAAATTTTTTGAAAGATCTGAATTTCATATTTTACTGCAAAACTATATATATATATTTTAAGTTTCACAAGATTTCGTAATTTTTTTTTCAGAAACCAATTTTTTACCTTTAAATTCTGGGGAAAATGGTTAAATTTGACACACACAGTTATTCTTTTTATTACTCTTCAACAAAGTTGAAAAGTATTTATGCGTATGGTTTGTCTGTCCATCTGCACATTCTCTAACTTCTATAAATGTACTCGGTTTTTCATGCAATTAGTATAGATTATTTAGGGTCATCGAGACATATTTGATATTGTATATGAAGTGTCTGGGATTAATAGTTCATTTACAAGAGCACTCAAAACAATTCCATTACACTAGGGGTGCACATCCTGTGGCCCGCGGCCCAAACTGATACCACTAATTTTATGCAGAGTAATTTTCCTTATAATAATGACAGAAACTTTGCTATAAAAGAGAGCAAACGTCACTTTTCAAATATTCTGGTGGCAAACGATTTTCTGGCAAAAAGGTTGTGCATCACTACATTACACTATGGTATATGGGTAAAATCGTATTCAGAGTAGTTTTATGAGATTACTCTATTTTCTGTGTATTGAAACTGAAGAAATCACTGAATTTCACTGCAAGATGATTAAGATAATATAAGGCATTCATAGCATTTGTCATTTATTTATAGGGACAGATAAAAGAAATCAGCGACAGTACGGTCTTTGAGTAATAATTGCTGGAGACGAGTTTTAAAATTCAAAAGCATAAAAGATTTGCTGGCCGGCGAATGATGGGATGTCATACATATTCGCCGGATTTTACATTCATTCAAAATGACTGAATGAGTCAAAAAGAGGTACTACATAAAATTTTAAAATGTAAAAGACTGGTGACTCACGTAGTTTATCAATTTATAAAATTCAACGGTTATCCTTAGTTTCATAAATGATGCAAGTCATTCATCGCATATGATTCAGATTTTTTCTGCGAAGCATAGAATTCCAGTCTTTCCCCAAAATCCCTACTCACCACGCATGGCTCCATCTGACTTTGGGTGTTTCCAAAATTAACGGCCTGACCGCCGAGCAAAAGGGCAAAATTGTAATTTTTTTTTATCTGCAATTTATTTTAAATGTTAATAAAAGATAGATATTGTATCATGGTATAATTTTTTGTTACGTATATGCTTATAAGCCTTGAAAGTATCAATGATAACTTAATTTCTTAAAACTGGATAATATTAATAGAATTATATTAATCTAAATATTCAACTGCAGTGAAACCTGCCGCTTAGTGAACGGATAATTCCGGTCGCGGTTGTGGGAAGGTTAAGGACGCTTCTAAAAGTATTTGGTAGTAGAGATTGAGAGGTGCAGTACAAAATGACAAAGTTAAACACCATTAAAAAAAGACCTCTTTTGAAATACTTTTGGCAATAGAAGAAATAATAAGCTAAGTGTACGGAGGCACAAGAGTATTGTAAAGTATTAGGTTTCCTATCAAACAATTCAGGTAATTCGTATATTTTTATCGGCCAAACGTCGGATATTTCTCATATTATCCAGATATAGTGCGACAATCTGTCATTTTTATTCAGCAAGTATGTACTTGCATTGGCTCGGTAGTTGTTTTTTGTAGTATGTTGTATTACACCGAAATATTTTATTACAATTTTCAGGAAGGATTGCAGGAACTTCAGGACATAGAAATACAAAATAACGATTTTTTTGCTATAAACATAAGCTTTCTTTTTAAATAAATCTATACGTCGTTATTATAAAATAACATTCAGCATTATATTTTATCGTTGTGCCAAACAAATAGCAAAACAAATTTACTTTTGAATTTAATACTTTTTTAACGCTGAAATATCTATGGTACGTAATCCATAAATCTTGTTTAGTAAATTATATATCGGTTAAAATGTCATCTTGTATGTTCTTAAAGTCATTTGCTCATATTTTATTTATGCCTTTTAAAACTTTTATCGTATTCTTCAATTACTCACAATACTTTCTGGCATATTACAAACTCTCAATTTGTACAAATTTCATATTTATTATCAAAGTTTAGTACTTAGTCTTTTTAAAAAATGCTTTTTTAAAGCATTAATTTTATTAGAAATAATGCCTGACATAAGAGGCAATTTATCTTGAACAATTTTCTTTTTCTTTCTCACAAAAGTCGTTATTTAATCTATTAATGACTTTTTAATTCAATAAACGTAGCTTATTATTTTTCCCCAAACAATTGAAAGAAAATTCCACGTTCTTTGCACTTAATGAAAATGAAGAAAAAAAGGTTTAAACTAGGTAGCAAAAAAAGCTCATTTTAAAGTTTTATTAAATTATTTTTAAGGGATAAATAATTTTCATACAATGCAACTCAAAGAATTAAGAGCATGATAACACACTCTATTACGTATATTATCATGCTAAAGGATGATAATACACGTAAGACAAATTTTGTAGAGAATGCCAACATCATAGGAAATTTATTAAATTAATGAATACAAGATGTCCTACTATAATACCAAATTTTATAAATTCATATTTTTTAACAATGAATATATTTTAGCGAAATAAACTAACTAACATTTATTTGACTAAAATGATTAATAAAAAATGTGACCTTTCGAGACGTATTCGAAGTGAATTGGTCAGTGATACATAATGTACTATCAGTTGCATCATGAAATATGAAACAACAAATTGGACGTTCTGACGAGTATGACAACAATTACTACTACTTATAATACTGAATTTTTTTCTCTATGCTTTAATATGCTAAATAACGTGCTTTATACCAAGCTCCCAAATGGCGCGCCAACTGAACATCAATATTTTTTTAATAAAAATTTTCTCTTTTGATTTTTCTTGCAAATAGCACAAAAACTAGCTTCGTAAGTTATTTTTGGAGCAAATACTCAAAAAACTTAGTATAAAATTTTCTATTAAAAATATTGATTTTCAGTAATTGTAATTCCACGTAATTTCAGTAATTGTAATTTGTGTAATTCCATAATTTGTGTAATTCCACGCACGTTGCTTTTATGCAATATCGAAAAACTTTAACTTTTAACACAAGAGCGATCATGAGTAGTCATTTTGACTGCTATCGTATGGATATATCTCCGTTCATAGAAATTTCATTATGAAATAAGTGTAAAAGATAAAAGAAAGACGGAAAGAAAACTTCAAATAAAGAAGTTAAACTGATAAAAATCAAATTTCAGATGTGAAATATTTTTATAAAATTAGTAGCTTTTCTAGTGTTAAGACATAATTAGTCGAAATCACTATTTTTTAAACTTGTTATTTTCTAATTAAGTACATTGTTATTATTTAAAGGCCAATAAATTTTTAACAAAAATTTAAAAATATTTTAAAAAAATCTTTTAGACGGAGTTTAATAACATATTAATACTTGTTAAGCAGATTAAGTCAAAGTGATAAGACATGGAAATGCAATAGATGGGATAATTAATTAAGAAGCATGAATACAAATTTAGAAAAAATCATTCTAAAGTCTCCAAAAGTTCGGAAGATGTATTACCATGTTCAGATTTGATGTATAAAACGAAAGCACGAATTAATTAATTTTGGAAAAGAAAGTTGTTAAAGATATCACTTATGCAAATGGAAGGGTTAAAGAAGTTGCTTTCTCACATGTTGAAGCAGAGTTTGTGTGTTTTTAAATGACAATGATACATTACATAATGCTTAGTTGTAATGCATTCTACTAAAATTGACACCTTAACTTTCAGAATGATACATTAAAAGAATCAGAATTAAAATGTATTATGGGTGAACTGATACAGGGTGTTCCGTTAAAGGGGTCCAATATTAATAGGGGTAATAGAGGAGATCACATGGAGCATAAATCAGTATATAAAGCCTGGTCGGATCTCAATAGTTTTCACGTTACAACAAATAGAATGAAAATTCGGAAAATTGTAAAAGAACCCTCATTGCTAAACTATCGATAATGCTATATAAAAACGAAACACATATTTAGAAAGAGCAGATAAAAACCTACAAAATGACATCAATTGTATTAAAATAGCAATATTTATTGACGAGTTACAATCCCTGAAACAGTGAAAAAAGTACGAAATCCAATATACATCAAAATAGTTAATCGTTAATTCCAAAAAGACAACTCTAGCTACAACAATAAAAATGTAGTAAAATTTGGTCCATTCCGAAAGCTTTCGAAAAAGCTTACAATGAACCATATCGGTTTAATTGCGTGACAGAAATTAATCAGTTTCTTAGTTACAACTCCGCTTTCTTTGACACTAGCAAAGGTTAAACTCCGCCCATCACGATTGGAAACACCGCCTTTTTAATTACTCTCAACTATACATTTTCGATCATGCTTCTTCTGAGATGCAACATTTTTAATTATTCAAGAGTTGAATGAACCAGAATAACTTTACAATAATAGTCTACATTTTAAAGTGGTCTTTTATTGATATAAAGCTTAAGTTAAATTAAACTGGTGGTGAAAATTCGGAAATAATTAACAATATTGCGATTTGTAACTATGCAAGAAGTTTCAGTACATGTTTTACATGGACAATTATTGTATGTATATGTGCATCATAATTTATGATAGGAAATAATAATAACAAATAGCATAATAATTTTATTAATTATAAATTTAAAAAAGACACTAAATTTTAAATTAATTCATACAAACTTTGTAATTTACAATTTGAGTACACCACAGTCTGTGACTTACAAAATACTGTGCCAAAAAGTGTTGAAAATAAAAGAAAAATGACAAATAAAGAAGTACATTCCACGTACTTTATGACATATGTGAAGCATATTCTTCTGGCCTGCGCTGCACAGTTCAATGTCGGAAGGCAGACGAACGGACATTATTATAATAGGTGTTCGAAGTTGCGCCCATTAACAGAATCGCACAGCCGACAGTGACGTCGTAAAGATTGGCGAACACGCCGAAAAAATCCGACGGAGTTGGGAATGTCTCCTGCAGCGACAACGATTCGCGCTAGTAAATCTTCCGGTGTATCCACAGGTGTTTCATACACCAGCGATTTAAAGTGTCCCCAAACAAAAAAGTCTAACGGATTGAGGTCTAGAGAGCGTGCAGGCCAAGCAACAGGTCCACTGCGTCCAATCCATTTCCCAGGATATGTTGAATTGAGGTGATTGCGAACACCTATGAAAAAATGTGCCGGTGCGCCATCGTGCATAAACCACATATTGTGGCGCAATGTTGCTGGCACATTTTGCAGTAACTGCGGTAAGATATCCCGTAGGAAAACCCAGTACGTACTGCCATTCAGTACATCTGGGACTAAATATGATCCTATGAGATAATCGCCGAGCACACCTGCCCATATGTTCACACTGAACTTTTGTTGTGCGTTCGACGGGAAAACAGTGTGCGGATTTGTATATGACCATCAGGGCCTGATTATCAACGGGGCACTCTCCCACCAGAAAAAGTAAATAGAAATTTTTTCCTTATTCATGATAGTAATTTTGACTGAAAAGGGCGTTTAAACAAGGCGAAAATTTCTATGTAATTTTACTGGGGAGAGAGTGCCCCGTTAGTAATCAGGCTCTGATGACCATGTGTACATATTGTGCGTGTTTACCACGCCCTCTCTCGGAAATGTTGCTTCATCAGTAAATAAAATATTTTCCAGAAATTGTGGATTATTTTCTGTTACATTAAGCAACCAGCGTACGAAATCTGTCCGCTGAGCACAATCTGTTACTGATAACAGTTGTACCCGCTGCACATGAAAGGGGTGCATGTTTTCTGCACGCAGAACACGCCACATACTTTGGTGAGAAACACCGACTTCAGACGCAGCAGCTCGTGTACTCGTGGAGGGGTTATCTTTAAAAATATTCAGTACAACTTCTTCCATTGCAGGTGTTCGTACATGTTGAGGTTTCCCTGCATCAATGCTTGCTGTATTAAACGATCCAGTCTCCCGTAATCGTCTATCGATTTTTATGAAGAGTTTCGAACTTGGGCAACGTCTCCTTGGAAATTGCTCACGGTACATGCGCTGTGCTAGACATGCATTTCCATGAGCTTGCCCGTACATCAGATGCATGTCCGCATATTCTTCGTTAGAGTATTCCGGCATAATTATTATACATCAACTTACTACAATCCCACTTACAACAGCCTCCCTTTAACATAACGCCCACTGATGATTGCTGTTTTATTACACTTTTCTTCCTATACACAAAGAAAATTTGCATAAAAAGTACTTCTTCATCATCCTGAAAGTTCATGGAGGAAACGCAGCAGTCACGGAGTTTGCTTTAAGACAAGGCGAGAGCTGCACAATATGTCATTCACTTGACCAGACTGAATAATGAAAGGGTATTGATAGAGGTTGATCAGAAATGTATAATTGAAAGATATTAAAACGGGATGTTTACAATCGTCATGGGCGGCGTTTCGTTCTTTCCGAGCGTGCAACAGTACAGAGTTGTAACTAGGGAACTGCTTGATTTCTCCCATACAATTAAACTGATATGGTTTATTGTAAGCTTCTTCGAAAGCTTTCGGAATGGACCAAATTTTATAACATTTTCCTTGATGTAGGTAGAGTTGCATTTTTGGAATTAATGATTAACTATTTTGCTAAATATTTGATTTTGTATTTTTTCACTGTTTCAGAGCTTGTAACTCTCCATTAATTCTCAATATTCTAAAACAACTTATGTCATTTCGTAGGATTTTTTCTGCTCTTTCTAAATATGTGCTTCGTTTTTATGTAGCATTATCGATAGTTTAGCAATGAGGTTTTTTTTACAAATTTCCGATTTTTCATTCTATTTGCTGTAACTTGAAAATTATTGAGATCCGGCCAGGCATTATATACTGATTTATGCTCCGTGTGATCTCCTCTGTTACCCCTATTAATATTGGACCCCTTTAACGGAACACCCTGTATAAATTATAAAGAAAAAGAAAATGAAGAGAAATTATTCTCTTGTGTTAAGGGGCAAAACAGGCTATTTTGTGCGGAAAAATGAAAATTTGTAATTTTGTATGAGAGATATTACGACGATGTCCATGGCTTGAGAAAAAAGATAGATTATTATGTTCCGAAGGAGAAATTTTTATGGTAATAAGAACATGTGGAATTCGTTAAGTTAAATCTATAATACATTTAATTTAAAATTTTTATTGAAATATTAATTTTGTTTATTGTAAATATTTTTTTCCTGTTTATCCTGCATTGTAATAAAGGTTGCATAATCGAATAGTGAAATTCTATGCCCCACTGATTTTTATACACTTAGTATTCTTCTTAGTATACTTTATTATAAAATAATTTTAAAAGATAGCAAGAAGGAAAACGTCATGTAAAGAGATTAAACTATTGTAAATCAAAAATCTGGTGTGAAATATTTTTATAAACTTGACTAAAATTTCCGGTTTTTCTAGGGTTAGGACATAATTAGTCAAAATCTCTATTTTTCAAACTTTTTTTTTGTAATTAAATACATGGTTAACATTTAAAAGTCAATAAATCTTTATAACAAATTTAAAAATACAAAAAAAATCTTGAAGGTGGAGTTTTATATCTAATTAATACTTGTTAAGCAGATTAATTCAAAGAGGTAAGACCTGGAAATGCTATAGGTGGGAGTAAAAAGGTGCAACTAATTAAGAAGCATGGCATACAAGTTTAGAAAAATTAATTCTTAATTCTCCAAAAGTTGGGAAGAGGATTTATTATGTTCAGATTTAACGCATGATGTGGAGGTGCTAATTAATTTGTTTTGGAAAAGAAAATTGTTAAGGATTTCTCACCTATGCAAATGGTATGATTAAAGAAGGTGCTTTCTCACATGCTGAAAAGAAAGTTAGTGTGATTTTAACTGACAGTGATACATTACATCATGCTTAGTTGATAGTGCATTCTACTAAAAATGACACCTTAACATTCAGAATTAGTTGAATGATATATTAGAAAAATCAAAATCAAAATATATGATGGATGAACTCATATAAATTATAAATAAAAAGAAAATGTAGAGAAATTATTCTCTTATTTTAATTAAGGGATAAAACAGGCTATTTTGCGAGAACGATTTAATTTATGTAATTTTGTATCAGAATTATTACGACGAGATGTCCGTGCTTGAGAAAGATACATTATTATGATCCTAACAAGAAATCCTTTTGTAATAAAAACATGAGAAATTTGTTAAGTTAAAACTATAATAAAATTTAATGAAATGTTTTAAATTGAAATATTAGCTTTCTTTATTGTAAATATTTTTTCTCTGTCTATCTCAAGTTGCATTAAAGGTTTGATTGTTGAATAGTGAAATTATATATTTCACTGACTTTTGATTTATACTCTTAGTATTCTTTTTAGTATCATTATTATAAATTTTAAAAGATAAAAATAAGAAAAACGTCAAATAAAAAAGTTAAACTGACATAAATAAAGATTCAGGCGTTAAAATTTTTTATGAAACTTGACTAAAATACCCGCCTTTCTAGTGTTAAGACATAATTAATCAAAACCTCTAGTTTTTAAACTTCTTATTTTCTAATTAAGTACTTTGTTAACATTTAAAGGTCAATAAATCTTTATTAAGAATTTAAAAAATAATAATAGTTCTTTAAGACGGAGAATTGTAGCTAATTAATACTTATTACGCAGATTAAGTCAAAGTGGTAAGACATGGAAATGCAATAGATGGGAGAAAAATGATGCAATTAATTAAGAAACATGACATACATGGTTAGAAAAATTGATTCTTAATCCTCCAAAAGTTAGGAAGAAGTATTATCATGTTCAGATTTGACGCACAAAGCGGACGCGCGAATTAACTTGTTTTGGAAAAGAAAATTATTACAGATTTCTCACTTATGCAAATGGAATGGTTAAAGAACTTGCTTTCTCGCATTTTGATAACAGAGTTAGTTTGTTTTTAACTGACAATGATGCATTACATAATGGTTAGTTGATTGTACATTCTACTAAAAATAACATTTTAACTTTCAGGATTAATTGAATAACATATTAGAGGAATCAGAATCAATATATATGATGTGTGATTTAGAGTGAAAAAGAAAATGCTGAGATTATTGAGGGAAAAGAAATGTTGTTATTCACTTATGTTAATTAAGGGATACAAGAGGCTGTTTTGCGCGAAATAATGAAACATAATAATTTTGTAGCAGAGGTATTACGACGATGTCCGTGCTTAAGAAAGGTAAACTAGTATATTCCTAAGAAGAAATTGTTTTGTTAATAAAATCATGAAGAGTTTGTAAGGTTAGAACCATAATAAATTTTAATTTAACTTTAAAATTGAAACATTATTTTTGGTTATTATAATTTTTTTTCCTCTATTTATCCCGAATCGTATTAAAAGTGTGATTGCCGAATAAATGAAATTATAACTCCGAACTACATTTGATTAACAACATTAGTAATACGTATTGAAAAATAACTTTTGCCTGTCACTTATACTGTTTTGTTCGCAGTTAAGTCTTCATACTTATGCCAAAATTTCAAATTCACATCGGAAATTTCGAAAGAATTTTCACTTACATGATCGTTAAATGCATGTTAATAAATAAAACAGTAAATTCTGTTCTCCTTTTCTGGTATGATTTCGAAATTTTTGAATAAAAACAGATGCTAAATTGGCTTTTCTGTTATACTGGTGTATTTTCAAGAAATATCCTGCGAAAATATCCATTAAAAATATTGTTACATTGTTTGCTAAAGATTTCCCTAAAAATCTTCTTAAACTTTCGAAATATATATTGAGATATTCTTCAGTGTGATTGCCGAATAAATGAAATAGTGAAGATGAGGTGAAGAAGTGGATACATCAGTGAAGAAGAGGATACCTACATTGATTCCTCTTTTTTTTTTGTCTTAGTGTATGTTACTACAGAGGGAAGTCCTTTTAACAGGGTACTTTAAAAAATTTCAATTACAAACGAAAGTTTCTTAATGCTACTTCGTCTCATCTGTTCAAATAAAAAAAATTACATACACTTTGAGAACATTTGCAAGAGATTTCTTTTTTTAAGTATCTTTTAAAAGTAGTAGTGCGAATACAATGTAAAAATAGTCACCTGTAACGGAAAATTTACGATACCCCTACGTGCACTTTGCAAGAAGAAGTACATCAAAATAAAACACAAATGAAAATTTACAGTTACCATATTCTGTTTATTTATTAAATCTCTTAATCGTTATAACATAATATTAACACTGTATTTTATCTCTAACAGGACAAAGAGCAAAAAAATTTATTATTATTATTATTATTATGATTATTATTATTATTATTATTGCATAACAGTATGTGATAGGTAATACATAAAGCATTTTTTCGCATTATATACTGTTTAAAGAAACATCATGTATCTTCTGAAAATCATTTTCTCATATTTTATGTACGATTTTTAAAACTTTCATCGTATTTTTCTATTACTCTCAATACTTACTGGCGCCTTTCAAACTCTCAGCTGCTTCAATTCCAGTATTTATTATCTGAATTTAGTCCGTTGTTTTTTAACAATTCCTTTTTAAAGCATTAACTGTTAATAGAAATAATCACTGACACGAGAAACAACTTATCTTGAGCAATTTTCTTTATCTTTGCCACAGCATCTTTCTGTAATCTATTAATGACATTTTATTTCAATAAAAAAAAAACTTGGTATTTTTTTTCCGCAAACAACTGGAAAAAAGATCGATGTCCATTGCAGTTTTCTGAAAATGAACAAAAAAGACTTAATCCAAGTAGTGAAAAAAAAACCTCATTATAAAATTTAATCACATTTTTTTTAGCATAACCGTATATGATCCGTAATAAATATAAATTTGTTTCCTTTTTTGTACATTATATATCGATGAAACTTCATTATGTATCTTCTTAAAGTCATTTGCTTATATTTTATATGACATTTGAAACTTTCATCGCATTTTTCAATCACTCACAATATTATCTGGCGCCTTCCAAAACTATCAATTTCTACAATTTCAGTATTTATTATCTGAATTTAGAACGTTGTTTTTTAATAGTTAACTATTAATAGAAATAATCACTGACACGAAAAACAATTTATCTTGAGCAATCTTCTTTATCTTTTCTACAGCAGTCATTCGTTAGTTTATTAATGACTTTTTATTTCAATAAAAGAAACTTGGTATTTTTTTTTCAAACAACAAGGGAAAGAAAGATCGATGTTGTTTGCAATTTTAAAAAAATGAACAAAAAAGATTTAATCCAAGTAGCGAGAAAAAATCATTGTAAAATTTATCATATTTTTTTGCATAACACTATATAATACGTAATAGATAAATATTTTTTTCATACATCATATATTAGTTAAAACATCATCAAGTTTCTTCTTAAAGTCCTTTGCTTATATTTTATTTATGACTTTTGAAACTTTCATTGTAATTTCCAATTACTCAGAATACTTTCTGGCGCCTTAAAAACTCTCAACTTTAACAATTTCGGTATTTATTATCTAAATTTAGTACATTCTTTTTACAAATTCTTTTTGAAAGCATTAAATACTAATGGAAATAAAGCCTTACACTAGAAACAATTTATCTTGAGCAAATTTGCAACAGCAGATGTTCATAATTCATTAATGGCATTTTATTTCAATAAACGAAACTTAATATTTTTATTTATTTATCTATTTATTTATTTTTAGTTTATTCTAACAACTGAAAGAAAGATCGATGTTATTTGGAGTTTTATTATAATGGGCAAAACAGATTTAACCCAAATAGCGAGAGAAAAAGAAACCTTATTATAAAATTTATTATTATTATTTTTTTTTTCAGAATAGCAGTATTCGTAATAAATAATTCTTTTTTTTAGGGGGCGGGGGTACATTTTATATCGGTTAAAACATCACCAAATATCTTCTTAAAGTCATTTACTTATATTTTATTTATGATTTTGAAAGTTTCTACATATTTTCCAACAACTCACAATTCTTTCTGACGTCTCCCATATCTCAATTTCTACAACTTCGGTACTTCTTCTCGAAATTAAGTATGTAATTTTTTAAGAATTCTTTTTTAAAGCACTAGCTACTAAATGAAATAATCACTGACACGAGAAACAATTTGTTTTGAGCAATTTTCTTTATCTTTGCCACAGCAGTCGTTCTTTAATCTATTAATGACATTTTATTTCAATAAACAAAACTTAGTAATTTTTTTCTTTTTTTTCAGCAAACAACTGAAAGAAAGATCTGTTTTCTTTGCAGTTTTATGAAAATGAACAAAAAACATTTAATCCAAGTAGCGGAAAAAAGATTATAATATTTAATCACATTTTTTTAGCATAACCGTATATGATCCGTAATAAATATAAATCTATTTCCTTTTTTGTATATTATATATCGGTTAAAACATCATCATGTATCTTCTTAAAGTCATTGGTTCATATTTTATTTATGACATTTGAAACTTTCATCGCATTTTTCAATTACTCACAATATTATAAGGCGCCTTCCAAATTCTCAGTTTCTAGAATTTTGGTACTTATAATCTAAACTTAGTTCGCTCTTTAAAAAAAATTCTTTTTAAAAGCATTAACTATTAATAGAAATAATGCTTGACACGAGAAACTATTTATCTTGAGTAATTATCTTTATCTTTGCCACAGCAGTCGTTTTTTAATCTATTAATAACTTTTTATTTCAATAAACGAAACTTAATATTTTTTCTTTTTTTTTCCGCAAACAACTGAAAGAAAGTTCGATGCTCTTTACAATTTTATGAGAATGGACAAAAAAGATTTAATCCAAGAAGCGAAAAAAAAATTATAAAATTTAATCACATATTTTTAGCATAACCGTATATGTTCCGTAATAAATATAAATCTTTTTTTGTATATTATATATCGGTTAAAACATCATCATGTATCTTCTTAAAGTCATTTGTTCATATTTTATTTATAACATTTGAAACTTTCAGCGCATTTTTCAATTACTCACAACATTATATTGCGCCTTCCAAATTCTCAGTTTCTACAATTTTGGTACTTATAATCTAAACTAGTACGCTCTTTAAAAAAATTCATTTTAAAAGCATTAACTATTAATAGAAATAATTCTTGACACGAGAAACAATTTATCTTGAGCAATTTTCTTTATCTTTGCCAAAGCAGTCGTTCTTTAATCTATTAATGATTTTTTATTTCAATAAACGAAACTTAATATTTTTTTCTTTTTTTTCCGCAAACAACTGAAAGAAAGATCGATGTTTTTTGCAGTTTTGTGAAAATGGACAAAAAAGATTTAATCCATGTAAAGAAAAAAAAACTCATTATAAAATTTAATCACATTTTTTTAGCATAACCGTATATGATACGTAAGAAATATAAATCTTTTTTTGTATATTATATATCGGTTAAAATATCATCATGTATCTTCTTAAAGTCATTTGTTCATATTTTATTTATGACATTTGAAACTTTCAACGCATTTTTCAATTACTCACAATATTATAAGGCGCCTTCCAAACTCTCATTTTCTAGAATTTCAGTATTTATTATCTGAATTTAGAGCGTTGTTTTTTAACAATTCCTTTTTAAAGCATTAACTATTAATAGAAATAATCACTGATACGAGAAGCAATTTATCTTGAGCAATTTTCTTTATCTTTGCCACAGCAGTCGTTCTTTAAAATATTAATGACTTTTTATTTCACTAAACGAAACTTAGTCTTTTTTTTTTTCTTTTTTGTCCGCAAACTATTAGAAGAAAGTTCGATGCTCTTTACTGTTTTATGAGAATGGACAAAAAAGATTAAGTCCAAGAAGCGAAAAAAAAAATTATAAAATTTAATCACATTTTTTAAGCATAACCGTATATGATGTGTAATAAATCTTTTTTGTTTATTAATATATCAGTTTAAAAAAAATCATGTATTTTCTTAAAGTCATTTGCTCATAATTTATTTATGAAATTTAAAACTTTCATCGCATTTTAAAATTACTCACAATGTCACAATACTTTCTAGCGCATTACAAACTCTCAATTTCTACAATTTCGGTATTTATAATCTAAATGTAGTACGCTCTTTATAAAAAATTCCTTTTTAAAAGCATTAACTATTAATAGAAATAATGTTTGACACCAGAAAAAATTTATCTTGAGCGATTTTCTTTATCTTTGCCACAGCATCATTCGTTAGTTTATTAATGACTATTTATTTCAATAAACGAAAGCTAGTATTTTTTGCAAACAACTGTAAGAAAGATGGATGTTTTCAATACACATGCATTAAACGTCTGAATTTTAAAAACTTTTAACAGATTGAATAATATAAACTAAGACTGACTTGAATATGTTTTTAAAAGTAAATAAAATTTATGTATAAAAATAAAATATTAAAAAACATTTAAAAATACAAGAGTAAACGTTTCGAAAAAATACATGCAAGGCCTCATCAGTACAAATAATTATTCATTGCATAAAAACATTGAAACAAATCAAGACAGTTCCAGTTAGTTATTATTTTTTTAGAATAAACTTTTCTACCAAAAATTTAACCGACTTCAAAAGCTACTGCAAAGTGAAAAATAATTTTTTTACAGAATAGTATTAAGAAATTAAATTAAGAGCGTAGTATTTATCATGCGTATTATTATATTTATGTAGATTAATTTGATTTTTTGAAGTCGATGCCAGCCAAGCCAATTTACATGTAATTTTCCAATAGACACGCATCCAAGTATCGACGAGTTTTTTTACGATTTAATATTTAGTTAAAAATTTAACTTTATTCTTTTACGATTCGCATTCGATAATTAATTTTAATTTTGAACTTGGCTTGTCTGGCACCGACTTCAAAAAATCAAATTAATCTACATAAATATAATAATACGCATGATAAATACTACGCTCTTAATTTAATTCCTTAATACTATTCTGTAAAAAAATTATTTTTCACTTTGCAGTAGCTTTTGAAGTCGGTTCAATTTTTGGTAGAAAAGTTTATTTTTCTCTTTTTAGTTAAAAGTTAACGATTTTTTGAAGTCAGTTAATAAAAATTATAATACGGGAAAAATCACTATAAACCATACACGTATGTCAGAAGTGGGGTTCGAACCCACGATCTCTTTCAAGAACCAGAAATCAAATATGCTGCTAATCACCGCTCAGCCACCTGAGTGCACTCCATTCGGCGAGCTTAGTCATCGTCCATGTTACTTTTAGTTTGCGAGAAATCACTAATTTTATTAGTTTTTACTTAATTACTAAAAATGTACTGAACCAATTTCAATGAAATGGAAGAAGTACCAATGGAAAAGTAGCCTCTTTCATTTAACACAAAAAACAAATTAATCGGTTGGATAGTTTCGGAGAAATCGGTGAACAGACATAGAAAAAAAAAATACATTCGCGCCGAACTGATAACATCCTCTCCTTTTTTGAAATCACATAAAAAAATATATGACACGGAAAAATTTTTTGTATACTATACACATATGTCAGGAGTGAGGTTCGAACCGACACTCTATTTCAAAACCAGAGATTAAATGTGGTGCCTTAGACCGCTCGGCTGTCCGGACTTCTTTCCCTTTAGAGAACTTATTCAATGTCATGTTACTTTTCGCATGTCTATTCTCTTTTTGAGTACTCTTTCACTGATACAGTATTGAGTTAATAAAAAATCTCTGATACTCTGTGGTAACGGTTAAATACAAAATATTCCTAATAGAATAATTAGTATTTAACTTGTTAAATATATATTTAAAAATTATAATACGGAAAAGATTATTGTATACATGTAGGTCAGGAGTGGGTTTCGAACCCACGCTGTCTTTTGAAAACCAGATCTTAAATAAAGCGCCTTAGACCGCTCGGCCATCTGGGCATTGGTAAATTTATTCGACATCCATATTACTACTGATTTGCGAGAAATCACTAATTTTATTAGTTTTTGCCTAATTACTAAAAAAGTACTGAACCAATTTCTATGAAACGGAAGTGGTACCAATTCGAGAGCAAGCTCTCTCATTTAACACCAAAATCAAGTTAATTGGTTGGATAGTTTCGGAGTAGTCGGTGAACATACATAAAAAAAAAATACATACGCGTTGAATTGATAACCTCCTCTCCTTTTCGGAAGTCGGTTAAAAAGGTAATATTCATTCGGGATGCATTTTCAGAAATAATCACGTTTTGAGCACCAGCCTTGGCGAGTTGGCGAAAACGAGAATGTTCAGCTAGCTGCATCGCCAAATGGCAATCGTCATTTTGTTTTGATTTTCAAATCCGAAATGACGGCAGAATCAAAATCTTACCTAAATTATTGCTGTTTTTAATTAACTTCTCAATTTCTTCAAACATAGCGAATTAAGGAAATAAAATAATATTTTTGAATGAAAAAAAAAAACAGAAAACCTATGTTTAAATTAGATGTTCTGTGAAATTTAAAGCATTTTAATCTGAAAAAGCTTTTTGTTTTAAACTACGTTTTAATTGTAAAGCAACGGTGAGTAATATTTCCTCATACTATATCCTCGGAAAAACAAATGAACAATAAGCACGATCTCTTTACAGAAGGAAGAGTTGCTATTCACTAGGCGTTTGACGTCACAAACAAGAAAGAGTGAGTAGCATTGACTTCATCTCCGCGCCAACAGTTGCTCTGGCGATAAGGTGCTCAAAACGTGATTCTTTCTGAAAATGCATTCGGGATAGCGCGAGCATCATTCAGAGCTGGCAATGAGATCTTGCGTGTAGCTTGGCGAAACGTTTACTCTTGTATTTTTAAATGTTTTTTAGTGTTTTATTTTTTGTATACAAATTTTATTTATTTTTAAATAATGTATTCAAATCTTTCTTAGTTTATATTACTCAATCTTTTTAAAGATAGTATTATCTTTTAAAAGATATGTGCTTTGCAGGTTTACGAAAATTTACAAAAAACGTTAAATCGCAGTAGCGAAAAAAAAACTAATTATATAATTTCATTACATATATTTAATAATGAATGATTTTCATAGAATGCAAATGAGACATTTAAAAATACAAGGGTAAACGTTTCGCCAAGCTACAAGCAAGGCCTCATCGGTACAAATAATTATTCATTGCATAACAAACATTGGAACAAATCAAGACAGTTACAGTTAGTTATTATTTTTTTAGAAAAAGATAATATTCATTCGGGATAGCATGAGCATCATTCAGAGTTGGCGATGAGGTCTTGCGTGTAGCATGGCGAAACGTTTATTCTTGTATTTTTAAATGTTTTTAGTGTTTTATTTTTTGTAAATAAATTTTATTTATTTTTAAATAATGTTGTTCGTAGTACCAAAAATGGTCTTAGCGGATTTTACACTAATAAAAACAACACACGCTGGTTCTTAAACACAACAAATGTGGACTGTAGATGCGTTTTATTTAACACTGAAATATGCGAGCCATTTGTCGGCTATCAACATTCCATCATCTTTTTACATTCCAATAAACAGAAAACTTAAAAACAAAACATAGAATGCTGCCAAAAACATAAAAATAAAAAGAAATGGTAACGAATAATACAATTTCTTACTGGAGCTTTTTCACATAAATGAAAGCAGACGATTTTTACCAAAACATCCTGCCCCCGTTGAAATCCCTTAAGATTTCAACAAGTGGTTAAGTGGTCTTCTTACAGTTTTACTATAATGAAAAAACAATTAATAACACAAATAAAATTAATGCAAAATATAAAAAATGAAAAAAGAAAGTTTATAGTTCATAGTTTTTTAGTTTTTTATAGGAAGGGGACAGAGTTTCACTATTGGTCGATTTATGATACCAGTATTAGTCTTAATCGTGACAACTCTGACTCTATTGTGTGAACCTGGATGAACAGTTATTATTCTTCCTAGTTTCCATTTTAGCGGTGAAAGGTTGTCATCTTTGATGGTTGTCATCTAAGTCATTAACTTGCAAATCTTTGTGACATTTTTGCCATTTAGCTCTTTGCTGAAGTGGAGACAAGTATTCTCGGCTCCATCTTTTCCAAAATTGCTGTAGCATGAACTGTCGCACATGCCATCTATCAAGGTGATTTAAGGGACTGTGACTCAGATCTTGTTCAGGTATGGCAGTCAGAGAAGTTCCAACTAGAAAATGGCCAGGTGTTAGAGCAGTTAAGTCTGTTGGGTAAGATGATATAGGACACAATGGTCTAGAGTTGAGACAAAATTCAACTTGCGTAACCAGGGTTTGGAATTCGGGATAAGTTAACACAGTATCACCAACGGTTTTCTTAAGGTGCGATTTCATTGATTTTACTGCAGATTCCCACAGTCCACCAAAGTGTGGAGCTGAAGGCGGGTTAAATGTCCAAGTTATTTCCTCTGACGACAGAAATTTGTGAATTTCTTCATTCTGCTTGCACTGCAATAGATACTTGTTGATTTCCCTTTTTGCACCTTTGAAGTTGCTGCCACAGTCACTAAAAATCTCAAGAGGTTTTCCTCTTCTTGCAATAAATCGTTTTAATGCACTTAAGAATGCCTTTGTTGAAAGATTTTCTACGACTTCAAGATGGACTGCTTTGATCACGAAGCAGACAAATACACAGACATATGATTTAAATGATTTTGATCCACGTCCAGCACGATATTTAATCATGTATGGTTCTGAGAAATCTGTTTCAACTCGATTAAATGGTCGTGATTGTGTTACTCTGGATACTGGAAGATCAGCCATTATTTGTTTTGCAGATTGAACTCTGAATCTACAACACGTAACACAAGTTCTCACTATTTTACGAATAGCAGATCTGGCAGCAATGATCCAAAATTTCTGCCTAATTAAAGAAAGAAGAACTTCTGGAGCTGCATGTAAATATTTTTCGTGAAAATGTTGAATTATGATCTTATAGTCACATGATGCTTTGACGGTAGTAAGATTGGATGTTTTTCATTCTCTGACAGCTGTGCATTTTTCAATCTCCCTCCGACTCTCAATATTTTGTCATCATCTAAAATAGGACACAAACAAATGAGATTGCTATTTCCAGGTAATTCTTTTCCGGTTTCTAAACAGTGGATTTCTTTACTAAAGTTCATCTGTTGAACTATTCTAATAATGCAACGTGTTGCGGCTTAAATTTCTTTGCTTGATAAAAAGGATGTATTTCTTTCTGGGCGTGTTACCTTAGAGTTGGAGATGAATCTCAATATCCATGCAAATATGCGTTGCAACGTTGGAAACGAGGATATTTTCGATATAATATCAAGTTCCTTTGCAGTTTCAGACATTACAAGTGATGATGTTTTCCGTGCTTCTGGTAAATCTTCTTCATTTATGGGAATAGGTTTATTCACTGGAACATCACTGCTTCTTAACCATGGTGGTCCATTCCACCACAATTCATGAGACAGTAATTCTGCTGGAAATAATCCATGAGATGCACAATCAGCAGGATTTTCCTTTCCATCTACATGGCTCCAATTTTCAGCTGGTAGTATGGATTGAATTTCTGCAATTCTATTGGCTACAAATACTTGCCATCTTTTAGAATCTGATGTTAACCATGACAACACAATTTTTGAATCACTCCATGCGCGCACTAAATCTGGTTTTAAATGTAATGCTGATTTAACAGCTTGTATTAAATGTGTCAGTAATACTGCAGAACATAATTCGAGCCTTGGAATTGTGATAGGCCTTAAGGGTGCTACTCGAGTTTTTGCTGCTAAAAGTTTCACATCAATGTTCGAGTTATTACAAGTTTTAACATAAATAACGGCGGAATAACCCTTTTCTGAAGCGTCGCAGAATCCATGAAGTTCACATCGAGAATAATTGGGCAAGACGACTTTTCTGGGTATATATATGGAATTTAAGAGTTTGACTTCATGGCACAAAATTTTCCACTTTTGGTTAATAATTTCTGGTACTGGATCATCCCATGATAATTGTAATTTCCACAGCTGCTGAAGAATAATTTTAGTTAAAATTACAAAAGGTGCAATCCACCCTAGTGGATCAAAAAGCGTTGATACATATGACAAAATAATTCTTTTAGTAGGGACATTTTGATAATCTATATCACTGAAATTGCATTTGAACATATCATTATGAGGATGCCATTCAACTCCTAGAACTTTTATGGCCTTATTGCCCATTATATTATGTATATTATTATTACTTATGTTTGTAAACTCAGCGTTTTTCAACAGTGATAATTCATTTGTGCATCATTTATGTAGCTCAAAACCACCTTTTCCTAGCATATTCTGCAATTCATTTATCAATTCCGTACCTTCCTGACTACTCTTAACACCGATTAACACATCATCAACATAAAAATCTCTCAAAACTATAGTCTTCGCTTTTGGAAAATTAAGACCCTCATCCATTGCTAACTGATTCAAACATTTTGTTGCAAGATATGGTGCAGCTGCAGTTCCGTATGTTACTGTATTTAAGCGATAAGTTTCTATTGGTTTTTCAGGACTATCTCTCCATAAAATTTTCTGAAAATCTCTATCCTTTTCATGAATTTTTACTTGTCTATACATCATTCTTACATCAGCTGTTATTGCAATATTATGAAATCTAAATCTCAATAAAATGCAAATTAAATCATCTTGTGTTTTAGGACCTATCATTAGAGTGTCATTTAAAGAAACACCTGTTGTGGTTTTAGCACTCGCATCAAAAACGACTCTTAATTTGGTAGTTAAACTAGAATTATTCAAGACAAAATGGTGTGGGATGTAATAATGTTTATTCTCCAATCCATGATCTCTGTTTGAAATAAGATCTATATGCCCCAAATTTAAATATTCTTTCATAAATTGAACATATTGATCATAAATTTCTGGCATGGATATTAATCTTTTCTCAAGATAAAGAAATCTTCTATACTTCATTTGACGAGAATCACCTAGACTATCTCGATCATGTTTAAATGGTAATGCGACTGAATAGCGACCTGATTTTTCTCTAAAATGAGAATTCTCAAAATGTTTTTCACAAAGTTTTTCTTCAAGTGTTAAAAGTGGCACATTTGGAAATTTTTCTAATTCCCAAAATGAATTTATTAGCTCATCAGTTTTTGTACTTAAATGATTTACATGTACTGGATCCTTTGCTAGCGTTTCAAAATTCGTAGTACCTGAGATTATCCACCCAAGTCTCGAATTTAAGGCAAATGGAAGGTTAGGTTCACGCTTAACCTTTAGCTTTCGGTCAAGTGAAATGTAAAATATCCTTTTACAACGGGAGAACTGACGCGATTTCATCCCCTTTCTTAATGACCCTTCACTGCAGGTGACCAGAAATTGCTGTTATCATTTGGAACATGTGTTAAAGATTTACACGTTCTTGAGAAGTAGGGAATTTTGTTCCCTGAGAGAAAGCTGTTTTTGTTTACTTGTCGGTATAGAAAGTGATGCTTTAGGTTCGTTGAAAAGATGTAATTTATAATGATAAAAAAGATCTTTTTCTGTGAAGTGCGTGTCATTAAATAAAACATATATTACTAGTAATTTAGCGGTCTTTTTAAAAAATAATTTAAAAACTTCATGGATGTTTATTGAATGTTTTAATACCATTTGGTTTCTTGAAGGGTATAATCTAAAAATGAAGGTGTGTTATAGGCAAAATTACTATAAGTGTATATGATAATACAAAAATACATTATTTTAAAAAGTGCTAAATTTTCAAATATTTAAATAACACATAAGTGATTTCCTTAAGTATCATTGTTAATATTATTACAACGATTTAAATTAAAACAGAAAATGAAATTTCAAGATAAGAAAAAATTAGAAATTAACATATAAGAAATCGTTAAACAATATAGTAACAAATAATAAAGAGATATCTAACGGAATTTATGTTTCCTATTAAGGTCTTCGTTTTTAACTATAACTAAAACGAATATTTACGAATAGTACTACTTTAATTTAATCTGTAAAATAATTAACCGAATATTATTATAAAGAAATATTATTATTATTAATATTATATTATTATTAATATTATTATATTATTATACTATTATTAATATTATTATTATATTTTTATTAATATTATATTATTATTATAAAGAAATTTGTTTCATTAAATAAATAAATAAAATTTAAAAAATGACACTTTTTCAAGGCTTCATAAAAAGAACCTCGATTTCGACTCAAAATTTGTCAAAGAAAAAGTTAGGTGAAATTAGACGTCAGCAGAACTTCCAGATCCCGACCTGAGACAATCAAAGCTATCTGGCCCGTCCCTTTTTATTTTCATGGTTAAAAAAAAATAATAAAAATAAAAATAACTAAATAAAACGGAAAAAAGCGCTTTGACTAAAACACATCCATAAAAAAGCTAACATATTTAAAATCATATCATATTTAAATGAGTCCAATAATAATACACTTGGTTTATCTTAGAATATAAATACTAGTTTTTGAAATTTTGACGTTCTTGCTCTGCCGAGGCTGAGAGAGGGAAAAAGAAAGGGCTTTAAAAGTTATCTCAAAACCTCTCATTGTCACAATGATCAATTTTTGTAAGATGTGGAGAATTAGAATATAAACATTGGGTATTATATATATATTTTAAATTCAGTCTCCCTTGTTCTTCTGTGCACGTCGGTGGAAGGGGGGGGGGTCTACAAACTTAAAATCTATCACGGTTTTAGAAGATAACATTGTCAGAATGTTTTCTAAGTTTATAAATAACAGATCGGATGAGTTTCTGTTAATTTGCTCATCTCCCGCTTCCCAGAAGGGGGAGTAAATAAACTATGATTGTATATTATAAAATATATGCAATTGCAAATAAAATTACATAATAATTCAACTTTTGAAACACTTGCTTGAATATTAAATTAAATATTTAAAAATGTAGCCTTACTTGATTTTAGGGATTTCTAAATCAAATTTATAAACTATTAAATTAACTATCGAGAAAGACGATGAAATTTTATGTGTGAGACCTAAAATAATATCTGTAAGAGATATAAACAAATCAACATCTTAATTGTTGTTGTTATTTAAATTAAAGACAAATAACCTATTTTTAATTATCCAGATGAAGTTAACTATACATATAACACAAACGTTTGATTTTCTAAGTACAACAGATTTATAAACTTATGAAAACTGTTGAGATAATCCATGATGATTGTATTTATTTTTCATTTATTTATTTATTTTTAATGCATACAAGTTATTTAGTTTTTAAACATAATTAAATATAAAAATAGGTATTTAAGCTTTTAAAATATTTCTTCAAAAAATAATACAACCTATTATTCAGAAATTCCGCACAATTTATTACCTCACAAATACTTTTATTTTTACTATAAATACATGTTTTCTTTTTCATAAATGCATTTAAATATTATTTTAAATAGTGTAAAAGCAACTGTTTATAATTTAAAAATTTATGTCTTGTTTATTTCTCTATTTTGAAAACATTGAAAAATGTTTGGAATACTAATTGCCAGACCTGTATCTAGACGGGGCAGAGGGATGACCCCCCCCCCCCCCTTATCGCCTTCTAGAGCCTCGTCTAACGATTTCCCTACATTGTTAAAAAATAGCATATTTTAACTTTCCTATATATATAAAAAAAAAAAAAAAAAAAAAAGAGCAAGACATTTTTGAGAACTTTTAACTGTCTTAAATGCAATAGGAATACGCCAAAAATTTTGTATTTGCAACCCTATTCGATTAGTTGTTTTTGTTATCTTGCTAGCAGTATAATAAAATTCTGGAAACGTATTAGAAACATTTCTGTATCTTGAAAAAAAATTAAGTCCAGATGTGTGCCACCACATGTGTTAGGACATCGTTATACTTTCAAAGGAACGATCTTATACAGGCTACTTAAATTAACTGATTATTAGTTAAGCAATGGTCAAAGTCTTGACTGAAACAGAGTCATTAAAAATCTATGTTTCTAATTTTAAATGGTTTGCTTCTTGACAATGCGTACTTATCAGTAGATGTAGTTACGATGAAATATCACTTGGAAACTAGAATATCTAAAAATTAGGGAAAAAATGTTAATTTAAACATGTGAAATAAGAAAAATAATTCTTTGAAAGCCAGTAATTGTTTTATGTTATGGGTGTTGGTAAGTATATAAAATAAAGTTTTTATTTCGGGGGGGGGGGGGGAGGGGGAAGCGTGTTTTTTTTATTTTATCTATTTTTTTTTCCTTGTGTTCAATGAAAACATTTTTCTTTTTAATTTGTCATATAACAATAAAAAAAATAAACAAAAATGCATGATTAAGGTTAAGTTTATTATAAGATTACGACAAAAATATCGTGTAGTATAATGCATTAAATTTGTTTTAAAGCATAAATCCGCTACATTCTAACACATTTTCATAATAATTCTTATTAATGCCCCCCTTAAGAGGCTTTTTAAGAAAACCTAACCCGTATTTAAACGAGGAAATCCAAGTTTCGAAGAAAACCACGAAAAACTCCGAACAATTTGGTAGATGGGCGCGATTGGGTTTGAACCCAGCACCTCCTGTCTAATAGTTTCGAGGGAGATCTTCTTAGCCATTGGTGGGGCCTTTCAAGCTAATAAAATATACCAATTTGTTTTAATTTTTTAAAAAATTGGCTTGTTTTTAGCTTATATCACACAGGGTTTTGTACAAATTCAACACCAATTTTTGTAAAATTGGCAAAATGTAGTAGAAATAATGTAGTGCAATTGAAATATAAATATATTAAATATTTTATAAAATATGAGTAGTACTGTAAAGTATTTTTTTTTTATCTGCGTACGTGCGAATGGTTACAACAATCTTTTTACATGATTTAATATTTAACTCTATAGAGCAACTCACAACAAAAAAAAAAAAAAAAAAAAGCCAAACATCAGGAAAATTCAGAAAGATATCGGTGATAGAAGTGAGCTGATTTTTAGTTCTCTCTAAAAGCAGGTGAAGGATAACGGTTTTTCCACAAATTGTAAATTTTAATTAGCCGAATTTTAAGAAAAACTTAGTGTTTATTGACTATCAAGATTGTGTATGATGAGAAGACTTGGAACAAATCTCCGATTTTGATAATTCTTTTTATTATGCAACAGGTTCGCTCTAGTAGCTATCCAAGAAGAACAAAAGCATTAATAGAAATTTAAAAAATATATATATTAAAATTGAAATTGAAAATTTATGGAAAATTACTTATCATTTAGCTGCTTTTAGATTCAATAAAAAATCAAATCATTCCTATCGCCAACACCGTTATGAAATTTCACGATATTTAACTTGTTTTTTTTTTTTTTATGAATTGACCCATAGAGTTGACTATTAAATTATCTTAAAAGAGCGTTTTTATCGTTTGCACATGCACAGACAAAAATTATTTTATACAACTACTGATATTTCATAAAATGTTTAATTTATTTATATTACTATTGCCTATGTTTTTTCAACTACATTTTGCCATTTTTTCTGAAACTGTCGTTAAATTTGGTTGAAAACCATGTATAATAAGCTAAAAAACATGCCAGTTTTTTTGCACTTAAAAAAAATGCTATATTTCCCTGATTATACTCTCTATTTATGCAAAAATCAGTAGAAATGTTGTATAATATCCATATATTTCTACTCTGCATCGATAGATCGTTTCGTATAATTTAATGTACAGAGGGATACCCAAATATTATAGTTTTTCTATTTTTTTTTTTTTTTTTCCTATCGGCTTCCTAAGTTTCCTTCTTATGAAATGGGCATTCATAAAAAAATGGGCATTCATTCTTTTTTCTGCGAATCAAGTGTGGAGCTGGGGAAAAAGTACGAATTTAAAAGTACATTTTTTTCTCTATACGATGTGTAAAAATTTAAAATGTGCGATATTTAGAAGTGTAATTGCAATAATCGAAAATTGCAAAACCGAATTTGCATGGAAACGCATTTTAATTTCTTTTCTTTTCTTTCTTTCTTTTCTTTCTTTCTTTCTTTTCTTTCTCTCTTCCTTTTTTTTTTTTTTTTTTTTTCTATTTCAACAGAAAATGGAGTGATTCTGTTGCCACAATCTCAAAAATGTTACTGGAAACTATAAAAAAATTAATATCTGAAAAATAAATTGAGATAGAGTTTTAAAACAAATTGCACTTAAAAGTACATTTTTCTTTCTATACAACAGTGTAAAAATTTAAAATGTGCGATGGTTAGAAGTGAAAAAATTTGTTGCAGTGAACATTGCAAAACCGAAATTGCATGGGAAAGTATTGCCATTGGCAAAATGACGTATACGTTACGCACAGATATGTTTCGCTTTTATAATATAAATACATATTTATGAAATTTATGGTATTTTTATTTAGAAACAAAGAGATTGTATAGTATTTTCTATTTTTCTGTAAAGGCAAGACACTGTGAAAGAAGCTGTAAAAGTTAGCTTTTTAAACAAAATTTACCGATGAAGGGAAAAAAAGACATTATATTAATTTATATGAAATTCAGACTTTTGAACCATTCTGTGTTAGAGTAACAATCCTACTACCATAGAAATATGATTCTTCAAATTAAACGAGTGTGCCGCAGAAGTTTTGAAGAAATTCAAACACTTTCTAATTTTTTAGACTTTATTATTATTATTAATTATACCTTTTGCTTTTACTTTTAATTTAATTATATTATTATTTATTATATTTTTTAACAATTGTTTCGCCATGAAAGTTTTTAATAATTAAATCATTATTTTTTATTTTCCCTTGTTTCATTCGAGAATAATAGCTATATAAATAATAATAATAATAATAAATTTTGTAATTGCAACATTCTAGAAAAAAAAAAAAAAAAAAAAAAAAAAAAAAAGAAGAAGAAGAAGAAGAAGAAGAAAATAGAGCTACTTTATTTGATAAAAATCACTAAAAATTAAATATTTTAAATGAGTTTATTTATTTTAATTTATTTATTTGTATTGTTATTAAATTTCTAAAAAAAGCCTTGCAACAATTTTCATGAAATTTAAATTCAATCCTTGACCAATTGCAGAGAATAATCTTTCAATGAAACAAAAAAAAAGAAACATGAATCAGTCGAATAGTTTCAAAATAATTGATAAGCGTACAAAGCGACAACAACAACAAAAAAGTGCTAAATTGAGAACTTCTTCCTTTTCTTTTTGGTGTCAGATGAAAAATAACTGAGAAATTATTAATGCAATCTATATTATGGTTTGCATAAATAAAAATTATTTCATTTGAATTTGACGGCGAATTAGTTATTTAGAAATAATAAATAATACTAGAATTCGGCGATTTTCTGAAGCAGATAATGCATAATTCCATTCTCATTTATGTAAAAGTTATTGTTGCGCATGACTATTTAGTAGGCTGTGACCATAGAATCAAGCTGGTTTCTAATGTGAAACTTTCTGAATAATTCTCAACGTGTGGCATCAAATTGTCAGACCTGACAGGCTAGGATTTTGATAGAATTGGGAATCGAATTCAGTTTTTCCATTTTGTTTTTGTTATAAATAAATTACTTAGTGACATTACCGCAACAAAAATACAACCAGCAAATTTCCACCTTTCTCTAAATTTCGCGATCGGAAATTTTGTTCAAAACGCCAAATTTTACATTATTTTCTGAAATGCTTTTGCCTTTATTAAATAAATTAAAAACGCCATTCAATTATGTAATTTTTAATAAGAATTTTACGTCTCGTTCATATGTTTCATGTTAACAATTTCGTATGTTTTTGAATAATAAAAATGAATTTAGAAAAGCTTCAAAAACTAACTCCTTTGGGCTTGAGAACAATCATAAGTTCCGTAAATATAATAATAATTATAAACATTTGATTTTTTTTTCAATCCAGTGCGTAAAATTACGTACGTAATTTCTAATATTTAGTGCGTTAGTAAGAAAGAAAAAAAATAATAATGCTTCATTTTACATTCTAAGAGTAAACGTGTAGTCAAAATTAGCAACGCTAAATCTCTAAAACTACTTGCTAAATATAATCTATTCATTATGTCTCACAAGCAAGAACTTTCTAAAATACCTTGTAGCCACTGGGGTAGAAGTAGCTTTACGTCGTTTGCGCAAATAATGTTTATTTTTTTGTCAAGTTTTTTTTCCCGGCATTTCCCTAGGATAATTAACATCCTCCCTACAGAAATTCCCTAGCTCGATAATCAGTCGGACCCCTATTGAGCGAAACGGCCTTAATGATTTCTTTACCCGCATGTTGGAGGGGAAAAAGTTTTCGGGATAACGATAATCCCAACCCCGTATTCTTCAACATTTATTTTCTTGGGACTACGGTAATCCCCCCGGAAGCTAAAGGTTAACAAGTTCCCCAGTCATTAAATGCATAAATACATTTACACCAAAAAGAATATCAATTTTTTGTGATTTATAAAATAATGGATCAGCTAACATTAAATAACTAAAGTTATCGCAAATGTTTGAAGGCAAAGACACATAGGGAAAGTTATCTGTGATTTTGTCCATTACGAACGCTGATGTGGATACTTTGAGATCACTTTTGAAGTGAGAAGTGAATAATAAATCGACTTCTCCATCACTCACAGTATTAAATGTTCCTAAACATGAGACATAAATAGAACTGTCTTTCACTTTTAATCCTAATTTGTTTACACATTCTCGAGAAATGAATGATCTTTGAGAACCTGTATCCAACAAACATCTACATTTTACAAACTCTTGTTTATAATTTTAAACTTTTATTAATGCGGTACATAACAAAATATGAGTCTTTTGATTACTCTTTGCGTTTGACTCATAATGGGAAGCACACACTGTAGACGACACATCCTCATTTGATGACTCAACATTTTGAGGCACAAATTCTTGTGCATGTGGTGACATACTACTATTTGTACGACTCTTATTCCTTGAGTAATCTACCGTATGCAAAATACTGTGATGTTTCTTAAAACAATGGTGGCGCGTATTAAGACTCTTACATTTGTTGAGTAAATGCATGTTAGATAAACAGTTGAAACAATAATGATTTCGCTTTACAAATTCTATTTTTTGTTGCATAGGTAAATTAAGAAATTTTGAGCACTTAGCTAAACTATGATCTTCTTTACAATAACCACAAACCGAGGTAGCTACAAAAGTATTATTCTTATTCGGAAATGTAGGTTTAGATACTTTATTTACAGCTAGTTTACTATTCTGAAGAGTTCTTGCGTAATTTTTAAGAAAGTCAATTAAATCACTAAGTTTCGGAATCTTATTGCTTTTAAGCTGGCGTTCCCACCATAATTTTGTAGAAGTATCCAATTTTTGCAAAACTAAATACGTTATTAATGTAACCACAAATTTATCAATGCGTTGGTCCAATATTTCTAACGAGCGAATTATTTCATTAACATTGTCAACTAAATTTAAAATAGCAATAGCTGATTTTGTTTGAAGTGTAGGTAAACTCAGAAATCGTTTAATATACGCAAAAATTTGCTCTCTCTTATTTGAATATCTTTCATCTAGTAAATTCCATGCTAATTCAAAATTAGAATCCGAAATTTGAATTGAATGGATGACGCGATATGCTTCACCTTTTAATGAAGCCTTCAAATATTGCAGTTTTGGGGCATTTGAAATATTTTTATTGCTATTTACGCAAGCATTGAAAAGATCCTTAAATCCTATCCATTCTGTTATATTACCTCCAAAAGTAGGTAAGGATAATTTTGGCAGTTTAACATTTTCAAAAACTTGCTCTGTAACTACACTAGATTTATTTTCACTTTTATTTAACTGAGCATTTTGAATTTTTAATATTTTTTCACCTTTAAATTTCCATAAATCAATTTTATCTGAAATTTCTTGAGCACCGTCTATTTCGCTTTCTAACTGTTTAGGATCTTTAATTAAAATTTCTATTTCTCTATCAATCTTTTTTAACTCAGTTTCCTTCTGTTTTAACAACTCAATGTTTTCTTCTAAGTCATTCACATTAATTTCATCCACCGTAATAATATTTTCAATTTTCTTAATATAATTTGTAATAGTTCTGCGTGAAGCAGCTCGTTTAGTTTTAAAAGTGTTCAAGTCAGTCACTTTTATTACATTAAACAATAAAGTAATTCTAAATTGTACTAATTCTTTTTTACACATAAAATCGAATGCCAAATTAACTCACCTTCTCTTTTTTCCCTTGCTATGAATGTCAACATTGAAAAGGATTTCGGAAAAATGCTCTTTTTTTTACACTGATAATTTTCACTAGCTCCGGCTACACTTGAGACCAAAAATGTTCGTAGTACCAAAAATGGTCTTAGCGGATCTTACACTAATAAAAACAACACACGCTGGTTCTTAAACACAACAAATGTGGACTGTAGATGCGTTTTATTTAACACTGAAATATGCAAGCCATTGGTCGGCTATCAACATTCCATCATCTTTTTACATTCCAAGAAACACAAAACTTAAAAACAAAACATAGAATGCTGCCAAAAGCATAAAAATAAAAAGAATAAATTACCATGGTAACGAATAATACAATTTCTTACTGGAGCTTTTTTACATAAATGAAAGCAGACGATTTTTACTAAAACAAATGTATTCAAATCTTTCTTAGTTTTTAGCTCACAGGCTATCATAGCCTGAGCTTGTGTGCCCGTCCGTTCTGTATGTACGTTCGTACGTGAGTAACGCGATAACTCATGATAAAAATATCGGATCCACTTGAAATATTGTATATAGATATATCCTGATAAGGCGCTTCCCTGATTAGTTTTTGGAGTTCATTCGATGTGTCAAATCTCTGAATAATTTTGGAAGTTTAATGGTTAAGTATAAAAGAGGGGAATAACTCCTCTTAAATTATATAAGTTCTAAATGGGCTTTTATTAAGAATTATCCGATTTGCTCTGAATTTTGGATATAGATTTTTTATATGATAAAGCAAGTCCTTAATAGTTTAGGAGGTTCAATGATTAAGTATAAAAAAGAAGAAAGGGGAGAGCTGTTTCCCCTACTTAATTTTTTTTTTCGAACGGAATTAACGAAAATACAAGGCTGTAATGTTCAATTAGTATGCGTAGCTTGTAAGCTCAATGCCATCAGTTTAACTGGGCAATATTCTTTTTATTATTATTCAATCTTTTTAAAGATGGTTTTATCTTTTAACCCTTAAGGACGAGCGACACGTATATGTGCCGCGAAAAGAATCCTTGTTTATTCGCACCAGTAAAATTAAAAAATATACTGTATTTTTTTTTTTTTTTTTTTTTTTTTTTTGGCATTTTTTTGATTTAATAAGGCACAAATTTCTATTTTTGAAAACCGGTGACAAAACATTAAAAATTTCGTAAAAAGCTCCTGTCGCGAAGGGGTTAAAATGTTCTTTGCAGGTTTACGAAAATGGACAAAAAAGGTTTAATCCAAGTAGCGAAAAAAAAAACTAATTGTATAATTTCATCACATATGTTTAAATATTTAATGATTTTCATAGAATGCAAATGAGAATTATTTATGCAAGCTTTAAGAGATAATAATGCACCCGAAACCATGACTTGATTACTAATGTAGCATACTTACACCAATGAAATTTAATAGAAATAGTGGTTTTATCTAAACATCGTACGCATGAAAAATTTCGGCCATGAATAAGACAAAATTTTCTGTTTTTTTTCTTTTTCTTTTTCTTTTTTTTACTGGTGGGAATGTGCCCGTTGTAATCGGGCAGTGCCCGAAACAAAAAAAAAAAAAAAAAAAAAAAAAAAAAAATTGTATAAATTTTGTAGCAACACTTATTTATTAAATTAAAAAATATATAACTGACGAATTACTGTAAACAGCGATGAGAGCGCTCCGACCCAAATGACCGATTACTACCACTAAATTTTAATAAAATTTCTCGCTTTATCCAATGGCAGAATTGCTGAGAATTGATATGCAAAGAATACTTTTAAAAATTATTGATAGTAATTGGTCATTTGGGTCGGAAAACTCTCATACCTGCATAAGACGAAGTCAGGTTTACTTTCACATGTTTATTAATATGAATATAATGAAGAAATAATTAACATAAATTTGTGTAAAATATGTAATGCAATTTTTTGGGATGTGTTCAAAGTCAATTAATGATCATCAGCTGTTTCACGTATTTAGAAAAACTAACAGAGTGTGTAAATAAGGATAATAACCTACTTCGTATATTAATTAGTTTTGACCTGTATGTTTTAATATTAGTAATAATAGTTTAAATAGATCATAGTTTAAATTTGCTGTTTAAAAGTAAAATTTAGAAAATATATACACTGGTCAGTTCATTTGGTAAGAGGCTGAGTATATATAACGTTATTATTTATGGGGAGGGGGGGGGGTCAAGCTCATGATATCTTAAGATATCGCTAGGGAAAGGGAGAGGGGCGTCCTTTGTTATCATTTTTTATCTAATCAAAAAAATTTCTTTTTATTTGTAAAATAGTCTTTGGTTCAAAATAGTGTGTGTTCTTTTTTAGTCTGTTATCTATTTTTATGGAAAAAATATTAAAATTACTATTTTTTTAATTATTTCATTCTAAAATATTAAATATCCTCAATGCTTAACATTCTATTGTTTTTTTATGTGTGTATACATATATAATCACAATCGAGAAATCATGCATGAAATATATTTGAAAGAAATGTGTTTACTACAAATAAAATCAAAAGAGAAAGAATGTTATCCACTTCTTTTGTTGATAAGAATTTCTATCTATGCTCCACCCCTCCTCCGTTCACAGAAAGTGCAACAAGACTTTATTATTGTTAAATGCTATTATGTAACAAAAAGCTATTATAAAATACTTTTTAAATAGTACCAATTTCTTTTAATTGTTATTTGATATAAAGTAATATTTTATTGACTTTTCTTCATTTGAATCAACAAATTATGCACAAATAAATGTATTCAGTTTTGTATATCGATTCAAAAAAAGAAATAGATTCTAAAAATTAAAAAATTTAACACTTTGATAATGATATCATTACCGGGGGGGGAGAGGGATTCAAGGGATGATAACTTATGATATCGAAAGGTGTGGAAGGGGTCCAAAATTATGAAAAAGTTGATAACGTTATAATTTCACAGCCCCTAATAACGAATGTTAACGTACTTTTTTAACCATACCTAAACATTTCAACTCCTGGCATATAATTAGCCAAAAAGAAAATATTTAACCCTGTTATTCTCCAATTAAAGACATTGTTTACATTAAAAGGTCAATAAATCTTTATCAAAAAATTTTAAAAATCGGAATTTTTTTCTTCAAGACGTAGTTTTATAACTAATTAACACTTGTTAAGCAGATTAAACCAAACGTATTAAGACTTCGAATTGCTACAGCAGGGAGAAAAATGGTACAATTAATTAAGAAGAAGGGCATACAAGTTTAGAAAAATTAATTCTTAATTCTCAGAAAAGTTGGGAAGATGTATTATCATGTTCAAATTTGACGCATGAAGCGGACGTGCTAATTAATTTGTTCAGGAAAAGAAATATGTTACAGATTTATCACTTATGCAAATGCAGAGTTTAAATAATTGCTTTCTGACATGCTGAAAACTGAGTTAGTGTATCCTTAACTGACAATGATACATTACATAATGCTTAGTTGAATGTGCATTCTTAAACCATGACACCTAAACTTTCATGCTTACGGGAATATTACATTAAAAGAAACATAATGAAAGTATATCAGGGATGAGCTCTTACAAATTGTGATGAAAAAAAAAACATGTTGAGAAATTACTTCTTATATTTTCTAAAGGATAAAATAAGTTACTTAACCCGAAATAGTGAAATTTTGTATCAGAAGTATAACGACGATACCCTCGTTTGAGAAAGAGAAATTATTACTAGACTGCACAAATTACATTTTGTCGTACACTTTTCAAAAAATTATTCAGTATTTTGACTTGAGATTAAACACAGAAATAAATTATGATCTGTAGATTTGAACAACATTTTTTTGCATAAAAAAAACCTTCAAAAAATTATCATTTTAATTAATTAATTTTACATGTTTTCTATTACGTGCGTATTTTTGAAAATAAAAACAAAATTAAACATCTACATTTTCAAAAGAAAAAATAAATAACGGAGTTAATAATTATAGATAGAATCATGGTTAATTAAATAAATGAAATGTATTTTTATTATTCCGCCAAAATACCTCAAAAATCTTTGGAGACTAAAATTGAAATATTTCCTCGTGATACATGAATATATAATGAATGAAAAATGGTTTGACGAATTTAAGAACAATTGAATACGTCATAACTTTTCTATACGAGATTTCCACGTAAAAATGGAAAATAAAATAAATAATTTGAGGGACTTTTTAAAGGAAATATTACGTGATATTGGAAATATAATCAACGAAAGGCAGTTGAATATGACAACTTTTTATATTTTTGACTATTGAAAATAATTGCAGAATTTAAACTTCAAACTGTAAAAGAACATTAAACTTTCTTATAATTACAATGTATGTTATTAGAGAGAAAAATTTATATTTTAATAGAATATTTTATTAAGATTGGTTTGAAATGGCGTGTATCTTGTCAGAGCCGTAGCTAGAAGTGATCTATAGGGGGGGGGGAGCTCAAGAGATTGTAGGGGGGGGGCTCATAATTTTTTTTCTCTTTCTCTGCCACAGAAAGATAAATTAGTGCATATTTACACTGTAGGCATAATGTTTCTTATTAAATTGTCGTAATAACTTCTAACATACTAAGAAAAGTACAGGATGATGGAAATTTTGAGTGTATAACTAGTGCAAAATGAAATATCATGTTAGCCTCATATGTACAAATAGAATGAAGGAATGCTAAACACTTATTTTAGATACTGTTTAGTAACTCTGCAAAACTGTGAAAGGATCTCAAAACTAAATTAGATTTTTGAACAGAATTTCATTGAATTTTCGGAACAGAAATTCATTTAGTGACCTTGGAATCTTTTCCAGGGGGGAATCAACATATTTTAGGGGGGGGGGCGAGCCGCCCATAGCGCCCCCTTAGCTACGGCCCTGTATCTTGGCGGTCATTCTTTTCAAATATACAATAGTTTCACGATTTCTTTCATGAAATTTTTAAATTATAGCCTATTTTTAAAGAATTAAAATTCGTAAAAAAAAATAATTATTTACATTCAGTTACCTTAATCCCTTAAAGGGCAGTGATGCTGGTATGGTGTCCATAATTTTAATCACTAACTGGTACCTGATTTATTTATTTATTTTTTTTTTAATGAAAATTTTATTTTTATTAGGTACGAGGAAACGTACTTTTACTTTTTTAAAGAAAGATTTTTTTTTTTTCAAAATATTGATGCCATTAAATTATTTCAATATTTTACGAATATAAGTATCTTGCCACTGAAATAATTAGAGTTAATATTTTCCTAAATTAAAACCTATTTCTTGACGGATTTATTTATTTTAAAGCGCATTTTCTGTAACATTTTCATGCGTATAAATTATGGTTATGGTTTTTTTTACATATAATGAACGTTTTATAAAAATATTTTCATCTGTTACAATTGAGGTGATTGAGTTTAACCCTGCTAAGAAATTCGGATCTATTTCAACCCAAAGGCCATATTCAGTTTTTGAGTATTTTTAGGTGCGTTCGTAATTATGTAAATACGTAGCACCTATTGTTGTCGCTCAGTCCGTCCGTCCGTCTGTCCGTCTGTCTGTCTGTCCGTCTGTCTGTCTGTCCGTCCGTATATAACAACACAAAAATTACCCAACCGAATCGTTTGATATTTAAAATACATAATTATATCATAATTTTGTAGAGTCATTTCAAATTTTATGAAAATCGGATGGATAGATCAATTACAGGGACAATCAAAAGGATTCCGTTACATTACGGTCAATGGGGGGAAAAGTTTCAAATGCATTTTAATCGTTTGAAATTTAAAACATATAATTATTGCGTAATTTTGTCGAGTCATTTCAAATGTTATGAAAGTCGGATGCATAGATCATTTACAGGGACAATCAAAGGTATTCCATTACATTACGGTCAAAGGGAAAAAAGTTTCAAATGCATTTTTATGATGTTACACTCATTCGAACATAATAGAATTGGCATGAATCTATGAAGTTTATACTAAAATATACATTCTGTACAATCTGTGATGCAAAGAATTTTTATTATTAAATTCCACTACACAATGCTATACGGGGAAGCATTGTTTGGGGCGTGTTTTAATTATATTCAACTATTTCACATTTTATGAATAAGATATACGTTTCTGAGGTGTAATAAAAATTACTTTCTGTATATTTACAGGAACACAAAAATAGTTTCGACTACTATACTGTATCGGAAGTACGCTCTACTATATCAGCAAGATTTGAATATTTTTAAAACTTCATTATCGTACGAAAGAATGATCGCACCTCATTTGCTACGTTTACGTGCAATTTCCAACTTGTTTACTATTAATTTAATGAAATTGTTATGCTGTTTAATCGCTTAAATATTGCAATTAAATGAAAAAAAAAAACATTTTCTGAATTAAAATATAGGTAGAAAAATTGGAAGCTCTTCATATTTGAAATAATGTACATTCGAAATGAACACCACGTGAAGGTTAATAATATCAATTTTTCAGATCACAAAAAAGCAACAATACACAGTTCTTCCTTTATTAAATATATTTCTTTTTCTCCTTTTTGTATAGAATTGGAAACTTTCCCTTTTCCTTTATAGCAAATTTAAAGAATCTAAACTTTTGACAGTAACTCCCTAATGCTGCAAAAAGTTTTTAAACGTCAAGGTCTAAACACAAGACAGAAATTCAATTTGTTCTCCAGTCTTTCTAATTCCTACATTTCATGTATCAGATTTTGTCAAGAAATAAAATACATTGTTTAATATTAATGTTTTTTTCTTAAAAATAAAACATATAAAATTTCTTTATGACGTTTTAAAAGTTAAAATAATAATTCGAGTGTCGTAATCATTCAAATCCTTTTTTGTTTTTAATTTGATTTATTTAATATTGAAAATACAGGGAAGTTATTGAATAATAAATAAGTGATGCATTTTCAAGTTGCTAACTAAGCGTAAACCAAAGACAGTAAAAATTATTCGGGAATCGAACCCGGGTTTTTGAAATGACACTAAAATGCTCAATCAAAAGTATTGTCAAGAAAAAGTACACAACCCGTAAAGCATGGTGACGTCACTGCAACGTCGTTGTGAAGTCACATTCTGACTTTGTGACCATCGATTGTCGATGTGACGTCACGTGACGTCGATGTGAAGTCACAGTGACTAAAATTTGAAGTCGTTATGGCCGTTTTAGAGCTCTTTTGTGACGTTTCATAAAGTGGCCACAATGTGACAAATTTTTGAAAAATGTGTCATTTGTGACTAATTTGACATTAAAATTGTGACGGAACTGTGAAAAAGCGACGATATTTAAATTGCCAGAAACATGTTTTTTAAAGTAAATAACATGTTTTGAAGGGTATTTATAAATTTCTAAAGATTTTTAAGAAAGTCCCATCTCAGTCACAATGTGACGTCAATGAGTGGTGGCATTTTGGTCACAGATGTGATGTGACCAAAGTGACTCACAGTGACGTCACTGTGACATCACTGTGACCATGCATGCTATTAGGGAACTTTGTGTATAAAGCAGCACTGGTGTGGCGTGTCTAAAAAATGATTTTTAATTTTTTTTGCCTTTTTATTTATTTATTATCTTGACATTTTATTTATTATTTTTCTTTTTTTGCCTTTTATTTATTTACTTTTTTTGTCTTTTTAATATTTTTGTTTAATTTTTTTCTCATTTAGTTATTTTTCTTTTTAAGACTAGGTTCATCTTACTAAATCCTTATCATCTCTGTCTTCGGGCTGTCTGTCCGTCCCAGTATCCGTACACGGAAATTGCATAAGTCAGAGACCTCAAATTTTGTATACTTACATCTGAATACCTCGTTTTCAAAACAAATCATAAAATTTTGAAAAGTCTATTATTTAAACTAAATCAATTATACCTATGTCATCCGTTCGTTTCGGCAATTTAAATTTTAAAAGATAACCTTAAGGTTTTTTGTGTAGACATCATAGCTTGGAGGCAAAGCCCATACTAGTGAACAGAAGGTTCTTAGTTCAAAGCTCGGCGCTAAACATTTTCTTTTCTTGTTTAAAAATTTAAAATTTTATTTATATCTGCGCTAAATTTTTCTAATTTCAAATTAAAAAATGGAAATTAAAAATAAAATAATTTGATTTTAATTTGATTAAAATAAATAACTTCCTCTTAACTAATTATTTTAAAATAAAATTTGTTGCTGCTTCCAACTATGTAAGAATTTAATAATTATAAATTAACAATTTGGATTTATTAATTTAAAGATAAATTGTTTCGATAAAAATATTAAACGAAAGTTTTTGTGCGATCTGTGATCACACATATCAAATTTTTTTATCATCTTCTAAACACCAGAGATTTATGCATAAATTATTTTTCATTCTTCACAAAAATCTTCTTCGTGATAAATGGGAGCCCATTATAAAAGAATTTTACTGCTGTGCTGCTTGCTAGTCATTATCTGTATACAAATCAGGTGTCTGTAAATGAACGTTTATTTTATTTTATTTATTTTTTATATATTTATTTATTTATTTATTTATTTATTTATTTTTTGCTTTGTAATGCAATAAGTATTTGTCCTCATATGAAGCTTACATGCATACAAGTTGGAAATTGCACGTGAAGCGTAGCAAATGAGGTGCGTTCGTACGATAACGAAGTTTTAAAAATATCACTCTCATGTATCAATCTCATAAAACTGTAAATAATTACAATTAAACTGCGCACCAAACAATGTTCTCCCTATACCATTATGCAATGGAATACTTTTGTGTGGCCTTGTAAATCAATAATAAATATTCTTTGCACCACAGATTATGCAAAATGTATTTTATAATATGTACTTTATAGATGCATATAAATTTTATTACGTTCGAATGAGTGTAACACCATTAAAATGCATTTGAAACATTTTTCCTCGATAACCATAATGTAGCGGAATTCTTTTGATTGTCCCTGTAATTGAACTATGCATCCGATTTTGACAAAATTTGAAATAACTCGACAAAATTATGTAATAATTATGTATTTAAAATTTCAAACGATTAAAATGCATTTGAAACTTTTTTCCCCATTGACCGTAATGTAACGGGATCCTTTTGATTGCCCCTGTAATTGATCAATGTGTCCGATTTTCATAAAATTTGAAATGACTCGACAAAATTATGTAATAATTATGTATTTTAAATTTCAAACGATTCGGTTGGGTAGTTTTTGCTTTGTTATATGCGGACGGACGGACGGACAGACAGACGGACGGACTGAACGACAACAATAGGTGCTACGTATTTACATAATTACAAACGCACCTAAAAAGGGTTGAGCAAAGAAGTTTTCGAACGCTGCTTCCTTCAATAAAAGTATTCTTTTTAATCCCTTAACTGAATCGTTCCTTTACGTTTAATAAATTGAAAATAATGGATCCACACCACTATTTTTTAAATAAAATATTCCCAACATTTAGTCTAAACATTTCCGCCCTTAAATAGTATAAAACTATTTTTTTTTAAATAGTGGCGTCAAAAAACTTTAAATCATGCAATAAACAAATTCGTCTTTCCCGAACGGCGTATGGGCAAATCAGTTAAGGATTTAACCTCTTGGAGTGCGAGAGACACGCATGCGTGCCGCAAAAAGGCTTAAGAGTCCTTGTTTATTACCACCAGCAAAATTTTACTGCAAAATTTGCATTATTTAATCGAAGCATTTTCTCGATTCAATGCTGCACAAATATCTGTTTTTAAAAACCAGTGACAAAACATTTACAATTTCGTAAAAGGCTCCCGTCGCGAAGGGGTTAATGCTGCATTTCTTCGAAATATTCTTAAACACATTCACATTAGTTGAATAAGAAAAGCATTTTTCTACCGTTTGCGACATTTCCTATCTGTTTCCAAACATTCAAAGGCTTGGTTATGTGATAGATTGGGGATCCTTTTCAGAGCATTCGTTTTTATTTTCGTAAAAAAGAAAAAAATCTTTGTTACTGCTTCTAACGATACAGTAATCAGACATTTGTTTTCACATGCTAAATTTGAAAGGGAGAAAATGGCAGAAAAAGGGTTTTTGGATAATAAGTTTGGATAATTGAAAGTTCGATTTAAAAAAAGAGAGAACTAGGTTGTTAGAATACAAGAAAATTTGTTTTTAGTTCGCAGGCTGTGAAATCCTGGGAGCTTATGTGTCCGCTCATTCTTTATGTATGTATGAAACGCTCATGATAAAAATATATGGTTTGATTCAAATTTTGCATATAGGTTTATTGTGATGAAGCGCTTCCCTGATTGATTTTGGTTCATCATTATAAGTGGGGGAATGGGTGGATGATCTCCCCCTCTTAGTTTTGATAAATGGGTTCGTAATTGATAATTAGATCTCATTCAAATTTTAGATATAGGATCATTTTGAAAGACCATCGTGAGATATGTTTTGGGTCTTCATTGTTAAGTATAACAAGTTGGAAATTGCACGTGAACGTAGCAAATAAGGTGCGTTCGTACGATAACGAAGTTTTAAAAATATTCAGATCTTGCTGATATAGTAGAGCGTACTTCGGATACACTATAGTAGTCGAAATCTTTGTGTTTCTGTAAATATGCAGGAAGTAATTTTTATTACACCTCAGCAATGTATATCTTATTCCTAAAATGTGAAAAAGTTGAATATAATTAAAACACGCCACAAGCAATGTTTCCCCGTATAGCATTATGTAGTGGAATACTTTTGTGTGGCCCTGTAATTTAATAACAAAAATTCTCTGCATCACAGATTGTACAGAATGCATATTTTAGTGTCTATTTCATAGATTAATGCCAATTCTATTATGTTCGAATGAGTGTAACATCATTAAAATGCATTTGGAACTTTTTTCCCCATTGACCGCAATGTAACGGAATACTTTTGATTGTCCCTGTAAATGATCTATGCATCCGACTTTCATAACATTTGAAATGACTTACAAAATTACGTAATAATTATATGTTTTAATTTTCAAACGATTAAAATGCATTTGAAACTTTTTCCCCCATTGACCGTAATGTAACAGAATCCTTTTGATTGTCCCTGTAATTGATCTGTGCATCCGATTTTCATAACATTTGAAATGACTCGACAAAATTACGCAATAATTATATGTTTTAAATTTCAAACGATTAAAACGCATTTGAAACTTTTTTCCCGATTGACCGTAATGTAACGGAATCCTTTTGATGGTCCCTGTAATTGATCTATCCATCCGATTTTCATAAAATTTGAAATGACTCGACAAAAATATGTTATAATTATGTATTTTAAATTTCAAACGATTCGATTGGGTAGTTTCTGCGTTGTTATATGCGGACAGACAGACAGACGAACGGACAGACAGACAGACGGACAGACGGACGGACTGAGCGACAACAATAGGTGCTACGTATTTACATAATTACGAACGCACCTAAAAAAGAGGGGGTAGCGAGTAACCCCTCTTAATTTAGATAAATGGGTTTTATACTCATAATTTACAGATTGGTTTTAAATTTTTCATATAGGTTCATTCTGATAGGCGCCTACATTTTTAATTTTAAACAGATATTATGAAAGGAAATTTACAATATGGTTGATAACAATTTCAAAAAAAAAAGCCCAATGAAGATCATTAATTTAATTTTAACCACTTAACCGATCATTATTTTTGAAAAAAAAGTAAATAATACTTAGTTTTTGCATGTTTTTCACACAATTTTTAATCTTGCATGACGATTTTTTTCAAAACAGAAATTTTGGCCTAATTGAAACAGAAAATTGCATGGATTAAATAATACAAAATTTGCAAGAAAAATTTTCTAGTGAGAATAATAAATAGGACGCAATATGACATACGGGCAAATCAGGGAAATGGTTAAAATAATATCAAGAGTACTTCTTTGCATAGCTTAACCCATTCCGGCGCTGACAAATTCTGTTAGTAAAGTGAGAAATTATCGACTGACACCGGAATTTATTAACGACTTTGTAAGAAATCAAGAACTCCTTAATTTAAGCTTTTATTGTAAAAGAAAGATTTTATTAAAATATTATTGGTGCCAGTTGCATGTTTGGAATTTTAATTAGGTGTTGCCAATTCGGCGACACTGCGCCAGAAAGGGTTAAACATTTCTGTAAATACAGTTTTATTGGGATATTTGAATAATAAATTTAAATAAATTAAAAAAAATCAAGTAAAATTAATTAAAGTTCTTCATAGTACTGGTCGTTTAACCCCTTAACGCGCAGTGTTGCCGGGTCGGCAACACCTAAAGTTCCCCCTGTTTAGAGACACAAAAACTCCGTGAATATTTCAAAAACTACTCTAATGGCTACTTTAAATCTTTCTTATGAGTTCTAGATCGCAGCACCACAGAGATCAAACTCTACTGTTTTTAAATAATAGGTAAAATGTTTTACTGTAATACGCGCTTCACAGCAATGCTCTTCTCACTGCGTTTATCAGTGCTTTACTTATGGGAGGTTTACCACTTCGGAAACAGCTGTATAATTAAAATGGTTAGTGCAATCTTTACAAAACAATAACTGTGTGCTCCTCTAGGCCTAAATAGATTGCCTAATTTTTTTTTCGGTTTAAATTCCAACTTTAAAGAGTAGTGGGCCGGAAAGGGTTAAGAGCTTTGACGTTAAATACTTATAAGAATATTTCTACTAATTTTAGAAATTGTTTCAGATCATATTTTTTCCTTGCTTTACTTTTAGGAATGTTCCAAAAAAAATCCGTCAAATATCTTTAAAACGTTTTTAAATTAAAATTTGTGACACATGGCTTACATAAAATAAATCTCTGGCGATCTTGATTATTCTATAGTACTTATTTAAATTAAACATAAAAAATATGCACTTAAGTTATGTTCTCAACTGCGATTAATTTCTTTTTTGCAAAATCCTTTAAAACAGAAATACGGGGAAAAACAATTTATGAAGTTTATTTCAAAATTAATGGTTGTCTTTAAATATTTTTTGAGATATGTTATAGCAGTTGTGGAATTATCACTTTTCATTTTTATTCAGATTGACTTTTATTGCTAAACGAGTTTTAAAAAGGGAAAAGTTATTATAGGTAAAGATCAATTTGTAAAAGATTGGGAAAAACATACATTGATAAATATTTTCGTTTAGTAAAATCAATAATTGCAAATGTCTTTGCATGGATTGGTGTTTTATAAAATGCATCATTATTTTTCTTGAAGAAACTGCCGGAAAAATGTATTTTATTACTATGTTTCTAAACTGCTGAATTATCCATGATTTATTCCCGTCAGGATTACCACTTCGGCCTTTTTTATTCATACAAAAATTTCGCATTCACGCCAGAATTTTCTATTAGATCTTATTCTTTATTAAACCTTGTCCGGCGCATAGTAAATCTGTTTCAAATAATTAATTTGCATCTGAATTTATGAACGATTTTATTAGAAACAAGTTGGAAATTGCACGTGAACGTAGCAAATGAGGTGCGTTCGTACGATAACGAAGTTTTAAAAATATTCAGATCTTTCTGATATAGTAGAGCTTACTCCGGATACAGTATAGTAGTCGAAATCTTTACGTTTCTATAAATATGCAGGAATTAATTTTTATTACACCACAGCAACGTATATCTTATTCATAAAATGTGAAATAGTTGAATATAATTAAAACACGCCCCAAACAATGTTTCCCCATATAGCATTATGTAGTGGAATACTTTTGTGTGGCCCTGTAATTTAATAATAAAAATTCTTTGCATCACAGATTGTACAGAATGCATATTTTAGTATATATTTCATAGATTCATGCCAATTCTAATATGTTCGAATGAGAGTAACTTCATTAAAATGCATTTGGAACTTTTTTCCCATTGACCGTAATGTAATGAAATACTTTTGATTGTACCTGATCTATGCATCCGACTTTCATAACATTTGAAATGACTCGACAAAATTACGTAATAATTATATGTTTTAAATATCAAAAGATTAAAATGCATTTGAAACATTTGTCCCCACTGACCGTAATGTAACGGAATCCTTTTGATTGTCCCTGTAATTGATCTATGCATCCGATTTTCATAACATTTGAAATGACTCGGCAAAATTACGCAATAATTATATTATTTAAATTTCAAACGATTAAAATGCATTTGAAACTTTTTTCCCCATTGACCGTAATGTAACGGAATTCTTTTGATTGTCCCTGTAATTGATCTATCCATCCGATTTTCATAAAATTTGAAATGACTCGATAAAATTATGGTATAATTATGTATATTAAATTTTAAACGATTTGGTTAGGTAGTTTTATATGTGGACGGACAGACAGACGGACAGACAGACAAACAGACGGAGAGACAGACGGACGGACTGAGCGACAACAATAGGTGCTACCTATTTACATAATTACGAAAGCACCTAAAAACGGACTTGCTTATCCTCCTCAGTCCTGGGGAAAATATTACGAAGAGCCACAAAACCTAGTTTAAAATTGTTATGAAACATCTGCAAATATGTAGAAGTCATAGATTCTTGTGATATATACGCATTTATTAAAAAGGTCTGGAAAAAATTTTAACATTTTTGGAAGGATTTAATTGATTTAACCTTCCTACCCTGAATGTGTCTAATCGACCCAGTCCTATAATGCGTTTCATTAGATTCAAACCAGAAAATTTTTCATAAATTAAATAAATAACACAAAATTTTAAATTAAATAAGTATGTTAAATGGATTTAAATAAATATTCTGGTGTGAAACGTTCTAATCAAGTTTGAGTAAAATTTCAACAGAATGGGAAGGTTAAAGGGTCTTTTCACAGAGTACGGAACAGAGAATCAACTTTCATACACTGTAATGGCAACTTGTTTAACATGGGATTACGCCTAGACAGTAGCGACACGAGCGGACCACTCTGAAACTACGATCATAACATACGAGAGGTTGCTAATTCAGCGAAACATTGCTTCCTTGGCGACAAATGATAAGGAAAAAATATATACAGCGACGGCTTGCTGCTTCTTGTTTTGAAATTTATGAAAGAATTAAGAAATAACTTTGACGTATTCGTCTTGCAACCAATGCCTCTTCGTGACATAACGATCTAATAATTTAAACTTGAAAATTCAAGAATAATAACAGTAATAATTACGAATCAATATAAGCGCGGAAATCTAAGATCAAATAGCATAAGCACATGTGCAAAGATAATCAAATCAGCATTCAGCAAGAAGCGCCAAGCAGAATAAGGTTACAGTTAAACAGAAATCACGAGGATAAAAATCGCCAAAGCGATGGTTTAGTTTTTAAGTGATCCACTGAGGGCGCTCTTTTCAAGCCGAGTGGAGGCTCTGTTACTACTTTGTGGGTCTTTTAAAGGCGACATCAGGACTGAAGGGGTTTCAGGTATGGTATAAAAACGAAATCTTGTTTAAATATTCTTGGTGCCAGTACAATTAAAATTACGTGCCCTGTTTTAAGGACATCACCCCGGAAAGGGTTTTAACCGACGAGAACCTTTAGCTCAATTTACAATCTTATATAACCGTTTTTTTAAAACAGAAATTTTCCTGTAATTGAATTACCAGAATACCCTAATTAATATACAGTGAACTTTATTATAAAAAATAACTAGAGAGAATAATGAAGTGCTCGCAGAACGCACGTATACTTCCGCTTGTACCAAAGGCGTTAAATCCTTGAGGGGCGGTGATTACATACAAATTCAGATTAGCACCAGACAGTTTTAATTAAATTTGACCTTCTTAACTTCGTTGAAAGAAAGCTGCAAACATGCTTTTGCTAACTTTTGTAATAATTTTTTTTTTTTGACAATTCCGGTGAGAATTCAAAATTACAGAAACGTGACTTGCCCCTGAAAGTGTTAAGGACAGGAATTTTATTATAAACGAAAGTCAAAATTCTTGTTTAAGAATTTCCTGTGTGAATTCAAAAATTCTTTTGATTGACGTATATGCCAAATTAGCAACCCTGATTCGGCTGCTTATATTTCCAGTTTTATTATTATTATTGTTATTAACCCGGAAGAACGCGCTCTTATCCAGGGTATGAATGGTTTTAACTTTGTCACCAATAAAATCAAAATATAAATGTCACTTTATTTAGACAGAGATATTTCTTACAAATTTTGCGATAAAATAAGTTGAAAATTACTTTAAAAAATTAGTGGTTACAATTGTAAAAAACCATACGCATTACGGGTGTTTTAGGCCCTGCGCGCATCCTTCCGGGTGAAATACTTTTGTTTACCAGTATTTCTATAAAGAAAACTTAAGATATGTAAACTTTTACTTGCAACTAAAGCAAACAGTCTCATCAATCCTATTTAAATGATGTAATGATTATTTTAATTTTTAAAATTTAGAATATTTCTTACGTTTTCGTCGTTTTTCTATGTTATAAAGGACAAACGTGTCCGTGCGTAACGTTGATCTCATTTTGATGATTGTTAATAATTCTCCCCCCCCCCCCCAACCCGGAGTACTAGACCTTAGCGTTCATACAAAATGGCGGCTTTTGAAGGCGGATATTTTATCACGTATATAATATCCTTTAGGTTTTTGACACCATTATTTTATAAAATTATTTTAAAATCCGCTGATGACATTTTGATGACTGTCAACTCTCCCCCACCCCCGTAGTACTAGACCTTAGCGTTTGTACAGAATGGAACTTTCAAAAGAGGAATTTTTTTTTTCATTTTACGTACGTACGGTTTTTTACGTTTTTGACTCAGTGTTTTATATATTTTTTTTAAAATTCTCTTTGGTTCCACCTAAGTGAAAATAATTGGAGCTTTACTATTTTAAGAAAGTGGTGCCAATGAAAAAATATGAATTTTAGGCGTGAAATAACATTATACGACAGAACTTTCCGATTGATCTAATATTTTTACCTACAAGTAAGTTCGCTAGTATCATCTGTTCGGGACAATGGAAATAATTTCTTTAATAAGAAATGTTACAGTAACTGAGTTTACAATTCAGTGTGCAAAAGTCTATCTTAAAATATATTAATAATAAATAAATATTTTAGTGTTTTGAGCCTAACAAATTAAAATAGTGGGTTTTATAAATACATAAAATCAGTTAAAAATGTGATTTTGAATATCACTCGTTAAAACTTTAAATTAGGGACAATTTAATTGTTTTTAAATAACTTTTTAAACATTTATTTTTCGTATGAAGTCCTTACTGATTATAATCTTGGAAATAAAACAAAAAAAAAGTAATTTTCCAATGAAAGAAAAAAAATTGACCTTGGACATGAAAAGGGGATAATTTTTTATTTCACCCAAATAACATCCAAAAAATACGGAGCTCATCCCTAATCCAGAAAAGAAAACTAAATAGCACTCTTTTTTTTCTTTTATTTCACCTTCAAAAAGTTTTTCAAATAAATTTTCTGAAGTCAATAAAAAAATAATAATAAAAAGGATCCTCGCGTTTTCGTATTGTTAACTGTAAATTTTATATTAACATTTCTTTTAGACTGGGAAGCGGCAACACAAACAATCACTTCATTGAGTTCAGGAAAGAAAATATAGGACTAGCTAAATCTGTATTCACATATTAATACGCATTCGGTGTGTCAAGTTATATTTTGATGGTAAACCCCTAAAATCCCGATTTTAACCATTGACTCGTAAATTTAATATTGTGCTTTAATGCACCCAGAAGTATGAAAACATAGAGGATTGTGAGCAGGTTAATATAATGGTAAATCTATGTCGCTAAAAGTCAACCGCTAAAATCAGTGTTAGAGGTATTCTCCACCAAGACATAACTTGGCAAACAGATTACGTTGTGATATACGAATTGAAATTTAACTAATTTTAGATTTTCATCTGAGAATTCGAGGAGGTGATTGTTTGTGCTGCCGTTTCACAGTCTATTTCTAAGTCATAGTAAGTATTAATCCTTCATGTACCCGCGCGCATTTTTGTGTTATATGTTATTATATGTTTAAAAAAAAATAAAAAACTCATAAAACGGCCTAGGATTCCTATCGCCACAAAAAAAAAAAAAAAAAAAACAAAAAAAAAAAACAATAGTGTATTTTGTTTTATGTCCCAGCAGTGTGCGGTAGTCGTGCGATATCAGCAGTATCCAAGGCCCGAAACAGGTGCCCCGCAGGAACTTCCTGCATGCACGTCGCAAGACATCACGGATCTGCAAGTCGCACACCATGATACAGTAAAAAGCTTCACCCGCTTCCGGCACTGCCTGTCCGTCCTATATGTTATTAAAGGAATCATGGCCTAGGTCTAAAACCCTACGGTCAACAATAAAAAATCATAAAATGTTAAAATAATGATATGTCTTATGATCATAACAGTAAGCGGTCGTCGTGCAGTAACAGCAGTATCCACGTCACGAAACAGGTGCCCCGCAATAATATTATTACAAGCACGTCGAAAGACATCTCGGATTTGCAAGCTGCACATTATGATAAATCAAAAAGCTTCATCCGCTCCGCCTAACTGCTTGTCCGTCCAGATCTAAACAACATAAGATATATATTTTAAAAAAATCAAAAAGGAATTCACAGGGAGTGCTTGGGTTAAGTGAACTCTCTGATTAATTTTAAACAATAGCAATGCTACAAACCAATTTACCTTCCAGAATTCCCTCCCCTAGGTCTTGTCTCCCGAAAATTTCAAGTTGACCTAATCGACGCAGGGACTCAAGGGACCCTGTGCGGTCCGAAGAGATTCGGGAGCACCAATCAAGTCCACTGTACCAGAACCGTACAGGTTGACCTCATAGACGCAGAGACTCGAGGGACTCTGGCCGGCCCGACACCGTTCTGGAACCCCCCCCCCCCCCAAGTGGGCTAACGCCTCTCAGGCTTTCAAGTTGACCTCATTGACGCAGGGACCCACGGGACCCTGTGCGGTCCGAAGAGCAATGGGGAGCAACCTACTAGCCCACTACCCCGAACCGCGCACGTTGACCTCATCGACGGAGAGACTCAAGGGACTCTGTGCGGTCCGAAACGTGTTCGGGGTTTTTCTTTTTCGTTTTTTTCCCCTTGTTTTTTTCTAGTGATAGTACGCCTCTTTATTAGGTGCATTTGGACTCTGTCCGCACGAGCTACCGGATTCGCTCCAATTGGACAGCCCATGGAGCACCTTTTTTTTCCTTGGGTACGGTAGAAAGGAGGGATCTCGTCACCACCAGCAGCGATTCGATTGCCTTACATTTCGGCCCAAAAAATTCTCCCTTCTTTGGCAATACTTAGCATTTTGGCCTTTTTAGTTTTGGTTATTTATTTTTCTAAATCTCCCTCAAAATCGTCCCACCTGTTGTCTGCTAAGGACATGCCACCGTTTCGGCTCAAAAAATTTTAGCTCCAGCCCCATTTCACCTGGCACGGCGAGTGGGAGTGATGTGCGGCGCCAAACTCAGTACATTCACAAAGGCAATAAACTACTCAGTCCAGCAACCATTAGCCACAATCAGCCGACATCGGCACTTGTCTGCGTAGATCGCCCCCACTTTGCCGGCTAAAATTCCATCATGTACGCTAATGGCGCCTGGTGCATGTAAAATCCGTCGTGGGTGCAAAATCCTCCAAGTTACCTGTGAATTATACCTCTGGAGGTGCCTTGCCAGGTGAAGGTCTCGTCATATGATCAAGGCTCTAAATTACGAGACCATCTTGCGAAGCCATTTGCAGTTCAAACAAGATGTACCATTAATTAACAGGCGAAACAAAGTATGCTCAACGACAAGCAAATACTGCAGAAATTATGGCATGCGAAGCAAAGTTTATTGCCGCTACGTGGCAATTAGGCGGTCGTCCGCCCCGATACTAGGTATTTAACCCGTTAAGCTGAGATAACTCGGCAGGTAGAGGCCTGGTCATCCGTTAGAAAGAAAGAAAATCATAGTAAGTATTACGGACAGAATTTTAAAGCATGTTATGCGATGAGAGATGTTGTTTATTTTTCAATTTCGAATTTATGTGAACAGTCTAAAGTAAAGTTGTATCACATGACAGTGTTTATATACATCAAAAAATGAATAAGAGCTTTTAATAAAATTTCCGGATGGAATTTATAATAGAGTACGTTAGGATAATTCTTAAATGTGGATATTTCTATATCCAAAGTACATATTATATTTTCTGCCAACAAATACTTTTAATATTAAGTTTTTTAAAAAAAATCTCGCGTACTACTTATTTCAATATTAAAATTTCAACTTAATTCCAAAATTGTGACTCTGTTCGTAAACAGTATACACGTGCTGGAAAAATATTGATTAACCTTCCTACCCTGAATGGGTTTAATCGACCCATAACTATAATTCGTTTTACACGATTCGAACCAGAAATTTTTTCATAAAGAAAGTTTAATAACAGATTCAGAAAAATAAGTCAATTAAATATATTAAAATGTTTTAAATAACAATTCTGGTATCAAATGTTTTTATCATGATTGAGAAAAATTTGAACAGGGTAGGAAGGTTAATAAATAATTTAAGAACTTTTATTAAATTTCACACAAAACACATGTGGCTATACAATTCATGAAGAATCAAAGCCTACATAGCCGAACTATGTTTACTTGACATTGACCCCCAAAGTGCTTAACAGCATACATCTTACTCAGTTAGTCAGCCTAACGCGAGGCCTTTAATGTTTAGTTCCCAGGTGAGCTTCGTACAAATTTTATCGATCCCGAAAGAATGAAAGGTTGAATGAACACTGCCGAGTCGCGAGTCAAACTCTCAAGCTAACGTGAAAGACAGGCGTGCTAACCGCTATCCTTTTCGGCTTACAAAATACCAATAATTGAAAAAAAATATCCAAATATTGAGTAATTAAATTATCAATAAAAATATGTTTGTCTGAATGTTTTTTAAATATCAAATATAGAAATTTTTATTTTTAACTAGGAAATGTAGTTAAAATTAAAATAGCAGTTATATTACTAATGAAAAATATTTTTTTTATATATTTTCATAAGTGGATATAAAATAATATGTTTTTTAAATACATCAAAATAACTGTACAAAAGGTATTTAATGAGATCCACAATCACATTTTGAGCATATAAAATAATTTTATCACGCAACTTTTCTCGAATTGCGGCCTTAATTATAGACAATTGTCAGTTTTCAATGTTGGACTGGACGTTGCGTTAGTGTTTGATAGAAAAAGCTATTTCACTTGTCTGAATCTGTTTGAAGCAATGACATTGTTGTCAATCTTACAGTGCAGAAGAACTAAGTAGCGTAGCTGCCAATCTTAGTATAGCCTTAGATAAACAAAAAATCAACGGCTTGAAAAAAGATAAATGTTTCTAAATACTAAAAAAAAAAAAATGAAATGTTATTCAAGTTTTATAAAATTATATTGCAGTGGAATTTTTTTAAAACTGTTTAACATACTTTTCGTACAAAATTGTAACGAATAGTGAGAGGCAGTGATAGTAACTCGTAAAACACACTCTCTCATTTAAAAAATTCGTAAAACAACAAGCAGCACAACTTTGTAACAAGAAGCACATTACCTAAAAAGTTTATCTAGGTAATGTGCCTCTGCTTTGATTATAGATAATTATTTTTTCATATTTTAGTTGATACAAGTTATGAATATATTTTCTTGATTTTTGTATGCGTAAAAATATTGGCTTCTGTATAAGAGTTATGAAAATATTTCAATAACTCAAGAAACATTCATTAATTATAATAAAATTTGCAGAAATATCTTAATTTAAATATGAGTTTTGGTGCTATTCAAAAGTGCCATTTTATAACAATTTCTATTTACGTTTTGAGCTTAAGGGGCTCAGTGGTTGAAAACTTTAAAAAAAAATCAATTTTTTACGATCTAGCTTGATTAGTCAATTAATTCTTAACTCAATGCAAAAAGCCGCATAAAAATATTTGCATGTTTAACGGAGTTATAAGCATTTATGTATCAACACTTTCATAGCCGCACCCATATAATTTCAACTTTAAGTCGCGTTTTCTCAAAACTTGATGTTTGACGACTAACACCAAGATTTAAAAAAAAAAATATTTGATGGAATGGCTTAATTTTTTTTGCATGCGTATAACATCATTATCTATAGAATGAATTAATACGTTTAGATAGTTTCATATTTTGAGTATTTTTAATGAAAAAAAAATTTATTTTTTAGGAGTTTTTTCAATTTTCAAATTTGAGAGTTTTTTAATAGGCTAGTTCCATGGGTTTTGTAGTGTAAGTCACATTACCTTATAATTGCTATGCTTGTTTGCCACCGTTATTTTCGAAAAGTCTGCTTGGCCTTATTCAATTAATGAGAATGTGCCGATAAAATAAATCACATTTTTTTCGTACTAAAATACTGGTAGCCAAAAATCGTAGCCTGTGACTTACACTACAAGTACTCATGGAAATAGCCAATAATGTTGTTTTTGAGTTATAGTTATACCCTTAATTCATTCTGTTAGAAAACGGGGCTTTTGAGAATTCGCGCCTTTTTTCCAGCTGACGCTATGAAAATCGCTCTCTGCCTTTTGTCACCTGACGTTGTGACGTCAGAGAGTAGATGTTGGAGCGGGAGCAGACGATTGTTGGTTTTTCAGCGACATGGGAGGTAAAAGAAGTTCTTCGGTAATATTTTTGCGAATTACATTTTGAGAAAAAAAGAAATAGGTTCAGATTTTAAATTTCTGGGCCATCTTTTCACTGAGATGAGGATAATTTTATCCTTAATTATATATTAAATTTATATATGATGCGTTTTAGTTAAGAATACAAAACAAAGTGTCCAGCTGCGTTTACGATCTAAAGTTTTGTGTTTTGTTCTTCAACACTTCGAAGTTCCGAGATTCGCTGTGCCAACAGGTATTTTGTTAGTCAAAAGAGTTGCGATAAAAGAATATTTGGCTTCACATATTTTCAGTAAGTTTAATTTTGAGTTCTAGTATGATTATTTCTCATTTATTCTGTATGCATATATATATATTTTTTGTAAATAATGTAAATATAATTCAGTGTCTATCTAAATTTAATTTTTGTAAATATTTCAATATTTGAGATTATATTCCAAATTATCTGTGTGTAATTTTTTAAGATTAAGTTTTATAATTAAATATATCATTAAAATTAAGATTTAATAAGTTGTTTTTGGTTTTCAATTTGAAGTTTAGTTTTTTTTTTTTTTTTTTTTTTTTTTTTGTGAGTTTTTTTTTTAGCCGCCCTGCAAGCACGCCATTGCAGTTTAGCGGCACATTTCTGTGTCTTTATTTTATGTTAGATTATTTTGAATTTTGACATAGAAAAGTGGCGTCCGCGACAGGACTTTTGAGTTTAATTAAGACTTTTGATTTTGTTTTTTGAGAAATAATCATACCATTTGATAGTCGTATTTGGAATAAATAATTTATGCCGGATATGTATTATTTAAATTTTAAGTATACTTTCGATTTTATATGTCATGAGTGCGGTTAATTTTTATTTATTGTTTTTGTTTAGAATTATAATATTGTGATTGTTGAGCTTAGAATTTATTAAAATTTATGAGTAATATTTACAAATACTGATAAGTTTATAAATTGAGATTTTGAGTATATTTTCATTTATATAAAAATGAATATTGATACTTTAAAGAAAAAACGTGCGACGGCACGCAGCGCTTTCACGAGAACAGCTAAGGTTTTAAAAGACGAATTAGAAAAGGAACAACCGGATAAATCCGTTTTAGATGATAAATTTGTGAAATTAAAATCTATAATTGAGGAATTAAAATCTTATGATTCGGAAATGTTAGATTTAATGATAGCAGCTAATGTTACTGATCAAAATCTAGAAACTGAAGCTATAAGTTGCGAGGAATATACCGATGAATTTATAACTCTGAGTCGCCGAATAAAAGAAAAAACGGATAATTCGGACATTAAAATTAGTGTGAGTTCTAATGTTGATAGTAATGCAAATGCGTGTAATGAAAAACGGTACAAATTGCCGAAAATCCAAATTAAAAAATTCGATGGTCAACTATTAAGTTATCTTTCGTTCTGGGGTCAATTTAAAAAAATCCACGAGGATAAGAGTCTGGATGATGTTGACAAATTTCATTATTTAGCCCAATCAATGTTACCAGGGACTCGAGCTTATGAGTTAATTGAGAGTTACCCCTTAACTGCGGAAAATTATCCGAAAGTCATTTCTGCGTTTGAGGAACGTTTTGGTAACAAAGAAATTTTAACTGAGATATATGTCAGAGAGTTGTTAAAATTAATTATCCAAAATGTACGTTCACCGGTACAGGTCAGTTCGACGCCAACGTTTCGACGCCAACTGTTCGACGCCAACGTTTCGACGCGTGGTCAGTTCGACGCCGTACTTTTCGACGCCGGGGCAGTTCGACGCCATATATTTTTTATGAAACTTAGGAACTTCCGATTTTATTTACGTTTGCACAGCTTATTTAGACTTTCTAACAGCATATATATATATATATATATATATATATATATATATATATATATATATATATTTTTTTTTTTTTTTTTTTTTTTTTTTTACTTTTCTGTGTTAAAAAAAGAAAAGAAAAAATGTTTACAATGTAAAATATCTTTATTTTTATGTTCTTGCTAAAAAACACCCATTCTTATTTAAATTAATTGCTAATGAGCTATTTTCTTCAAAACTTTTAAATTCCTTTACAATGTATTTTATTCTATTTTTTGCTATAGGAATATAATTCACAAATATCCACATTTTAAAAGTACTAATTAAATGAAACTCTTTAATAAAGACCTGTTTTGTAATTTTTAATCCTTGAATAGTTGTGTAAATTTTAAAGACTAAAACGCAGTAAAACTGTTAACGTTATTTGTTCAGAATTTGGAAATACCTTTAGTGTAAGTAAAGCAGCTTCCATAACGTATTAACTAGAATTCACATGCAATTCCTTTGTCCTCACCTTGACAAAGGGATAGGGAGCGTCCATAAAGGGGACAATGAGGGCGCACGTAAATGTACAAAGGAACCGTGACATTCCCACTCAGGGGGGAAGAAATGTTGCACAGAAAAGCTAACACCGCTTCCCCTAGAAACCCTTGCCGATATAAGAAGAAACGGGTTGAAACTTCGCATTGACGCCTGTGACTAGCTTATCCTTATCTATTCTTCTTTCTTTGAAACATATTACAGGCTTGTAAATAACTCTAACTCTTTTTTGACAAGTGCAACCCCCCCCCCCTCCTCCAGTTGGGGGTTATGAAATCGCCTCAGATTTGTCGTTAAGTATTGCCGATTGTCAACGCATGCGCATTTCTTATCTTCTCTAAAGCGCCCGTAATCTATTTGGAAGCCTGTCGATATTTTTAAATTCAATGTTAGCACTTTCAACCGAAGAAATGTCTGAAAGCCGAAAATATATGACTAAGAGAGGTAAAGAAAAGTATGAGCACGATGGATATTTATATTGTTTCGATAAATATATAGAAAATGGAGCAAAAAAATCGTGGCGTTGTGAAGTTGAATTTTCCAAAAACAATAAATGTAAAGGAAGAATTTACACTGATGCAGTTACGAGTGAATTTTTAAAACTTGTTCGCAATCATGCTCATGAAGGAAATGCAGCACGTGTTGAAGTTGTCCGCACTTTAACATCAATAAAGCGAAGGGCAGGTGAAACACAAGAAACTCCCGCAGTAATTCGCATTGAAGAAACGCAAGAGCTGTCTGTTGGAGCATTAGGACAGTTTCCAAGCAGAGAAGCTGTAAGATTAGTTATTAAAAGACGTAGAAAAGACATAAATGCACTCCCGTCGCAACCAATTGACAGAGCTTCCATTGAATTGCCAGAAAATTATAAATATTACGGAGAAAATAAGGAAAATTTTGTTATCGCCGATTCGGGAGTGGGGGATAAAGACCGAATTTTAATTTTCGGAAAAGCCAGTGTCAGCGATTGGATTCACCTCGTAACAAAAATTTACGTTGATGGAACTTTTAGTCTAGCACCACATCATTTTTACCAGGTTTTTGTTATTATGGCCGAACGTGGAGGTTTTGTATTGCCAATCATTTATGCCCTCTTACCCGACAAGGCGGAAGAAACATATACACGAATGCTTGAAATGATTCAAGACAGTTGGCCATTTTTTAAGGCGAAAAAAATTTCTTTAGATTTTGAAATTGCCTTAATTAACACTTTTTCAAGCAAGTTTCCAGACGCCGAAATTCAAGGGTGCTTGTTCCACCTTGTGAAAAATATGAAGCGCAAATTAGCAGAATTCAATTTAATGCAACGATATAATACCGATGCTGATTTTGCTCTCTATGCACGTATGATTCCTGCGTTAAGTTTTGTGCCTATCGAAGAACTTGAAAATGCTTTAGAAGTTTTGAGTGAGAATTTACCTAATCAGTTAACCCCAATTTTAGATTACTTTGAAGATTATTATGTTGGAAGGATTCAGAGAAATAATCGTCGCCGTCGTCCTATTTTTAAACCAGAAATGTGGTCATGTTATGCTAGAACCTTAAATAACGAAGGACGCACCAATAATTTCGCGGAAGCAGCACACAGACGTTTACAGTCCGAATTTGGTGTTTCACACCCCACATTATGGAAATTCATAGATGGTCTCAGACGTGTTCAAAAAACAATTGACCAATGTTATGAGCAATTTGTACGTGGAGATGAACCGCCGCACAAGCGGAATAAGTATCTGCGAGCTGATATGAGAATTAAAGTAATAGTTGAAGATTTTGAAAATCGAGAAATAATGGAATACCTGAAAGGTGTGGCGCATAATTTTGCAATGGATTAGTATAATAACAGTTTTGTGATGTAATCTTATTTATGTGTAATCTTGTTACTCTGTAATTAAATTTGTCTGCAATATAACTTTTTTGTAACCATATGTTTATTTACCATTTCTGTATTTTGCCTTTTTGATGCTGTTTTGTGAAATAAATAAATAAAAAAAAACAACCTCCCTCATGTCCCAGGGCCTTGACGTTGGCGAGGGGGCTTCTCACTAATCTGGGACAAAAAAAAAAAAAAATCTAGAACACTTTCACACATATATTTATTTCAAATATGCATGCAAACAATCGATAATTCAATAAATAAAAATCAGTCATATTGCTTATTTATTTGAATCACGCTTCATATACATAACAAAAATATATATATATTATATCAGGCATATTGCATATTTATTCTAAAAATAAATAAAAATACGGAAAAAAATATATGGCGTCGAACTGCCCCGGCGTCGAAAAGTACGGCGTCGAACTGACCACGCGTCGAAACGTTGGCGTCGAATCGTTGGCGTCGAACCGTCGGCGTCGAAACAACCTGCTTCGACGTTCACAAGGTAAAGATAAGTTACCCCTGGTGTCATTGTTTGATAAAATTGAGTCTCATCTCAGAGCTCTAGAGTCTTTAGGTGTACACCAAGACTCCAATACTGCTTGGCTATATCCCATGGTTGAATCATGTTTATCGGCTGAAATGATTAGGGTATGGCAGAGAAGCGTTCTATTTAGTGACAAGGGACCACGTCTCTCGAATCTTTTACAGTTTCTGCGAAAAGAAGTTGAGGGGGAACAGAGAGTCAAACTTGCACGGTCAGGGTTTGAAATTTCTCCTCCTTCACGTGATGAACGCCCTAAAGAGATCAAATTTAAAAATAAAAAACCGCCCGTGAGTGCTGCAAGTTTGGTAGCAACTAAGGAACAAAAATGCGTATTTTGCGGGAAAAATCATGAAAGTAAAGAATGTTTTTCGGCTCGCTCTTTGCCCCTGAAAGAAAGGTTAGATAAATTACGAGAATTAAAGTGCTGCCTACGCTGTCGTAAGCCTGGCCATTTTGCTAAGGATTGTAAATTATTTATACAATGCCACCTGTGCAAGCGATCGCACCCCATAATTTTATGTCCCGAGATTCAAGAGAAAAAAAATGAGAGTACGCCTAGCGCAAAAGGTTCGACTACAGTACAAACTACTATGTCTACACCTTCATCTATGAAAGAAGTCCTCCTTATGACATTAATGGTGGAGGTAGTGTCAGGTGGCATACGGAAAAAGGTCAGGTGTCTCCTGGATTGCGGATCTCAAAGGTCGTATGTGCTGAAATCTACAGCCAAAGCTTTAAAATTAGAATGCCTTTCCTCTGAGAATTCAACTCATTCTCTGTTTGGCGGGACAAGAACTGAGTCTAAAGATCATAAACGATATTCTATGAGATTATGTCCTGTAGGAAGACGTACTGAATATCAATTCTGCTTTCTAGATCAGGAAAAAATTTGCGGAGGGATACCACGCGTCTCTAAAGGTCCTTTATTAAAGGAATTAAAAATGCATAGAATTTGGATTTCAGATGTGGGCGACGGTTACCCGGAAATAGAAATTTTGGTAGGTAGTGATATTTATGGACAAATTCTTACGGGTGATGTAATTCAACTTAATGAGGGTTTAACAGCTATTAATACTAAATTGGGTTGGACTTTATGTGGAGAACCAACAGGATTAAATATTCAGAATTTTGAGGGTGCCCAATCCATGTTAGTAACTAATCTGCATGTTCAAAACATGAAAGTTTCTGATATGTGGAGTTTAGAAACAATTGGCATAGCAGATGAAGCGCAAACGTTTTCCAAAATGGTGGAAGATCAATTAGCTGAGGAACAGTTTTTGAAGGGGCTTCATAGAAACGAAGATGGGAGATATTGCGTAAGCCTGCCTTGGGTTCAAAAATTTCCACCTAACATTGCCTCTAATCGGCATATTGCAGAAAAAAGGCTTTTTGCTACTACTCGTAAATTAGAAAAATTGAACAACTTTGAAGAATACGATAAGATATTTAAGGAATGGTTGTCTGAAGACGTAATAGAAAAAATCTCAGAATCTGAAAAGAATGAAAAGGGACATTATTTGCCACATCATCCAGTTATTAAATTAGATAGTTTAACTAGCAAAATCAGGCCCGTTTTCGATGCTTCATGCAAATCGGATAACTCGCTGTCGCTAAACGATTGTTTGATTAAAGGTCCGAATCTCGTAGAAGAAATTCCGGCGATTCTAATGAGGTTTAGAGAAAAGGCGATTGGCGTAACTTTCTGATATTAGGCGAGCGTTTTTACAAATTGGCATAAAGCGGGAAGACCAAAATTATCTAAAATTTCTTTGGTGGGAAAATAACAAAATTTCAGAATTCCGACATAAAAGGGTTGTTTTTGGGGTTACCAGTAGCCCATACCTGTTGGCAGCAGTGATCTCATTCCACCTTAAAAATGTACCTTCAAAATTCGAAGATGTGGCCCTGAAGCTCTCAAAGTCATTCTACGTTGATAACTGCGTAACCTCAGTGAATACGAGCGCAGAACTTGAAATATTTATGAAGCAAGCAACCGACATTATGGCAGATGCCCAAATGGAACTGCGTATGTGGACATTTGGTCCTGAAAGTGAAAAGCTCTCTTCACAGAACACCGATCCGGTCTGTCCTGTTTTAGGTCTTCAGTGGGACCGGATAAATGACAATTTTTTCATTCCATTCAAAACTGAGCAAATATCATCAGATTTTTCAAAAAGAAAATTACTTTCTATAGTTCATTCTATTTTTGACCTTATGGGGTTCATTGTGCCAGTAATGATACCTGCCAAATTAATTCTTCAAGAAGCTTGGGCCACAAAGGCAAATTGGGACTTACCTTTGCCAGATGAATTAAAGAATCGGTTTTTAATGTGGTACCAAGATTTAGCTTGTATTTCCCAGCTTAAATTTCCTCGTCGCATAGGTTATGGAAAAATAGATACTTGGTCCCTTCATGTCTTTTGCGACGCCAGTAGAAGCGCCTATGCCACCGTTATATTTTTAAGAAGTGAAGAAGATGAAGATGTTTATGTGAGGTTCGTGGCAGCCAAATCTCGTGTATCTCCATTGAAGAAAGTGACCATTCCGCGATTAGAGTTACTAGCTTGTGTTTTAGGAGCTCGTTTAGCCAAATACGTTTCTAATGCTTTGTTGTTTGAGGGAGTTCCAATCTACTACTGGACGGATGCAACTGTAGCTCTTTGCTGGATTCAACGAGAAGAAAACTGGGGTCTCTTTGTGAATAACAGAGTAAAGGAGATTCGAAGTTTGTCTGAGAAAGAATGCTGGAGACACATCCCAGGAAAAATTAATCCAGCTGATATAGCTTCTCGTGGCTGTACTCCCTAACAGTTGTTGCGTTGCGGTTGGTGGGAGGGGCCTGATTTTCTGAAAGCAACTCCCGAGGAGTGGCCTAAATTTAATTTTTCCCCAGATGAAGAATTAGTCGCTTCAGAATTAAAGAAAACAAAAATTGTTAACTTAAACGTGAAAATAGAAAGGACTGAGTGGTACGAGCATTTTTCCAGTTTTTCCAAAATTGTCAGAATTTTCTGCTGGATGTTGCAATTTGTGAATAAACTGAGAAAGAAGCCTTCCGATTATACTAATACCCTAACATTGGAAGAAAAAACTAAAGCTGAGATAATTCTATGGGGTATAGAGCAAAAAAAGTATTTTCATGAGAAGGAAAATTCCGTTCATGGTTTGGTGGTTGTGCATGGCAATGACGATATTCTTCGGGTGAAAACTAAAATAATCGAAAGAGATGATGAACTTTCCTTTTTATATCCAATTCTTCTTTCGTCCAAGCATTACTTAACTGAATGCCTAATTAGACAATCTATACTAATAAAATAACAAATCGCTCTGTCTGCGTGTGTGTGTGTGTGTGTGTGTGTGTGTGTGTGTGTGTCTGCGATGGCTAGCAAAATCTATGGGACGTACGAAGCTCAAAATTTTTATGAGAGTAGCCCAATATCTCTCCTGATGCACCTGAGCTTCAGAATTTCGAAATTCTATTTATTAACTGAGTAATTAATTAAATTCCAAAGATCACTCTCATAAAAAATCGCCTTTTTTCTTCTTTTTTTCTCTTCATTCAGTTATGGTTGGTTGGTTGCATAAAATTTTCGCATAAATAATTAAAAAAGCTGGGAATAGACCTTTAAAATTCATAGACTGGCAAACTGTCAGTTTAAATGATGATTTTTTATCACAGCGGTTGTAAACCATGGAGGAAAAAGATAGGTGGTGGTGAAGTGAACCGAAAAAAGGGTTGCAATATTAAATCATTTATCGCTCAAATTTTAATGTCCCAAACAAAAGCATGTGGAAGTGATTTTGTATTAATAAGACGAATTGAAAGAAATGAATTACAGCCGAAGCGTATTTTATGAAGAAATAGTAATTTTTTAAAATGGTCTTTTTTCTATTATATTATTTATTTTTAAAAAAATGTTTGCTTTTAAAATAATTGAAATTGATAAATTCGAAATAATTAAATGTCAAAATAAAATAAAATAAAATATTGAAAACATTTGATTTGAACTAAAAATTGTATTACTAAAAGGTTTCTTTTTTTTCAGAACTTTTTAATACTTTATAACGTAGATGAAAATATGGTTTTAATATAACAACATATTAATAACTCTATATCAATATATAAAATATATTTATGAAAACATTCTTTTAAAATCATGCGCGAAAACTTAAATAACAAATATTAGTCTAAAATCTAGATTTCAGAGTGCAGACGATTTTAAGACATTAACGAAAGAATGCTAACTTTTCAAGCAAAATCTTAAATGATGCTTCTATATTGATATTTCAAAGTGACGGCTAGGTTACATTTATGTTATATTTAAGTTACGGTAGGGTAATGTTAAGTCGCAGTTAGGTTACAGACAGATTATGGTTATGGTACAAAAGTTTACGGTTAGGAATTTGTCCACAGAGTCAACATTACGCATGCTTTGATTAAAAATATACACTTTTGTTAAATGGCTCTGAAATTATAATACTATATACCAATCTTTTATCATCGCGTATCGATTCATTCAAGGTATAGTCGGATTTAAGAATGATATAATTAGTTTGAAATTCAAAATATTTCACTTGGGATTTCTATGTGAAAAAAATAATTAGTTACGTGATTTAACAGTGATTTTTACGGGTAAATATCAACACTTTAACACGAAACTAACGCAATCGTTGGATACATGTTCCCTCCCGTGTTTCTCATTGCTCATTTTAAGTATTTTTAGAGCTTAATATTAGTTGTTGTTTTTAAAACCGATTTTTCACAAAGTCAGCTGCAACGTATTTCAGACAATGCATTTCTGCATGCTTCCAGTTATTGATAAAATCATACAAATTTCAAGTTCGTTTAATATTGTTAATACGGACCCGGGCAACGCCGGGCGGGTCAGCTAGTATCATATAAAGTACTGTCATGCTGGTGTGCAGATATTGGCTGCTAAATTAAGACAGAAATACTGGATTATTTCATCAAAGAGAAATATAAAATCTAGCATAAACCGTTGTGTAGTATGCAAAATATTCACTTCCAAACCTTTAACAACGCCCCCGATACATTTACCCCTTGACAGGGTAAGGGATGCTGCTGTCTATGAAGTCACCGGAACTGACCTGTGTGGTCCTCTGCTTTTAAAGCCAAATGGAAAAGCCTGGATTGTGTTGTTCACCTGTGCAGTATACAGAGCAATTCACCTTGAACTTCTCACGGCACTTAGCACAGAATCCTTCCTCCAGGCTTTTCGAAGATTCATCGCCAGACGAGGACATCCGTCAGTTGTGTACTCGGACAACGTGACCAATTTCAGAGGAACGGACAATGCATTGAAAAGTCTGGATTGGAAGAAAATCACTGAATGCTATCCAATTAAGTGGAAGTTCAATCCCCCTACAGCAGCCTGGTGGGGGGGATGGTGGGAGCGACTTATTCGCTCAATTAAAACTTTACTCGTACGAATTTTAGGTAAATCCTCAGTGAATTTTGAAGAGCTTTTAACAGTCCTGTGCGATGTTGAAGCCATAATAAACAGTCGTCCACTGACATATATTTCGGATGATTCTGATGAGCTCATACCTTTTACACCCTCCTTGTTTCTGCAAGATATCAGACAAGTGGGAGTGCCTGATTTAGATATTATCGATTCCGATAAATTGAACATACGTGTGAGGTATGTCAACAGTTTGCGACAAGAACGGAGAAATCGTTTTCGCAAAGAATATTTGGGACAACTTGTCCAGAAAGCCAATATTAAATGCCAAGAACTTAAAGTGGGGGACATTGTCCTCATTGAACTTGAGAAAAAAAAACGTGTATTGTGGCCCATGGGCAAAATTGTGAAAATATACAACAGTAGGGATGGTGCTTCCAGAATAGTACAGGTAAAAACTAACAGCGGATGTTTGACACGACCAATTCAAAAACTTTACCCACTGGAAGTGTCAACTGGAGATCCTGTGCTTACCTTGGCACCGGAAAATAGATCCAGATATGGAAGGTTGATTAAACCACGTAAGACGTAATATTTAAGACTGTAAATAATGACTTTTATTTGATTTATTTTCTTAATAAGAACTCTAATTCAAATTTTTATATAATTTATGTACTGTATTTTAATTTAGTTCCTACTATTTGTATTTCATGTCTGTTTATTTTATCTAGCAATGTTCAATTTAACTTTAAATTTTTAGTATCAAAATTGTCTAGTGTTAAATGAGAAATAATTGATTTTAAGAAAATCAATGTGGGAGGATGTTAGAAAACGGGGCTTTTGAGAATTCGCGCCTTTTTTCCAGCTGACGCTATGAAAATCGCTCTCTGCCTTTTGTCACCTGACGTTGTGAGGTCAGAGAGTAGATCTTGGAGCGGGAGCAGACGATTGTTGGTTTTTCAGCGACATGGGAGGTAAAAGAAATTCTTCGGTAATATTTTTGCGAATTACATTTTGAGAAAAAAAGAAATAGGCTCAGATTTTAAATTTCTGGGCCATCTTTTCACTGAGATGAGGATAATTTTATCCTTAATTATATATTAAATTTATATATGATGCGTTTTAGTTAAGAATACAAAACAAAGTGTCCAGCTGCGTTTACGATCTAAAGTTTTGTGTTTTGTTCTTCAACACTTCGAAGTTCCGAGATTCGCTGTGCCAACAGGTATTTTGTTAGTCAAAAGAGTTGCGAAAAAAGAATATTTGGCTTCACATATTTTCAGTAAGTTTAATTTTGAGTTCTAGTATGATTATTTCTCATTTATTCTGTATGCATATATATATATTTTTTGTAAATAATGTAAATATAATTCAGTGTCTATCTAAATTTAATTTTTGTAAATATTTCAATATTTGAGATTATATTCCAAATTATCTGTGTGTAATTTTTTAAGATTAAGTTTTATAATTAAATATATCATTAAAATTAAGATTTAATAAGTTGTTTTTGGTTTTCAATTTGAAGTTTAGTTTTGTTTATTTATTTATTTATTTTTTTTTTTTGTGAGTTTTTTTTTTTTAGCCGCCCTGCAAGCACGCCATTGCAGTTTAGTGGCACATTTCTGTGTCTTTATTTTATGTTAGATTATTTTGAGTTTTGACACATTCCATAGAGTAAAGTTTCTGGATCATTTTAAAGCAAAAATTAGGTTCTTATGTCAATTCAACGTTAAGATATCTTGGTGTTGGTGATATAACACATAATTTTTTTTTCGAAAATTGTGTTACATACATTTTGTTATATTGCTTATTATATTACATTGAAGTACTTCATTTTATAATTTTATAAGACTACAAACATACCTTTAAAATATCACAAAGTTTAAATTAATTACATTGAAAACTTCTGTTTTTATATGGACTCGAAGCGAGAGCTCTGTTTACATGTTTTTCCGTATCGATCAACCCCTGAGCTCCCTTAAACATTAAAATATCTCAAAATATATATATTATATTTACCGGAAAGTTTTGTCGCATAATGTTATTTGACGCCTATTTTTCAAAATTCAGATAGCTTCATTGGCAGCACATTTTTGAAATAACGAAATTCCTTTTAATTCCACCTATAAAGTACAAAAGGTCCGTATTACACATCATTTATTTATGTGTTATATGTAAACACGCGCACAAAATAAGAATGCTGCCATTGCCTCAACGTTAACTTGCAAGGGTCTTCATGTTACTAAGTTAGGCTTTTAACGAATGGAAAACACCTTGCAAGCAAAAAAAAAAGAAAAAAAAATATTGACCTCGTATTTGCGTACAACTTTTAGTTTCCCCTTTATTAAAATATGCACTTTCCTTTTCTTTGTTGGTAAAAAGTTAGTAAACAAAGAAAACACTGTGTTTTTCAAAACTGTAATTTTCTTGTTAAGAGAAAAATAACTTTTGTCATGATCCCTCTTTAAAAAGAATTTGTTGAATGGAATGAAAAATTAAGCTTCAAACTAATCTTAAAAACATAAACAATCAAAAGACTTTATTGTAACGTATTACGTCAGCTCGTAAGTTATATCGTAATCGTCATAGCAAAATTCCAATCGTTTTCCCCTTTACGTGAAACGCGAAGATTATGAGATTTTTACCATTTCAAAAGAGTGATCCAATGCATATATGAATTTTTAAAAAGTAGGCAAGAAATAACATTATACAACAGAATTTTCTGGTAGACCGAATATTTTTACATGTTATTCGTAATTCTTAGCTATACTTTATAATATAATGTACATCAGTATGCATTTCTTTAAATATATAAAAAAAATTGCTTCTGAAAGTAGGCAAGCACCTTAAGAATCTTAAAATGGTAAGTACTAAGTAAGTAGTAAGATTCATGTTAATTATGTATTCTTTAAATTTTAAAATATGAATATGTTTGTCTATTTTATTGCAATTTTTTTATTGTTATTTTTTAAAATTTAAATGAACTTGTCGCACAACTGATAGCATTTCAATCTTTCTGTACTTTATCTTTTAAATGCAACACTTCATAGTAAGACTGTTTTATATTTTATTTGAATTATTTTATTAAAAAAACACCAGTGAGCAGAAACATTTTTTATTTAATAAAAACTACGATATATTTTTTCAAAAGAAATCTGATTTTATTTAGTTTTATATCTTGTCATTCTTTTTTTTTCAATTTAACATTTTAATTGCATTTAACTATACAGAATTATTTAAAATATTTATTTTAACTGTAAATTAATGTATTATTATATTTGTAGTTTTTCATTAAATACAAAGGAATAGATATTAAACTGAATGCTGATTTGTAAAACTCTTTAGTATACCATTAAATACCATGATTAGGATGAGCGAAGCGAATCCTCTACTAGGCTACACAAATTACATTTTGTCGTACACTTTGCAAAAAAAAAAAAAAAAAATAATAATAATAATAATAATATTTTAACTTGAAATTAAATTTAAAAATAAATTATGTTCTGTAGATTTGCACAATGTTATTTTTTTACAGAAAAACTTTATAAAAGTTATTATTCTAGTTAAGTTATTTTACATGTTATCCTATTATGGACCCATTCTTATTATGTGAAATCATTTACGCCGACGATACACGCATTTTAAACAAATTATATTCTGTTTTTTTTTTTTTTTTTTTTTTTTTTGGTAAAGTGGGAACAAAAGAATTGTAAACAAATAAAATAAATTGTTAAATTTGTTACATTAAGTGTTATTCAAATGCGAAGGTTGAAAATTGAACTAAATAAAATATATTTACTATTAAGAAATACTTACAAGGAAGGTCTCCATACGGGCATACTCCGAAAAATCTGAAAAAGTACACAGTGGTCTTCTCATGAGGATATATACGTTTATAAAAAAATTTTTGGAGGAACCTCCGTACCTTGCCCGTAAAAAAATAACTAAAATTCGTCATTTGGCGATTTACTATCGGTTGGTGATGAAACGCAATTAAAAAAAAATTACTTTTTTTATGTCAAATACACTTTAGTGGAAGAAAAGTTTCTAGTTCAACTTTTTAGATAAATTAAAATTAAATTATTTTAGTTTTGTCAGTTTTAGCTTATTGTAAGTAAATTTTTGTTATATCGATATTTATATGTATTTCTATTCAAATTTAACAATCACAATTTGCGATTTAAAACGACATTCAAATTTAAATTAATTAAAATTGTTTCAAGTCCAAAATCCAATTGACCATTATAAATTCAATTTTGTTGCTATGGAAACACCTGACTTTTATTTTTGAATACGCTTGAATCTATGAAATTATTTTTTCTCAATATGAATTTTTCATTTATGAAAATATTTTTTTCCGGAGGTAAATTAAATAACTATTGCAATAAACAATATACATATGCAGTACAACAGAATATTTTTAAATTCTCTCATTGTTTATGGTTAAATTCATTATATACCATTTAAATTTTAAAAATCGATTAAGAAGCAATTTTCAGTTACATTAAAATCGTTTGCTTCTGGTGGGGAAAAGTACTGCTCGCCAAATCGCGCGCCACTTGGTCTTTTCACCCCAAATATTAGAAAGTATTTTATTTTTTAAAATATTTCCTATTGTAATTCCACTGCTAAATTTGATTGATCCTTTATTACCTACATGAGTAGTTTAATTACCGTAATTTCGGGTGTATAAGCCGCAGATCAAACAATTCTTTTTCGACCCAGAAATTTTTAAGAAACAAATATAACTAGTTAGATCGCCGTAACTATTTGTCTTCAATCACTAAATAAGATTTCTGGGTCCAAAAAGAATTGTTTGATCCGCGGCTTATACACCCGAAATTACGGTAGTTTTTTTTTTCAAAAAATTCTGAGTATGACAAGTATGGAGACCTTCCTTGTAAGTATTATTTTTAATATCCTTGCCGTTTAAATATAATTTTTGAAATTTGGACGAATTTAATTTTTTATTTAATTCAATTTATGGATTCGACTAAAATTAAAATGCGCCAAAACATAAAACATTATATTTGCTTAGTAAACAGGCAAAAATATTATTAAAAGAAATTAATGTTACTTTCAAATATTTATCTATGAAATAATGCTTCGCGAATCCAAACAAAGCATGGCTTTTGCTAGTAAAATATTTTAGTTACGGATTAAAGCAAAAAATCGCTAAATAAATTCAGCGTTACTTTCAGCTATAATAAATCATTACAAATACACAATCTAATTTATTTTATTTTTCTTTATTTCTTTATTAAGAAAAGAAAAAAAAACAGTTCTTTCAAATTAAATAATAAACGTGTATGGTAAGCGATAAGTCTCGGCGTTAACAGAAAAAGGATATTATATATGTTTTGGTAAAGAGGTGAATCAAAAATGAGATTAAATATTGAAACATAAAACATATTTATTCTAATTGTAATATTACTTTAAGTAAAATAACTGCTATCAGGCCGATTAGTACATATTTTCTCTAAAATGATAAATTACAAAGGATTATCTTTATTTTAGAAATTTAAAAGTAAGGTAAATATCTCAAATACTTCCCGTTGTATTTCACACATCATTAATTATACTAATTGACAGTATTAAGCTTGAGCTAAACTTGTAAAATTTGCATAAAAATAGGGTGAGTAATAAATTTTAAAGGTTTTATGTTTCGAAGAAACCATGTGGGAATAAATTATTTCTTGAAATCTACAATATTTAAAATAGAATAATGTAAGATTACATTTACATTTATCACAATAATAAATAGAATTAAATGTGAAAAAACAAACAGATTTTATTCTAATTGTAAAATTTATTACATCTGCTATGATTGCCATAATGAAATGAGTAAGTGCCTATTATTTATAAAATGAAAAAAAAAGTTAAAGATTATCTTTCTTTTAGAAATGTAAAATTAAAAAAAAAATAGCTTAAATCGTTTGAATTAATTTCGCACATCATTAATTATAGAAATCCAAAGTATTATTTTTACCTTGAACTGAAAAATTTGCATGATAATTATTGCACTCAGTTATAGATTGCAAAGTTTTTTTCTCGAGTAACCATATTGGAATAAATTATTTCTTGAAATCTAAAATACGTAAAAAGAAGATGTACGCGATTAAATTTATATTTATAAAAATAATGAATGGAATTAAATGTTGAAAAAATTACACGGAATTTTTCAAATTTTAATATTACATTTGCAAAAGAGCCTTGATCAAACGAACTGGTATGCATATTTTTTTTAAAACGATACGATAAATTATTATCTTTATTTTAGAAATTAATAATCAAAATACATAACTTATAACTTTTGAATAGCGAATCGTTAATTACAAGTTTAGTACAGATCAAGGAATGTTCCAGGAAAGTTACAGGTATTTTTTATTTATGTGTTAATAAAAAAAATCTAACTTTAAACGCGCGAAATTCCGCCTTGTTTTAAGAAGATATTTTCTATAAGAAAATACTGGTGAGAAGAATTTCCGGGTCTGTAAAATTCAAGGTATTACGAATCCAGATATTGAAAATAGAAAATCAAAATTTCATTGTACTGAGTTAAAGCCGTAAATCGTGATAAACCATCTGTATGAAATTTACCGTGAGGTGTTTGCAGGCAACTATTTTTAATTTCAACTGACATCACTTTCTTCAAACAGATATCCTTAATAGTTACTTTCGCAGCATTTGCAAGCGAAAGATAGTGCAAAATTAATATTGGAAAATACTGGTGCGAACAAAATATAAATATAGTCTCTTTTGTTAGTCCTGTTATTAAACGCATGAAATCAAACTAGAGTTAAAATAAACATTAAAACTTAAAACCCATAAATAGTAATTTACTTTTCCACGTATGACAATAGATTATATTTAGGCTATAAATTGTATCTTTTTTCCCTCAATTTTGAAATTATTAGATTAATGATTACATTTAAGTTTTAAAGTTTAATCAATGTTAAAGTAAGATTACATTTCACCCATAAATTATTCTTAGCCTTCCTTTAACTGTCATTTATTACGACATAAATAATATTAATGCCAAGCTCAGTAACTGGTGATTCTCCGATAAGTGGGTTATTTCTGTCCCTTAGGGTTACATGCTGTTTTTTGTCATTTATATAGTTGTTTTTTAGCATAAAATGTATTTTGTAATGTATTTCTATAATTTCAAAAAGTATTTTCGAGAAAATAAGTGTAAAGTTTACTGCAATATTATTTTAAACATTCAAATTATCAGCTTCTGTCCCTTGTCCCTCACCTCATATATTGATCTTCTGGAACAATTTTAAGTGTAATGACAGACTATTTTTAACAATTTTACCACCAAAAATAAAAATCTATACTCCAAAGTACATAAAAAAGTATTTTTATTGTAAATTAAAAATAGTTTTACATTTGTTCTGAATCAGAGAAACGCTGTCCCCTAGTTTTAATGTCACTACTGTCACTTTGTATAAAACATCGAAAATGACCACTAGGTCGCCAGATAAAATTTGAACAGGTGCATTTAATAGAAGGAGCCATCTTAATTACCCCAAAAAACACATGGCACAATTCTAAGGACTTCAACTTTAGTTACAAGCTACAAAATGAATAAAAAGATAAGAATACGTTTATTACGTGTCACAACTGTCCCCTACTTAAACTGTCCTTGTTATTGTTTTTATTTATTTATTATTTTGTCATGATAAAACATACTTTTGCATAGTACAAAATATCATATTGCAGTCTTCTAAGCCTAACTTACTATTGTACACCGAAGCAATTTTCTTAATTTTGTCACTACTGTCCTTGTCATTTCTCTTCCCTTTTAAAATATTTATTTGAGGAATATTCAATCTCCGAAGCAGATATTAATGCCATATATGACTTGAAGAGAAAGGATACAGTGATACCATCTATTCCAAATCTATTAATCTAAATTTTACTAAAATCCTGGTTTATAAAGTAAACAACTATCTTGGGGACAGTATAGTGATATTAATTACCAAATTATTTACAATTAAAGTTTTTTAAAATTCCGCCGTCAGTCAATAACTTCAATACTTATGTATTGAAAGTACTCTGCATCACATACATTCATCATGTGATCACTAATGTGAAATTATTCAATACACCTGATATTGTGACTCAAAAATACCGCGGAATCGATTATCATATTATACACACAAACACACACAAATATATATATATATATATATACCGGGTGATCCAGAAGTCCCGGGACTTTTGAAATGCTAATAATTAGAAAACCATAAACAATAGAAGTATGCGGTTTTCACAGAAATGCTGAGAAACTTGTGGGATTTGTTTTTTCGATGAAAAAAACATATTATGTTAGTTGCACTTTTTGACAGCAGGTGGCGCTAAAATTGATAGTATTGTTTTTATAGTATGATACAGCTCATTTAAAAGAACGAATTAGTGTCCAAGGGTTACAAAGTTTAATCATGACGCTCATGGCTTATAAGTACCACCGTGAGCCGATGCAAAAGAGCGTGCACAGTATCCGTGCACAGAAAGAAATTCCAGAAGAAATTTGAGTTCATCGTGATATCACAAGTTTACTGCACTCACCATGAACTGGTGATTTCTACAGAGTATTGGCATAGAATCCTACCTAAGTTACGATTGTAACAGACATTTGAGATCTCTTGTTTCTATTACGATCTTCCAATGAGCCTTTTTCTCAAACCTTGCTTACCATAGCATTTCACATTTGCAATGGTCATCGATTCTTTTGTAGTTTTAACTTGACGTATTGTACGATATGAAAACAACGCGACATGCAAAGATGTGTCTAAACATAGTCTAGACAATGTCTAAACACTGCAGTTGCTCATGAAATTTTGTATCAAATTTCCCTTACAATGCAATTTCATTTACCTTACAAAAATGTTTGAACATAAACCACCCTTAAAACGATATCATAGAAAAGGAGTTTCGCAATGAACTCATGTGTCTATATAACGCATGGTATAGGTAAATTCAGTCTTATACAACAGCGCCACCTGTTGCTAAAAATGGTAACTATATATATTTAAAAAAAATTATTCCAAACAAAAATCCCACATGTTTCTGAGCATATATCTGAAAACAGAACCTTTGTATTATACATAGTTTGCTAATTATTAACTTTTCAAAACTCCCGAAACTTCTGGATCACCCGGTATATCGGATAATCGGATTTTACAAAACAGCTTTCTTCTAATAAATGAAGAAATACCGCATGAAAAGCCCGTAGATTGGAAATAAAATGAGAACTTGCTCGGAGAGTTGAATTTAGATTAGTAATGAGCATTTCATCTTCCATAAAAAATGGAGCAAAAAATAAAAGCAGAAAGTATTTTCGGAAGATGCCAAATTTTATAATTAAGCATTATAAAAGGTTTTCGATTGTTATTATTGTAAGATATATTGCGTTTTATTTCTATGATATTTTTCAAATGCTTCATGAGAAGAAAATACAATAAATAAAAAGAAATGTAACACCATTTCATTAATATAAATTTATATTAATGCATTGAATGTCTACATTTTAAATTTTTACCTCTGAGTCAGTTATGGCAGATATCAAGGTGCTTTTCTCATTGTTGGTGAATTTCGTTTGTTATGATTAAAAGACAAAATATTTTCCCCCAATAAATTTAGGATACTGTCACAAAAAATGCTCATAAACAGAAAGCGATTGACAACTTATTCCGTAAGTTGAATTTAGCTATTAAAATGCCTTTTCTATTGTATGAAAAAGTGGTGTAAATAATGATCATAGAAATTTTTTTTAAGTTCTTTTGAATTACATGAAAAAGTATTAATAATTCTTTGCAACCTTTATCACTTTGTTAAATATATTATAAAGATGCATGAATAATACAACTCAAAATGTTGAGAAAAATTGTAAGTAATCTTTAAATAGAATGGCTTTTAACATTATTAGAAATAAAATTTCAAAACAAATTTCAATAAATTAGATTGAAGTTAAATATTTTAATTTGAAAATGTTTGAAATATTTTATTCTAACCTAATCGTTAATTATCAAAAATATAGTTGGTTTTATATGATTTTTATAGAAAAAAAGATGGGTATGTACAATCAAAGGTATGAAATAATTGTACTTCAAACACGGTGATAAGCCTATGTGTAAACAACTAGTGGTATTAATTTTTGGCTTATGCACTACTTCGCTTCCGGCAGATATGGTTCAGTAGATTCCCCTGATACAACTCATGTGCTCGAGATCTTAGGTTTCTGTGCTATCGGCTCTTGGACAGTTACATCGTTTAAAAAATGAAAGTCACTAAATATCATTAATTGATTGTGGATAAGATTAGGAATAATGCAAAATACTACCACTACCCATGAATGTAATAATGCATAGTACCATTATTGTCCATGAATTCAACAATGCACAGAATCACTACTTTCCATGAATTCTTATAGATTTAAGCTTAATTTAACATTAGAACACCGGGAAATATTACGCAAATGTTATAAAATATCTTTAAAACCAGAAAAGTAATCTAGAATTATTTAGCTTATTTGATATGCTAATTTAATTGCAACTGATATATAACTTATTTCTTGAAAATTTTTCTGGTTCGAGTCAACAATTAGTCCAGTGATCGGTGTCGAATTGACACTTCCCCGGCGTTCCAGTGTTAAGATAAAGCCGAAGTGCGCTGTCATTAACCATTTAAATGTTTAATTCTTTTGAAAAAAAAAACTCTCAAAAAATGTTTATTCTTTTCTTGTCTTTTATAGAATTTTTAATCACTTATCACCGGTTTTTCAACACAGAAATTTTTGCTTAATTGAATCAGAAAAGTTTTCAAAATAAATACTACAAAATGTTACTGGTGTGGATAATAAATTATGATTAGAGTAGGGATGCTCGTCGTGGAACGGGCAAATCATAAGATAATACACATTGCCGTACGACGTATGACCTAAACAGATAAGCGGTAAAACTTTGAAATGCATGACTAGATTGGAGTTTTTTTTTTCTTTTCTTTTGAACTATATTGTATTTAAAAAAAATTCATTGTGATGAATTTCTTCTGAAAATATCCCAGTATAAGTATATGGAACGGATTATTTTTCAAAACATTTTGCAAAGAAAAGTCTTATCTTTCAAACATTTTACGAAGAAAAAAATAGCACAATTTAACTTATATGTTCCGATTTATAGTCAAACTGTTAACGGATGATTATAAAATACAAAAAAAAAAAAAAAAAAAAAAAAAAAAAAACAACAACAACAATCATGTTGACAATCATGCAAACAAAGATGCAATGTTATATCATTTATTCAAAATATATGCAATTTAAAACTGCAATATGCTAATTTCTTTAATATTTTGTATTATTCTCCTGCTAAGCAGAAGAGCCCGAAAGGCTTTTCGGAAAATAGAATGCAAATGTCTGCTTAAGACGATAAAAATTATGTCTATTTTTCGGAAAAAGTCTGATCCGCAATTTCTCCCTACATCGTTTTGAAAATGAAGCTCTCTACATATGATTGATTGTGGACAAAATCAAGAATAATGCACAGTACACTTACTTTTCATGAATGCAAAAATGTATAGTACCATTACTTTCCATAAATATAATAATGCGCAGTACTATTACGTTCCATGAATGCAACAATGCACAAAAACACATTTTTTCATGAATGTTTATAATTTTAAGTTTAGTTTAAGATAAGGCTTAATGCATTGTCATTAAATCTTGAAATGCATGACTGGATATTTTCTTTTCTTTTGAACCACAATTTACTGAAAAAGTTCCTGAAAATATCCCAGTGTAGAAACAAGAGATCATTTTTCAAAAGGTTTTACAATAAAAATTATTATTTTTTAAAAGGTTTTAAAAAGAAAAAAAATAGTCCAATTGAGCCTGTATGTCCCGATCTCTATTCAAAGTGTTAATGAATGATAAAAAAAAAAACAATGATCATGAACTAAATAGTATACAGAAATGAAATTGTATATCATTAATTTAAAACATATTTAATATAAAAATACATTATTTTGTCCACGTTGCGAATGTATTGGGGGTTTCACTGAATGCTCAAACAAATTTTGCACTTTCATGTAAGTAACACAATTTAATGATAGTAACCTTAGCCGTTTTTGTTTCCAGGATTTCGGTGATAAAAAAATCCCTAGTATTACTAATGGGAAAAAGTGACATTCAAATTCAAGAATGATACAAATATAGCTTATCCCATCCGCAACGTTTTCAATTCATATTTCTTGACTGGAGCCACTTTTGAAAAGTAATTTTCGCTTTATTCATTAACAGATTAATGAAGACAAAAATTGGATGAATGATACTACTTTATAAAGGTATTGGCTGTCACGCAATGTGAATAAACAAAATGTAACAATCTGATAACAACGTATAAACCCTGTGAAACAAGCCAATTTTCTAATTTCTACCACGAATTACCTACAACATTCTTTGATTTATAATAATGAAAAAAACATTTTGCACAATTGATTAATGCTATAATTTTTATTTGTAAATATCCGTTAGGAAATTGAAATTTAATCCTTTGCACTCGAGATGTAAATTTCATTCACCATTAGTGTTGTCAGGTGTCCCTCGTAAGTCGGGACGCTTGATGCTTTGGACACCACTAATATCTTACAAATCATTTCGCCATTCTGTATTACAGATTTTTCGGGCATTAGACAAGGCGAAAAAAATGTGTTTAATCACTTAATGGTCGCATTAAATTACGGTTTAAAAATTCAAGTTCATTATAGCCACCACTTTTTTGAAAAAAAAATATTCCTCTTATTTAATAAGCAAAATGATACCAGAATAAAACCAATTACGCTATTTTATAAAACTGGTGGGAATCAAACAATTTTGAATAAAACTTGTGAAACTTGCAGCCCGTGAATGTCTCCGGCGCGACAATTAAATGGTTAAAATACTGGTGTCCACATCATTTAGAGCACATTTTTACGCGGACCGCAAGTGCTCAGTGGGAATCAGCTCTTGAGTGCAAGAGTTTAAAAAAAAGGTAAAGTGGCAATATCATTGCCCATATGCATTACGTACCAATTACTCATTCTTTTACATCTTACATTTGTAACTACCATGAGGCGAAACTTGAAAGGGTTTCTCACTCATTATTTTAAAAAGTTTTTCACCTCTCAAGTAGATAGTATTAAGTTAAGCAAAATGATTTTTTTTATATAAACAAAAGTGTTTACTTTATTTGGTGTGAGTTTTTAATTTTATAAGATATTGGAGACTTTGGTTCAGTTTTTAGCTCACAGGCTATCAACGCCTGAGAGCTTATGTGCCCGCCCGTTCTGTATGTATGTACGTGCGTACGTTTGTACGTACGTAACGCGATAACTCATGATAAAAATATCCGATTTATATGAAATTTTGGATTTAGGCTTATTATGATAAGACGCTTCCCTGATTCGTTTTGAGAGTTAATTCGATAAGTATAAGAAGGGGAACGGTGGGAAATTGCCCCTCCCCTTAATTTATATAAATTGGTTTTTCCTGCAGAATTAGTAGATTTCATTCAAATCTTAAATGTAGGATCATTCTCATGAGGTGCCTTCATGATTAGTATTGGGTGTTCATTGGATAAGTATAGAGGGGGAATGAGGGGGGGGGATATCCCCTGACTTAATTTAGGTTTTTCAAGCAAAATTGATCTATTTGCTTCAAATTTTGTATAAAGGTTTATTTTGAAATGGCGCTACCCTGATTTGTTTTTGGAATTCACTGGATAAGTATAAAGGGAAGATAGGGGATACTACCCCTCATAATTTATGTAAATGGTTTTTCATACAGAATTAATAGATTTGTTTCAATATTTGTATACAGGTTCATAGTAGTAAGAAGCTTCGCTCTTTGTTGTGGTATTCTTTTGTTAATTATAAAGAAGGGTATCGGCGATTACCTCCCCCTTAAGTTAGCTAAATAGAGTTTTATGCAGAGTTATCCGATTTGCTCTAAATTTTGGATGTAGGTTTTTCTGATAAGTTTAATTTCTGAACAGCTTTGGAGGTTTAATGATTAATTATAAAGGACGAAACGGGGGAAAACGTTCCTTAAATTACATAAATGGGTTTTTTATGCAGAAATTTTCGACTTGCTTCGAATTTTGGATACAGGTTTATTATATGATAAGGCGTATCCCTAATTAGTTTTGGGGCTTCAATGATAAGTCTAAAGAAAGAAAATTGGTGGGGGGTGTACTTCCTTCATTATTTGTTTTCGAAGGGCATTATTATATAAGGCTGTAATATACAATTAGTGTGCATAGCCTGTGAGCTCTATGCCATCAGTTTAACTGGGCATCATTCTTTTTTTATTCGTTTTTATGCTTAAAAAAGATATAAAGATGTTGATATTGGCTATTTTTTTTTTTTGCTTTATTCTGTCTTTACAACAAGAAATTATCGGATACATGAAATTTTTCGACTTCAGGTTTTCGACGTATGTACATGTTTTAGAAGGTCCTAAAAACAATTTGACTATTTTTTTTTTTTATAAAATATATGTTTGTAAGTATATGTGTATGTGGCATAAATTTTATGAGCGCTCTATCACAAGAACTAATGCACGGATTTTAACCAATAAATGCTCAAAAACTACCAAGCCGAATGATTTTAATTTAAGTACAAAAATCGCTGCAAACTTTTGTTGAATTGTCTTAGATTTCATGAAAATCCAGTCTCTTCTTAATGAAGATTTCCTCCAATTAATCAAATCCTATCCTTCGTAAATAATTCAGTCATATTCCATAGTAGACATTAATTCTAAGTTTTTATGCCCTATTCAAGAGGGAGTAATATTATTTCTGTATTACTGAATTTAATATGAAAAAAAAGTTATAAATTTGTTATTCATGCATTTTCGAATAAGAGTGCAGCAGCTATTACACAAAGATCTGTATATTTTTAAAACTTTGTTATAGTAAGGAGGTGCCTCATTTGATACGTGTGACGTGAAATTTCCGACTTGTTTACTATTATGTAAATTTATTTCACTCCAAAAAGATAAGTACGTTTGAACTTTGCAAACACAACCATTCCTTGATTATAGATAATTTATAATATATACATAAATAAGTGTTTATTATAACTGGTGTGAAATTTTAAATTAATAAGATATCGATGACTTTTGGATCCAGCTTTTCTTTTTTAGATTTTACATATAAGAAATATATTGGTTGTTTTTTATTTTTTCTAGCTTTACAAAAATAGAGTATTGTTTGGTGATAATTTTCAACTTCCGGTTTTTGACGAATTTATAAGTTTTTGAAGATCCTGCACACGGTTTAACTAGTTTTTAAAAATTTCTGTCTTTGATTTTGTCTGTATGAGGCACAGATTTTGAAGTAGCTCTCTCTCGTGAACTAATCACTAATCTCGTGAACACACGGCATTTAATGCACGGATTAACCATTAAATACCGTGTGTTTCCTATCGGCAACATGCCCAATTTACTCTTATTACATATTATTAGTTAAGTACTGAAATTACTGAAGCTCTAATGCCTAATGTTGCAAATAAAAAACTGAAAGTATTATTAATCCAATTTTTATTTTGTAGATAGCATCAAAAGTACCGTTATAGAAAAAAAGATGTATTTTTTGACTAGTTGCTACATGTGATTTCTGTTTTCTTCGGGAGCTCACAAAATATCTTATTTTGCTCTGTAATGATCAAGAAAAAGTTATTACATGAAAAAATAAGGCATGTAGCTCACATTTATAGCTGTGTTTGGATGTTAAACTGTAAAATATTTGTTGTTAGCAGATTTTTTGCGTATGTTGCCAATTGTCGATAGTTTTAGGAGGTAATTAAGTTCCACTAAGACTAGAGAACAATAAGTAGTTTTAAGATTTACTTTCTTTGATATTCAGTAGAAGTAATTTATTATTACAGTAGTTTTTACATGCATTTTTTCTTAAGTTACAAGTTATTTTTCTACATTTTCTTTTCTCCAAATTTTACTCTGTCATTTTTAGAATGCCACCAAAATGTGACTCAAAATCAAATAGAAGAATTGGTTAATAATTGGTCAAATAGCTAAGATGAGTGCAATTATTTTAAACAGGATTGAGATTAGGAGGTTGAAGTGCGTTTAGATCGAATTTCAGATGTATCGGAAGTCAGAGAACTAAGATGCATCAATTACATTTTATTTTTTGAAAATATTACTCTTTAAAAAAAAAAAATGTCTCCAAGACGTATTTGACTCAAAAACAAATAGAGGAATTGGTTAATAATTGGTCAAATAGTGAAGATGAGTGCAATTTTTTATAAAGATGATTGGGAGTAGTAGCTTCAGGGTTCGCATAGTTCTACCACTAAATTTTAAGAATATTTTCGAAGTGTTTCACTGCAAATAGCGTAAAATCTGTTAATAAAGGTGGGGGTTACGAATGGTGTGGTTTAAAAAGTAAAAGTACATTTTCTTATTCTTAATAGTGGTGCCAGAGTCCTTGCAAACCTTGGGGTTTGAAGTGCGTTTAAATAGAATTTATGATGAGTCAGAAGTCAGAAAACTAGATGCACCGAGAATGCAAAAAACTTCAATAACTGCAACCGCTAAAAACGTAATTTTTTTTTTTTTAAATATATTAATATATATATAAAGAAAGGAAAATAAATCAGATGAATTTGAGTGTAAATAATTTTATCCCATCCAATGTGAATTGTTGGATTGCTTTTTTCAAATGTTTCTTTTCAGATGGTCTTTTTGGAAAAATTGTCAAGGAAAGCACTATATCTGACTACCAAAAAGACCTTCTTAACCTTTAATTTTCTCATCACAAGATACAAAGCAGCTTTTGGCGATATTATTACACATGTGCTTAGAGCATTTGACCGGTGTTAAATCTCATTAAAGACAGGAAATAATACGCAATATGGCCAAAGGTGACCGACCATTTGCAAATTTAAGGCGTTTTGCTAAATATCTAGAAAATACGAAAGGAATTATTGTGAAACTCCAGATGTGTAAAAAGAATAGCACAGGTGATATATTTCCGCAAAGATTTTTTTTCCCGAAATCCCGTCAACAAATTGAAAGAGAATAAAGATTTGTTTTGGAAAATTTGTCAAAACTAAGCAAATGCCTTGAAACTGCAGATTACGATTATGAGAGTCATGGTAATAAATTATGTTTATTTGTTTGAGGATAGCGTGTATACTCGTAGAAAAATTAATTTTATTTATAAAAACAGTCACAAATGTTGCCAAATGTTATGATTATAATTTGAAAATTTCTTAATATAAAAAAAGTGTTTTTTTTTTCAGAAAATATGACAAAAATCATTGTACAGAATACTTAGCAATCAAAAATAATAAAAATTGTATGAAAAATGGAAAGGTTTACTAAGTAATTTTTAACAGAGCCTGAGTGAACGCAATCAAAATGAAATTTGCATAATGTGTTATCTAAATGTATAGCGAAACTTTTATGAAAGCCTCAAAAACATGCCTTGAAAATTCTGAATATTATCGACTATAGAATGAGCTCGAAATCCGTTATTCCAAAAATAAAGTAAAAAGGATGAGGATCTGTATCCAAATACAGTAGTACATGCAGTATTGTGTAATTTGCATTGACAATAATCAGTGGATGTATGGATACAGCCTCTCATCTTTTTTGCTTCATTTAAAAAAAAGGCTTTTGAAAGTTTCAACTGAGTCGTAAAAGTAAAATTTCTAAAGTAAATTTTATAATACATTTATTGATTAAAATTAGGGGGATATAATATATCCAACCGCCCTTCAAGGGGTTAATCTACTCCTATTGCATGTAGAATTGTTAACTGTGTAATACCGCCAAATCTGTGAACGAACTAACTTACAGATTAAATGTTAGTTATGTTACGAAAAGTTCGCACATCAAAATATTGTAACTAAAAAAATAAAAAAAAAAAAAAAAAACGTGAAATTTGTTTTTTCATATAGCATAGAGATGCACAATCTGTGGCCCGCGGGCCAAAATGCTACCACTATTTTTATGCGGAATAATCTTCCTTATAACGAAAACAGAAACTTTGCTATTAAGTAAGACAAACGTCACTTTTCAAATATTCTGGTGGCAAACGATTTTCTGGCAAAAAGGTTGTGCATCACTAATATAGCACATGATGTAATATGTATAATAGTTGTGAAAATATAAATTTTTAAAACCCGGTAATAATTTATGATAAACCTATATATACATACATAAAATATGTACATATATATATATATATATATATATCAGAAAGTTACACTATAATATAGAAAATTTGCTGAACCGAATCAAAAATAAAATTTATTAAACTAAACAAAAGAAAATCAACATATCTTATGAACAAACCTGAAACCTTACTAATGTATACCGTCAAACACACGCACACACACAAAAAAATTAACTGAAATCATAAATCATGGAAACTAATCTTAAAAAATAAACTAGAAAACAGGGGTGCAAAAATCTAGGCGCCAGCGGGAAGTCTCTCACCACTAAAATTTAAAAGTTTTTTAAGCTTTAAATTTAATAGCATTCTTAGAGAAATTTCACACGAAATATTAGACGAAAAATAACAAAATAATTTTTGTGGTGAGAGACTGGCTGCTGGCGCCTAGATTTTTGCACCTCTGCTAGAAAAATAAACCACTGGAGATGGGTTACACGGCTTCTGACGTGTGGAGCGGGTTATACCAGTTATATATACAGGGTGTATCTAAACTACTGGGCAAAACTTTAAGGGGTGATAGTACACATAAAGACAAATAATATTAAATGGGAAACTAAGGGTCCCAAACGTCTTCCGAAGGAGATAGGCGCCATCAAAGTTTAGGGTCCAAAATTTGAAATGATTATAAAAAACGAAAAAATTGGTCGATTCGTTTGCGGTTTTCACGAAAACTATTCTTTATGTCAGTATTGTCTTGAAAATAAATTATAAAAATAAATTTCAATAAATGCCGATAGAGGGCGCTTTAGACTTTGGAATAACAAACAACTATTTTTTACCGTTATTTTTTGCATCTCAATAAATTTTTTTAGAAGTTTAGACATAAACTTAAATTTTGAGCTCAAAACCTGTGGTTAAGTATCGCAAACTGAACTGTATTTAATAGGAGTGGGTAGGTTCAAATTTCAAATGATTATAAAAAACATAAAAAATGATCAATTGATTTGCGGTTTTCACTAAAATTATTCTTTACGTCAGTATTGTCTTGAAAATAAATTACACAGATGAATTTCAAAAAATGCCGATAGAGGGCGCTTTAGACTTTGGAGTAACGTACAACTAGTTTTTATCGTTATTTTTTGCATCTCATTAAAATTTTTTAAAGCTTAGACATAAACTTAAATTTTGTGCTGAAAATCTGAGTCGTTGAGAGTGGTTAAGTAGCCCTAGCTGAACTGTGTTCAATGGGGGTGGGAAGGTTCAAATTTCAAATGATTATACAAAACGGAAAAATTGGTCGATTCGTTTGCGGTTTTTACTAAAAACATTCTTTATGTCAGTATTTCCTTAAAAATAAATTTTAAAAATAATTAAAAAAAAATCCGTTAGAGGGCGTCTTAAACTTTAGAGTAACCAACAATAATTTTTAACTGTTATTTTTGTATCTAATTAAATGCTTGCAAAAGCTTAGACTTAAATTTTTAGCTCAAATTCTGAATCGTTGAGAGGGGTTAAGAAGCGCAAACTGAACTGTGTTCTGGAGTTGAAATGTTACCCTGCCCACCCTCCGAACACAGTTAAATTTTTCGCTACTTAATTACTCACAACGATTCAGATTTTGAGCTCAAAATTTAAGTCTAAGCATTTAAAACATTTATTTAGAATAAAAAAATAATAATAACAGTTAAAAATAATTGTTGGTTACTCTAATGTTTAAGGCGCCCTCTAACGGAATTTTTTGAAATTTATCTTTAAAATTTATTTTCAAAGAAATACTGACATAAAGAATGTTTTAGAGAAAACCGCAAACGAATCGACCAATTTTTCCGTTTTTTATAATCATTTGAAATTTGTACCTTCCCACTACCATTGAACACAGTTCAGTTTGCGCTACTTAACCACTCTCAACGATTCAGATTTTCAGATCAAAATTTAAGTTTATGTCTAAGCTTCTAAAAAATTTAATGAGATGCAAAAAATAACGGTAAAAACTAGTTGTACGTTACTCCAAAGTCTAAAGCGCCCTCTATCGGCATTTTTTGAAATTTATCTGTGTAATTTATTTTCAAGACAATACTGACGTAAAGAATAATTTTAGTGAAAACCGCAAATCAATTGACCAATTTTTATGTTTTTTATAAACATTTGAAATTCGAACCTACCCACTACCATCGAACACAGTTCAGTTTGCGCTACTTAACCACAGATTTTGAGCTCAAAATTTAAGTTTATGTCTAAACTTCTAGAAAATTTTAATGGGACGCAAAAAATAACGGTAAAAAATAGTTGTTCGTTACTCCAAAGTCTAAAGCGCCCTCTATCGGCATTTTCTGAAATTCATCTTTATAATTTATTTTCAAGACAATACTGACATAAAGAATAGTTTTCGTGAAAACCGCAAACGAATCGACCAATTTTTCCGTTTTTTATAATCATTTCAAATTTTGGACCCTAAACTTTGATGGCGCCTATCTCCTTCGGAAGACGTTTGGGACCCTTAGTTTCCCATTTAATATTATTTTTCTTGATGTGTACTATCACCCCTTAAAGTTTTGCCCAGTAGTTTAGATACACCCTGTATATATATATATATATATAACTATTACTTGTAACGTAATATATGAAACATTGTATTTAATAGAAAATTACCACATAGAAATAAGTTCAAAAAGAAAAACGAATAAAAATGGAATTTATGTGTATATATAGATATACATAAGAAAACGGAATTACATATATGAATATGTATGTATTTTATATAAATATGTATCTATCATTATATTTTGAACTTTTTATATTGGGAACTGTATAAATCTATCTTCTGAGAAAGAATGAATGCATTTTTTTTTTTTTTTTTTTTTTTTTTTTTTGTTAAATTTCAGTTATAACACAACACTAATACATTTGAGTAATAGCAGTTTCTTGTGTAATTGAATATATTTTCTTAATATATCTTCTAAATATACTCTGCTATTAAAAGCGAAACCCGTTCTACCCATTTTCCTATAAATATCCTACTCTGTCCATAAATATTTTTCAACATTTAGAAATATTTTCTATTTGATTTATTAAGGTTATTGTCTTTCAGATACTATGTAACGTTTTTTTCTAACGTCTGAACGGCAATAAATTTTCTTTGTTGTGCTTATAAGAAATGTGGTCTATTATTTTTATGGCTTACGAAATTAGAATTTACATAAAACTTAAAAATCCATATTTGTATGCATATTTGTAGCTTAAACGCATAATGTAGAATAATGCATAATGTATTTTTAAGTCATATTTGTAGTTAATGTAACAGATTTTAGAAAAATATGTATGAATTGTTTAAAAAAAGTACATGATTTATTTGTTGTAAATTAACACTAATGTTTATCTTTTTTATTTGAAACACGAATAATTGTAAAAATTAAAGTAAAATTCATTTTAAATGTTCTTTACTTATTGTTTTTAATCTGGCTAGAATATGTGTTTTTATTAAGTAGATTCTTGCGCGGAATTTTTACTTAATCTCTCCGCGTTTGCTGATATCCCTCAAATATTCGCGCATATCCCAAATCTTAAATTTAACTGATATTTCAAAGAAACAATATCTTTTAAAGGTAATTCAGTATGTAATGCATATATGCCAACCTGAGATAAATCTTCCGTAATATATGTATTAATTTGATCCTGGTTTAATGAATTTCGAAGCAGATTTTTTCTTTCAAGGAAGTTGAAATAAATATATTCCACTTAGAAACGCGAAATTAAATAAATAAATATTCATGAAGTAAATTTTGTAGTTTGAAATGAAGTTAACCTAGATCAAATTAATCCTGATATTACGGAAGTTTAGTTGAAAGTTGTCAACTATGGTGATGTCAGATATGGGCAAAAAACCCTATTTAATGATGCCCTATTCATCATTAAAGGGTGCATATTTTTTTAGGATAACGGATGTGACGGCAAAAATAATGCATATATAATTTGTTTTAAAAAGCAATAATGGAATATACTATTTTAATCAATAACGAACAAACGTTGGTTGTTTAAAGCCTTTATTACATTACATGCTAACATTTATATGTATTTTACCATTTTTTTTTCATTTGGTTAATGTTTTTTATTTCTTACTAGCTGACCCTCTCGGCGTTGCCCGGGTCCGTAATAATAATGTTAAACGAACTTGAGATTTTCATGATTTTATCTTTAACTCGAAATATGTGTAAATACACTGTTAAAATTTTGACCCTTTTGCTGCATCATCACTCCACCGCTTTTATAGAAAATGATTCCTTCAGCTTATTATGGAACATTCTCATAGGTCAAAAGAGAGATATTCTATAAAATCGGGGGGAGTGATGATGCAGCAAAAGGGTCAAATTTTTTACAGTGTACGTTATATTAAATACTTACCCCCTGACTGTGTCAAAAATTGGTTTAAAAAAAACTAATATTTAGCTCCAAAAATACCCAAAATGACTGCAATGGGAAACGCAGGAGGGAATATGTGTCCAACGATTGCGTGATTTTCGTGTTAAAGTGTTGATATTTATCCTTAAAACCACTTTTAAGTGACTTAACTAAATACTTTTTTCACATAGATATGCCAAGTGAAATATTTTGAATTTCAAACTGATTATATCACTCTTAAATCCGACTATACCGTGAATGAAATCTATTCTCGATGATTAGCTAAAAGGTTAGTATATAGTAGTATAATTTCAGAGCCATTTAACAAAAATTGGTGTATATTTTTTATCAAACATGCGTAATGTTCATTCTGTGAACAAAATCCTAACCGTAACCTAATTGTATTGTAATCATAACTTGTCTGTGACCTAGCTGCATCTTAACAGTAACCTAACTGTAACTTAAATAAACCATAAATGTAACCTGGCCGTCACCTTATCATAACCTACCCATAATCTAACAACAACCTAACCGCAACTTAACCTTAACCTAACTGTAACTTCACCATGACCTAACTGTAGCCTAACCTGAAGTTAAATATAACATAAGGCTCACCGGAACGTAATTGCAACCTAACTGTTACCAAACCGTAACCAAGTTATAATTTAACTCTAACTATAAATGAAATATCTTAATCAACTCGCGCTAAGTACTTAGTTTCACTTTCCATTTGCTACGGAGCGCATTATGTTTTGTAGAACATCCGAATTTTAGGTTCGAATTGGATTCATGTTCAGGGAAATTATTTTGTCTTCTTCGGATACGGTTATGGTTGTTTGGAATATTTTTTTTCAGTTTAGATTCGGTTCAATTCAGATTTCGTGTTTTTTTCCCTTCAAATGAGATTTTTAAGTTCGGGTCGGGTTGTACTTCCATGGAAATTATTTTACCTAGTTCCAATGAGGTATACTTCACTGAAATATTTTTGTTAGGTTCAGATTAAGTTTGGTTCAAATTTCGCGATTTTTTTTTTTTTTTTTAGAAATTTTTTGGTTTGGATTGGCTTTATGTCCATGGAAATTATATTGTCTTGTTCGTATCTGGTTATAGTTATTTGGAATATTTTCGTCGGATTCAGATTTGGTTCGATTCAGATTTCAGGTATTTTTTCAAATTGATTTTTAAGGTTCTACTCGGATTCATGTCCAGGGAAATTATTTTGTTTTGCTCGGATCCGGTTTTGGGTCTTTGGAATATCTTTCGGGTTCAGATGTCGTTCAATACAGATTTCGTTTCTTTAATGGAATTTTCAGGTTCAGGTTGGGTTGCGCATCAACGGAAATTATTCTGCATTGTTCGAATAAGGATATACTTCTCTGGAATATTTTGTCAGATTCAGATTTAGTTCAGTTTTTAGGTTCGGATAGGGTTCATGTTCATGGAAATTTTTTGTCTTGTTCAGAGCCGGGTATGGTTCTGTGGAATATTTTTGTCAGGTTCATATTTGGTTCGATTCAAATTTCAGGTATTTTTTTTTCAAATGGAAATTTAGGGTCAGATCGGGTTCATGTCCACGGAAATTATTTTCCCTTATTCGAATCTGGTTATGGTTCTTTCGAATATTTTGGTCGGATTCAGATGTAGTTTGCATAAAATTTCAGGTCTTTTTTCAAATGGGATTTTTTTTAGGTTCGAGTCAGGTTTATGCTCACGGAAATTATTTTGTCTTGCTCGTATCGGGTTATAGTTCTTTGGAATATTTTTATCGATTTCAGTTTTCGTTCTGGTCATTTTTCTGGTTTTTTCAAAGAACATTTTTAGGTTCGGGTAATATAGAAAATTATTTTAACGTTTTGCTTGAAAATATAACATTCTTTTGTTAATACATAAAAATTTTCTGCAGTCAGAAATCTATATTTTAGATTAATATTTATTACTTAAGTTTTCATACATGATTTTAAAAGAATGTTTTCATTATTATATTTTAAATATTTATTTACATGTAATTATTAAGTTATAAACATTTTTCATCTACGTTATAGAGTATTTAAAATTCTATTAATGAAGGAAACTTTTTGTTATACAATTTTTAGTTCGTATCAAATGTTTTCAATATCTTATTTAATTTTAATTTGATATTTAATTATTGCTAATTTTCCAATTTCCTTCATTTTAAAAACGAACATTTATTTTAATAAATAATAATAGAACAAAGACCATTTTAAAAATTTGCTATTTCCTCTTAAAATATGCTTCAATTGTAATTCATTTCTTTCAGTTCGTCTTATAATACAAAATCCCTTCCACGTTCTTTTGTTTGGCACATTAAAATTTGCGCGATAAATGGTTTCATATTGCAAAACTTTTATGAGGCTTACTTTACCTCCACTTATCTCATTCCTCTATGGGTTTCTTTAATTCGGTCTCAGCTTTCTTATTACTTCTGCGAAATTTTTTACACAACCAACCAACCGTAGACAAACGAAAGAGAAAAAAAATGGGAAAAATATGATTTTTTGAGAGTGACCTCTTGATTTTAATTAATTAGTTAACAATTGGAATTTCGAAATTCTGAAGCTCAGGTGCATCAGGAGAGATTTGGGGCTATTCTCAAAAAAAGTTTGAGCATCGTACACGCTGTAGATTTTGATAGCCATCGCAGACACATACACAGACACACAGATACACAGACACACACAGACACACAGACAGAGCGTTTTGTTCTTTTATTAGTATAGATTCGTCAAATCACTAATGTTGCTCAAAAACCAGGGAGAATCCTGACTGGTTCCCAACATTTTACTGACTACGCCCCGCCAAAATACCTGTAAAATCCACATATCCCCCTCTCCTTTCACTCTGCAAATAGTGTCATTAATTTTTTTTTTATTGAACTCTATTCATTCGGTGGAAGCGTAGAAGATCCTTAATAATAACGATTCATGTCACATTTTTTAACTTACCAAAGAGATAATTTTTTTACACAAATCTTTTTTTTTTTTTCAAAACATAATTCTATAAATTCAATGAGTGTAAAATTTCGTCTTAACAAAAAAGAATTACCGTGCTGTATAAATTTCCCCGATGTTAACCGTTCCCTTGATTTACCAGTACATCTAACGAGCAACGTGTTTTGATAATCATTTTTTGCCCGTACGTGGTACGAGCATTCGTATTCCAATCACAATTTATTATTCTCACCAGTGATCACATTGTAAATTTTGCATTGTTTAATCCGAGCATATTTCAGTGTTGCCAGATTGGGGATTTTGTCCTTATTTTGGGGAATTTTGAACCTTCAGGGGAATTTTTTGGGGACTATGAACTTATTTGAGGAAAACTTGGGGAATTGTTATCACAATTTCAAATTTTACTTTCAGACATTTGCCAATACTGGATTTGTCTCGAATTCGATTTTGATTTGGAAAACGAAAATAAAATGCAGAAATAATAGATATAAACATGGCCCTCGGGAACACTTTTTATTGGTGGGGGAGAGAACCTAAAATTGCCAAGTCAAAATTCAGTATTTGCCAACCAGTTTTATAATTTTACCAAGTTACATTACAATTTGAAAATGTAATGAAGCTGTTATTTGTAAAAAGCTTAATAATTTTTCTAATGGTAACTTTCGTCAAATCTATCAGAAATAGTAGTTTTTTATTAAAGTTTTGAACTAATTTGCCTGCCAATTATGTTTGTAAATTCGCCAACTGTAACAGCATGAGCAAATGTTTGGGGGTGGAGGCTCCCCCCTGTCCCCTCCTTAGCGACTACCCTCCTGGAATATAAATCATTATTCTCTTGGTTGTGCTCACTTTTACATGTTCTACAGATTCATCACGATCTGCTTTGGGCTATGCCTCATCTGAATTTTCAGATAAAGGATTCAGATTTTCCTGTCATCGAGGACAGAAACACAAGCTCAGAAATATATTTCATTTAATAGTATAGATTTATACAACAAAAATAAAAACAATTTTATAACTTTTTTTCTTGTTGTTTTTAGCTTTGAATATACATGCAAAATTCTGTTAAGACTAAATGTTAATCTTTCTCATAAATGGGGAATTTTTTCCAAAAAATGCTTGATTTGGGGAAAAAATTGAGTTTAAATTTGTTAAAAAAATTTTATAACGGAAAATTAAAAATTGAGAACTTGCTTTTTTGAATAGAAATTTTGTTGGGGACTTCTTCTGAAAAAAGCCCTGATTTGGGGAAAAAATCAGAAATTTTGGGGAAATTTGCTTTCGACAATCTGGCAACACTGGCATATTGTCTGATCCAATTAGGCAAAAATTTCTATTTTGAAAAACCGGTGATGAAAGATTAAAAATCCTGTTAAAGACTTGGGGGAAAAATAGGCATTATTTGAAAGTTTTTTCAAAAATATTGATCAGTTAAGTGGTTAAAGAAAATTATTTTATGCAGTTGCGTTCACAGAGTACGGAATTGTAACAGAGAATCAACTTTCATGCACTGTAATGGCAACTTGTTTAAAATGGGATTACGCATAGGCGGTAGTGACACGAGCGGACCACTCTGAAACTACGATCATAACATAAGAGAGGTTGCTAATTCAACGAAACATCGCTTCCTTGGCGACAAATGATAAGGGATAAAAGAAAAAAAATACAGCGACGGCTTGCTGCTTCTTGTTTTGAAATTTATGAAATAACTTTGACGTCTTCGTCTTGCAAACAATACATGTGTCTCTTCGTAACTTAACGATCTAATAATTTAAACTTGAAAATTCAAGAACAATAACAGTAACAATTACGAATCAATATAAGCGCGGAAATCTAAGATCAAATAGCATAAGCACATGTGCAAAGATAACCAAATCAGCATTCAGCAAGAAGCGCCAAGCAGAATAAGGTTACAGTTAAATAGAAATCACGAGGATAAAAATTGCCAACGCGATGGTTTAGTTCTTAAGTGATCCACTGAGGGCGCTCTTTGCAAGCCGAGTTGAGGCTCTGTTACTACTCTGTGGTTGCGTTTTTAGGTTGGCGATCCAAACGCGTTTGTGTAATCCCCACTAACTTTGTAAAGATTCGCTCGACTTATCTGCGAGGATTACTTAGAGAATTTTCAGCTGTAAATCAAGGTGAAGGAAACGTTACGATATTACTGGTATCTACAGCATTTGGAACCCTCCTCATCCCTGGCTACGCCACTGGTTATATGGTCTGCATTTTTATACTCACTAAATTTCATAAAGAGAGACTGGTGTTAAAATTGATAACATTCACACATTTTGTAATTCGCTTTTGTAACTTATAAAAAGTTGGTAGAAAAGTTTTGGACAGTAAATTTTCTTTTTATATTTCTTTTTCTTTATTCTAACTATTTATTTTACATTTCTTTTTATGCATAGTTTATTACACGGTATATAATAACTAAATACATTTCAAGATTCTCATCTTTACCAATTTTAATACTTATTATTCAGTATGACAACATATTTTCTCTGTTTATCTTTTCCCAATATCGTTGTCGTCCATGTGTTATCCTCTTTTAAAATTTAAAATATCAATGTCCTCATACCTTGTTCTTGATTTCTCTAGCAGAATGGATTTGGCAAAGAATTCAACAAGTAAAATTAATTTATGAATAAAAGAAATATGATACAGTGGTCAGCATACCTTTAAGAAAGACGAAACTGGTCGCCAAGGGCGTCTAGTAGTGATAAGAATTTACTGCTTATTTTATGCTGTTTCATATTTCAAAGTCAGCTTTAAAAATCCATTTAATGGTAATACTTTTCTTTAAAGAGATAATTAAAAAAATGGAATATAAATCAAAACATTTATGGTGGAATTAATATTATATCTAATTCAATAAAGCTAAGTCATATTTGCATTGATTTTCATATTAAATTATGTGGGTTTTTTTTTCTTTATGAATGTAAATGATTCATTTACTTAAACATGTTTTTGTCTCAAAACATTTGTGACTATTTTTTTAAGAATGTAAATAAAATTTAAATTTTAGAAATACGCAATTAACACTTTAGTTTCAAAAGTACTTGTCTAACAAAGGTAATACGAAATATCTGGTATAAGTGAATATGACCTTTTAAAAATACTCTTTATACTAAAATAATATTTTGTGCTCATCTAAAACAGAAGCATTAATGGTGCGATATATTTTTCTAAAGCGTACTTAAAATTCCCTCGAATAATGCAAAAAGTGTTTTCTTTTTAAGGAATATGATTTATTGAATTAAAACAAGCAACCGAAATATTATAACTTAAAGACAAATGAAATAAAACAACAGCTGTTGAATTATAATTTGCTCTATGTCGATGATTTGGATGTATTTCCTCAGCATTTTGTTTGGCATTGTTTTCGCGAAATAAAATTTCCTCCTTATAGATGCTAATATGTTCTGCTTTTGTATTCTTTAGACTAGAATTAATAAGTGTATCCATACTTAAATGTAACTTGCTTTATTTAAAAAAAATAATGATAGCAAACTTTCCTTTATTTACTGCATTTTTTTCTTCCATATGTTGTAGCTAAAAATTATAACTTGAATTATATGTTTATCTTTGGATTAGAAAATAAATCATGATTAGGTACTTTGCTAATTCTTTCAATTAAAGGACCACAGTAACTTAAATTTGGTCAAAATATCGATTTCCTTTTTTTTTAAAAAATATTAAATGAAAGCTTCTTTAATTGTGAATATCTTGATACCTCATTTTTACCTATACGATGATTATATCGAGAAATATTGTAAATTTTGTTAATAGTTCAAGCCCAATTACGCATACGAATGAAAACTTTAAATTGATTTTTCACCATGCTCATATTTTTATAATTTTCTTGTTCGTTAAACATTAAGACTTTTTTGGTAATTTAGATGGAGGTTTGAAAATGTTTTTACTTGTACTCCATGGGGTATTTAATATTTTTGAGCATGGATTTAACATTCAATTTTATAGTTATTTTTTAAAAAATATATTTAAATTGAAAGTTGGTTGAGTTTCCTTCATTTTTGATCCATACGACATAAAAATTTCATATATAAATGTAAAATCTCATACATCTAAAATGCTAATTCATGCCCAGTTTTATGTAATACATTCTAGTGAATGTGGAAAAATTAATTCCAAAATATTGATTTTTATGAAAGTAGTATCGATTTTTAAACAATTGTTTTTTTATTTTAAAATTTAGTAAAATAGGCTGCTTTACAAAAAGAAAAAAAAAATAAGTTCTGTGCCACTACATAAATTACAATAATATTCAAAATTTAAGAGATGGTTTCAAAGATACTGCCCAATGAAATACATTTAACATACAACTATGAAATATATTTAATGTAAAACAAAATACATTTAAATCTACACTATGTGTCCTATGAAATACATTTAACTTAAACTATAATGTATAATGTATAATTTGCTATAAAACAATTTAATTTTACCTTATCAACATGGCCTCTTTGGCTGACATCACTATGATGTCACAATAATTGCCCACTTAATACAAGGCCTACGCACTCACACAAAGTCCAGTAGGCGGATAAAGAGTTTTTATGGTGTTTAGAAATAGACATACGCATTTTATAAAGTTTCTTTGACTTATTTATTTTTTAAAAAGGTGGACTAAACTTTTAGAAACTATAGGTATTAAATATTCAAGGGACCACAAAAAAGTAAAAAAAAATTCCTCTTACGAGCCGTCCTTTTACAACTAACGCTTAGGCATAGTATTTAAGGAGCGGTGTCATCAGTGTCATATTTACAGCGGTGATCCAAATGTGATTTATTTCATTCATCATATAATGACTCTCGTTTGACGATCAACTCGTTTCTATTTTGTAAATACATTGAGACTGGATTGTTAACCTTTAAGGCCCCTGTCCTCGCTCGAAGAAACGCTCGCGATCTAATGCTATTCCTATGGGGAACTATTTTTCTAATAACTCTTTCGCATTTTGACATTTTTGAATATTTTTTTTTGCATTGGATAGCTGAGGTGCATGCCGACAGCGCACCTGTTTTACTTTTTCGATTTTGGTTGCAGATATTTTTTTAAAAAGCACTTTCAGTTTCGAAACCGGTTTTGAAAGTGAAATTAACTTTGTAAAAAATATCTGCAATCAAAATCGAAAAAGTAAAAAAGGTGCGCTGTCGGCATGCACCTCATCTATCCAATGCAAAAAAAAAAAAAAAAAAAAAAAAATTAAAATGCCAAAATGCGAAAGAGTTATTAGAAAAATGCTTCCCCATAGGAATAGCATTAGCTCGCGAGAGTTTCCTCGAGCGAGGACAGGGGCCTTAAATGCATATTGCATCATTTTCGATACCATAAGTGTTACCGATTTATTGGCGGTTTTATTCACATATTTCGTATTCTCACCAGAAATTTAAAACAACAATTTTCACTTTACTTAATGACAGACCATTCGTAATTAAAAAAAGAAAAATTTACTATTTAGATTTTTCTGGTATGAATTCTGATTCTTTGAATTGCGCATTTTTTGGAACGCGTTCTATCCTATGCATTTAAGGGTTAAGCTGCTATGAGATTCACCAACATTTCGACAGACTTTTGAGCCAACACATGATTTCCTCCAACTTTCCGCGAAATGTCTGCCCAAAACTCAGAGTGATAGCAAACAGATTTTATCCTCCAATTTTTTTCTACAATTCCAAAAATGTTTCCCCTAAGCAAGACTTTTCCTTCAACATCGAACATTTCAACGAATCAGACATAAGCGATTGATATGAATAGGCGTTAACCCTTTCATTCCCAGTGAGTCCAAATGGCATCATGACACTCCTTAGTTAGTTTTTTATATTTAATTCTGATATTCCGAATTCAAACCAGAAAATTAAAACATAAATACTTGTTTTATTTAATAACAGACATTCCATATTTAAATAAAGCGAAATTTATCAGTGAAATTTTCTGGTAGGAATTCAGATTCTCTGAACTACTGAATTTTTAGAACGTATTCTACAATGGGAATGAAAGGGTTAAATTAATGCCTGGTACTAGTAGAACTGGTTTTCCTCCTTTTTCAAAGACAACCGCAATCTTTTTCTCTCTTTGAATGAAAAAAAGTTGGGGTTAAAATCGGCTGAAAAGTTTGTCGCGTGTAAAGTTCGTGAATCTGATAACAGCGTTAGTCATTTGCGACTCAATGCGACAAAATCACAACTCAACACGACTCAATCTCAATGCGACACAATTGAGACATGGCCACGGCGTAATAAAAATGATGATGTTGATACATCCATCCCCCTTTGCGTCACGTAATGAATATTGTCTACTTTCAACCAATTATCGAAGAACCATGTGATCAAGATAACCTGTAAATTTGCCGAGATCCGAGAGTTGAGGTACATTTACAGAGACGGTCAAAAAAATTCGATTACTTTATGGTATAAGGGGAAAAACCTTTTGCAGAGTTTTAACAAGGTTCATATGCATAAAGAATTTTATTAGATTTTTAGTCTTTTCGCACCAGAATTTCATAAAGTACTGGTTCTTATATCTAAATATATAGATATTCGTTAAGAAAGGCAAAAGTTACTTTATGAAAATTCTGGTAAAAGGTTCTTGAAGGTCTTTGAATCATACGGACTTTGTTTAGTGACTGTAAAGTATATAAATCACTGAAGTTGTATTCACGTAGATTACGATAGAATAGTGCATTCATTGAATTTGACGTTCACTTACACGGATATACTAAAGAAATAGGATATTGTACTGTAAATGAACAATAATTGCTGTAACAACGTTTTCCATTTCGGTATAACTTTTAAATTTAAAGAATGCTTTACATGTTAGTCGTTGTATAGAAACTCTACCCCATATATACAGGGCTGCACAACGAGGTTATCATACAATCTCTCTATTAGCGAAAAATGCCGAAAGGGCGTTTTTAACTAAGATATGTGTTTCCTAACTGAACTAATTTTTGCATGCATGTGTCCCACTAAAAAACAATCTTAAGATTATCTGACGAAATCGTCACACTCTTCAGGAATTTTGCAGAAATCTGAAAACATTTTGCAGATTTAGCTTTATCTTAAAAATATCAACAGAATTTTAAAAAATATTCTTAAAAATATCTGCAGAATACGACAATTGTCTACACTACAGATTTTTTTTGTGAGGTAGTTAATAGATACAAATCTATATGTCATATACAGGGTTGCTCATTTGTAGCCGGGAACAGGTGAAACTCGACATTTAAATGTGTTATGTGTTTTCATCTGATTGAATTAGACAAAATGTTTTAACGGTGCAGCTTTCTTAGATTATTCGAAATGTGTTGGAAAATGTTGTGTTTCATAATCTGAGCTTGTTCCATCAGGGCTGCCACAGGCGACTATTTTTTTAATTCTAACTGGCACCACTTTCTTTAAACAGAAACCCTTATCAGACACTTTAGCAACATTTGCAAGAAAAATATACTTTAAAATTTATATTAGAAAAACGAGGTAGAACCCGTCGAATTTCGACGAAAGAAACTGTTTCAAAAAGAACTGTTTCATTGATTTACAATAAACCTAGAAATTAGTTATAGTAAATAATACATTTTATATTGATTAGGCTAACTCTTAAACAAACGATATTTAATGTCAAATTAAAAAAATACTATTTCTATAAAACTCAGTTGTAGAAGTTGTTAAAATTAAACTTTAATCGTACATGTAAACAGTAAAAAATAATAAAGATCTGTTATTATGATAAAGTTATCAATTTAGGTTCTTATGCTAGTATTCCAAAATGAAAAAAAGGCAAATTTTATTCAATTTTGACTCAATCATAGATTTTTTTCCCCTTGAAATCTAAACCCGGCATCATTCTCATCATATAAAAATTTACAAATGCACATTTTGTATCTGTATTCATCTTTTCAGTAAAAATTGGCATTTTAATTTGATCATTTTGATTCAAAACTGAAGTCTCAATGCTATTAGCTGAAACAAATATTAAACCATTAATATTCTTTTACGTGTAAATCAAATTTTGTAAATGAAATCAAAATTCCCCGGGTTTTATAACAGAAGATATTTAAATTTCATTTTTTTCCCTTTTAATGAGAAAATGGCAACATAAAGATACAGTAATACATTTCTTCCCTTTTTCCATTTGCTTTTAATAGAAATGGAGTACTCCTGTTGCCACAATTAGAAAAGAAGTATTAAAAACAACAAAAAAATTAATATTTCAAAAACAAATTATGATTAGCTTTCAAACAAATTTCATTAAAAGTACATCTTTCTTCCTTACACGATGGTATAAAAATTGAAAATTTGCGATATTCAGAAGTTTAAAAATTTGTAGTAGCAAAAATTGCAATACCGAAATTTCATTTAAAATTTGAAAGTGTTGCCATTCGCAAAATGACGTATGCGTTACGCACAGATACGTTTGGCCTTTATAATATAGATATTGCTGCTAACGGAATTTAAAAATAGTAGCCTGTGGAACTCTGTGGCATATTTTTTTTCTTTCATAAATTTATTTTTTATTTATTTTGCAGCATATTTTACAATGAGAAAAAGCAAAATATCCACTTTTTTTTCACAGATATATATATACACACATGTAAACACATTCACAATAAAATCAGCAATGTGAATTATTTGTATACTTCAGATAGAATCCAAATTTAAGCAACTGTAAGTTATTATAACTTTTACGAAATTCATTTATACATTAACGATTTTTTAAAATTCATGAGATAAATGTATCTAGCTCAAATAACGAATTTCAAAGCTTTCAATCTCATTCAAACACATGCATAGAATTGATTAATGTTGCGCTATATTTCAGAGCTATTCAATTACACTTTCAAAGGCTTTTGAATTTTGAATGAGTACCATACAAATAGTATTGTATAACTTTTCTAAAAATTCGTAAACATCGTTTCTTTAATTGAATTAATTAAAGTTTTGCGTTTTGATTTTATAAATTACGGAATTCAGTAATGTTTACTATTTTAAATTAGTTCCCAATTTCAAAATCAAAGAAGATTAATAAATAACTTCCATTATTGACAGATTTTTATATGCGTCAGAATAATTAAAATAAAATACTTTTTCATTTTTAATTTATAATTTTAATATAATTTTTATACTTGGAACATTTTGAATCAGATTCTGGTTCATTTATTCTTTTCTACCATTTTGTATAGGAATACTCAAAAATTATAAATTTGAATTGCATGAAATAAGAATTAAAATCCGATACTTAGCAATTGAATATGAAATAGTGTTGCTTTTGAAGTCCAGAGCTGCCACAGGTGATTGTTTTCAATTCTTTTTAAACCGGTATTGTCCTAATATAAATTTTGAAGTACATTTCACTTGTTATCTAAGCATATGTTAAGGAATTCTATTTCGAAAAAGCGGTGCCAGTTAGAACTGAAAAGTAATCGATTGTGGCAGTCCTGTCAATCGGATAGGTTTCGGCAGTCATAAATCTTTCTTAGATCTTAAATAATAAAAAAAACTGTTTTAATAAAAAAAAAAAAACAGAATTAATTTTCGAAATGCTTAAAAATCATTTTGTCATTTTGTTCAAAGACAAGGGTCCGACAGCCCACCGGAGGTTGAGGAGAAATTTTTCCTTAATTTACAATTTAGAATTATACCGTAATTTCGGGTGTATAAGCCGCGGATCAAACAATTCTTTTTGGACCCAGAAATCTTATTTGGTGATTGAAGACAAATATTTACGGCGATCTAACTAGTTATATTTGTTTCTTAAAAAATTCTGTGGCGAAAAAGAATTGTTTGATCTGCGGCTTATACACCCGAAATTACGGTAATAGTTTAAAAAAATTGTTATAGTTATGAAAGTTTAGTTGCTTAGTTTTGAAAATTCAGTTAGCAGGCATTCATAGATACAATTATAGATATTTTCAATTTCTTCTATCCAATAAGAAAGTACTGGGTACGTGAAAAAATGCCACTTATGGTTTTAGACTTGAATATTAGCTTAAATTAAAAGAAGTTGGAAATTGCATGTGAAGCGCATCAAATGAAGTCATTCGTAATATAAGGAAGTTTTTAAAATATTCAGATCTTATGGTAATAGTATACAGTATTTCGGACGCAATAGAGTATCCTAAATCTTTTGTGCATCCCTGTAAATATTACCTGATTTTTACTATACACAATTTCTACTTTTACAGAAAGTAACTCAGCCACATATATCAATTCCATAATTGATAAAACAGTTATATTAATAAAACAATGTGCTAAACAATTATCCCATACAATGTTCCCCCCTATACCATTATGTAATGGAATATTTTTATGTAACCCTGCAAATTAGTAATAAAAAAATTTTTACCCACAGGTTGTACAAAATGTATATTTTAGTATATACTTCATAGAGGCATATCGATTATTTTACGTTCGAAAAAGTTTAGCTCCATTAAAATGCACTTCAAACTATTTTTTCCCATTTTCCGTAATGTAGCGAAATAATTTTGATTGTCCCTGTAATTGAACTATGCATTCGATTTTCATAAAATTTTAAATGAATCGAACAAATTATGTAAAAATTATATTTTTTAATTTCGAACGATTCGATTGGGTAGTTTTTCTCTTTTGTATGAGGACAGATTGACGGACTGAATGACGACAATAAGTGCTACGTATTTTTGTGAACACACCTAAAAAGATACCGTTATCTGAAAGATCCGATGTTCCTTTATCGAAAAAGAGAAATCAGTGCTTGATTGCTTGCTATCAGAATATCAATAGATGTCAATCATATCTACTAAACAATGAAAGTAACTTCTTGAATCTCAACGGCAGAGTCGCAGCATGAGCCAAGTTTTCCATGAGATTTAGACGGAATAAAAGGACGATTAGGAGTCGATGTTTTTTTCTGTGTAAATTACCCAACATGGTAGCCCTGCCATGATGCACTTTTCAAGATTAATGTAATAGTTTTAAGTCAAGAGTTATCACACGGATTTCTGTCAAACTTCAAAACCAGTTTCACCATGATGTACAGTGGTGGTCAAAAGTTTCCGGCCACTTAGTTTCTTTACTTTATTTACCAGAAGGTTTCAGTAAAGAAACACAGTTGCTTCAAAAGTTAGGAATATGTGAATGACCTCCGACTACGGAAACTTTTGAGAACATGCGTTTTCCTTTGTACTTAATTTTCTCAACTATATTTATTGATATTTATATGTTATTGCATAAATAAGTTACTAACTATTATGTCAATAAAATGTAGAAGTATCACATTGAGATTTCTCTTGATATGGGAATACTAACAAATTAACTAAAAAATTTTTCCTGGTAGGAAACTTTTGACCGCTACTGTAAATTGGTGATTGTTAGTTTTTGAATTAGTTTGTCAGACAAGTGTCACTGTTGTGCTGCATTTTTCACGATTTCCGAAATAGAAGCTCAAGAACTATTGGACAGATGGTTTCAGATTCGGTTAGATGTTGACATAAATTTTGCTTGTCAGGTTTTCATCTAAATTTCCTAACAGGTCGGGTGCTGCATTTTGCAGGATTCACAACAGCGGTTTAGCGATTATCATATATCAAAAAACAATGTACAGAATTTCATCAAACATTGTATTCTATTACATATTCATATAATGGCCTGAATTATACTCCACAGCAGTTATCGCTTTTATGCCCTTTGGGTTGGAAACCTTAATTGCAAACTTATAAGAAAATTGTGCCGGAATTTCTAATTTGCTTGAAGGATGCGATGCTTTCATCTCCTTTTTAATTGCACTCAATGCAAAGAGCATATAATTTTGAAATCCTCATGATAGGCATAGATTGTGATTTAATGTTGGCACTGAGGAAGCAAAATTTGAAGTTTTAAAATGTGTGAGGCAAAATAAATAAATATATATATATATATATATATATATATATATTATTAGCACAACAGACTGGTTTATTTAGGTAAAAAAGAAGCAAAATGAATTATATGAAAAAAAATTATTATAAAAAATATAAGAAAGATTTTCGTTTTAAATAAATATAAAATAAAGTACAAACAATACAAATAAATAATATACAAATACAAACGGATTCATTTGAATTTGTTGATATACTTAAAAAATTGCGATTATGAAAGTAAAAAAAAAAAGAATATTTAATTTTGCATCTTTAAATAGAAATTAAACTCCCGGATAAAAATATTTCGTTTTTTTTTTTTTTTTTTTTTTTTTTTTTAATAGAATTTCCAGATCTTTATGACAAATAAATTATAATTAAATAAGTATAAAATTTACATGATTGAAAGAAATACATTTTTTCATGATTTGAAGCAAACCATATATGGAAATACTAAAAATTTGCGGACTGCTTTTGTCTTACATTTATTTTCTTATCTTAATTTAAGAAAATATTATCCTTTAATTTTATAGAGTACCCAGGGATGAGATTTCCGCTTTTTTGCACACCAGTAAAAACTTAGAGAAAATGCTATATTATTTAATCGAAACATTTTTGCGATTTAACACAACAACATTTTCTGTAAGATTATACTGGTGTCCAAAAAAGCGGAAATCTCATCCCTAAGAGTACATATAATGATAATATGAAAAAAGATTTCACATTTTACCTGGTGATTTAATTAAAATTTATTCAATAGAATTTGTCATTATAACTAACTAAAAGTGCAATACTTGCCAAAGAATAGGAATTTTTGTAATAGTTTTGGATGTGTGCATTCATCTACTTTTATTCATTTTAAGATAGGTAGATAGATTTTGTAATAGTATGAGACTTTTGAATTAGCAATCAGCTAAGTCTTCAACATTCAGTATAGAAACCAAAAAAAATGTGCCTTATAAATACTAAAACTATCTTAAAATGAACAAAAGGAGGCGAAAGTAGATAATAAAAAATGCCACAAAAATTCCCATTTTTTGCCAGCACTGAATAATAATCATTCAAGGATACAAAATGGATCTTGTTTATAAGTCATTCGTATTCAAATAGCGTACAACTCATGGATTGCAATTGACTGGGTAATTCATGTAATGTGTTAGTGTACTCTGATTAGTAATGAGTTTGACAAACGCATGATAAGATGCTTTTCACATATAATTTATTTTGAAAATATAATAGTCCCGAGGTAGTCATTCCTTGTCATCCACCCTTGAAAACATAATACATCTATCATCTCGACTGCGAACGTGTAAAATGTTTAATTATTATGAATGTCAATAATGTATTTTTGAATGTGTATTTTTGTCGACATATAACGCAATATAAAGTTGATTTAAGTCTGTAAAACGCTATTTTTCCAATAATATGTTGGAATTTTTTGTAAAAAATTTATTTATTTATGATTTTCTAAAATTGCAATCTCAAAATTCTCTATGAAATAAAATGCTATGATATTACGTTTAGAAATAGCATATTATCTGTCAAAATTATTACTTCCGAATTGTTTAATCTTCGTGTAATAAATTTTTTGTTATTAAATGATTAAAATGGTAATAATTTTCTTTCAAAAAATGATAACACCAGATTACACTTAATGATAGTACGTTATTGTTCAAAAGTATTTATTATTACTTCTAGCCATTTTAATCTTCGTATAACAAATGTTTTTTAAACCACCTAAAACCTTGAGGGGCAAGCAATAATATCTCTGTAATATTGAATGCTCCCCGGAAAAATCGAAAAAATCGTCTTTTAAAATAATAAAAGACAATTTTTCAAAAAATTTCTGCCAAAGTTTAAAATATAAAAATTCATTAAAAATTTCTGATGAAAATCTCGTTTAAGTTAGGTGGGATAAAATATGTTCCACCGCCCCTCAAGGGGTTATCTGATCAATATTTTTGAAAAAAAAAAAACTTTCAAATAATGCCTATTTTTTCATGTATACATAATTTTAACATAATCTTCTATAACCGAAAATTACGGGTTTTTTTAACTCTAGACCGCCTAGCACATGGAGAGATGTCGAATCGAGCCAGAAAATTCTTAATAAAATAAGCTAAATACATGCTGAGCAAAAATGTTTTCAATAAATAACTTAAACAGTTTAAAATGAAAATTCCGGTAGGATTTTTTTTTATAAAACTTAAATGAATTTTCCCGCGGTTAGACCAACTGAATCAGAAAAATGCTTGTATTAAATAATGTAAAAGAAATTTCCTGGTGAGAAAAATAAATCATGATGTCATTCATGTCATAGATGCTTGTACGTGATCGGGCAAATGATGACTGGCAAAAACACGTTGCCGTGTGATGTACGGGCAAATTCGGAATGTGGTTAAAAAATAAATAAATAAATAAAAATAACAAGTTCAATATAGATTCTGCCATTGGCAGAATTCAGTTTCGCCTCCGATTAGAAAAAACAATCGATAGAGGTTTTTTAGAAGGGCAACCCCGTTTAGAATGCCGTTTAGAATGAACTAACTTCATTTTTGTTGTGTTTACCAATATAATAGCAAACAGAACGGCGTGAAATACCCAATTGATTAGCAATTTCTCTCTGAGACATTGGAATTGCGGAATAATAAAGAGATAGAATTCGACGTGCTACTTCTTCTTTGACTAGATTCATCAAAAACGGATTTTTTCTTTAGTTTAAACGCTTTTCTATAGACTCTGAGAAAAGGGAAATGCATTTTAACAATAAAACGAGTGGAATCCCGTCGAATTCGACGAATGAAATGTTTAAAAGACCCGATCGATTTGGTTTTAAAAAAAGCAAAAGTAATTACATTATTGAATCAATATATAATAAATATATTTCCAAACTTAATGTCAAGTTTGCCAGTTACAATATTCGCACATCTTCAGGTAAGGCGAAATCCTGAAATTTTATTTTATATGCACTCACAGAAAAATAGTTTTATTTTTAAAAAAAGGCTAATTTTATTTTTACTGTGACTTATTTTAACTAACTGAAGTCATCTGAAAGCAAAATCTCAATCTCAGTGTCCATAATAAAAAGAAATATTGAAATGTAATATCGTTATGAGTAAAAATGCGATGTTTTAAATAGTGACGTCATTTTCTCTTCAAATGTTTTTTAAAAGTTACTGTTGTTAGTATTATGAAAAAGGCATCCGTAATAATATTGTAATTCCCATTTATCTGGTTGCTGAATGACATCATTTTCCTCATTTGAAATTCTTCTTATTTTGCTTTAAACATTATTTTTTATCATAAATTATTTTCTGTTATTTTATTTAAATTATTAATATTATTTCTCAGTAAATATATTTTTTTTTACCTCAATTCTCTTTCAAGTGTATAATTATACGCAATCATTTTGGAAAATAAATTTTTATTATCGAGAGAAAAGCTAAACTGTGTTGCCGCCATTTTGAAGAAATATCGTAAAAAGCATTTAAAATTAAAATAAAATATAAAAATGGAAATAAATTAAAAAATAGCTAAAATGGGCACAACTACAAATAAATAGCTTTCATTTAAAAAAATAATTATCAAAATCAGTTCAGTAGAAAATTCAGGGCTGATGACACGACATTTTTTAGCTTGTCTGAAAGAAATATCATCGAAGGCTAAAAATAACTTAAAAATGTTTTTGTTTTACAGTTATTTTATTTTTTCAATTTCGTTTTAATTTTATAGAGTAAAAATATTTGTTAATGACAAGGAAAAGAAACGTTTACTATACACTTTGTGATTAAATAAAAAATAATTAAATGAAATTTCAATTAGAATATTATAAATATCCAGAAGTATAGTAATCATTATCGAGCGACAAAGTGGAATTTGTGTACGAATCAATTCAATTCAAATGGCATATACCTCATAGCTTATAATAGACTAGGTAACCCGCATTCATAATGTCTAGTGTACTCTGATGGTTAATGAGTTTTGACAAATGCACGTTAAGGAGCATTTCTCAAATAATCTGTTTTGCAAATATAATACATTCCACTACTTGACTGTGAACACATAAGCAAGTTTAATAATTATTTAATGCTTATAAACATTAGATAATTGAAAGAAGCACACATTTCATTATTTGAATCTTAGTAAATATACACATTAAAATAAATTTGCAAATGTTTTTTTTTTGTTTTATATTAAATTTCTTTCTTTTTTTTTTTTTATTTAAGATTATTTTACTGTATAAATTTATAGAAGATAAAATTGATTAATACCAAATAAATTTTTCCATTTTACTTCATGATTAAAATAAAATTAATTAAAAAAAATGATAAATAAACAAATAAATAAATAAAAGCAAGAGCAATCATTTATAAATACAAAAAGGATTTTGCGTACAAATCATCTAAATTCAAATAGCATATAACTGATGGATTACAACAGACTGGGTAATCTGCATTCATCATATGTTAGTTTACTCTTATTATAAATGATTTTTATATGACACATGCTACGGAGTATTTTTCAGATAATCTTTTTTGAAAAAATCTTACGTTCTACGATTTGACCGCGCACATGTAAACATGTATAATATTTAAGAATAGGAATAACACAATTTTGGTTCTATAATTTTTAGTCCAGTCATTTTAGCACCTTTTTTTACAAATAGCGGAAAAAATTAGAACAAAGCTGAATTTTTGCATAGGTGCTAGTTAGGGTATGTAGTTTAATATATTAAAAGTCCCCATCGATCCGATGTGAGCTTTCGCCGCCAGGGGGCGCTAATGAGCTTGAAAATCGGTTTTTTGCAAATATTTTAAGAACAATGACATTTAGAAAAAAATAGTTCAATTACAAAGATCTAGATATTTTAATTTCCTACAAAAAGTGTCATTAACATTTTTTTGTCACACCAACCCTTCCCTGCCAAAAATTAAAATAGAGTAAACGTTATTGAAAAAAAAATGCGGAAAATAGTCATAAAGCGGCGAAGAGGCAGAACAAGTACGGTACGGAGCAACTTTGGACCCCCCAACTCTTCCCCATGGTCTGTATGCCTTTTTAGCACGCTTGTGCAATAGTAATTGCCCAATACTCTATCTCTCTTTGCATTTGTGGAAATGAACCACGTTCAGGTACCTTTCCAATATTTAATTTCCATTTGGTGTTCATTTCGCTAGTATGAAATCACCCTAATTCACTGAACGAAGCGTTCTTTATGAGATAAGTGCCGTCCGAAAGGGGGGGGGGGCGAAGGGAGCGGTCACCATCGTCGCGAATATTTAGGGGGCACCAAATTTATACTACCAACTAATTTTTGGCCTATCACATAAAAAAGTTGGAGGCACCAAATTGAAGCTTTGCCCCGGGCGCAGTTTTCTCTTCGCACACCCCTGTGTGAGATTTTAGGAAGGGAATAATTTTATTTTCAACGCATGTTATAGAAATTGTTAAACAGTTATGACAGTTTGAAATGACTCTTTCTTAATTGCTGATTGAGAGCGAAAAATGGAGATTGAGAGAATACCGTATGTCTTGCATGCGGTGATTGCATTTCGAAAGATTACATAAAAATAGGAAAAAAGGGACTGAAGTTCCTTGTGACAGCAAGTTCGGAAAGAGGTGACCATAAGTAGAAAAATATTTGAAGATATGGCTAAAAACAATAGTGAATGTACAATACACCCAAAGTGTAAAAAAATTATACAGGAAAGAATTATATTAAATCATACAATAAATCTATTGCAGAAAAACCATCAATGTCCGCACAAATTACTCCGTTGAAGGAAAAATTGAGAAATGACAGTCCGTTGTTTGAATTTAAGGAAAAATGTTTGTTACATTCTGATACATTAGACGAAGCTTTTATATAGAAGGAAATAAAAAGCTCTAAAGTATCGCAAAAAAGAATTTTTTTTAATCTTATCATTAAAAAGACACGTCTCATATCTATGCTTATGGAGAAATTCATAGAGAATGGTTTTGAAGCGAAACAAGCAGAAGATGATGCATACACACTAATTGTTAAAACAACTATTGAAATAGCAATGTCTGGTGCGCTTACTGCTGTTGTTGGCGATGATGTTGACTTGCTCGTATTGTTGACTGCTTTAGCACTTCCAGCGTTAGAGATATTTTTTATTAAGCCAGAAAGAGGACAAGCTGCAAGCATCCTGTATTCATTGCACGATCTTAACAATGATGCTGTTCTGAAAGATAATGTATTTTCCTCCATGCTTTTTCTGGTTGTGACTCGACATCAGCAATGTTTGGGAAAGGTAAAATGTCGTTAGAAAAAATTGTTTGAAAAAGTAAGAAGATCATAACATACAAGCTGCAGCATTTAAAAAAATGATCAAGTATCCCAATTTGAAGTTTCCGAGGCAGGAATAAACTGTTTTCTATGCTTTATACGGTGGTAAAGCAGAAATTTCTCTGGACAAGCACTGTTATGTATGTTTCAAAAAGAAGTTGTTGTTGGTAAAAAAAAACCTTTCATCGGTGTGGCCTACCGAAGATGAAGCTAGATTTCTCAGTTTATGTGTTTATCATAATAGTACATGATGAACACGAGTATCACATTCGTACATTACCGGTTGGGCAATAAACTATATCCTGAGAACTGGTGCTGGCAAAATGCACCTAATTTGTCTCCAATTCCAGCTACCTTACAGCCCGCACCAAAAAATATTATTGAATTAATTTTTTGTTCTTGCTCCAAAGGATGTGGAAAAGCATGTGGATGCCGATAATTTGGATTGAAATGTTCTGATATTTGCATAAATGGCTGTGGAGTTTCATGTCATAATGCATGTAAAATTGAATTTGAAGACCAGGAAGATATTGACATGTATCCTGACCAGTGTTGCCAGTGGGCTACTTTTTTAAAATCCAGATTTCTTGATTGGCACCACTTTTTTTAAACGGTAAATTATCTTTTGTTTTCGCCTTAATTATTATGTCATTGAATAAGGCCCATTCCATCATTTGTAAAATGTGGTGCCAATCAAGAATGTGAATTTTAAAAAAGTAGCCCATCTGGCAACACTGATCCTGCCCATTGCCAGGGAAGAGGGAAGCGCTACTTCTGAATTCAGTGATGATATTGAAAGGCAAACAAAAAATACTGAAAGGAGCACAAAAACGAAAGAAAGAAATACATATAGTCACGAATCTGAATCGTGTGTACAAATTGAAGTTGTGCAAAGAACTACTAAAGCAGTTAAACGACTGAAATTGGATTAAGCCAGTCACTACAAGAGGAATATGTCTACGGGAAAAAAACCACAATAAAGAAAACGTGCTAAATGCTTTTCCTCAAGAGTAATGTAACAATAAGGACAAATGTATAATATATATTCACTTTTTCCATTCAAAGGTGAGAATTTTAGATATGTTTACATAAATTTTTTTAAAAAGCAGCAGATTTTTCGAATTTTTATAATTTTAATTTCAAATATGTTTACTTTTTTATATTTTTGACAGGGAAGCATTGATGTGACAAACAAATGTTAATGACACTTTAATAGGAAATTAAATTATCTACAACTTTGTAATTGAACTTTTTTTTCTAAATGCCATTGTTCGAGAGATATTTGCAAAAAACCGATGTTCAAGCTCATGAGCGCCCCCTGGCGGCGAAAGCTCACATCGGATCGATGGGGACTTTTAGTATGTTAAACTACATACCTTAAATAGCACCTATGCAAAAATCCAGCTTTGTTCTAATTTTTTCTCTTATTTTTGCTAAAATGACTGGGGTATTTGTCGACATTTGTATAATAAAGCATTAACCCTTTCCAACACGGACATATTCTGTTAATAAAATGAGACATTATCGATGACACCGGAATTTTTAAACGAGTATTTTAGAAATAAAGAACTTCAGTTTTAAGCTTTTATTGTTGAAGCAATATTTTGTTAAAATATTACTGGTGCCGTTTGCAAGTTTGGGATTAAAATTAAATTATGCGTACCCGGTCTGGGCACACTGTCCCAAAACTACATATATATCAAACGTTCCAAGACAATGTTGGAATCTGTCGTAAATTAACATAGCTGCGCCGGCTGGTGGCAGGGGTGCTAATGAATGCGAGGGTTTGACGTTATATACTATATGCCATTGATTATTGGACACTTGCGATTTTAGACATTTTACTAAATATCTAGAAAAATACATGAAGAATCATCTCGAAACTCTTAGTGTATAAATATAATAGTATACGTCATACATCTCCGTGAAGCTTTTTTACCGAAACTCCATAAGGGACCGTCAACAAGTTAAAAAAGAATTAATATCTTTTGAATAACCCTGTCAAAACTAATGTAGCAAAAGCGCTCAAACTCTAGATTATGATTGAATGCCTTATTGTAATACATTGTATTCATTTTTATGCAAATAGCATGCATACTTGCAGAGTAATTAAGGTTTTTATAAAAATGATCCCAAATTTTTCCAAGTTTTTCCCTTATAATTTTCAGAGTTCTTAATGTAAAATAATATTTTTTCAGAAAATATGACAAACAACATTGCACACAGTACCCTTTAATCAAAATTAAAAAATAATAAAAATTGTATGAAAAATAAGTAGGTTTACTAAATAATTTTTTAGTGCGCATGCGTCAAAGATATCAAAATTTCATTTGCATATTATGTAAGCTAAATGTGTAGAGCAACATCTGTAAAAGTCTCAAAATCATAGCTTGAAAATTCTGAAAGTAATCGTCTATAGAAAAAGGACAAAATCAGTTGTTTCCAAAATGAAGCAAAAAAATGAGGGATTTTATCCAAATGTAGTAGTACATCCCGTATTGTGTATTCTATATTGACACTAATCAATGAATATATGGATACAACCCCTCTTGTTTTTGCTTCATTTTGAGAATAGCGGATTTTCAACTTATTCAATTGACGATTATTTTCAGAATTTTCAAGTTATGATTTTGTGACTTTCACAAAAGTTGCTTTATGCATTTAGCTAACATAATATGCAAATGAAATTTTGATATCGTTGACGCATGCGCAGTAAAACATTATTTAGTAAACCAACTCATTTTGTATACAATTTTCATTATTTTTTAATTCTGATTACAGGGTACTGTGTGCAATGTTGTTTGTCATATTTTCTAAAAAAAATTTATTTTACATTAAGAACTCTGAAAATTATAAGGAAAAAACTTGGAAAAATTTGGGACCATTTTTATAAAAACCTTAATTACTCTGCGAGTAAGCATGCTATTTGCATAAAAATGAACAAGGCGTATAACAATAAGGCATTCAATCATAATCTAGAGTTTGAGCGCTTTTGTTACATTAGTTTTGACAGGGTTATTCAAAAGATATTCATTCTTTTTTAATTTGTTGACGGTCCCCTATGGAGTTTCGGGAAAAAATCTTCACGGAGATGTATGACTTATATTATTATATTTATACACTAAGAGTTTCGAGATGATTCCTCATGAATTTTTCTAGATATTTAACAAAATGTCTAAAATGCAAGTGTCCAATAATCAATGGCCATATAGTGTATATGCGCAGATGTTTATTATCTCCCCATGTCTTGCGCATATTTTCTTAGTTTTCACTCAATCATGACAGATCAATCAAGTCTACGAGATTTATTGCAAAATATTTTTGTTACAGTATGTTTCGATAAAATCATGTATATTTAAAAAAATAGTCACAATTTCATTTTAATTTCGGAAGAAAAAAGTACTTATTAGTACTCATAAGTACCATATAATGCTACGAAAAATATTGACTTGTACCCTAAAATTAAAATTACCCTAAAAGAATGCGACTTTTTTTAAAAACACAGATTTTTTTTATTAAAAATATGTCGGTAAAAATATAGATAAATAATAGTTTTAGTGAAAACCACAAATCAATCCACCAATTTTTCCGTTGTTTACGATTATTTGAAATTTTGGATCCTAAACTATAATGGCGGCTACCTCCTTTGGAAAACGTTTTGGACCCTTGGTTTTATATTTAATGTTGTTTGCCTTGATGTGTACTATCACCCTTCTTTTATTGTAAAAACAATTTAGAATCACCCTGTACATTCTTGCTAAAGCTGTAGTTTTGTTGTACTATTTGATGTCTGTTAAGTGTTATTCCTAGTGTTTTTTCTGTTTATCATTTTTACATATAGAATGGTGCTGTTCCATTTTCTTTGGTGAAAGGTGTTCCATATGCCCCTAATAACTGATTTGGCTCTATTAATTCTATTTTTATATATTGACGGAATTGAACTCATAAGATGATAGATTCAAAAGGAAGAAGTGACACTATCAATGGTATATGAAATACCTTTCAACAAAGAAATTGGAACAGTGCAATTTTATACAGGAATGGCAATCATAAAGTTAAAAACTAGCATTAAAGAACATACAGAAAAAAAGTCATATAGCATAATTAATTTTGAATATTTTCTAAATAACGCTTTTAATATTTTATGAATACTTAAAGCATTGCTCGTAAAACAATGCACACTTGTATCACATATTCAGGCCAAGACATTAGATAAATTACTGGGAGGCTGCCCTAATCAACGCGTATCGCCTAGTTCTTCGTTTCTAAATTCAGGTATTGATTTTTATGGCCTCTTTTCATTACAAAAAAAGTTAAAAGAAATTTATTTCAATGATCATGTGGCTATAATTTTATGCAAGCATACGAAGGCTATTCAGTAAAGATAGTATGCGATTTATCCGCTGCTGCATTTATCGCTGCCGTTAAAAGAATTTTTGTCAGGAGAATCAGAGTAAATACGCTAACTTCGTCAAATCCTTCAAATATCATTTGCTTAGGGCCGTATGTAAAGCCTTGAAACTCTAGTAGTTCAAGTCGAAGGGATCCTATTTTTTCCACTTTCAGATTAAATAAACGCGTTTGAAGTGCCTATACGTAACAGGCCAGTTTTTAAGTAGCACTCCGAATAACGGTATATCACAACTTAATGTTATAAATATTTCTGACATTAGATAAACTCATTGACACTAATTACTATATATCTTCAATTCATTTGGAAAAGTTGGTCTAATGACTGCCTAAATCATTGTCAGCAGCAGGGTAAATGGATAATAACAAGAGAAAATATTATGTCGAGATCACTGCCGTTATTAAAAAAAAAGAAAATTCATTACCAAGTTGTAGGCTTTTGCCTTGATTAAGAGAATAATTGGAGGACAGCAGAGTTCATGCAGTTAAAATAAAAGCTTCGTCTGGTATATTTTTATGAGGAATTTCTAAAATATCTTTGCTGTCCATTTAGAACAATTAACTATAAGTTTTATGCATCGTTGTATTTTTATATTATTTTAAAGCAATTATACTGATTGTTTTATATATTAAGTATGTTGCATATTAGTATCTTTTGTTGTGTAATTGTTATCTAAAGTATTATGCGTAATTTAAGTGCCGAAATATTCCATATTTCATTTCCGATCAGCATGTTTTGGTGTGGAAGTATGTTTTTCGCTCTACCAAGTGAGCAATCTGGAAAAAATAATCATCAAGCTGTTGATCAATAAATCAACAACACGTGAGTAACATTCCATCCAATTGTGAGTGAAATGTACTGTCCAGGTGTTACTAAAAACAATTAAAGAATTCGGCAGTACTTTTAAGAATAACATCATTTATATTATTGCAGTTGATTTCATTGTGTTTATGCTTGTGGTATATTTGTCTACTTCTCAATTTACAATTTTTTTGCGAAAATATGTGTAATCTTTTACTATTTGAGAATGTTGCGTTGAATGCAATAATATACGTCGAACGAGAAACATTGGGTTGTTCCGAAAGTCCTTTCCTTTTGGGAAAATCAATTTGTACCGGAAGATTCTATTATTTAATTATTAGATATTATTTCCAATATTTAATACATAGATATTAATGGATAAAATTTTCCGGTACATTGATTTTAGCAAACAGAAAGGACTTTCCGAACAACCCAATAATAAATTTGGATTTTCCTTTTTAAATTATTGTTATATGTTATATATTACATTATTGTAACTTCTACACAGGTTATATTTTGGGTTACTTTAATACTTTGTCACCATATAGTTTTAATAATTTTCTCAAAAAATAACGAAATACAACAGACTGGGTCATTTACATTCATAATGCGTTAGTGGGCTCTGATTGTTAATGAGGTTTGACAAAAGCGTGGTAAGGAGCATTTCTTAGAAAATCTATTTCGAAAACATAATCCATTCTTTCTCTTGATTGCAAAGGTGTTTCATAATTATTAGGATGAACGAAGCAACTCCCTTACTAGGCTACACAAATTACATTTTGTTACACACATTACAGAAAAAACTATTCAGTATTTTGGCTTGAAATTAAACATAAAAACTAGTCGTTGGGGGCCACCGTAATACTTACCCATCATGGATATGTATATGAAAATAAAACATGTGAAACTATTTATACAATGCATTGCAATTGATAAACAAAATTTAAATATTGTTAATATACATAGTAATGCTATAATAAGAACTGATGATGTACCAATTTCGAAAAATTATATAAAACGCCAAACTACTCAAGTAGTACCGAACTGCGTAAATGAAACATCCTTATAACTCTAAAAATAATAATACTATTAACTAACAATTAACTGCGTCGGATTAAGCGTCTCATTTCGAATTAAAATATACTTCTGAATTGAAATTTGAATGAAATACAGGGTCATGAAAAATCGAAGAATGTGGAAAACAAGATTACAAATATCTCGGCAACTAATAATCCGATCGACTTCGTTCTATATGCAAAATGTGAGTTATTTTATTGCCTTTTACGTCCATTCCTTAGAAGAAAAAATTTCGAAAAGTTTTATATACCTTTCATCAGAACGAATTTTTCGAGAGTCCGAAAAAAATAGTTCCGGATAATCGAGGTTGCTGATATTAAATAGGGTTCGTCCCATTCTTACATACTAACTACATACAAAATTTCAAGTCTCTATCTCAATTTGTTCGGGAGATAGAGCGTTTACAGACAGACAGACAGGCAGACGGACGGCAGAAATTTTTTTCTAAAAATATGTTTTTCGGAATCTCCACTATCTAAAACGTGTAAATCCGTCAAAAAAAATTTTCGATTTTCAAAACGATTGCAAGACTTACCCTATACTACGTATGATGGGTAAGTAATAAATCATAATCTTTAGATTTGCTCTTTTTTTTCAGAATAACCTAAAAAAAATTATTATTTTAATTAATTTACTTTACATGTTTTTCCATTACTGGCACATTTTTGGAAATAAAATATGAAACATGCATATTTTCAGAAGAAAGTAAATCATGGATTCAATAATTTTAAATAGAATCATGATTAATTAAATTAATAATTATACTTTCATTATTTAGCCAAAATAACTCTAAAACTGTTTTTTTTTTTTTTTTTTTTTTTTTTTTTTTTTTTTTTTAATTTAATTTGGGAAAGAAATATTCTTTTTGGATTTGATAGAAAAAATATGATCTGTAGATTCTGGCAATAATATTTTCTTATCTAATGATTAAAAAAACATTTTTGATTATTTTGTTGACATATTTTTCTATTATACGGATTTATATTTGTAAACAAAAATGAAACTGCGCATTTCTTGCATTAAATACAAATTGGTGAGTCACTAAAAATGAATAAAAGTCATGAATAATTAAAATATGATCGTTGTATTAAAATTTCTTATTAAAAAATATATATATATATTTTAATAAGCAAGGAAACCTATATATATCTGCATTTTGCGAAGACGAAATATTTTAACTACGGAAAATGACAGCAAAATTGTTATTTCAAACCGTAAGAGAACATTATACATTCTTATATTAAAAAATGTATGTTATTTGAGAAAAAAATATACATTTTAATAGAAAACATTAATAAGATTGGTTGGAAATGGCGCGTATTTTGGTGCTCATTAGTTTTAGTCATATAATAAATTCACGATCTCTTTTATGAAATTTTTAAAATTCCTTTTTTATGAAAATTATAGCATATTTTGAATTAAAATTTGTGAAAATTTAATTATTTACATTCAACTATAAAAGTACCTATATTTCAGCGTTAATAATTCAAATGCACAATTTAATTTTATTTATTACCAAGAAGATACTTAAGTGTTTTAAAAGAATTATATCATTTTTTTTCTTTTGTAAATTAGTAACTAAAGAATTGTAAATAAATAAAACTAATTGTTAAATCCGTTATATAAAGTGCTATTCGAATTCGAAGGTTGAAAATTGAACCAAATGAAATATATTTACTAAGACGAAGTAATTACTATTAGTATTATTTTCAATATGTTTTCCTTTTAATAACAATTTATGCAATATATTAGTTCAGTATCAACAAAACCAGATTCCAAATGGTTTTTTTTTTTTTTTTTTTTTTTTTTTTTTTTTTTTTTTTTTTAATAGGACTTTGAAGAAGCAACTTTCTTCAAACTATCTCCGAATATATTATTCTAAGATTATTATCAAAGATTATTTGATGTAAATTACAAAGATTAAAAACATATCTATTCCAAACCATTTGCGAAAACAACATACGTTGTTAGAAAATGTAGAAACGTCATTAAAAGAGCTTTTATTTGGAAATTTAAAAACATTTTGTAAAGTTTTGTCTCGAAAACACTTTTTTATGCCAGTCTTATATCATAAAATCCGAGAAATTTCTTAAGAATCTTGTCTGAAATTACATTTTAAAAAATGCGTCAAAACTTAAAATAACGTTTTTCTCTTAATAAATATGCAAAAATAATTTAAAAAAAAATATTATCAAATATTTATCGTAATAAATAATGCTTAACGAATCGAAACAAAGTGTGGCTTTTTCGAGTTTAATGCTTATTAGGCTTAAATATATAAAAGAAATGCATGTTTCATTATTTGAATCTAACTTACTAAATATATCAGTTAAAATAAAATTCATTAGAATAAATGCAACAAATGATTTCTGTTATGAAATATGTAACATCTTATCCTATTTTAAGATAATTTTAATGTATAATTTTGAAGAGTGCATATACATATATTAATACCAAAGAAGCTTTTACATTATACTTATTAATTCAAATAATATTATTTTGAGAAAAATCAGAAAGATTATTAAAAATAACAAGAAGTAGAGCAACCTTTGATGAATACAAAATGGATGTTTTGCATAAATCATCTAAATTCAAATGGCATATAACTCATGGATTACTATAGACTGAGTAATCCGCATGAAAAATATGCTCATGTACTACGATTGTTAATGAGTTTTGTCAAACGCATGTTAAGTAGTATTACATGGATAATCTATTTTAAAAACATAATACATTCTACGACTTGATAGTGAACAACTAAACATTTTTAATACTTTTGAATGTAAATAATGCAATATTGAATCTATATTTTGGTCGATATATTTATGATAATGAACTAAAAAGTTGTTTAAGGGGGCTCAGGGGTTGAAAACTTTTCAAAAAATCGATTTTTTATGATCTAATTTGATTATTCATTTAATTCTTAACTCAATGCAAAAAACCGCATACAAATATTTGCATTTTTAACGGAGTTATAAGCATTTATGTATCAACACTTTCATAGCCGCATCTATATAATTTGAACGTTAAGTCGCGTTTTCTCAAAACTTGATTTTTGATGACTAAAACCAAGATAAAAAAAAAAAAAAACTATTTGATGGAATGACTTAATTTTTTTGCATGCATATAACATAATTATCTAGATTATGAATTAATATATTTTAGATAGTTTAATATTTTGAGTATTTTTAATGGAAAAAAAGTTGTATTTTTTAGGGGTTTTTTTAAATTTTCAACTTTAAGAGATTTTTTAATGCTGTTTTTATTAAGTGATAGTTATATCCTTAATTAATAATCTAGATTATGATGTTACATGCATGCAAAAAAAAAAAAAAAAAAAAGAAAAGAAAAGAAAATTAAGCCATTCCATCAAATAGTTTTTTAAAAATCTTGGTGTTAGTCGTCAAAAATAAAGTTTTGATAAAACACGACTTAAAGTTGAAATTATATGGATGCGGCTATGTAAGTATTGATACATAAATGCTTATAACTCCGTTAAAAAGTCTAATATTTTTATGCGGTTTTTTGCATTGAGTTAAGAATTAATTGAATAATCAAACTAGATCATAAAAAAAAATCAATTTTTTGAAAAGTTTTCAACACTTGAGTCCCCTTAACCCTTCGGACTCCGGTGCCTTTTACACACATTTTATTCGAATAGCACCACTTTTTTAAAAGAATTTCCTTGAAGTAGACAATTTCAATAATTCGCTGATTAAATAAGAGGAAATTTTTATTTTCCTTTATTACTGGTGCCACAAACAAATTTTGGAAGGAAAGATGATGTCTCCGCAGCTGAGACAACGGAGTGGCAAGAGTTAAAATCGTCAAAACTGTAAAGTATTGTAATAAAATGCGTTGGGTCGTTTTGAAAGTCGTTTCTGTTTGAGTAAAGTTATTCGTAACGAAAAATTCTATATTTTAATTATTAGATATTGATTCCGATATATAATGTTTAGTAATTAATGGGCAGCATTTTCCGGTGCGAATTGATTTTCCCAAATGCCCATGACTTTCTGAATAACCCGATCGAAAATAGTATTTTTAAAATATTTTACTTAAATAGGTTTTTGTAAAATTGTACACACAGTTTTTGGCACTGAAAAAAAATCGTATGAGATTATGCTTAATGATAACACATTCTTCTTTACAAGGGATCATTATTACTGCTATACATTTGAATTTTTCTGAATAAGTGCTTTATTATAAAATTTATTAATTTTTAAAAAGTTTATCAAAAGACACAAAAATTTTATTTCTCTTTTTCATTTTTTTTTATTTTCAATTTTTTTAATTTTTTTTATTCGAGTATAACATGTACTAAAGAACTTTTATTCTTATATTGAGGTTTAATTGTTATTTCTGTAATAAAGCATTACAGAGAAGATTATGAAGAATAAAAACTTAAAGTAATGATTAAAAGTTGGAAAATTGACATTGTTTACAAACCATCTAAATGCAAATGGCATATAAATTATGGATTACAATTGCTTTGGTTATGTGCATTCATAATGTGCTGGTGAATTGTGATTGTTAATGAATGTTAACAAAAATAACAGAAAATTTCTATTCATAATCCATTTTAAATTCACAATGCATTCTGCGCCTTGGCGATGTGAGTATGTAAACATATTTAGTACAACAAGAGCGAGTCGTACTGTTTCTATCATTATTTGCATTAGATTCATTTTCGTGATGTGGTACTGAAATAGCCATTTTAAATCTATTATTACATAATTTCAAAATACTCAACCTATATTTAATCATTATGTTTAAATAACATTAAAAAGCGTCTATTTTATTGTTTTTGTTTTACAAGTTTAATTTCTGACACAATATTACATTCAAGATGTTTGTTAATTTCAACAATGTAAATAAATAGATAAATAAAAACATAGATGTTAACCTCTCTTAATTCTTAAGAAATCTGATACAAGGCAAACAAGTTTAAATTCGGAAAGTATTTATAATAATATGTGTCTTATTTTAACGTGGTACTTAGTAGATTTCATTTTAAAATCGTTTATTAAATAAATTTTCTAGTTTGAAGTACTTTCGTCTACGATTAGACTCCGGGATAATAAAGAGATGTTGGCATCTAAGATAAAAAAAAAACAGCTCTAATGGTTCACAGATTGAGGAACGACCACGCACTGAATAGTCAAAATACATCACTGAATAGTCAAAATACATCATCAATATGCCTGTCAAAATACATCAATTTATTGTTATAGATTAGAGACCTTACTTAATAATTTTCCTATAAACTGTATCCTATTTTTAATTCCGATAGAATACACTCAAAACTAGGTAAGTTTTAAAAAAATACACAACAAACATACATATACATATTAAATATTTAAGTTTATTTCTCCCATCCCCAGTCAATATTCCCTTTTTGTCCCAAAATAAAAGAGCCTTTGCACTCTCACAAATGGATATTCAGATTTTACGAAAATTTATTCGATTTTTACGAAACCGTTTCTGGGAAATGCTTCGAGCGAACACTTCGTCAAATTCACAATATTAATTTCTTCACTTATTTGAGAATACAAATTTCGTCAAAAGTGGGTTGGTGGTACCATCTATCGAAAAGTTTAGAAGCACCTATATTTATTGACACAGGGAAAAGAACCCAATGTTTTCGCAGGGATTCGAACTGCCTCCTACAGTGTGGGAGCCCGGAGTTCTAGCTTTCAGGCCGTAAGATCCTCGGATAGATTTAATCGTAAAGGCATCAGTAGCGGCTCGTCGGGGAGTGCTGAATGAAAATTTTCCTACCACTAAAATTTAGTTGAATCTTTTATCTTATTTATTTCACTAACTTGGCTGATTAATTAAAACTGAAATTACTGTACTATTGTTGCGGTATGAAAAAAATGATGCAGCACCCCCTGACGAGCTGCTACTGAAAGGCATGTAGTGGAGAATTTATATTTTATAAGGCAGAGAGTAATTTTATTGATGCTGTTACAATCCTTGCAAGTTTTAATTAATAAGTCTAATTTATTATTATGGTTTTCTTATGGTTAATGAATAATTATAATATTTCTTGATTAAATAATTTATTAGAGATTTTTTTATGCTCAATGAAGATTAGAATATGGTCTGTTTAATTTGTTGCTCAAAAATAAGAAATTTTGATTAGCATTTATCACTTTGAGTTTGAGTAGATAGTTAAGATTTTAACACCTTACTGTCTATAGAAGGGAGAGTCAACAATTACGTACATTTTTTATTTGACTGAAAAATGATATGCTTCTTAAATGAAAAATAGATTCTAGAATTTTGAAATTTTATTTACCACATTTTAAAAGGTTTTGTTGAACACATTAATTTTTTTTTTCAAATTAAATCATAACGAACAATAAATAATAAATAAATACACAAAAAATAAATAAAATTCCTAAGAACTTTAACAGTTAAAATAAACTAATGCAGTATATAAGAATAACTACCTATATTTCAGTATTTCCTGAAATACAGTAAAGAGTGCCGTTTTAAAATATATTATTACTGATTAACATAAACCAGAAAATATCTGTTTGCTAAAATCGCAGGGTTTGAGGAGGAACAGTATCGTTCTCCTCTTCTAATAGTCATCGCAATAGATTCTATAACCCTTTCTGGCACGGACAAATTCTGTTAGTAAAATGAGAAATTATCGACTGACACCGGAATTTAGAAATGACTTTTTAAGAAATCAGGAACTCCTTACTTAAGCTTTTATTGTGAATGCAAGATTTTATTAAGATATTATTGGTGCCAATTGCAAGTTTGGAATTAAAATTAGGTGTGTCCAGACCGGACACACTTACATAAAATATTTGAGTGTTTACGTTTCGTTAAAAGTCACGTGATTTTGATACGAAATGATCGTCAAAACGACGACATATTGCTCGAGTATTGCTGAATCGTCAAAAGTGAGAGTTTTATTTCTGAGAAGTGTGTGTAATACCGCAGATAAGAACTTGTTTTATCATATTAATAACATAATGTTTAAGCATGAAGCATTATTCGTTGATGAATATTACATATCATTGACTTAATTTCTGTTATAATCCCTTGAGCGGCACTGGTTTATCTACAAAACCACTAAATGTTAATTAACACATGATACATTGGTACTAGAATTTCGGTAAAAGAAATTTTGGTTTATTATATCTGAGAAGTATAGCCTTTTTCTTATTCACAAATAAATTTCTTTTTCAAAATCCGGTGTCAATCATTAATTTAAACATTTAGGCAATGGAATTACTTTGCGCCGTAAAGGGTTAACAAAGAAAAATACATATGAATTGTATACAGGGTGTATCTAAACTACTGGGCAAAACTTTAAGGGATGATATTAGAGATCAAGACAAATAATATTAAATGGGAAACTAAGGGTCCCAATCGTCTTCCGAAAGAGATAGGCGCCTTCAAAGTTTAGGGTCCAAAATTTGAAATGATTATAAAAAACGGAAAAATTGGTCGATTCGTTTGCGGTTTTCACGAAAACTATTCTTTATGACAGTATTGTCTTGAAAAGAAATTATAAAGATAAATTTCAAAAAATGCCGATAGAGGGCGCTTTAGACTTTCGAGTAACGGACAAATATTTTTTTACCGTTATTTATTGCATCGCATTAATTTTTTTGAAGTTTAGACATAAACTTAAATTTTGAGCTCAAAAACTGTGGTTAAACAGCGCAAACTGAACTGTGTTCAATGGGAATGGGTAGGTTCAAATTTCAAATGATTATAAAAAAACAGAAAAATTCGTCAATTGATTTGCGATTTTCACTAAAATTATTCTTTATGTTAGTATTGTCTTGAAAAATTATACAGATAAATTTCAAAAAAGGTCGATAGAGAGTACTTTAGACTTTGAATTAAAGTACAACTATTTTTTACCGTTGTTTTTTGCATCTCATTAAATTTTTTTAGAAGCTTAGACATAAACTTAAATTTTGATCTGAAAATCTGAATCGTTGAGAGTGGTTAAGTAGCGCAAACTGAACTGTGTTCAATGGGAGTGGGGAGGTTCAAATTTCAAATGATTATTAAAAACGGAAAAATTGGTCGATTCGTTTGCGGTTTTCCCTAAAAACAATTCTTTATGTCAGTATTACCTTGAAAATAAATTTTAAAAATAAATTTCAAAAAATTCCGTTAGAGGGCGCCTTAAACTTTAGAGTAACCAACAACAATTTTTAACTGTTATTTTTTGTATCTAATTAAATGCTTGCAAAAGTTTAGACTTAAATTTTGAGCTCAAATTCTGAATCGTTGCGAGGAGTTAAGAAGCGCAAACTGAACTGTGTTCAGGAGTTGAAATGTTACCCTGCCCACCCTACGAACACAGTTCAATTTTTCGCTACTTAATTACTCACAACGATTCAGATTTTGAGCTCAAAATTTAAGTCTAAGCTTTTAAAACATTTATTTAGATTAAAAAAAAATAAAGGTTAAAAATATTTATTGGTTACTCTAAAGTTTAAGGCGCCCTCTAACGGAATTTTTTGAAATTTATCTTTAAATTTTTTTTTCAAGGAAATACTGACATAAAGAATGGTTTTAGAGAAAACCGCAAACGAATCGACCAATTCTTCCGTTTTGTATAATCATTTGAAATTTGAACCTTCCCACCCTCATTGAACACAGTTCAGTTAGCGCTATTTAACCACTCTCAACGATTCAGATTTTCAGCACAAAATTTAAGTTTATGTCTAAGCTTAAAAAAAATTTCATGGTATGCAAAAAATAACGGTGGAAAATAGTTGTACGTTACTCTAAAGTGTAAAGCGCCCTCTATCGAAATTTTTTGAAATTTATCTTTATAATTTACTTTCAATACAATACTGACATTAAGAATTGTTTTAGTGAAAACCGCAAATCAATTGACCAATTATTTTGTTTTTTTATAATCATTTTAATTTTGAGCCTACCCACTCCCATTGAACACAGTTCAGTTTGCGCTACTTAACCACAAATTTTGTGCTCAAAATTTAAGTTTATGTCTAAACTTTAAAAAATTTTAATGAGATGGAAAAAATAACTAAAAAATAGTTATTCATTACTCCAAAGTCTAAAGCGCCCTCTATCGGCATTTTTTGAAATTTATCTTTATAATTTATTTTCAAGACAATACTGACATAAAGAGTATTTTTAGTGAAAACCGCAAACGAATCGACCAATTGTTCCGTTTTTTATAATCATTTCAAATTTTGGTCCCTAAACTTTGATGGCGCCTATCTCCTTTGGAAGACGTTTGGGACCCTTAGTTTACCATTTAATATTATTTTTCTTGATGTGTACTACCACCCCTTAAAGTTTTGCCCAGTAGTTTAGATACACCCTGTATATGTAGGTTTATTTTTATTTTTCCAATAAAACTTGTAAGTTAGAAAAAAAATACATCTTTTATTGTTATCACATACACCTACTATAACACTTACTATAACGATTTATTTTATATCCAAATTATAACTGTGAACTATGTAAATTTAACCAGTAACATTTTAACTGATTTCTGGAGTGAAATTTTAGTGGCCGCTTTATGTAACAGCGCAATTTGTAAAATAGACATTTGAGGTTAGGCAGCACAATTAGATTCTAAGTCATCTAAATGCAGTTGTCAATATTAATTTAGTGCTTTCTCTAGGATAAATACTTATTAAAGGTTGGTTAGCTTAGAGTGTCACTATTTTGAAGATAAGTTTCTTGGAGGATATTTTGTGAATTCAATAGCGCAATTTTGAATTTTAAGTCTGCGATAAAACAATGCTTTTATATATATTATTAAAATTCCGTGAGGAGCAAATAGAAATTCACATTTTGTTTATTTATCAATCTATGTATCTGTGTCTATAAACATTAATATCTTTAATATGTGATGTTTTTTCTGTAAATAATGATTATTTTTTACAGCAAAAGATGACTTTAATTATTTACATTTTACAAAAATAAATAAATAAATAAACATTAGAATAAACATGTAAGAAAGAACAAAAAAAAAAAGTGATTTTTAGTATATTTTATTAGAGTAATGCATCATTTAAATATTTTTAATGCTGAACTAAAAGATGTCTTTAATTTTTCACATTTTACAAACATCAGTCAATCAGTAAATAAATAAATCTTTTTAAATTGTCGGAAAAGACATATCCTTTGTATATTATATATGAGTAAAGCATTAATAAAATAATGATTGTTTATTTCTTTTAACTAAACGTTAAATGATGATTTCAGTGATTCTTATTTTACAAAATAAATAAATAAATAAATCTCTGTAAGGTACCGAAAAAAACGATTCCTTAGTGTATTTTATGACAGTAATGCATCAAACTAATTTCATAATTTACAAATTTCTAAATATATTAAGAGTTTACAAAATTCTAAATAAAAATTATTTTTTTTACTAATACAATATTACAAAGTTAAATAAATTAAATAAAGTAAACCGCATATTTCTACAATAATTAAACAAGCAGATACAACAATTTTTGCATCCTTCTGCAATAGTTTTGCCTTGCGAGTAACTGAAAGTTCAAGTCCATATATCTCAGAATGGAGTTTGTCATAATTTGTCCTGTTTAAAAGGATCTATCTATTTTTGTTTTCAAAATATATGTATGATATTTTGTTCAGAGTTTCTAAATTATGTTTTTAATAAATTACCATCCGGGAGATTTTTTATTTCATGTAAAAATTTAAAAAAAATTGCTCTTCAACTTAAAAATTGCTATCAAAAATCTTCTTTTTAGTTATACACCGGGAGGCGGTAAGGAACAAGACAAGGAACAAGACACCCGGCCGGGACGCCAACCGTTAGGTTTATGGACTAAAGGTCCCGGCGGGAAAAACCCTATCCACGAACCAGCACCACCACCTGCCACAGGGCACCCAGAGCGACGACATATATTAAAGTAACGAGAACAGAATATTCCTATCTGGAATAAAAATAAAATAGCACACAAGTATCACCATACATAGAAAACGAAGTAAAGTTACAGGAACTGACGGTTTATAGGTAACCGCCAACTAAGATAAAAACAAGACAAAACATAAATAAAAATAACAATCATAAGATTAAGCACCTGTAAATAGAAAACTAACTATGAACAGTAATCAATAACATTAAAGAAAATAAATATCTATTATACTAAGCATTATAATAGTTAAAAGTTGCCAGTGGACAAAAAGTACTGACAAGATATAAAATACCACCAGTTAATGATATCTGATTGTGAAAAAAAAAAAAACACAAATTAAAAATACATTACAATTTATAATAGTCCACAAAGGCACAGCTACTCAAGAGGCATATTCCAAGTCTATAATTATTACTCAATATGTAATAGTCTTTGAAGAATATTTTAGAGTTCAATATTGAATACTGAATGACACTGAATAGACAGTCACCTCATTGCGTTCACAGATGAAAATCTAGGATTACATAAATTTCGATTCGAATATTAAATTGCAATCGGTCTGCCAAGGCATATCTTGGTAGATAATATGGCTCGTAGGTTTACCATTAATCTTTTTGCTCCCAATCCACCATTTTTTTAATACTTTAGAGTGATGGGAAGGACTATGGTAAACATACAAGTCAATCGTTAAAATTGGGTTTTTAGATGTTTTCTATCAAAATGTGATTTGGCTGACCGATTGCATTTTAATATTCAAATCGAAATTTCTATAATCCTAAATTTTCATTCCTGAAGTCGGTGAAGTGATTGTCTGTGCTGCCGCCTCCCGGTCTAGTAGATGTCGTAAAAAATACTACATATTAAATCCCCCATATTTTGAAAAAAACTATGCAGATCTACGCCAATTGTGACACATAGAACCCAAAAGTAGCCCAAGTTCAAAACTTTAACTATATTTCTATCTATCTATATCACTTTTTTATGGACACGATAACTTCCATAAATCTACACAAGTCTCTTGGCAAGAAATCTCCGTCAAGATCGTTTCTGCCAGCCATGAATTGCGCGTGCCAGCATCCGTACCAATTTAAACAGCGGTTCCTCCGGAGGTGCTGCATCAAATTATTCACACCACTTAAATTATATGATCATTTCAGTTTTTTTAATCAACAAAATTTATCGAATAAATAATGTAATGTATTCCGTTAAATTTTAGTGGTTAGAAAATTTTGACGCAGCACTTCCTGACGAGCCGTTACATCCGTACCAGCCACGTACGAGCCAATACTCCAAATTGTAATTTATTTTTCTCATCAGTACGTTTTGTTGTACATTTTGCATTACTTAATCCAAACATTTTTCTGATTCAATTAGATGAATTTTCTGTTTTGAAAAACCGGTAATAAAATTTTAAGAATTCTGTAAAAGACGTGGAAAAAGAAGTTGGGAATTGCACGTGAAGCGTAGCAAATGAGGTGCTTCGTACGATAACGACGTTTTAAAAACATCACTCTCATATATCAATTTCATAAAATTGTAAATAGTTAATTAAAATTGAAATGCGCACCAAACAATGTTTTCGCTTTACCATTATGTAATGGAATACTTTTGTGTGGACTTGTAAATCAATAACAAATGTTCTTTGCACCACAGATTATGCAAAATATGTATTATAATATGTACTTTATAGATATTATGCATATCAATATGCATATCATTGATGCATATCAATTTTATTATGTTCGAATGAGTGTAACACCATTAAAATGCATTTGAAACATTTTCCCCTATTGACCGTAGTGTAACGGAATATTTTTGACTGTCCCTGTAATTGGTCTATGCATCCGATTTTCATAAAATTTGAAATAACTCGACAAAATTATGTAATAATTATGTATTTTAAATTTCAAAAAATTGAAATGCGTATGAATTTTTCCCCATTCACCGTAATGCAATGGAATAATTTTGATTGTCCCTGTAATTGATCTATGCTTCCGATTTTCATAAAATTTGAAATGACTCGACAGAAATATGTATTAATTATAGATTTTAAATTTCAAACGATTCGGTTGGGTAGTTTTTGCGATGTTATATGCCGACGGACGGACGGACTAAACGACAATTATAGGTGCTACCTATTCACATAATTACGAACGCACCTAAAAAGGCATTATTTGAAAGTGTTTTTCAAATAAATTGGTCAATTAAGGTGTTAAGCAAAATGGTGAACTTTTAAATTATATAATATCTATTTTTAATTTTATAAACCATATGATCCGTTTTTCCTTTTTTCTCTTGTTTTTATTTCGCCTTTTTAAAGATATGTCTAGAGAAAGATACGTTCCTGGAAGGAAAACCATTAATGCATGCAGAAAATAAATAAATTAAAATTTTGATTTCTGAACCTTTTAAAATGTGCGCATGTTTGATATGCAAATAAACTAATTCTAAGTTATAGAGGCGGAAGTTATCCTGCTTGTCTGATAGTGATAAACGAAGGCCAGAAAATATCGCTGAAGGGAAGTCAATAATGAGGAGTCTCTCTAGCTTGATTCCGATAATATATACACATTCAAACAACAGAGTATATTGACAATGCACGTTAACAAATTTCGTATTTGATAGGAAGAGTACTTTATAAAGGTATTATAAGTGTAAATTATTAAACTTTCGATTCGGGCATTTGTAAAAATCTTTAACAAATTATTTTTTAACACGTTTAAATTTTGGGGGGATAAATGTGATAGTTTATATTTAGATGTAAAATAATCGACTTTTAAACGGATTGAAATAATAAATTGTTGTAAATGATAGTAGGGAAAGTATTTCTGACTAATGTTAATTTTAAGATAAAAATTTAAATTTTGGACTTAAAAATGTATTATAATGTATTACATTTCGCTTTTAAAATGTATTATAGCATTAAGTTGTAAATGACGGTAGAAAAAAATCTCATATTATTTTTATGCTGCAAATTTATGTAATTTTTAAGATAAATGATATATTTCACATTTTGATGTAAATAAATCGACATTTGAATGTAGTATGATATAAATTTGTTTTAATTGACAGCAGGTAATAAAATTCTCGATGAAATTAATTTTCAGTTGCACAATTACGTAACAGTTTTTTTTTTTGTAATTTTAACATTTTTCACTTAGATGCGATATAATCGAATTTAAATTATATTACAATATTAATTTATTATAAATACTGGTAAGAAAAAAAATTAATCATATTAATTTTAAACTAAAAATTTTTGCATAAAAAAGAAGATGCTTTTCTACAAAACCGTAATACTGTCAAATTAGCTTACCAATATTTCTCTATGGTTCTTAATGATTTTTATAAAAAAATTATATGAGGAGCCCAGAAGCCAAGGGGTACAAGTGACAAAATTTCGATTTGGAGTAAATTGAGTTTAAAGATAATTGATGTTAAATTGGAACATCAATAACAATTGAGTGAATTGAAATAGGAAATTTCTGCTTGTTGCATTCTAGTCTTTGAACTCTTATTTCAATAACTGTTAACACGTTGACGGACACTTGCGTCTATAGCCGTCAAAGCGAAAATTTTAAGTGTTGAAATTAATGATTGACACCGGGATTTGAAAATAATTGTATTTATAAATAAGAAAAAAGCTAAATTTTACGAATTTAATAAATAGAAGTTTTTTTTACAAACATTCTGGTGCCACTGTGCTCTTTGGGAATTAAACTTTGGGAACTTGTTCTTATTGTCCGTCAATGTGTTAAAAAATAAAGTACAATTTTCTTTAAATGTATAAATAATCAACATTTTTTGTCTTTCGAAAAAAGTGGTTTGCCTCTATAACTCAACAAATAACAAGAAAATCACCTATATTTCTTTACCTGAAATGAAAAAAGCGTATTTTTAGGTCGTCTGGGTACTTAGTTTATTTTTTTCAATTTTGTCACTTATACCCCTTGGCTTCTGGGGTCCTCATATATAATCCAAAGTACAACAATATTCCCAATGCATTCCGGCATTTAGAATACTGCGCAATCAGATTACATTTATATCATTAGCATTATATTTCTTGGATCGAATATTAATTATGTAACAATAGTTTAATTATTTAACTGGTTAATATATTTGAAAAAAAAATTAAATTAATGTCTATTTTTTATGTCTTTTATAGAACTTTTAATGTGTTGTCACCGGTTTTTCAAAACAGATTTTTTAAAGTAACCAGGACGATGCAGTATTAAGTAATCCAAAAATTTACAGTTACATTTTACTGGTGAGAATAATAAATTATGACTGAAGTATGAACTCCTGTACGCGGTTCGGGCAAATTATGATTGGCAAAAAGACGTTGCCCGATCGAAGTACGGTCAAAGTGGAGAAGTGGTTAATAAAAAAATATTGTAATAGACTTTCTTGAATTTTTCTACATCAAACTGTTTTATTTTATTTTGTTTCAAAATTTTACAGAACAATAATATTGTTTGTATTTAAATGCTAAAGAAATAGCTTTAAAATGTTTTATATTATAATATCTCAAAAATCAACAACGGAGGATATGTTTAAAAACACGTGGTAGGGATTCATACTGAAAACGGGTTCTTGCCAAACAGTGTCACATTGTACATACAAGGCTGTCGCAAGCAATAACTTTTTAATCCTGACTGACGCCATTTTTTTTTTTTAAACAGAAATCCATAAGACACACTCTGACAAAATTCGCCAGAGGAAATATGACATAGAATATACATTACAAATAAACCAGTGAGAACAGATTATAAAAACCAGTCGCCTATGGTGTCCCTGTACATAGGTTGTACAAAAAGATTTGAAAACTTTCCTTTTTGAAAACTTTCAGAAAATTAGATAAATAACGAATGAAACTACTCTCAAATTTTCCTTTGCATGAAGCGTTTAATAAAAAGTAAATATGCCATTTAAACTTTAGTTGTAGAGTTGATAACACAGAAATCTCATCCAGAACATTTTCTTTCACAAAAATTCTTTATAGGCTTTACTGACATACAAACAGCCAGACTTAAAGGTTTATCTAAAAAGATTGGAGATGCTATCTCACATAAATAAATACTGAATTTTAATGTTCTTTTCTAGCTTTTGGAAAGTGAAGATTTTTTTTAATTTTACAGAGCTTTCGGTTAAAAAAATTTTGTCTTTTATTTATTTATTACATTTGACCGTAAATTCATACATTTAATTATTTTTAGAGCAATAAAAATAATTTTAAAGCTTATGAAAAACGAAAATAAATTTGAAACATTATGGAAATTTTATACAAATTCAAATTTGCTTTACTACATTGCTTTTAATCTAATAAAAGACAAATTTTTAAATTTACCTATGAGGCAACTCACATTAAGAACAAGCCAAATATTTTTAATATACATCAAATAATATTATTCTAACAACGGCCTCAAACATTAGATCAGATACTTACAAAAGCAGATGGTATAAGCTTATTATCAATATATATTTTTGTAGGTGAAAGATATGTAATAACATAATTCTACAACAGACATTTTATTAATTCTTTCAGAAAGCTTATAAAAAATTACATGAATAATGACTGACACTACTCTCAAATTTTCCTTTTTATAAAGATTGCATTAAAATATAAATATAGCATTTTAACTTTATTAATAGAATTAAATTTATCTTCTAGAAAGAGTAGATTTTTATTGCTTTTATACAGTTATCAGTTAAAACATTACTGTTATCTATCTTTCCCTCATTTGACCATAGATTCATATACTTAAGAATTTTGAAACAATACAAGTAAATCATAAAAAAAAATCAAATAAAATAGAAATTTCATTTAAGTTCAAACATGTTGTTCTTCATTTCCTTTAGAATTCTAATTCTTCAGGTACAAATATGAGGAAAATCACTTTTAGAACAAGTTAAAATCTTTAAATGTACAATTAAAAATATATTGCTAACAAAGACCTCATCCCTAAGTCTAGATTTTTACAAAAGCAGATTTTGCCAAACGTAATTTTGTAAATGAAAGCTTTGTACACAGGTTCAACAAATGGCTGAATAATTTCTGAATTCTTTACAAGGATTTTCATAATATTACATGAATAATGATTGAAGCTACTCTCTTTCTGAAAATTTTCTCTTTCATGAAATATATAATAAAATATAAATATGGCCTGTACTCTTTATTTATAAAATTGATATCAAGTAGTTGCTTTCTGAATGTTTTTTTTTTTTTTTTTTTCAAAAAATCTTTATAGGATTTACTCACATAAAAATTGTCAGACTAACGGATTTATCTATAAAGAATAGCGATACCTTTCGCATGAATAAATATTGAAGTTTAAATTTCTTTTTCAACTTTTGAAAAGAGGTATTTTTTTTATTGCATTTACATAGTTATTGGTTAAAGAAAATATTGTCATTTATTTATTTATTTTACATTTGCCCGTAAATTCATATACTTAATTATTCTTAGATAAATACAAATCACTGTCAAGCACGTGATAATATATAATAATTTTCAAACATAATGGAAATTTCATTCAAATTCAGATCTGTTTTACTTCATTGTCTTTATTCTACTGAAGAATAATATTAAGATTCACATATGAGAAAATTCCCCTTTAGAACAAGGTAAAACCTTTAAATATACATCAAATAATGTTATCCTAACAACGGCCCCAAACTTTAGAGCAGATACTTACAAAAGCCGATCGTATAAGCTGATTATCCAAACGTATTTTTATAGGAGAAAGATTTATACACATAACATAACTGTACAATTTAACATACTTTAGATGTACATCAGTGATATTGTTTCAAAGGGGTTAACCTTTAGAACAGATACATAATTATGCTTTTTTTAAAAAAATACTAACCGACTTCAAAAAAGAATCAGGCTTGGCGACAACTTGGCGCTAATGCATATGAATGCATAGTTTTAATATGCTTATGATTTGAAAACGGTTGCAACAATAAAAAATTATTTGCGACAAATCATTATTTTTTTTATCAAACCCACATTTTTTATTTAAAAATATTCTAATCATCAGAAATTAATGAAATTAAAATGGGGCGGTCATCTTATACTTTCAAACAAAAAAAGAATTATCAAAATCGGTTCATTTTTAGGGAAATTATGAATGAACAAGAAATACATACAGATCGAAATCATAACCGAATCCTTGAAATCGTTTAAAAAGATCTCCTATCGGTGTAAGAGTGATAGCCTGAAATTTTATTTATTTATTGTACACACACATCTGACTTGTATGCTCGACATGAAAGCCTGCGATTACCTGAAAAATGTACGCTTTTAATTGGATGACTGCTTCAAAAAATTTTGGAATTTTAATGTTTTTATTTTTAAATAGTTCTAATTGCAAGAATTTGATAAAATTGAAATGGGACCATGTGGGCATCTTACACTTTCTAACAAAAAAAGAATTATCAAAATCGGTTCATATTTACGAAAGTTATGCGTGAACAACAAATACATACAGGTCGAAATCATAACCTCCTCCTTGAAGTCGGTTAAAAAGCAATTAATAAAAGCTGATTATTCAAACGTATTTTCATAGGCGAAAGATTTGTACATAGGTTCTACAAAAAGTAGAATAATTTATTAGTTCCTGTCAAAAATTTTCATAAAATTACATAAATAACGGATGAAACGACTTTTAAATTTTTCTTTTCGTAAAGCGTGCATTAAAAAAATAAATATAACATTTTAACTTTATTAATTGAGTTGATATCGCAGAAATTTCATTCAGAACATTTTCTTTCACAAAATGTCTTTAAAGGCTTTATACACACACAAAAAAAAATTGTCAACCTTAGGTGTTCATCAAAAAGGACATAGGACATGCTTTCACATAAAAAATACTGAAGTTTAAATTTATTTTCTAACTTTTAAAAAGGTGAGATTTTTATTGTTTTTACACAGTTATTGGTTACAAAGTTTTTGTTATCTATCTATCTATTCATATTTAAATTTAAACTTTGCCGCAAATTCATTCATCTAATTTTATTCCTAGAATAAAATTTCTCAAATCATTGTAAAGCATATGAGAACCAAAAATGAATTGCAAACATAATGCAAATGTCATTCAAATTCTGGTTTAATTCATTGCATTTATTCTTTTAAAAATTGTTTTAGATTCACATATGAGGCAACTCATTTTTAGATAAAGCTAAAACTATTAAATGTATACCAAATAATTTTATTCTAACAACAGTCTCAACCTTTAGAACACATATTTACAAAAGCAGATGGTGTAAGCTGATTATCCAAGAGTATTTTTGTAGGTGAAATGCTTGTACATAACATAATTCTATAAAAGATAAATTATTAATTCTTTCCAAAAACTTATATAAAATTACATGAATAATGAATGACACTACTCTCGAATTTTCTTTTCATTAAGTCTGCATTAAAGTATATATACGACACTTTTAATTTATTGATAGAGCTGATATCAAAAAGTCTCTTTCAGAACATTTTCTTTCACAAAATATCTTTATGGGCTTTACTCCCATAGAAACTGTCAAACATATGGGTTTATCTAACAGGAATAACGATACTATTTCATATAAATAAATATTGAATTTTAACTTCTTTTTCACCTTTTACAATGCGATAATATTTATTGCCTTTGTGCAGATATAGGTTAAAATATTATTGTTATCTACCTTTTCTAAATTTGACTAAAAAATCATATATTTCAGAATTTTGAAACAATTTAAATCATTACAAAGTATATGATAAACAAAAATGAATTTCAAATAAAATGGGAATTTCATTTAAGTTCAAACCTGTTATTCTATATTTCTTTTAGTATTCTTAAAAAAACTTCAGGCACAAATATGAGGAAAATTACTTTTGGAGCTGCTAAAATGTACATCAAACAATGTAATTCTAAGAAAGGCCTCATCCCATAGTCTAAAGTTATACAAAAGCAGATGTAAAAGTAGATGATCCAAACATAATTTTGTAGGAGAAATATTTGTACATAGGTTCAACAAAAGGCTCAATAATTTCTTAATTCTTTCCGAAAACTTTCACAATGCAGCATGAATAATGAATGAAACGACTCTTAATTTTTCCTTTTCATGAAATCTACATTAAAATATAAATATGGCCTTTTCACTTTATTAATAGAATTGATATCAAGAAGTCTCTTTCTATCATTTTTTTTTTCAAACCATCTTTATGACTCATGTAAAAACTGTCAGACTTACGAATTTATCTATAAAGAACTACAATACTCTTTGCCATGAATAAATATTGAATTTTAACCCGCGAGTAATCGCGACTTTTTTTACAACGTCATTAGTCGCGCTTGGTCTTTTCGCCGCTGGCCCCCCGCATACCAAATATGTAAAATAAGAAATATTTTTCACCTAATATAGAAAATAACATTACAACTAAGATATAAATTTGCAGTTTTCTGAAAATATGCATTTTATTCATGAGATCTGGAGTAATTGGAAAAAGTAAAAATGAACTCGCATTGGTGACTTTTACGTAGACTTTTTTCCAATTTCAACTTTGTTTCTAAAAATCTACCTGAAAGAAAAACAGAGGTGTCCTGTTACTTCACTAAGGTGCTTGAGAAAGCTTCAAAGTCAGCTACATGGTAGATCTCCGCTGTATTTGTAATGTGATATAAGTTAGGAGAAGATAAGTTATACGGGCGGCGAAAAGACCGACACGCGACTACTGACGGGTTAACTTTCCTTTTCAACATTTGGAAAGAGAAGATTTAGTTGCTTTTACACAGATATCAGTTAAAAAAATATTATATTTATTTTTGCTACATTTGACCGAAAATTCATATACTTAATGATTTTTAGAACAATACAAATCATTGTAAAATATAGAATATTCAAAAATAAATTTCAAGCATAAAATTTTAAATTGGTTTCTTTAATTTTGTCCCAGATTTTTAATTACTGCCTCAAAAGTTTTATACAACCAATCAACCATAAGCAAGCAAATGGAGAAACAAGGCGAAAAAAGTGATTTTTTGATGAGAGTGAGTTTTGGATTTTAATTAATTACTCAGTTAATAATTAGATCTTCGAAATTCTGACGCTCAGGTACATCAGGAGAGATTTGGGACTACTCTCAAAAAATTTTTGAGGCTCGTACATGTTGTAGATTTTCCTAACCATCGCAGACACACATACACGCAGACAGACAGAGCGTTTTGTTCTTTTATTAGTATAGATTCGTGTTTCATTATTCTCTATAGCATCACTTTCAGAAATTTCAAGAAGCTCCATTGAGGCAGAATCATTTCATGTATTTTTAGCGCGTAAGATAGCTATTGATTCTGGGATAATGGCCAGCAAATAAAATCGTAATGCATAAATTATTATGTATCTTTTAAAGTTAATTTGTAAAATATTATGTGTTACATAATCTGACTAAAGCTGTAGTTTTCTTGTTCTATTTGATCTCTGCTAAATATTGATTTCAATTTTGAGTTTTTATTTATACAAGTCTTACATCACAAATAAAAAATTCCGAGGAAATTATTAGTCATTTGGCTAAATTTACATTTCTAAAATTAAAATGCGTCAAACCATAGCTGCCAACTTTCAACTAATCTACCGTTAATACCTGGATTACTTTGATCCGGGTTAAGGACATTTCAAACCAGAAAATATATTTCATGTATATTTATTTATTTAATTTCAAGACTGTTAGTGGAACATATTTAATTTCATTTCTTTAAAAAATTTCTGGTACGAAACTCAGTAAACCAGGGTCAAATTAACGCACATATTACGGATAATCTATGTCAGGTTGGCACCTATGCGTCAAACTATAAAATAACAGGGTGTCGAGTTGTCAGGGAACAACGGGAGAAACACAGTCAAGAAAAGTGAAATCTGTCAGTATTTTCTTACAGAAAATACTTCAAATAATATAAAGAGATTATATAAAATGAATTTATCCTTAAAAAAATACTGGTATTTTTCACCTATATTGACTGTGTTTCTATCTAAACACTCGCCACCCTGAATAATGTTTTTTCTTAATAAAGATGCAAAAAGTACATATAGAAATATTACTTTCAAATATTTATCCTATGAAATATGACTTCGCGAATCGAAATGAGCATGGCTTTTTTCTAGTTTAATGTTTATTAGACTCAGATATCTGAGAGAAATGTAAGTTTAATTATTTGAAACTAAACTAAATATATCAGGTAAAATAAATTAGCAAATGATTTCTGTTTTACAATATTTAATATCTTATCCTATTTTGAAATTATTTTAGTGTATAATTTTATAGAGTCCATATGCATATGTTAATACCAAACAAGCTTTTACATTTTGCTTATTGATTCAAATAAAATTAATTTAAGAAAAATAAAAAAGATTTTCAAAAAGATTATTAAAAATAACAAGAAATAGAGCAACCTTTGATGAATATAAAGTGGTGTACAAATCATCTAAATTCAAATGGCATACAACTCAAGGATTACTATAGAGTAGCCCTCTAAGCGTCTGGAACGTAATATTCCGTATACTAAGCTCCAGTTTTCACTGCAATATAAGCAATATTTAAAATACTATAATTCTATAGATTTAATGAATTTTCAATACACCGAAAAATGATTCATACTCTGGAGGATTACATTCATGCTTATAATAAAGTTTTCTGTTATAATGTTGAAAGAATCATATTTTCTTAACATTTAAAAGAAAATGTTGGGAAAACAACATTATAATTTTACCCTTTTGCAAGACGCTTGGAGGGCTAGGTAATCCGCATGAATAATGTGCTCATGTACTCCGATTGTTAATGAGTTTTGTCAAACGCATGTTAAATAGTATTTTACAGATAATGTATTTTGAAAACATAATACATTCTACGACTTGATTGTGAACAACTAAACATATTTGATACTTATGAATGCCGATAATGCAATTTTGAATCTGTATTTTTGTCGATATATTTATGATAATGAACTAAAAAGTTGTTTAAAATCTGCAAAACTGTAAAGTATTGTAATAAAATGCATTGAATCGTACGAAAATTCGTTTATGTTTGGGAAAGTTTTTTTGTACCGGAAAATTCTATATTTTAATTATTAGATATTGATTCCGATATCTAAATTTTAGTAATCGTTGAGCAGAATTTCCTGGTACGGATTGATTTTCCCAAATGGCCATGATTTTCTGAACGACCCAATCGAAAACAGTATTTTTAAAATATTTTACTTAGATAGGTTTTTGTAAATTTGTACATACAGTTTTTGGCACTGAAAAAAAATCGTATGCTATTATGCTTAATGATAACACATTTTTCTTTAAAAGTCTTCATTATTACTTCTATACATTTTAATTTTTTGAGATTAAGTGCTTTGTTAAAAATTTTATTAATTGTTAATAAATTTATCAAAAGAAACAAAATTTTTGTTTCTCTTTTTCAATTAATTTTTATTTTATTTTATCTGAATATAACAAGTACTAAAGAACTTTTATTCTGACATTGTGGTTTAATTGTTATTTCTATAATAAAATATTTAAGCGAAGATTATGAAGAATAAAAATCTAAAGTAATGATTAAAAGGTGGAAAATTGGCATTGTTTACAAATCATCTAAATGCAAATGACATATAATATATGGATTACAATTACTTTGGTTATACGCATTCATAATGTGCTGGTGAATTGTGATTGTTAATGAATGCTAACTAACGTAACAGAAAATTTCTTTTCATAATCCATTTTGATTTCTCAATGCATTCTCATGTAATAAAATTACAGAGAAGATTATGGAGAATAAAAACCTAAAGTAATGATTAAAAGTTGGAAAGCTGACATTGTTTACAAATCATCTAAAGGCAAATGACATATAATTTATGGATTACAATTGCTTTGGTTATATGCATTCATAATGTGCTGGTGAATTGTGATTGTTAATGAATGTTAACAAACATAACAGAAAATATCAATCCATTTTAAATTCACAATGCATTCTGGACTTTGGCTATGTGAGCGCGTAAACTTATTTAGTGCAACAACAGCGAGTCGTACTGTTTCTATTATTTGCTTTTTATGCATTTTCATAATGCAGTATTAAATTAGCCACTTTAAATCCATTATTACATAACTTCAAAATATTCAACCTATATTTAATTATTATGTTTAAATAACTTTAAAAAATACCTATTTTTTATAATTAAGCTTCTGATACATTATAACTTTCAAGAATTTTTTTTTTTTTATTTCGACAAAGTAAATAAATAGATAAATAAACAATCAGACAAGTATTATCGGAAACTGTGAAGAGGGTTTCTTTTAATATTTTTTTCCACGACTTAAATGTGAACAACTAAACATGTTTAACAGTTAGGAATACGAATAATGAATTTTTGAACCTGTATTTTTGGTGATACATTTATAACGAACTAAGAAGTCGTTTAAACTCTGCAAATCTGTAAAGTATTGTAATAAAATGCATTGGGACGTTTGAAAAGTCGTTTCCTTTTGGGATAATTTATTCCTACGAAAAATTCTATATCTCAATTATTAGATATTGTTTCCCATATCTAATCTTTAATAATTAATGGGCAGAATTTTCCGGGGTGAATTGATTTTCCCAAATGGCAAGGACTTTCTGAATGACCCAATAGGAAACAGCATGTTTTTTTTTATATTTTTTTAGATAGGTTTTTGTTGCTGACACAAAAATCTTATGAGATTATGCTTAATGATAGAACATTCTTTTAAAAAATCCTCATTATTACTTCTATACATTTTATTATTTGTGAATATATGCCTTGTTATTAAATTTATTAATTGTTAATAATATCATCAAAATAGCAAAAATGTTATTGTATTTTTCAAAAAAATTGTATTGTAATTTATCAGAGTATAACAAGTACTAAAGGACTTTGATTCTTACATTATGGTTTAATAGTTATTTTTATAATAAAAATTACAGAGAAGATTATGGAGAATAAACCCCTAAAGTAATGATTAAAAGTTGGAAAACTGACATTGTTTACAAATCATCTAAATGCAAATGACATATAATTTATGGATTACAATTGCTTTGGTTATACGCATTCATAATGTGCTGGTGAATTGTGATTGTTAATGAATGTTACCAAACGTAACAGAAAATTTCAATTCATAATCCATTTTGAATTCACAATGCATTCTGCACCTTGACAATGTGAATGTGTAAACACATTCAGTACAACAAGAGAGAATCATATTGTTTCTATTATTTGCTTTGTATTCATTTTCGTGATGCGGTACTGAAATAGCCACTTTAAAACCATTATTTCATAACTTCAAAATTTTCAACTTATATATAATCATTATGTTTAAATAACATTAAATATCGTCTATTATTTGTTTTTGTTTTACAAGTTAAGCTTCTGATACAATTCAGTAGAATCTCGATTCATCGTTCTTCAAGGGGTGCGAGAAAAAAAAAACGATGGCTGCGGGAAAACGATGAATGCGGATTCACTTCAAAATACGAAAAAACACAATTTTTATGTTTTACAAATGCATGCAATGTATACAGTGTACTAATAAATACGAATTTGTTGCTTACTAAACTGTGAAAAATAATTCGAAGTTATAGAAAATTGATATTTATTTTTAAAAACTAATATTTTTGTGTGGTTTTTCGTTCATTGTTTTTTAATTAAAAAAATGTTTAAAATGTACAACATTTTTCTAGTCAATTTCTGTAATTTCAAAAGCATACATAAAAGTCCATGCAGTTTCAAATCCTGTAATTTTATTAGACAGAATTAACACTGGGGCTCAGCTTCGGCGGCATGAACGTTATCCTCTTCTTTATTTCTCTTATGTTTAGGACAACACATTTAGCAATATCTTCATCAATGGAAACATAATGCTGTCCTCACCTAAATACAACCTCTCTTCATCTACGTTATTGTCGCCATCATTAACACAAACAGCACAAATAAGTTATTTTTGGATAAAGGACATAATTCCAGTTTGTATGTCATTTGGATTCGCATGACTTTCAATTTCATTTCGAAGGGGAGAAAAAATTTACAACGATGAATGCGGGAAAACGACTTTTTGAAAAAAGATACTTGTGGGCTTCGTTAACATTATTTAACTATAATTTGTTTAGAGACCGTAAAAATAAAACGACCAATGCGGGAAAACGATGGATGCGGGAATGGTAGATCGGGGTTTTACTGTATTACATTCAAAATGTTTGTTAATTTCAACAAATTAAATAAACAGATAAATATAAACATACATGCCAACCTCTCGTAATTCTTTCGAAATATGATACAAGGCAAACAAGTTTAAAACCGGAAAGTATTTATAGAAAAATTTGTCTTCTACCTACATGGTACTTTGTAGATTCCATTTTAAAATCATTTATTAAATTAAATTTCCAGTTCTAAACACATTTGTCTACGACGAGACTCCGGAATAATTATGAAATGTTGGCATCTATAATTTAAAAAAAAACGCTCTAATGTTTTACAGATTGAAGAACGATTACACACTGAATTGTTATCAGTGCTTGTCAAAATACGTTAAGTTTATTATTGGATTACAGATCTTTAATAATTTTTATAGATTCTGTGTCTTATTTTTAATTTAGGTAAAATAGACTCAAAACTGGGTAATTATTACACGACAACTGGTAGTTACTTAATTTTTGTACTTGAGATAGATCTCTTAGTCAGCACCACAGAGTACAGACAGAGCCTCAACTCGGCTTGAAAAGAACGCCGTCAGTGGATGACTTAAAAACTAAACCATCGCGTTGGCGATTTTTATCCTCGTGATTTCTGTATAACTGTAGCCTTATTCTGGCTTGGCACTTCTTGCTCAATGCTGATTTGATTATCTTTGCACACGTGCTTATGCTATTTGATCTTAGATTTCCGCGCTTATATTGATTCGTAATTATTGTTATTGTTCTTGAATTTTCAAGTTTAAATTATTAGGTCGTTATGTAAAGAAGAGACACATGCATTGTTTGCAAGACGAATACGTCAAAGTTATACAAATATTAAAATAATTCTTTCATAAATTTCAAAACAAGAAGCAGCAAGCCGTCGCTGTAATTTTTTTTTCTTTTTTCCTATATCATTTGTCGCCAAGGAAGCGATGTTTCGCCGAATTAGCAACCTCTCCTATGTTATGATCGTAGTTTCAGAGTCATCCGCTCGTATCGCTACTGTCTATGCGTAATCCCATGTTAAACAAGTTGCCATTACAGTGTATGAAAGTTGATTCTCTGTTCCGTACTCTGTGTTCAGCACTAGTGTTATCAGATGTCTCTCGTAAATCGGGACGTCAAATGCTTCGAACACCAGTAATATCTTAGTTTATTTCGCCATCTCTAATCACAGATTATTCAGCCATTAAATCAGGTGAAGAAAATTAATTTAAAATACTAGTATTCATAGTATTTGGAGCACCCTTTTACGCTGGACACCAGTAGTCAGTGAGAATCATATCGCCAGTGTAAAATGTTAACGAAAACTTGGAAAGTAAAATGTATTTAAACTTGGAATGAAGATGAGATAAATATAAAAAAAATAATAAAGATTTTTGTGCTGCTTTTGTAAAGGAGAAGGCAGAACTTAAATTATTCAGTAGGTCAAATGTGGTATCTTTTTACCATTTATTTTATATTTCTGAATCGAACAACACCATTCACATTTTTCTGCGATAATTTTTAGAAAATTATGGCAGTTTTTTTTTAATGCTGAGTAAAAATGCAAAGTAATTTTTAATGCAGAGTATGTCCTTTATGAGTGTAAAATAGGATTTTACAGCAACTGCTTATGGCCACTCTTAAAAATTTAGAAAAACTTTTGGTTCAAAAAATGAAGATCCGATGCTTCGCCCCAAAATAAATCTGTTTTAATATGCTTGAATGTAATAAAGTAGTGCTCTGTCTCATAAAGTATAATTTTTGACTTTGTATACATAAAACCTAAAATAACTTAATAAAAATTAATTTTTTGATTTGCGTTTGATTTCATGCGATTCAGAGTTTAAAAAAATACACAACAAACATATATATATATATTATATATTTAAGTTTATTTCTCCCATCCCCAGTCGATATTTCCTTTTTGTCCCAAAATAAAAGAGCCTTTGCACTCTCACAAATGGATATTCAGATTTTAAGAAAATTTATTCGTTTTTTTACGAAACCGTTTCTGGGAAATGCTTCGAGCTAACACTTCATCAAATTCACAATATAATTTCTTCACTTATTTGAGTATTCAAATTTCGTCAAAAGTGGGTTGGTGGTACCATCTATCGAAAAGTTTAGAAGCACCTATTTTTATTGACACAGGGGAAAAAAACCAATGTTTTCGCGGGGATTCGAACTGCCTCCTACAGTGTGGGAGCCCGGAGTTCTAGTTTTCAGGCCGTAAGATCCTCGGATAGATTTAATTGTAAAGGCATCAGTAGCGGCTCGTCGGGGAGTGCTGAATGAAATTTTTCCTACCACTAAAATTTAGTTGAATCTTTTATCTTATTTATTTCACTAATTTGCCTGATTAATTAAAACTGAAATTACTGTACTATTGTTGCGGTATGAAAAAATTGATGCAGCACCCCCTGACGAGCCGCTACTGAAAGGCATGTAGTGGATTCTACTGCGAATTTATATGTTTATAAGGTAGAGAGTAATTTTATCGATGCTGTTACAATTCTTTCAAGTTTTAATTAATAAGGCTAACTTATTATTATGATTTTCTTATGGTTAATGAATAATTATAATAACTCTTGATTAAATCATTTATTAGAGAAATTTTTTATGTTCAATGAAGTTTAGAATATGGCCTGTTTAATTTGTTGCTCAAAAAAAAAAAAAAAAAAAAAAAAAAAAAAAATTGAAGAGCATTTATCACTTTGAGTTGGAGTAGATGGTTAATATTTTAACACTTTACTGTCTATAGAAGGAAGGGGCAACAATTACGTACATTTTTTATTTGACTGAAAAAAATAATAATATGCTTCTTAAAGGGAAAATAGATCCTAGAATTTTGAAATTGTATTCACCAAATTTTGAAAGGTTTTGTTGAATACATTAAAATTATTCTTTTCAAATTACATGATAACGAACAATAAAAAATAATTAAATACACACAAAAAAATTGATAAGAACTTTAACAGTTAAAATAAACAAATGCAGTATATAAGAATAACTACCTATATTTCAGTATTTTCTGAAAGGCACTAAAACGCGCCGTTTTAAAACATATTATTACAGACTAACATAAAGAAGAAAATACCTGCTTGCTAAAATCGCAGGATTTGAGGAGGGACAGTATCGCTCTCCGATTAGCAACTGCAAAAGTTTCCTTAAAATGCATTGAATTTAGTCGTGATTCCCGAAACATAAAACATCCCCAAACATCCTTGCATAAATATTTGAGAGTTTACGTTTCGTTAAAAGACACGAAATTGTTATTTCGTACCACCATTGTGGTGCGAAATGATAATCAAAAACAACGACATATACTTCGAGTATTGCTGATTCGTCTAAAGTGAGAGTTTTATTTCTGAGAAGTGTGTGTAATACCGCAGATAAGAACTTCTTTTATCATATTAATAACATAATGTTTAAGCATGAAACATTGAAATGAGATGAAATTTACATATTGACTTAATTTCTGTTATAACCCCTTGAAGGGCACTGGAATATCTATAAAACCACTAAATCTTAATTAACGAACGTCACAATGGCACCAAAATGTCGGTAAAAGAAATTTTAGTTTATTATATCTGAGAAATATAGCCATTTTCTGATTTACAAATAAATTTGTTTTCAAAATCCGGTGTCATTCATTAATTTCAACATTTAGGCAATGGAATTACTTTGCGCCGTCGAGGGTTAATAAAGAAAAACACACAGGAATTGTATGTATGTATTTTATTTATGCGTTTTATTTTTCAAATAAAACTTGCAAGTTCAGAGCTCCCAAATGGTCCGCCAACTGAACATCAATATTTTCTTAGCAAGATTTTCGTTTTATATTTTTCATGTAAATTGCGCAGAAAATGCCTTCAGAGTTTAGTTTTATCACAAAAACTGTAGAAACCAACTATGAAATTTTTTGTTAAAAAATATTGGTGTTCAGTTTGCGGACAATTTGAGAGCCCTATAAGTTAAAATAAAAAATATATATTTTATTGCTATCACATACAGCTGCTATAACACTTACTATAACGATTTATTTTATATCCAAATTATAACTACCGGGTGTCCCAAAAAATGACTGATGGATTTTAAAATTCAATAACTTGCAAACGGTGACAGCTATTTAAAAAAATTTTGCAGGAAGGTTATGTATAATGTCAGGAGTTTTTTTACCGTAATTTTTATTTTAGTTTGCATCTCAAACAATAGATGGCGCTGACGGCGATTGAAGGCCAGGTGATCAGTGCTGAGTGAAGCGTCGATCTGGCCTTCAATCGCCGTCAGCGCCACCTATTGTTTGAGATGCGAACTAAAATACTAAATTACAGTAAAAAAACTCCTGACATTGTATATAACCCTCCTGCAAAATTTTTTTAAATAGCTGTCACCGTTTGCAAGTTATTGAACTTTAAAATCCATCAGTCATTTTTGGGACACCCGGTATATACTATGTAAATTTAACCTGTGACATTTTAACTGATTTCTGCAGTGCAATTTTAGTCGCCGCTTTAATGTACCACCGTCATTTGTAAAATAGACATTTAAGGTTGGGCAGTACATCTCATCTACATGCAGATGTCAATATCAATTTAATGCTTTATTTAGGATAAACACTTATGATAGGTTAGTTACTTTCATGTGTCATTATTTTGAAGAGAAGTTTCTTGGAGGATATTATGTGAATTCAATAGTACAATTTTGAATTTAAAGTCTGCTATAAAACAATGCTTTTATAAATATTATTAAAATTCCGTGAAGAGAAAATTCAGATTAATTTTTGGTTATCTATCTATCTATCTATTTATGTGTATCTATAAACATTAATATCTTTAATTTGTGATGTTTTTTCTTTAAATAATGATTATTTTTAAACTAAACAGCAAGAGATGACTTTAATTGTTTACATTTTACATAAATAAACAAATAAATAAATAAACAAAACATTGGAAAAGACAAAAAAAAAAAAAAAAAAAAAAAAAAAAAAAGGCGATTTTTTAGTATATTTTATCAGAGTAATGCATCATTTAAATATTTTTTAATGCTAAATATTAAGAGATGCCTTTATTTTTTCACATTTTGCAAACATCAATAAATAAATAAATAAATAAATAAATAAATCTTTTTAAGGTAAGGCGTTTCCTTAGTATATTTCATAAAAGTAATGCATCAATAAAAAATGATTTATTTATTTATTTTTTAACTAAACATTAAATGATGCCTTCAATTATTCACATTTTGCTAAATAAATAAAGCTTTGTAAGGTACCGAACAATGTTACAGAAACTTATTTCATAATTCACAGGTTTTTAATCATATTAAAATGTTTCATACTTCTAAATAAAAATGCAATTTTTTAATTGTTCTTAATAATAAAACATTAATAAGTTAACTAAATTAAATAAAGCAAACTGCATATTTCTACAATAAATACATAAGCAGATATAACAAATTTCGCATCGTTCTGACAGTTCTGCCTTGCCAGCATCAAAAAGTTTAAAACAATTTATCTCAGAATGAAGTTTGTTATAATTTGTTCTATTTAAAAGGATATGTCAATTTTTTTTCGCAAAATATATGTATGATATTTTGTAAAGAATTTCTAAATAATGCTTTTAATAAACAACTTTCCGGAAGTTTTTTTAATTTTATGTGAAAATTAAAAAATTTGCTCTTCAACATAAAAATTGCTGTCAAAAATCCTCTTTTAGTTAGACTGAGTAGCGGCAGCACAGACAGTCACCTCATTGTGCTCACGGATGAAAATAGAGGATTATATAAATCTCGATTTACATATTAAAATGCAATCGGTCTGCCATGTCATATCTTGGTAGATGACAACTAAAAACCCGATTTTAGCGGTTCGGTTGTACGTTTACCATTATATTTTCTTGCTTCCATGCCACCATGATTTTATACTTTTTGGCGCAGGGAAGCACAATGCTAAACCAATGAGCCAATCGTTAAAATCGGGTTTTTAGGTGTTTTCTACCAAGACATAATTTGACATGCCAATTGCATTTTAATTTTTGAATCGAGATTTAACTAATTCTAAATTTTCATTCCTGAAGTCGAAGAGGTGATTGTCTGTGCCGCCGCCTCCCGGTCTAGTAGCTATCGTAATAAATACTACTCCATATTAAATCACTCCATATGTTGAAAAAAATATGCAGATCTACACCGATCGTGACCCATAAAACCCAAAACTAGCCCAAGTTCAAAACTTTAACCATCTATCTTTTATATCACGTTTTTATGGACACGATAACTTCCATAATTCTACACAAGTCTCTTACAAACTGACATATGACTGGCAAAAAATCTCCGTCAAGTTCGTTTTTGCCAACCATGGTTTGACCGTACCAGCATCCGTACCAGTTTTAGCGGCTCATCAGGGGGTGCTGCAACAATTTATTCACACCACTAAAATTATATGATAATTTCAATTTGTTTTAATCAACAAAATTTGCCGAATAAATAATATAAATTATTCCGTTAAATTTTAGTGGTTAATAAAATCTGATGCAGCACTCTCAGGGCTCCACAGGGCTTTTGTAATTCTAACTGGCACCACTTTTTTTAAACAGAAATTCCTAATACATGTTTTCACAACATTTACAGTGAAAATGTATTTTAAAATTTATATTAAAAGAATACTGGTGCGAACGGAATATAAAAACAGTCGCCTGTGGCGGCCCTGCATTTCCTGACGAGCCACTACTGCCGTACCAGCCACGTACGAGCAACCATATTCCAATTTGTAATTTATTTTTCTTACCAGTAAATCTTTATTGTACATTTTGCATTACTTAACACTAGAACGCCGGGAAATTTTAAGCAATTTTTATAAAATATATTTAAACCCAGAAAAATATTATTTAGTTTATCAATTTAGCTCATTTCATTGCAACTAATATATAACTTACATCTTAAAGATTTTTCTGGTTTCAATCGACAATTAGTCCAGTGATTGGTGTCGAATTGATACCTTTCCGGCGTTCCAGTGTTAATCCGAACATTTTTCTGATTACATTAGATAAATTTTCTAATTTGAAAAACCGGTGATAAAAATTTGAAAATTCTGTAAAAGACATGAAAAAGAGGGCATTATTTGAAAGTTTTTTTTTTTTTTTGCAAATATTTTGGTCAGTTAAGGGGTTAAACAAAATGGGGTACTTTTAAAATATATACTATTGTATATTTAATTTCATAAACCATATATTAATTTCATAAACCATTTGATCTGTTTTTCCTTTTTTCTCCTGTTGTTATTTTGCTTTTTTACAGAAATATCTATAGAAAGATGCGTTTCTGGAAAGAAAATCATTAATGCAAGCAGAAAATAAATAAATTAAATTTTTGATTTCTGAACCTTTTTAAATGTGTGCATGTTTGGTATGCAAATAAACCAATTCTAAGTTAGAAAGGCGGAAGTTATTCTGATTGTCTGATAGTGATAAACGAAAGTCAGAAAATATCGCTGAAGGGAAAGTCAATAATGAGGAGTCTCTCTAGCTTGTTTCCGATAATATACAGACATTCAAACAACAGAGTATATTGACAATGCATGTTAACAAATTCGTATTTAATAGGAAGAGTACTTTTAAAAGTTATACTTGCTAATCATGAAACTTTTGTTTAACGCATTTGTAAAAATGCTTAACAAATTATTTATATAATACGCACTTAAAAAAAACTTTAAAACATTCAGTTTTCCTTAAAAGGCGATAAAAAAAATCAAATATTCATATCAATAGTTAATTTTTTAAAAGATATTTTAGTTCTTTCAAGCCTTAATCAGGATTTTTATCAGATAGCATTTTTATAGCTAATTTTTGTTTATTTATACAAATACAAATTTTATTGGCTGTTCTGGTGTTGGATCTGTTATCGTATAACTTAACTCTTTTAACTTTTTTTGTGGACAAACTGTTAAATTTATATTATGTTTCAATTGCGCATATTTTAACTTTTTGTACAGAATTGGAGAATATCTAAACTTTTTGGATGAATGTCTCAGTTTTGAAACAAAATGATGTATTTGTATAAATAAACAGCAATTAGTTATTAAAATATCCTGTGATAAATTACTTGGAATTTCACGAAAGTAGAAAGAAGTTTTAAATAAAGTGTGTATTTTTAACTTGTAACATCTCTTTTATTGTTTGAGTTGGCTTTGAACTGCTTCCCTGGTTTTCCCGTACGTTCTAGGGGCAACATGTTTTTACGAATCATGATTTATTATTCTCATTAGTAAATTTTTATTGCAAATTTTGCATTTCTTGATCTGAGCATTTTTCTGATTCAATTAGGTAAAAATTACTCTTTTGAAAAAACGGTGATGAAAGATATAAAATTCTGTAAATGACCTGAAAAAATAGTCATTAATTGAAAGTTAAAAAAAATATATATTGATTTTTTAAGTGGTTAACCAAAAAGATGAACTTTTTAAAGTAATATATTACACATTTTATATTTTCAAAATTTTCAAAACCTTTGTATCCAAAAAGAAATATTTGTCAAAAGATACTTTACAGGAAATAAAATAATTTATATATGCATAGCATAAATAAAATAAATTTTTGACTTCTAAATCCTTTTAAATGTGTGCATGTTTGGTATGCAAATGAACTAATTCTAAGTTATAAAGGTTGAAGTTATCCTGCTTGTCTGATGATGATAAACGAAGGTCAGAAAATATCGCTGAAGAGAAAGTCAATAATGAGGAGTCTCTCTAGCTTGTTTCAGATAATATATCGACATTCAACAACAGAGTATATTGACAATGCATGTTAACAAATTTCGTATTTGATAGGAAGAGTACTATAAAAAGGTATAAGTGCAAATAATAAAACTTTCGTTTAGTGCTTTTATTAAAAAGTTCAAAAAATTATTAATTTTTAACCACTTTTAAAATATTTTGCGATAAATGTGATATTTTATATTTAGATGTAAAATAATCGATTTTTAAACGGATTGAAATAATAAATTGTTGTAAATGATAGTAGGGAAAGAATTTATAAATGATGCTAATTTTAGGATAAAAATTTAAATTTTGGACTGAATTATAATGTATTATATTTCGCTTTTAAAATGTATTATAACATTAAGTTGTAATAAATGACGGTAGGAAAAAATTCTCAAACAAATTAGTTTTATAAGTAAAATTGTAACACTTTGCGCGAATTTCAATACATAAGTTAAAAAACTACAACGTTATAACGCACAAATTTCATAAAAACACCCCCCCCCCCAAAAAAAAAAACAATCCATACACCGTTTTAAGGATGCCTTGATTTCCTTCCTCAGGGAAAAAAATGAAGTGGGTTCAAAAAACCCGGCTCGGTTATAACCCCAAGTACTGGCTGTGGAATTATTGAAAATATGTCAGCGAAGAGTCTAAACACAAAAAAGAAATGACGTAAGTTTCCGGAAACAGCTAGAAGTCAGAGCCACAACGCGGGATCTCTCCACAATTCTGAAAGAAAAGGGGTGCAAGCCATACCGTTTACTAAAGTAGAAGTATTTTTATGAATATTATAAGCTTCGTAAAAATTTAAATCTAAAGTTGAACTACATTTTTGAATTGATTTTGCATTTTTATAATTAAAGTGATGATTAAAAATCCAGCAATATTTAGCTATTGCAGATTTTTCACATTCCTGATATAAGACATAATTACGATGGTCTTTAAATATAGTTCTTAGGGCAAGCTTCGTTTGCCCAATGTAAGAGAGGCCACACTGACAAAAACTCTGTAAATACCCTAGTAATCATGATCGCCAATTGGATCTTTGGGATTAGAAAAAGTGACTTTATTAGTTAGACAGAAAACGACCTTGAAACTAAATCTATTGAGAATCTGAGAAAATTGTGTGCTAACTTTAGGAAAATAAGGTAATACAACATTTTTAAAATCTTTACGTATTAAATTAGAATCAGAGACAATCAGAGACTTGGATAAAATATGGTTAATGATAGTTAAACTAAATCCGTGATCAATGGCAATTCCTATAATGTAGTTAATTTCGCATTTAAATAACTTAGAATTTGACATATTTTACGGACAAGGAAAATAAGTGTATTGAATGCAGCATGTTTCTGGCGCGGGGGGGGGGGGATGATTGGAATTATAATGAGGGGACAAACTGACAGCGAAAAGTTTTCGGTAAACTGTTGTCAAAAATTCAGAAGTATTACGAATTACTAAAACATCCAGAAAAGCCAGCCGTTGTTGAGTTTCCATTTCAAAAGTAAACTGGATGCATGGGTCTATTGAAGTAAATAAATCGAGTACAGCGTTAACATTATAGTTAGATAAATCAAATAAGGCGAAGGAATCATCTACGTAAAGAGTATAAAATGGGAAAAAATTTAGTTTACAGGTTCTCTCCCTTCATGGTTAACAATATTTATACGTCTAAAAATTCAGTTCAATTTGCTAATAGAATTCTTAAATTCAATCAAACAGGCTACACTAAGGTTTCTTTTTATGTCAAATCGCTTTTCACTAATGTTCCTGTACAAGGTGCTTTGGATTGTTTGAAGAAAAGATTAAATGAATTTCATTATTTTCAATTTGAAATAGATAATTTGATCTCTTTAACCAGCATTTGTTTGTATCCTTTGTGTTTCAGGGAAAATTTTATAAAATGACAGAATGTTTAGCTATGGGGAACCCTTTAAGTCCGGTTTTGAGTGACATATGTATGCATTATTTCGAAGATAAATTATTGAAATTAATACAGTTTCCAATTTATACTCGTTACGTTGATGATTCCTTCGCCTTTCTTGATTTATTTAAACATAATGTTAATGCTGTACTCGATTTATTCAATTCAATAGACCCATGCATCCAGTTTACTTTTGAAATTGAAACTCAACAAAGGCCGGCTTTTCTTGATGCCGGCCGTTTTTTAACAACAGTTTACCGAAAACCTTTTGCTGTCAGTTTGCCCCCTCATTATAATTCCAATCATCCCCCCCCCTTTAGAAACATGCTGCATTCAATACACTTATTTTCCATGACCGCAAAATTTGTTCAAATTCTGAGTTATTTAAATGTGAAATTAACTACATTAAACCAATTGCATGGCTCCGAAATGGTCCGCGAACTGAACATCAATATTTTCTTAAAAATATTTTCGTTTTATATTTTTCTTGCAAATTGCGTTGAAACTGCCTTCGGAGGTTAGTTTTAGCACAAATGCTATAGAAATCTACTATGAAATTTTCTGTTTAAAAATTTTGGTGTTCAGTTCGCGGACCACTTGGGAGCCTTGCAATTGCCATTGATCGCGGATTTAGTTTAAATATCATTAACCGTATTCTATACAAGCTTCCGGTTGTCTCTGATTCTACTTTAATAAAAAAAGATTTTTAAAATGTTGTATTACCTTATTTTCCTAAAGTCAGCACACAAATTTCTCAGATTCTCAAAAGATTTAGTTTCAAGGTTGTTTTGCTCCCCAACTAATAAAGTCACTTTTTTATAATCTCAAAGACCCAATTGACGATCATGATTACTAGGGTATTTACAGAGTTTTTTTTTTGTCAGTGTGGCTCTCTTACATTAGTCAAACAAAGCGTGCACTAAGAATTAGACTAAAAGAACATCATAATTATGTCTTAAGGCAGGAATGTGAAAAATCTACAATAGCTAAACATTGCTGGAAGTTTAATCATCACTTTAATTATAAAGATGCAAAATTAATTCAAAAATGTAGTTCAACTATAGATTTAAACTTTTACTAAGCTTATAATATTCATAAAAATACTTCTACTTTAGTAAACGATATAGCTAGCACCCCTTTTCTTTCAGAATTGTGGGGAGATCCTGCATGGTGGCTCTGACTTCTAGCTATTTTCGGACAGTTACATCATTTCTTTTTTATAATTAAACTCTTTGCTAACACAGTTTCAATCATTCCACAGAATCCACTCTGGGCTATAACCGAGCCGGGTTTTCTAAACCCATTTCATTTTTTTTTTCACTGAGGAAGGGGATCAAGGCATCCTTGAAACGTATGAAATTCTTTTGGAGGGTTTGTGCTTTTATGAAATTTGTGCATTATAACATTGTAGTTTTTTAACTTATGTAAATTAATTTTATGTTTCAAATTTATGTACATTTTGGGATAAACGGAATATTCCATTATTAGATGTAAAAGAATCGACTTTATAATGTACTTTAATGTTAATTTGTTTTAAATAACAACAGGTAAAAAATTCTCGATCAAATTAATTTTCAGCTGCAAAATTATGTACATTTTTTAGTAATTTAAATATTTGTCACCTAGATGTGAAATAATCGAATTTAAAATGTATTACAATATTAGTTTATTATAAATACCGGTAGGAAGAAAATCTTAATCATATGAATTTTAAACTAAAAATTTATGAATAAAAAAACAGAAGCTTTTCTACAAAACCGCAGTGCTATAAAATTAGCTTACCAATATTTCTCTATGGTTCTTAATGATTTTTTTTTTATGAAAACTACGGATAATCGAAAGCACTACAAAATTCCTAATGTATTCCGGCATTTAGAATGCTGCGCAATCAGGTGACATTTATATCACTATCATTATATTTCTTGGATCGAATAGTATTATGTAACAATAGTTTAATTAATTAACTATCAATATTTTTGAAAAAACTTTCAATTAATGTCTATTTTTTCATATCTTTTATAGAATTTTGAATTTGTTGTCACCGGATTTTCAAAACAGATTTCTTTAAAAAAATTGATCAGGACGATGATAGGATTAAGTAATCCAAAAATTTACAGTAACATTTTACTGGTGAGAATCTTATTCCGTGGTGAGAATAATGAATTATGATTGAAGTATGAATGCCTGTACTCGGTTCGGGAAATTATGATTAGCAAAAGCACGTTGCGCGTACGAAGTACGGTCAAAACAAAGAAGCGGTTAATAAATAAATATTGTAATATATTTTCTTGAATTATTCTATATCAAACTGTTTTATTTTATTTTAAATTTTTGTCGAACAATAGTATTGTTTGCATTTAAAAATAGTTTTATAATGTTTTATATTGTAATTTCTCGAAAATTAATAACAGAGAATATGTTTAAAAACATGTGGTAAAAATTCAGGCTGAAAACAGTTTCTTGCTGAGCGGTATAAATTGTACATACAGGGCTGCCGTAGACGATAACTTTTTAATTCTGATTGGCACAATTTTCTCCAACAGAAATCCATGACAAACACAAATTTGGAAGAGGAAATATGATATTATAAAATGCATATTACAAAAACATTGGTAAGAGCAGATTAAAAAAAAAAATATTCGCTTGTGACATCCCTGGACATAGGTTTTACAAAAGATGGAATAACTTACAAATGCTATTCGAAAACTTTCATAAAATTACATTAACAACGAGTGACACTACTCTCTAATTTTCCTTTTCATGAAGTCTTTATTAAAATGTAATTATGGCATTTTAACTTTATTAAAAGAATTGATATCACAGAAATATCTTTCAGAACATTTTCTTTCACAAAAATTCTTTATAGGCTTTACTCACATAAAAATTGACAGAGTTAAGGGTTTATCTAAAAGGGTTGGCGATACTCTCACATAAATAAATATTGAATTTTAATTTTCTTTTCCAACTTTTAGAAAGGGAAAACTTTTATTACTTTTACACAGATATCGGTTTAAAAAATTCTTATTATTTATTTTCCTACATTTGAGCGAAAATTCATGCATTTAATAAATCTTAGAACGGTATAAATTATTGTAAAGCATACGATTAACAAAAATAAATTTCAAACAAAATTGAAATTTCATTCAAATTCTGTTCTGTTTTATTGTATTTTTTTTTATTCTACTAAGAAATTATTTAGATTCTCGTTTGAGGCAATTCATTTTTAGAACAAATTAAATCTTTTAAATGTACATCAAGCAATATTATTCTAACAATGGCCTCAACCAGTAGACCAGATACTTACAAAAGCAGATGGTAAAAGCTGGTTATCTAAACATATTTTCGTAGACGAAATATTTTTACATAGGTTTTATAAAAGATAGAATGATTTATTATTTTTTTCCATACATTTTCATAAATTAATCTTATTATTCTTATATCTATAATCTAATCATCTAATTACTTTTAGAACAATACGAATCATTGCAAAACATACGATAAACAAAAATAAATTTCAAATATAGTGGAAATTTCATTTAAATTCAAACTTGTTTTACTTCATTGCTTTCATTATATTAACATTAGAACCGCCGGAAAATTCATCCAAGTTTTATAAAAATATTTCTCAACGGTATCTTCATTTAAAACATTTAAAGTTATGTATTGAAATTATTTTTGCTCAGTACATATAAATAGCTTAGATTATAAATCGTTTTCTCGTTTGAATCGACATTCCCCTATATGATACGGGTCAAAATGACCCGTCGCCGCGGTTCTAGCGTTAAAAAATACTTTAGATTTACGTATGAGGCAAATCGCATTTAGAACAATAATATAAAGGATATAATAAACAAAAATAAATTTCAAACACAATGAAAAATTCATTCAAATTCAAGCTTGTCTTACTTCCTTGCAACTAAAAAACATTTCAGATCATTGTATGAGACAAAGCATTTTTAGAACAAGCTAAAACCTTTAAATACATATCAAATAATTTTATTCTAACAATTGCCTCAAATTTTAGAACAGATGCTTTTAAAAGCAGATGGTATGAGCTGATTATCCAAACGAATTTTTGAAGGCGAAAAATTTGTACAAAGGGCGATTCTATAAAAGATAGAGTAATTTGTTATTTCTTTCCGAAAACTTTCATAAAAATATATGAATAATGAATGACGCTACTCTCAAATATTTCTTTTCATGAAGTCTGCATTAAAATATAAATACGGTATTCCACTTTATTAATAAAGTTGATATCAAACACTCTCTTTCAGAACATTTTCTTTCATAAAATATCTTTATAAGCTTTACTCACATAAAAACTGTGAAACTTATGGGTTTATCTTAAAGTAATGGCAATACTATTTCACATAAATAAATAATGATTTTTAATATATTTTTCACATTATGAAAAGAGTAGATTTATTTTGATTTCACACAGTTATCAGTTAATGCATTACTGTTGTCTATCTTTTCTATATTTTACCATAGATTAATATATTTAAGAATTTTGAAACAATACAAACCTTTGTAAAGTATATAATAAACAAAAACAATTTTCAAATAAAATAGGAATTTCACTTAAGCACAAACCTGTTGTTCTTCATTTCCTTTAGCAGTCTTAAAAATTCTTCAGGTACAAATATGAGGAAAATCAATTTTAGAACAAGCTAAAATCTTTAAATGTACATCAAACAATGTACAGTCGAGTCTCTATATAACGAAATCCACCGTTTCAGCAAAAAATTCGTTATATAGAGAAATTCGATGTATAGAGAATGATGTTAAAAATCGTATTTAATGTGTGAAAGTTGAACAAATATAATTTTTATCTTTTGAATTAATAATTTGAAATGTTTAAAAGTAAATATTAGCCTAACATTTTATTTCTTAATTATTTAAGCTTTTTCAAAAAAGAGAATAGACATTTATTTGAAAGCTTAATGAAAATCAAATAAGGAAGACTTGCATTAATTTCAGACGAAGAAATCTGTGATTTTTTGTTGTTTTGATTTTAAAATTATCACCCTTTAAAAAAATGCTCCAATTTTAGCAAGGAATGAAAAATTGAAGTTAACATTTTCCTCCATTTGAAAGCCTCTCTCATGTGCCTCTCATTTATTTACATGTGCATCAATCCAATTAACTCTGTTTTGAGAAGAATGTGGCAAGGTGTGTGGGAGATGGGATGAATTCGTTGGATTAAAAGAACAAAGAGAGAAGTAATATTAAAAACAAACCCCTCAGGACTGACGATAAATCAAAAATAAGTTATGGAAAATTGATTCCATATGATTTCGAAGCCTTTTAAAACTGAGTAAGTTAAGACTAATTTATGGAAAAATTTGTTGTATAGAGATCGATATTTCCTATTTAGAGACTGTTTATAATGTAATCATGCGAAAAGGGAACCGTTCCTACTAAAAATTCGTTATATAAGGAAATTCGATGTATGGAGTTTCGTTATAGAGAGACTCGACTGTATTTCTAACAAAGGCTTAGTCTAGATTTTTACAAAAGCAGATTTTGTGAAACGTAATTTTGCAGGTGAAAGATTTGTTCACAGGTTCAACATAAGGCTGAATAATTTCTGAATTCTTTCCAAGAACTTTCATAATGTGACATGGATAATGTATTATTAATATATTGATATAATGAATATTACTCACAAATTTTCTTTTTCATGAAATCTGTAAAATATAAATATGGCCTGTTCTCTTTATTGATAAAATTGATATCAAGGAGTCTTAAGACTCCTTGATATCAATTTTATCAATTTTCTGAACGCTTTTTTTCTTTTTTTTTTTTTCAAAACAATTTATAGGTTTTCCTCACTTAAAAACTGTCAGACTTATGGGTTTATCTAAAAATAATGTCGATATCCTTTCACTCAAATAAATAGTGAATTTTAACTTCCTTTTCCAGTTTTTGGAAAGGAAGAAGTTTTATTGCTTCTACACAGTTATCGGTTAAAAAATTATTGTTAGTAATTTTTTTCACATTTGACCGTATATTCTTATATTTAATTATTCTTAGAACAATACAAATCATTTTAAAGAATATGATAAACAAAAATAAATTCCAAACATAATGAAATTTTTATACAATTTCAAACTTATTTTACTTTACTATCTTTATTTTACCAAAAAAAAAAATATATTAACGTATGAAACTACTTACTTTTAGAACGAGTTAAAACCTTCAATTAAACAGCACAAAATGATATTCTATAACGGCCTTAATCTTTAGAATATATACTTACAAAAGCAGATGGTAAAAGCTGATTTACCAAATGTATTTTCGTAGACGAAATATTTGTACATTCGTTCTACAAAAGTTAGAATAATTTATTAATTATTTTCGAAAATTTTCATAAAATTACATAAATAATGAATGCAACTACTCTCAGATTTTCCTTTTCATGAAATCTATATTAAAATGTAAATATGGCATTTTCACTTTGTTAATAGTGCTGATATAGAGAAATCTCTTTCAGAGCATTTTCTTTAATTAAAAATCTTTATGGGCTTTATTAACACAAAAATTGTCAGACTTAGGTTTGTATCTATAACTAATGGCGGTTGTCTTTCACAAGAATAAATATTGAATCTTATTATTCTTTTTGAACTTTTAGAAAGAGAAGATTTCTATTGCTTTTACACAATTATCAATTGAAAGATTATTGTTATTAATTTTTCATTTTACACTTGACCGTAAATTCACACATTTAACTATTATTTTATTTACAAACACTATAAAGCATATGATAAACTAAAATAAATTCCAAACATAATGCAAATTCTATCCAAATTGAAACCTATTTAACTTCATTGGCTTTATTGCATTAAAAATATATTTTACATTTACATATGAGGTAAATCATTTTTAGAACAAGCTAAAACCTTTATATGTACATCAAATAATATTATTCAAACAACGTTTTCAACCTTTAGAACAGATATTTAGAAAAGCAGATGGTATAAGCCGATTATCTAAATGTATTTTTGTAGGCGAAAGATCTGCACATAACATAATTCAACAAAAGATAGTTTATTAATTCTTTCCAAAAATTTATATAAAGTTACATGAATAATGAATGACTCTATTCTCAAATTTCTCTTTTCATGAAGTCGGCATTAAAATATAATGTGGCATCTTAACTTTATTAATAGTGTTGATATACAGAAGTCTCTTTAAGAACAATTTCTTTCACAAAATATCTTTATAGACTTTGCTCACATACCAACTGTCATACTTACTGGTTTATCTAAAAGGAATGGCAACACTATTTCACATAAATAGCTATTGAATTTTAACTTTCTTTTTTACCTTTTCGAAAGAGAAAATTTTTATTGCTTTTACTCAGTTTTGGGTAAAAACGTTATTGTTATCTATCTTTTCTACATTTGACCGTAGCTTCATAAATTCAATAATTTTCAAATTATACAAATCTTTGTAAAGTATGTGATAAACAAAAATAATTTTCAAACATTACGGAAATTTCATTCAAATTTAAACCAGATTTAGTTCATAGCCTTTAATCTATTTAAAAAAACAATTAATTAAAATTAACATATGATGCAACTTGCTTTTAGAAGAAGCTAAAACCTTTAAATGTTCATTAGTGTTATTCTTACAAAGGCCTCAATCTTTAGACCAGACAATTACAAGGGCATATGGTAAAAGCTGATTATCCAAACGTTCTTTCGTATTCGAAAGACTTGTAATTTGGTTCTGAAAAAGGTAGAGTAATTTATTAACTCTTTTTGAAAACTTTGATAAAATTACATAAATAATGAAGGAAACTACTCTCAATTATTCCCTTTTATGAAGTCTGCATTAAAATATAAATGTGGCATTTTAACTTTATTAATAGTGTTGATATAGAGAAGTTTCTTTCAGAACAATTTAATTTCAGAACATTTTATTTAAAAAAAAATCTTTATAGGCTTTACTTACATAAAAACTGTCAAACTTTTGGGTTTATCTAAAAGGAATGGGGATATACTTTCACATAAATAAATATTGAATTTTTTACTTTTCTTTTCTAACTTTTAGAAATAGAAGATTTCTATTACTTTACACAGTTTTCGATTAAAATGTACTGTTATTTTTTTTTTTTCATCTGACCGTAAATTCATAATTTGAAATATTCTAGAATAACATAAATCAGACCAATTTGAGTTGCTAAAAGGTGTAAATTAAAACATTAAAAGCAGTAAAAACACGCTGTGTTTTACTGTTTACATGTTTGAATTCTTTTTCTGAGAATATCATTTTCCACAAAACAAATAAAGTAAAAATTATAAAAAATTAATTTGCACAGTCTGTGAAATGCCGTCATTAAAATTTCCACGTAATCTTCCATATTATGATCGTTATTATTATTTTACTTTGATGCTTATTTTATTTTCGTTACCATTGACTAGCTTGAGCCCAATTTTGGTATGCAGGATGATGCTGAACAATGCTGAATAATACGTTGAAAAAAAAAAAAAAAAACAGCTTATTTTTCTGTGAATTACAGTGCCTGCGAATTTGTTTAATTCATCATTCAAGCGTTCTTGTAACTTTAGTATCGATTTACAGTAAACTGCTGTTATTTCAACCTCGCTAAGACTAACCTGACAACATTCGAAATGGGATATCTTCAAGCAGTCAAGCCAAACACGTTATGTCTGGTGTTATTCTCGTTCAGTTGTAGACTTCTTTCTTAATATGTACTTAAAACTGCAATTCAAAGTGGCACTTTTTTAAAGATAAACATAAAATTGGATACAATGTACTTTAACATTCCAGGTTAAGTTGTTTATTGATTTAACAACTATTAACCCCTTAACTAATTTGCCCGTACGCCGTTCGGGAAAGACGAATTTGTTTAATTCATCATTTAAAGCTTTTTGACACCACTATTTTTTTAAAATAATTTCATGCTTATATAAAGGCGAAAATGTTTAGACTATGTATTACAAATATTCTATTTAAAAAATTCTGGTGTGGATTCGTTATTTTCAATTTATTGAACGGAAAACAAAGTACCAGTTAAAGGGTTAAATAATCAGTTCTGTAACATAATGTACGATACAAATTTCGTACTTGAGCAGATTTATGTATAAATGTAGAGTGATAACAGTTTTCAGTTGTTTGATTAAATATTGAATATTTTCTCTTAAATTAAAGGAAATCAAAAATTTTCCAGTTTAATTTTTTTAATTGTTATTTTTTTCCTCAAAAGGCTTTTTTGATATTTTACCAGATTAAAAAAAATATCCGTATTATATTATAAGATATATTGTTTTGCTATTATGTATTTTTCAAAATTCCAGTATATCCATCTGTATGTAAGTACTAATATAAATCATTTAGATATCTTTTTTATTATTATTATTCTCCAAAATATTTTAAATCACTTTCTCTAATTATTTAAATATTTTTATTTATTTAATGTATCGTTTATTAAATTTTAAAAAACAATCTTACTGTCAATGATCTGATTTTTCGTCGGAGATATTCAGATTTTATAGATGCCAGTTTTTTACGAGCATTTGTTTTTATTTTTTAAATGCAATTTTCAAATCCTTTATGAGTAATCTGTATACATCATAAATATATATAGGACAGTTGCACCATAAAATTTAACTATTAATAACACATTGCTCAGTGGTGCACAAAACAGGAATTTTAATATACATTTGTACAATTAAAATAAAATAAACTTTCAACGTTTCGCGCCGTCTTCTGCGGGCGTCTTCAAGAAAATATGATAATGGAAGGACTACGTTTGCATCTTGATCGAGAGATAATATTTATTAAATTACATTTTTTTAAATTTTAATTCATTTATATTTTAATTTAGTAGAAATATTATCTCTCGATCAAGATGCAAACGTAGTCCTTCCATTATCATATTTTCCTGAAGACGCGCGCAGAAGACGGCGCGAAACGTTGAAAGTTTATTTTAATTGTACAAATGTATATTAAAATTCCTGTTTTGTGCACAATTGAGCAATGTGTTATTACTAGCTGCATACATCATTCTATTAACCCTTAAAATTTGCGCAAAAAAAGCTTTCAAAGTAAAAAACGTATTAGGTAGGGGGGAGGGTAAAAATACAAATGCTTATCTACAAAGAAAAAGGCTTAAAAATTTACTATTGTTTTGTTGCGCTATACGTGGATTATTCTATGCAATAAGTTACAATAGGTTAAAATTTTATTATTATTATCATTGTTATTATTTTCTCATTATTATTCTGCAGTCAAACCTCGTTAACATGAACACGCTTAACGTGAATTACTTTTAACATGAGCCGTTTTTCCTGTCTCTTATAAATACGAATACAAAGATGCGATATCGATAACATGAATTACTGTTAACATGAACAAAATTTTGATTCCCCATGAGGTTTATGTTAACGAGGCTCGATTGCATTAAATAATTTTATTTCTTACTTTATTTTGTGGTGCAAAATTCGTATCTTACATATGCATAAAAATGCACTTAATTCAATGATATTAGTAAACAGAAAGATAATACTTAGTGCCCTTTACCTTTAAAAGATAATCTCATAATAGAAAAACAGAAAAAAATCCATTCAAAGTAAATAGATATTACAGGGTAATATCTACACAGAGAAGGGTGTATGTGTAAAAATTTAAATGCTTATCTACAAAAAAAAAAAAAAAAAAAAAAAAAAAAGAGGAGGGAGGGGGACTAAAAATTTACAAGTATTTTTTTGAGTGTTGTAAAATTGACAGCAAAAAATGCTGAAATAATACTAATTTGCCGTAACATCTGAAAAACAAAATGCTGTAAATTTATAGCAAAATTTGCTGGAATATTTCCTAGTTAAATTCAACTTAACACCCAGTCTTCTAGTTAAAATATCTTATGTTATTGTGAGCGATTGGGTAAAAATATAAGTGTAGTATAAACTACTTAATAGTAAGGAGGATAATTCAGTAGAAAACAAAACTATAAATTTAATATTAATGAAATAACTTTAAGTAGCAATCGAAGTTTATAAGCTTAAATTAATCTAGTGGATAGAGAAGAATAGTGTAAAGGTTTAACTGTAATTATTCCAACTATTATCTAAATAAAGATTAAAAATAAATAAAAGTTAACCTTGTTTTAGAAGTCACCTTTACCAAGCTGGGACAGGAAAAGGTGTAAAGGAGGTACAAAAGCCACATTAACAAAAAAGGCATTAATCAGTGCAATATTTTCTCCCCTGTCTAAACATAAAAATATTTTTTCTTTTTTTAAATAAGAAAATGTAAAAAAGGTTTTAAAAATAAAAGACTAGACAGAAAGCAATGTAATAGCGGTGAACACAGAGTTCTCTGGATGTCCATAATGATGGAAATTTGGTACCGTAAAATTGGGGTGAATCGGAACAATTTTCAACTTTAACGTGCAAAAAAGCAACTACTGATTTTTTAATTCTTTTATTTTTTTTTTTTTTACTAGGAACGTCAGTTTTGTTTTGTTCTTTAATTTTTGAGCAAACACAAAAAATGTTTATTTGTATACATTTAATTTTTTTAATGGTGATCCGTTCACCCCGCAGGTAGGGATGAATCGAAACAAATGTTATAATTTTTAATTATTTCGATTCAAACTTTAACAGGAAAATAAAAACAAATAATAATGATAAGGGAGAAATAGGAACAAGTATTTACTGTCAATTTAATCCTTTATTTTCAATACAAGCAAAGATATGGCTTTTCAAAAATTAGAAAACAACTTCGAACCCTCTAAAAAATTAACATTTATTCTAATAAAATGTATTTGAATTAAAAAAGGTAAAATTTAGTACAAATTCAGCCCTGTTCTTTAATTATTCTTTACTCTTATTGTTGAGTAAGTTAATCTATTGGGTGGCCCCCAATCGCTGCATGTATTAATACGATCTATTTGTACGGCCTCATCCTCAGCCCTTATTACTGTTTGCACCGATCTCTTTTTTAATTTATTTTCCATTATGAGATGTTTTTGTAATTTTCTGGTTGTCAGAATCCATTTCTTAGCAATTTTTTTGTTAACTTGTCATTTTTAATTTCTTTTATTGTGTATTCTATATCTGTTGGATGGGGGTTGACTTTTTTGTTTAACTAAGTTCCTGGCATCTTTAAACTCTTAAAGTAATTGGAACAAACAAAATGTTGTTACAATATATATTTACACATATATTTCGAGATATGACATGAAACTATTACTTACAGAAAAATAAACCATGACAATATATGTGTTCCGATTCAGCCCGTAAATCTGAAACCTGTGATGTTACAAGACATTTTTCACTTTTTCATTATGTAGTTTAGAAATAGGTGGAATCTGATACAGCATATTGTTTACAAGTTTATCATTAATTGAAACACCCTACTCTTAGGTTTAGAATACGATAAATACTGGAGTTACATACAAAGTTTTGAAGAGATTGAAAATATGAGATGTTTGAATATACACTTGCTTTTTTTTTTGGTCTACCCCAGAAGTGGTGTCAATATAGTAAAACTCAATTTTCCAACTCTTTATGATATTAATTTCTTGTAAAAAATTGACAACTAAAAATATCATCATATATATTTATACTGAATTTATTTGTATGACTTGGAAGTTTCGTTCACCCCGCTGTTCCTATTCACCCCATTTTACGATACCTTTAGGAAGATGATTCTCGAAGGCGTAATATTCAGATAGCTCCGCCACTATTTCGTAAATTTTGCAGTAATTTTTTAGCTATGTCACTGATACGCTTAAGTAGGGGTAATAGTTTTAAGGTCAATTCGAACAGTAGCGTTGCAAAAGTAACGGGAGGAATTACGAACAATGCGCAGATGCCTATTACGTAAAAGACTAAAGGTTTCCATAGAGGTCTTGCAGATTAAGCCCGGGACTGGACAGACATGGTATATTATTGGCGCAAGAGTTATACTGGATAAGTTTATTGTGTAATGAAAGGGTTTAACTATTTATTAGTGGCATAAGGGATAAAAAAGCTTCAGCGATTCTCGCCCTCCGAGTGGAACGAATGTGTTTGTCACAGGTTAATCTTCAGTTGAGCATCAGTCCTAGGCATTTCTTTTCATCTGACCATATGATAGCAGCGTGATTGATATAGATTTTGCCAGGATATGTTAGTTTCGTGAGAAATATGTCGAACCAGTTTTTTATCGTATTTAGTACGCTCCATAGCGTACATCAGTTCAGAAGGTCATCTGTATGAGCATGCAGGTACCTGTAAAGACTGTATGGGAGGCTTAGGCATAGATACATATGTTATCTGCATAAAGCGCGAGATAGACGTATAAAAAGCATAAAATATCGTTGAAGAAGATATTAAACAGAATTGGGCCCACCAGGCTCCTCTGAAGGATATACGTCAGGATGAGGAACATAATTGAAATAATGATGTTTATGCTGGATCGGAAATTGCGGTGGCAAAGGTAAAAGTATGTTAAATATATTACGATGAAGTTTGACCTTAATTAATTTCTATTTGAAGCCTTTCTTGCCGTACTTTATCAAATGACTTTGCGACGTCAAGAAATATGGCAGAAGCGATAATCTTCGTGTTAAATTTATAACTAAGAAATTCAACAAGATGATGGAACTGGTGCTGAGTGGAATGTTTTGGGCGAAAGCCGCACCGTTCAGGCATAAGAATGCTGTTTTGCTGCATAAGTCCTGTAACATAGTCTATATGACGCATTCCACAAGAAGCAGAAGTGAAATAAGTCTGTAGTTAGTAGGATCAAAGAGGTTAGTTCCGGGTTTTGGAATAAATGATATGATGGAAGTTTTCCATGATTTCGAAAACTAATTAAGATCAGTGATATAAATAATGCAGTTAGAAGGAAGTTTTATGAGAGCAGTGTTAGTAATTTTATTATAAGCAGCGGTCTTGCGTTTTTAAAGCTTTTATGCTATGTTATAGGTAATTATAGGTGGAATAACAGGTGAGGATCACGACTGGGGATCGCCAAAAATCTGCTTACACTCTTATTGATTTTATTAAGGTGGGCTTGTTTAGCTAGGACTGGGTTAGGGGAAACTGAGATGCGTAAGTGTTTCAAATTATGTGAGCGGGTGGATATAGATAAGTAGTATAATTATTAGTAGTTAGTGAGTGTAATGATATTGTAACGTTATATACAAGAAATAGGCAAAATAAACAGTCAAAATCCTTTTCGCACAGTGATCCTATTCCCGGACACACCTAATTTTAATTCCAAAGATGCAAATGACACCAAGAATATTTAAATGAATTTTTACTTATATAATGTAAGCTTAAAGTAATGATCTCTAAATTTGTAAAAAAAGTCATTTGTAAATTCTGGTGTCAATCAATTATTTCTCATTTTACAAAGAGTATTTGTCTGTGCCGAAAAGGGTTAACTATTTTAGTTATATTTTTTAGCGAATGAAATTATTATAATGTTATAAGGTTTTAATTTGTATATAAATACAAATCAATGCAAAGCATATGATAAACAAAAATAAATTTTAAATAAAATTAGAATTTCATTCAAATTTAAATCTGTTGTTCTTCTTTGACTTTAGTATACTTTAAAATTCTTTTGATTCAGATAGGAGGAAGGCCCCACCAGTGGCCGAGAGGTACGGACCTCTCAACTGGTAGACGGCAGGTGCTGGGTTCGAACCCAATCGCGGCTGTCGGCCTAACCGTTCGGAGTTTTCGTGGTTTTCTTCGAACCTTGCGTAAATACGGGTTAGGTTCCCTTAGAAAGACCCCCACGAAGGGCACCCCTCCCAGGTCCTATATCCCTAGCGTAGATAATCGGACGACAAAAATAAACCAAACCAAACCAGATAGGAGGAAGATCATTTTAAGAGCAAGCTAAAACAATTAAATGTTTTACATTTATTTTTGTCCTTCGGCAAATTTAAAAAAAATTACAAACTAGCCACAAGCCCAACTTTTCATGAAATTTTCATTAAAAAGATAAATTAGAAATTTTTGCTTTATCATTAATACTGATATCAACAATCCTCCTTCACAAAATATCTATAAAGATTTTACTTACATAAAACTGTCAAACCTGCGGAGAAGGTAAGGGAAAAAAGGATAAGAAGAATAGAGATACCTTTTCCATTTAGAAAGATATATATTGAATTTTTTCTTTTCAAACTCTTGGCAACAGAAGATTTATATCGCTTTCACACTCGACATTTATTGGTTAAAAGAATTATTATTTATCTATATTTTTCTACGTTTGACCATAAATTAATATACCTAAATATCTTAAAACAGCTAAAGTATTTGAATAGTATGGTATGAACAATTGAAAATCGATCCAATAAGTAAATACACTATATATTTATTGTGAAAGATAGAAAATAAAGACGAATTAAAAAATAGTAGACAAAAGCAAACATGTAAATTATAAATTTTTTCGCTGATTTCTAATCCTATCAGTTAATTAAAATCTTCGGAATTATATATTATTTTATGAATTCGACAATTCCTTTAAAACTTCCTTAATTCTAAAAAGCGATAATTCATTTTAAAAATTCCACAAGTGAATCGGAATAAAAAGCGCAGATAATGTGAATTACGAAATATAATCCGCACTTCAAACAATTCTGTTCGAATCATGGAAATTCATTCAGTAATTGAAGACAAATGTTTACGGCGATCTAAAGAGGGGGTTACATTTTATTTAAAAAAATAAAATCTGGAGCTTAACATGATTGTTTGATCCATGAATTATAAGTCGGAAATTACAGTACTTTTTAGATAAGCATTCTTTTGAAATGCATATATTTCTTTAAATACAGCTTATGAGATTTTAAGCTTATGCACCTGTGTCTAATTTTTCACACTGCTTACGAAAATGTAATTTGTTTAAAAATTGAAATATAACTTTTTATTTTACCGAGAAATCGATTTTTAAAAAGAAACAGAAAGACGTGGTAAAAGCGTATTAATTAATTCTAAGTTTCCTCACCAAATTATATTTATTTACTTGCTGTTTTTTTTTTATGGGTTTAAAAATTTCAGATGTTTGATAGCATTTAAATGATTTTATGAAAGAGGCAGAGTTGAATTTCGTGAGGAAAAGTGTATGTTAGGAGAAGAATTTTCAAAATCGTACTGTTTTGCACAAAAATGTTTGTCCACAAATTATTATTTTATATCCGATATTATGTATCGATTTCAACATTTGAGATATTTGATAACACTTTAAACTTTGGAAGAATATGGCAAAGTTGAATTTCGGAGGTGTGAGGGGTAGGGCGATAATTTTTATTAAAACTGTAGTGTTTTTTTTTTACAACGCGTATCTTCTGATAAATATTATTTATTAAAAAACACTTTTGAAAGCAGAGGTTAGACAAATTTAAGTGTTGCAAGAGTGGACTCATGGAGGGCGAGGCGGACGGTTCAAGGTTTTTCAGAAACCTTCATGTAATGTATCGTAGGAATATCTTCGGACAACTATTTCATGAAATGAACTATTCCTCCCCCTTCACTTAAAAAACTGGTCTTCCTTCCCGGGATCAATTTTCTAACTCAGCTCCTAAATCAGCTATAGCAAGATTTGACATCATTTCAAGTTTGATCGATGGTGAAATTTCTTTCTATCCTTCTAATTGCTTGGGTTTATTTTTGACTTCAGACTATAAGGAAACAAACTTAAAAATGATACTATATGTAAACTACTTAAAACTGACACCAGCTACGTGGCACTGGAAAAAAAGACGTTAATAACAGTATTTATTTATTGTATTCTCTGACGGAGGCTGTTTTACAATTAAGAATTAAAGTAATTTAATATGTTTTAAAATATTTTTTGTCATCTTTAAGTAGTTTACAAACAGTGTAATTTTTAAGTTTACCTTTTTAGCACTTTCCAACAAAGTTGAAAAGTGCTTATGCATTCGGTTTGTCTGTCCGTCTAGCCGGATGGCCGTCTATCCGTGATCTAACTCCCGTAAATATACTCGGATTCCTATGAAATTTTTATAGGTTATTGATGGTTACTCTAGCACGACACCTATTGAAAATGAAGTATCTACCATGATTAGTTTATCTACAGAGAGAATCAAAAGTTTCCCATTACATTACGGCCTATGGGGAAAAATTGTTAATATACTCGGATTGCCATAAAATTTTAGGACATTATTGACGTTTACCCTAGAACGAATGCTATTGAAAATGAAGTTTCTACCATGATTAGTTTATCTACAGGGCGAATCAAAAGTTTTCCATTACATTCGGCCCATGGGTAAAAATAGTTTATATACTCCGATTGCCATGAAATTTTAGGAGGTTATTGACGTTTACCCTAGCGCAAGTCCTATCGAAAAGGAAGTTTCTACCATGATTAGTTTATCTACTGGGCAAATCAAAGTTTCCCATTACATTACGGCCTATGGGGAAAAATCGTTAATATACTCGGATGGCCATGAAATTTTAGGACGTTTTTGACGTTTACCCTAGCACGAACCCTATTGAAAATGAAGTTTCTACCATGATTAGTTTATCTACAAGGCGAATCAGAAGGAAAAGGTCGTTTCAAAGGAATTTTAAAGATGTTATACCCTGTCAAACATATTAAAATATGCATTCTATAAAATATAAGGTGAAAATGTAGCTGTTATTCATTTACATGGTCACACAAAAGAATTCAATTAGATAATGGTAAAAGGGGGAATTGTGTGTGACATATTTTAAATATATTAAGCTGTTTCATGTATAATATAATTGATATATGTCACTGAAGCTTAATATAAATTATACGCTACTGTCTTGCATATTATGAAGTACATAGCATTTACAGGGCCATACAAAAGATTTCAAATAGTATATTCTTTCCGAAGTACCGTATATGTGTCCGATGATGGCTGATGGAGGGATGAAATGCATTTTAATTATGATATGCGCGTTTATATTTCACTAAATATATGCTCATTATATGGTGTGTATAAATGTTATAGTTGATATACAGGGCTACCCGAAAGAGCTCACCAACGTTACTGAATATGAGCGTAAATTATTTAAACGTGGTTCTTAAATAAGCTATGCATTTTTACTCTGAGCTTCATTCAATTTACTGAGAAATGTTTGCAGAATATAAATAAAAGGATATACAGGGCCACGAAAAGAATTCGGTACATGGACGCCTATGAATGATAATTTATGAGAATGTGATTTCAGTTGTTTTAAAAATGTTTTAGTTTACAATAAATTTTAGCCTAATGCTGACGTGTAATAAAGGTACAATGTAAACTACAGGGCTGAAAAAAAGTATTCAAGTATGTTTCCATCTAATAGTATGAAATGCTGAAAAAGAAATTTCAAGCTACTGGGTATTTTCTTGCTAAACTAAATTTTCCCATCATATCAACTGACATATGAAATACAGAGCTGTTCAAAAGTACTGGAATACATATTTGGGTATATTTGGCTATACACTATTATTTCCCTAAATAACAAAGTTTTGTTAAAGATTTCATTAAGTGTTGGAAAGTGCTTCATAACCTATGCTTAACGCATGATTTTTCTTTCTTGTTTAAAATATGAATTAAGCATTTTAGTTATTTATTGATACATAGGATCATTCCCTCCGTGGGCGGCGGAAATGGATATTTTGTTCTAGACATTAATAAGCACACATTCATCTCCTCTTAACTTATTTTTTCTCGTATGTAGCGAGCCTTTTAAAGTTTTAATTTATTCTTGACTAATCCATACAATCTTTAAAAAAAAAAAAAAAAAAAAAGAGCAAGTCTCTACAATTTACAGCTTTTTCCCTATTTTACACAGTTTGGTAGGAGTGCATTTCTGACCATATCGAAATAATATATAAAATTATGTGCATTAAATATTCATTAATAATACGGGATCGACGAACACCGGGTGGTAGCTCGAAATAATACATAATTTCACTAATTAAGGTCAATCCAAAACTTTTACTTCCACTTTCAACTCCAACAATTGTTAGCTTTCTAGTTTTTAGAACGAAGTGATGTATTTGCAGTAGCGGCTCGTCAGGGAGTGCTGCATCAGATTTTCACACCACTAAAATTTAACAGATTCTTTCAAATTATTTATTCGACAAATTTTGCTGATTAAATAAAACTGAAATTACCATAAAACTTTAGTGGTGTGAATAAATTGATGCAGCACCACCTGACGAGCCGCTGCTGTGTATTTGAATAAATAAACAGCAATTAATTCTTAATAGATTCTCTGATTAAGATCTTGGGGAAGATTGATAATACTAAGAAGATATAAATAGAACTTTTATTTTAAATGTGTAACATATCTTTTATTATTTTAGTCACTTTGTAAGTAAAAAAGTAAGCTTTTTTAAATTTATTTAATATGTTTCACGTTTCAATAAAAGTGAAATATTGCATCTCCTTTTATGGCATTATTACATAGATTACATACACAAAAATAGCAATACAGTAGGACCTTAATTAATCGTTTTTCAAAAAAAAAAAAAAAAAAAAAAAAAAAAAAAAAAATCGATGAATGGGAATTAACTTTAAAACACGAAGAAAACAAACTTTTTTATGCATTACTAATGTATGTAATGCATACAGTATGATAATAAACACTAATTTATTGCTTACTAAGCTGTAAAAGAAGTAGATCGAAGTTAAATTGATATCTATTTAAAAAATAAAAACAATAACTTCGTTTGGTTTTCCGTTCCTTTTTTTTTAAATGAAAAAATACATTTTCAAGGTATACAAAATTTTCTGGTCATTTTCAGTAATTTCATATGCATATGGAAGAGTTTATACAGATTCAAAGCCATAATTGCAATTAGACAGATTTGGAAATGGAGGCTCAGCTTCATCGGCATGAGCGTTTTCCCCTGCTTTTTCGCCATTATTTTTCATTTTTTTGCATTAGCACAGAATTCCTCTATGTGTAGAATACCACATGTTGCAACATCTTGATCAATGGAAACGAAATCACAACCTCTGCTATATATAACTATTCTTCTTCTGCATTATTGCCGCCATTATTAACACAAACAGCATAAATGAGCTATCTTAGGATAAAAGAAGTAATTCCAGTTTGTATGTCATATAGATTTGCATGTCTTCCAATTTAATTTAGGTGACGAAAAAAATAATTACGGAATGCGGGAAAATGATTTTTGAAGAACGATGCTTGCTTGTTTCATTGACATTATTTAAGTATAATTGGTGCAAGGACCGTATAGATAAAATGATCAATGCGGGAAAACGATGGATGGGGAATGATAGATCGGGGTTTCACTGTATTAATAAATATTTGTAAAAAGCTGTATACGAGATGGATTGTTTGTTCTGAAAGGAATAATGTTATTTACTTTTCACTATTGAATGTTTTAAAATATTTCATTAACCGCTCAGTAACATCAAGTTCTTTTTTTAATATAATTCATCACTAACAACTATAATATAAGGCAAAAACACATCCGTAAGTGCCACTGACGGCATGTTTATGGTGATAACATGTGGTGGATTACTTTTACTGACACAGTTTTTTTAAACATCACACAATTTCAATTTTACATTGTTCATTTTTTTAAATGTCGTTTAAAATGCCTTTTCTTCGAAAACTGTATATATATTTGTTAATATAATTTCTCTTATTTGGTCCGTTTTTCGAACACCTCGCTTAAAATATCTAAATGAGTTTTTTGATTTCCGTTGCAAACCAAGATTTTATAATATCTGAAACACAAAATAAAATCGGTTACTTTAAATATTGTAGTATTTTCCCAATATAGGTTTTCCAATTAATTTCATTAATACAGAAAACACAATTAGTTTAAATTTTAAATAAGGTCTGTTTTAAACGTCATGTCTTCTTATATTAAAAGTAAACAAGTCGATGTGGCAATCCCAAAAATTTCTTGTATATCATACATGTTAATTACGCCTGAAAAATGCAGAATAGCTTCACCAGCCCTTAAATAATTTATACCAAAATCTAATTAGAAACAACTTATATAACTTCTTATTAAATATGAAGTTTCATGAAAATCCGAGTACTAACATTTGAGATAGGGCTATTGCAGAAATTATAAGAAATTTGCATAGTCAATCAGTGCCATCAGTGCCAACTTATGGGCGATTTACACCAAAAGCTAATAAGGACGAATTTAAATCAGATGCTAAACGAATCTGAAATTTGTACAAAAATCGTGCATTAGTTTTTGATATACAGCTATTTTGAAATTTAGGGAAAATGCTGCACAGCAGAGTCATCAGTTTACCGATTTTCATCGAAAACTAAGCAACAGGGACTAACTTAATCTAAAGTTTGATGTAAACCGGTGCATAAGTTCTTGAGGTAGAGCTATTATGATAATCATAATGCAGCATGGTAGCGCTACCTGATGGGCAATTTACGCTAAAATGTAATCAGCACCATTTTGTTTCAGTGACTAACCGAATCTAAATTTTAATAAAAATCCGTTATTTTGTAGCTATTGCAAAAATCGTGAAAATAACAGCATAACAGTGCCACCTGTTGAGCGATTTACAGCAAAAAACAAATAGCACAATCTTATATCAGAGACTAACTGAATGGAAAGTTTTATTAAATGCATTTAATTAGTTTTTAAAATAGAGTGCCCATAAATTTTGTCAAAACATGTTTTTCGAGTTCTGTAACCCCTAAAGCGTGGAAATCCGTCAAAAATCTTCAAAAATAAACACCTTTTTCTTGTAAAGATAGGGGAAAGTAAAAGATATTGTGAAAGTATTTGTGTGACACTTTCTTGCCTGAAAATTGTTTATAACATTAACAAAATCTGAATACTCGTGCATTTTGAGCAAATCAAATTTTTCATAATTATATTATATTCAACCTTTGAATGTTTCACACAATTCCATAGGCTAAGTTTTAGAACAACAGAAAAATTGAAAGGTTCAAAGGAATATTCCACGTTGGATGATGGATAGTAACAGATAGAAAGTGGCATGTTTAGTTAGAAATAAACAACACCCTTTCTTATCATTTTGGCAACTGTATAGATTTAGATTTCGCTGTGGATTTTGAATACAATGGCTGGTTTCGTTGTTTTATATAACACGGGTAACTTTCATAACAACTGTGAGAGACAAGGTTTCATTGTTTGGTAAAAAGTACCCGAAATTAAATTTTTGACTATAAAAATATTTTTGCATTAAAATATACTGTTTTTTTTATAACAGGCTATTTCCATGAGTACTTGTAGTGTAAGTCACAGGCTACGATTTTTGCCTACAAGTATTTTAGTACGAAAAAATGTGATTTATTTTATCGGCACATTCTCATTAATTGAATAAGGCCAAGCAGACTTTTCGAAAATAACGGTGGCAAACAAGCATAGCAATTATAAGGTAATGTGACTTACACTACAAAACCCATGGAACTAGCCAACAGAAATGCGGGGCCATTCACAAATTTATGTCATGCTTGGAATGGGGGGGGGCGTTTTGTGAAAATGTGACAGTTTGTGACAAGGGGATGAAAGAGGGTAAGAAGGAGTGTAACGTCACGCATTTTCGTTAAAATAAAAACATTAAAAGTGACCCATGTAAATTTTGAAGTTATTTTTCAATTAAAGTAATTTGTGTCCATAAAAAAAGATAAAAATCAACACCAAATCTATTAAACTAATTTTCCGTAACCAAAATACTACTGTTTTCAGTTGCTCTTTCATATTAATAATTTAATACTATTGTATATTATTTATGCATTTTTGTAAATCTTAATCTCATTTCATAAAAAATAAGAACACGTACAAGTTTATTGTTATGGTCACAAATGTCATTACAGCACTTAGTTTAATCTAAAAAATAAAATTTGAAATATGATTTATGACGTAGGGTTTTTCTTCCAAAGTGGAAGTATATGTACAGGGTGTTTCAAAAATGACTGTTATATTTGAAAAATGAATAAAAACTAAAGGGGAAGCGATAGAAATGCACCGTTTGTTGCGATATTCTTAGGACAACAGTAAATTTTCAGGCAGACAAGGCTTTTGAAATTAGTTATAATTTTCAACAACAGATGGCGCTGCAGTCAGAGAAAATATAAAGTACGGTATTTTCCACATATGCACCAGGCACAGCAATAATATGGCGTAGTCTCTGAACGAAATTAGTAGAAACCTTTGTAAACGTGTCAGGCTTCACATGCAGAAGAGATGTACTGCTTCAATTGTTTAATTGTTTCTGGACTGTGGCCGTACACTTGGTCTTTCAAGTCAAAAATCCTCTGTTCTAAGGAATAAACCATTTTTTCACAGCAAACTTGCAATCTGCGTACAGCACACGCTTACAGCAGAAAGACGACTTACGGAATGGCGAACTCACATACTGCGTTTTCTTCTATAGCTTTCAATTCACCTACAGCGCCATCTTTTGTTGAAAATTGTAACTAATTTAGAATGTTTGTCTACCTGAAAATTTACTGTTGTCCCAAGCATACTCCAACAAACGGTCTATTACTATCACTGCCCGTTTAATTTTTATTGGTTTTTCGAATATACCGGTCATTTTTGAAATAGCCTATATATATGTGACATGTTACAGCGTGATATACAACGTGACAAGAGTGGCGGAAGGAGTATATTTAAGTGTGATGTTTTTTGGCAAAGTAGAGCAGAAGGGAGAAGCAAATACATTTTTAAAAATATGTGACATAGTTTACGGAAAGTCTCTGTACTGTTGTAATGCTTACCTTTGAAAAAGTCGTAAAAAAATAGTAAACACCCCCTACTAACGTTTCGAAAAAAATATCGTAGTAGAAAGTTATTAGTACCGAGCTACTGGAATTTAAGTTACATTCTTAATTTTTCAATGAGGAATATTCTAAAGAAGTCTCTTCTGGCAGACTTTTTAGAAAATAGTCCAAATTTAGACTTAACTTTACTCTTGACAAACCTCCTAAGTGTTATGTCTAATTTTATTATTTACTTTTTTATTTGTAGAAAAATTACTTAATGAAACAATCATTTACTATTATCAGACAAATATCACAATTTTAAATCGGATTAATAAATTTTCAAAGAGAATCTTTCGAGAAAAAGAAAAAACTTCCTTTGCATATGAAATTTTATTTTAAGATTCATAAATTCTTATTTTAATGTTTTAATAAGGAATATTCTAAATAGTTTTTTTTTCTGGTAGAACTTTTAGATAGTCTAAATTTACAATCAGTTTCCCTCTAGACAAATCTGCTAAATGTTATGTGCAATTTTATTATTTACGTTCTTTTATTTATCTTAAATTATTTTGTCTAAAAATAATTTACAAATTTATGATCATATATGCATTATATTTCTAGACCGGATTAATAACTTTTCAAAGGAGAATATCGCCCCCCTCAAAAAAAAAAAAAAAAAAAAAAAAAAAAAAAATTAAAAATTAAAAATTAAACATTAATATAAAACCTATATGAAAACATCATGTTTCAAATAAGTTCTTTCATGCTTGAGAACATTTAATTAAATAAAAAGAATAGAAATAGATTTGATTTTTGATACATCGAACAAGTAAACATCTAAAAAATTGTCCTATATGAAATAAATTATTTTAATACAAAATGTAGTGAGTGCGCGAAGCTTTGCATTTTATTGTTTCCCTGAAAAAAAAAAAAAGCACCGGCCACACTGTCTGAAATTCTCAGCTGGAAATTTGTTTTACTCCTACTCCATTTTTCGATTGATAATGAATGTTTCTAAATTAAACTTTATAAGACCTTGGGAAGTATATGTTACACTTTGTTTCAATTTCTAAATGCCACAATAACACCAAAATGTTTACCGAAATCTTTGCGTTTACAAATTTGTAACGTACTCATAGAAAACGTTTTTATATATTTTAATACAAATTAATTCTTAAAATCTGTTGTCATTCATTTGTTTCAAAATTTTACCAACTGAGGTAATTTGCCATAGAAAAAATAAAGATAAAGATAAAATCACATTTACTGCTGGAAGAGACAGTTCTGGATATTTTTATTACTATATAGGCAAAAATGAATTTTTTTTTCATCTTTTAATAGAATAAAAATAAATAGTAGAACGTTTGTTTCTAACTTCTAACATTTACTTGGTGAAATTTCCTTATGAATCGTTTCTTTTCTTTTTTATAGGTACTTACAAATATGTATCACATAAAGGAAAGTAATAATAATTTTAATATATAATAATCTCACATTAATTATAATTTAATAACCATAATATACATAACGTACATACCATAAATTTAAAAATATACAAACACTCATTGAGGAACATGTAGAGGTAAATCTATGCATAGTCATTAATAAGATTTTACTGGTAACAACGAGACTATCTTCATGGACCGCATTTTAACTGTAAAAATACTAACCTCAATCAAAGGGGAATTTATGAGAAAAAATGAATTGTTTTGTGTCCTTTAAAAACTTTAAAACATTTCTAATTAAAATAGTCTCGTATTCATTATACAACATATGTAATTATTTCAAGATTCTAATCGTTTTTTCCCTAAAATATTTTTTAAAACTATAAAAAAAACTGTATAACAGTAATTCAGAATTACCTAGAAATACGAATTGCTGTTTCTTGAAAGATATTCAACAATCACTACATAACCGCTAACGATGGACAATTTACTTTATGGCTCAAACAAATGTATCATTTGAGAAGTGTTGAAGTAATATAATCATACTTTTCTCACTTATATGAAGCTATGCACGGAAGAAATTTCGGCAAACGTTTTCAAAATGGCTTATTTTATTTCTATATATCTGAAAAATTTAAGCAGCATTGCAAACATTTTTTAAATTTGAAATTAATGTAATTTCACATTTGTTGAATTTCAGCTATGCAATCTTAAAAGATTCTTTAACTAGTACACTGTTGTAAAGTAAATGCTTTATTGTTTTCTAAGTATATAGGAAAAAAGGGTTTCTTCCATGTTTTGATAAAATAAAAATAAATAGCAAAAATAATTATTTCTTACTGCTAGAATTTAGTTATCTAAAATCAACTATATATATATATATATATATATATATATATATATATATATATATATATATACTGGAAAGGGAGACTATAGGTATTAACATGTATACATATCAGTTAATAAAAAATAATAATTACTTTAACAATTTTAAAAAACAAGCTTATCTAGAAAGTAAGTTATGTTTAGAAACACAAAAAAAGTGAAACAATCTGAATAAACTTTTATTAAGTAATGAATTACAATCGTCAGGCTAATTTTCAACATACGTACTACTATCATAGTTCAGGCATTATTCGCAGCGGGGCATAATTACTTGGGTACACTTCTCATTGTCTGGATACCGATGGCGCCTACGAATGCATTCATTGGGTAACAATGAATCAAACTTCCTTGTCATCCCAGATTTCTGGTTGCCAGAAAAAAAGGACTTCAGGTGTTTTTCAAATATTTTTAAAAAAGAAAATCGCTTAGTGAGACTACGGCTTAGTGGCAGTAGGGGGGTGATTAAAAACTTTATTTTCGCGTTCTTCATTAATATGCAGCAAACTACCATCTGAAGGAATTTCTCTCATTTTGGATCTGAATACCTCACATATTTTTCTGTAAATTTCACATGTTTTGGTGTTCCAGCAGAGATAACCCCCTCAGTTACTCAGTTTACGCTTAAAAATCAGATGACCAACAAAACATCACAGGCGGCGGGAGTCTCGATTGTTTTAAGGAATTTAAACTCGCACAAAACAAGACCCGAATAAGTCAATAATATAAAAATGCCTTTCCTCACTTACAGTGATTCAGTAGGAAAAATGCATAGGTTTGAATTGACGAACACAGCTATTCTGCAGCAAAAAATAGGAAAACGGAACTTACTTTCTGGATTGCCTGTAATAATACTTGATAATTCTAATTTAAGTACCATGATACGCATAATATACATACAATCCTTATAAAAATACACAAGTATTTATTGATAAATAAATGCTTGAACAGATATATAAAATAAGAGATATTAATAAGATTTTACTAGCAATAACCAGCTTATCCCCATATACTTAACTAGTAAAAACAAGATTTTAACAGTAAAAACACAAACCTGATTCAACAGGGAATTGCACAAGAAAATTTTTTTTTTTTTTTGCTCTCTTAAAAACTTAGGAATGCTTCGAATTAAAATAATCTCATACTCATCATACAACATCGACAAATGTTTCAATATTCCAATAGTTTTATTCTGCAAACAACTTTTAAAACTACAAAACAAATATCAGTAAAATAGAAATTGACAATTACCAACAATTACAATTGACTTTTTCTTGATATAGAATATTAAGCGACAAATACATAAAGATTAACGATACACAATTTATTATATGGCACGTCATTTGAGAAGTTTTGAGGTAATGTCTTCATGCTTTCAACTGTTACATGAAGATTTTTCCTTACTGTAGAATTTTTTAACATTTTCGAAATGACTAAGAAAATTATAATTTTTTCGTGTCTTTTAAACATTGAAAAATTCTTCGCATTAAAATAATCGTATATTCCTTATCAAAAAAGGAAAAACTTTTCGAGATTCTAATCGTTTTATGTTAAACAAATTTTAAAACTATAAAATAAGTATCAATATAACATAAGCTGGGAATTACCTAGAAATACGATTTGCTATTTTTGGGAGATATTCAACCACCACTACATTAACTTTAACAATGTATAATTTATCTTATAGCATAAACAAATTCATCACTTAAGGAGTTTTCGGTAATTTTCTCATTTTTTTCTACTGTCCCACGAAGATGTTCACTTACTGAAGAAATTTTGTTAACATTTTCGATATGACTAAAAAAAAATGTAATTTCTTTTGTGTCTTTTAAAAACTTAAAAATGTTTCTTATTAAAATAATCTCATATCCATTATCGAACATCGACGAATTTTTCAAGATTATAATCGTTTTATTTTTGCAAACTTTAAAAACTACAAAACAAATATCAGTAAAACCTAAACCGAGAATTACCTAGAAATACTATTTGCTATTTCTTGGGAGAAATTCAGCGACTACTACATAAACGTTAACAACGCATTATTTATTTTATGGCACCAACAAAGGCATTATTTGAGAAGTTTTGAGGTAATGTCTTTATACTTTCCCCTGTTACATGAACATTTTCCCTTACTGAAGAAGTTTATTTAAACATTTACGAAATGACTAAGAAAAATTTATTTTTTTATATCGAAAACTTAAAAATGTTTCTAATTAAAATAACATCACATTCCTTATTGAACATGGACAAAAGTTTCGAGATTCTAATCGTTTTCTTCTGTAAACAACTTTTAAAACTACAAAACAAACATCAGTGCAGCATTTCAGAATTACCTAGAAATACGATCCGTTGTTTCCTGAGAGCTATTCAACGACCACTACATAAGCGTTAACGATGAACAATTTATTTTATGGCGCAAACAAATGTATCATTTGAGAAGTGTTGAGGTAATATCTTTATACTTTCCATTGTTACATGAAGATTTTCCCTTACTGAAGAAATTTCGTTAAACATTTACGAAATGACAAAGAAATATTTAATTTTTTATATCTTTCGAAAACTTAAAAATGTTTCTAATTAAAATAACATCACATTCCTATTGAACATGGACAAAAGTTTCGAGATTCTAATCGTTTTCTTCTGTAAACAACTTTTAAAACTACAAAACAAACATCAGTGCAGCATTTCAGAATTACCTAGAAATACGATCCGTTGTTTCCTGAGAGCTATTCAACGACCACTACATAAGCGTTAACGATGAACAATTTATTTTATGGCGCAAACAAATGTATCATTTGAGAAGTGTTGAGGTAATATCTTTATACTTTCCATTGTTTCATGAAGATTTTCCCTTACTGAAGAAATTTCGTTAGACATTTACGAAATGACTAAGAAAAATTTAATTTTTTATATCTTTCGAAAACTTAAAAATGTTTCTAATTAAAACAACATCACATTCCTTATTGAACATGGACAAAAGTTTCGAGATTCTAATCGTTTTCTTCTGTAAACAACTTTTAAAACTACAAAACAAACATCAGTGCAGCATTTCAGAATTACCTAGAAATACGATCCGTTGTTTCCTGAGAGCTATTCAACGACCACTACATAAGCGTTAACGATGAACAATTTATTTTATGGCGCAAACAAATGTATCATTTGAGAAGTGTTGAGGTAATATCTTTATACTTTCCATTGTTTCATGAAGATTTTCCCTTACTGAAGAAATTTCGTTAGACATTTACGAAATGACTAAGAAAAATTTAATTTTTTATATCTTTCGAAAACTTAAAAATGTTTCTCATTAAAACAACATCACATTCCTTATTGAACATGGACAAAAGTTTCGAGATTCTAATCGTTTTCTTCTGTAAACAACTTTTAAAACTACAAAACAAACATCAGTGCAGCATTTCAGAATTACCTAGAAATACGATCCGTTGTTTCCTGAGAGCTATTCAACGACCACTACATAAGCGTTAACGATGAACAATTTATTTTATGGCGCAAACAAATGCATCATTTGAGAAGTGTTGAGGTAATATCTTCATACTTTCCACTGTTACATGAAGTTTTGCACTTACGGAAGAAATTTCGGTAAACATTTTCGAAATGACATAACGTATTTCTGTATAAATGAAATGTTTAAAAAGCATTCCTGACATCCCATTTAATTTTTCAATTTAATGGTATTTTATATTTGTCAAATTTCAGGTACGAAATCCTAAAAATTCATTTAACTATCTTACTGTTGTAATGCAATTATTTTTTTGTTTTCAGTGTGTTTAAGAACACATAGCCAAGAGGATTTCTTCCATGTTGTGATAAAAATAATAAAAATAGCAAAACAGTCGTTCCTTAATACTAGAAATAAGTGTGTTAAAATAAAATCCTTTGAATCTTCTTCTTCTTTTTTTTTCTTTTTACACTAGGTACTTACATGTATGCATCAGGTAATAAAAACTAATACTTATTTTAATATTTTACAAAAGAATATTATTACATAATCATATAATTATAATTTACTTATCATATTATGTATAACATACATACAATACACATAAAAATATACAATTATTTATTGATAAATACACGTATATAGAAAGAAGATTTTACCTGCAACAATTATATTAACCCCTTGTGTGATGTAGAATCACATATAGTTTTCTTAAATTATACATTTTTCTAAATTACAGTTAAAACTATTCTTTAATTAGATATCCATTTTATCTTAACGTTTGATTTCGATCCCACAATAACTTTTCTTCAAAAGAAAAGAAAGAAAACATATGTCGCATCTGCTTTATCATTAAAACGGTGCTCAGATAAACAGATTTCCTTTAGATGAATATTCACCCTAGCTAGAAACAAATAAAAAAAGAATAAAGATCGACTGGTTTTGCAGTCAGTGAAATTTCATTTTCCTCTCTGCGTAATTTTAAGTCTAACTTACTCGTTAGATTATAATCATTTCATGTGCATGCGGGATATTGTTCTTTTCACATAGTTTCTCAAAACAGAGCTATAACGTACGATTTGGCGCGAATTCTTTTTGGCGTATTTTTTTAGGACTGCTATTTTCTGGTTGCCCTACTATTAAATTCAAAATCATCTTAATTGTTTAAGGGTAACAGAAAATTTCATGGATGTGGTATCATTCACTTTTCATATGCTTCTTTGTCACCAATTGTGTGATGCCAATGTGTGAATTATTGAATGAGGAATTAATTGCCTTGCTTTCGTTTCATGAACTCAGTCATGTGAAGACTGTTTGCTTAAAAATGCGCTCAGGCACCATCCCTAACTTTTCTGTACGAAAGCTTTGAATTTATAAGTTTACTGCAAATAAATAATTTTCTTAAAGAGCATTTATCTTCTTAAGTGATCATAGCTTACAATTCTAGCGAATGCATTATAAAAGGAACCTGGTCAATATACTTTAAAATACAGATCTATAGCATACCTTGTACTGGTAAAAAATAGATATTAACGGTAAAAAAAAAGAAAAAAGAAAAAAAAACTTATTTTAAAATTAATTGCATAAGAAAATGTTTAACTTTTTTCGCATCCCTTAAAAACTAAAAAATCTTCAAATTAAAATAATCTTACATTCTTTATAAAATATCGAGAAATGTTTCGAGGTTCTAACCGTTTTATTCTGTAAACAACTTTTAAAACTACAAAACAAATATTTAGTACAGCATTCTCCGTATTACCTAGAAAAAAGATTCACTATTTCCTGGCAGCTATTCAACGGTAACTACATAGGCGTTAACGATGTACAACTTATTTTATGGCGCAAACACACGTATCATTTGAGAAGTATTGAAATAATATATTCACACTTTCCACTGTTACATGAGTTTTTGCACTTACTGGAGAAATTTTTATAAACATTTTCAAAGTGAAATGTTGTATTTCTGTATAAATGAAATGTTTAAAAAACATTCCAAAATTTTTTAAAATTTAGCACTAATTTAATTTTATAATTTTCAAATTTTAGATATGATATCCTAAGTTTCTTTAACTACTTTTACAGAGTAATTACTTTATCGATTTCAGTGTTTTTAGGAGAATACACAAAAAGAGGTTTCTTCTATGTATTGATCAAATATAAATAAATAGCAAAACAGTTGTTTCTTAATACAAGCCTTTTAATTAGTAACAAAAATCTATTTCCTTTGAATATGCTTCTTCTTTGCTTTCTTGCTACAGGTACTTACATGTATGTTCAAGTAATAAAAACTAATATTTACTTTAATATTTTGTTAAATAATAATATTACATAATTAGATAATTCCAATTTATTCACCATAATAGACAATATATATACATATATATATATATATACAGCACATATGGAAATATACAAATATTTATTGATAAATACAGCTGTATAGAAATAAATGCATGACATAGAATATATATATGTATAAAGTAATGAAACTAGTAATTGATTTAGTATTTTATTCAAAAATAATGTTGCATAATAAGGTAATTCTAATTTATTTACCGTAATATGCGTAACATACATACACACGTAAAAAAATACAAATATTTATTGATATATACACGTGTACAGAGATAAATAGATTAATAGAGATGATAAGATTTTACCTGCAACAATTAGAGTTATCCCATGTACTGGTAAAAACTAGATATTAACTGGAAAAAAAAAAAAATAAATAAAAAAAAAAAAAGAAAAAAAGAACTGATTTTGAAGAGAATTGCTTAAGAAAATGTTTAACTTTTTCTTGCTCTTATAAACTCAAAAATGCTTCGAATTAAAATAATCTTTGTTATTTATACCACATCGACAAATGTGTCGAGTTTCTAATCGTTTTATTCTGTAAACAACTTTTAACCCCTTGCGCCGCGGTGGTTTCAGAGATATACCACTTACTTTAAATTCTAAAACACCACATTGGCACCGATTTTTTTTTTTTTTTTTTTTTTTTTTTTTTTTTTTTTAAATTACGGTTTATTAAATGTGTAAAATATAGTGTTTTTTTTTTTTTTTTTTTTTTTTTTTTTTTTTTTTTTTTAATTTACAAGTAAATTTGTTTTCAAATTCCGGTGTCAGTCATTTATTTCAACACTTAAGCAATGAGTCTGACCTGTGCCGCAAAGGATTAAAACTACAAAATAAATATCAATACAGCATTTTCGGAATTACCTAGAAATATGATTCGCTTTTTCCTGAGAGCTTTTCAACGACCATCACATAAGTGTTAACGATGCACAATTTATGCATTGTCGCAAACAAATTTATCATTTGAAAAGTATCGAGTTAATATCGTCCTTTATCTGTTACATGAAGATTTGCACTTACTGAAGAAATTTTGGTAAATATTTTCGCAATGATTTATTATATATTTGTTTATCTGAAAGGTTCAACCAGTATTCCAAACATTTGTAAAGTTTCAAATTAATTTAATTTTATACTTGGCGAAATTTATCTGTAAAATTTTAAATTTTTAACTACTATATTGATATAAAATAAGATAAAAAAGATATACGATAAATATATATGTATATATATATATATATATATATATGTAAAGTGTTTTTTAAAAAAGATTGGCAAATCTCAAAGAGGCGAGTGAAAACATCCAAACAAACAACTTTCATAAATGAATGCAAGGTCGGTAGTAAAACAAATAGATGCTGACACATTTGAAGACTTCATCTTTGCAAATATTACAGCTCCTTTCGGAGATATAGAGAGGTGGTACGCAAATATGATATAGGGAATATTATGAACACGTGTGCAACATTTCCCAAAATTATTACGTAAAAGCAGATGATCCGTGCGCGCAACTGTCAATCCGGTAGGAACGTATCGAAAGATATTTCCTTTCACTAACTTTTCCTCTACTATGTGTTATACCCCTTGAATGACGGTGTTGACAAATAACAACACCTAATATTAATCCTAAATTGCCACACTGGCACCAGAAATTTTCTATGAAAATTTAACTTTTTTTTAAATACGCAAAAATGCACTTTGATTAGTTTATAAATAAAATTTCGTGTAAATACTGATGTCATACAATTATTTCAACATTTTACGAATACTAGTACCTTGCCCCAGAAAGAGCAAGGTACTAGTATTCGTAGTATTGCAGTATTATTAAAAATTACTCAAATAACTTTTCTACAATTGGAATTAACCGTTCACACGCCGAATTAATATCGCAATGTAATTATAATTTTGTTTTTCTTATATTACAGCTTCAAATGTTTTAATTTATGCATACAGATTTAGAAAATAACAAAAATAAATATTTCTGCAGTTTTCATTTCAGTGTTCGCATTTTGGAACATGATTTTTGATTGACAACTTATGCAAATATAACAAATTATTTTCCACTATATTCTATTGTATATTGTACTTAAATATTTTCTCGAATTTCAAAAACTTTTAGATCCCTATATGTCAAATATATGTAATATAGAGATTAAGATAAAAGAAAATATTATATATTTTATGCAAATAATTAAATTTACATATTCTTTAATACCTGTGATAAATGCTTAAACATAAATATTTTTTTAAAAGTTGAAATCAACCTTATATTTTATAGGAAAAGTAAAAACATCTTTATTACGTTGGAAAATATATGTTTTGAATTACAAATAATGCAATGTTCCCATTTGGGAACATTGGCGTTTCAACAGTTAAGCGTATATTCGAAAAAATGATTTGCCACCTTCAACAGATCGAAATTTTCCGATATATTTTCAGGCTCATTTTTTAACGTAAAAATATGAAACTTGCTGAGAGAATTTTTGGAGTGGTGTACAAGGTGCCGTGTTATGTAACTTTTCGCTGAATTAATTAGAATTTGATTTATAAGCAATTATTTTCTCAGTATGACCCTTTTTTAATACAAAAATCTCCCGCTTCGGAAAATTTGGTCCAAATCGCTATTTTTGACAGCATTTTTTTCAACATTTTCTAAATTTATCAAAAAGTCAGCAATCACGGCACCTTGTGTTTTTTCTAAATAAGAGATTTTGAAAATTTGGTGCATTTCAGAGTAAAAACGAATTTGAAAATAAATCCGAAAATAAGCAGTTTTGATCAGAATACACCCTTAAGAGCAGGAATTTAAATTTATTTGGATTTTTTTAGATTTTTTGATATCAAAGCATACTATTCTAAATTTGAAACTTTTGAAATTGAAACTCAACAAAGGCCGGCTTTTCTTGATGCCGGCCGTTTTTTAACAACAGTTTACCGAAAACCTTTTGCTGTCAGTTTGCCCCCTCATTATAATTCCAATCATCCCCCCCCCCCTTTAGAAACATGCTGCATTCAATACACTTATTTTCCGTGACCGCAAAATTTGTTCAAATTCTGAGTTATTTAAATGTGAAATTAACTACATTAAACCAATTGCATGGCTCCGAAATGGTCCGCGAACTGAACATCAATATTTTCTTAAAAATATTTTCGTTTTATATTTTTCTTGCAAATTGCGTTGAAACTGCCTTCGGAGGTTAGTTTTAGCACAAATGCTATAGAAATCTACTATGAAATTTTCTGTTTAAAAATTTTGGTGTTCACTTCGCGGACCACTTGGGAGCCTTGCAATTGCCATTGATCGCGGATTTAGTTTAAATATCATTAACCGTATTCTATACAAGCTTCCGGTTGTCTCTGATTCTACTTTAATAAAAAAAGATTTTTAAAATGTTGTATTACCTTATTTTCCTAAAGTCAGCACACAAATTTCTCAGATTCTCAAAAGATTTAGTTTCAAGGTTGTTTTGCTCCCCAACTAATAAAGTCACTTTTTTATAATCTCAAAGACCCAATTGACGATCATGATTACTAGGGTATTTACAGAGTTTTTTTTTTGTCAGTGTGGCTCTCTTACATTAGTCAAACAAAGCGTGCACTAAGAATTAGACTAAAAGAACATCATAATTATGTCTTAAGGCAGGAATGTGAAAAATCTACAATAGCTAAACATTGCTGGAAGTTTAATCATCACTTTAATTATAAAGATGCAAAATTAATTCAAAAATGTAGTTCAACTATAGATTTAAACTTTTACTAAACTTATAATATTCATAAAAATACTTCTACTTTAGTAAACGATATAGCTAGCACCCCTTTTCTTTCAGAATTGTGGGGAGATCCAGCATGGTGGCTCTGACTTCTAGCTATTTTCGGACAGTTACATCATTTCTTTTTTATAATTAAACTCTTTGCTAACACAGTTTCAATCATTCCACAGAATCCACTCTGGGCTATAACCGAGCCGGGTTTTCTAAACCCATTTCATTTTTTTTTTCACTGAGGAAGGGGATCAAGGCATCCTTGAAACGTATGAAATTCTTTTGGAGGGTTTGTGCTTTTATGAAATTTGTGCATTATAACATTGTAGTTTTTTAACTTATGTAAATTAATTTTATGTTTCAAATTTATGTACATTTTGGGATAAACGGAATATTCCATTATTAGATGTAAAAGAATCGACTTTATAATGTACTTTAATGTTAATTTGTTTTAAATAACAACAGGTAAAAAATTCTCGATCAAATTAATTTTCAGCTGCAAAATTATGTACATTTTTTAGTAATTTAAATATTTGTCACCTAGATGTGAAATAATCGAATTTAAAATGTATTACAATATTAGTTTATTATAAATACCGGTAGGAAGAAAATCTTAATCATATGAATTTTAAACTAAAAATTTATGAATAAAAAAACAGAAGCTTTTCTACAAAACCGCAGTGCTATAAAATTAGCTTACCAATATTTCTCTATGGTTCTTAATGATTTTTTTTTTATGAAAACTACGGATAATCGAAAGCACTACAAAATTCCTAATGTATTCCGGCATTTAGAATGCTGCGCAATCAGGTGACATTTATATCACTATCATTATATTTCTTGGATCGAATAGTATTATGTAACAATAGTTTAATTAATTAACTATCAATATTTTTGAAAAAACTTTCAATTAATGTCTATTTTTTCATATCTTTTATAGAATTTTGAATTTGTTGTCACCGGATTTTCAAAACAGATTTCTTTAAAAAAATTGATCAGGACGATGATAGGATTAAGTAATCCAAAAATTTACAGTAACATTTTACTGGTGAGAATCTTATTCCGTGGTGAGAATAATGAATTATGATTGAAGTATGAATGCCTGTACTCGGTTCGGGAAATTATGATTAGCAAAAGCACGTTGCGCGTACGAAGTACGGTCAAAACAAAGAAGCGGTTAATAAATAAATATTATAATATATTTTATTGAATTATTCTATATCAAACTGTTTTATTTTATTTTAAATTTTTGTCGAACAATAGTATTGTTTGCATTTAAAAATAGTTTTATAATGTTTTATATTGTAATTTCTCGAAAATTAATAACAGAGAATATGTTTAAAAACATGTGGTAAAAATTCAGGCTGAAAACAGTTTCTTGCTGAGCGGTATAAATTGTACATACAGGGCTGCCGCAGACGATAACTTTTTAATTCTGATTGGCACAATTTTCTCCAACAGAAATCCATGACAAACACAAATTTGGAAGAGGAAATATGATATTATAAAATGCATATTACAAAAACATTGGTAAGAGCAGATTAAAAAAGAAATATTCGCTTGTGACATCCCTGGACATAGGTTTTACAAAAGATGGAATAACTTACAAATGCTATTCGAAAACTTTCATAAAATTACATTAACAACGAGTGACACTACTCTCTAATTTTCCTTTTCATGAAGTCTTTATTAAAATGTAATTATGGCATTTTAACTTTATTAAAAGAATTGATATCACAGAAATATCTTTCAGAACATTTTCTTTCACAAAAATTCTTTATAGGCTTTACTCACATAAAAATTGACAGAGTTAAGGGTTTATCTAAAAGGGTTGGCGATACTCTCACATAAATAAATATTGAATTTTAATTTTCTTTTCCAACTTTTAGAAAGGGAAAACTTTTATTACTTTTACACAGATATCGGTTTAAAAAATTCTTATTATTTATTTTCCTACATTTGAGCGAAAATTCATGCATTTAATAAATCTTAGAACGGTATAAATTATTGTAAAGCATACGATTAACAAAAATAAATTTCAAACAAAATTGAAATTTCATTCAAATTCTGTTCTGTTTTATTGTATTTTTTTTTATTCTACTAAGAAATTATTTAGATTCTCGTTTGAGGCAATTCATTTTTAGAACAAATTAAATCTTTTAAATGTACATCAAGCAATATTATTCTAACAATGGCCTCAACCAGTAGACCAGATACTTACAAAAGCAGATGGTAAAAGCTGGTTATCTAAACATATTTTCGTAGACGAAATATTTTTACATAGGTTTTATAAAAGATAGAATGATTTATTATTTTTTTCCATACATTTTCATAAATTAATCTTATTATTCTTATATCTATAATCTAATCATCTAATTACTTTTAGAACAATACGAATCATTGCAAAACATTCGATAAACAAAAATAAATTTCAAATATAGTGGAAATTTCATTTAAATTCAAACTTGTTTTACTTCATTGCTTTCATTATATTAACATTAGAACCGCCGGAAAATTCATCCAAGTTTTATAAAAATATTTCTCAACGGTATCTTCATTTAAAACATTTAAAGTTATGTATTGAAATTATTTTTGCTCAGTACATATAAATAGCTTAGATTATAAATCGTTTTCTCGTTTGAATCGACATTCCCCTATATGATACGGGTCAAAATGACCCGTCGCCGCGGTTCTAGCGTTAAAAAATACTTTAGATTTATGTATGAGGCAAATCGCATTTAGAACAATAATATAAAGGATATAATAAACAAAAATAAATTTCAAACACAATGAAAAATTCATTCAAATTCAAGCCTGTCTTACTTCCTTGCAACTAAAAAACATTTCAGATCATTGTATGAGACAAAGCATTTTTAGAACAAGCTAAAACCTTTAAATACATATCAAATAATTTTATTCTAACAATTGCCTCAAATTTTAGAACAGATGCTTTTAAAAGCAGATGGTATGAGCTGATTATCCAAACGAATTTTTGAAGGCGAAAAATTTGTACAAAGGGCGATTCTATAAAAGATAGAGTAATTTGTTATTTCTTTCCGAAAACTTTCATAAAAATATATGAATAATGAATGACGCTACTCTCAAATATTTCTTTTCATGAAGTCTGCATTAAAATATAAATACGGTATTCCACTTTATTAATAAAGTTGATATCAAACAGTCTCTTTCAGAACATTTTCTTTCATAAAATATCTTTATAAGCTTTACTCACATAAAAACTGTGAAACTTATGGGTTTATCTTAAAGTAATGGCAATACTATTTCACATAAATAAATAATGATTTTTAATATATTTTTCACATTATGAAAAGAGTAGATTTATTTTGATTTCACACAGTTATCAGTTAATGCATTACTGTTGTCTATCTTTTCTATATTTTACCATAGATTAATATATTTAAGAATTTTGAAACAATACAAACCTTTGTAAAGTATATAATAAACAAAAACAATTTTCAAATAAAATAGGAATTTCACTTAAGCACAAACCTGTTGTTCTTCATTTCCTTTAGCAGTCTTAAAAATTCTTCAGGTACAAATATGAGGAAAATCAATTTTAGAACAAGCTAAAATCTTTAAATGTACATCAAACAATGTACAGTCGAGTCTCTATATAACGAAATCCACCGTTTCAGCAAAAAATTCGTTATATAGAGAAATTCGATGTATAGAGAATGATGTTAAAAATCGTATTTAATGTGTGAAAGTTGAACAAATATAATTTTTATCTTTTGAATTAATAATTTGAAATGTTTAAAAGTAAATATTAGCCTAACATTTTATTTCTTAATTATTTAAGCTGTTTCAAAAAAGAGAATAGACATTTATTTGAAAGCTTAATGAAAATCAAATAAGGAAGACTTGCATTAATTTCAGACGAAGAAATCTGTGATTTTTTGTTGTTTTGATTTTAAAATTATCACCCTTTAAAAAAAATGCTCCAATTTTAGCAAGGAATGAAAAATTGAAGTTAACATTTTCCTCCATTTGAAAGCCTCTCTTATGTGCCTCTCATTTATTTACATGTGCATCAATCCAATTAACTCTGTTTTGAGAAGAATGTGGCAAGGTGTGTGGGAGATGGGATGAATTCGTTGGATTAAAAGAACAAAGAGAGAAGTAATATTAAAAACAAACCCCTCAGCACTGACGATAAATCAAAAATAAGTTATGGAAAATTGATTCCATATGATTTCGAAGCCTTTTAAAACTGAGTAAGTTAAGACTAATTTATGGAAAAATTTGTTGTATAGAGATCGATATTTCCTATTTAGAGACTGTTTATAATGTAATCATGCGAAAAGGGAACCGTTCCTACTAAAAATTCGTTATATAAGGAAATTCGATGTATGGAGTTTCGTTATAGAGAGACTCGACTGTATTTCTAACAAAGGCTTAGTCTAGATTTTTACAAAAGCAGATTTTGTGAAACGTAATTTTGCAGGTGAAAGATTTGTTCACAGGTTCAACATAAGGCTGAATAATTTCTGAATTCTTTCCAAGAACTTTCATAATGTGACATGGATAATGTATTATTAAGATATTGATATAATGAATATTACTCGCAAATTTTCTTTTTCATGAAATCTGTAAAATATAAATATGGCCTGTTCTCTTTATTGATAAAATTGATATCAAGGAGTCTTAAGACTCCTTGATATCAATTTTATCAATTTTCTGAACGCTTTTTTTTTTTTTTTTTTTTTCAAAACAATTTATAGGTTTTCCTCACTTAAAAACTGTCAGACTTATGGGTTTATCTAAAAATAATGTCGATATCCTTTCACTCAAATAAATAGTGAATTTTAACTTCCTTTTCCAGTTTTTGGAAAGGAAGAAGTTTTATTGCTTCTACACAGTTATCGGTTAAAAAATTATTGTTAGTAATTTTTTTCACATTTGACCGTATATTCTTATATTTAATTATTCTTAGAACAATACAAATCATTTTAAAGAATATGATAAACAAAAATAAATTCCAAACATAATGAAATTTTTATACAATTTCAAACTTATTTTACTTTACTATCTTTATTTTACCAAAAAAAAATATATTAACGTATGAAACTACTTACTTTTAGAACGAGTTAAAACCTTCAATTAAACAGCACAAAATGATATTCTATAACGGCCTTAATCTTTAGAATATATACTTACAAAAGCAGATGGTAAAAGCTGATTTACCAAATGTATTTTCGTAGACGAAATATTTGTACATTCGTTCTACAAAAGTTAGAATAATTTATTAATTATTTTCGAAAATTTTCATAAAATTACATAAATAATGAATGCAACTACTCTCAGATTTTCCTTTTCATGAAATCTATATTAAAATGTAAATATGGCATTTTCACTTTGTTAATAGTGCTGATATAGAGAAATCTCTTTCAGAGCATTTTCTTTAATTAAAAATCTTTATGGGCTTTATTAACACAAAACTTGTCAGACTTAGGTTTGTATCTATAACTAATGGCGGTTGTCTTTCACAAGAATAAATATTGAATCTTATTATTCTTTTTGAACTTTTAGAAAGAGAAGATTTCTATTGCTTTTACACAATTATCAATTGAAAGATTATTGTTATTAATTTTTCATTTTACACTTGACCGTAAATTCACACATTTAACTATTATTTTATTTACAAACACTATAAAGCATATGATAAACTAAAATAAATTCCAAACATAATGCAAATTCTATCCAAATTGAAACCTATTTAACTTCATTGGCTTTATTGCATTAAAAATATATTTTACATTTACATATGAGGTAAATCATTTTTAGAACAAGCTAAAACCTTTATATGTACATCAAATAATATTATTCAAACAACGTTTTCAACCTTTAGAACAGATATTTAGAAAAGCAGATGGTATAAGCCGATTATCTAAATGTATTTTTGTAGGCGAAAGATCTGCACATAACATAATTCAACAAAAGATAGTTTATTAATTCTTTCCAAAAATTTATATAAAGTTACATGAATAATGAATGACTCTATTCTCAAATTTCTCTTTTCATGAAGTCGGCATTAAAATATAATGTGGCATCTTAACTTTATTAATAGTGTTGATATACAGAAGTCTCTTTAAGAACAATTTCTTTCACAAAATATCTTTATAGACTTTGCTCACATACCAACTGTCATACTTACTGGTTTATCTAAAAGGAATGGCAACACTATTTCACATAAATAGCTATTGAATTTTAACTTTCTTTTTTACCTTTTCGAAAGAGAAAATTTTTATTGCTTTTACTCAGTTTTGGGTAAAAACGTTATTGTTATCTATCTTTTCTACATTTGACCGTAGCTTCATAAATTCAATAATTTTCAAATTATACAAATCTTTGTAAAGTATGTGATAAACAAAAATAATTTTCAAACATTACGGAAATTTCATTCAAATTTAAACCAGATTTAGTTCATAGCCTTTAATCTATTTAAAAAAACAATTAATTAAAATTAACATATGATGCAACTTGCTTTTAGAAGAAGCTAAAACCTTTAAATGTTCATTAGTGTTATTCTTACAAAGGCCTCAATCTTTAGACCAGACAATTACAAGGGCATATGGTAAAAGCTGATTATCCAAACGTTCTTTCGTATTCGAAAGACTTGTAATTTAGTTCTGAAAAAGGTAGAGTAATTTATTAACTCTTTTTGAAAACTTTGATAAAATTACATAAATAATGAAGGAAACTACTCTCAATTATTCCCTTTTATGAAGTCTGCATTAAAATATAAATGTGGCATTTTAACTTTATTAATAGTGTTGATATAGAGAAGTTTCTTTCAGAACAATTTAATTTCAGAACATTTTATTTAAAAAAAATCTTTATAGGCTTTACTTACATAAAAACTGTCAAACTTTTGGGTTTATCTAAAAGGAATGGGGATATACTTTCACATAAATAAATATTGAATTTTTTACTTTTCTTTTCTAACTTTTAGAAATAGAAGATTTCTATTACTTTACACAGTTTTCGATTAAAATGTACTGTTATTTTTTTTTTTTCATCTGACCGTAAATTCATAATTTGAAATATTCTAGAATAACATAGGGGAAGATGGGGATACTTGAGCCATTTTTTAAATTTTAATTTTTTTAAATTTTTTATAATTTCTTAGAACAAAATAAAATATTGAAAATGAAAATTTGATATTTTTTCTTCAATTGAAAACCGCTTTCAATTCATTTTGAACTATTTTTCTATGTCTAAAAAATGTTTACTTTTTCTTTTACATCGTGGCTCAAGTATCCCCATGGAGGGGATACTTGAGCCAGATGTCATATTCGCACCAGTATTTTGCAAAGAAAAAACCCGATTTACAATATACGCGAAAAAATGCATTAAACCTTTTTCAAATAAATTTGGTCGAATTTTCTGGTGTCGTTGTGACATTTCAGAATTAAAATTATGTGGTAGAAAATTCTACCAGCAGAGCTCAAAGGGTTAATCACCATACTTTCAAAATGGTACCAAGGTATGTGATTTCTTTTTTTACATGTTCAGAACTATAAATATGTTACCATGTTGCCAGTTTTAGAAAGAAAAATTGACCAACTGTAAAGATAATAGGGGTGGCTCAAGTATCCCCTATGCTCAAGTATCCCCACTCTCCCCTAAATCAGACCAATTTGAGTTGCTAAAAGGTGTAAATTAAAACATTAAAAGCAGTAAAAACACGCTGTGTTTTACTGTTTACATGTTTGAATTCTTTTTCTGAGAATATCATTTTCCACAAAACAAATAAAGTAAAAATTATAAAAAATTAATTTGCACAGTCTGTGAAATGCCGTCATTAAAATTTCCACGTAATCTTCCATATTATGATCGTTATTATTATTTTACTTTGATGCTTATTTTATTTTCGTTACCATTGACTAGCTTGAGCCCAATTTTGGTATGCAGGATGATGCTGAACAATGCTGAATAATACGTTGAAAAAAAAAAAAAAACAGCTTATTTTTCTGTGAATTACAGTGCCTGCGAATTTGTTTAATTCATCATTCAAGCGTTCTTGTAACTTTAGTATCGATTTACAGTAAACTGCTGTTATTTCAACCTCGCTAAGACTAACCTGACAACATTCGAAATGGGATATCTTCAAGCAGTCAAGCCAAACACGTTATGTCTGGTGTTATTCTCGTTCAGTTGTAGACTTCTTTCTTAATATGTACTTAAAACTGCAATTCAAAGTGGCACTTTTTTAAAGATAAACATAAAATTGGATACAATGTACTTTAACATTCCAGGTTAAGTTGTTTATTGATTTAACAACTATTAACCCCTTAACTAATTTGCCCGTACGCCGTTCGGGAAAGACGAATTTGTTTAATTCATCATTTAAAGCTTTTTGACACCACTATTTTTTTTTATAAATAATTTCATGCTTATTTAAAGGCGAAAATGGTTAGACTATGTATTACAAATATTCTATTTAAAAAATTCTGGTGTGAATTCGTTATTTTCAATTTATTGAACAGAAAAGAAAGAACCAGTTAATGGGTTACATAACCAGTTCTGTTACATAATGTACGATACAAATTTCGTACTTGAGCAGATTTATGTATAAATGTAGAGTGATAACAGTTTTCAATTGTTTGATTAAATATTGAATATTTTCTCTTAAATTAAAGGAAATCAAAAATTTCCCAGTTTAATTTTTTTAATTGTTATTTTTTTCCTCAAAAGGCTTTTTTGATATTTTACCAGATTAAAAAAAATATCCGTATTATATTATAAGATATATTGTTTTGCTATTATGTATTTTTCAAAATTCCAGTATATCCATCTGTATGTAAGTACTAATATAAATCATTTAGATATCTTTTTTATTATTATTATTCTCCAAAATATTTTAAATCACTTTCTCTAATTATTTAAATATTTTTATTTATTTAATGTATCGTTTATTAAATTTTCAAAAACAATCTTACTGTCAATGATCTGATTTTTCGTCGGAGATATTCAGATTTTATAGATGCCAGTTTTTTACGAGCATTTGTTTTTATTTTTTAAATGTAATTTTCAAATCCTTTATGAGTAATCTGTATACATCATAAATATATATAGGACAGTTGCACCATAAAATTTAACTATTAATAACACATTGCTCAGTGGTGCACAAAACAGGAATTTTAATATACATTTCTACAATTAAAATAAAATAAACTTTCAACGTTTCGCGCCGTCTTCTGCGGGCGTCTTCAAGAAAATATGATAATGGAAGGACTACGTTTGCATCTTGATCGAGAGATAATATTTATTAAATTACATTTTTTAAAATTTTAATTCATTTAGATTTTAATTTAGTAGAAATATTATCTCTCGATCAAGATGCAAACGTAGTCCTTCCATTATCATATTTTCTTGAAGACGCGCGCAGATGACGGCGCGAAACGTTGAAAGTTTATTTTAATTGTACAAATGTATATTAAAATTCCTGTTTTGTGCACCACTGAGCAATGTGTTATTATTAGCTGCATACATCATTCTATTAACCCTTAAAATTTGCGCAAAAAAAGCTTTCAAAGTAAAAAACGTATTAGGTAGGGGGGAGGGTAAAAATACAAATGCTTATCTACAAAGAAAAAGGCTTAAAAATTTACTATTGTTTTGTTGCGCTATACGTGGATTATTCTATGCAATAAGTTACAATAGGTTAAAATTTTATTATTATTATCATTGTTATTATTTTCTTATTATTATTCTGCAGTCAAACCTCGTTAACATGAACACGCTTAACGTGAATTACTTTTAACATGAGCCGTTTTTCCTGTCTCTTATAAATACGAATACAAAGATGCGATATCTATAACATGAATTACTGTTAACATGAACAAAATTTTGATTCCCCATGAGGTTTATGTTAACGAGGCTCGATTGCATTAAATAATTTTATTTCTTACTTTATTTTGTGGTGCAAAATTCGTATCTTAGATATGCATAAAAATGCACTTAATTCAATGATATTAGTAAACAGAAAGATAATACTTAGTGCCCTTTACCTTTAAAAGATAATCTCATAATAGAAAAACAGAAAAAAATCCATTCAAAGTAAATAGATATTACAGGGTAATATCTACACAGAGAAGGGTGTGTGTGTAAAAATTTAAATGCTTATCTACAAAAAAAAAAAAAAAAAAAAAAAAAAAAAAGAGGAGGGAGGGGGACTAAAAATTTACAAGTATTTTTTTGAGTGTTGTAAAATTGACAGCAAAAAATGCTGAAATAATACTAATTTGCCGTAACATCTGAAAAACAAAATGCTGTAAATTTATAGCAAAATTTGCTGGAATATTTCCCAGTTAAATTCAACTTAACACCCAGTCTTCTAGTTAAAATATCTTATGTTATTGTGAGCGATTGGGTAAAAATATAAGTGTAGTATAAACTACTTAATAGTAAGGAGGATAATTCAGTAGAAAACAAAACTATAAATTTAATATTAATGAAATAACTTTAAGTAGCAATCGAAGTTTATAAGCTTAAATTAATCTAGTGGATAGAGAAGAATAGTGTAAAGGTTTAACTGTAATTATTCCAACTATTATCTAAATAAAGATTAAAAATAAATAAAAGTTAACCTTGTTTTAGAAGTCACTTTTACCAAGCTGGGACAGGAAAAGGTATAAAGGAGGTACAAAAGCCACATTAACAAAAAAGGCATTAATCAGTGCAATATTTTCTCCCCTGTCTAAACATAAAAATATTTTTTTCTTTTTTTAAATAAGAAAATGTAAAAAAGGTTTTAAAAATAAAAGACTAGACAGAAAGCAATGTAATAGCGGTGAACACAGAGTTCTCTGGATGTCCATAATGATGGAAATTTGGTACCGTAAAATTGGGGTGAATCGGAACAATTTTCAACTTTAACGTGCAAAAAAGCAACTACTGATTTTTTAATTCTTTTATTTTTTTTTACTAGGAACGTCAGTTTTGTTTTGTTCTTTAATTTTTGAGCAAACACAAAAAATGTTTATTTGTATACATTTAATTTTTTTAATGGTGATCCGTTTCACCCCGCAGGTAGGGATGAATCGAAACAAATGTTATAATTCTTAATTATTTCGATTCAAACTTTAACAGGAAAATAAAAACAAATAATAATGATAAGGGAGAAATAGGAACAAGTATTTACTGTAAATTTAATCCTTTATTTTCAATACAAGCAAAGATATGGCTTTTCAAAAATTAGAAAACAACTTCGAACCCTCTAAAAAATTAACATTTATTCTAATAAAATGTATTTGAATTAAAAAAGGTAAAATTTAGTACAAATTCAGCCCTGTTCTTTAATTATTCTTTACTCTTATTGTTGAGTAAGTTAATCTATTGGGTGGCCCCCAATCGCTGCATGTATTAATACGATCTATTTGTACGGCCTCATCCTCAGCCCTTATTACTGTTTGCACCGATCTCTTTTTTAATTTATTTTCCATTATGAGATGTTTTTGTAATTTTCTGGTTGTCAGAATCCATTTCTCAGCAATTTTTTTGTTAACTTGTCATTTTTAATTTCTTTTATTGTGTATTCTATATCTGTTGGATGGGGGTTGACTTTTTTGTTTAACTAAGTTCCTGGCATCTTTAAACTCTTAAAGTAATTGGAACAAACAAAATGTTGTTACAATATATATTTACACATATATTTCGAGATATGACATGAAACTATTACTTACAGAAAAATAAACCATGACAATATATGTGTTCCGATTCAGCCCGTAAATCTGAAACCTGTGATGTTACAAGACATTTTTCACTTTTTCATTATGTAGTTTAGAAATAGGTGGAATCTGATACAGCATATTGTTTACAAGTTTATCATTAATTGAAACACCCTACTCTTAGGTTTAGAATACGATAAATACTGGAGTTACATACAAAGTTTTGAAGAGATTGAAAATATGAGATGTTTGAATATACACTTGCTTTTTTTTTTGGTCTACCCCAGAAGTGGTGTCAATATAGCAAAACTCAATTTTCCAACTCTTTATGATATTAATTTCTTGTAAAAAATTGACAACTAAAAATATCATCATATATATTTATACTGAATTTATTTGTATGACTTGGAAGTTTCGTTCACCCCGCTGTTCCTATTCACCCCATTTTACGATACCTTTAGGAAGATGATTCTCGAAGGCGTAATATTCAGATAGCTCCGCCACTATTTCGTAAATTTTGCAGTAATTTTTTTAGCTATGTCACTGATACGCTTAAGTAGGGGTAATAGTTTTAAGGTCAATTTGAACAGTAGCGTTGCAAAAGTAACGGGAGGAATTACGAACAATGCGCAGATGCCTATTACGTAAAAGACTAAAGGTTTCCATAGAGGTCTTGCAGATTAAGCCCGGGACTGGACAGACATGGTATATTATTGGCGCAAGAGTTATAATGGATAAGTTTATTGTGTAATGAAAGGGTTTAACTATTTATTAGTGGCATAAGGGATAAAAAAGCAGCGATTCTCGCCCCCCTGGTGGAACGAATGTGTTTGTCACAGGTTAATCTTCAGTTGAGGATCAGTCCTAGGCATTTCTTTTCATCTGACCATATGATAGCAGCGTGATTGATATAGATTTTGCCAGGATATGTTAGTTTCGTGAGAAATATGTCGAATCAGTTTTTTATCGTATTTAGCACGCTCCATAGCGTACATCAGTTCAGAAGGTCATCTGTATGAGCATGCAGGTACCTGTAAAGACTGTATGGGAGGCTTAGGCATAGATACATATGTTATCTGCATAAAGCGCGAGATAGACGTATAAAAAGCATAAAATATCGTTGAAGAAGATATTAAACAGAATTGGGCCCACCAGGCTCCTCTGAAGGATGTACGTCAGGATGAGGAACATAACTGAAATAATGATGTTTATGCTGGATCGGAAATTGCGGTGGCAAAGATAAAAGTATGTCAAATATATTACGATGAAGTTTGACCTTAATTAATTTCTATTTGAAGCCTTTCTTGCCGTACTTTATCAAATGACTTTGCGACGTCAAGAAATATGGCAGAAGCGATAATCTTCGTGTTAAATTTATAACTAAGAAATTTAACAAGATGATGGAACTGGTACTGAGTGGAATGTTTTGGGCGAAAGCCGCACCGTTCAGGCATAAGAATGCTGTTTTGCTGCATAAGTCCTGTAACATAGTCTATATGACGCATTCCACAAGAAGCAGAAGTGAAATAAGTCTGTAGTTAGTAGGATCAAAGAGGTTAGTTCCGGGTTTTGGAATAAATGATATGATGGAAGTTTTCCATGATTTCGAAAACTAATTAAGATCAGTGATATAAATAATGCAGTTAGAAGGAAGTTTTATGAGAGCAGTGTTAGTAATTTTATTATAAGCAGCGGTCTTGCGTTTTTAAAGCTTTTATGCTATGTTATAGGTAATTATAGGTGGAATAACAGGTGAGGATCACGACTGGGGATGGCCAAAAATCTGCTTACACTCTTATTGATTTTATTAAGGTGGGCTTGTTTAGCTAGGACTGGGTTAGGGGAAACTGAGATGCGTAAGTGTTTCAAATTATGTGAGCGGGTGGATATAGATAAGTAGTATAATTATTAGTAGTTAGTGAGTGTAATGATATTGTAACGTTATATACAAAAAATAGGCAAAATAAACAGTCAAAATCCTTTTCGCACAGTGATCCTATTCCCGGACACACCTAATTTTAATTCCAAAGATGTAAATGACACCGAGAAGATTTAAATGAATTTTTACTTATATAATGTAAGCTTAAAGTAATGATCTCTAAACTTGTAAAAAAAGTCATTTGTAAATTCTGGTGTCAATCAATAATTTCTCATTTTACAAAGAGTATTTGTCTGTGCCAAAAAGGGTTAACTATTTTATTTATATTTTTTAGAGAATGAAATTATTATAATATTATTAGGTTTTAATTTGTATATAAACACAAATCAATGCAAAGCATATGATAAACAAAAATAAATTTTAAATAAAATTAGAATTTCATTCAAATTTAAATCTGTTGTTCTTCTTTGACTTTAGTATACTTTAAAATTTTTTTGATTCAGATAGGAGGAAGATTATTTTAAGAGCAAGCTATTTTACATTTATTTTTGTCCTTCGGCAAACTTCATAAAATTACAGCAATAATGAATGCAACTAGTCGCAAACCCAACTTTTCATGAAATTTCCATTAAAAAGATAAATTAGAAATTTTTGCTTTAACATTAATACTGATATCAATAATCATCCTTCACAAATTATCTTTAAAGATTTTACTTACATAAAACTGTCAAACCTGCGGAGAAAGTAAGAGAAAAAGGATAAGAAGAATAGAGATACCTTTTCCACATAGAAAAATATATATTGAATTTTACTTTTCTTTTCAAACTCTTGGCAACAGAAGATTTATATCGCTTTCACACTCGACATTTATTGGTTAAAAGAATTATTATTTATCTATATTTTTCTACGTTTGACCGTAAATTAATATACCTAAATATCTTAAAACAGCTAAAGTATTTGTATAGTATGGTATGAACAATTGACAATCGATACAATAATGTAAATACACCATATATTTACTGTGAAAGATAGAAAATAAAGACGAATTAAGAAATAGTAGACAAAAACAAACATGTAAATTATAAATTTTTTCGCTGATTTCTATACTATCAGTTAATTAAAATCTTAGGAATTATATATTATTTTATGAATTCGACAATTCCTTTAAAACTTCCTTATTTCTAAAAAGCGATAATTCATTTTAAAAATTCCACAAGTGAATCGGAATAAAAAGCGCAGATAATGTGAATTACGAAATATAATCCACAGTTCAAAAAATTCTGTTCGAATCATGGAAATTCATTGAGTAATTGAAGACAAATGTTTACGGCGATCTAAAGAGGGGGTTGCATTTTATTTATTATAAAAAAATAAAATCTGGAGCTTAACATGATTGTTTGATCCGTGGATTATACGTCGGAAATTACAGTACTTTTTAGATAAGCATTCTTTTGAAATGCTTATATTTTTTTAAAGACAGCTTATGAGATTTTAAGCTTATGCACCTGTGTCTAATTTTTCACACTGCTTACGAAAATGTAATTTTTTTAAAAATTGAAACCGAGAAATCGATTTTTAAAAAGAAACAGAAAAACTTGGTAAAAGCGCATAAATTAATTCTAAGTTTCCTCACCAAATTGTATTTATTTACTTGCTATTTTTTTATGGATTTAAAAATTTCAGATGTTTGATAGCATTTAAATGATTTTAATGAAAGAGGCAGAGCTGAATTTCGTAAGGAAAAGTGTATGTTAGGAGAAGAATTTTCAAAATCGTACTGTTTTGCACAAAAATGTTTGTCCACTAATTATTATTTTATATCCAATATTATGTATCGATTTCAACATTTGTGATATTTGATAATACTTTAAACTTTGAAAGAAGATGGCAAAGTTGAATTTCGGAGGTGTGAGGGGTAGGGTGATAATTTTCCTTAAAACTGTAGCGTTTTCTACAATGCGTATCCTTTATAAGTTCCTTCTGATAAATATTATTTATTAAAAAACACTTTTCAAAGCAGACGGATAGACAAATTTCAGTGTTGCAAGTGGGCGAGGCAGACGGCAATTTTCAAGGTTTTTCAGAAATCTTCATGTAACATATCGTAGGAAAATCTTCGGACAACTATTTCATAAAATGAGCTATTCCTCCCCCCTCACTTAAATATCTGGTCTTCCTTCCCGAGATCAATTTTCTAACTCAGCTCCTAATTCAGCTATAGCAAGATTGACTTCATTTCAAGATTTGATCGATGATGAAATTTCTTTCTATCCTTCTAATTGTTGGGGTCATTTTTGACTTCAGCCTATAGGGGGGGGGGGCAAACTTAAAAATGATACTACTTAAAAAAATCTACTAAACTACTATTAAACTATTAAACTACTTAAAAATTGACACCAGCTTCGTGGCACTGAAAAAAATAATACGTTAATAACAGTATTTATTTAATTATTTATTGTATTCTCCGACGGAGGCTGTTTTACAATTAAGAATTAAAAAAATTTAACATGTTTTAAAATATTTTTGTCATCTTTTTAAGTAGTTTACATACTGTATAACTTTTAAGTTTACCTTTCTTAAATATGAATTTAGCATTTTATTTACTTATTTATTGATATAACAGACCATTCCCTCCGTGGGCGGCGGAAATGGATATTTTAGTCTATACACTAATAAGCACACATTCATCTCCTCTTAACTTATTTTTTCTCATATGTTGTGAGCCTTTTAAATTTTTAATTTATTCTTCACTAATCCATACAATCTTAGAAAAATAAAACAACAAGTCTCAACAATTTGCAGCTTCTCGCTTATTTTACACAGTTTGGCAGGTGTGCATTTTTGACCATATCGAATTAAATATATAAAATTATACACATTAAAAATTCATTAAAAATACGGGCCCGACGAACACCGGGCGGGTTAGCTAAAAATAATATATAATTTCTCTAATTAAGTTCAATCCAAAGCTTTTACTTCTACTTTCAACTCTAACAAATGTTCGCTTTCTAGTTTTTAGAACGAAGTGGTGTATTTGTATAAATAAACAGCAATTAATTCTTAAAAGATTCTCTGATTAAGATCTTGGGGAAGCTTGATAATACTAAGAAGATATAGATAAAACTTTTATTTTAAATTTGTAGCATATCTTTTATTATTTTAGTCACTTTGTATTAAAAAAGTGAGCTTTTTAAAATTTATTTAATATGTTTCATGTTTCAATACTAAATATGCTGTTTCAATACTGAAATACTAAATCTCGTTTTATGATATTATTACATAGATTACCTACACAAAAATTGCAATACAGTAAGACCTCGAGTAACAGGGGTCGCAGCGTCCCTAAAATTTTCGCACTTTTCTACCAGTATTTTTTATCGAAAATATTTCTCTTACTTTCCTTTAACAGTTATAACGAAATTCTACATTGACTATTATCGTTTTAAAATTGTGGTAGGAGACAGCGAAAATTTTAGGGACGCTGCGACCCCTGGATTAATCGTTTTTCAACGGATGCTGTAAAAAAAACGATGAATGCGAATTAACTTCAAAACACGAAAAAGAACACATTGTTTTATGCATCACTAATGCATGAAATGCATACAGTATGGTAATAAACACTAATTATTGCTTACTAAGCTGTAAAAGAAATAAATCGAAGTTAAATTGATATTTATTTAAAAAAAACAATAATTTCGTTTCGCTTTCCGTTCCTTTTTTTTTAAATGGATAAATAAATTTTCAAGGTATACAAGATTTTTCTGGTCACTTTCTGTGATTTCATATGCATATGTAAGAGTTTATACAGATTCAAAGCCGTAATTGCAATTAGACAGATTTGGCAATGAAGGCTCAGCTTCATCGGCATGAGCGTTTTCCCCTGCTTTTTCGCTATTATTTTTCATTTTTTGCATTAGCACACAATTCCTCTATAGAACACCACATGTTGCAACATCTTTATCAATTGAAACGAAATCACAACCTCTGCTATATATAACATCTCTTCATCTGCATTATTGCCGCCATCATTAACACAAACAGCATAAATGAGCTATCTTAGGATAAAAGAAGTAATTCCAGTTTTTATGTCATATAGATTTGCATGACTTCCAATTTAATTTCGGTGAGCAAAAAAAAAAAAAAAAAAAAAAAAAAAAATTATGGAATGCGGGAAAATGATTTTTGAAGAACGATGCTTGCGGGTCTTGTTAACATTATTTAAGTGTAATTGGTGCAAGGACCGTAGAAATAAAATGATCAATGCGGGAAAACGATGGATGCGGGAAACATAGATCGGGCTTTCACTGTATTAATAAATATTTGTAAAAAGCTGAATAAGAGATGAGGTTCTTGTTCTGAAAGGAATAATGTTATTTATTTTCATTAATCATTGTTTTAAAATATTTCATTAACCGCCGAGTAACATCAAGTTCTTTTTTTAATATAATTAATCACTATCAACTATAATATAAGGCAAAAACACATCCGTTAGTACCACTGACGGCATGTTTATTTTGATAACATCTAATGGATTACATTAATTTTACTGACACAGTTTTTCTAATCATTGCACTATTTCAATTTTACATGGTTTAATTTTTTTTCAATGTCATTTAAAATGCATTTTGTTTGAAAACTGTATATCTATTTGTTAATATCATTTCTCTTATTTGGTCCGTTTTTCCAGCACCACTTTTTTATTACTCCACTTTATTTTATTACGCAATGCATTTTCTTCGAAAACTGTATATCCATTTACTAATATCATTTCTTTTATATTGTCCTTTTTTTAACACCACTTTTTTTTTACTCTATTTTATTAGAAATTGTATTTTGTTCGAAAATTGTGTATCAATTTGCTAATATCATTTCTCTTATTTGGTCCGTTTTTCGAACACCAGTTTTTTATTACTCCACATTATTTTATTACATCACAAGAAAAATGTTAGTCATAATTTTCATAGAAATGCTAACTTGGTGGCGTTTTTCTTCTGATTAGCGCAGAAACATACCACGAAATTTTTTTCCTTAAAAATTAATGGTTTTCAAAAAATGTACCAATATGGAATCCTTGTAATATTTTATAGTTTAAAAAGTAATTTATAGGCTTTTTAGCTCACAGGCTATCATAGACTAAGAGCTTATGTGCCCGTCCGTTGTGTATGTAGGTATGCTCGTTCGTTCATTTGTGCGTGCGTAACGCGATAACTCATGTTAAAAATATCCGATCCCCTTGAAGTTTTGTATATAGGTATATCCTGATAAGGCGCTTCCCTGATTAGTTTTTGAAGTTTGTTCGATATGTATAAGAGAGAGGACGGGGCTCATGCCCCTTAATGGGTTTTTAATATAAATGGGTTTTAATGCAAAATTATCAGTATTCGTTCAAAGTTTAGAAACAGGATCATTCTGAGGAGGCGCCTCCATGATTGGTGTTAGGTGTTCATTGGATAAGTATAAACAGGAGGAACGGGGGTTCTAATGCCCTTCCCCTTAATTTATATAAATGGGTTTTTCATGCAGAATTATCAAATTTCGTTCAAATCTCTGAATAGTTTTGGATGTTTAATGATTAAGTATAAAAAAGGTGATAACTCCGCTTAAATATTATAAATGAGTTTTTATTAAAATTTTTCCGATTTGCTCAGAATTTTGAATATAAATTTTTTATATGATGTCCCTAATTAGTTTAGGGGGTTCAATGATTAAGTATAAAAAGTGAAAAGGGGGGAGCCGTTTCCCCTCCTTAATTTTTTTTCGAACGGAATTAATTTTTAAAAATATGAGGCTGTAATGCACAATTAGTAGGCATACCCTGTGAGCTCAATGCCATCAGTTTAACTGGGCAATAGTCTTTTTATTTTAATCTATAGCTGTTGTATAGAACCAGATCATGGAAAAAATAAACAATTTTCTCTTAAAACAGTATAAAACAGGAATTCCACTTTTTCACAGTTTAGTTTCGGCCCTCGTGAAAATAAATATGTATGCATACAAATATAGATAATACAAAACATACATTAGTTTTAAGACTAAAAACACTTGCCTTTATTTTATATAGAATGACTTTATTCGCATGCGCTGAAGAATTCCACATTTACGATCCATTCTGTAAGCGGCGTCTACAGAAAAATATAGATATGGCATCACTATCTTTCAATATTACACAAACTCAGCAAAAAGTCATGTTGTTTTCCAGAAAATCGATAAAACAAATCAATTATCTAATGATGCATGTGCCTTCGTTTGTTTGTATGATTATTATAGATACTGAATGTTAAATATAGTTTATAATAACTCTCTGTTTTATAAAATACATTCTTTTATAATTTTTCAAAACAGCATGAAATTTAATGACATTTTTCCACCGTTGTTATGGGAACATTGCAACAAAAAGATGTAATAATCTACAATAATTCCGTGTCTTGCAAGAAAAATGGAGTACTTCAGGTGCCAACATTAAAGAAATTATGTTAAAAACTAAATCTTAAATGTAAATCGAAATGTAGTTTTAAAAAACATTTATTTAAAAGCACCTTCTTTTTCTATACAATTGTATAAAAATTAAAAATGTGTGATACTTAGAAAAATAAATAATTGCAATAGATACTGTCTATATTTAATCGTATAATGATGTATCAGCTTTATTTTGTGGCTTAGTTCTATAACGGAATGTTATTTTTTACAGACGGCACTTCAATTGCTGTCCCTCCCATGAAAAAATAAGAGAATAAGAGCACATCAACGGTTAATAAATTATCATTTTTAGCAGTTAATTTTCCATAATAGTATTGAAATTTCATTAAGCAATAAATAAAATAATAAACTGATACAAAGAAAACATAATTTTAACAGACATGTAATCAAACTACACCCTTAAACCGCGGAAATCATCACTATCAAAAAGGCAAGAATAACTAAGGAAAACTTTAATTTTATTATTTTTTACACTAAATTTCGGCATGCAGCTATTAGGTAGTATTACTTTTCAAAAGCTGTGTTACCTTTCTCATCAAAATGATTTTTGCTATTGTTAGTAGACAGTCTTTTCAGTTTATATGAGAACGTGACTTTCAAAAATGCCTTATCCAGAAAATAATGTTTGGGGAAATCGCCTAAAACTTTTCAATGAGATTTTTGATTTCCGTTGCAAACCAAAATTTTATAATATCTGAAACACAGGGTAAAATCGGTTACTGTAAATATTGTAGTATTTTCCCGATATATGTTGTCCAATTATTTTTATTAATACAGAAAGCACAATTAGTTTAAATTTTGGATAAGGTCTGTTTTAAACCTCTCATGTCCTCTTATATTAAAAGTAAATCAAATGTGGCAATCTCAAAAGTTTCTTGTATGCCATTCATGGTTATTACTCCTGAAAAATGCAGCATAGCTGCACCAGTGCTCAAGTAATTTATACCAAAATCTAAACAGAAACAACTTAAATAACTTCTTACTAAATGTGAAGTTTCATAAAAATCCGAGTACTAACTTTTGAGATAGAGCTATTGCAGAAATCATAAGAAATTTGCCTAGTTAGTCAGTGCCATCAGTGCCAACTTATGGGCGGTTTACACCAAAAGCTAATAAGATTTATATCAGAGACTAAGCGAATCTGAAATATGTATAAAAATCGTGCATTAGTTATTGATATACAGCTATTTTGGAATTTAGGGAAAATGCTGCATAACAGAGTCATCTGTTTACCGATTTTCATCAAGAACTAAACAGCAATAATTTTCATCAGGGACTAATTTAATCTGAAGTTTGATGAAAACCCGTGCATAAGTTCTTGAGGTAGAGCTATTATGATAATCATAAATAATGCAGCATGATAGCGCTACGTGATGGGGAATTTACGCTAAAATGTAATCAGCACCATTTTGTTTCAGTGACTAACTGAATCTAAAGTTTAATAAAAATCCGTTATTTAGTAGCTATTGCAAAAATCGTGAAAAATACAGCATAACAGCGCCACCTGTTCAGCGATTTACAGCAAAAAATAAATAGCACCATCTTATATCAGAGACTAACTGAATGGAAAGTTTTATTAAATGCATTTAATTAGTTTTTAAAATAGAGTGCCCACAAATTTTGTCAAAACATGTTTTTCGAGTTGTGTAACCCCTAAAGCGTGGAAATGCGTCGAATACTGAAATCCGTCAAAAATCTTCAAAAATAAACACCTTTTTTCTTGTAAAGATAGGGGAAAGTAAAAGATATTGTAAAAGTATTTGTGTGACATTTTCTTGCCTGAAAATTGTTTATAACATTAACAAAATCTGAATACTCGTGCATTTTGAGCAAATCAAAAGTTTTCATAATTATTTTCTATTCAACCTTTGAATGTTTCACACAATTCCATAGGCTAAGTTTTAGAACAACAGAAAAATTCAAAAGTTCAAAGGAATATTCCACGTTGGATGATGGATAGTAACAGATAGAAAGTGGCACGTTTAGTTAGAAATAAACAACACCCTTTCTTATCATTTTGGCAACTGTATAGATTTAGATTTCGCTGTGGATTTTGAATACAATGGCTGGTTTCGTTGTTTTATATAACACGGGTAACTTTCATAACAACTGTGAGAGACAAGGTTTCATTGTTTGGTAAAAAGTACCCGAAATTAAATTTTTGACTATAAAAATATTTTTGCATTAAAATATACTGTTTTTTTTTTTATAACAGGCTATTTCCATGAGTACTTGTAGTGTAAGTCACAGGCTACGATTTTTGCCTACAAGTATTTTAGTACGAAAAAATGTGATTTATTTTATCGGCACATTCTCATTAATTGAATAAGGCCAAGCAGACTTTTCGAAAATAACGGTGGCAAACAAGCATAGCAATTATAAGGTAATGTGACTTACACTACAAAACCCATGCAACTAGCCAACAGAAATGCGGGGCCATTCACAAATTTATGTCATGCTTGGAATGGGGGGGGGCGTTTTGTGAAAATGTGACAGTTTGTGACAAGGGGATGAAAGAGGGTAAGAAGGAGTGTAACGTCACGCATTTTCGTTAAAATAAAAACATTAAAAGTGACCCATGTAAATTTTGAAGTTATTTTTCAATTAAAGTAATTTGTGTCCATAAAAAAAAGATAAAAATTAACACCAAATCTATTAAACTAATTTTCCGTAACCAAAATACTACTGTTTTCAGTTGCTCTTTCATATTAATAATTTAATACTATTGTATATTATTTATGCATTTTTGTAAATCTTAATCTCATTTCATAAAAAATAAGAACACGTACAAGTTTATTGTTATGGTCACAAATGTCATTACAGCACTTAGTTTAATTTAAAAAATAAAATTTGAAATATGATTTATGACGTAGTGCTTTTCTACCAAAGTGGAGGTATATGTACAGGGTGTTTCAAAAATGGCCGGTATATTTGAAAAATGAATAAAAACTAAACGGGCAGCGATAGAAATGCACCGTTTGTTGCAATATGCTTAGGACAACAGTAAATTTTCAGGCAGACAACGCTTTTGAAATTAGTTATAATTTTCAACAAGTACGGTATTTTCCATTTATGCACCATGCACAGCAATAATATGGCGTAGTCTCTGAACGAAATTAGTAGAAACCTTTGTAAACGTGTCAGGCGGGATGGCTTCACATGCAGAAGAGATGTACTGCTTCAATTGTTTAATTGTTTCTGGACTGTGGCGGTACACCTAGTCTTTCAAGTCAAAAATCCTCTGTTCTAAGGAATAAACCATTTTTTCACAGCAAACTTGCAATATGTGTACAGCACATGCTTACAGCAGAAAGACGACTTACGGAATGGCGAGCTCACATACTGCGTTTTCTTCTATAGCTTTCAATTCACCTGCAGCGCCATCTTTTGTTGAAAATTGTAACTAATTTATAATGTTTGTCTGCCTGAAAATTTACTGTTGCCCCAAGCATATTGCAACAAACGGTCTATTTCTATCGGTACCCGTTTAATTTTTATTGATTTTTTGAATATACCGGTCCTTTTTGAAACAGCCTATATATATGTGAAATGTTACAGCGTGATATACAGCGTGACAAGAGTGGCGGAAGGAGTATGGTTAAGTGTGATGCTTTTTGCCAAAGTAGAGCAGAAGGGAGGAGCAAATACATTAAAAAAATATGTGACATAGTTTACGGAATGTCTCTGTACTATTGTAATGCTTACCTTTGAAAAAGTCGTAAAAAATAGTAAACACTCCCTACTAACGTTTCGAAAAAAATATCGTACCGAACTACTGGAATTAAAGTTACATTCTTACTTTTTCAATGAGGAAAATTTTAAAGAAGTGTCTTCTGGCAGACTTTTTAGAAAGTAGTCCAAATTTAGAATTAACTTTTCTCTTCACAAACCTCTTAAGTGTAATGTCTAATTTTATTATTTACTTTTTTTATTTGTACAAAACTACTTTATGAAACAATCATTTACTATTATCAGACAAGTACCATATTTTTAAATCGGATTAATAAATTTTCAAAGAGGATTTTTCGAAAAAAAGAAAAAACTTCATTTGCATATGAAATTTTAAGATTCATAAATTCTTATTTTAATTTTTTAATAAGGAATATTCTAAATAGGTTTCTTCTGGTAGAAATTTTAGATAGTTCTATACTTCTATCATTTATTTGGTGAAATTTCCTTATGAATCGTTTTTCTTCTTTTTTATAGGTACTTACATATACGTATCACATAAAGGAAACTAATGATAATTTTAATATTTTAATATATAATAATCTCCCCCCCCCCACATTACTTATAATTTAATAACCATAATATGCATAACGTACATACCACAAATGTAAAAATATACAAACACTCATTGATGAACATATAGAGGCAAATATATGCATAGTCATTAATAAAATTTTACTGGTAACAACCAGACTAGCTTCATGGACCGATAAAGATTGCATTTTAACTATAAAAATACTAACCTCATTCAAAAAGGAATTTATAAGAAAAAATTAATTGTTTTGTTTTCTTTAAAAACTTAAAAACACTTCTAATTAACCCATTAGTGCCTAGCGTCCCTTTTTAAGGACGCTTCAAAAGGTGCATTCAACACTGTTTTTGACACCGGTAAAAAAGAAAAGCAATAATTATTTTATTTAAATAATGCATTTTCGTGATTAATGAACTAAACTTAAATCTTCTAAAAATAGTGGTGCCAACCAAAAAAATTTACGCAAAAGATGCTGGGCACGAATGGGTTAAAATAGTCTCATATTCCTTATACAACACGTACAATTATTTAAGATTCTAATCGTTTTTCTCTAAAATATTTTTTAAAACTACAAAAAAAAAAAAACAGTATAACAGTATAACAGTAATTTAGAATTACGATTTGCTACGATATAATACTATTTGCTGTTTCTTGAAAGATATTCAACAACCACTACATAAACGCTAACGATGGACAATTTACTTTATGACTCAAACAAATGTATCATTTGAGAAGTGTTGAAGTAATATAATCACATTTTTCTCACTTATATGAAGCTATGCACGGAAGAAATTTCGGCAAACGTTTTCAAAATGGCTTATTTTGTTTCTATATATCTGAAAAACCAAACATTTTTAAAATTTCTATTTAATGTAATTTCACATTTGTTGAATTTCAGCTATGCAATCTTAAAAGATGCTTTAACTAATACACTGTTGTAAAGTAAATGCTTTATTGTTTTCTAAGTATATAGGAAAAAAGGGTTTCTTCCATGTTTTGATAAAATAAAAATAAATAGCAAAAATAATTATTTCTTACTGCTAGAATTTAGCTAGCTAAAATCAACTATATATATATATATGTATAAATATATACTGGAAAGGGAGACTATAGGTATTAACATGTATAAATATCAGTTAATATAGCAATTTGAAAAAATTTGAAAATTTTTGAAAAGCTTTTTTGAAAAAATAAGCTTATCTACAGTGTAAAAAAAAATCTGTAAAGGTACTAAACATTTCCTAGGAAACTGGGATTCCAAGAACTTTTCATGTAACAATAACAGGAACCGATTTGTAACCGATTCTAAAACTTGAGTTTTTGTTGTTACCATTACAAGAAAAGTTCTTGGAATCCTAGTTTCCTAGATAAAGTTTAGTACCTTCACAATTTTTTTTTACAGTGTAGAAAGTAAGTTATGTTTAGCAACACAAAAAAAGTGAAACAACCAGTTTGAATAAGCTTTTATTAAGTAATGAATTACAATCGTCAGGCTAATTTTCAACGTAGGTACCACCATCATACTTTAGGCATTAATCGCAGCGGGGCATAATTGTTTGGGTACCCTTCTCATTGCATGGATACCGATGGCGCCTACGAATGCATTCATTGGGTAACAATGAATCAAACTTCCTTGTCATCCCGGATTTCTGGTTGCCAGAAAAAAGGACTTCAGGTGTTTTTCAAATATTTTTAAAAAAGGAAATTGTTTAGTGAGACTATGGCTTAGTGGCAGTTGGGGGGGGGGGGGTGATCAAAAACTTTATTTTCACGTTCTTCATTAATATGCAGCAAACCACCATCTGATGGAATTTCTCTCATTTTGGGCCTGAATACCTCACAAATTCATCTGTAAATTTCACATGCTTTGGTGTTCCAGCAGAGATGGCCACCTCGGTTACTCAGTTTACGCTTAAAAATCAGATGACCGACAAAACATCACAGGCGGCGGGAGTCTCGATTGTTTTAAGGAATTTAAACTCGCACAAAACAAGACCCGAATAAGTCAATAATCTAAAAATGCCTTTTCTCAATTACAATGATTCAGTAGGAAGAATGCATATGTTTGAATTGACAAACACAGCTATTCTGTACCAAAAAATGGAAAACGGAACTTACTTTCTGGATTGCCTGTAATAATATTTGATAATTCTAATTTAAATACCATGATACGCATAATATACATACAACGCTTAGAAAAATATACAAGTATTTATTGATAAATAAATGCTTGAAAAGATATATAGAATAAGAGATATTAATAAGATTTTACTAGCAATAACCAGCTTATCCCCATATACTAGTAAAAACAAGATTTTAACAGTAAAAACACAAACCTGATTCAAGAGGGAATTGCACAAGATTTTTTTTTGTCTCTCTTAAAATCTCAGGATTGCTTCTAATTAAAATAATCTCATACTCCTCATACAACATCGACAAATGTTTCAATATTCTAATAGTTTTATTCTGCAAACAACTTTTAAACTACAAAACAAATATCAGTAAAAGAGAAATTGGCAATTACCAACAAATACAATTGACTTTTTCTTGATATAGAATATTAAGCGACAACTACATAAAGATTAACGATGCGCAATTTATTATATGGCACGTCATTTGAGAAGTTTTGAGGTAATGTCTTTATGCTTTCAACTGTTACATGAAGATTTTTCCTTACTGTAGAAATTTTTAACATTTTCGAAATGACTAAGAAAATTATAATTTTTTTGTGTCTTTTAAACACTTAAAAATTTTTCTCATTAAAATAATCGCATATTCCTTGTCGAAAAAGGACAAACTTTTCGAGATTCTAATCGTTTTATGTTAAACAACTCTTAAAACTATAAAATAAATATCAATATAACATAAGCTGAGAATTATCTAGAAGTACGATTTGCTATTTTTGGGAGATATTCAACCACCACTACATAAACTTTAACAATGTATAATTTATCTTATAGTATAAACAAATTCATCACTTAAGGAGTTTTCGGTAATTTTCTCATTTTTTTCTACTGTCACACGAAGATGTTCACTTACTGAAGAAATTTTGGTAACATTTTCGATATGACTAAGAAAAATGTAATTTCTTTTGTGTCTTTTAAAAACTTAGAAATGTTTCTTATAAAAATAATCTCATATCCATTATCGAACATCGACAAATTTTTCAAGATTATAATCGTTTTATTTTTGCAAACTTTAAAAACTACAAAACAAATATCAGTAAAATCTAAACCGAGAATTACCTAGAAATTCTATTTGCTATTTCTTGGGAGAAATTCAGCGACTATTACATAAACGTTAACAACGCATTATATATTTTATGGCACAAACAAAGGCATCATTTGAGAAGTTTTGAGGTAATATCTTTATATTTTCCACTGTTACATGAAGATTTTCCCTTACTGAAGAAATTTCTTTAAACATTTACGAAATGACTAAGAAAAGTTTAATTTTTTATATCTTTCGAAAACTTAAAAATGTTTCTAATTAAAATAACATCACATTCCATATTGAACATGGACAAAAGTTTCGAGATTCTAATCGTTTTCTTCTGTAAACAACTTTTAAAACTACAAAACAAACATCAGTGCAGCATTTCAGAATTACCTAGAAATACGATCCGTTGTTTCCTGAGAGCTATTCAACGACCACTACATAAGCGTTAACGATAAACAATTTATTTTATGGCGCAAACAAATGTATCATTTGAGAAGTGTTGAGGTAATATCTTTATACTTTCCACTGTTACATGAACATTTTCCCTTACTGAAGAAATTTCGTTAAACATTTACGAAATGACTAAGAAAAATTTAATTTTTTATATCTTTCGAAAACTTAAAAATGTTTCTAATTAAAATAACATCACATTCCTTATTGAACATAGACAAAAATTTCGAGATTCTAATCGTTTTCTTCTGTAAACAACTTTTAAAACTACAAAACAAACATCAGTGCAGCATTTCAGAATTACCTAGAAGTACGATCCGTTGTTTCCTGAGAGCTATTCAACGACCACTACATAAGCGTTAACGATGAACAATTTATTTTATGGGGCAAACAAATGTATCATTTGAGAAGTGTTGAGGTAATATCTTCATACTTTCCACTGTTACATGAAGTTTTGCACTTACGGAAGAAATTTCGGTAGCATTTTCGAAATAATATATTGTATTTCTCTATAAATGAAATTTTAAAAAGGCACTTTAAACATTTTAAATTTTTAAATAATTTTAGATATGACTATTAGATATTTCTGGTGAAATCCTAAAGGTTTCTTTAACCTCGTAACTGTTATAAAGCAATTATCGTATTGTTTTCAGTATTTTCAAAAATATACAGAAATAAATGGTTTCTAAAATGTTTTGATGTATAAAAATAAATTCCAACACTGTTGTATCTTAGTACTAGCATTTAGTTGGTTATTTTTTTTTACTTTGACTATATGCTTTTTATTTATATTTATTTATTTATTTATTTTGCTAGGGGTACTTAAATGCATGCATCAGGTAATAAAAACTTACATATTTTAATATTTTACTAAATAATAATGTTACATGATTATATAATTCTAATATATTTTTTGTAATATGCATAATATACGTATGACACATGTAAAAGCATACAGATATTTATTAATAAATACACGAGTATAGAGATAAATAGATTAATAGAGATTAATAAGAATTTATCTGCAACAATTAGGTTAACCCCTTCTACTGGTAAAAACTAGATGTTAACCGGAAGAGACCGGATAAAAAGAGAATTGCGTAAGGAAATGTTTAACTTTTTTCATGTACCTCAAAATCTCAAAAATGCTTCTAATTAAAGTAATCCTATATTCTTTATACAACATTGACAAATGTTTCAAGATTCTAATCTTTTTTATTTTCGAAACAACTTTTAAAACTACAAAACAAATTTTAGTATAATATTTCCAGTATTACTTAGAAATACGATTTGCAGTTTCCCGAGAGCTATTCAACGACCTCTACATAGGCGTTAACGATGGACAATTTATTTTATGGCGCAAACAAATGTACCATTTGAGAAGTGTTAAGGTAATATCTCCAACTCCATACTTTCCACTGTTACATGAAAATTTGCACTTACGGAAGAAATTTTGGTAAACATTTTTGAAATGACTTAATGTATTTCTGTATAAATGAAATGTTTAAAAAGCATTCCTGACATCCCATTTAATTTTTCAATTTAATGGTATTTTATATTTGTCAAATTTCAGGTACGAAATCCTAAAAATTCATTTAACTACCTTACTGTTGTAATGCAATTATTTTTTTGTTTTCAGTGTATTTAAGAATACATAGCAAAGAGGATTTCTTCCATGTTGCGATAAAAATAATAAAAATAGCAAAACAGTCGTTTCTTAATACTAGCAATAAGTGGGTTAAAATAAAATCCTTTGAATCTTCTTCTTCTTTTTTTTCTTTTTTACACTAGGAACTTACATGTATGCATCAGGTAATAAAAACTAATACTTATTTTAATATTTTACTAAAGAATATTATTACATAATTATATAATTATAATTTACTTATCATATTATGTATAACATACATACAATACACATAAAAATATACAATTATTTATTGATAAATACACGTATATATAAAAATAAGATTTTACAGGCAACAATTATATTAACCCCTTGTACTGGTAAAAAATAGATATTAACGGTAAAAAAAAGAAAAAAGAAAAAAAAAACTGATTTTAAAAAGAATAGCATAAGAAAATGTTTAACTTTTTTCGCATCCCTTAAAAACTAAAAAATGCTTCAAATTAAAATAATCTTGCATTTTTTATAAAATATCGAGAAATGTTTCGAGGTTCTAACCGTTTTATCCTGTAAACAACTTTTAAAAGTACAAAACAAATATTTAGTACAGCATTCTCCGTATTACCTAGAAAAAATATACGCTATTTTCTGGCAGCTATTCAACGGTAACTACATAGGCGTTAACGATGTACAACTTATTTTATGGCGCAAACAAACGTATCATTTGAGAAGTATTGAAATAATATATTCATACTTTCCACTGTTACATGAGTTTTTGCACTTACTGAAGAAATTTTTATAAACATTTTCAAAGTGGAATATTGTATTTCTGTATAAATGAAATGTTTAAAAAGCATTCTAAACATTTATATATATATATATATATATGTATGTATATATATATATATATATATATATATATATATAGCTAGCTCATATGGAAATATACAAATATTTATTGCTAAATACAGCTGTATAGAAATAAATGCATTACATAGAATATATATACCGGGTGATCCAGAAGTTTCGGGAGTTTTGAAAAGTTAATAATTAGGAAACTATGTATAATACAAAGGTTCTGTTTTCAGATATATGCTCAGAAACATGTGGGATTTTTGTTTAGAATGAATTTTTTTAAATATATACAGTTACCACTTTTAGCAACAGGTGGCGCTGTTGTATAAGACTGAATGTACCTATACCATGCGTTATATAGACACATGAGTTCATTGCGAAACTTCTTTTCTATGATATTGATGAGATTTCGTTTTAAGGGAGGTTTATGTTCAAACATTTTTTGTAAGGTAAATAAAATTGCATTGTAAGGGAAATTTGATACAAAATTTCATGAGCAACTGCAGTGTTTAGACATTGTCTAGACTATGTTTAGACACATCTTTGCATGTCACGTTGTTTTCATATCGTACAATACGTCAACTTAAAACTGCAAAAGAATCAATGGCCATTGCAAATGTGAAATGCTATGGTAAGCAAGGTTTGAGAAAAAGGCTCATTGGAAGATCGTAATAGAAACAAGAGATCCCAAATGTCTGTTACAATCGTAAATTAGGTAGGATTCTATGCCAATACTCTGTAGAAATCCCCAGTTCATAATTAGTGCAGTAAACTTGTGATATCACGATGAACTGAAATTTCTTCTGGAATTTCTTTCTGCTCTGAGGATACTGTGCGTGCACGCTGTTTTGCATCGGCTCACGGCGGTACTTATAAGCCATGAGCGTCATGATTAAACTTTGTAACCCTTGGACACTAATTCGTTCTTTTAAATGAGCTGTATCATACTATAAAAACAATACTATCAATTTTAGCGCCACCTGCTGTCAAAAAGTGCAACTAACATAATATGTTTTTTTCATCGAAAAAACAAATCCCACAAGATTCTCAGCATTTCTGTGAAAACCGCATACTTCTATTGTTTATGGTTTTCTAATTATTAGCATTTCAAAAGTCCCGGGACTTCTGGATCACCCGGTATATGTATAAGTTAATGAAACTAGTAATTGATTTAGCATTTTATTCAAAAATAATATTACATAAGAAGATAATTCTAATTTTTTTTTACCGTAATATGCTTAACATACATACACACGTAAAATATACAAATGTTTATTGATAAATACACGTGTAGGCCAGTCAAATTGTCATAAATAGATGCAAAAATTCTGCTAGAAGATTTTATGTTTTCTAACTATTTATGGGGATGTTAGTAACAACAATTAATGGTTTTCCAACAAAATATCTCGAGGCTAAATTTTGTGGAGCCAAAAAACGGCAAAGTTTTCGGACTTTTTTCGCTTTTTTGCCTACACTGTTAAAAATCTGCAGCATTTTATCCAAGCATTTGACCGTTTTCTACAAGAAAAGTAAAACAACCATATTTTTACGTTATTCTGAACATATTATTACCAATTTTATGGTCAGAATAGAGTTAAATTACGGTTATGCTACTGGTTTTTCAGAAAACGGTGAAATGACTGTACAAAATGCTGCAAGATTTTTAACATTGTATAACTCAAAAATTCTTTTATTCTCTTTAATGTAACTTATTTAACATACAGGTATTTGCATGATAACAATCATGATGAATTACAACGGTAACATTATACTTTTTTTTGTATTTAGAGCTTTAGTGGAGAACATTAATATTAGGTATTTAACTGAATGTAAGTAAAAAATACTTACAGTGACATCTTTATATCCCCTCCTTCTTCATAAATAATGTCGTCGACATTTTCGTAGTTGACCCCATTATATTTATTTTAAATTTGCCGAGCATTTGAGTCTTAATTTATGAAAAAAACATGCATTCTTGCACTCTTTTCTACAGCTACATGACACAACATGGAGCAAGGATTCAAGTGCCGGGTCTTGTCACTTTTGAACTGGCTGAAAGAACTGGCTTGAGAACCTGTGAGCCCACCCACATCCTTCAGGAGGGATGTTGTTTCCTAGCCTAGCTTGTACCTGATGATAACATGGGAGAAAATGATGCTGCACAGCCTCTTGTGTTAATGGTAGTCAAATGAGACTTGCAAAATGAACTTTGCTTTTTGCGGCAGATTTAGCAAATAACTGGAACCTTAAGGTCTTCAAATTCTGTGTGGTAGCTATGCATCCACTGTATAGTGCAATATGGTATTTTTTTTCAACTTTGATGATTTCTTGAAGGGTAGAACCTATTTTATTGATTACGCAGGCTATTTCTCTAAGCTGATCATGTTTTTCCAAAGTGTTACAAAACTTTGACTTTCTTTGTCTAAAAAGAGCGTATGTTGTATCGCATCCGCAGATTGCATGAGTGAAAAGAACATTATTGTAACTGTATTTGAACGACACGCTTGAAAACCACTTGGTTTCGATGTTACTTCTTTCTGGCTTTCAGAAAAACTGATTTTTGTTCTGATAGCCTAAGCTCGTCATTATCACGAGAAGGTCAATGTCTTCTCCGACAATTAAACACTTTCAAAAGATTCGGCTCTTGAAATGGCTGAGGTAACTATCATGACATCAGCTTATTCCTTTGCCTGCTCAACTTGAATTTGGTTATTTTGAAACTTTTAATTTGTTTTAAGCAATGAAATAAAACGGCTCTTGTTTCTGTCATTGGCTTCGTCAACAGATGATGCGGGTCGATGCCCCCTTTTCTCTCCACTTGTTACAGATTGATCTAGTTTTACGCGACAAAAAATTTAGTACCATGCATCTGAAAGTCACCGTCGCATCTGCAAGTCAGGTTCGTGTTGAATATGCTCAATTACTTTTTTGGACCCTACATCCCCACGTTTTTCAGCAGCTTTCAAAAATATAATTTTTTATTCTAATTTCATTAGTTTGTGAATTTAGTAGTTTCATTAGTTTCATTAGTTTGTTTGTCTCTCTTTGCGAAGAACTTTTTCTATTGTTTTTCGTTGAAGTCACTGAAGTCACTTCGTCATATAACATAGGTTCCCAACCTTTTCTGGACCATCGCCCCCTTTCACAAGAAATAATATTACAACGCCCCCCTCTTTTGTAATAATTAATTATAAAAATACAAAATTATTGTAATTATCTGTATCGAATTTTACCTGTTATATTAAGAATCGCGGCATAGAAATTAATTAAATCGACAATCAAATGCAGTTTTCTTGAATATTTACAAATAAGCATTAAGTCGGTAATAAATAAAATGAGATGAAGAAGACTGGTATACTTTTAACAATTTGTTAATATTGGATACAGATTTTGTTAAAATCAGTCGCAAATTGCCATGTTCAGTCATGCCCAATCTGTTTCTTTTCTTGCACAGTAAATTAGCTACCCCACAGAATCCATCTTCAGCCAATATGATGAAGGAAAACTTTCTGGTAATTAAAAATGTTTTTATTCTTTGACACAATTCAGGGTAGAGAGCTTGAAAGTATTGATATTTGCAGTCAGAACTTTTGAGAACCATTTCGTTAGTTGTGAGTTCTACGGGTTTCTTCATTAAAATTTAATGGTTTTGCTGTATCTGCATTTGCGGAAGAATCTAAAAGCCAATTCGGAATATTCTTGTTTGAAATATCCTGAATCATTCCGAAAATTCAGCAGGAAGACGTCCAAATATTAGCAGCATGCAAATAAATATTCCTGTTTTCAAAAACTGCTAAAAATGTAGGAAGATGCTTGTATTTACCTCTACTTGCATGTCGTTTGAATTGAAGTTTTTCCAGAAAAGCAGCTATGAAGTTTTTTGCTTTAATTAAATTGACTTCATTAGATATACTTAATAAAGGGAGAGTGGAGGATGAAAGGGACATTTTTTTTAAAAATAAGCTTATAAAATAATGAAATTAAAAGGTATCATTCTCACATTTGTGCCTAAATTTCGTCAAAAACTTTGATACTAGTAAAATCTCTTATCCCCGAGCGCAGCAATTATAAATCTGTACGCATTTATAAAAATTGGGAGAAATATCTACTTTAACCCCATTAAAGGGAATGAAAGGACCACCTTGTGGGGTTGAAAGGGACAACATAAATGGTCAAGAGAAAACAGTCAAAAGAAGAAAGCTAACAGAATTTTACTATAATACAAAGGGATTATAAAAGGCGAATTTCTCTTTAATGAAATACTAATATTTCATACATTTTTTATTGTGTTTTTCCATGTCCTTTTCAGCCCCTTATCCACCTTGGGTAATTAAAAATATAATCAAGCATGACAGTATTTTAGCTAACAAAATGTACTGGTATTCACATCAAATTCATACTTTACACTGCTAAATAATATAAATGTTATAATGTTTAAATGTTATAATGTTAAACTCAATATTGATTTTTTGGAGAAAAAATAAAAGATAAAAAATTTAATTTTACTGAAAGCAAAAATAGGTTTTGCTTTCAGCACCTACAACGCTATAATTCCGGGCGTTAGTTTTACATATGGTAGGCCTCCCCACCTAACTCAATCTGAAATTCTGAATGTCCCTTTCATTCCCACTCTCCCCTAAGTTTATTAAAAAATCTATGTCATTTTTGGATGTAATCAGGCTTCCGCTCTACTTTTTATCTACATTTCCAAATAAGTCAAGTATTGAGTCCAAATACAATTATACACGGTTCAATAAAATACCTACTGTGAACTTTTGTGTGCACCTACAAGAGATTGTAATCTTCATCATTTTCACTACAAAGTTAAAAAATAATCTGGCATGTAATGAAATGCTTTTAATTTGATCGACTACCTTATTAATGTAATAAAGTGACGTAAGCAGTCATTCATTCATTTATTTTGTAATCAATGGCTGACGATGAATAATGTACATCGAGAGTACAAATGATACTGCTTGTTACAAATGCACCTCTTATGACGCTTCATACGAACCTTCAGCAGCAGGGGACAAATTTTTTGATAATCGTGAAAAACATTATGTTTTTGGGACCCAGCTCTATGTTTGATTGAGTAGATTTTCATTAAAGGGATAATTTAACTTTTTATCACGGTCCCAAACAAACCGTGAATGTAAGCTAATTTTACTGCACATATCTTAAATTACTAGGTTCACCACGTCAACGCCCCCCTTGACTGTCTTAACGCCCCCTATTTGATCCTGGACCCGCCACCGCCCCCTGGAAGGTTCCAGCACCCACTGGGGGGCGGTACCGCCCCTGTTGGGAACCTATGTCATATAACTAGCAATTATCTTGAAGCTTGAAAGAAGTGCTTGATCTAAAGGGGAAAAAAACTATAGTTTGTGTAGAATCTTCATCCCGACGAACGTATGCTGCTATTATTCTCTCATTCGCATATGTTTTTCGGCAATCATCCTGCATTCTAACTTCCTTGCTACTTTTCAAAAAACTGATGAATATTACTTTGACGCTAAACGCTATGTTCAAAGAGCTTGGCAAGTCCTTTCTGGCTCACAACGCGAGTATCACTATTTGCAGCCGTTTGGCAAATGAAACACAATTTTGGTTAGAACTCACTCATTTTTCATTATTGCACGAGAAGAGATGCAATCAACTTAATAGCAGCATATTAGAAGAGCGTGTATTTAAAAAAGAACACTTGTATCTGAACGAAAGCGGCTCGGGAACGTCACTGACCCCGATCTTCCATCTGCATTCTCTTTTTTTATCCCTTTGTACAATGTAATTTTGTTGAATTTTGTACAATGTTTTCTTATAGGATTTTTAGAATTTGTGCATCTTGTGCCTGCCTTTCTTAACACTTTCATTTTTCATCAATAAATAGGTCTATTTAATTTTCATTGTTAGTGATGAAAAGTTTTTTTGGGATGGGAGGCGAAAAGTAGGTCAATTTCTGTAAAGTTTAAAAAAAAGTGACATTTTCAAGAAACCATAGCGCGCTTAGTAATGGGTTTAGAAAAACGTTTTTATAACAAAATTAAAGAGAATTTAATGTTCTTTCTTTTTGTAATTAAGTATGTTAAGCAAAAAGTTTATAATTTTCGAGTTACAGGCAAAATACCGAAAACATTTTTTACTTACATTCAGTTAAATAGCTAATATTAACGTTCTTTACTAAAGCTCTAAATACAAAAAAGTTATAATGTTCTTAATTTTTGTACAATGTTACCATTGTATCATGATTGTTATCATGCAAATACCTGTAATTTAAATAAGTTACATTAAAGAGTATAAAATAATGAAAAATTGTGTCAAATTTTCGTTTTTGAAAATTTTCCACAAAGTTAGAAAAAAAGGGTCACTTTCAGAAAGCTGTAGCGCGCTTAATTTTGGCTTTAGAAAAACAGTTTTGCTATGAAATTTGTAGAGAATTTAATTTTTTTTCTTTTTGTATTAGCGTATGGTAGGCAAAAATTTTATAATTTCTGAGTTATAAGCAAAAAACTAAAAAAAGTCCGAAAATTTTGTGTTTTTTTTTTTACTCCACAAAGTTTAGCCTCGAGATATTTTGTTGGAAAACCATTAATTCTTGTTACTAGCATCCCCATAAACATTTTAAAAACATAAAATCTTCTAGCAGAATTTTTGCATCTATCGGCCCTTTTTTTCTGACAATTTGACTGGCCTAGTGTACAGAGATAAATAGATTAATAGAGATAAATAAGATTTTACCTGCAACAATTAGATTTATCCCATGTACTGGTAAAAACTAGATATTATCGGAAAAAAAAAGAAAAAAAGTGAACTGATTTTGAAGAGAATTGCTTAAGAAAATGTTTAACTTTTTTCTTGCTCTTACAAACTCAAAAATGCTTCGAATTAAAATAATTGTTATTCTTTATACCACATCGACAAATGTTTCGAGTTTCTAATCGTTTTATTCTGTAAACAACTTTTAACCCTTGCGGCGCGGTGGTTTCATAGATATGCCACTTAATTTAATTTCTGAAACACCATATTGGCACCTGAATTTTTTTTTTTAATTACGGTTTACTAAATTAGTGAAATATAGTGTTTTCTTATTTACAAATAAACTTCTTTTCAAATTCCGATGTCACTCATTTATTTCAACACTTAAGCAATGAATCTGTCCTGCGCCGCAAATAGTTAAAACTACAAAATAAATATCAATACAGCATTTTCGGAATTACCTAGAAATATGATTCACTTTTTCCTGGGAGCTATTCAACGACCATCACATAAGTGTTAACGATGCACAATTTATGTATTGTCGCAAACAAATGTATCATTTGAAAAGTGTCGAGTTAATATCATCCTTTATCTGTTACATGAAGATTTGCACTTACTGAAGAAATTTTGGCAAACATTTTCGTAATGATTTATTATATTTTTGTTTACCTGAAAAGTTCAACCAGCATTCCAAACATTTGTAAAGTTTCAAATTAATTTAATTTTATAGTTGGCGAAATTTATCTGTAAAATCTTAAATCTTTAACTACTATATTGATATAAAATAAGATAAAAAAGGTATACGATATATATATATATATATATATATATACACAGTGTTTTTCAAAAAAGATTGGCAAAACTCAAAGAGGCGATTGAAAACATCCAAACAAAAAACTTTCATAAATGAATGCAAGGTCGGTAGTAAAACAAATAGATGCTGACACATTTGGAGACTTCGTCTTTGCGAATATTACAGCTCCTTTCGGAGATATAGAGAGATGGTATGCAAATATGATATAGGGAATTTTATGAACACGTGTGCAACATTTCCCAAAATTAATACGTAAAAGCAGATGATCCGAGCGCGCAACGTCAATCCGGTAGGAACGTATCGAAAGATATTTCCTTTCACTAACTTTTCCTCTACTGTGTATTACACCCCTTGAATGACGGTGTTGGCAAATAACAACACCTAATATTAATCCTAAATTGCCACACTGGCACCAGAAAATTTCTATGAAAATTTAACTTTTTTGAAATACGTAAAAGCACTTTGATTAGTTTATAAGTAAAATTTCGTGTAAATACTGGTGTCATTCAATTATTTCAACATTTTACGAGTACTAGTACCTTGCCCCAGAAAGGGTTATTGCAATATTATTAAATATTACTCAAATATCTTTTCTACAATTAGAATTAAGAGCAGAAATTTAAATTTATTTGGATTTTTTTCGATTTTTTGATATCAAAGCATACTGTTCTAAATTTGAAATTGCAATAATGTACATGATTATCATTGATGAAATGGGAAATAACGGAAGTCTGCACATGGTGGGCCCAGGGAGTGTAGAGGATATTAGGGAAAATGCTGATATGCATTTTATCAACGGAACTGCTAACGGTAATGGTTCAGATGCTGAAAAATTGTACCGAGAGCAGTTTTGCACTTTGTTTATGCTGCTTAATAGTTCTTTGTATGTCTGTGACAACTATACAGACATTACATTCGTAGCTCTTAGCACGCATGAATCTTAATTCCGTCATTGCATTATTTGTTGAAAGTTGTTTGTTTTTATGTGTACTATCACCTTTAACCCTTTCCGGCGCACTACTCTTTAAAGTTGGAATTTAAAGGAAAAAAATTCTGCAATCTATTTAGCCTAGAGGAGTACACAGGTATTGTTTTGTAAAGATTGCACTAACCATTTTAATTATACAGCTGTTGCAGAAGTGGTAATCTCCCATAAGTAAAGCATTGATAAGCGCAGTAAGACGAGCATTGCTGTGAAGCGCGTATTGCAGTAAAACATTTTACCTATTATTTAAAAACTGTAGAGTTTGATCTCTGTGGTGCTGCCATCTAGAACTCATAAGAAAGATTTAAAGCAGGCATTAGAGTAGTTTTTGAAATATTCAAGGAGTTTTTGTGTCTCTAAACAGGGGGAATTTTAGGTGTTGCCGACCCGGCAACACTGCGCGTTAAGGGGTTAAAATATTCGCCAATCTTTCGTGAAACATCCTGCATACTTTCTTGCTAGATTCATGACATAAACAGTGGGTGGCCAAACTATACTAAGAGTAATTTTGCACCTTATTTTTGCTACTTAATCATTCTTTGTGTGTTTGTGGCCAGTATAACAACATCACCTTCGGCATCCTTGGTACCTTTACGATTCTATTGCATCTATGCATTCTTTGTTGAAAGTTGCTTGTTTTGATGTGTATCATCATCTATAAAAGATTCACTCATCTTCTCTGAAATACTCTGTATATTTTCTTGCTGCATTCATGGCATATGCAATGGGTTTCCAAATCATTAGCTACATTTCTTAACTTTACACTGCGATGGACATGTAACTTTGTTTTGATAATATTTACTGATGGATAGTCAAACTGCTTTTCGCATACAGAGATAGAAAATTTTGGGTTTATAAATAAACACAATCTTTTGCTTATAAAATAGAAATTTATTACATGAAAGCTGAACACAAAGCTCCAAGACAAATTTCTCAATATTTCGTCGAACCGCCTTTTATGGATTATTCTCCTCATTATCTGGTATGTATGCCTTTTTTTACACATATTAAAATATGCAATTATTTATTAATAAATACGCGTATATAGTGGTAATAGATCATTAAAAATAATTAAGATTTTACAGGTAGCATATACTCACAGACTAACCCCATGTATTGGTGAAAACTAGAATTTAATGGTAAAAAAAATTATGATTCAAAACAGAATTGCATAAGAAAATGTTTAATTTTTTTGTGCCTCTTAAAAACACAAAAATGCTTCTAATTAAAATAATCTTACATTCTTTATACATTATCGAGGAATGTTTCGAGATTCTAATCGTTTTGTTCTGTAAACAACTTTTAAAACGACAAAACAAATACCAGAACAACCTTTTCAGAATTACGAAGAAATACGATTCATCATTTCCTGAAAGCTATTAAACGATCACTACATAAGCCTTAACGACGTGCAATTTATTTTATGGCGCAAACAAATGTATTATTTGAGAAGTGCTGAGGTAATATCTTCATATTTTACAAAGATACATGAGGATTTGCACTCACTGAGGAAATTTAGGTAAACATTTTTGTAATGACTTATTGTATTTTTGTGTAACTGAAAAGTTTAAACAACAAACACTTTTAATGTTTCAAGTTATTGTAATTTTATATTTGACGTAATTTATCTATTAATTCTTAAATATTTCTTTTACATAATTATTTTCTAAAAACTCTTAAAATACATGATAAAATAATTTAAATTAAAAAATACTCATACAGAGTGTTTAATAAAAGGTAGCCAGAACTACACATCCAAACAAACAACTTTCCTCAAAAAATGCATGTTTAAAAAAATAAAGCAATTAGATACTGGCGGAGATCTCGTCCATGTAATCATTAAAGCTCTATTCTTAGCTATAGGGAGATAGTATGGAAGTAGGATATAGAGAAGACTAAGAACACGTGTGCAACATTTCTTATCGATTAATATGTAACAGCCACTAAGCCGAGTGTGCAATTGTGTGTCGCGGTAGGGACGTATCGAAAGATGTTGCCTTTCACTAACTTATATTCTACTGATTATTAATACAACATTATTGGATATTAATGAATTATTTCTTCTACAATTTGACTTCAGAAGAATAAATGAAATTTATTTGTATTATTTTGATTTTTAATATCGAAACATACCATTCTAAAATTGAAATTGCAACAATATATATACGCATCATTGATGAAATGTGAAAGAATGGAAGACCGCATAAGAAGTGCACATATGTGGGCCCAGGGAGCTAGGACGATATTAGGGAAAATGCTGATATGCATTTTATCAACGGAACAAAACGGAAATACTTCAGAGGCTGAAAAATTGTACCGAGAGAAATTTTGTACCTTATTTTTGCTACTTAATTATTCTTTGGATTTTTGTGACCTCTATAAAAAATATCACTTTCGGCACCTTTAGCAACCCTAGTAGCAAACCAATATTGGTCCAACGTTGTGCCAATATTTCATTTATTGGAAATATTACCAATAAAACGTCAATATTGCTCCAATATTGGGATGTTTTCATTTTACCATTATTTAGCCAATATTTGCAGTCAATATTATGCCAATATTGGGGTGTCAAGGAAAATATTGTCAATAAAACGCCAATATTGTACAAATGTTGGCGTTTCATAGAAAATATTTCCAATGAAATTCGAATATTTAACCAATATTGGCATTTTATTGGCAACATTTCTAATGAAATCCCAATATTGGCATATGATGGCTGGAAACATTGGCTAAATAAGTGCAAAATGTAAACATCCCAATAATGGAGCAATATTTCATGCCAATATTGTGCCAATGTGTCAATATTGCTCCAAAATGTAGCCAATATTGGTCCAATATTGTTTGGCTACTGGGGAAGTATCCGTTTTAATTCCGTCGATCTATTCTTTGTTGAAAGATGTTTGTTTTATGTGTACTATCACTTTTAAAAGTTTCGCCCGTCTTCTATGAAACATCTTTTATGTTTTCTTACTAGATTCGTTGTATACAATATTAGTACCTACAAGGCATAACTGAATTTACGATCTATGTTATCCCTTCACTGCACGGTTATTTCTATTTTTATGGTAAAAATATTTGAAATCTATATATCGGTTTAACACTGGGAAAAATAGTAAAAAAAAAATAATTTCAAATTTTCAGGAAAAAATTAATATTTTATGGCATATACTCTATATACACAATGGGGGTTTTAAAGTATTGTATTGCCATATTTTGCAATTAAATGGGCTTAAATTAATTAATTTTATTTACTTCATACTCTGTAACTTTCTTCATATTAATATTTTAAGTATTCATTAACAATAATAAAAATAAATTTTGAAGTAAATGTTTGATCGAAAATTGTTTTGTTTCCGAGAACGAATTCTAAGTTTATTCTCAAATGCGGCCATCTGACATGGACAAAATAAGTGTTATTCCATTATTTGGACTGTTTTTGATCAGTGACAGCGATAACTTTGGCCACGTTAATGGCACGCAATGAGAATTATCGTGTTTTTGGTATGTGCCAGATGTGGCACTCTATGCAGTGAAGGATTTAAGAACATTCGATATCGATTTAATATACGATCGATTGTCAGCAGCTCTTCGGGGATTTTAGACCATATTAAAATAGCAAATAAAGCCTTTGTACACAAATGTTTAAAGATAGAAAACCAACGATTATAAATGCACAAATAAAGTTTGGCTCAGTTTTGCTATTTTTTTAGCTTGCTGAGTTTTGCACTGATGAAGAATCTCGATAGTAGATTCGAAATAGCTATTTGCTACTTTATAATCGTTGGTTTTCTATCTTTAAAAATTTTAGACCATAACCTTCGAGACCATAACCATGCGAGGTTTATATCATAACCTTCAGTGTTGTTTCTTCCATGAAACATTACCACTTGAAAGCTAGAAGTTTTCAGCTCTCTCCTTACTTTAAAGAACTGCGCTGGAGAGATTTTTAATTTCCAGCTGCGATTTTAAGACTGGGCAGTTTTCAAGAATATGGCAAACACCAAACCGAAGTTTTCTTCAGCCAAGGAGCTAATGGCAGCATACATCTTTATTTACTCTGCTAATATAGGAACTGATATATTTACATGACTATTTAAATAATAATAGGGCAATACATCACCTATAACATGTGTTCAAAAGTACCTGACACATTTCCGTATTTATTGATATTTAAGATTTTGTGTGCATAATAATCTTTGCCGAAAGAAGTTATTTGCTGCTGTCGGCCAGAAACTCCCGATCGGGCGACAGTTATTTTTAAATATCACTAGTATTTTAAATAAATGTAACTGTAAGTAATGTAGGAAATTGAATTTTCTTCAGCTTGTACCAAAAGTTAGCTAAAAAAATAAATGCAATCATTTGAACAAAAACTGCCATTTTCTTGCCTTTTTTGTAACTCTGAGATCTGCAATAAATAATTAATGAATGAAAATAATGTAAGCAAACTCAAGGATAAATTTTTCCGTTTCTTTTAAAAAATATGAATAAATTCGCTCTAGTAGGTCTCGAGAAAAAGGGTCGCCCAGTTTGAAAAACGTAATTTTTATAAAAAATAACTTCGAGATGTTTTCTAGTTCTTTTTCCAACATAGTTTAGAGACGCAATAAACCGTCTTTGCGGTGTAGGTTGAAATAAACTAAATAAACTAAAAGGTTGAACAAATACAAAATACTCTAAGTAAATGGAACATCGCGAAATCACTTTTGAACAACAATCTAGAGAGGCAGTTATAGGAGAAAAAAATCGAAAACATTTACGGAAATAAGTAAAACATTCTATTCGGGGGACACAATTTCATTTCGAAATTCAAAAATTAATACATTTAAAAAAAGAATATGTTTACTTACCAAACTGGAAATATATATTTACCCAACAGCTTATGTCTATGACCGTTTGGTTATCCTAAAAACTACATGTATAAACATTCAGCTAAAGTTACTAATGTTTAAACTTTAGTTTACATATCACAATGCTTAAATACATTATGAAAAATGAAAAAGGAAAACTATATTTTTTAATATATTAAAGATTTACATAACATTCTCTAAAAAAACATTTAGCAAATTTTATGTAAAATTTATTGTTGAATTTAAAAAAAAAAGAAAAATATATGTAAAAACATCAGGGTTCGCACAGTTTTACCACTAAATTTTAAAAATATTTTCGAAGTGTTTCACTGCAGAAAAGTATCGTAAAATCTATGAATGAAGGCGAGGATTATGAATGTTGTGATTTAAAAATTAAATGTAAATTTTCTTATTTTTAAAAGTGGTGCCAGAGTCCTTGGATATTCCAAGTAGTGTGCGAACCTTGATAAACATATATATTTTTATACATTTCTATATAATCGCACTAAATAACCCGAAATTCTACACTTTTCAAGAATAACTGTTATCTGTCTGGATTCTTTATGGTCTTACTATAGGTAATAAAATATATTAATAGATTTATCTGAAATCCAAGCGTCATAGACGAAATCTATTTTTTTCTTATAAGAAAGAGCTTTTTGTGACTCTCACCGTTCAGATTTATCTGATTCTTCAGAAAAAATATTTCAAGATAATTTAACTTATTTCGTATGTAATAAAAAGGGTGTATTTTGTTTTAAATAATTATTGATTTAAAGGAAATAATTTCAGTCACCCATCTATTGGGTCGTTCGAAATGTCATGTTTGTTTAGGAAAATTAATTAGAATCGAAAAATTCTATCTTTTAATTATTAGATATTGTTTCCTATATATACTGTTTAGTAATTCATGGGCAACATTTTTCGGTAAGAATTAATTTTCCGAAGCAGACATGACTTTTCGATAATATTCCTTACACTGAAAAAATATCTAGCCAATAGCTTATGGCTACGACTACAAGGTTGGCCTAAAAATGACAATGAAATTTTGAGATTCAAACAGTCAGCTGTAGATGATATATCACAATATTTACTAATTACATTAACCACTTAACCGTCGCGCCAGAGACATTCACGGGCTGAAGGCGTAACGGCTTTTATTCAGAATTGTTTGATTCCCGCCAGTTTTATTGAATAGTGTAATTGATTTTATTCTGGTATCATTTTACTTGTCATTAAATAAGATGAATATTTTTCAAAAAGAAAAGTGGTGGCAATAATGAATTTGAATTTTTAAACTGCAATTTAATGTGGGGTAATTCCATGAGCACTTGTCGTGTAAGTCACATTTTTAGTAACTGCTAAATAGTTGCCCACCATTATTTTCAAAAAGTTTGCATGGCCTTATTCAATTAATGCAATATCTCAGATAAAATAAGTCACATTTTTCCGTTCTAAAATACTGGTATCCAAAATCGTAGCATGTGACTTACACGACATTTGCTCATGGAATTACCCTGTGATCATTAAGGGTGTAAAGAAATAAGAATGAAAAAAAATCATAAGTACTAAAGATTTACATTATATTCTTTGAAAAATTCATCAGTTTCATAAAAAAATATTGTTGAATTTCTGAAAAAGAATTATAATAGTACTAAATAACCCGAGTTTCTTCTTTCTTTTATGAATAACTGTTGTCTTCTTGGATTCTTTATGGTCATACTGGATAATAAATTATTCTAATAGATTTATCTGAAATCGAACAGTCTTAGAAACATAGACAAAATTTCTTTTCGGTAAAAACAAAGAGCTTTTTTCTAACTCCATTAAGATTTATGTACTTCTTGAGATGGAGTATTTGAAGATAAGTCAACTTTCTTTATATATTATAAAAATGCTATGTTTTCCTTTAAATAGCTATTCTTTTAAAGGGAATAATTTTAATTTTAATCACAATTTAAAAATTTTCCTTTTTAAAAAAGTACAACAGAAGGGCTGGATATTTCAACTTTTTAGGTGCGTTCATAATTGTGTAAATATGTAGCACCTCTACTCGTCGTTCATTCCGTCTGTCTCTCCATCCGTCCGCACGTACGCATGTACCAACGCAAAAACTACCCAAGTGAAACCCTTGAATTTTAAACTATATAATTGATGCATAATTTTTTCGAGTCATTTTAAAATTCATGAAAATCGAATATATTCTCATGTCAATGTCAATTACAGTGACAATAAAAATTATTCCGCTACATTACGGCCAATGGAAAAAAATAGTTTCAAGTGCATTTAAACGATTACATTCTTCCAAATATAATAAAATTGATACGTCATCTATGAAGCATATACAGTCAAGACTCGTTAACATGAACACGCTTGAAGTGAACTATATTTAACATGAACTATTTTCACAATCCGTTAAAAAACGAACACAAAGATTTGATTCTGATAACATGAACAAAATTTTGACCCTCTTGAGGTTCATGTTAACGAAGATCGACTGCACTAAAATATACATTCTCTGCATTCTGTAGTGCAAGAATATTTGATGCACACAGAATTATTCCATTATATAATGGTATAAAAGGAAAATTGTTTGAGACGAGTTTTAATTACAATAATATGTTTCACATTTTATGAAATTGATAATGGGATTTTACAATTAATATGATTTTTTTCTTTAGTTTACTAAAAGTTTCTTTCTTTATATTTTTTATTTATTAAAAAATGAAAAAAAATCAACTAACTCTCAATTTTAATGTATATATATATTAAATAACTGTAAATTTGAATGTTAAACCCATGCAAAAGAATATTAAATACACTATACAGAACAAGTAAAAAAAAAATCGAATATCTATCCGAATTTGCAAAGAAGCTTTAATATTTATCGAACAAGCAAGATATAAGAATATGAATACGAAAAAAATATTTTAAAGTTTTCATTTTGTAAATTTCGTAAATTCACTGAATCTATTAACAAATTTTAAAATATAGCGTGATATAATTGTCGTAAAAGTAAGAATAAGATGTCAAAATATTCCCAATTAACGTAGCTTTCAGCTAATATTAAAAAGAGATAATAGGAATTTTGAATAATTTCAAGATACAGTGTCCGCTTAATAAAATAAAAAATAAAGTATAAATGATATGCTTTAAATTTTGTACGTAATGCTAGTTCATAATAAAAGAATATACATAGGAAAAAACAGCGGTATTCAGATACCTATGCTTTATTGTAATTTAACAGCTGTATAAAAACCATTTATCTACATTATTTTTTATGATGGTTCATATAATATCAGAAAGAAATATTACCCTAGAATAAAAGCAAATTTATATCGCTAAAACTTATATCAAAAACCATTTTCATAGAAAAAAAATCTTTTATTTATCTGAACAAATTCAAGGTTTCTTTTTTTAACATAAAGACAAATGAATTGCTCTGATACTTTCTTTAAATTTAGAAGAAATGTCTTATACAAAATATACCTCTATCAACATTAATCATTAATTGGAATAATCTTTCTATTTAGCAAAGAAATCTTATTTTCGTTTCAATATTATTTAACATTTTACAGATAGTTTTACAGGGACAAAAATGATTTTGGCTATTATACTATTGCTCCAAGATCTGAATATTTTTAAACTGAATTATAGTACGAAGGTACATGGGTTTTTCTGCACTTGGGGGGAAAATTCCGATCGGTTCTCATATAACATGTTTCGTACATGTACCTGAATTTTGAAATGAAGAAATTCTTCGGTACCAATATTTATTTATAGAAAATTTTTTGCTTAAATAAGACGAAATTTGAGCTAGACGCGTTTGAAATAGATTTGTTTTTCTATTCAAAAAATACTGACAGTTGCCTTTAAAATAACAGTAACCGAAAAAATGCCGTATGAATCTGTTAGGGTAAATACTATTTGCTGGTTTACATGTTTTTAGGAATTTTGGATGTTAATGAGTAAAAAGCTAGTTCTTTAATCTTGAGAACTTTATATAAATAGTGAAAGTCAAACCAATAAAATTGATCACAAATTTTATTTTTATTTGCCAAAATGATAATAATCGTAATAGAAGTTCTTCAAAGATATGTTTTGTATCATAAAGTTAAGAATTATTTTACACCTCTCCCTCCCCCACCCCTCTCCCCCAAAATAATAAAAAAATATATTTAAGGAAATATTAGTTTAGAATTATCAATATCTATATATTTAAAAAAAGTCCTACTTACTTTTAAAAATTTTAATAAATTGCAATTTCATGCGTTGCAATTAAAAAATAATTTATTTCTATAATTTTATTTTCTAAATGTAACTATGTAATGAAATTAAATAAGATTCAATCTTTAAATAATAAAATTCTATTAAACATTGATACTTCCATCAGTATAGTAGCACATCGGTTACTGAAAATAACTGGCTAAATTATTATTCGCGCATAGAAGCTTATGCACAATAAATATATAAATGACTATCATATATATCACTGAATTTTTTTAAATCTGGGCTTTAAAAATCGCTGATACGTAGAATATGTCGGTCAGGACTTCTGGAGTAGCGTTATGTAGGGAAAATTTTATTGTACCTACCATTATTTTGAAAAATAGGTACTTCTAGGTTATCCTGTCGACCAATTTCGCCAAATTATACAAATCGCCAAACTAATAGCCAAATTATACATGTTGACATAATTTGTATTTTCAATAACGAAAAAACAAATAATTAATAGAATATTAATAAAAATATTAATAAAAAGTCGAAATAAAAATCACTTAATGACATTTTAAAAACGTGAATCGCATTTAATCTCATTGAATGTGGCATTCAAAATCATTCATTATTGGCATTTAATCTTATAGTTTGGCGATAATTTTTTGGTCGACGGGATAACCTAGAAGTACCGAAAAATATATTTTCATAGAGCCTTTCTATCGTAGATATTACTAAAAAATAATAATTATCTCGAAGGTCATTGATTAAGAGTTCTGGTAAGAGCAATAAAAAATTCTCTATAAGTCTGTCTAAACCACCCATGACTTGAATGGTTAATAATGGGAGTAATCACTCAATATAATTATTTAATAAAATTACATTTCTGGTTCACATCATGCAAAACTATGAATTCTGTTTGAAAAATTAAACTTGGTACTAGGAGGATTAATAAATCTCAATTTTAAGAAAAACATTTTCAAACAATGTGCAGCGCCTTTTGTAAAAAATATTGATTCTCATTAATAGAACAAACACACAAAAATATACTTTAATAATAAAAATCAAACGTACACTTTTTGGAGAGAAGTTATATTTAATATAATTAAATTCTGGTTCATATCACGAAAAACAATCAAATCTTTTCAAAAATTAAAACTTGTTATCAGATGAGTTAATCTCATGTAGCCGCCTTTAAAAATTTGTATACTGGATTTCCTAAGTGATGTTGATTTACATTAATAAAGCATACACACAAAAAATACATGTTAACCTCTTCAGACCTGAGGTACACAAATGTGTACCTTCAATCTTTTCCTTATAAAAACTAAATTTTTCGAATTTTTTGCATTTTTATTTTACTTCTATGCAGCGGAATGTTTTTTGTAGTAAAAGGAAAATAATAAATGTCAGCATTGATGAATATTACCACATAAAATAAATATTATTTTCATCAGAGTTTCGAAAATACCTTCAAGACGTAGCCAAGAAAGTAAGAAATATTCATGATTATTTAACTTAAATGCTTTACAATAAAAAAATTTGAAGATTTGCCGATCATTTACTTGTTTAAAGACCTTAATTTTGTTATTGCGTAAATTTTTATTACTGATAGTTAAACTGATGTTTTAAGGGGATTAATATCCATATTTGTAAACCTAAATTACTAGTCCCCTAAAGTACTGATTTCATAAAAATGACTCTTTTTGTTATCTATGGTGTCATTTCGATCATGTAAAAGCAATAAATATGTATTTGTAGAGTTATTTTATGCTCAGGTCTGAAGAGGTTATTAAACAAAATCAAACAGTCACATCGTAAACGAAAATTATATTTAATATATTTAAACTTGTAATTCACATCATACAAAACCATAAAAATTCAGAAAAAATTAAAACCTGGTGCAAGTAAATTTAAGGCGACACGGTGCATTGGAAACTTTTTTTTTCAATTTTGAACAATACTGTAGCATATGCGATGGTACATTATTTAATATTAAAATTAAATAAAGTTTAAAAAAACCTTGTAAAATACCTATTGTATTAAAATTTAATTTTAAAAAGTATTTTTTAAATCACAGCAACATATGATATATTTGCTTCCAAATTTTAAAATATCGCATGATATAATTGTCGTAAAAGTAAGAATTAGATGTCAAAATATTCCCAATTAAATTAGCTTTTAGCTAATATTAAAAAGAGATAATAGAAATTTTGAATAATTTCAAGATACAGTGTCCTACTTAATAAAATAAAAAATAAAGTATAAATGATATGCTTTAAATTTTGTAAGTAATGCTAGTTCATAATAAAAGAATATACACAAGAAAAAACAGCGGTATTCAAATACCTATGCTTTATTCTAATTTAATAGCTGTATAAAAATTATTTATCTGCATTATTTTTTATGATGGTTCATATAATATCAGAAAGAAATATTACCCTAGAATAAAAGCAAATTTATATCGCTAAAACTTATATCAAAAACCATTTTCATAGAAAAAAATCTTTTATTTATCTGAACAAATTCAAGGTTTCTTTTTTTAACGTAAAGACAAATGAATTGCTGTGATATTTTCTTTAAATTTAGAAGAAATGTCTTATACAAAATATACCTCTATTAACATCAATCATTAATTGGAATAATCTTCCTATTTATCAAAGAAAACTTATTTTCGTTTCAATATTATTTATCATTTTTCTTCTTTTTATATTTCCATTATTGCATTCTCGTGACAGTTAAATGATAATTTTATTTCTAAAGTATAGAAGTTTTTTTTCGTTTTTTTTTCTTTGACATAGTAATAAATTGCTGTGTGTTTTAAGAAATTTAATAGAAATATTTTTTTATATACAGACCTATCAATTCAAATATTTAGTTTAAACATATGTATTTTAAAATCATTATTTATAACAGATTCTGTGAAAAATATATTTTATAGAATATTTTGGATTTATTAACAAATTTTACAATATCTCATGATATAATTGTCAAATAGGTAAAGATTTGGTGGCAAAATATTCACAACTAAGAAAGCTTTCAGCTGATATTAAAAAAAAAAGAAAATATATATTTTTACTAATTTCAAGGTACTGTATCCATTTTATAAAATTAAAATCAAAGTACAAATTATGTACACTAAATTAAGCAAATAGTGCTGGTTCATAGTAAATGAATATACTCAGAAAAAAAGAATAGCTATATTCAGACCCTGTAACCTATGCTTTATTGTAATTTAATAGCTATATAAAAACCATTCATTCGCATTTTTTTATGTTGGTTCAAATAATATCAAAATGATATATTTCCCAAGAATAAAAGCTAATTAATATTACTAAAACTTATATCTCAAATCTTCTTTATAAAACATCTTTTATATATTTAAACAAACTCAAGATTTCTCTTATTTTAATCTAAAGATAAATGAATTGCTCTGACATTTTTTTTAAATTTAAGAGAAATGTCTAATACAAAAAATATCTATTTTAACATCCATTATTAATTGTAATAATCTTTTCTATTTACCAAAGAAAATTTATTTTCGTTTCAATATTATTTATCAATTTTCTTCCTTTTATATTTCCACAATTGCTTTCACGTGACAATTAAATGATAATTTTTATTCTTAAGTATGTTTGAAGTTTTTTTTTTCTTTGACATGGTGATAAATTGCTGTAGGTTTAGAAAATTTAATAGAAATACTATTAATAGAAGCTATTTTTCTTATAAATTTCTACATGAAAAAATATTCAATTTAAACAGATTTTTTAAAAATTATTAATTGAAATAGATTTATTCTATTCCAAAAGTAAGTAAAAAAAAAAAAAAAAAAAAAAAAAAAAATCTAAATTTGCCCCAAATTTAGCCCAAATTTGCCAAAAATCAATTATAAAAAAAAAAAAAAACTTAGTATGTATCGAACAAGCAAATTTTAAGACTATGAACATGAAGAAAAATCAGTTTAAAGTTTTCACCTGTTTCCGTCTGCGCTGGATCTATTAACAAATTTTATAATATCTCGCGATACAATAGTCGTATAGGGCAGTTTCTTATGACGTCACAGATCGACCATTGGAGGTCAAGCAATCGTTGAACGGCAGCTGTGATTGGTAGCTGAGAGGATTATGGATGCGGCTGAAGGTAAATCGCCAGCATTTGATTGGCGGATTGAAAGTAAAACAGCTGATTGCAACTACCCTATTAGGTGAATATGAGGTGTCAAAACATTCCCAATTAAAGAAGCTTTCTGCTAATATTAAGAGAAAGATAATTGATATTTTGACTAATTTCTACGTACTATGCCGACATAATAAAATTAAACTGGAAGTACAAGTTATGTGCACTGAATTTCGTAATAATGTTAATTCATACTAGAAGAATATGCGCTGGAAAAAAGAATAGCTATATTCAGACCTTGTAGCATATGCTTCATTGTAATTTAATAGTTATATATAAATCATTTATTTACATTATTTTTTATGATGGTTCAAATAATATCAAAATGAAATATTACCCTAGAATAAAAGCAAATTTACATCTATAAAACTTATGTCACTAATCGTATTCATAAAAAAATCTTTTATTTATCTGAACAAACTCAGATTTTATTTTATTTCTAATCTGAAGGCAAATGAATTAGACTGATATTGTTTTTTTAAATTTAAGAGAAATACTTGATGAAAAGACTCTCTCTTTTAACATTATTGATAAATTGGAATAATCTTTATATTTACTAAAGAAAATTTATTTTCGTCTCAAAATTATTTATCAATTTTCTTCCTTTTATATCCTTAAATGCATTCTTGTGACACTTAAATTATAACTTTATTAAGTATATTTGAAGTTTTTTCTCTTTTTTCTGTAACATGGTAATAAATTGTTGTGAGTTTTGAGAAATTTAACAGAAATATTTTTTTCATACATTCCTACAAATTCAAATACTTAATTTAAACAGATATATTTTTAATTCATTAATCATAACAGATTTATTTTAATAGAAATATATTTTGTAGAACCTTTTCTTGTTGATTTTTTTAATATAAAATTGTAATAGTTTGACATATTTCAGTTTAACCGATTCTCTGTTTTGTCCGTACGTTGTACGGGCAACGTGTTTTTGCACATCATAATTTGCCCGTACCATGTGCGGGCCAATCATGATTTATTTCTCTCACCAGTCAATTTTTATTGTAATTTTTTTTTCATACATAATCCGAGAATTTTCCTGATTCGATTATAAAAAAATTCTGTTTTAAAAAACCGATGAAAGGAGATTAAATATTCTGTAAATAATATAAAAATATAGGCATCATGTGAATTTTTTTTTTTCAAAAATATTGATAAAAAATGTTTAAAACATCAGAATTTTTATTCAAATCTTTCAGTGTTATTTAATTAAATGTAAGAAGTATTGTTTTTGCAATGTTTTCTTATTGTTTTTACCAATATTTTATCAAGATGAAATGAAATAATTAAAAAAATATATACAAGGTACTCTAAAAATTTTGATTTTTGATTCTGTTCATTAAATAATATTGATCACAGACATATTTTGTAATTTGCAAAGTTATGTAGAAAATATATAACATTTTATAAAATTGATTAAAATTTTTATGAGGATTAATTTTCATGAAATTAAAAATGTAAACTTTTATGATATTTATACACAATAAAATTGTAACACATTTTAACATAAAACGCACACAAATGTAACACAAAATAACTTGTTTTAACCCTTCCGAGTCTGGCGTATTATTAATAATACGTGTATTTTAACTGAGCATTATTTAATTTTAACAAATACTTTTGTTAATGTTTACACATTGTAATGTTAGTATGTGTCTGTTCATTTATTATATGACTTCATTAACGTTTAGCCATTTAATAATAATAATAATAATAATAAATATTTGCTCATTTCTCTTTGTACCGTTTCCGATTCAATATTATTTATCAATTTTTTCCTTTTATATTTCCATAATTACATTCTTGTGACAATTAAATATTAATTTTATTTCTTAATCCTTTGAGCTCTGGGGTGTAAATTTCTTTAAAATTCCAAATGTCAGATTGGCACCAGTATTTTGCAAAGAAAAAAATCGGTTAATGATAAACACGAAAAGGAAAAAAAAAAAAAAAAAAAAAAAAAAAAAAAAAAAAAAAAAAAAGGCATTAACTTTTTCTCAAATAAATTTGGTCGAATTTTCTGGTGCCATTGTGACATTTCGGGATTAAAATTATATGGTAGAAAATTTTACCATCAGAGATCAAGGGGTTAACCCTTTCGCGACGAAAATCTTTTACGAAATTTTTAATGTTTTTGTCGCTGGCTTTTAAAAACAGAAATTTGTTCCTTCTTAAATCGAGAAAATGCTCCGAATGAATAATCTATATTTAATAGTAAGATTTTACCGGTGGGAATAAAGAGTATTCTCAAACCTTTTTGCGGAACGTATACGTATTTATTAAAATAGCAAATAAAGCCTTTGGGCAAAAATGTTAAAAGATAGAAAACTAAAGATTATAAATGCACAAATAAAGTATGAAAAGGATAGCAAACAGCTGTTTTGAACCTACTATCGAGATTCTTATTCAGTGCAAAAACTCAGCGAGCTAGACAAAGCAGCAATAAATTGGTGTGGAGTATAGTAAATTTAATAGAAATATTTTTCTAATACATTCCTACAAATTCAAATACTTAGTTCAAACAGATATATTTTTAATTTATTAATTACAAAAAATTTATTCTATTGGAAATATAATTTGTAGAATATTTTCTTGATGATTTTATTTTTTAAATTGTAATAGCTTGACATATTTTAGTTTAATTATCAGATTTTTATTTAAATCTTTCAGTGTTATTTAATTAAGTGTGAGTATTGTTTTTGCATTGTTTCAATATAGTTTTTACCAGTATTTTAATAAGACCGAAGTAAAATTAATTGAAGAATTATATATTTAAGGTTCTGTAAGAACTTCGACCTCGGCCTTTGTTCATTATGTATTTATCACAGACTGTGTCCACATAATAAAATTAAACGGAAAGTACAAATGATGTGCACTGATTTTCATAAAAAGTGTGGTTCATCTTACAAGAATATGCACTGAAAAAAAGAACAGCTATATTCAAATACTGTAATCTATATTTTATAATATTTTAATAGCTATTTTAAAACAATTTATCTGCATTATTTATTACGATAGTTCAAATAACTTCAATATGAAATATTACCCTAGAATAAAAACAAATGTATATCCATAAAACTCACATAACAAATCATTTTAATAGAAAAAATTGTTTTTTATCTGAACAAACTCAAGGTTTTCTTTTTTTTTTAATCTAAAGACAAATGAATTACTCTGACAATTATTTTTTAATTTAAGAGAAATGTCTTATAAAAAAATCTCTCTTAACATTAATCATTAATTGAAATAATCTTTCTACTTACGAAAAGAAAAAAAAAACATTTTTGTTTTAATATTATTTATCAATTTTCTTTTTATATTTTTATAACTGCATTCACGTGACAGTTAAATGGTAATTTTTTTTCTTGTCTAAAGTTCTTTTTCTATGACATGGTAATAAATTGCTGTGGGTTTTAGGAAAATTTAATAGAAATATTTTTCTTATACATTCCTACAAACTCAGATATTTAGTTTAAACAGATATACATTAAATTCATTAATTAAAATTATTCTATTACAAACATATTTTTTAAAATAATTTCTTGTTAATTTTAGTTTTAAAGTTGTAATAGCTTGACATATTTTAGTTTAAATTTTGAAATTTTCATTTAATATTTCACTGTTATTTAACTAAATTTGCGACTTTTTTTTTCCATCGTTTTCTTATAGTTTTGCTATCATTTTATCAAGATGAAAGTAAAATAATTAAAGAAATATAAAGGTACTCTAAGAAATTGGTTTTCTGTTCATAAAATACTCCTCACAGGCATGTTTTATAAATTGCAAAATTATGTAGAAAACATGCAAAATTTTATAAAATCGATAAAAATTGTCATCAGTATTAATTTTGATGATATAAAAAATTAACTATTTATAATTTTAAAAAAAAGTAACACTTTTTAAATATAACTTGCATTCACACTTTTGGGTCTGGAGTACTATTAATTACACGTCTTTTAATCAAGTATTATTAAACTTTTTATTTGTATAGGTAATTACGCTGGATTTATTGATACATTTTATAATACATTGTGATGTAAATATAGTATTGGTAAAATTTAGGTGTCATAATATTCACAATTAAGAAAGTTTTCTGCTAATATTAAAAAAAGAAAATAGATATTTTGGCCAATTTTAAGGTGCTATATCCCCTTAATAAAAGTAAAATTAAAGTACAAATGTACTGAATTTCGTAAATAATAATTGTTTATAATAAAAGATTATATACAGGAAAACAGAACAGCTACATTCAGATACTGTAAAATACTTTATTGTAATTTAATAGCAATATAAAAACTATTTATCTGCATTATTTTTATGATATTTCAAACAATATCAAAATGAAATATTACCTAAGAATAAAAGCAAATTTATATCTCTAAAGTTTACATCACAAATCATTTATATATAAAAAAAAATTTCGTAATCTGAACAAACTCAAGTTTTCTTTTTTAATCTAAAGACAAATAAATTGCACTGACAATTTTTTTTTACATTTAAGCGAAATGCCTTATACATAAACTATCTCTTTTAACATTAATCATTAATTGGAATAATATTTCTATTTATCAAAGGAAATTTATTTTCGTTTTAATATTATTTATCAATTTTTATTTTATTTTATTTTATTTTTTTTATTTTTTTATTTTTTTACATTTCTATAACTTTATTTGCTTCACAGTTAAATGATAATTTTATTTATCAAATATGTTTGAAATTTTTTTTCCGTGACATGGTAATAAATTGCTGTGGGACTTAAGAAATTTAATAGAAATATTTTACTTATACAATCCTACAAATTCAAATCTTTAGTTGAAACAGATATATTTTCAATTTATTAATCGCAATAGATTTATTGTATTAGAAATACAATACAATATTTTCTTTTTGATTTTACGTATAAAATTGCAATATCTTGACATATTTTAACTTAAAATATCAGATTTTTATTTAAATCTTTTAATAATATTTAATTAAATGTAAGAATTATTATTTCTGCTTTTTTTCATTATAATTTTACCAATATTTTATTAAGTTTATAATAAAATAATTAAAGAAATACATACAAAGTCATCCAACAATATTGACTTCGGCTTCTGTTCATTAAATACTAATCACAGGCATATTTTAAATAATGCAAATTTATGTAGAAAAAAAAACAAAATTTTATAAAATCGATTAATATTTTTATGAAGATTAATCTTGATGAAAAAAATAACATTTGATATTTCAAGAAAAAAATCGTAATACTTTTCATAAATATGTTGTTTTAACCAATGTTGTAGTTGTAAAAAAAGAAAAAATTACAGAGCATACAGTATAGGCAGAGGGTATACTATGTCATTATGGACGTTCATAGATTGGGTATACGCTAATGCTTTATTGAATATAGGGTACAGGAATATTTTTTTAATCCAGAAGGTACATGGCGTATACCCCCCCCCCCTTTATATCCTCCACTGTATCCTGGTTTTAACCCTTTCGGTTTGGTGTACTATTAGTGGTACGTGTCTTTAAACTGAATATTATTTTGTTTTAAGAGTTACTTTTGTTACTGTTTATACGTACTAGTGTTAGTCTGTGTCTATGTATTTGTTATGTGATTTTAATCACGTTTAGGCATTTGGCAATAATAATAAATATTTGCTTTAGACTAATTTTACCGTTTCCGATTCAATATTATTTAAGTATTTTCTTCTTTTTATATTACCATAATTACATTGTTGCGAAAGTTAAATGATGATTTTATCTCTTTAGTTTACTTTATTTTTTTCTGTGACATGTTAATAAATTCTTGCGGGTTTTAAGAAATTTAATAGAAACGTTTTTCTTATGCATTCCTACAAATTCAAATATTTAGTTTAAACAGATGGATTTTAATTTTATTATTTATAATAGATTTATTGCATTAGAAATATATTTTGTAGAATGTTTTCTTGTTGATTTTACTTTTAAAATTGCAATAGTTTGACATATTTTCGTTCAATCGTTCAATCGCATCCATACACCAGTCATAATTTATTACCCCCCCCCCCCCTTCCAGTAAAATTTTATCGTAAGTTTTGCATTATTTATACTGAGAATATTTCTGATTCAATAAGCAAGAATATCTGTTTTATAAAAGCACTGAAAAAAAGTAAAAAAGTAAAAACGGAACAAAAGTATTGGTTTTAACCAATACTACAAATTCAAATACTTAGTTTAGACAGATATATTTTACATTTATTAATTACAATAGATTTATTCTATTTGAAATACATTTTGTGGAACATTTTCGTGTTGATTTTATTTTTAAAATTGTAAGAGCTTGCCATAATATAGTTTAAATTATCAAATTTTTATTTAAATCTTTCAGTGTTACTCAATTAAGTGTGAGAAGTACTGTTTTTGCATTGTTTCCTTATAGTTTTGACCAGTATTTTAGGAGGACCAAAGTAAAAGTTACTGAAGAAATATATACAAGATAGTGTAAGAACTTCGACCTCGGCCTTTGTTCATTATATATTTATCACAGACTGTGTCCACATAATAAAGTTAAACTGCAAGTATAAACAATGTGCACTGAATTTCGTAAAAGACGCCGGCGGCTCATACACTGTAAAACATTTGTGTTACGTTATTTCATAAAATTGGTGGCAGCTACGATTTCTACTTTATGGAGTAATTTTTCACTTCTATAATGGTGTAATTTAAGCATATATTACTGGTGTAACTTTGCAATGTTACACCGGTTATATCGGTTAAAGTACTCCACAAAATTGGAGGCAGCAAGGCTGCCATTAATTTCATGGATTAACATTTCACAAATGTTTTGCAGAGTATTACAAGAATATACACTGCAAAATAGAACAGAAATGTTCAGATACTGTAACCTATACTTTATAATAATTTAATAGCTATTTAAAAGCTATTTATCTGCATTGTTTATAACGATAGTGCAATTATTATCAATATGAAATATTACCCTAGAATAAAAGAAAATGTATATCCATAAAACTCACATCACAAACGATTTTCATAAGAAAAACTTTTATTATCTGAACAAACTCAAAGGTTTTTTTAATCTAAAGACAAAAGAATTACTCTGACAATTGTTTTTAAATTAAAGAGAAATGTCTTATATAAAAAATACCTGTCTTAAAATTAATCATTAATTGGAATAATCTTTCTACTGCACCCCCCCCTCCCCCCCAAAAAAATTGTTTTAATATTAAGTTAAAAGCAAAAATTATTACTTATCAGCGTTAAAAAAATTTATTAAAGATTAAAAATTCCTAACGTTCCGAACTCAATTCCTTGAGTTCGAAACGTTAGGAATTTTTAATATTTAATAAATTGTTTTTTACGCTGATAAGTAATAATTTTTGCTTTTAACTTATAGTGTTTACAGCGTAAGTCCAAGATATCATTTGTTTTAATATTATTTATCAATCTTCTTCTTTTTATATTTTTATAATTGCATTCACGTGACAGTTAAATAATAATTTTTATTCTTACGTATATTTTAAGTTTTCTTTTCTGTGACATAGTAATAAAGTGCTGTGGGTTTTAGGAATTTGAATATATTTATTTTTCTTATACATTCCTACAAATTCTGATATTTAGTTTAAATTTATTAAATTCATTAATTAAGTTTATTCTTTTACAAACATATTTTGTAGAATAATTTCGTGCTGATTTTACTATTAAAGTTGTAGTAGCTTGACATATTTTAGTTTATAAATACAAATTTTTATGTAATATTTCACTGTTATTTAACGAAACGGGGGAAGTTTTTTTTAATTGTTTTCTTATAGTTTTTGCAATTATTTTATCGAGATCAAAGTAAAATAATTAAAGATATATAAAGATACTCTATAAAGTTTCTCCTCTGTTCAGAAAATATTCATCACTGGCATGTTTTATAAATTGGAAAAATAGTAGAAAAAAATAAAAAAATTATAAAATCTATTAAAATTTTCAAGAGGATTAATTATGATGATATAAAAAAGGTAATTATTTATGACTCGTACAAAAAAATTCGTAACACTTTTTAAAAAGAACTTGTATTAACACGTGTACTATTAACTGTACCTCTTTTAATCGAGCACTATTAAAGTTTTTATTTCTATAGGTAATTACACTGGATCTAATAACAACTATAACAATATATTGCGATATAATTGTCGTATCGGTAAAACATAAGTGCCATTATATTCACAATTAAAAGCTATTTAGAAAAGAAAATAGATATTTTGACCAATTTTAAGGTACTATGCCCCCTTAATAAAAGTAAAATTTAAGTACAAAGGCACTTAACTTCGTAAATAATAATTGTTCATAATAAAAGATTATACACAAGAAAAAAGAACAGCTACATTCAGATACTGTAACACACATCATTGTAATTTAGTAGCTATATAAAAACCATTTATCTGCATTATTTTTTATATTTCAAACAATATCAAAATTAACTATTACCTAAGATTAAAAGCAAATTTATATCTCTAAAATTTACATTACAAACAATTTTCATAAAAAAATCTTTTATTAATCTGATAAAACTCAAGTTTTCTTTTTTAAATCTAAAGACAAATAAATTTCATTGACAATTTTCTTATATTTAAGATGAATGTCTTATAGAAAAACTATCTCCTTTAGCATTAATCATTAATTTGAATAATTATTCTATTTATTAAGGAAAATTTATTTTTGTTTCAATATTATTTATCAAATTTCTTCTTTTTACATTTCTATAGTTGCATTCGTTTCACAGTTAAATGATAATTTTATTTATTAAGTACATTTGAAATTTTTTTTCTGTGATATGGTAATAAATTGCTGTGGGTTCTAAGAAGCTAATTTAATACAAATATTTTACTTATATCTTCCTACAAATTGAAATATTTAGTCCCAACAGATATATTTTAAATTTATTAATCGGAATAGATTTATTTGATTAGAAATATATTTGGTACAATGCTTTCTTTTTGATTTTACGTGAAAAATTGCAATATCTTGGCATATTTTAATTTAAAATATCAGATTTTTATTTAAATCTTTAAGTAATATTTAATTAAATGTAATCAGTATTATTTTTGCATTGTTTCATTATAATTTTACGGATATTTTATCAAGTTCATAGTAAAGTAATTAAAGAAATATATACAACGTGTTCCAAAAACATTGACATGGGCTTCTGTTCATTAAATACAGATCACAGACATACTTTAAATAATGCAAATTTATGAAGTAAAGAAACAAAATTTGATAATATCGATTAAAATTTTTATGAAAAATAAACCCGTTTGATATTTCAACAAAAAAATCGTAATACTTTTCATAAATATGTTGTTTTAACCAATGCTGTAGTTTTAAAAAAAGAAAGAAAAATACAGAGCATACAGTATAGGCAGAGGGTATACTAAGTCATTATGGACGTTCATAGATTGGGTATATGCTAATGCTTTATTGAATATAGGGTATAGGAATATTTTTTTAATCCAGAAGGTACATGGCGTATATCCCCCCCCCCTTTATATCCTCCACTGTATCCTGGTTTTAACCCTTTCGGTTTGGTGTACTATTAGTGGTACGTGTCTTTAAACTGAATATTATTTTGTTTTAAGAGTTACTTTTGTTACTGTTTATACGTACTAGTGTTAGTCTGTGTCTATGTATTTGTTATGTGATTTTAATCACGTTTACTCATTTGGTAATAATAATAGTAATAATAATAAATGTTTGCTTAATACTACTTGTACCGTTTCCGATTCAGTATTATTTAAGTATTTTCTTCTTTTTATATTTCCATAATTGCATTGTATTAACAGTTTAATGATAATTTTATCTCCTTAGCTTATTTGATTTTTTTTTTCTGTGAAATAGTAAAAATTGCTGTGGGTTTTAGGAAATTTAACAGAAATATTTTTTTTAGACATTCCGACGAATTCAAATATTTACTTTAAACAGATAGATTTTAAAGTTATTAATTATAATAGATTTATTCCATTAGAAATATATTTTGTAGAATATTTTCTTGTTGATTTTACTTTTAAAATTACAATGGTTTGACACATTTTAGTTTAATCGCTTCACTTTTTTGTCCGTACGTCGTACGGGTAACAAACTTCTCACAATCATTATGTACGGGTATCCGTACTTCAATCATAATTTATTATCCTCCCCCCCCCCCCCAGTAAAATTTTATCGTAAATTTTGCATTATTTATTTCAAGATTTTTTTCCTGATTCAATTAAGCAAAAATATCTGTTTTATAAAAGCTGTGAAAAAAGTAAAAAAGTAACAAAAATATTAACTTTAACCAATAATTTTGTTACTGTTTACATATAGTAATATAGTAATCGCTTTTAACATTAATCATAAATTGGAATAATCTTTTTATTTATTGAAGGAAATTTATTTTCGTTTCAATATTATTTATCAATTTTTTTTTCTTTTTATATTTCCATAATTACATTCCGAGACTTTTGAATGGCAATTGTATTTCTTAAGTACATTTGAAGTATTTTTCCTGTGACATGGTAATAAATTGCTGTGTATTTTAGGAAATTTAATAAAAAAAATTTCTCATAAATTTCTACAAATTCAAATATTTCTTTTAAACAGATAGATTTAAAATTCATTAATTACAATTGATGTTTTCTATTAGAAATATATTTAATTGAATATTTTTTGTTGTTTTTACTTATAAAATTGTTATAGCTTGACATATTTTAGTTTAAAATAGTAGGTTAATATTTAAATGTTTCAGTGTTATTTAATTAAATTTAAGAAGTACTATTTTTGCACAGTTTCTTTATAGTTTTTACTAATACTAGCCGCCCTTGGCGACCAGTTTGGTCTTCCATAAATGCGTACTAAGCATTAAATCGATTTTAATTGTTCATTTTTTGCCAAATTAGAAGATTTTGCTAAAGAATTAGTCAAAAGGGATATGCGCATCACATCGGCGCAATTGCAACAAAATGGCAATAATATGCCTCACATGATAACCCGGCTATTGTTATTTATCCTTTAATAAACTGTTTATTTTCTTTATTAAAATGATATAAATTGTTTTGTTACATAATTATTAATTAAACTTTTTTAATTAATTATTTTTTCTTTTTTTTTAAATAATAGAAAGCAGTTAAATATATATCTGTGGCTTCCGGTAATAACCAAATAAGGCACATTTTTGAAAAAAAAAAAAAAAAAAAAAAAAAAAAAGAGATAATTTGGGAAAATGTATCTTTAAAAGAACGCTTTCATCTGCTACAGTACTGAAAAATGAAAATCGAATACTTCCCGTCAAAGGGCGACTATAAATTTTCATTAAAAAATTGAAAAAACAGTAATAATCAGGTAAGTACATTAAGTAACGGTAATAACCAGGTAAGATTTCTATTTATTTCTTTAAATCGTCTATAATTCTGTGGCTTCCGGTAATAACCAGGTAAGGCATAATTTTTAATGTTTTGAGTAATTAACGTTTAAAGTTTTCAAAAATATCTTTTTATCATTACTTTTATAAAATAGATTGAAATTAGAATAAAAATAGATTAATAAATGTAAATAAAATAAAATTTTAATTTAATTTACATTCAAAAAATAAATGTAAAACGGTAATAACCGGATAATATCGTATTTACTCGTGTATAAGGTGCACGCGTGTATAAGACGCACCCCTACTTTACAAGAATAAATGGCGATTTCTTAAAATCTCGTGTATAACGCGCACCATAAATTTGATACGCTAAATAAAAATGACCAAATGAATTTCAAAAAAAAAAAAAAAAAAGAAAAAAGAAAAAAAAGAAAGAAAGAAAGAAAAAGAAAAAAGTCGAAACAAACACCAGACTAGAAAACAAGACGAAAATGCATTTTTAGACTTCGGGTTGTAAGAGAATGACGGGAAATAGGAATGAGTGACGGTAAAGAGAATTGCTAATAAGCGTTTAGATAATGTCATTAGCTCTGCTGTATAAAAAACCGCAAGGAGTGAAATAAATATGCAGTAATACTTCAATTAGGTAACATTTTCCGAGTTTTAATATCTTCTTTGAATAATTTCTTGTTTCATATGTGTATAGTTCGACTGCATCCAACAGTAAAAAGTTATTCCGTGTATAAGGCGCACCTAGGAGTTTTGCCCTAATTTTTTGAAAAAAAAATGAGCCTTATACACGAGTAAATACGGTAGTTACAATTTTAATTGATTCTCAATCAATAAAAAACGTTTTTACATAACTGTTTTGGCAAAAAAGAGGTTCTTATATCCTTATTGAATGTAGTGAAAATTATTAAGTTCTAATCTATTTCATAAAAGTAATAATAAAAAGGCATTTTTGAAAATGTTTAACGTTAATTAATCAAATTATTAAAAAAGGGCATTACCTGGTTATTACCGGAAGACACAGATATATTTGTAAATGATGTTGTAAAAGATATTTTTGCCAAATTATCGCCAAAAAAGTATCGTTCCAATGGTGGTGCGTATGTGAAATCTGTGCCGATAAATCAAAAACTCGGTATTTTTATGCTAACATTGCTCTCCAAATATTGTACCCGTGGCATTTTTTTTTTTTCATTTCATTAATTTCATTTAAAATATGATAATATAATCCTTTCACTCATTTCATTTATAATACATAACTTTAATTTAAAACTGAAATGTTTAAAATTCGTGATTTTTATTTTTTTTAAGCTAAAATAATATTAAATTAAATAACGATATTTTGAAGCTCCATAATTGTAGCGAAAGAACAAACCGTAAATAAACAGAATTTACCTCGGCCTAAATCCTGCCAAAGTATTTTTATTTAGTAACCATTAAGATGCGTTTTATTTTGGCGTTGCCATTTAACAATTAACAAATAAACGTGATGTTTGTGCCACATACGTTAGCGTAATACATACATAGATTTTATCAAGATTAAAGTAAAATAATTAAAGAAATATATTCAAGATGTTCTACAAGTGTTGATTTCGGCTTTTCTTCATTAAATATGGATCACAGACATATTTTTTAAATCGCAAAGTTATCTAGAAAAGACACAAATTTTCATAAGATCGATTAAAATTTTCATAAGAATTCATTTTCATGAAATAAAAAAATTAACCTTTTGTTATCCTTTTATTAACCTTTAATTTTTTCTTGATTAAATAAATTCTTAGAAAAACAATTTAATATTATGTCAAAGATTTTTTATAAAATACAGAAATAAACAGATATATTTAACAGGCATTTAAAAGCAGAAAACGATTTTTAATTATTGTTTCACTACAAGTTTTATTTACTCATAAACAAATGGATCACTACTTAAGTTTTCAATACCAATAACAACATTTAAATCAGAAAAATAGCTTATTATCAATAAAACAAAAACATATACTTACTAAAATTTATAAAAGTAGTAAACATAAAATGAAGTGTATTTTTTATATGTCATTATTACTTTCTTCTATCTTTACAAGAAGAAAGTATTGGATTCATGAAAATTTTCGACCTCCGGTTTTTGACGGATTTATACGCTTTAGAAGGTCCTGAACACGTTTTGACTATTTTTACAAAAAGTCTGTCTGTGAGTCTGTCAGTCAGTCAGTCTGTCTGTCTGCCTGTATGTATGTGACAAAAAATCTCAAGAACTAATGCTCGAAATTTCATTAAGTTTTATATTCAGTTAGACCTTGATATGTGTCAGGATCTGATAGCACCTGTGCTAAAGAATGTAATGTCTACTCTTTCTCTATTTGAATATTTTTTTATTGTATGGTTGTGTACAGAATTTCCAAGGTGACATTCCTTCTTTGTGGAAAGGGGAATTGCCAGATAATCCTTTACAGGTGGGGTGTTAGAGAAAAGAGATAGCTGAGAGGCATGTCCACCTGTCAGTGAAGTATGCGGATGGTGAGCAGATTAGCAGCATGCCACTAAGCAAGAAAAGAATGGAGTGTCCAATGAGGAGGCTCCAAAGGAGTTTATGTGGGGGAAAGCAGTGATTTGGAGAGGGCACGTTTGCCTCAGATCATGGATTCGGTACCTAGGTTTCGTACCTAGAGGTTGCTCTGTGTGGAAGAACGTAAAGTGTGCGTTTTCTGGTGCGCAAAGGACACAGACGTCCTAGTGTTTAGTGTTCTGGGCTAAGAAGTGCAGGCCCAGTATACTTGTGTTGGGAGACTCAAGGTTGAGCTCCAAAAAAGTGAATTTAACGTGTATTGAGTGTGAGGTGGAAAGTGTAATTGGAATAGTACACAACCAATTTTTACGGTATCTAATTTAATGTTGAACCGGATCACCTATATCCGAGTTGTAGTTGTATATATTTGTAAATAGCGTATTTTGGTTGTACATATATTCTTAATAAACTGATAATTCAGTTACTAGCGTAAGTCTTCATTTACACCAATCTCACAGTGGGTGACCGATATCACCTAGTAATATCGGTGGTGGCAGCTATATCTACCACGGACATTCTTCAAAGTTGTGTGGACTGAGGTGAACGTCCGACAAATTGTTGGCAGCGTCGGGATAGAACCGCCTGAAACCAGTGACCAGCGAGCCGTGTTGCAGTCTGTTAATGCCGGAGTATCCAGTGGAATTTTTGTGTAGTCGTGCCATATCGTCGAGAGTGTGCTAAAGCATCGTGCCGGATCGTCGATTGTATGCTAAAGTGTCGTGCCGTATCGTCGAATGTGTGTAAAGTGTCGTGCCGTATTGTCGAGTATGTGCTAAAGTATCGTGCCGGATCGTCGAGTGGGTGCTAAAGTGTCGTGCCGTATTGTCGAGTGTGGACTAAAGTGTTGTGCGTATCTTTATTAGAAAGAACTAAACTGAACTGTTGTGCCATATTACCGCTACATCGTGGAGCTACCTGTGATTAGAAAAGTAATCCAGCAAAGAAAGTATAAGGTAAGGTGTTTTGATCATATCTTTCTGCTGACATCTCGAACCAAAATTTGTTGTTGTATAATTAATAGTAATTTAAGTAAATTGTCTATATTATTTATGTGTTTTATCAATACTTCCTACCTATGAAGTGTCCATAACCATATTTAAAGAAAGGTCATAATAACTTGAGCTAGTATTGATGGTCTATAATTTTTTTTTACTAATTATGGTAATAGTAGTTGAAAGGAATAATTAAATTTACTTAAAGTTAAATTATTGTTAAAGAAATATTTAAAGGAAGCAACATTTTTAAGTTTGAGGAGTGTATAATAACATTTGCTTAGGATTTTAATTGGCCAATAGTAGTGAGGAAAAAAAAAGGCTCAAAAGGGAGCCATAGTGAAAAAAAAGGCCCAAAAGAGAGCCATAGTGGAAAAAAAGGCCCAAAAGAGAGCCATAGTGAAAAAAAAGGCTCAAAAGAGAGCCATAGTGAAGAAAAATAAAAGTAAAGATTTTCAGTATATTTGTTTTAAGTGTAAGAACCAGTATTGAGTTCGGAAATATTTTAGTGAGGATAATTGTAGAAATTTATATATGCATGTTTTACAATTTTTCTTTATGTGAATTTTTTGATTGACATCAATACCTCTATTCAATTTCAACGTATCAGTATTATTTTATAAATTGTATGTTGTTATCTAAGTGTATAAGTTGAAATCTGTATGGCATAGTAAGCAAATCGAATTATTGTTTTACCTTTTTGTTTTATTGGAAGTAAATTGTGTGATATCAATAGTTGAGAAAAATTAGAGTATTCAGTAAATTAATTAGAAATGAAATGTATTGATTATCTGAAGGGTATCATTTAGTATAATATGTGGGATATAACTGTACTAAGTTAAAAAATTTAGGAAATATTAATGTGGTAGGTTTAAATATTATTGTAGGGTAGTAATAACAATCGGTGAAGGTATGGCTTTCTTATTGAAACTAAAAAAGGTTGATCTTCAGGTGATAGCTGAAGAATTGGGTTTGGAATTCGTGGAAGATGATACCAGAATTCAGCTTAAGAAAAAGATAATGGACAGTGATGAGTATGACGAGGGGGTTATTAAGGAATTATCTGACGCTATTGTTGCAGAACGATTAGAACAACAAAAATTAGAACGCAAAAAGTTAGAAAAACAGGAAAGGTTAGAGCGCGAAAGGTTAGACAAACAGGAAAAGTTACAGCGCGAAGAAAAACACGAAAGGTTAGAAAGAGAAGAGAGGATAGAAAAATTAAGGATGGAACATGAATTAGAAATGGAGAGACTAAGGGTTCAAGGTTCGGCAAATAATTGTAATGTTTCTAGGGAATCTAATAATGAAAGTAATATAGAAAAATTGATCAAAAGCGTAAAAACTCTATCTATCAAAGTACCGGAAGGGACTGAGGGATGGAATCTATTTTTCAACAGTTTAGAAAGGGCATTCAAAACTAAAAATGTACCGGAAAACCAGCAGGCCGAAATTCTGCTAAATATGTTAGGAGATAAGGCGGATAATTTGTTAATTTATACCACTACGGAACAAATGGAGAATTATGTGGAATTAAAAGAGTTAGTTCTAAGGGAACATGAGCCGACACCGAAGGCATGTTTGGAAAATTTTAAGAAGGCTAGGAGAAACCAGGACGAAACTCATGTATTATTTGTATCGCGTTTAATAGCGACATGGGAAAATTATTGTAAGATTAGAGGTGCTGACTCTTATGAAAAGGTCAACCAGTTAATAGTTATGGATAAATTAGTAAGTACGTTAGATGAGGATACTGCGTCCTATATTGGGTTAACTCACCAGGGTAAATGGTTAGAAGCTTCTAAAATTGCTAGAGAATGTGACCATTATTTTGACCATAAAAATAAATCTTATGCAGTTACGTATAAAAGTTTTAAGGGCAAAGAAAAGTATGTAAACAATGAAAAAATGAGACCGAGGGAGGATAGCAAAGTTAGTAATAATTGGAGGCAAAACGGGAGTAATGAGACTAATTCTTTTTCGGATAGGAAAATAGATTTTAAGAAGCCTAGTGATGCTTCAGCTCCTAAATGCTTTAAATGTGGTTTGAGAGGTCATTACCAACGTTTTTGTAATAAAGTGGGTAATGAGGGAAATAATGGTAATAAAGGGCGAGATCCGAAAGCTGGTGTGCATAAGATTGTGGTAAAAGAAAATAAAGAGTTACCTAATGAAGCTATTGTGGCGAGAATATCGGCAAAGGCCGAACAGAGAACTAACGTTATTGGTGAGAAATTAAATAAACTTGAGAAAATTGAAGTTAGTGTAAATGGGCAAAAAGCAAAGGGATTGGTTGATTCTGGGTGTGAAATTAGTGTTGTTCATAAAAATTTGGTACCGGAAGAGAAATTAAAAGGAGCGGGTAGTATTTATTTACAAGGGTTATTTGGTAAAGCAATTAAATCGCCGTTGGTTAAACTACCGTTAGTTATTCCGCAATTCGGACAAACTAATATAATTCATCAGGAAGTACTTTGCGCAGTGACTGATAATATTAATGAGCAAGTAATTTTACATCCCGAAGTGATTAATGAGTTGTCAGGTGTCAACCGCGAGGAGCCATTGCTAGAGGCCCAAAAATTAGAAAGTTCAGAAATTATTATTGATAATTCGAGTGAAAAGGGAGATATGAATAACGATAGTTATAATGTTTACGCAATAGAAGCGATGTCGGGAAATATACAAAGTCAGGATACAGAAAAAGCGGAATTGGAGAAAAATAATAAACCTATTGTTAGCAATTCTGATATATTTAAGGAATCCCAATTAGAATGTAAAGAGTTAGAGAAAGCTTGGGAATTAGCTAAAATGGATAAGGGGGATTATTATATTGTAGATGGCTTATTATATCACAAAGAGAAATTGTTAGGCGAGACTATAGCGCAATTAGTAGTACCCAAAGTAAGGAGAGGAGAAATCTTAAAATTAGCGTATAGTTCGGTATTCGGAGGGCATCATGCAGCTAAGAAAACTTTACAGAGAATCAGGTATTCATTTTATTGGGAGGGGATGGCGAAAGAAACTAAACAATTTTGTGAGTCATGTTTAGAGTGCCAATTGACTAGAGGGGTTAAAGTAAATGATAGAGCTCCTATTTCCCCAGTGCCACGTCCGGAACTTCCATTTCAGGTAGTTAATGTTGATTTAATTGGGCCTATTGATCCTAAAAGTTCCCAAGGGCATCAGTATATACTAACCTTAATTGATCAACATACCAGGTGGGCGGATGCGATCCCTTTAAAAAGTTTAACTGCTAAAACCGCGTGTGATGCGTTACTTCAAATATTTATGAGGACAGGAATTCCGAATACAATTGCTTGCGATAATGGAACCAATTTCACTGCCGACTTAACAAAAGAATTTGAGAAAAGGTTAGGTGCTAGTCCAAGATTTTCGACCCCACGGTATCCACAGTCTAACGGGCTTGTGGAACGATTTAATCAGACTCTTAAACGTATGTTACATCATACTATTAGAGAAGAAGGAAAAAAGTGGCATGAACAAATACCATTTGTATTATGGGCGTATAGGGAAGTCCCAAATTCTACGACGGGGATCGCACCTTTCCAGTTATTATATGGTAGAGCGCCGGAGGGTCCTTTATCGATTCTTAAGCCATCCTGGGCAGGAGAAAATAAGGGGGCGCAGTTAGATACTACGCCGATTCATGAGTATTTGAATACACTTAGGGGACGTTTAGAAAGAGCCGCAAATGAGGCAAAATTATCGTCTGAGGTACAACAAAATAGAATGGCTTACCATTATAATTTAAGGTCTAAGGAAAAAACATTTGAAGTAGGCGATAAGGTAATATTGTGAATCCCCGATTCAACTAATAAGTTATATTCTAGGTGGCAAGGGCCGGCAACCATAGTCGAAAAACGAAACCAGCATTCTTTTATAGTTGAGTTAGCTGACGGGAGTAGGAAGCATGTGCACCAAAATAAAATACGAGAATTTATTGCTAACTGTAATATAGTTAATATTGTTTTCAAGGGTGATGAGGAATTTGGAGAAGTTGGGGAAATTCCTATTTTGAACCGGGATCAGGAAGTAGAACGAGATATAGAGAGGTTCGAAATAAAAGGGTTAACTAACAATCAAGTTAAAGATATAAAGTCTATTTTGAGGGAGAATAAGGAGGTGTTTATGGGTCCTGTACGACCAGCTGATGTAGGGGAGCATCGTATTGATCTTAAACCGGGGGTAGAAAGGAAAAAGCCAAAGATATGTAGTGTACCGCTAGCTTATAAAGAGGAAGTAGATAGGCAGATTCAGGAGTTATTAGAATTAAATCTAATCGAAGTGCCAAATGCTGAAATTAGTCATCCAATTGTTTGTGTGGCGAAAAAAGACGCAACTGTTAGGCTTTGTATAGACTATAGAGCATTAAATTCGGTAACTCAGGTGCCAACCTTTCCGATGAAAGATTCTCAAGAAATCATGTATACCGCAGGGGCGGCTAAGTATTTATCGTCGATTCATTTATTGAGAGGTTATTGACAGATTAAAATGGCGGAGGAATGTAAACATTTGACAGCTTTTACAACGCATAATGGAACTTATCAGTGGCGTACAATGCCTTTTGGATTATCAGGGGCGGCTGCCACGTTTCAGAAAGATATGAATGAGGTTCTTCAAGGTCATCGGAGGTATGCGGAAGCATATATTGATGATGTCATCATTTTCTACGACACCTGGGAAGAGCATTGTGAGCATGTTAGGGCCGTCATTGAAGAACTTAAAAGCAGAAATTATACGATTAGGCTAGATAAATGTAAATATGGAGAGAAATTGACTAAGTTTTTAAGTCATGTAATTGGGGGTGGAACGCATGCACCTGATGAGGAAAAAATAGGAGCAATAAGGGATCTAAAGCGACCAAAAACTAAAAAGGAAGTTAGATCTGTTTTGGGATTAATGGGATTTTTCCGATCTTATATTCCAAATTATGCCGAAATTGCTATACCTTTAACCGAATTTACAAAAGGAAAGGTTAAAAATACTGTACCATGGGATGAAAGGGCAGAAAAAGCATTTAATACTCTTAAAGATGAGTTATGTAAAGTGACGAGTTTGGCTACACCTATCGTAGGCCGGGAATATCAGCTCCACGCAGATGCTTCCGACCTGGCAGTAGGATGTTGCCTTACTCAAAAAGATGAAAAGGGTCAGTTTAAACCAATAGCTTTTGCCAGTCAGAAATTGTCAGGGGCTCAGCGTGCTTGGCCGAGTATAGAAAAAGAGGCTTGGAGTGTGCTCTTTGGATTGCGAAAGTTTGAAAAATGGACCTATGGATCTCAAATTGAGATCATTACGGATCATAATTCATTAAAGTTTCTCACCGAAACAACCCCAAGATCACCCAAACTCACTAGATGGGCTCTTGCCTTGCAACGCTGGAACCTGAGTATTTCTCATCGTCCGGGAGCCCAACATTTAAATGCTGACGCAATTTCTAGGCTACATAGAAAGAGCTGGGAAGAACAACCAGTTGTTAGCCCATCAACATCAACGACCCAATAGTGGACAACCTTAAAGGGATGTCGTCACACATTTAATTTTTTTTTCTGTGTGTGTGTAAATATTTTTTGATTTTTTTTGTTTATAATATTGTATTAACATGTGTATTGTTTATGTAATAATAATATTAGTGAAGGTTCAGTAGAGATGTCAGTAGATAGTGTTCAGACACCTGGAAATACCTATGTAATAAGCATAATGAAGAAATCTGTAAAGAGACTATTGAACTCTTCACGATATTACTATATGTTTGGGGAAAATTAGCCCCTAAAAGGCATATTTTCCGCTAAGGTGGGGGGTGTCAGGATCTGATAGCACCTGTGCTAAAGAATGTAATGTCTACTCTTTCTCTATTTGAATATTTTTTTTATTGTGTGGCTGTGTACAAAATTTCCAAGGTGACATTCCTTCTTTGTGGAAAGGGGAATTGCCAGATAATCCTTTACAGGTGGGGTGTTAGAGAAAAGAGATAGCTGAGAGGCATGTCCACCTGTCAGTGAAGTATGCGGATGGTGAGCAGATTAGCAGCATGCCACTTATCAAGAAAAGAATGGAGTGTCCAATGAGGAGGCTCCAAAGGGGTTTATGTGGGGGAAAGCAGTGATTTGGAGAGGGCAAGTTTGTCTCAGATCATGGATTCGGTACCTAGGTTTCGTACCTAGAGGTTGCTCTGTGTGGAAGAGCGTAAAGTGTGCTTTTTCTGGTGCGCAAAAGACACAGACGTCCTAGTGTTTAGTGTTCTGGGCTAAGAAGTGCAGGGCCAGTATACTTGTGTTGGGAGACTCAAGGTTGAGCTCCAAAAAAGTGAATTTAACGTGTATTGAGTGTGAGGTGGAAAGTGTAATTGGAATAGTACACAACCAATTTTTACGGTATCTAATTTAATGTTGAACCGGATCACCTATATCCGAGTTGTAGTTGTATATATTTGTAAATAGCGTATTTTGTGTGTACATATATTCTTAATAAACTGATAATTCAGTTACTAGCGTAAGTCTTCATTTACACCAATCTCACAGTGGGTGACCGATATCACCTAGTAATATCGGTGGTGGCAGCTATATCTACCACGGACATTCTTCAAAGTTGTGTGGACTGAGGGGAACGTCCGACAATATGAATTAGTGCCTATTGGTTTTTGGTGTAAATTGGTCTGCAGGTGGCGCTGCTATACTACGTTTTTCATGATTTTCATGATTGCTATATCTCAAGAACTAATGCACAGAATTTCACGAAACTTCAGATTCTGTGAGACCTTGATATACATAGACGCTGATTAAGTTTTGGTGTAAATTGGACGGCAGGTGGCGCTGCTATGCCACGTCTTTCATGATTTTCATGATAGCTATAGCTCAAGAACTAATTCACAGAATTTCACCAAACTTCAGATTCCGCAGTACCTTGAGATACGTTGCCACTGATAAGGTTTTGGTGTGAACTGCTCAATAGGTGGCGCTGCTATGCTACATTTTGCACGATTTTCGCGACAGATATATATCTCAAGAACTAATACAGAGAACTGCATCAAATTTCAGATTATGTTACACTAGAATATATAACATAATTAGACGCTGATTATTTTTTTAAGTTATGCATTTTTTAAAAATTTTGTAATAGTTTTATCTTAAAAGTAATGCATGAATTTTCATCAAACTTCAGATTCAGTTATAAGTTGACATAAGATGCTATTGACTAGATTTTGATTTAAACCACCTAGCCAGTGGTGCTGCTATGCTGTATTTTTCAGAAAGTATTAACATGCATAATATAGAAGAAAGTTTTGGGATTGTCACATCTGACTAGTTCATGAATAGTTATGATATCATAAAATAAGTTTTGACGCTTTACAAAATTTCCACAAAATTCTGAGAAAGAAGTAAAATACAATTACAACACTGTATACGTGATGAAATATTTTGAAATTAATATAGATTTAGAATAAAATATATTTAAATATATATGTATACTTATATTCAATATTTATATATTCAACATTTTATTCAACATTTCATTAGGTAAATTGTTTTTCCTTTCAATTATACAGTGAAACCTCCAACAACGGTAAGATCCGAATACCGGTCATGTTTTAATATTACCGAATCCCCCCACCACTTCCTTAGAAAAATCTATATACTAAAACTCCTAAAAATGAATTCCAGACAACGGCCACTCAACAGACTTTTTTTTTAAAGTTATGTTTCTGGGAGTGGATTCTTTTACTTGGCGACCTATTAATTTCTCCACCAATCTGTAGAGGTTGCTCGGCAAAACTCCGTTCCTATAAATAGGTGCGCGAGAGGAGATTGGGGATGACAAAATTTAAGTTTTTAAATGTGTTCAAAGAGTATAGTTATTTGTACGCATTTTTTCTATCTTTAGTAAGGTACCCTGGGGTAATAACGCAAAGTTAAGGTTCTACCAATTTTCACGGCTCAGCTTTAGTTTGTATTTTTCAAACAAATATATGATTTGATACAGCAACTCATTGACTATCTGTATAAAAAAATAATTTAACAGTTATGTATTCATAAAATGTAATGGCGTGATTTCTTGACCAATGCTATTTGGCGTTATTACCCACCTATATGAGTAATAACGCCATGGAAACAAAACTATGAAATAAGATGGAATAGTTGCATATATTTTGCCCAATTCTAGAAATACAAACTCTACAAACTTAGAAATTGGCAAATTGCATTCTAAGCTATTGAAAATGTTCAATTTTTTGTGAAAGTGTAAGAAAAATAAAGGTGTGGTGTGTGTGTGTGGGGGGGGGGATGAGGCAAAAGAATATCAGACCGTGAGCTTCTTTTTGCTTAAAAAGGACCGCTTAAATAGAATTATTAGAAACATTGCACAGTTTTAACTGTGCTTATTTGAATCAGTATTTAGGATGTAGCTCGGCCACTGTAAGGAATCAACCGGGGTATTAATGCCAAGGATTGGCGTTATTACCCCGTTATAGTTATTGCGCTGTACATTTTAAATTACAAATTATCTCGAGAAGATATCCAAAATCTTCAACAATATTTTGAAAGTGCATGAAATGTACTACAAATTTATGTAATTAACAAAGTATTTCCGGATAAAAAAAAATAGTCTTCACATCACAAAACGTATCTCGCAAATTTTAGATCAAGCGTTAATTTTAGTTGCTTGTAAAAACAATAAGACCTAAAAATGAAACAAATTAACTTGAAGCTGTTTTTTGCGATTTACATGACTCAAAAGCCTTCTGCGCAGAGCACATGGGTGTCATTTACCAGATTATTTCATAATTATGCAGAATATTAGCACTTGGCGTTATTACCCCACCTGGCGTTATTACACCAGACCACCTTAGGTAGTTTGTCTCTAAAAGAATTAGTTCAAAGAAAATTCTTTAACTTCAAAGTTGTCCAAGACAGCAAAAATGCTATAAACTTACAAAAATTAATTGAAAAATACAATTTCGAAAGGATCCAAACAGATGATATTAAAAAAAAGGCGAATTTTAGTTAAAATTATGTATTTCAGGTTGTAAATTTTGAATCTGAGAATAAGCATTGAAGAACTGGTTATGATGAAAAAAAAATAAGTTGCTTTTGAAGCGGCTTTTGACCTGTCAAAAGAAAAATCTCCTTATTTCTGAACCAATGTCGCTGGACACTGCACCCCCCCCCCCCCAAAAAAAAAATAAAAAAAAAATACAGGGTAATTAAAAATTTTGTGCTCGCTCACAATGATAATTAATCCTATAACAAATCTGTGGAAATGATTATGCACTAAAGAAGAAAAAGAAAAAAGATTTGATTAAAAAATGCGAATAAGTGATTTTTTTTAATGTAAAATACTAATATGTATAATAGTTTTTTAACTATAAAAATAAAATAATTTTTGTCAAATATTTTGATTTTAATGCTATCTAATTTCAAGTTTGTAAAATGTGGAACCTCTGAATAACGCTAACCTCCGCAGTACGGTCATCTTATCCTACTTATAGAGGTGGCCGCTATTCAGAGATTTTACTATAATTTGAAAAAAAACCATGATTTAAAAGAAATATATATTTTATTCACAAATTACTAATAGCTAAATTATAAATTAAATAATATGTTAATTATTTTTCAATGAATAAAAAAAATACAACATTATTTATAAAATAAATTAAACATTTGAATCTTAAACTTACATAGCTTTTATTATTATTTAAAGTTACGTTCCCATATAAATAATTTCAGATTTTCATTATCAATCTGACAGTTAACGTGTTCTTTTAGTATTATTTTTTTTAAATTTTTAGTATTATTATTTTTAACAGTATCGTTGATAAAAGAGTCTATATAAAAATAAATTATTCTTTTTTTTTTTTTTTTTTTTTTTTTTTTTTTTGAAAAGTTAATTGTGTTTCCTATCTAAGGATTTGTTTTTAATTAAAACATTTATAAAGCAAATAAAAACAAGTGAGGCATAATATTTAATTAAATTGAAAGTGCTTCTCATTATTCTAATATACACACACACACACACATATATATATATGTTTGTATATGTGCGTGTGTGTGTATTTGGAAGTATGTCATTATTTACTGAAAAATTTTGAACCGTAATTGGAATATACAACATAATGAAATTCTTTAATTAAACTTCAAGAAATAATAATGTAAATTTATTCAATTATAAAATTTTATAAAATTTCATTATTAAAGTTTCAAATCAATAATTTAATTAAGTCTAATTGAATTTTATTATTTTCTTTTTACATCAATAATGTATTAATTTAATTTAATGGAGAATAATTTTCGTTAATTAATATAAGAATTTTTCTTTGAATCGATATTTGCGTTTTTAGAAGCTGGAATTTGTATTCTTTTTACTTTCTTCTACGTTCAATAAAAGAAAGCATCGAAATATAATTTATTTTCTATTTCCGGTTTGCGACAGATTTAATCGTTTTTCGGGCCAGAGATCCAGAAAAACAAGTTTATACAAAATGTGTCCGTGATTTGCCATTAGTACGATCGAAAAGTATATGAATCTATGCATCGAACTCAATAAATTTTTTTGTGATTGTTTTTTCTATGGCTGTGGGTTCTCTTTGAATTATGAAATATTCCACCTGAAGTGACCTCTGAAATAGTAAGTTTTGTGCCATTTTCATTTTTGTTCATTACAAAGGTGTATGAGATTATGCATGGACAAGGTTCTATCTGGTTTTTGATCAACATTAGCAATTTCGCGAATAAGAAAAAAACACTATCCGAACGAAAAGAAATATTAGCAAAGTAGATTTGACATGAAACACTGAAAAATCTACTTTTAACTTCTTATTGTATTCTTTTTTTTAAATATGTTTTAAAGTAACGTAATTTTTTGTAAGTATTTAAAAAAAAATTCGAATAATGTAACCGTAACAGAAACTATTAAATAATATTAATAGATTCTAAAGGTTTCTTATAATGTGTAAACGTTTATCTTTTTTAACCACTCAAATAAAAATTTAAAGCGACTATCTTACATTTTCCGTTATGAAAACACATATTAAAAATTATTTTAAGATTTCGGCTCTAACCAGTAGAAAAAATTGAGGAGATAGCCAATGATACTTTACTGACAACTAATAAATAGTATGATAAATGCCTATTTTCAATTCCACTTTTCAGTAAAACTGTTTTCTATTTGACACTTCATGTGAGTAATTTCGTCTGTGTTTTTACCAACGCGACTCCGGCACATAGATAGTGATCAACTGATAATCAAACAATGCCTATCGTGTAATCCTTTCTGCGTCATTGGGTGCTGCTAAACTGCATTGGCACTGAGTTATCCCTATAAATAGAGCAATGTAGATTGCATGGTGCGAGTGGACATGAAATGTTCAGAAACACGGATAAGAATATCAGATGTGTTGGCACACATACACAAACAGAGCAGAAAATTAGCTCTCGCAATTTGGCGAGTCTGATTGTTTGTTTACTGACCAAATGAAACTTTGTGTCGCAATTTGGCGCAATGGCGGTCGGAAGCGAGAACCATGTGTCTGAAATTAAACGAAATATTCTCTTATTGTTTTTGGCTAAAATCAGTAGGCACTCCTTGCATTCAAAAATTTGCGCTGGGAGGCGGAGCTGTAATAGTGATTTTTGTCTAATTTTATGCATTTTTCGTAATGTAGGGGAGATTGGGGATAGGCAGCTACCGAGGTAAGTAGGCACAGTCCTCATAATTTTTCTGTTTATGGATAGATGACGTATTCGGTCACAGAGCACCTCATTCTTCTTGCCTTCTACAATGTACATTATAGTTTTGCAGCGATACGCACGTGTAATCGACATTTATTACGATTATTTTCCATCTTTACGATTATTTTTCTTCTTTTTGTATTGATAAATAATTTTTTGTTGTTTCATTCTGTTTGTAATTTCTAATGCTTATTGTAATAATGACTATTTAACTTTTGTTGTTTTACATACTGTATGATTAACTCTACATACTTCATACGTGATTTACTAGGATGCATTTTAAACTTAGATGAATTTGACTTATTTAATTTAAAGATTTATAACAAAGAAATATATATTTCGATTTTTGTGTGTGTATGAGGGGGGGTTAAACCAATAAACTTAATACAAACATAATTTAAAAGTACACTCTCAAAAAAACTTCCGTCTTTTCACAGAAAATGCACTGGCAGCACTGCTGCCAGAAATTGTCTGTATATTGACGATTTTCTGTTTATTTTTTTCTCTGTCAAAAGAGGAAAAATATCCGTCACTTGAAAAAAGTTTGGAAAAAATCAATGCGGAAGAGGCGGGGATCGAACCAAAGACCCCAGGGTTACCAGACCAACGCTAATCCACGGCGCTACGGCTGCTCATGATGATTGTGCGTTAAAATAGAACTCTTCATTTCATATGGTGTGGGTTGGTGTATTTCGTTAAAAAGCTTTTAATTATGCAGTTAATCTCGGAAAGATTTCATCTTTAATGAAACTGTGGCTGGGTTTTTTTTACGTTTAGTATTAATATAGTATAAAAATGTGAATTTTAAATATATTACGTAGAATGTTAGAGAAAAAACATGGATGTTCTATTTGTGAGAATTTTTGAACGAATAAAGAAAGTAATTGTTATTTATTTTTAAATTCGAAAACTTTTTTGTCTTTTAAAACTAAATTAGACATTTTAATCAATAGAATATTTTTGTTTTTCATTTTAAAAATAAATTCGAACTTATTACTAACAGACCCAATGCGCATGCGTGCTGGATAGAAACGGAAACTTTTCCTCATTTTTCGACGCTCGGAATGAACTCACAGAACAAATACGTTTTCTGGGAGAACAGAAATTATTTGTGAAAAAATAACGATAACTTAGTGTATATTGACGAATTTTTCTGACAGTGTAACCTCGTTTTATTACCTAAATGGATATTATGGAATAGATAAGTAACAATCAAACAACACTTAAAAGGTATAATGTTAATTAAGAAGTAATAGATTGCTCTTTATAACTTGGAAAACAGTTAAGATTTTCAAGATTTTGGAAGTCAACTGCACTTCTTGTTGAGTAATGATTCTCGAACGATTCACAGACGTAGCATGTCTTCCAAAGGACTTATTGAGAAGTAGAGGGGAGGAGTGCAAAAAAATGCAATAATTGTTTTTGAAGTCGAAATGCCGCAGAAAAATTTCGAATCCGGGAATCTAAAAACTTGAAAAAGAATCTGTATATATTTTCCGGTCATGCATGTGCCCTAAAATTTGCCGAAATGTGAAAAAATTCACACTATTTTTTTAAAAAAGGTTAATTAGCCTCTTCACGAATGTCAAAGCTTAGATTCTTATGTATTAGAATCACAAAACATAATGCAGAAATTTTATTTAAGTCCACCAACATTTCCCGGTAGTGCATGTACTCTAAAGTTGTAAAAAGCTATTACAATTAAATAGTAACAAGCTAAGTAAAGTAAAAGATTATCGAATGTGATTCTTGACAAACTTTAAAGCACATGCGCGACCGGAAAATGTTGATTGATTTAAGGCGCAACGCTAGGCACAGAAAAAGATCTGGGTTGTAATGTAAAGTCGATGGGGGCATTCTTTTCAAATACTTCGCCCAAAATTTAATATTTTTACGTGATTTTTTTTGCACAAGATAGCTGAGGACTATCCACAGCCGGCCTAGTTTTACGTTTTCAGTTTTGGTTTCAGATTTTTTTTTAATTACTCTAATTTTCGAAACCGGTTTAAACCGGTTCTGAAATTGAAACTATCGTAATTTAAAAAATATATAAACAAAATCGAAAAAGTAAAAACTAGACTGGTTGAGGATCGTCCTCAGCTATCTTGTGCAAAAAATCATGTAAAAATGTAAAAATTTGACAGAGATATTTGAAAAGAAACTTCCCATAGACTTTACATTATCATCCGGGTCTTTTTCTGTGCCTAGTGTGGGGCCTTAAATACTATTTCAAAATTATGTTGTGTTACTCGAATACATAAAAATTTCAGAGATTACATTCTCGAAAAGAATAATTTTATATATATTTCTAAGAATGTAAATTTTTTCACATTTTGTCAAACTTTATAATTACATGCGTAACCAGCAGATATAAATCCATTTTATTACATTTTGTAAAATGTTTAGGCTCTCGAGTTCTGACGGTATTGCGACTTGAAAAACAGTTTTTGCATTTTTTTGGCCCCCTTTATTGACAAGAGTACGATTTGGAATATTCCGGCATCTAGTTTTTTACTCAAACTTTTATTGACAGCTACCACTGCATTTGCCGCATTAATTTCCGTATAATTGCAATAAGGATTGCATTAATCATATGAATAAAATATATGAATAAATGTATGTAAAACAATAATAAATCTGTCTACCCACGAAGTGAAGTTATACCAGGGAGTCAAAGTACGGTATTAAATTTGTAATCATATGATAACGATAATTCACGTTTCGTGGGAGAGTGATATAGCAAGTCTTTTAAAAACGTCCATTTAAGAGATAAAAGAACAGAAAAAGCGAAATTTTCTGATCCCAATGCAACGCTGACGATAAAAGGGCAAACGGGCTCTACGATGGATGTTTGACAACGGAATATACGAAAAAGATTTTCTGACGTTGAGTTCATTTTAAGTTCATTTTGAGTTCATTTTTTCCTTTATTTTTTATGTTAACTTGCTTGTTACAGAAAGAAGCTAATTAGCTAATATATTGTGCTGATCGTTTTTACAGGGGGGGGGGATATTACAATATAACCGTCTTTTACACCGACAGTGAAGTGAAGACGACTTATGATACAAATTCAAGTTTTTTTAAAATAGTTTCCGAAAACCTGGAAACAACAGTGTGGGTGATGTTGAATTTCCTGTTGCTATTCTTTGACTTTTCCAAAAATACGGCAAATAATGTAAAATAATCTTAAAAATTTCAGCAAGATGTATCCTGACTTTCAAATTCGTCAACTGGTGCTTTCGGGATCAAGTTATTAAAGTTATAGCCACATTGGATTCACATTGCTAATTGTGTGCCAAATCTTTAAAAATCTTTATCAGCACTATCACGTTACCTGCAGAGGGATTAATGACAACAACATGATGATGCATGAACAATAATTTTGGATGTGCACATTTTGTTTTAAATGTGCACATCCAGAATTATTGTTCATGCATCATCATGTTGTGTATTCTCACTTAAAGATGTCCAATGGCTGATTTTGAAACGTTAATCATAGACATAGAATCCTAGTTGCAAAAATTTTATACATGATGTAAAAAAAGAAAACATTTTAAAAGTAGTTTGAATTTATGAAAACATTTATTTTTACTCGAAACTTAAATTTAAGAATAATTATTAAACTTTAAAAATAGGTAACAGAAGTTTGAAATTTCTCCGTAATATGCAAATAGATTTAAAATTTACATAGCAATATTAGTTTCACTCATAAGTTTTATTTTCTTATGTATGGGGATTATTTATGTTTCTAATAAGTTTTTAAATGGCCCGTATTTGAAAATTAAAAGATACTTCACAATTAAACAGCTATTGATCGTTCAATTTTAACCGTGGAATACTGGGACTTTTTGTCTTTTTAATGCAATAAAATATTTTTACTAAATTTAGCTTATAAGACCCGGGACAGTATAAACAATAAAGTTTCGTAATTGTTTAAAAAATCATTCTTTGACCCAAACTGTTTTTAAAACACTTTTAAAATAGACAAAGCTTATTTACTTAAAAAGCTTTGTATATTTAAGTAAGCTTTGTAGATATTTGCTTATAAAGCTTATTTTTTTTTATTTCTTTTAAAACTTTTTTACGACTGGATCTATATGTCTATACCGAACAGTTTAGGAATTAACCATAGGCAATTTAGTGTGAAATTCCTGTTTACACAAATAATTTCATTCTAGTGCCTTCAATTTTGTGAATTTTATCATTGATAGTGTTACCTGCAGTTTAGCAGTCATAGCTGCTAACTTTCAACTAATCTTCCGTAATAAATGGATTAATTTGATCCAGGTTATCCTCATTTCGAACCAGATAATTTATTTCATGATTCTTTGTTTAGTTAATTTTTGGTTTCTAAGTGGAACATATATAAATTCATTTCTTTAAAAAAATTCTGGTTCGAAATTCACTAAAACAGGGTCAAATTAACGCACGTATTACGGAAGACGAATGCTAGGTTGGCACCTATGAGCAGTTCTTCACCATTGCAATTTAGATTAAATTACATGTTCTGAAATGTAAATAAAAATTAAATTTTGCTTACTTTTTGAAACATAATAAATTGGAGAGATTTTAATTGAAAAAGAAGATACACATAAACGAATAGCTAATTCAATTGTTGCATAAATTTAGCTTTGTATATTTGTACGCGTAAAAACATATGTTCACTGTGAACTATAAATATATTATTCATGAAAGAAAGTAAACAGATAATTTTAAGCGAATAAGAAAGAAAAACAATATTAAGTACAAAAATCATATATATGTATATTCATCAACGTAATTAAAAATATACCATGAATTTTGGAGTGTAATTAAAAACTGCCATTAAGTCCTAAATTATTTCGTTATTATTCTCACAAGCAATTAAAAATAATTTAATTACATTAACTTAAAATAAAGATTGAGTAGTAAGAAAAAAATAATCATCTAAAAGTAGTTTTTATAAGGATATTAAAATTACATTATATATATCACAATAAAAATACCACACTAATTTAATTTTTAAATGATTTTGTTTCATTTTTCATATGCTGTTAATAATTAAATCATTGAATTTTACTATTCTACATAATAAGAATTTTTTAATTTAATATCTAACGCTAAGGGTGAACGAGTAAGTAAAAAACATTGAATACAAAAGATTAATTAAAAATCTTTTATGTTCCAGGAATAATAGTAACTTAAAATAAACACTTCATTTTAATTAAAAGGAAAATTTTTATACATCATAAAAAAGTTCATTTTTTTATTGTAGGAAGCAAACAAGTTATTTAAATTTATTAAATTGGTAATATATATATACAGGGTGGTCATAAAAAAACTTTGCCGATATATGGAGCTCTAGCGGCCAGTCCGCTCAACCGATCGAGGTGAAATTTCAGATATAGCTATTCAGAGGTATGAGTTCGAGATTCTGTGAACGGTAACAAAATGGCGCTCACGGTTACGGTTATAGTTACAGAAACTCGAAAATTTCCAATGACAACACCCATTTTTTTCATCGCAAAATGCTCAGCGCATGCGAAAACCCTAAAGAGCGTTGGAATCGTCCGGGTATCGTAAGAAGCGGACATGTTATGCACGCACAAAAAACTGTTCTGCGAATCCTCCCCCTTATAGAAAAAACTCGATTGGGGCGCAAGGAGGAAATTTGCATATGACACAGAGTCAGTACACTAATCTCTGATTACATTACAGATCGGAGAAACTAAAACTTTTATTTTGATTACACATTTTCCACATGGGTGCCATCACCATTAATTGACTGTGATGACACCCATGAGGAAAATGTGTAACCAAAATAAAAGTTTTAGTTTCTCCGATCTGTATTGTAATCAGAGATTAGTGTACTGACTCTGTGTCATATGCAAATTCCCTCCTTGCGCCCCAATCGAGTTTTTTTATGGGGGGGGGGAGGAGGATTCGCAGAACGGTTTTTTGTACGTGCATAACATGTCCGTTTCTTGCGATACACGTACGGTTCCAACGCTCTATAGGGTTTTCGCATGCGCTGAGTATTTTGCGATGAAAAAAAATGGGTGTTGTCATTGGAAATTTTCGAGTTTCTGTAACTATAACCGCAACTGTGAGCGCCACTTTGTTGTTGTTCACAGAATCTCGAGCTCATACCTCTGAATAGCTATATCTGAAATTTCAGTTCGATCGGTTGAGCGGACTGGCCGCTAGAGCTCCGTATATCCGCAAAGTTTTTTATGACCACCCTGTATATATATATATTGGGTTGTTCGGAAAGTCCTTTCCGTTTGGTAAAATTAGTTTGTTACCGGAATTTAATTATTAGATATTGTTTCTGATAGCTAATACTTAGATATTAAGGGGCAAAATTTTCTGGTACGAATTGATTTTCCCAAACGGAAAGGTCCTTCCGAAGAACCCAATATATACGTGTGTGTGTGTGCAAGGTGTCCCAGTTACGGTGTAACAAATTTTGAGGGGAGGTAGATAACATCTAGATGACTCGGAATCACATAGGATTGAGAAGTTCGATGTGCTTTCTTGACTCAGTAACAGGGATTATTTTTAAAACCATTTTCATAAAAAGGGTCATAAAATGGTGAAATGACTGAATGAATAGTTTAATATTATTTTATGTTCTATATTATTTTGTGTGAAATGCAATAACGTTTAGAAGAGATTTTTAAAAAACATATTGTTCAAGCAATCGATGATACCGTATAAAGTGATTATCACATTCCAAAATATGAGGTGTCAAGCGCCTATTTCTGGCGCTCACAATGAAAATCTCTACCACTTTTGTTTGGTATTATCACATTTAAAACAAAGGTGAGAATGTCTGTTAAATGTTTTATTATAATATACTTCAGTTTTATGAAACTTATTATCGTCAACCCAAATTGAGTTAGGTGGAAACACCCTGTATTTGTGAATTAACAAGTGTTTTGTGGCCCTATGTTTCTATGTGATTATTTATCCTTGTCGTATGCCTGATTTATCATATCCTTTTGTCAATGTTTTTTTAAATCACCCTGTATAGAAAAGTTTTTAATCATATATGTATTGCAGTCTTCTAAACTTCTTTACTATATTCATTGCGGCATCAATATTTAAAAACTGATTTCGTATTTGATTGCATTAAAATCAAAATTTATCGGTTAGGTATTGCCAATGTCAATACCAAGCCAACAGTGTTCACAGACATGGGTATGATTTGCACATTGATTTATTATGGTTTGGAAAATATGCATGTCCTGTCATCTTCAAAAATTGTTTGCTTTATTGATCGTCGATTTGATATTACATATTTGATTTGGCATATATATGTGGTCATTGATTACAGTAAATTTATTGGTAAGGTGTTAATATCAACAAAAGCATTCCATCATCACTCACAGATATAGATTTACATTGTACCAAACCGATGTGATGTAATTTGGTTTTGGAAATTTTATTTTTTCTAAAATTCTTTGCTATTTAAATGATTTAATACGTTGATTGGGTAGAGTGATTTCGAACAGTGTTATTACTTCAACTGACGAACCACCTTGTCGATCAAATATACAATTCTGTGATTATCGATAGTCTGTCAGTTAGACAATAGCGATAGCTTATAAACAAACTAAGCGCGGACCCAAAGTTTCAAATACACATTTCGTGTTTATTTCGTGTTTTTTTTCGTTTTGAACACCTATTTGTTATTAAGACTAGGGCAAATTTTTATGCTTTAAACGGAATTCGCTTCTGTTAGAAACGGACAAAAATTTTGTGAGTTATCGCCAATGCAATTTTAAAATGTAGTATAAAACCCGATAATTCAGACGAAGATTTTCAATAGGTTTTACACGAGATGATATATAGCGCAGGATATACAAATATGTCGAATTCGTCATCGAGGAAGTAACGAAAAGTACACTATCACACGGTGTGTTTTTTATTTATTTATTTATTTTTGGAAACACTGGTTTATGAGAAAATTTTGTTATGAGAAGATTGGTTCCAAGTTTAGAAATTGTATAATGTAAGGGATGAATGGTACTTAGTCGAATAGAAATGAAATACTTGAAATAACGACTGGTATATAACTACGTTATAAAAATAAAGAATGCCTGAACCCGAGCAATTCATGTGGAAGCCAAAATGTTAAAGTTTCTTAGTCAATTAAATTACTACAGAATACGGATCCAGTGTAAATTCTCTTGTAATCTCACAAAATTTTTTTATAGCAATATATTTCCTTTACAATAAAAACTTCAAAACGTATCACGCACGAAAAATTACTCGGGGGCTCTAAGGATTATAATCAGAACAGGGGCATCCGTATCCGAGTGGTTAAGGTACCAGGCCGCTAATCGCTTGCGAGAGTAAGAGGTTGCTTGGGTTTGATTCCCAATAACTCCATTGCACACACTCTTGGAGCATGTGTAGAGCTTCTTGTTGTATCTCCAACTTGTTGTAAATTTACTATGTGCTATCTCTTCCAGTTGTACTATCCACACAAATCAGATGTATGTTGTTCAATAAATAAAATAAATAAATAAATAGAATTAGAACAGTAAAATAATAAATAGAATTAGAACAGTATTTGCTCACTGAAGTTGCATCAGAAAATATGAGATAATACTCATCATATGGCAGTAATGTGGTTATAACTTTAAAAATTGTATAAAGAAAATGATGACTAGTTATCAGTCGACTAGAAAGGAAATATTTGAAATATCCACTGTTATAAAACTACGTTATGGTATTAAAGAACGTTTAAACGCGAGCGTGTTATTTGGATGCCAAAATATTAGTTTCTGGGTCAATAAAAGTACTAAAGAACATGAATTGAATATAATATTTCTTATTATCTAATAAAATACGCATAAATATTTTATAGCAATATATTTCCTTTACAATTAAAACTTGAATATATATCACGCACGAAAAATTACTATGGAGTTCTAAGGATTTAGAATTAGAACATGTATTTGTTGAAGTTGCATATGTAAATTTGAGTATAACGGTCAACAATGTGTTAATTTTGTTGACGGCATATTCTGTATTATTTATGTTCCAAAGTATAGTATAGTTACGCTTTTGTGCATTGGTAACATAATCTGTAATGCATCATATGATCGCAGACGCATAATTACAGAAATACACTTTGTGAACCGTAATATAATTCCAAATCACAATTCTCACAATTTCAAATTTATGAAAATTTCAAGAGATTCTCATTTCGAGTATAAACTTTTCTCCAGTTTTCCAAATAAAGCTCATTTTTCATGTTTATTAATAACAGGTATATATGTACTGTAACGTTATTAATAGTAAGAGAATTGAATTGCTAGGCTAGCTCATTTTATTTTCCATAGCTTTCAAAGTTTAAATAATAAATGCATTATTTAGAATTTTCACGTTGAAAACATGAGTAGTGGATTCAATTAATAACTTTAAATAATATTAAAATGTTACAGAATGTGATTTGAAGTAAAACTTTCCAGCATTAATCTCAGTATATATATATATATATATATTAAATAAGCTGTTTCTGTATTTGTAATTTACTAAACAAAAAGAGTTTTTAAAACATGTAGTTTTTCAACAAAACAGTTTTAACTGTTTCCGATATTTCATATATCATGAAAAATTGGAGTATGTGTATTTTCAAATTGCCAATTAATTTTTTTAACCCTCTACATCTCATACTACCATTAGTGTTTCCAATTTAAAGGATTTTCCTTTTGAAACATTCCGTATCCATACCAGAAAATCAGAATACAAATTTTTCCTTTATTGAATGACAAACATTCCATGGTTCGAAAAGAGAAGTATATTATTTGAAATTTCTGGTTTGAATTTGGTTTCTTTTACTTTTTGAATCTCTAGAATAAATTCCACCAGAGGAAATACAAGGTGAACTAATCAAATTTCTAATTTAAAATTTACAAATGTTAAATAACGATATTCATAGCTGCCAACTTTCAACTAATCTTCTGTAATACCTAGATTAGTTTGATCCAGGTTAACGACATTTGAAACCAGAAAATATATTTCATGAAACTTTATTTATTTAATTTCAAGATTGTTAGTGGAACATACTTAATTTCATTTCTTTGAAAAATTTCTGGTTCGAAACTCATTAAACCAGGGTCAAATTAACGCACGTATTACGGATAATCTATGTCAGGTTGGCACCTATGAATATTTTGACTGTTTAACCCTTCGGACTCCGGTGCCTTTTACAAAAATTTTATTCGATTAGCACCACTTTTTTACAAGAACTTCCCTTAAAGCAGACAAATTTAAAAATTCTCTGATTAAATGATGAAAATTTTACTTTCCTTTATTACTGGTGCAAAAACAAATTTTGGAAGGAAATATGATGTCACCGCAGTGGAAACAACGGAGTGCGGGTTAAAACTTTGTTTGCCATTTGATAAATGTTATAGTAATTTTAAAAGATTTAATAATAATTACATTAAACAATATTTTCTTCCATTTTTCAGGTTCGTTCGTAGTTATATAAATACGTTAAATTTAGAGTAGTCGTCTGGACTGTCCATCCGTCTGTCTCTGCGTCCGTCTACATAGAACAGTTTAAAAACTACCTACCGAACTGTTTGAAATTTACATATAGGGGAGAGTGGGGATACTTGAGCATAGGGGATACTTGAGCCACCCCTATTATCTCTACAGTTGGTCAATTTTTCTTTCTAAAACTAGCAACACGGTAACATATTTATAGTTCTGAACATGTTAAAAAGAAATCACATACCTTGGTACCATTTTAAAAGTATGTTGATTAAACCTTTGAGCTCTGCTGGTAGAATTTTCTATCACATAATTTTAATTCTGAAATGTCAGAACGGCACAAGAAAATTCGACCAAATTTATTTGAAAAAGGTTTAATGCATTTTTTCGCGTATATTGTAAATCGGTTTTTTCTTTGAAAAATATTGGTGCGAATGTGACATCTGGCTCAAGTTGGCTCAAGTATCCCCTCCATGGGGATACTTGAGCCACGATGTAGAAGAAAAAGTAAAAATTTATTAGAGATAGAAAAATGGTTCAAAATTAATTAAAATTGGTTTTCAATTGAAGAAAAAATATCAAATTTTCATTTTCAGTATTTTATTTTGTTCGAAAAAATTATAAAAAAATTTAAAAAATGGCTCAAGTATCCCCATCTTCCCCTTCAATCGTTGTAGAATTTTATTGAGTTATTTCAAATATTATAAAAGTCGAATTAAAACTTTAAGATAATAAAAAAAATTTTCTTCGTCCTGTTGAATTCTATCATTCTTAGTTAATACAATATTATTCTTTGATAGGTACGAATTTTAGATTGACATGCTGATTATAATGAAGTCATATTTTTACTGAAAATATTGTATGGGAGAGTGCGGTAAGGTGGGACACTGGGAAGAATGAGACAAGTAGGTTTTTCTCATTAATGTATCATTCTAAACATTTCATCAATAACACACAACATGAAACAACGATAGCCCAATCTTCAGTTGAAAAAAAATTATCTGTATAAGCTTGAAACTATACAAGAAAAAAAGAATTTTTCAAGAATCAAGTATTTGTAGACTGAAAATCCTGAACTTTCATTTCAGTCATGAAAATATTGGAATTTTTTATTGTGGCACATACATTATCAATTTACAAACTTTATTTGATTGTATATCTATACGACACTAGATTATTTGTGACTTATAGCTTTATTCAATTTCTGTTCAGTACCTCCCTGTAAGTTGAGTGGTATAGGACACATTTTGAAACTTAAAATAGCTTTTGCTCTTATAATGTTCAAAGAAATTAAAAAGTGTTTCTCCTTGATTTCTATAAATTGAAATTTTTGATACTGTGTCAAACAAGCTTAATTTCCTTATTTTTGTAAAAAAGTGTTCCATCTCACTCTTCTCTATGTAATTGTAATAAATGCTGTGTTTATGGATTTCACATAATAATGCAAGAGCTGTTACACTAAGATCAAATTAAACTTCATAGTTTAAATGAATGCCAATAATAAGCTTTATAAAAACTTACGCAAAAATTACAGCTACCACTTTTATTTTATAGAAAAGAACAGGTGTTTGTGAATGGAAGAAAAATATGCAATTACGAAACTTTCGCAATTTTGCGTGTACGTTTAATTGTATTTGAACTATTGTTCTCAGTCTTGTTCACAATAACCAGTAGAGCCTATAAACGTCTAGAAGAAGTCTCGTTTGCCCGATTCATTAAGGCGGTGGGCGGTAGGATGCATGGAATTGGGGTTGTTTGGGAACCGACCGAAACTGCCAGACGGCTCAACGTGTCTCGCAGTCCAACGACTCTCCGATCAGTATGGGTCCGAAGATTCTATGTTCAGAAGACATGTTCCAGGCTTCTCACGTGTTACAACACCTGCAGAAGACCGGTTTCTAGCTCTTTCGGCCCGAAGGAGAAGACACAGTACTGTGGCGCATCCCACTGCACACCACTTTGCCGTATCAGGGAGAAGAATCTGCTCTACTATGGTGCGAATACCTCTTCACAATGAATGTCTCTATGCAAGACGACCAGTTGTGTGTGTCCCCCTCAACAAGCGACAGAGAAGGGCCTGTTAACCTTCTCAGTCTTGATGTCGCCTGGAGGCGACACTAAAAATCAACCTTTAAATTAATTTAATTTCTTCTAGAATTGTTAAAATTACATCTAGACTTTTTTAATAGATGTGCGCATGTTAGAAGCATCGATGCATAAAATAATGCACATTTGGAGATGTTCTACAATAATTTTAAACTGGTTTTTGAAGTGCACCATAAAATTTGTCTCAGGACTGAGGAGGTTAATGTTGGGCAAGAGAGCATGTTTCCTGGACCAGACAACAGTGGGTTCCTGTACTCTTCACAGATGAGTCCAGATTCACACTGGAGAGCTATTCAGGATGTCTTCTGATCTGGAGAGAACAATGCGCTCGATACAACCAATAAATCACTGTCGAAACACGCAAGTACAGAAACGGTGGAATGATGGTTTGAGCAAGGATGTTACTCGGAGGCCACACTGACCTGCATGTGTTCCATGGAGAAAGTCTGACTGGTGCGAGATATTGGGATGATTTTTTGATTCATATGTGCGCCCATATGCCGGTGCTATGGCAATGGTTTTCTTCTTAATGGATGATAATGCGAGACCACACTGAGCTATGGTTGTTGAGGATTATCTTGAGGCTCGCGGTTTGGAGAAAATGGAATGACCAGCTCACTGTCCAGATTTGAATTCGATAGAACATCTTTGGACTATCTTGGAAATCTATCTTAAGTCATCTTCCAAGGTCATTAAAGGAGCTGGAAGAAGGATTACTCCATGTCCGGGCAGCGCTACCTATTTCTGCGTCCGGCAATTTAATTGAGAGCATGGAAAGTCGATGCCGCCAATGCATTCAAGTCCGGAATGGACATATTCTGTATTAGAACAAGTTTTTTAATGTTTCTGTCACAGTTTACTGTATAATATTGCGATCTACAGATTTCTCCAAGAATAGAATTTTCCACCATAAGGGCTTTTTGTTGTAATTTCATTTACACGATTAACTTAAGTGAATTTTTATGTCGCATTTATTAAATAACAGTTTAGCGCACATTTCTTCCAAATTTACTGTTTCTATATTCATTCATTTTGAAATCAGACGAAAAAATCGGTTAGACCTTAACTTTTGGAGTTTAGTATAGTTAAAAAAAACTGATGGCCATTCATTAAAATTTGTGAAGAACTTCATTTTGGCATAAGAATTAAATATCCGATAATCCAATACATAACGGAAAAATATATTTGTTTTTTCATATTTTTTGTAGTCAAAAGGCAGCCTTTTAAACTCGTAAATGGGAAAGGGAGAACTCAGTTTTTTATATATGTCATGTAGAGATCGTTTTTTATGTATTTCTTATGAAGTGATGAGTTTTATGTATGCCATTGCAACTTATGCAGGTAAAATAGATTTTTAGAGTAATAACTGATAGCCATGCGTGAAAATTTAAAACATCGTTTTAGCATTAGAAATGAAGATCCGATAAGATCCCAAAAATTAAGTTGTTTTACTTTTTGGGGGTGGAGGGGGAAATGGAGTTGAAAAGGGCCAAAGGGAGGCATTTTAACTCGGGGGTGGAAGTTCAACTCTTTGTAATTTGGTCAAGTGAGGTACCGTTTGTATTGCATTTTTAAATTCTAAATTATAAGAAAACCCACACAAGTCGATGTGATCATTCATTGCAAACTTTTGGTATGTTTTATGAATATAAAGTCTAAAATTATTCTTTATTATTGAACATAGATTTGTCTCATTAATTTCACTTTCAAAACACGTCCTTTATATACTTTCTGCATTTATCAAAAAATCGAATATCACAGCCTATTGTATGCTTTCTAAATAAGAGAATTTGCCAGTTTGATGCATTTGACAGCAAAAATACGTTTAAAAATAAATCAGAAAAAAGCAGTTTGGATTGAAATACACTCTTAAATTGCCCAGAACAAATAGCTGGAAAATTCTTTTAAATGTGTATGCTCATATATTGTAAAGTATTATATATATATATATATACAGTAGAACCCCGCTAATTCGGACCCCGATAATCCGGATCTCCGGATAATTCGGATCGGTTTGGTCATTTTTTTTAAAATTTGAGAAGCGATTGGCTAATTTTTATAACTTTAACTTGTTTCATCGTCGTATTCTAAATAAAAAAATTCTTTCTGACATGTTTTCGGAATAATTAAGCAAAGTAAACATTATTATTGTCTGCAAATATTCAATAAGTTTAACATAAAGGTGATTTTCTGTTAGTATGTTATATTTTATTTCATTTTTTCTAATTCTTCGGATAATCCGGATTTTCGATAATCTGGATTGGGTCCGGTCCCAATTAATCCGAATTATCGGGGTTTTACTGTATATATATATATATATATTTAAATTCAAGCACAATCTTTAGGAGGCGTTATTGATAGAAAATATACAGTATATATTCTTGTATAAGTCGAAGAATTTTAAACAAGATTTAGGAGTTAAAAATGGGAATCGACTTATACATATATTAATAAATAATAAATTTTTCGCAGATAATCAACGAATGGGCAAATCCTTTAAGTGGATCCGGGACATAAAAATCTTAAAAATTTTCTTTAAAAAAAATACATAGCATCAAAAATGTCTCATTTTTTTATGCTTATAATGACGTTTAAATCACGTTTCTATTTTAATAAAAAATATTTTTTTGTCAAAAGTAATATTATAGCAAATGTTTTTAACCTCCTCAGCTCTGTGACAAATATTACGAGGGACACAAAATCCCATTTAAAGATACTATAAAACATTTCCAAATATATATCATCCGTATATCAAGGCTTTCGACATGCAATCATTTATTAAAAATGTCTGGAAGTAATTTCAACAATTCTAGAAGTGTTTAAATTTATTTAAACTGTGCATTTCAGTGTTTCGTCCAAGTGAAATCAGGACTAAGGAGGTTAAAATAGCATCACTTGAATCTTCATGAAAGCCATTGAACTTTAATTACAAATTAGAATATTTGTGATAAATTTTGTGAGATGCCTTAACATGTGCACAATAAAATTTTTAAATGGGCTCAATATCCAATAGCAAAATACAGTATTTCATTAGTTTTATAAACCAGAATGTCTAAATTTCGAGTGAAAGTAACTGTAAGAATAAAATAGTAATATAATATAATAATATAAAAAAGTAACTTAAAATTCATATAACTAGAGTTACTAAGGAAACTTATTTTTGCATGGAATTATTTCTATTTGAAAAAAATCGTAGAATCTTGCAATTAAAAAGGTACAAAATTACTTTTTTAAATGTTTGGTATATAAATTTAAGCACCCGTATAAATCATGTTTGATATCGTTTTCATAATGAATTGTTACATTTTGTATGCTTTTAAGGAAACACATATTAATATCGCATATAAGAACTCGTTTATTTAAATACAAAAACTTTAAAAATAAAATCAATTTCAAGATTTTCTTCAAGATGCTTTGTCATTATTTATGCTTATTCAAATATTATTCTCATTGTTATGCTATAAATAATATTTTTGTTTCGTTATCTAATTTTATTAAAGGGATAAAGCTGCATTTCTATGAGATAATTTCCTAGTTTTTAATTGGGGGTGTGTGTTATGGTGTTATTGATGATAGCCGATTATCCGCACTAAGGGATACGGACCCGAGAGGAAGAGCCCTCCCTGGGGGGGTGGGGTTCTTTTAAGATATCCTAACCCATCTTTATGCAAGGTTACCCAAAATAAGATAAAAGTCACGGAAAACTCCGAACAATCTGGCCGACAGACGCGATTGGTTTCGAACTCAGATCCTCCCGTTTAATAGCTATGAGAGCATAAATTCTCAGCCACTTGTGGGGGATTTGGGATATGATTGGGAATTTTCTTTTTTAATTTCAGATAAAAAAAATTCTCTAATTTCTAATAGTAAGTAGTATAATAATCCAACACACGAACCTATTTGAATTCTTTATATTTGTCTTGTGTGTTTAGTCTATATATGCCAGATTAAGAATGCATGTAGCATAAGATGATTTCTGGGGTTCAGAAGATCCTTTTGTGACTTTTTTAGAACTTCTAGAAAATAGATGACTCTTTATGCTTTTACTTAATAACTTAGGCAATTAACAAATTGTTTAAAAGCGAACAACAGAATATTTAAAATATTGTTTTTGTTTTGAAAGCATTAATCTGATTTTATAAACATGAATACAAAAGAGATCATACGCATATGAAAATTTAATAAAGTATAAAATCACTTTTTAATAAGGTATATTTTGTCTCAAAATTAACTTTGAATTAGTAAATTTGATTTATAAATTTGTCCTATACGTAAATGTAGTTATATCTGAAATTTCATCGCTGAACTCACTATTCAATAATATACGTAAAAGAAAGCCAATTTTGCGTTTAGCATTTGTGATTTAATTTAATGTTGCCTGTTTTATAACAACACAAAATCGAAACAAATATTCAATGCATCAAACTTTTGTTTTAAACTATACTCAAAGTTTAAAGTAACTGTAATGTAAAATATATTAGAGTTACTTGAATTATAATCGATTATAAATGGCAGAAAGGATTATTGATTACCATAATTTAGAGATTTAGGTTATCAATTATTTTGTCATTACTTATACTTATTAATTTATGTACGACTAAAATAATAATTTTGGAGTTATAGAAAAAAAATAAGGCTATAGTACATAAAAGTATTTTTTTGTTGTTGTTTAACGAACTGATGGTGATTTACCAAAATTTCGAAGAACAAAAAATGAAGATCTTATGAATTTTTCAAAAATAAAATTGTTTCTCCATATTTGGATGGACAAAAGATGGACATTTTTAATGAAATAAATAGCGGGGGCAATTGAAAAAAAAAAAAAAACATATGCTGGGTAAATAGAGTATCGTTTCTTACGATTTTTTTTATTATTCTGAATCAAATGTTAGCCTGTAGAGTGTGAGATATATTTTTTTTCATGTTAAGTGAGCTTTTATGAATACAAAAACAAAATTTACACTTTATGCAGATAAAATCGTGCTTTACAGTAACAATTGATAGTCATTCACAATATTTGGAAAGAACATCGTTTTGACACTAGAAATTAAGATCCGATAATTTCCTCTCAAAATAAAGTAGTTTTACTTTTTTTTTTGGAGGAGTGAGGGAGAGACGTATGAACTTGGAGGAGGAGAGAATTTAAAATATTTTAATCAAGTCAATTGGGGTATATTTTATTATGATTCTTTTTTATTTTGAATAGAAGGGAATCATCTGCAAGTCTATATGATCATTGATCACAAAGCTATGGTAGGATTTATGAATTCAATGTCGAAAATTTTACTTTATTTCACATTACAGCTTTGTCACAATTATTTTGCGTTCAAATTCTTTCTTTATATCACAGGGCCCCCAAAATAGTCCGTCAACTAAACATAAGAATTTTCTTAGAGAAATTTTTTTTAGATCCCCCCCCCCCCCCCTAGAGGTCTGCACGGGCCGGAATTTCCAGGCCCGGCCCGACCCGGCCCGTAGGAAAGTGATTTCGGCCCGGCCCGGCCCGTTGCAAAACTCAAAAGTTCGGCCCGGGCCCGGCCCGGCCCGTACAAAAATCAGCGAAAACAGGCCCGGCCCGGCCCGTTTTGGCCCGTTACAATTTTTACGATTTCTAAAAAATTCACATTTTTATCATATAACTAAGATTCTTTTAAAGAATACTGCATACATATCTATGGAATGATTTTACAGTATATTTTACAGCAAATACACATTAACAACCTTAATGATTACTTAGATTCTTAGGCTTTCAACATTCGAATAAAGATTCATTAAAAAATTAATATGGCTTAGAATAAAAGAAAAAAGAAAGAAAGCTAAAAACATCGTTAATTTTGAAGCTGTTTAATAAAAGAAGATTTATAAATATATTTCTATATCATTTTATTATAGATTTCAAATCCAAATTCATTCTTAATTTCAGAGAAGCTCCTTTCTGATACATTTCTAAATTCATTTTTTTTTTCTCAAAAACGCATAAGATTAGCAGATATCTTTATTCAGAAACTATATAATCGAATGGCGTTATCCATTTTTTGATACAAGCAATTTAAGAATACTGCAAACAAATAAAATACTGTCATAATTAGCGTTTTGAATAGAATTTCCGGAAGCAATAGCAAGGGAAGTAAGAAAAACCTGCAATCATTTGAGAAACTATTATAACTCAACAAAGTTATACAAGTATTTTATTTACCAAAAATGAAAAACGCTATTCGATTCCAAATCCCTTTAATAGTTAGGTTTATCACTTTTATACTCTTACAATTTAAAATTAATCAGAAAATGTGTCAAACTTTCGCACTATTGAGAAATTAATTTAAAACTCATCAAGAAGTATATATCCAAAGACTAAGCTAACATAAGTTCTTTATCGCTGTTAATTTTAAAAATCATGTTTTCTGCCAATAATTAAGTCTAGTACCGGTCCGGCCAGTCTATATGTAGAAAAATAATGCAAGCGTGATCTCGGACCGGCATGAGTCAGCTAAAAAAATATTAAAACGGGTTACACATAATGTAATTCTCCGATGCCGATACACTGTACATTTTTATATTGATGTTGTCAAACTAGTATGGCCACATTTATACCTATTCCCGTTAAAACCATTTTCGTTGAAAATAGCTCATATTTTATCGTTCCTGCTTAAATCTTCAGAACGGGCCGGCAGGCCCGAAAAATTTTTTTTCGGCCCGGCCCGGCCCGTCTGGCCCGTTCACTTTTTTTGCCGGCCCGGCCCGTTTATGTTGTTTGTCGGCCCGGCCCGGCCCGTTGAAAAAACTATTCTAAATCTGCCGGCCCGGCCCGGCCCGTTAGAGAATTCGAAACGATTTCGCCGGGCCGGGTACGGGCCACGGGCCAGGCCCGGGCCCGTGCAGACCTCTACCCCCCCCCCCCCCTAGCAAGTTGCGGAAAAATCAGCCTTGGAAGTTCATTCTAGCGCAAATTCTGTAGAAACCTATTAGGAAATTTTCTGTTAAAAGATATTTATGTTCAGTTCGCGGACCATTTGAGAGCCGTGATATAATATCAAATAATGTCAAACATATTAAATGTCCATAAAATTGTAGTAATTAAATTCAAGATTATCTGAGTTTTCTTCGTTAATATGTATATATATATCAGATATATTATATTTATAGATTGTGTTTATAAAAATGTTTTTTTTTTCTTTTGAAATTTTGTTACCATTTGATTAAAGGTTACAAACACGAGTGAGACATAAGCTAAAATTTTATTCAAACAAAATTAATAATTATGCATTTTTTATTGAGTCATATATTCTTCTTTATAATATTTTAACAAATAATTTAAAAAATAAATTTAAAAAATAAATTTAAAAAATAGACGAACCCTTAAAATAACGTTAATTTATTAATAGCTGTTGAATCTTAAGAGGAATCCTCAGTAAAGAACACTAATTATTTCTGAAGCATGACTCTAGATGGCAGCACCAAATTTTGATCTTGATAGATCGTGGCTGTTAATAACTTTACTTAATTAATTTTTCTCATTAATTGCAACTAATTTGTGTTTGTAAATTCCTAATATGTTTTTTCATATATATGTTTTGTATTTATTCATCTGTAATCCATCTTTTTAGATTATTCTTTATTCCGCAGACTTGACTACGTGACAGTTTAGAACAGGTTCTGATTCAAATTATGTTTACGATTGCTGAAGTCTATTAAATCTCTTTAAAATCCCATTAAATCATATTTTTTGTGTGTGAAGAAGCAGACGTAAAATGGTATAATATCTTCGAACGAAATTCCTAAATAATTAATTTCAAGATACTAAAAAAACATTAAATCGAAGACTGTCATTCAACTTACGAAAACGATATTTGACTATGCAAGATGCCGTCTACGACGAAGAATTCACAGGTAAAATCTTTTCTGATTAAGAAATCAATTCTATATGTTAATTCACTTTAAATCTCAAGAATAGCAGTTCAAAAAATTTTAGCATGCAAATGTGGAATTTCTTTCAAACTTTCTATGTCCATACAAAAATACTTTAGAAGACATGTTCTTTCTTTGCGTAATGTATTTTTTGGCTTCGGGGAATTTGATTCCAAACTTTCCGCTTTGATGTTTTTTCCCCCCTTCGATTGAAAAAAGAAAGAAAACCTTTTTGATTCTGATTACTTTTCAATATTTCACATAGTTAATTTCAGTGACCTTTCTGGTGTCATATTAAGGAGTATAAAAGTATGTGAGTGAAATGTTTATCTTATGTTTGACAAATTCAATTTTATCCAGTTTGAGTTAGGATTCATCTAACGTTACTTTATTTAATGGAATTTTGATACGTGAATTATTTTTTTTTTATTAAAAATAATGGAATTTTGATACGTGAATTAAATTTTTTGTATTAAAAAAACGGTGCTTCTTTTTTTCTTTAAATGTACACTGAAAGACACTTTTAAGTTAAATGAAATTTTGGGTCTGAATTTCAATATTGGCAGAGTAGAAAATACTCAAAATTAAAAAATCCCGTAGTTTTGAAATTTAGGATTTAAACTGAGAAAAAAAGGACGAAAATGTCTTTTAATAGCATAAAATTAAGTAATGCGCCAGGTTTTTCGAAAGAACTTTTTCTTCCTTCATCAGGAACAAAGAGGATGTGTTGCAATTTTAGAAGCAGAAGTTAAGACTGAAACGATATAACACTAAATAGGAAAAAAAAAAGAAATTCTTCAGTAGGAACAATTTATTCATTATTTAACGTTAGTCTATAAAAGAAACTCTCCTTTAAAATGCGGAAGTTGTACTGGATAATAAGAAATAGTACCGGAATTTTAAAGCATTTTTACCCTATAAATTTGTTTCTTTTTACGGATTTGGAATATAAAAACATCAAATACAAAAATTCTACTTTTTAATATGTTTATGAAACTTTTGAGGAAAAATTGTTGGTTATTTATTGTTTTTAAAAATGCTCGGTACGAGTTAAAATCCACATTTTTTATCGTTTAATGTTTCTATTAGTATATATATATGTGTGTGTATATATATATATATATCAAACATATTTTATTTATTGATAGTGTTTGTAAAAGTAGTAAATTTTTATCATTTATAATTTCCTTTTCCATTTGATTATAGGTCACTAATATGACTGAGAGATAAGCTAAAGTTTTACATAACCAATATTAATAGAACTATGCAATTTTTATTGAGTTAAATATTCATTATTATTATATTAAAAAAATAAAAATAAAAATATTCGACAAACCCTTATAAAAATTAATTTCTTAATAGCAGTTCTAAAACAAAATATGCAAAAGTGGAATTTCTATTAAACTTTTTATGTCAATATAAAAACATTTTAGAAGTCATGTTGTTTCTTTACGTAATGGATTTTTTTTTTTTTTTTTTTTGCAGCCTCGGGGAATTTAATTCCACACCTTCCGCTTTGAAGTTTTTGTTTCTTTTTTTCCCCCGTTTGATTGAAAAAGGAAAGAAAATCCTTTTTATTGTGATTACTTTTCAAGATACAAAATTAATTTCAGTGACCTTTCTGGTGACATATTAAGGAGTATAAAAGTATGTGACTGAAATTTTATCTTATGTTTGACAAATTCAATTTTATACAGTTTGTATAAGAAATCATCTATCGATGCTTTATTCAATGAAATTTTGATACATGAATTAACTATTTTTAATTAAAAAGGTGTTCTCATTTTTTTTAAATTAAATGTACACTGAAAGAAATTTTTAAGATGAATGAAATTTGGGGTCTTAATTTTATTATCGGTGGAATAAAAATACTCTAAATTAAAATATCGTGTAGTTTTCAAACTTAGGATTTAAATTTAGAAAAAAAGGAGGGGGGAGGGGAAAGTCTTGGAAAATAACTTTTTCTTCCTTCATCAGGCACAATGAGGAGTATCAGAACACTAGAAGCAGAAGTTAAGACTGAAACGATATAGCATTAAATATGAACGAGTGAAAGAAATTCTTCAGTAGGATCAAATTATCCATTATTTAATATTAGTCTATAAAAGGAACTCTCCTTTAAAATTCGGAAATTCTACTGGATAATAAGATAGTTTTGGTATTTTAAAGTATTTTCCCCCTATAAATTTGTTTCTTTATTACGGATATGGAATATAAAAATATCAAATACAAAAATTCAACTTTTTTTTATTTGTATATGAAAATCTTGAGGAAAAATTGCTGGTTATTTATTGTTTTTGAAAATGAACGGTATGAATTAAAACCCATATTTTTCTTCTCTTATAGTTCTATTAATATATATATATATATATATCAGACATATAATACTGATAGATAGTGTTTATATAAAAGTATTTTTTTTAATCTTTTGGAATTTTGTTTCCGTTTGACTAAAAGTTACAAATATGATTGAGAAATAAGCTATTATTTTACATAACCAATAATTATAGAGCTATTGAATTTTTATTGAGTTAAATACTCATCATTATAATATTAAAAAATATTAAAAAATAAAAATATTTTAGTATTCAAAAGTGGAATTTCCATCAAACTTTTTATGTCAATATAAGAACACTTCAGCAGACATGTTCTTTCTTTACGTAATGGATTTTTTGCAGCCTCGGAGAATTTAATACCACACCTTCTGCTCTTTCTTTACATAGAAATAAAGATAGAAGATCCTTTTGATTGTGATTCATTTTACGACACATAATTAAATTCAGTGCCCTTTATAGTGACATGAAAATGTGTAAAAAAGTATATGAGCGAAAATTTTATCTTACGATTGATAAATTCAGTTTTACCCTGTTTCTATAAGATTTTTTTCTATCGATGCTTTATTCAATGGAATTTTGATACGTGAATTACTTTATTTTTAATTCAAAAAATCAGTGCTCCATTTTATATTCTTTAAATATACGCTGAAAGACACTTTTAACATGAATGAAATTTAGGTTCTAATTTCAGTGTGAGCGGAATAAAAAATATTCTAAATTAGAAAATCCTGTAGTTTCGAAATTTGGATTTAAATTGAGAATAACGGATTTCTTCCATCAAGTAAAAATAACTTTATATTTCATTTAAAAAAAATAAAAATAATGATGTAATTAATTAAAAAATGTTGTAAATGTAAGAACGTTATGTTTTTTAGTACCAAGTATTCACAATTAGTCTGTAATTGTAGTTCTTGTGTAATTAAAAGTACAAAAATGACATCTGTATGTAACACTTATCTGTATATATACTTAGGAGAGCTGAAAAAATTCACAACATGAAAAATTCAAGCCATAAAACCACAGAAAAGTTTTGATTTCGAGAATCTAATAAATGGGTAAAGACTTAAATAAAAATAGTTTATATCTTCCATGTATTTTTTTTTCCTATACAGTTGTTTCTTTTTTACGGATTTTGAATCAAAAAATATGAAACGCGAAAATTCTACTTTTTTAATTAGAAATGAGATTCTTGAAGAAGAAATGCTGCGGATAAATTGTTTGTTTTTTAATTGAGCGATACGAGTTAAAAGCCACATTTTTTTTCCTGATATATTTCAATTAATTTATCTATATGTATATATTACATATTTATATATATATGTGTATTTATCGGACATATAATGTATATACATAGTATTTATAGAAATAGTAATTTTTTTTAGCATTTGTATATTTATTTCTGTATGATTAAAAGTTCCAAATAAGATTATGTCATAAGTTAAAATTTTACTAAAACAAAATTAATAGAGTTAAGCATTTTTTATTCAGTCAAAATTCATCATTATAATGTTTTTATAAAATATAAAAAAATACTTAAAAAAAATCGATAAACTCTTAAAAAATTAATTTGTTAATTGCAGTTCTGAAAATTTTAGTATGCAAAATTGGAATTTCTATTAAACTTTTTATTCAATATAAGAACACTTGAGCAGACATGTCTTTTCTTTATGTAATGGATTTTTTGCAGCCTCACGAAATGTAATTCCACACCTTCTGCTTTGAAGTTTTTTTTCAATTAGATTGAAAAAAGAAACAAGATTCTTTGTGATTGTGATTACTTTTCAAGACACATAATTAATTTCAGTGACCTTTCTGGTGACATGAAAAGGAGTAAAAAAAAGTTTCTGAGTGAAATTTTTTATGTTTGACAAGTTCAGTTTTATCTAGTGTCTATAAGAATAAGAATTTATAGATACTTTATTCAATGAAATTTTGATACGTGAATTAACTTTTTTTTAAATTAAAAAAATCTGTGGTTTTTTCTTTAGATGTAAATTTAGGTTCTTAATTTCAGTATCGGCAGAATTAAAAAATATTCTAAATTAGAGCATCATGCAGTTTCGAAATTTAGGGTTTAAGTTGAGAATGACCGATTTCTTTCATCATATAAAAATTACTTGATATTCCATTTAAAAATAATAATAATAATAATGTAATTGATTAAAAATTTTTGTAAATGTAAGAACGTTATGTTTTTTAGTACCAAATGTTTAGCACTAATCTGTTATTTTGGATCTCGTGTAGTTAAAAGTAAGAAAATGACATCATTATGACACAGTTATATGTGTATATATTTGGGTTACCGAAAAATTCAAACCGTCAAAAATTCAAGTCATAATATCGCGGAATAACTTCGAAATAGAGAGACTAAAAATTGAGTAAAATGCGAAAAAAAATTAATTTATATCTTCTGGTTGCACATATGGTGTAAAATGTATCGAAATGTTGGAAATATTCACATCATTACATTTTTTTTTTAAATTACTCTTTTCAGGAATGTAAAACACTGTAAAAAAATCTGTATTCCTACAAATGTAAAGTTGTCAAAATCTGTATGCTTAGTAATATTTTATGTGTACACCTTACAAGGAAAGTTGTAAATCTAGAAAACTAATTTTTGTAAAGATACAGAAATCTGTACAACTATTGATATATTGATATACTAATCTGATAAACTATTTCATATTTTATAAAATGTGCATACGTTGCTGAGATTTACTACAAGTTATTTCCTGTATAATTGAAAGCAGATAGCATTTACAGCGGTAGTATTTACAACGACACACAAAAATTTCTGCCACTATAGTGTATCCTATGTACTGTGGAGTACTGCACCAATTTTGAATGTTTTTACATCTTTTTTATAGAATAAACGCACCTCAATCGCTTTGTTTAACGTGCAATTTCCAACTTGTTATATCTACTGTTTAATCTGCTACATTCACAATTTTTTCGCGGTATTACGATTTGAAAAACAATTTTTGAATTTTTTCTTCTCACCTTAATATATATGTGGAGACAATAAATAATATCCGTCTAAAATCTAATATTCTCCACAATGCAAACTGACAATCTCAGAAATTCAATTAATATGACCAGTATAATATAGAACAAGTCGAAAATTGCACGTCAAAAGTAGAAAATGAGTTACTTTCGCATTGAAGCACTAGTCAACACATAAACGCACACATTATTTTACTAATACACTTATTATAATAAAAATAATGCATCTTCAGAGATTTAATAATTAATGCGGTTTACACGGAGATAAAAAGTTAGCACAACTTTGTTAAAAAATCTTTTTCCAAGAGTCTCGCCAGGATCAAGTGGAGTGGAGAGGTTCCTGGCGGCGATCACGTGAATACATTACCAGATATTGTATTTTCTTGTAAAAGTTAGTCAAGGCGATAAAGTATTATAACGAAGATTCAAAAATATTCCAGATATTCGTGTACTAGTATGTATTACTTCGGATACTGTATAAGTATCTGAAATCTTTTGTGTGTCCCTGTAAATACTATCCCCTTTCTTTTATACAGGGAGTGTCTTGAACTAAACTTCAGCAACGTCTATAAATTTCATGAAATACGAAATAGTTAAATATAATTAAAAGGCGTTTCAAACAAGATTTCTCTCAATGCCATTATGTAATGGAATAATTTTGATTGGAACCTGCAAATGAGTAATAAATATTCTATGTACCTTAAATTGTTCAGAATATACAGGGTGATTATAATTAAAGTCCGAGTTTCAAAACGCTCTAAAAAGCGAACCACTCGTTAGAATGGCGTCAAACTATTTCGACTACAAAGGACAAATCGTAAAACAACGGCTAAGGCGTAAGTTACACGATATAAACCAACTGTATTGTTCAGTGTGCATGACTGTACGCGTGTGATACTGTTAGTTACGAAGCCCGTCCACCACGGCAAGGTCGTACCACATCGGATGGGAAAAATCGGTTTTTAATTGTCCTGAGGTCAAAAACCGCATAAAAAGCATCCCTCCAATCGGTTTTTAATTGTCCTGAGGCCAAAAACCGCATAAAAAGCATCCATCTAACCGGTTTTTAATTGTCCTGAGGCCAAAAATCGCATAAAAAGCATCCATCCAATCAGTTTTTAAGTTTGGCGAAACTGGCGCAAAACATGTTCAATATGCTGTTCACCGCCGTGTGAAACAAGATTAAATCGGGAAACAGCATGTTCCACAACTGATCGAAGTGCATCCGGGGTCAAGTTCAGAATGTGTTGCGCAATGCGTGTCTTTAATTCAGCTACGTTGGCAATCGGAGTACTGAACACAATATCTTTCAGATAACCTCAGAGCCAGAAATCACACGGATTAAGATCAGGTGATCGGGCCGGCCAGGCTGTAGGGGAATGACGACTGATAATTCTAACATTTCCGAAATGCCGCCTCAACAATTGCTTCACTCGATTTGCAATGTGCGGAAGAGCGCCATCTTGCTTAAAAATGATACTATCCAGACATTCACGCTGTTGCAGAGCTGTAATGACGTCATTACGCAAAACAGGACCTAAAGCACCCGTCTCCTAGAAAAAATACGGCCCTATGATAAATGATGCCGTAAATCCGCACCACACAGTGACCTTTGCAGGATGAAGCGGTACTCGGTTCGTTGCGAGTGGATTTTCTGTTGCCCATATTCGGCAATTCTGTGTATTGACATATCCCGTCAGGTGGAAATGGGCTTCGTCTGTCCACAGAATTTTCCACGGACAATCACTGTCCACTTCCATGCGAGCGAGAAATTCCAAAGCAAAACGCTCTCTTGCTGGCAGGTCAGAAGGAACAACTCCTGCACATGGCAAATTTTATACGAATAGCATTGCAGGATGTTTCGTAAAATGTTATGTACCGTGCTCACAGGCCAGTTCAGTGTTCGGGCAATTCTCCGTGCACTGCATGGTTGCTCACCACCGCTAGACTCTTCCTGAACTGCTGTGGCCACTTCTTCAACTACCGCCGAATCACATCTTTTCCTTCCTCTACCAGACTGCACATCAAACGAACCTGTATTTTCGAATTTTTGCATCATTTTCACCAGACCTCTGACAGTCATCGGTCCAACGCCTTTTTTCATACCCTTGAGAGTCCTGAACTTCTGCAGAGCCACTGGTGCAGAATCACCGTTCTTGTAATAAAGACTTACAAGCAGAGCACGATCCTTCATTGAGACACTCATGGCCAACGTCTGAGAAGCGAAATGAGGAAACGCCGTTTACCCAACGCTTTTATAACACCTGAAATTGTCGTGCGCATGCCAGGTATTTTAATTTACATATACTGACGCTTACAGCGCTATCTGTCACTCAAATTTGGAACTTTTTTTTGGTTCATGTTCTTTCCCCCTTTTACAATAATACACTGTTAAATTTTGACGCCATTCTAACGAGTGGTTCGCTTTTTAGAGAGTTTTGAAACTCGGACTTTAATTATAACCACCCTGTATTTTGCAGTACATACGTAGGTTGAACCAAAAAAAAGTTTACAAGCAGAAACATTTGAAACGTAATAATTGTGAAGCGAATATTTCCACCTTGGGTGGTTGACAGATGGAGCTAGTTCTCCTACAGCGGTTCTCCGATTAAGTAGCTTCAGTACGCAGACACTAAAGAGCGACAGTAATGGCACGACGTCTAGAAAAGTGGTCTCGGATAGAGGTGTGAGCCGTAATTCGATTCTTATGGGCCAAGAATGTGGCCTCATCCGAAATTCACAGACATATCGTTGAGCAAAGGCGTCATAATTCTGCAAGACAATGCCAGGCCCCATATAACTTGCCAGACTCGGGAATTTGCTACAAAGCTCAAGTGGAAGGGCTGGAATCACCCCCCATACAGCCCCAATTTGGCTCCAGGTGACTATTTCCTTTTTCCGGCTTTGAAGCGAAACTTATCTGGAACACGGTTCACCTCACACGATGCAGTGAAAACAGCTACAGAGAAATGGCTCAAAGAGCAGGGCCCTGAATACTACCAAGACGGGATAAATAAGTTAGTCGAACATTCTGACAAATTCCTAAACAGGTTTGGCGACTAAGGGGAAAAGTAAAGGCCATATGTGTCTCTTGATTTCCATTTGTATCTTGATTCTATTGTTAATAAATACTTTTTCCTTTGCCTTGTAAACTTTTTTTTGGATCACCTCTCGTACGTCAGGTCAGCGAGTTTTCCTGACGTTAAGTCATATTAACACCAGCGTTTTACAAGAAAAAATTTCAACTATTGCAATCGCATGATTATATAGCTATAGTTTATCTACATAAAAATATTGCTATTAAAATTAAAAATGAGAATGCTTATTAGAAGAAAATAATGTTTCCCATTTACCTCGTTACATAATGAAGTGTGTGCATATTTATATAAAACATTGTAGAATTTTACAAAAGTACACTTTCACATCCATAGATATCTCTATCTGTCTATATATCTGCTATAAGAAATGTATATAAGAAAATAAAAAATAACAAACATTAAAAGACTTTAAAAATGCAAAAAATGCATATATTACTGCACATTATTTGCATAATTTTGTCATCGTTTTTGTAAAATGTGTGTACAAAAAATAACATATTAGTATATTAAAATTTTGTTGCATGTTTTTCAATTACCGGAAACATTGCAAAAATAAATTATGTTTTCTAAGCTTTAAAATCAGATTTTGAAAAATAATGCAAATATTTATTAGAATTAGTTTCTTTTCATTTTACAAGTATAAGCAATATAATCTTTTAAACAAAAACCTTTACATGCTACGCACGAAAAAAGGAAAACTGCACTCTATTATATAAAAATTCGTTAATTAATAAATTGTTAATTTTCTTTAACTAATAAAACTCAAATGAACAACCAACAAGCAGTTATGTGTTTTTTATTTCGTTACTTATTTTATTTTTTTATTGTAAAATTTTATCATTATCAAAAGCAAATGTTTTATTTTGGAAAATATTGTGGGTTTTTTTTCCTATAATTTGTTTTTAAAAACAATGTCGTCTTCCATTTTGATGATCAAAAATATGAAGCAAAAATAAGCATTTTTTAAATTCTATTATTTCTATAAATTATGTTCCTAATTTCCTTTTTCTTTGTCCCACTATTTTAATTATACGTTTTAATTTTTCAATAGTGCACAAACTTTTATTTTAAGATGTGTCATTATTTCTTACATCTTTTTTTTCATTAATTTTTTCCTATTCCATAATTCGTGTTTACATCTGTTGCCTGAAGGCTGCTGTTTATTAGGATTTGTTTTTGTCTTTACTTATTCTACTTTTTAAAGACTAATTTATTAAATAGTTAAATAATAAACAAAATTATCCAATTCATTCTTTTAAATTCTTTCCATGTATATTCAACTATTTACTTTCAGTTTTTTTTAAAGAAAATTTGTAAGTTTCTTTTAATTTTTTATTTTATGAAAACATGTCACGGACTGTATGTTTTATGAATATTTGTGAAATGCAAAACCTGTGTTCTTCAAATTATTTTACAGATTGTACTTAAAATTATAATAGATTGTATGTTATGATGTTTACCAACGCATTAACTTCTACTTATAGGAAATTATTGACAAAGAATGTGACAAAAATGTCTTTAAAACATTCTGCATATTAATACTGGTATCTCGAATCTCAAAAGAAACAATGAATACATACATGCCAGCCTCCAGCTTTTTAAAAATCAAATAAATAATCTTCCTACCAGAAATTTATTTGATTAACGAAAGTAAGCAAATTTCATGGATATTTATTATTTCATGATGCTACTTCCAATTAAATAAATTTTCTGGTTCAAAATATGTTTTCGTAAATTATTAAAGGCCGGAGATTGGCAATTCTGCGAGTAGCATATGTTTTCTATGAAAAAAATATATTTATTATCATTAAATAACTATAAGCAAAAAAAAAAAAAAAAAAAAAAAAAAAAAAAACACGTGTTTTGGAAAACAATATTTGTTGTTATATTACTTTTTGCTCCATAAGATTAACAGATGCGTCTCCGTGGCCGTGTGGTTAAGACACCACGCTGCTAATCGCTTCCCGATGGTGACGTCATGGTGACGTCGTTGTGAAGTCACATTGTGACTTTGTGACCGTCGATGTGACGTCACGTGACGTCGATGTGAAGTCACAGTGACTAAGATGTGAAGTCGTTATGAGCACACACTAGTCACACGGTAAAAGCCGAGCGCTAATGTAAAGTCTATGGGGCCGTTCTTTTCGAATATCTCGCTTAATTTTTAATATTTTTAAATGATTTTTTTTCACAGGATAGCTGAGGACATTCTATTACCGGGCTAGTTTGTACTTTTCTGATTTTTGTTGTAGTTTAATTCTGAGGACCCTCTAAATTTTGGATTCAGTGAAGTTCGGGGTGTTGTGCTCTTTTTACTCTTATAAAATCTACTTCAGCGAAATTCAGAAAAAATTAAAAACGCTTCACGGAATATTAGTGTTTAAGCTTTCCAATGATATGCTTTCCATATTTCTACTGCAATTAGGCTGAGCAAAATTTGGAAATATTTTGATCCGAAAAGGAACAAAAAAAGGCGTTTTAATTATATGCGCTCCGCCTCAGCCAGTCTCCGCCTCTCCTGCCCTTTTGAAAATTTAATTGGTTAACACCAATCCACTTTAACAAATGAAAGTAACTTTTTTCTTTTTCTTGTATTTCCTTTCTGTTACTGGTGTATAGTAACGTGTTAAAATAACCTCCTTTATTTCAAAGTTTGGATTTATTTTTTCTACAATTATTGACAAATTTTAACTAAAATAGTCTTGAAAAAAATCAACGACTTCTAATTTTTTGTTTTTATAAAACTAACGCTATTTTTAAGTTATAACTAACTTCCAAAGAAGATAATTTTACATTTTTTTGTATATATATTTTTTTTTTTCAAGTCCATACAAAACAAGGTAGATTTGATACAAATTACAGTAAGCTCCTTTTTAGCAAAAAGGAAATTCTGATAATTTAAAAATATAATTGGAACTTTTGTGAAATACATAGGTAGCATTAGAAGGACAAGGAGCTATATTTGGAATTTATAAATTTCCTTATACAGCTTGCAAAATACATGAAACAGGGGGGGGGGGGGCAGGGGTGTGCAAAGAGAAAACTGCGCCCGGAGTAAAGTTCAGTTTGGCGCCCCATTCCCTGAACTTTTTCTTGTGACAGACTAAAAATTGCGTAAGTAGTAAAAATTTGGCGCACCCTAAATTTCGCTCCCGGGGCAAAAACCCCCTTCGTCCCCCTCTTTTTCGCACAGCGCTGCAAGGAGTACATTTTGAGGAGGCTTATTCAACACAGCGCCGTCCGAAAGGGGGGGGGTGGCGCCACATTTATACTATCAACATCATTCTTGGGCTGTTACAAGAAAAAGTTGGGAAAGGGGGCGCCAAATTGAAACTTTGCCCCGGGCGCAGTTTTCTCTTTCCTGTGTTTGTTTTTGATACTATACAATACTAGGCAGCCCAATTTCAGTTCAGTATTATTAAGTAAAACAGAGAAAAAAAAAGCATTTTCAGTTCGAAAAACAGTTTTACCAAAAATAAGCAGAAATTAAAGTTAGAAAGTTTTAAAGATTGGTATTTTTAAAATTGTTGATCAACTAGTTTCAAACTTTTTTAATATTTATTACTTTTGAGGAAAACGATACACTTTTAACAGTCGTTAAAAATGGGGAATTTATCCTGCGTAATACATTTTATTTTAATACAACATAAAGTTATATTTGCAAAGATAACGAATTGCAAATATTTATCTATACTAATATTATAAAGAGGAAAGATTTGATTGTTTGTTTGCATTGAATAGGCTCCGAAACTACTTGACGGATTTGAAAAATTCTTTCGCCGTTGGAAAGCTACACTATTTCCGGTGAACATAGGCTATAGTCGCCGCTTAAAAGGATAAAAATAAAACGCCGGATAAACGAATCAAAAGCAATTTGAGAAACTAAAGGTTACCTTACCCACTAGACACATGACAATCACTGAAACACATATGAAAATCGTAACTATGCAACCCCCTCCTCCCCCCCACAAAAAAAAATAAACATTTTAAACTTTTTAGCCCGACCTGATATAAAACCGTGTTTTTTAATTTTTAAAACTATTTAAAAAGGAAAAGAAATGCTGAAACGCAAATTAATTAAAGTTAAAAACAAATCACGAAACGATTGTTTTGGAGTTTTCAAAAAAGTTATAACAGATAGTAAATATTTTAAAGAGTAGTGAGCATCAAATATGGGGAGGGAGGATTTTTTTTTAGGAGAAGCAGTCAAATATTTAAAATTGTAACGTTTTCTACAATTTCAAATGTGGACTTTTTCAATAAGCCTAGGGATAAATATTGCTTATTTAATTTAACATAAAATTATAAAGTGGAAAGATTTGTTTGTTTGTTTGTTTGTTTGAATTGAATTGAATAGATTCCGAAACTACTTGACCGATTTGAAAAATTCTTTCACCGTATGAAAGCTACACTATTTCCTGTGAACATAGGCTACATTAGATTTTCAAAAAAAATTAAGGATCCTTATTAAAATGCCAATATTGTAACCCTAGGTGTAGAAAAATGAACTTAAAAAATTTTTGCATCGCGTGCGTTGCGAATACTATTGATTATAGAACAAAATAATGTACTACGACTTTGTTAACATGTAATTATCTACAAAAAATGTCGCAACAGCATATGTCTAACTGTTATAGTTATGTCACAATAAGTGTTTTTTATTTAAAAAAATAATTAAAATGCCGTTTCTGTAAAAGCTCTTTATTGTTACTTTGGTATTGATTCTTATCAAAATAAATTACTTCAAAATCAAGACTGATTTAATGGTTGCCGTTTACCCCGCTCGACCCGCTCGACTACGCTGCATCATATTGTGTGATGTAGGCGTCACTGGGGCACGGGAGGGAAGTCAATGTCAGAGACGGCATTTTAATTATTAGGTTATGAGTGTGTGTGTAAAAATTTATAACTTGAAATTTTTCTTAAATATCGGTGAGAAGTCGGGGCGGGCTGCTATAATCTATATACATAAAGCAAAATCGTGTTAGTTACACCATTTATAACTCAAGAACGGATGGATCGATTTTTATGAAATTTTGTATGGAGGTATCTGACACCTTAGATTAACATATAAGCTATTTTTTATCCGACTACCTAAAATGAGGGTAATGTTTTTAGTAGTTGAATTTAATGAGATGAAGTGGTAGAAATAATTTGCGGTGTCAGTAGTGGCGGGGGACTGGGCGACTTGCTCTACCCGAAGAAAAGCGAGGGCGGGCCGCTAGTTATAGTATAAAAGTAAAAATAATGAAACTGTAAGGCAAAATATAGCATTTTTTTTAAAGTCTGCTATTCAGCAAATTTTACTCTCTAATACTTTTCAGAATTGTTTCTTCTTTGGAGTTTTTTGTCGACGTTCAACTAATACAGCTTCTATCGAGCAGAAGGCTTTTGCATGTTCCAAAACATCATAGTACAAAGTATCGTAGACAAGATTTGTCGATATATTTACAAACTTTACAAGTTCGTATATATTTAATGGGTGACAATTCAATATAACATTGTAAAACTTTTAGACGATTTTGCAGTTTTTAGCAGTTTTTGTTTGTCCTGGTACAAGGGCAGATCTGGAGACTCCTCAAAAAAAAAGGGGGGGGGACTTTTCAGAAATTTGGAGATTCCAATCGCACCTGCAGCTCGTGTCGGGACAATTTTTTTCATCGTGAGTAGGATCGGGCTAATTTTTTTCGTTGCAGATCGGGTTTCGATCCAGTTTACATTTTTTGCCGTTGTTCTGGTTAAATACTTTTTTTGCGAGTCGTGTTTGGGTAAGGTTCAATTCTATTTTGCCGCTGCGGGTTGGGTTGGGGTCCGGTTCTCTTTCTTTATTGCTGCTGGTTGGTATTGGGTCTGGTTGATTTCTATTTTCTATGTGGTGTGTGGGGGGGGGTTGAGTTGAGTACTATATTATTGACGCTGGTTTGGTTTCGGTCAAGATGACTTCTTACTTTCTTGCTACTGGTCGAGTGGATTTTTACGTTTTTCTTGCGGACCGAGTGGAATTCTACTTTTTATCTGCTTTTCTCTGCATTCTTTTTTGTTGCTGTAGTTGTTTTGGGGTGAAATTAATTTACACTATTTTGGGTTCTGATCTGATTCATAGTGGATTTTCAATCTCGCAAGCAGGATTCGATTCGACACCATATTTCAAATGAAAGTCTAAATATTTTCTCCGTTATGGAAGAAAATAGTTTAAAGGAGTATTATAAAAGAAAATATCGAAGACACTATAAAATGAAACTATATAAATGCCATAACAAGCATTTCCAAATAGTTAATTATGAATAATTAAGATTTTACATTTCAATTTACATGTTAACACTGCTATTCGCAAGTGTTAACATGTACATTAAAATATCCATACGGAATGTCTCGAATAGAAGATACCTCTATTTAACGAACACTTTTCAACAATTTAGCCATCTCTCTTTGGTTGATTCCGTTATGAGTATATATTAGATATTTATTTTCTATATAAAAGATAAAATTGATATTAGAAATATAAATGTCGACATTTAATAAGTCCATTAAAACATGGGTTGTTTTTCTTTCATTTCGATTCTAAATTGGCAAAAAAAAAATTGGTCGGGTTTTGATTTGATTTCCAATGATATTTTCGGTTTCGGATCGGAAGCAGGGCAATACTATATGCTCAGGGGTCAAATAAATTTTTTTGTCGAATATTTGAAAAATGAAGTTATTTTAAGTGCAATTCTTAGAGGAACGCTGTGATGTAACACACATTCTGTTATATATATTCCTATTAATTTTTCAAATGTGAGTTCCCCCCCCCCCTTTTAAAATTTAATTTTAAAAGAAAAGCATTTTTAATAGTTATTGTTATTGTGTGTTCGTCTCCAAGTGCATATAAAATAATAATATTAAATAAAAAAAAAACAAATGATAAATTAGTTTTAAAATATCATTCTATTTCTAGATTTTTCTTTCTTGTTCTTCAGTTGATTAAGTATCAAACGACTGTTTTAAATAACTGCTATTTTTATTTCCCAATCATTTCATTTTGTCTTGTATAAAGAACTTAATTTGTTACCGATTGAGTAATTCTGTTTAGGGTTGCCGGCTGCTGCACGTTCTCGCCACGAGCGATAAAAACTATATTCTTGGCAAAGCTCTTTTTTTTTTATTTCCCCTTTGCTTATCATGTAACGGTCCTTTTTACCTGTACATTTTTTGCTCGGACTGGGAATCTATTCTATGCCAAAAGACTTTTTTGGCGTTTCGTTTGTGAAAATGTGAAAATTTTGTCAGTTTTATGTTTTGACTTGGTGAAGGAAACACGCTTGATCGCTGTTGTCAAATTGACAAATATTTTCTTTATTATGTTCTATGCGTGCTGCACTAGTGCACCTTTGAGTGAATAAGCTATTTTACCGATGTTTGATGTGCTCAAAATTTCAAGTGTTCTTCAAAAATAAAGACAATTTAGTTATGATATTTGTGAACTGAGTTTTCTTCATCAAAGTAATGCCTTATACACTTCGTTCCAGAAAAAAAGTAAAACATGAACCTGGGTCTCTCTACGATATTGCCATACGATCCGGCCTAACACATAAAAAACGTGCCTTTTATGTATTTCATTTTTTTTGCTGCGATCTCGGCCTAACTCATAAAATGTGCCCTATTTTTCAAACTTCACCACCACAGAACTATTTTGCCATCATAAACGCTCTTTTCTGATTCAAGGGGGGAACACGAGAATCCTCAAGGGGGAGCGATTTCAAGATTTGGAGATTCGGGCAGGAGGTGATGTTTTTCATTGCTGGTGGAGATTATTTCTAAATTTTGCAGAGAGTCGTGTTCGAATCCGCTTGACATTTTTGCTGTGGGTCGGATTTGGGTCAGTTTGACTTACATTTTTTCAAATTCGGTTCTGTTCTGGATAAAATTTCACTTCTGAGAGTAGCACTCAGGTTGATTGATTTGTTGGTTGAATGGGGTTTTATGGCGAAAAGTTACATCAGGATATGCTGCGCAAAGCAGAAGGTGAGGATTCGAGTTAATTAGAAAGTTTGGTTAGGGATTTTTTTTTTAGTTTGTTTTTTGTAGTAGGCCGGATAGATTTGTACTTTTTTGCTACGGACCAAGTTTGAGCAGGCTGACTTAGGAATAGGTTTTGCACTAAAGAGCAAATACTAGATTTTTTTTCTCTATAAATTATAACATTCAAGTTGAAGATGTAAAACATATTTTTTAATTCTGTTAAAATACATGAACTCATTTTCTTTCATTTCAGTTTCAGGTCTTCGGGTAAGGGCTCGATTTGACATAATTTGTAATTTTTGGGTTCGGATTGATATATTATGGGTCGGGTTGACTTTAAACGTTTCGGATTCGGGAAATTTTTTCTTTTGGATTTTGACAAATTCGGATCTAGTATAAACTGGTTGATGACTTAATTTTTCAATAGATCAGACAATTTTTTATATGAAAAACTATATGTTTCAATATTGACGAGTACACTGTAAAAAAAAAGGGTCGATCTACTAAAAAAACTTTAGTGATCCTTGTAATTACTAAAAAATTTTTAGTAATCTTAGTCGGTTACAAAAAAAATCTGTAAGAATTACTAGAAAAAAGTTAGCAACGAATCGAGTTATTAGTTTTATATTTTTAATAGCTCTTACTAAAACTCAGTTGGTGTGGCCTTGATAGCATAGTGGTTATAGTAACGGACTCCAGGCTGAAAGGTCCCGGGTTCGAAACTTGCCTCCGCCAAAGACGCCCCGAATGTATGTAGTGTCTCGTTAATAAAGGGATTATGAAAATCCTGTCGGAGCTGGTAGGAATGTTTGGTGCTGCCATCTGTTGCTGTTTTGCCGAAAATCTTCCTCTTTACAAGTCTGGATGCAGCTAGAAAGAAGCTCCTGCCCTTCGGACGCACGTAATGGTTATTAGAAATAATTTTGGAGCTATTACTAAAATTTGCTTGGTGGCTCATGCTAAAAATTTTTAAATTAGTTATACAAAAAATTCTTTTGTTCAGTTTACAAAAGAAATGCTTGTTTCACTTGCAAAAAAAAAGTTTGTAATGGCTACTAAAAAATTCTGTGGAATACAAATTTACTAAGAAATTTTTAGTAACCTCTTGAATTTTTTTTACAGTGTACATTATATATATATTCATTTTTCTACTTAAACAAAAATAAAAATTATTGATATAATTATATGGGATACCTTTCCCAATTTCCTTCAAATATTAGATTGATTTTGTTTCATTTTGGATTTGTTGATCTGTTTTGTATCAGGCTATTCGGTACTGAATCAGATTTTTTTTCTTTTATTTATTTATTTATTTATTTATTTATTTATTAGCCAGCTTGGGTTGGGTTAAAATTGAATTGCTTTTTGAGCCTGGGCATGGAAATTTAGGTTCGGGCAGACCTCTAAAAGAACGAAGTCCACGCCAGGCCCGAAGTGGAAGAAAAAATATAGTGTGGTCAAGTTTTTCTGAAAAAAAAAATAAGATCCGAACTCGGAACGGTTTCCGAATGAGTGAAGACTTGACTAGAGGTCTGGACGGGCTGGATTTTCCAGTCTCGCCCCGGCCCGGACCGAATGAATGTTATTTTGGCCTGGCCCGGTATAAAACAAAATATTCGGCCCGAGCTTGGCCCGTACAGAAATCAGTGAAAACAGTCCAGGCCGAAATCGGCCTGCATCTTTATTTCGAAACAAAATCAGATTTTTATCATACAATTAAGATTTTTTAAAGATTACTGCATTCATATTTATTAGATGATTTTGTAGAAAATTTTTACTGACAATACACAATAAGAACATTAATGATTACTTAGGTTCTTAGACTTTCAACATTCAAATAAAGATGCGCTGAAAAATTAATATGGTTTAGAATAAAAGAAAAAAAAAAAGGAAGTTAAAATTATCATAAGTTTTGAAGCTGTGTAATAAAAAGTACATTTATGAAAATACTTCTTTATCATTTTATCAAAGATTTTCTCAAATTTAGAGGAGCTATTTTTTATGCATTTCTGATTTCATTTCTTTTTGGAAACACCTGAATTTAACAGGTGTTTTTATTCAGAAACAATGTAATGGAATGGCGTTGTCCATTTTTTGGTACAAGCAAATGCAATGCGCAACACACTATAAAAAACGCTAATTTTCATGATATTTATGAAAATATTGTGAAAATTAGCGTTTTGAATCGAATTTCCGGAAGCGACAACATGCAAAAGGAGAAAAATCTGAAACCACGTGACAAGAATCATTTATACCTCGACAAGTATATAAAAATATCTTATTTATCAAAAATGAAATATGCTGTTCGATTCCAAATCCCTTCAATAGTCAGGCTTGTCAATTTTGTGCCTTTATAGTTAAAAATTAGTCAGAAAATGTGTCTAACTTTCGTGTTGTTCAGAAATGAATTTAAGAAACACCAAGGAGTATATTTCCAAAAAGTACGTTAACAATACGTTAATAGTTTTTATCCCTTTTACAAATAATGTTGTCTGCCCTACACGTCTTACGAATAATTAAGTCTAGTTCTGACCCCGACTATATGTAGAAAAACAGTGCAAACCTGATCTTGGCCCGGCTCCAGTTTGCCAAAAAATTATTAAACCCATATAGACACAAAGCAACTGTCCGATGCTGATTTCTACGCTGTACACATTACATTTATGTATTGATGTTGTTAAACTAGTATCTACTCGTGACGCACATTTATACTTATGGTCGTTAAACCCATATTCATTGAAAATAGATCTCATTTTAACGTTTTTGCTGAAATCTTTATAACACGCCGGCAATCCAGTTAAACTTTTTTATCGGACTGGCCCATACGGCCTGTTTATTTTTTTGCCAGTCTGATATAGGCCGATGCAGATCTCTAGACCTAACCAAGCCCTAGTCTCATGAGTTAAAACTGGGCCGGCCCAACCCGGGCAGTGACAGCTTCGTCGAGTCCGATCAGGTCGCACCGTTCTCAATCTTAAACACGATTCATTTATCCTGTGGACATCTAATATCATTTTGCAGACCCTTTATTAGGCTCAAAGGAGGAGGGGGTGATCGCCCCATCGCTTCTGGTATTCATCATATTGAAATCTTGCTATTGAATCGCATCTTTTTATATGTCGACAGATGGTTCGTGGGAATTATTACATTGTTCTGCAATGAATAATAAATTTTTAAAGAAAACTTAATTGTAAAACACTGTAAAATTAATAAAGCTAGACTGAGTGTGCGGTATCTTCCTTAAAAAAAAAAAAAAAAAAAAAAAAAAAAAAAAAAAAAAAAAAAACGAATAGTGAAAAAGAAGAGACTTTAAGTGATAAAAAAGGCAAGGACGGCGGGAAACAGATGACCAATTTCAACAGGTTTAATTTGATTATATATATAAATGGAATGTTTTTATGGAAATTCTTTTTAACAGAGAGTATACTCGAAACAGCATTTCATTGCATTTCATGTTCAAAGTAGTGAACATAATTTAAATACGCTAGGAACAGTTTTTCTCCGAAGATCTTTTTACAACCGAATTCTTTTGTGTAACTCTGTAATTGAATGGCAAATGTTTTTCGCCAAATATTATACCGCAAGCATTCTTAAGTCCATTTTAGAAGTTCGTATAAATTTCATTGTTTGTAAAAGAGTAACATTGTTACAACAACACATCGCGAAAGATTTTTAGACCATAATATAATAGATTACTATGGAGATCCTCTGTGTGTATACTGTAAGTGCTATACATGACATATTTTTTATAATTGCCTTCCAGACTACCTCAGTAATGTATATGAATTTCATTACTTTTATATTAGTATGGTGCTCCTTGAAACACCGTAAATGATTTATCTACATAGACCATAATGTAGCGGAATAATTTTGAGTGATCCAACACATTTCTTATGTTTCTTGAATTTTTTAAAAAGTGTTTAATTTTTTTAAAGTAATTTTTGCTCCTTAAAAAAACTTTGTTAGTGTTATGCAGAATTTGCAAGAAGTCCTTAAAAATATTTAAGTTTTTTGTTATTTATTAATTGGAGGTGAAAATCTGAGTTCTCTGAAATTCTTATTTAGAAAAATAATTTATATCACCCTTGCCCCCCCCCCTCGTATCAAAATTTCGTTCCCGCCTTTTGTCTCATCACAGCCTTCAATATTATCCCTTCCAGAAGTAGCACTTCGCTGTTTTGCTGTCTATCTCACTGTATCCATGTTTACACAATATAGCCACTTTGTTGTAACAATAAAAAATCTATCACAAAAACTCCTCCCCACTAACTAAAAATGAGATTTTTCCCTCTCATCCTATTAGTAAATGCCTAGAATTTATTCATTGAAACTTTCCCATAATGGTGTATAGCCAAATATACCCAAATATGTATTCCAGTACTTTTGAACAGCTCTGTATTTCATATGTCACTTGATATATTGGGATGATTTAGTTTAGCAAGAAAATACCCAGTAGCTTGAAATTTATTTTTCAGCATTTCATACTATCAGATGGAAACATACTTGAATACTTTTGTTCAGCCCTGTAATTTACATTGTACCTTTATTACACGTCTGCATTAGGCTAAAATTTATTGTAAACTAAAGCACTTTTTAAACAACTGAAATCACATTCTCATAAATTATCATTCATAGGCGTCTATGTACCGAATTCTTTGCGTGGCCCTGTATATCCTTTTATCTATATTCTGCAAACATTTCTCAGTAAATGAAGCTCAGCGTAAAAATGCATAGCTTATTTAAGAACCACGTTTAAATAATTTATGCTCATATTCAGTAACATTGGTGAGCTCTTTTGGGTAGCCCTGTATATCAACTATAACATTTATACACACCATATAATGTGCATATTTTTAGCGAAATATAAACTCGCATATCATAATTAAAATGCATTTCATCCCTCTATCAGCCATCTTGGGACACATATACGGTACTTCGGAAAGAATATGCTATTTGAAATCTTTTGTATGGCCCTGTAAATGCTATGTACTTCATATTATGCAAGACAGTAGCGTATAATTTATATTAAGCTTCAGTGACATATATCAATTTTATTATACATGAAAAAGCTTAATATATTTAAAATATGCCACACATAATTCCCCCTTTTACCATTATCTAATGGAATTCTTTTGTGTGGCCATGTAAATGAATAATAGGTACATTTTCACCTTATATTTTATAGAATGCATATTTTAATATGTTTGACAGGGTATAACATCTTTAAAATTCCTTTGAAACGATTTTTCCATATAGGCCGTAATGTAATGGGAAACTTTTGATTCGCCCTATAGATAAACTAATCATTCTAGAAACTTCATTTTCAATAGGGTACGTGCTAGGGTAAACGTCAATAACGTCCTAAAATTTCATGGCAATCCGAGTATATTAACGATTTTTCCTCATAGGCCGTAAGGTAATGGGAAACTTTGATTCGCCCTGTAGATAAACTAATCATGGTAGAAACTTCATTTTCGATAGGACTTGCGCTAGGGTAAACGTAAATAACGTCCTAAAATTTCACGAGTATATAAACGATTTTTCCCCATGGGCCGTAATGTAATGTAAAACTTTTGATTCTCCCTGTAGATAAACTAATCATGATAGAAACTTCATTTTCAATAGCGTTCGTGCTAGGGTAAACGTCAATAACGTCCTAAAATTTCATGGCAATCCGAGTATATTAACGATTTTTCCCATAGGCCGTAATGTAATGGAAAACTTTTGATTCGGCCTGTAGATAAACTAATCATGGTAGAAACTTCATTTTCAATAGCGTTTGTGCTAGGGTAAACGGCAATAACGTATAAAAATTTCATAGAAATCCGAGTATATTTACGGGAGTTAGAGCGCGGACAGACGGACAGACAAACCGAATGCATAAGCACTTTTCAACTTTGTTGGAAAGTGCTAAAAACCAAATCCTAAAGTGTCCCAAATGCGCTAAGCACTGCTAAAAAGTAAAAGTCAACCAGATTAAAAACAAAATGTAGCAGTCAACGAGACCCAAATCTGACAAAAAAAGAAAAAAGAAATCAGAAATTAACTTGAACAGCAGCAAAGAGTCGAAGTCAACCCGACCCAATCTCGACACAAGTAGGAATTAACCCAGACAGGAGCAAAAAATGGAAGCCAACTGGACCCAAATCCGACCCACAGCAAAAAAAGACGTGTGGCACTCGGGGACTGCCGCGGTAAAGCTATTGCATAGCATTTTTTATCAACTTATGCAATCATAATTTTTTATTTACTTTTTATTTATGCAGTTTTTTTGTCTTTGATATTAATTCAAGTTATACTTTTTGAGCGTGATCACCGATAACAAAACATTTTTTTTCTCTTTTATTGAATAAATGAGAAATTAATATCGTTTAAAATATTTTTATTATCTTAAAACACATGTAGGTTAATCAGGAATTTTTATAATTGAAAATATACGTTTATGGTAGCTAAAATAAAAAACATAAGTTTGAGTCTTGATATTCTCAAGATATCTGAAAAATACCGCTTTAATGTCTGCCGAAGTCTACCGAAGGATACCGTGCCGAAGTCTATCAAACTCAAGCGACGTTAGCCGGAGTGTTAGGTTTTTCTCGTTACGGAATTTCTAGATTCTTTCGCCGCGCTCAAAACCCGCGATAAAAGATATGCCAAACAAAATTTACCAAACAAAATTTGGCCGCGCTACGAAAATTAGATCGCAAGTTACAAGCATTATAAATTTTCGGATCCTCACCGTGGGGGTCTCCTGTCCCCAAAAATTAACATTGTCTTATTAAAATTACCAAACGAAATTTGGCCGCGCTACGAAAATTTGATCGCGAATTATAAGCATTTTAAATTTTGCGACCTTTACCGTGGGGAGGGGGGGTCTCCTGTCACCAAAAGTAACACTGTCTCCAAATAAATTATCAAACAAAATTTGGCCGCGCTACGAAAATTAGATCGCGAGTTATAAGCGTTTTAAATTTTTCGACCCTCACCATGGGAGATCTCCTGTCACTAAAATTAACATTGTCTCATTATAAATTACCAAACAAAATTTGGCCGCGATACGAAAATTAGATCGCGAGTTATAAGCATTTTAAATTTTTCGACCCTCACGGTGGGGGGTCTCCTGTCACCAAAAGTAACACTGTCTCATAATAAATTGCCAAGCAAAATTTGGCCGTGCTACGAAAATTAGATCACGAGTTATAAGCATTTTAACTTTTTCGACCCTCACCGTGGGGGGGGGGTCTCCTGTCACCAAAATTTAACACTGTTTCATAAAAAATCATTAAACAAAATTTCGCCGCGCTACGAAAATTGATCGCGAAATATAAGCATTTTAAATTTTTCGACCCTCACCGTGGGGGGTCTCCTGTCACCAAAAGTAACACTGTCTCATAATAAATTGCCAAACAAAATTTAGCCGCGCTACGAAAATTAGATCATGAGTCATAAGCATTTTAACTTTTTCGACCCTCACCGTGGGAGGTCTCCTGTCGCCAAAATTTAACACTGTTTCATAAAAAAATAATTAAAAAAAATTTGGCCGCGCTACGAAAATGGATCGCGATTTATAAGCATTTTAAAATTTTCGACCCTCACCGTGGGGGGTCTCCTGTCACCAAAAATTAACAATCTCTCATAATAAATTACCGAACAAATTTGGACGCGAACGAAAATTAGATTGCAAGCATTTTAGATATTTCGACCCTCACCGTGTGGGGGTTCCTGTCACCAAAAATTAAAACTGTCTCATAATAAATTACCAAACAAAATATGGCCGCGCTACGAAAATTAGATCGCGAGTTATAAGCATTTTAAATTTTTCGATCCCCAAGGTGGGAGGTCACCTGTCACCAAAAGTAACAGTGTCTCTTAATAAATTACCAAACAAAATTTGGCCGCGCTTTGATCTCGAGTTATAAGCATTTAAAATTTTTCGACCCTCAACGTGGGAGGTCTCCTGTCACCAAAAATTAACACTCTCATATAATAAATTACCAAACAAAATTTGGCCGCGAAACAAAAATTAGATTGCGAGTTATAAGCATTTTAAATTTTTCGACCCTCACCCGGGGGGGGGTCTCCTGTCACCAAAAGTAACACTGTCTCATAATAAATTGCCAAGCAAAATTTGGCCGCGCTACGAAAATTGATCGCGAGTTATAAGCATTTTAAATTTTTCGACCCTCACCGTGGGGGGTCTCCTGTCACCAAAAGTAACACTGTCTCATAATAAATTGCCAAACAAAATTTAGTCGCGCTACGAAAATTAGATTATGAGTCATAAGCATTTTAACTTTTTCGACCCTCACAGTGGGAGGTCTCCTGTCGCCAAAATTTAACACTGTTTCATAAAAAAATATTTAAACAAAATTTGGCCGCGCTACGAAAATTGATCGCGAGTTATAAGCATTTTAAATTTTTCGACCCTCACCGTGGGGGGTCTCCTGTCACCAAAATTAACAATCTCTCATAATAAATTACCGAACAAAATTTGGCCGCGATACGAAAATTAGATTGCGAGCATTTTAAATATTTCGACCCTCACCGTGTGGGGGTTCCTGTCACCAAAAATTAAAACTGTCTCATAATAAATTACCAAACAAAATATGGCCGCGCTACGAAAATTAGATCGCGAGTTATAAGCTTTTTAAATTTTTCGATCCCCAAGGTGGGAGGTCACCTGTCACCAAAAGTAACAGTGTCTCTTAATAAATTACCAAACAAAATTTGGCCGCGCTTTGATCTCGAGCTATTAGCATTTAAAATTTTTCGACCCTCACCGTGGGAGGTCTCCTGTCACCAAAAATTAACACTCTCATATAATATATTACCAAACAAAATTTGGCCGCGATACGAAAATTAGATTGCGAGTTATAAGCATTTTAAATTTTTCGACCCTCACCCGGGGGGGGGGTCTCCTGTCACCCAAAGTAACACTGTCTCATAATAAATTGCGAAGCAAAATTTGGCCTTGCTACGAAAATTAGATCACGAGTTATAAGCATTTTAAAATTTTCAACCCTCACCATGGGGGATCTACTGTCACCATAAATTAATACTGTCTCATAATAAATTACCAAAGAAAATTTGGCAGTGCTACGAATGTTAGATCACGAATTATAAGCATTTTAAATTTTTCGATCCTCACCGTTGGGAGTCTCCTGTCACCAAAAGTAACACTGTCCCATAATAAATTACCAAACAAAATTTGGCCGCGCTATGAAAATTAGATCACGAGTTATAAGCATTTTATCTTTTTCGACCCTCACCGTGTGGGGTCTCCTGTCACCAAAATTTAACACTGCTTCATAATAAATCATTAAACAAAATTTGGCCGCGCTGCGAAAATTGATCGCGAGTTATAAGCATTTTAAATTTTTCGACCCTCACCGTGGGGGGTCTCCTGTTACCAAACAAAATTTGGCCGCGATACGAAAATTAGATCGCGAGTTATAAACATTTTAAATTTTTCGACCCTCACGGTGGGGGATCTCCTGTCACCAAAAGTAACACTGTCTCATAATAAATTGCCAAGCAAAATTTGGCCGCGCTACGAAAATTAGATCACGAGTTATAAGCATTTTAACTTTTTCGACCCTCTCCGTGGGGGGGGGGGGTCTCCTGTCGCAAAAATTTAACACTGTTTCATAAAAAATCATTAAACAAAATTTGGCCGCGCTACGAAAATTGATCGCGAATTATAAGCATTTTAAATTTTTCGACCCTCACCGTGGGGTCTCCTGTCACCAAAAGTAACACTGTCTCATAATAAATTGCCAAACAAAATTTAACCGCGATACGAAAATTAGATCGCGAGTTATAAGCATTTTAAATTTTTCGACCCTCACCGAGGGGAGAGTCCTGTCACCGACAGTAACACTGTCTCATAATAAATTGCCAAACAAAATTTGGCTACGCTACGAAAATTGATCGCGAGTTATAAGCATTTAAAATTTTTCGACCCTCACCGTGGGGGGGTCTCCTGTCACCAAAAATTAACAATCTCTCATAATAAATTACCGAACAAAATTTGGCCGCGATACGAAAATTAGATTGCGAGCATTTTAAATATTTCGACCCTCACCGTGTGGGGGTTCCTGTCACCAAAAATTAAAACTGTCTCATAATAAATTACCAAACAAAATATGGCCGCGCTACGAAAATTAGATCTCGAGTTATAAGCATTTTAAATTTTTCGATCCCCAAGGTGGAAGGTCACCTGTCACCAAAAGTAACAGTGTCTCTTAATAAATTACCAAACAAAATTTGGCCGCGCTTTGATCTCGAGTTATAAGCATTTAATTTTTTCGACCCTCACCGTGGGAGGTCTCCTGTCACCAAAAATTAACACTCTCATATAATAAATTACCAAACAAAATTTGGCCGCGATACGAAAATTAGATTGCGAGTTATAAGCATTTTAAATTTTTCGACCCTCACCCGGGGGGGTCGTCTCCTGTCACCAAAAGTAACACTGTCTCTTAATAAATTGCCAAGCAAAATTTGGCCGCGCTACGAAAATTAGATCACGAGTTATAAGCATTTTAACTTTTTCGACCCTCACCGTGGGGGGGGGGGTGTCTCCTGTCGCCAAAATTTAACACTGTTTCATAAAAAATCATTAAACAAAATTTGGCCGCGCTACGAAAATTGATCGCGAGTCATAAGCATTTTAACTTTTTCGACTCACCGTGGGAGGTCTCCTGTCGCCAAAATTTAACACTGTTTCATAAAAAAATCATTAAACAAATTTTGGCCGCGCTACGAAAATTGATCGATAGTTATAAGAATTGTAAATTTTTCGACCCTCACCGTGGGGGGTCTCCTGTCACGAAAAATTAACACTCTCTCATAATAAATTACCAAAAAAAATTGGCCGCGATACGAAAATTAGATCGCGAGTTATAAGCATTTTAAATTTTTCGACCCTCACCAAGGGGAGTGTCCTGTCACCGACAGTAACACTGTCTCATAACAAATTACCAAACAAAATTTGGCCACGCTACGAAAATTGATCGCGAGTTATAAGCATTTTAAATTTTTCGACCCTCACCGTAGGGGGTCTCCTGTCACCAAAAATTAACAATCTCTCATAATAAATTATCGAACAAAATTTGGCCGCGATACGAAAATTAGATTGCGAGCATTTTAAATATTTCGACCCTCACCGTGGGGGGGGGGGGGTGTTCCAGTCACCAAAAATTAAAACTGTCTCATAGTAAATTACCAAACAAAATATGGCCGCGCTACGAAAATTAGATCGCGAGTTATAAGCATTTTAAATTTTTCGGCCCTCACCGTGGGAGGTCTCCTGTCACCAAAAATTAACACTCTCATATAATAAATTACCAAACAAAATTTGGCCGCGATACGAAAATTAGATTTCGAATTATAAGCATTTTAAATTTTTCGACCCTCACCGGGGAGGGGGTCTCCTGTCACTAGAAATTAAATCTGTCTCATAATAAATTACCAAACAAAATATGGCCGCGCTACGAAAATTAGATCGCGAGTTTTAAGCATTTTAAATTTTTCGACCCTCACCGTGGGGGGTCTCTTGTCACCAAAAATTAACACTCTCTTATAATAAATTACCAAACAAAATATGGCCGCGCTACGAAAATTAGATCGCGAGTTTTAAGCATTTTAAATTTTTCGACCCTCACCGTGGGGGGTCTCTTGTCACCAAAAATTAACACTCTCTTATAATAAATTAGCAAACAAAATTTGGCCGCGCTACGAAATTTAGATCGCGAGTAATAAGAATTTGAAATTTTTCGATCCTCACCGTTGGGCGGGTCTCCAATCACCAAAAGCTACATTATCCTACCTTATTTTATCTTAAGATGATTTTTTTCTATACACATTCTATCAGGAATTTTCATCATTGAAACTATAGATTTATGGTAACTGAAATAAGAAACATAAGTTTGAGATTTGATATTCTCTAAATATCTGAAAAATACCGCGTCAATGTCTACCGAAGTCTACCGAACGATACCACGCCGAAGTCTGCCGAGCTGAAACGACGTTACCCGAGTGTTAGGTTTTTCCGTTACCGATGTGTTAGGATTTTCGCGTTACGGAATTTTTGGATTCGGTCGCCGCGCTCAAAGCCTGTGATAAAAGCTATGCAATAGCTTAAAAGTACAAAAAAAAACACGACCCACATAAAAAAATGAGCTCCGACCCGTGCATTACACTGGAGAATCCAAATTTCTAAAATCCTCCCCCTCTTCTTGAGAACTCTCAAGATCAGCCCTTGGTCTTCGCCTCTCTTTTTATCAAAATTTCGCTTCGCCTTTTGAATCTGTCACAATCTTCTAAATTGCACCTTACAAAAATATCACTTCGTTTTGTAGTCTAATCCACAATACCCCCATATTTGTAGCATATAAGTCACTTTAGTATATCAACAAACAATCAATCACAAAATTTCCTCCCCCCCCCTCCCCACGTCTGAAATTAGGATTTATCATTCTGTTCCTTTAAGTGCAGAAAATTTAGTTCTTTAAATAATTCCCACTTATATTATTTTTTTTAAACCGATTTATAAATATTTTGAAAGGCAAATATATAATAAGTTATCTAATAAACATCTCCCCCTACACACACACACGAAAATAAATAAATAATGTGCTTATTTCTTTTTTCCTCAGCTCACAAATTTTAAACAAACACAAATTCCACCATTTTTTGAGGGGGGGGGGGGGGCATTGTACTATTTTCTCTCCTACCCATATCTCACTAAATTTAAAATCTTTGAAAGTTTTTTTTTGTTTTTTTTTTTCCATAGGTTTATACATATTTTATTCTAAATATAAATAATTAATCGTAAACAACCCATAAATATCGTTGTATACTCCCCCCTCGTTCTTTTGAGGTACACAAAATTAAAAATCTTTAAAACACTTTTAAGTTACATTTTTCATCCTATTAATAAATAATCTATTAGGTAAATAAGCTGTCATCTATAAAACTGTCCTACTATCTCTCCCCCCCCCAAAAAAAAATCCGTTTTTTCCCTCTACTCTCCCCCCCCCTTCTCAACTTACAAAATTAAATTCTTTCTTTTTTCTCTCCGTATTTTAATTAAAAAAAAAAAAATTAAAACCTGAAATCCTCTTTCTGCACAAATAATTAAGTCTTTAAATATACTTAATTTTTTTTAAGTGCTAATTATAAATCTCTGCTAACTATAATATTAACAAAATATTTTTAACTATGTATGAAAGTGTTAAAAATAAAGCGATAGATATGCATTAAATTCTACACAAAACACATGTTTACATTTTTTGCGTATTGTGTTTGTGCATTTCTTACAGTAAAATATCTTTAGAGAGATATTTAAATAAAACATTGTGATTTTCCATTAATGTACAAGTAAATTTTCACAACTTTTCTCAATTATTTCCTTTCTATTAGCTCAGAATTGAACCACTAAACATAAATACCAAAATTACCCGAGTTTTCGACTGAGTTGAGTAAATCCATAAAAAAAAGAACCAGTACAATATATCGGACCAAAACAAAAACCATTCTTAACTGACTGTATCATTTAAAAAACAGTTTTCAGAACCCCCCTCCTCCCTCCTCTGGACTTTACTGCTATGTCAGTGCTCAAAATTAAAAATTGTTAGAGCTCCTTGTGGTATTTATATAATGCTTGTAAAAATCAATAATCTAAATTTTCTTCCACCTGAAATATTGACAAAATATTTTGCTTTATTGACTTAACATCACACAAACTTTTTAAAAATTTGCTACACTTTTTCTGTCACATTTGTCACTTCAAACAATAATAAATTATGTATTATGTCTATAAACGACTAGGCTGGGATTAATACCTATTTTTCCTTTCTTCAAAATTTCTATTTCCTTTTCGCCTTTGCTTGCTTGCTTCTCCGCAAAAAATAAACAATGTTTAAATATTTAAATTTGTCTAAATATTTTTCTCATAATTTTATGAAGTATTTATGACTTTAACCTTCAGTGCTATTTATCTTGATAAGTTTTGTATTCTAAAAAGAATCCCTCTCCCTTACCCCCCCCCCCCCAAAAAATAGTTATTTAAACTACTTGTACCTGATATCCCCCCCCCCTCATTCAATATTATTTATTTATTTACTTATTTTTTGTGATTGCGTTAAGTAAATAAAATAGTTTTTATTTTATAGCAATCGATCTAAATTAATTATTCGTTTATTTTCTGAAAATCAAACCATTTTAATTTTGGAACGCTAATCATAAAGAGATTGAAATTCTTTTGAAGCTCGACATCATTGCATTTACCCAAAGTAATGGGAAATCAGTTGAAAAAAATCCTTTAAACATGAAATCGGCTAGAATTGCGCACCTTTGAAGAGAAAAATCGTCGCAGATAATTGGTTAAGAGCATTCTATTTTCTAATTGGATGATTGCATGTCAATCAAAGTAATTTTAGCCCATCCTTCGAATCCGCTGAAAAATCGAGTCGCCATCTTGAATTGTCTTGGCTTGTGACTAGCGTGTCCTCTTAAGAGCCCACAATAGTCACAGGAAAAGTACGCAAAAAGACCCGGATGACCATGTAAAGTCTATGGGAGCGTTCTTTTCTAATATCTCGTTCAAATTTTAATATTTTGACATGATTTTTTTTGCATAAAATAGTTCAGGACGATCTACAACCGGGCTAGTTTTTACTTTTTCGATTTTGGTTTTAGATTTTTTTAAAAAAATTACTTTAATTTTCAAAACCGGTTTAAACCGGTTCTGAAACTGAAACTATCATAATATAAAAAATATATAACCAAAATCGAAAAAGTAAAAACTAGCCCGGTTGTGGATCGTCCTGAACTATTTTATGCAAAAAAAATCATGTCAAAATATAAAAATTTGAACGAGATATTAGAAAAGAACGCTCCCATAGACTTTACATGGTCATCCGGGTCTTTTTGCGTACTTTTCCTGTGACTATTGTGGGCTCTTAAGGCCGTTTAAGAGCTCGCTTGTGACGTCACATTGTGACCACTTTGTGAAGTCACGGTGTGACCAAAATGTGAAAAATGTGTCATTTGTGACAAAATTGTCTTTGAAACTGTGACTATTCTGTGACGATAGTGACAAGATTGTGAAGACACTTTGTGACATTTTTGTGAATATTCTGTGATCTGTGACGATTTTGTTACTAACTTTGTGACGGTGGCTACATTGCCAGTGTTGTAATGTTACACTGAGACATAATTATACAGTTATGAACATTGATATATATAGTGTAAAATCATTTACATCTTATGTAGAGTCTATGGGTATATTCTTTTTAAATATCTCACTCAAATTTTAATATTTTTATATGTTTTTTTCTTCATAGGACAGCTGAGGACGATCTACAAGCGGCTTAGTTTTTACTTTTCGATTTTGCTTATATGTTTTTTATATTATGATGGTTTCAATTTCAGAACCGGTTTAAAACCGGTTTTGAAATTTATTTTTTTTTTTTTTTTAATTTCGAAACCAAAATAGAAAAAGTAAAAACTAGACCTGTAGGTAGCTGTGGATCGTCCTCAGCTACCCTTTGCAAAAAAAATCATGTAAAAGTATAAAAATTTGAGCGAGATATTTGAAAAGTGAGCTTCCAGAGACTTTACATTATCATCCGTGTCTTTTTCTGTGACTAGTGTTGCGCCTTAAATTCTAATTATGTGACTGAAAAACACGGTCAGGGCGGCACTTAAAGGGTGTAGAAACATACATGATAAATTTGTTGACACAGTTTTTAAATCAAACAACTATTTTAAAGGCAATTTAATTTTGAAACTGCAAATGCTCGAATGTTGTTTTAGGTACGTAAAAAAATAAATTCAAACATAAAAATAATAAATTATGGATATTTGTTATACTTGTGATAAGCAGAAAATGATGTACTTCTCATCAATATTATCAATATACAAATAAAAAATTTTTAAAATATACAAACTTAATTTTGCAACTATCTATTCCTAGCTATCTCTAGCTTTTATATTTTACAAAATTTACAAACCTTAAATTTACATTTTATTAACAACGATCTGAAACTAGTCTATTGATAAACGTAACTTTGGCATGAAAACAAATATAACTTGTACCAATAATACAAGTATGTTGAGAATTCTAAAAATTATATTATGGAAACAATTGCGATGTTGGAAGATAGTAACAATAAATAAAATCTTATTTTTAAGCTCACTGTAAAAGTAATTGACTTTTGGGCATGTTGCAGATATTTAGAAGGGGTAATTTTACATCAAAGTTTGCCTGCAGTAAAAAACATATTTAAAAAAAGCTTATTGATTAAAATAACTTTAATTGACTGCCAAAATTGCATCTTTATTTATGAAAATATACACATTAAATAATAACAATTAAAAAATAATTTTGTTTTTGTGTCCATTTTAGCTTGTAAAATTTAAATACTAAATTTGATTATTCAGGTTTTCAGTTATGTCAAAATATTTCATGCACTATAAACGTTACTAAATCTGTCTACGTCGGGTGTTCATTATTGGAAAATGACTAATTAACTATATCAATAATGAACACCCCTCTTAAAACCTTAAAAATAAAGGACATTTTTTAAATGGTCATTAGTATATAAAATTCAAAATTTGCTATTACTATTCAAACGAAAGCATTCAAATTTTGTAAGAAAATAAAGAATACATAAATTTATTAAATAAAGGCAGCTCCTAGCATATTCATTAAGATTTTCACTGAAAAACAGTGGAACTTTGAAACATTATTTTCTACTTCCTAATTGGTTTAATTAAAAGTTGTCAAAAATAGCCCAGATTGTAATACATGCTAAGGGAAATTATAAAAAAAAATAATTAAACCAAAATATTTATTAGATATTGTTTTATGAACCAAAAAACATGAAAGGGTATCCATTTCTGGAAGGTTGGCTATTGCTAGCATATATGAAAATTCCGACCATAAACTTAAAATAAAACCACAAACACGTTAAATAAAATTATTAATATTTTATTTACAAGATTAGAGGGTAATTATAAATAAGAAAGCCATTTTAATCATGATGTATCTTAATAGTGCATATAATAGATATTTTAAAATTTTGTGTTATTTCTAAAGCACAATCATATTGATTGTGCTTTAGAATTGCTCTTATTGATTGATTAACTTCTAAATTTTCATTCAGACTTATAGTTGTTATACTTTGAAAATATTCCAATAAGAATGTTTATCAACTGAGACGTTTTCACCCACTATGATTACTTCTTTTATAAATTTTATAACATTTCTTAGGTTGAAAAATACATTAAACAATTATTATTATTATTGCATATTCAAGATTTCTTTTAATAGTTCTTTTTGTTACCCTATTTCTTATAAATTTATCTTCAGAGCAGATGCAATTAAAAAAAACTATACCATGTTTCATAACATTCCTTGATACAAAAATTTTAAAAGTATGTTTACAAATAATTTTATTCTAAAAAAAGGATTTCATTGTTAAATATTTTAATTAGCATTAAATGTTTAGTAATTATATAAACGATTGATTATAATACTCTTCCATATGCAGCTATATTTATGGAAACATGTTGTTTTAACCAGATATTCTAAATAAAGAAACACATTAGATTAAAATGCAATTAAAATCACTAATTTTAATAACCGGATCAAAATTATTGATGGTAAAGTTTTTTATACAAACAAAATAAATAATGTATTAGACTATTAAGTTTATAAAATATTTATGTTTTTAACATGTTTTTGATAAATGACTAAAATCGTTCTAATAATAACAATATTGATAAAGCAAACAGCAAAAAGAAAAAAAACCATACCTATATGTTTTACTGACGTTTTTCTATCCCAATTGCTTTTTGCAGATCATGTTAAGTTCAATATTAATTATTGTAACACAGACTGGAATCATTTTCACCAAGTCAGCGCCGCAATAATTCTCTTGAACTCATTTTTTGCTTGATATATCAGCTAAAAATTGCTCTAGAGGAATTTCTTGTTGAAATTTTTAAATCCGTTTCAATATGCGCGCATAACTGCTGTATGCTCTCCAGTAAACTTATTTCTGGCACATTAGAACATTATTTTACTCTCCGGTAAAAAGTCGTCTGCAAACGATCATGAATTTTTTAATGCGCATGACCGTTTATTTCATTTTGTAAACAGCAGATTTGGAAGTCAAATACACAAAAATTTAATAAGAGTGTCTCTACCTAAACTTTTTTATTTAATGAATTTGGTAATTTAATTTATCTTTTACTTTTGTCAGTTTCAAAACATTTAAAGTTAAAAATTATTCATAAACCTTTTTATTTCATTTCATTTTATTTTATTTGTATATAATATTAACAATTAGAGTTTATTAGATAAAACATAGTTTAAATTTTTAAAATGTGTAAAAATAAATTTAATAGTGATAATATATTTTTTAAGTAAAGTTATCAAACGTAGTAAATACTCATCTTCTTAAAAATATAAAAAAGTATTATAGAGAATGAAAAGTTTTTCTTTGTCAATCTGTAATTTTTTTCATATTAATTATCTGTAGGAAAAAAATCTTGTAAAATAACTTTTTAAAAACATACTTCTAAAACAAAAATGGCAAGAAGATTTTTGCCGTACAAGTTAAGTTCAATATTAATTATTGTGATACAGACTGGAATCATTTTCACCAGGTCAGCGCCACAATAATTCTCTTGAACTCAATTTTTATTTGATATATCAGTTAAAAATTGCTTCAAGAATTGATTCAAAAGTTTTTTAAGTTCATGCTTTTGTCACATTGCGATTTTAAAATGTGGTGTATTATATATCACATGTTTGTGACGAACGTTACATGAAGTGACATCACAGTGACGTAATTTTTTTATGTTGCCAAAACAAAACATTATTTTACATTAAATGTCATGTTTTAGAGATTTTTTGTAATTCTTTTAAGTTTTCCAAGATGTTCACATCTAAGTCACAATGCGACATCACAGAGTGGTGGGTTGTGAGGTGAGCTTAGGAAATTGTGGGTTCGAATCCCACTGGCTTCATTGCAACTCTTTGTGTGGAGCTGCTGGTTGTACTTCTCTTGTGTTGTAAAAATTTCCTTGTGCTATCTCGTCTTGTAAATTGACGATGACTTACACGCAGACATTCTTGTCGAGCACACAAGTTAGATGTATGCTATTAAAAAAATAAGATTAATAGATCTTTCGGAGAAAAAATTAGGGCAACTTTTACGTTTTACACCAAATTTTATTTCTCTGAGATTTTTCTCATTCTTCTACATTTTTTTTTCATTGTATGACAGCAAAGATTCTATTTTTATATGGAAAACATGAATTGAGCGAAAAACTGAAACATGAATTCAGATATGATCAATACATATTAAAGAATGAGACAATTATATTTCCAATTTTGATATAAACATACTAGCTCGGTTATATTCGGTTATATTGCGGTATAAAGCACAACTATAAGAAAACTTCTCATTTCCACGGAAAAATGTAAGAAGCGCGATGTAACACTGGATACGATTAGTTGTTAAACCAAAACTGAATGGTACACTATATTATATGTTTTCCCTTGTGGAGCAAAAACATGCAGATTTTTGGCACTGGAAACCCGGGAACACGCTACATAGAGCTGACCATGCTGTCGTTGAGACTGTTGCGATAAACGGACTTGAGTACGAATATCATTTTCAGAAGCCCTCAAAGAAGCTTGGCGAGCGGCTTGCTCTTCAAGTCTTTGCTCGCGCTGAGATGGTAGCTCAGCAGCTCTCGAAGCAGCCTGACGCTCTGCTTGTTCGCGCCTTCTTAATTCAGCATGGAGAGACGATTCTTGAGATCGGGCAATTTTCATTGCCCGAGCTTTAGATGAGGTGCTCGACAAATTAGATTTACATTTGCGAGGCATTGTGAAAATATTAGTAAACTATAAACCTAAACTAAACTAAAATCCCAAACTAAACTATAACAATCTAAACGACGAACAAAGCGATGTAATTACCTATCGAAAAAACAATAACTACTTTAGATATCTACCTAGAAAAAAACACTAAACTAACCTAACCTAACTATTATACAGCTACTGCACATCGTTACCACGTTTTAAAAACACCCAGCGCCATCTATCGCATGCCTCAAGAACTAAATAATGTAACTAATACTTATACCAATTAGTAATTCGTTGACTTATAGTTATTTCAGGATAAGTAGATGTAAAAAACAACATTTTAGACGATAAAACAAATTGTACGTCATCCCTCGGGAATTCCTCATTTTCGGGGATTCATTATCGAATCATTTAGCTTCTAAATTTACATGTTTATATTCGTTTGCAATATTTTATCTTGTTTTAATCGAACACAGCGCCATCTCCAATCCATCCATCAAGCAAACTATATTTTTGTTTTCCCTCAGGAATATCATTTTTTTTTCCGGGATAAAAAGTACTCTATTATTTAATCCGGACATCTAACTTTACGTCTGCAAAATTTCAAAGCAATCGGTTCAGTAGTTACGGCGTGAAAGCGGAACAAACAAACAAACAAACTCACTTTCCGATTTATAATATTAGAAAGGATGTATTAAAATATTGCAAGATTTTTTTACACAAAATTTTCTTTGCGAAATTTCATTGCAATATGAAAACACGATTTCAAATCTTGAGAACATAAAAATATTTACAGAAAATTGTTAGATTTTTATTGCCGAAACGTCAGTTGAAGGCTTACTTTGGAGACACGAAATTTTTTGGATTCTGTCTGTCAGTCTGTCAGTCTGTCAGTCTGTCAGACTGTCTGCCTGTTTCGCGATAACTTCCATAAAAAGCATTCGATTGGCTTGAAATTAAGTGGGTATGTTAGTGAGACACTGGGATTAAGCTGTATAGTTTTTTGTTAGATTTCATTCATTCGTTCGGAAGATATAGAATATTTTATTTCGCGGAATAATGTTTTTCTATGGCTAATCCAATGATTTTCATTTTTTTCCCCTGAGAGAAAATGACACATTTGATTAATGGAATTCAATGATAAATGAATACTAAAATTTACCAGTTAAATTATTCGTATTATTTTGAAATTTTGTCAACGCATTTGTCAGATTTTTAAAATTATTACTGTAAATTTTAGAGATTTTTATAAATGTGTTCCAATAATATAGACTAATTTGTTTTAGAGATTTACTTATTTGAAATGTATTTATTTCATTTTCTTTATTTTCTTCTAATGGTTGCTAAGCAACCATTCATCTTAATCCTTATCCTTATAATGCTATAAATTTGAAAGCGTGTGAAAAATTTAAATGAAGTCAACATCAAAACTTATGAATTAATTAATTTCTTTGTATCTTTGCGTATAAATATAGCATAGCCCAGAAAAAAAACCATAGGCTATGTTTTATTAATTTTATTCAAATATTTTCCTTAATAATTCAAAATTTCCTTCTTTTTCATACAGAATCAATAGGGATTTTTTAAATAAAATTTAAGCAATTTCCTTTATTGTTGCCAAAAAAAAAATCAAAACTTGGAATAATAATTTTTCAACTGCAATGAGTTTCAATTGAGCAATTTCCATTCGAAAAATTAAACTATGAAAAAAAAAATATATGACGTCAGAATTAAAACAACTATAGATATAGTACTTTTTATTAAATATTAAACACGGATATTCATTTCGTTAATAGGAATTTTTCTGACAAAAATGGGGACATAATTAGAAGTAAAAGAAATAAACAAGAATTATATTTTTAATAAATATTTCACTTAGTAAAATATGACGTCATAGTTGAACAAAAACAGGTATTTTATAGTAGTCGTTAAAAATACAAGAAACATGAATATCAATAACTCATGAATAATGACGTCATTGCCGAAACTTCAGTGAAGGCTTACTTTGGAGACACGAAATTTATTTTTTTCATATGTCAGTCTCTACTTCTGTATGTCTGTCTGTCCCGCTATAACTGCAGCAAAATGCAATAAAAAAAAAAAAAAAAATTTTCGGAAACAAAATTGTAAAACTCTAGATTACCGAGTTAAAAATTACAAAACTTCCTGATGCATCAGGTTTAGATGTTTGTGGCTGGCAGGCATGTAGAAGTATGAAGATAAAGAAAAATATTTGCCCAAACTGTTAATTATTCTTATAAATCAAAATGTATAAAGAAATGCAAAATATACAATAATCATTAGCACAATTATTAGAAAGTGACAAATTTAAATTAAGTGAGGCTCGGGGGGTTCAGGGGGGCGGAGCCCCCCTGAAGAAATCTACTATGTTATAATAAAGAAAACAAAAATAATAGATCATGAAAATTTCAGAATATCCTAACATAACTAAATTTTTAATTTACCGCTTTTGATGGCTGAAAATTTCTAATTCCTATTTTATTGCTATAAATAATTACGCAATTTGAAAATTTTAAATTACAGTTTCCAGGGAGTTGAATATTACCCAAAGTGTGTTTTAAAAAAATATGAACAAAGCTGACGTTGAGGCTCCTGATCTGCAGATTTACTAGTTAATAGAGCCTTTTATAAAGTCTTTTTTTAAATGTAATATATGCTCCCGCATTTGCTAAAAAATTGAACGTAAAAAAAAGGTTTCCTTTAGACGTTAAAGTGATTATCTCCAGATGGTGTGAAACTTTAGCAGTTGTATAAAAACAAAAAAATTAAGCATCTACGTAAAAGAAGGTGTGCTTTAACAAGAACTTAACAGCTTATACAAATTGCCATCAATTTAATTAACTGCCATGTTTTCTAGTGAATTTTCTCATTACTTAATGGCACTTAAAAACGTCTGAATTCTTTACTAACTTTCATAAAAACAGTAAGTTTCGAAAAGTACTTGAGGTATAAATTATCACTACTAAAATTTCCGCTACCCGTTAAATAAACATGCTGTACTATTAAATTATTTTGATGAAAGATAAAAAACAACAAGAAACATCTTGCACCTGACAATATTTTTATCAAAACTGCAAATGATCATTATTTTAACCAAGATAACAATTTCATTTATCGCTTTTTTTTAAAAACTAAAAATAATCTATAATTTTATGTTTTATTGGTAATTAATTAAATAAGGGGATTTTGAAAGACAGAAGGTATTTAGAACTATTTCATTAATGTATAATAAACCTACAAAATTATTTAAAAAAATGCATTTTCTATTGTTAATCTAACTTTTAAACAAATATTATTTTCACCTAAAGTTAACAAAATGCTAATTCTATAAAATTCGCGGTCCAATTTATTAAATTTTAAACGTATATGTAATTCGTAAAATGAAATAAAGGTATGTTATTATGATGTTATCAATTGAGGCTCTTATGCTTGGTATTCCGAAATGAAAAATAGAAAATTTATTCTACTTTTATAAGATCATATGATTTTTTCTCTGTGAAATCTAAATATCATGTAGCTTCCCAATATCATATTCACTTTCTTAAAATTTAAAATCGCACTTCACGTATCCATAATCACCGTTTGAAAATATTGTATTTTATTTTGATCATTTAAAAAATATTTTAATTTGGAACTTTAAGTCACGATTGTTAGTGACATCTGAACCAGTGGACAGTAGTATTTTAAATTTCAGATTCGAATCTTAAAACATAAGAGCAAATATTACCGTAATAAATGTTTTTAGACGCATTAGCATTAAAATGTTAAGAATTACATAAAAGAACTAGAAGATAGCCCGTCAAAATGACGTGTTTGCATTTTAAAAGGATGATAAAAAATTACAACAACTGTGGGCAATAATAGCCACTTTAGGCTTAAAATTTTTTGAAAATACAACAATTAAACATGGGGAAAAAGTCTAAAAAAATTAACATTAATCTGCCTTCAAAACATTAACAAAACTATCTGGTGGATGAGGGGGGGATTGTAAAGAATAAATGATAAATACATAAATTTTAAAAGAATAAAGTAAGGCATAAAATCAATTATAAAAGAACATATTTTAAAACTGCAGCCAAAAAATATAATTTTACAAATACGCAGAGAAATTAATAAAAATATCCAAAATGTATACAAATTTTTCCCTTTTTGACGTGCATTTCCAAACGAATATGCAAGGGTAGTCAAATTATTAATTGAATGGGTAAAATAATGGCATGGAGTATGCAGATAATGAATTTGCCTCACAAAATTAGAGTAACTGTTTCACAAAAAACATGGAAATTAGCACTAATAATGTTATTTTAAAACATTTGTGAATTAACCATTTTACTCCATTCCCATGGTATGAAGTAAAATAGGCATACTCGCAATGAAGGTCTCCATATTGGGCATACTCAGAATTTTATGAACAAAATACTAATTAAAGTACTTATGTATGTAATAAAGGATCAGTCAAAATTAGCGGTGGAATCACATTAGAATGTATGTAAAAAAATAAAATATTTTCAAATATTTGGCGTGAAAAGAAGAAAGCGTCACTCGATTTGGCGAGCAGCCCTTTTCCACGCCAAAAGCAAACGATTATAATGCAACTGAAAACTGCTAGATATTTAGAATGCGTGTAAATGGTATTTAATGAATTTAAACATAAATAATGAGAGACCTTAATACATTGTATACATATATATACATATTGTACTACATATATATATTACTTGTTGAAGTAGCTATTTAATTAATCACTGGAAAAAATGTTTTCATAGATTTAAAAAAAATCATATTGAGAAAAATTATCTTCATTCATTTAAACGTATTGAAAAATAAACGTCATATGTTTCCATAGCAACAAAATCTAATCGACAATTCTCAATTGAACTTTGAGCTTGAAACAAATTTAATTAATTTAAATTATGAATTTCGTTTTAGATCTCAAATTTTGATGTTTAAATTTTAATATAAATACATATAAATATCAATATAACAAAATTATACTTAAAAAAACTAAAACTTACAAAACTAAAGTTATTTAAATTAAATTTATCAAAACAAGTTCAACAAGTTCAACACGAAACTTTTTTTTCTTAAAGTGTAATTGACATAAGGTATTTTTTGAAATTACATTCCTTCGCCAACCGGCGATAAATCGTCAAATAACGAAATTTTCATTATTCTTTACGGATACTGAATGGAGGTTCCGCCGAAATTTTTTTATAAACGTATATATCCACACGAGAAGAAAATTCTGTAATTTTTTGTACGGGGTATGCCCGTATGGAGACCTTCCTTGTCAGTTAAAGCTTACTATATCAGTAATTGAGGTAATAAATAAACATAAATCATACAAAAAAATTTTTAAAATACTAAGTTTAAAATATTTATAAATACGTATATTCTTTCTAACTGTAGCACATTTTCATATTAGTCCAATTCAAATACAATATTTTTTTCTGATTATGTATTTACTCGAGTTGTACATTTTTTTTTCACCTTTCTGAAGAAAACATAAAATCAGGATTCTACTGAATATAAATAGAGAATGACACTATTAAGGCTACAGTGGACTCTCAAAACTAATTTGTTTAATTTTCAATGATTTTTTTTTTAATTTCTCGAAATAATCATAATATATATATCTCTTATTTCACGATTTTTTTTAATATATTCAATAGTTTTCGATATACAGATTTTTCTTTTTTTTAAATTAACAAAAGATATGGCAACATTTCAAAATGCTCCATGCGAAATTCTTTATGCCAAATTTTTCTGATTTTTTGTTTAAAATGCAGCATATTACTTGTAAAACATTTAAAAAATGATTTTAACTTAATTCTTTTGTATTTTCCGTTAAAAAATCATTAAAAATTTCCTATAACTGAAATTTAAAAAAATTACATGCGTTTAAAAAAATTTATTTCTAGTAACATTTGTTAACACATACATAAAGATAATTTTAAACAAAAAATCAGAAAATTTGGGCATAAAGAATTTCGCATGGAACATTTTGAAATCATGAAAACGACGAAAATATTCATTCTGAGAAAAAAAAAAATATGTGTGGCACTCGGGGACTGCCGCGGTAAAGCTATTGCATAGCATTTTTTATCAACTTATGCAAAAATACCGCGTCAATGTCTGCTGAAGTCTATCGCAGGATACCTTGCCGAAGTCTGCCAAGCTGAAATGTCGTTAGCCGGATTGTTAGGAATTTTTCTCGTTACGGAATTCTTAGATTCGGTCGCCGCGCTCAAAGCCCGCGATAAAAACTATGCAATAGCTTAATAAATTACCAAACAAAATTTGGTCGCGCTACGAAAATTAGATCGCGAGTTATAAGCATTTTAAATTTTTCGACCCTCACCGTGGGGGGTCTCCTGTCACCAAAAATTAACACTGACACATAATAAATTACCAAACAAAATTTGGCCGCGCTACGAAAATTAGACCGCGAGTTATAAGCATTTTAAGTTTTTCTACCCTCACCGTGGGGGGTCTAATGTCCCCAAAAATTAACACTGTCTCATAATAAATTACGAAACAAAATTTGGCCGCACTACGAAAATTAGATCGCGAGTTATAAGCATTTTAAATTTTTCGACCCTCACCGTGGGGGGGTCTCCTGTCACCAAAAATTAACACTGTCTTATAATAAATTACCAAACAATATTTTGCCAAGCTACCAAAATTAGATCGCGAGTTATAAGAAGTTTTAATTTTTCGACCCACACCGTGGGGTGTCTTCTGTCACCAACAATTAACAATGTCTCATAATAAATTACCAAACAAAATTTGGCCGCGCTACGAAAATTAGATCGCGAGTTATGAGCATTTTAAATTTTTCGATCCTCATCGTGGGGTGTCTCCTGTCACTAGAAATTAACAATGTCTCATAATAAGTTACCAAACAAAATTAGGCCGCGCTACGAAAATTAGATCGCGATTTATAAGCATTTTAAATTTTTCGACCCTCACCGTGGGGGGCTCCGGTCACCAAAAATTAACACTGTCTCATAATAAATTACCAAACAATATTTTGCCAAGCTATCAAAATTAGATCGCGAGTTATAAGCATTTTAAGTTTTACTACCCTCACCGTGGGGGGTCTCCTGTCACCAAAAATTAAAACTGTCTCATAATAAATTAACAAACAAAATTTGGCCGTGCTACGAAAATTAGATCGTGAGTTATAAGCATTTTAAATTTTTCGACCCTCACCGTGGGGGGCTCCTGTCACCAAAAATTAACACTGTCTCATAATAAATTACCAAACAAAATTTGGCCGCTCTACGAAAATTAGATCGCAAGTTATAAACATTTAAAATTTTTCGACCCCCATCGTGGGGGGTCTAATGTCCCCAAAAATTAACACTGCTTCATAATAAATTACCAAACAAAATTTGGCCGCGCTACAAAAATTAGATCGCGAGTTATAAGCATTTTAAATATTTCGACCCTCACCGTGGGGGGCTCCTGTCACCAAAAATTAACACTGTCTCATAATAAATTACCAAACAAAATTGGGCCGCTCTACGAAAATTAGATCGCAAGTTATAAGCATTTTAAATTTTTCGACTCCCAGCATGGGGGATCTCCTGTCACCAAAAATTAACACTGTCTCATAATAAATTACCAAACAAAATTTGGCCGCACTACGAAAATTAGATCGTGAGTTATAAGCATTTAAAACTTTTCGACCCTCATCGTGGGGGGGTCTAATGTCCCCAAAAATTAACACTGCCTCATTATAAATTACCAAACAAAATTTGGCCGCGCTACAACAATTAGATCGCGAGTTATAACGATTTTAAATTTTTCGACCCTCACCTTGGAGGGTCTCCTGTCACCAAAAATCAACATTGTCCCATAATAAATTACCAAACAAAATTTGGCCACGCTACGAAAATTAGATCGCGAGTTATAAGCATTTTAAATTTTTCGACCCTCACCGTGGGGTGTCTTCTGTCACCAACAATTAACAATGTCTCATAATAAATTACCAAACAAAATTTGGCCGCGCTACGAAAATTAGATCGCGAGTTGTAAGCATTTTAAATATTTCGACCCTCACCGTGGGGGGCTCCTGTCACCAAAAATTAACACTGTCTCATAATAAATTACCAAACAAAATTTGGCCGCGCTACGAAAATTAGATCGCGAGTTATAAGCATTTTAAATTTTTCGACCCTCACCGTGGGGGGCTCCTGTCACCAAAAATTAACACTGTCTCATAATAAATTACCAAACAATATTTTGCCAAGCTATCAAAATTAGATCGCGAGTTATAAGCATTTTATGTTTTACTACCCTCACCGTGGGGGGTCTCCTGTCACCAAAAATTAACACTGTCTCATAATAAATAACCAAACAAAATTTGGCCGCACTACGAAAATTAGATCGTGAGTTATAAGCATTTAAAACTTTTCGACCCTCATCGTGGGGGGGTCTAATGTCCCCAAAAATTAACACTGCCTCATTATAAATTACCAAACAAAATTTGGCCGCGCTACAACAATTAGATCGCGAGTTATAACGATTTTAAATTTTTCGACCCTCACCTTGGAGGGTCTCCTGTCACCAAAAATCAACATTGTCCCATAATAAATTACCAAACAAAATTTGGCCACGCTACGAAAATTAGATCGCGAGTTATAAGCATTTTAAATTTTTCGACCCTCACCGTGGGGTGTCTTCTGTCACCAACAATTAACAATGTCTCATAATAAATTACCAAACAAAATTTGGCCGCGCTACGAAAATTAGATCGCGAGTTGTAAGCATTTTAAATATTTCGACCCTCACCGTGGGGGGCTCCTGTCACCAAAAATTAACACTGTCTCATAATAAATTACCAAACAAAATTTGGCCGCGCTACGAAAATTAGATCGCGAGTTATAAGCATTTTAAATTTTTCGACCCTCACCGTGGGGGGCTCCTGTCACCAAAAATTAACACTGTCTCATAATAAATTACCAAACAATATTTTGCCAAGCTATCAAAATTAGATCGCGAGTTATAAGCATTTTATGTTTTACTACCCTCACCGTGGGGGGTCTCCTGTCACCAAAAATTAACACTGTCTCATAATAAATAACCAAACAAAATTTGGCCGCTCTACGAAAATTAGATCGCAAGTTATAAACATTTAAAATTTTTCGACCCTCATCGTGGGGAGTCTAATGTCCCCAAAAATTAACACTGCTTCATAATAAATTACCAAACAAAATTTGGCCGCGCTACAAAAATTAGATCGCGAGTTATAAGCATTTTAAATTTTTCGACCCTCACCTTGGAGAGTCTCCTGTCACCAAAAATCAACACTGTCCCATAATAAATTACCAAACAAAATTTGGCCGCGCTACGAAATTTAGATCGCGAGTTATAAGCATTTTAAATTTTTCGACTCTCACCGTGGGGGGGTCTCCTGTCACCAAAAATTAACACTGTCTTATAATAAATTACCAAATAATATTTTGCCAAGCTACAAAAATTAGATCGCGAGTTATAAGCATTTTTAACCCTTTCGTGGTTATAAGCGCGTATACGCGCCCAGAATACCACTTAATTTCAATTGCGAAATGCCATACTGACACCGGAATTTTTAAATGAAAATTTTAATTTTACAAAGAACGTAAAAAAAACATTTATATATTATGAAATAAATTTGTTTTTAAATTCCGGTGTCATGCAATAATTTTAGTATTTTATGCATAGAAGTGCTTTAACCGTCAAAGGGTTAATTTTTCGACCCTCACCGTGGGGTGTCTTCTCTCACCAACAATTAAAACTGTCTCATAATAAATTACCAAACAAAATTTGGCCGCGCTACGAAAATTAGATCGCGAGTTATAAGCATTTTAAATTTTTCGACCCTCACCGTGGGGGGCTCCTGTCAACAAAAATTAACACTGCCTCATAATAAATTACCAAACAAAATTTGGCCGCGCTACAAAAATTAGATCGCGAGTTATAAACATTTTAAATTTTTCGACCCTCATCGTGGGGGGCTCCTGTCCCCAAAAATTAACACTGTCTCATAGTAAATTACCAAACAAAATTTGGCCGCGCCACAAAAATTAGATCGCGAGTTATAAGCATTTTAAATTTTTCGACCCTCACCGTGGGGTGTCTTCTGTCACCAACAATTAACAATGTCTCATAATAAATTACCAAACAAAATTTGGCCGCTCTACGAAAATTAGATCGCAAGTTATAAGCATTTTAAATTTTTCGACTCCCACCATGTGGGATCTCCTGTCACCAAAAATTAACACTGTCTCATAATAAATTACCAAACAAAATTTGGCCGCACTACGAAAATTAGATCGTGAGTTATAAGCATTTAAAATTTTTAGACCCTCATCGTGGGGGGTCTAATGTCCCCAAAAATTAACACTGCCTCATTATAAATTACCAAACAAAATTTGGCCGCGCTACAACAATTAGATCGCGAGTTATAACGATTTTAAATTTTTCGACCCTCAACTTGTAGGGTCTCCTGTCACCAAAAATCAACATTGTCCCATAATAAATTACCAAACAAAATTTGGCCGCGCTACGAAAATTAGATCGTGAGTTATAAGCATTTTAAATTTTTCGACCCTCACCGTGGGGTGTCTTCTGTCACCAACAATTAACAATGTCTCATAATAAATTACCAAACAAAATTTGGCCGCGCTACGAAAATTAGATCGCGAGTTATAAGCATTTTAAATATTTCGACCCTCACCGTGGGGGGCTCCTGTCACCAAAAATTAACACTGTCTCATAATAAATTACCAAACAAAATTTGGCCGCTCTACGAAAATTAGATCGCAAGTTATAAGCATTTTAAATTTTTCGACTCCCACCATGGGGGATCTCCTGTCACCAAAAATTAACACTGTCTCATAATAAATTACCAAACAAAATTTGGCCGCACTACGAAAATTAGATCGTGAGTTATAAGCATTTAAAATTTTTCGACCCTCATCGTGGGGGGTCTGATGTCCCCAAAAATTAACACTGCCTCATAATAAATTACCAAACAAAATTTGGCCGCGCTACAACAATTAGATCGCGAGTTATAACGATTTTAAATTTTTCGACCCTCACCTTGGAGGGTCTCCTGTCAGCAAAAATCAACATTGTCCCATAATAAATTATCAAACAAAATTTGGCCGCGCTACTAAAATTAGATCGCGAGTTATAAGCATTTTAAATTTTTTGACCCTCACCGTGGGGGGTCTCCTGTCACCAAAAATTAGCACTGTCTTATAATAAATAACCAAACAATATTTTGCCAAGCTACCAAAATTAGATCGCAAGTTATAAGCATTTTTAATTTTTCGACCCTCACCGTGGGGTGTGTTCTGTCACCAACAATTAACAATGTCTCATAATAAATTACCAAACAAAATTTGGCCGCGCTACGAAAATTAGATCGCGAGTTATGAGCATTTTAAATTTTTCGATCCTCACCGTCTGGGGTCTCCTGTCACCAAAAATTAGCACTGTCTCATAATAAATTACCAAACAAGTTTGGCCGTGCTACGAAGATTAGATCGCGAGTTATAAGCATTTTAAATTTTTCGACCCTCACCGTGGGGTGTCTCCTATCACCAGAAATTAACAATGTCTCATAATAAATTACCAAACTAAGTTTGGCCGCGCTAAGAAAGTTAGATCGCGAGTTATAAGCATTTTAAATTTTTCGACCCTCACGGTGGGGGGTCCCTTGTCACCAAAATAAATAAGACCACGAAAATAAAAACTGTCTCAAAATAAATTACCAAACAAAATTTGGCCGCGCTATGAAAATTAAATCATAAGAAACATAAGTTTGAGACTTGATATTCTAATATCTGAAAAATACCGCATCAATGTCTGCCGAAGTCTACCGAAGGATACCGTCCCGAAGTTTTCCGAACGGAAACGACGTTAGCCGAGTGTTAGGTTTTTTCGTTACGGATGTGTTAGGATTTTCCGCGTTACGGAATTTTTGGATTCGGTCACCGCGCTCAAAGCCCGCGATAAAAGCTATGCAATAGCTTAACAGGTTTTAGTAACTACAGTGGTTATAATTGCTTAATATTTTCCTACTAACACAGTTTCAGCTATTAAGGGATATAATATCATTTCTAGCTTATATGTGTTTTATGTTTTTATGGTAAATTCACATAAAATATGTGGCTTCAACAGTAATTCATGCAAAGGATGTCAAGTATCTGAATTTTAAAAAATCTTCTCAAAAGTAACATTTTGTATTTTCTAATGAAATTTTTTCCCATTTTACTGGAAATATTCATGGTATAAATACCTCTTATTGTACAAATTTTTGTTAAATATATTAAATATTTTTAATATTTTAAATCTATTAATATTTTTTAATTTACGCTAAAAAGATTGGGGACTAAAAGCAATTCCTCTAAATACATTATAAACAAACGCTTAAAGAAACAGTTAAAAGTTACAGTTAAAGTATCGTTTTGCGAAATCACAAAATTAATAAATTCAGTGCAAAATAATATCATTTTGTATGGTAAAACTAAGAACTAGGCTAAATTTGACGGATGTGAATCGGCAAAAAAGTAAACAAAGGGGCGTGGCCGAATCAGCTGATTGGACAAAAATGCTTGTAACTCCAGTAAAAATAGTCGAAATTTAAAAATTATTTTTGTGTTCAATAGCAGGGAGATCATATAATGTTATTATACTAAAAATGAAAATTCGACAATTTGATGATTTTTTGCTATTTTGAAAGTCTACTGTAGCCTTAAAACTGAACATAAACAGGTTGAGCTTGGCGGGTTGTTACATTTAAGAAATATGATGTTTTAAGAACGCATGATTTATACAGTCATACCTCAATTAGGCTTGTTTCCTTGGTTCATGTATTGAAATTATTCATACAAACACTTCTCATGAAGTAGCATATCATCCTTTATGACATCAGAAATCTTTAAATAATAAGATCTTAATAATAAAAAAAATCAGAATACTTCTTTAAAAGCAATGTTTTTTGTGAAATATCTATTGTCATTTAGCAGTTTCCGCTCATTATTCAATCGTCGTCGCCTTCTTGCAATGGGACTTTCGTCTTCGCTCATTGCATTTAAAAAAATTATAACAATGTAAATCTTCCATTTTTTTTAGCTAATATTAAAAGAAAACATTTTATAAGTTAGAAAACATATGTCAACAGTAAAGAGTAAACAATCACTCGTGAGTCATGATGTAACAATGGAATCATTCTCAGGAGTCATTCACGGCTGTAAAAAAAAAATAAAGCAACCCGAATATAAAAATTCTAACAATATTGCATTTAAACCGCATCATCGTTTCCTTAAATAAAAAGTTTTAGAGCGGGCGGCGGCGACACAAATGACTACGTCATCGAGTTACGGGATGAAATTGGTGACAAATTAAAGATAAAATAAAGTATTTTAAGAATATTTCGGTCTGCCTGCGCATATTCTGGTACAAACCCTCGGCAGACAGAAATTTATAACAAAAAATGACGTTATAATGTAAAATTCAATGTGACCATATCGAGTTACTGGATGAAATCATGATGTAGGACAAGATTATTAGATGTAGATTAAGGAGTGACTGGTCTGTTTCGTCATTTCTTGGTACGATATGAGTAACAGCGTGCGCCAACTCGCCATTTTGGCGTCACTTTCACGTCATCGAGTTACGGGATGAAATTGGTGCCAAATTAAAGGTAAAATAAAGTATTTTAAGAATATGTCGGTCTGCCTGCGCATATCCTGGTACAAATTTTCGGGAGACTGAAACATATAACAAAAAATGACGTTATAATGTAAAATTCAATATGACTACGTTATCGAGTTACGGGATGAAATCATGATGTAGGATAAGATTATTAGGTGTAGATATAGGAATGACTGGTCTGCCTCGTCATTTCTTGGTACGATATGAGTAACAGCGGGCGCCAACTCGCCATTTTGGCGTCACTTTCACGTCAACGAGTTACGGGATGAAATTGGTGCCAAATTAAAGGTAAAATAAAGTATTTTAAGATCATTTTGGTCTGTCTGCGCATATCCTAGAACAAACCTTCGTTGGACTGAAATTTATAACAAATTATGTTTCATATTGTACAATAAAAAATCTAATGACTTATTTTACATAACTTAACTTCGCAATCGACTTTCACGCTAATTTCATGGTTTAGGAAAAGATTTTTATTAGTAAGCGAGAAAACGACCGATTTGGCATATCATGAATTGTATTGTATATTATAACATTATTTTTTTTATATAAATTTCAGTCTGCCAAGGATTTGTACCAGGATATGTGCAGGCAGACCAAAATATTCTTAAAATACTTTATTTTTCCTTTAATTTGGCTCCAATTTCATCCCGTAACACGATGACATGAAAGTGACGCCAAAATCACGAGTTGGCGCCCGCTGTTACTCATATCGTACCAAGAAACGACGAGGCAGACCAGTCATTCCTTAACCTACAACTAATAATCTTGTCCTAAATCATGATTTCATCCCGTAATTCGATGACGTAGTCATATTGAATTTTACATTATAACGTCATTTTTTTGTTATAAATTTCAGTCTCCCGAGTGTTTGTACGAGGATATGTGCAGGCAGGTCGAAATATTATTAAAATACTTTATTTTCCTTTAATTTGGCACCAATTTCATCCCGTAACTCGATGACGTGAAAGTGACGCCAAAATAGCGAGTTGGCGCCCGCTGTTACTCATATCGTACCAAGAAATGACGAGGCAGAGCAGTCACTCCTTAAGCTACACCTAATAATCTTATCCTACATCATGATTTCACCCAGTAACTCGATGACGTAGTCATTCGTGTCGTCGCCGCCCGGTCTATTTTAATTAAATATTGTTTTTGAAATCGTAAAAAGATTTCAGAACGCAGTAAAATGTAGTGACGTCATTTACAACTTAGCATATACCTTATCCATGAACTTCCTTATGTCAGCGTATACTTTCTTTCTTTAACGTATATTCTCTGCTATTTTTACGACTACAACTGTGTTTACATACCTTCTTTTGCTTCTTTATAACAGCTCCATGTTTTATCAGAAATCAATCATTTATATTTTTCAAAATTCAGAAAATGTTATTAGACATGGACTAATAAAATTGCATACTTTCAGCTTTTTGATACGAATTCAGTAAATGTGGAGAAAAAGAATTCACACAAATGCGTTTTAAAATACATTTTTCTAAAGTAAAAATGCTATATTATTAGAGCAATTGTATTATTGTAAAAGTAAAATTGTTATGAAGTATCTTTTAATAAACTAAAATTCAATAAATTAATTAATAAAAACGAAATAAAACTTAAACTCACCGAGTTTATAATATGTGATTTTTTTGACATGTTTATTAATCTTGAGATTTCAATGTTAATTAGCACGTATTTCAATATTAATTTTTTTTTCCATTTTTATGAGAAAATGGCTACAAAAAGATACAGTAATCTACATTTTATACCATTTTTCTTGATGAGTTCAAGTATTAGATGAATATCTTCAGTTCAGAGTTATTAGTCGTTGATATCGTCTTTTTTTTGAGGTCTTATATTTTTTTTAGAACAAAGAAAGAATGGATCAAACAAACGAAATTTTAGCTAAAATGTTTTTTAAAAATTTTATTGGTGTGGTGCCTATACGATTACCTCTACCTATATTGCTATATTTTATTTTTAGAAATATTAAATTAGCGCCAAACAGTTTTAAATAACAATTTGTTTTTTAATTTATGTAAGGGATATCTTTCAATGTAATGAAAAAATAACTATTAATAACTATGCTTCAACGACAATTAAATTCAGATTATGTTAATGTTTGCATATTTTCATATACAGATGAGTATAATGTTCTGCCTGAAATAATACTCGTTATACGAAATAAAAACAGATTTAAAGAGGCTAAGTTAAAGAATAAAAGTTATAAAATATTCTAAAATTGAAATTAAATTTGAGATTTAATGTAGAAATTCAAAATCTGGCAGATACAGTAACACTCTCTTGGATAGCATTTTTCTATACTTCAACAGCAATCAAATTCAGATTAAGTTAATGTTTGCGTATTTTCAGAGCCTGATTACTAACGGGGCACTCTCTCCCCAGTAAAATTACATAGAAATTTTCGCCTTGTTTAAACGCCCTTTTCAATCAAAATTACTATCATGAATAAGGAAAAAATTTCTATTTACTTTTTCTGGTGGGAGAGTGTCCCGTTGATAATCAGGCCCTGCATATTTTCACTTACAGGTGAGTATAATGTTCTACTTGAAAATAATACGTTTTACCAAATAAAAATAGCTTTAAAGAGGTGGAGTTAGACAGTAAAAGTATAAAATATTCTCAAATGAAAAATAAATTTGAGATTTAAAGTACAAATTTAAAATCAGTAAAATACAGTAACATCGTCTTGGACAGCTTTTTCCTATATTTCAACAACAATTCAATTTAAATTACATTAATATTTGCGTAATTTCACACAGTGATAAATATAGTGTTTTGACTGGTTATACTCGTTTTGCGAAATAAAAACAGCTTTGAAGCTGTTTTCATTCGGCAGAACAAGCATTTAGACATATGTTGACATATGTAGGCGAAAATATACAATGAAAGCTATAAAATATTCTAAAATGTAAATTAAATTTTAGATTTAATGTAAAAATTTAAAATCAATTAGATACGACAACAGTACCCTGGACATTATTTGTTTACACTTCAACAACAATCAGATTCAGATTACGTTATTACCGTAATTTCGGGTGTATAAGCCGCGGATCAAACAATTCTTTTTGGACCCAGAAATTTTATTTGTTGATTGAAGACAAATATTTACGGCGATCTAAATAGTCATATTTGTTTCTTAAAAAATTCTGGGTCGAAAAAGAATTGTTTGACCTGCGGCTTATACACCCGAAATTACGGTACTTGCGTACATTAATATACAGATAAATGTAGTTTTATGCCTGAAAGGAATACGTGTTTGTTCAATGAAAAACGGCTTAAATAGGCGAAATTAGACATCAAGTGTGGAATTTTAAAATGGAAATTAAATATCAGATTTAATGTCCACATTTAAAATCTGTCATATACGCTTCCAGTGTCCATGATAGCATTTTTCTATATTTCAATAGCAATCAAATTTAGATTACGATAACGTTTGCGTATTTTATTTTCATATAGAGGAGTATAATGTTATGCCTTAAAATAATACGTTCGACTAAATGAAAATAGCTTTGAAGAGGCGAAGTTAGACATCAAGAGTTATGTAGAAATTAAGAATCAGACAGATACAGTTTATGACAGAAATTTTCTATGCTTCAACAACAATAAAATTTACATTACGTTAATATTTGTGTATTTTTACATACATATGCATATAGTGTTTTGTCTTAAAATAATATTTTTGGCCAAATAAAAACAATTTTAAAGAGGAGAAGTTAAATAATAAAAGTTATAAAATAGTCTAAAGTAGAATTTAATTTCAGATTTAATGAACAAATTTAAAATCAGTCAGATACGGTAACATTACCCTGGACAGCGTTTTTATATGCATCATCAACAATCGAATTCAGATTACGTTAATGTTTATGTATTTTCACATACAGATGATCATAATGTTCTGCTTGAAAGTAAAACTTGCTTGATCAAGTAAAAACAGCTTTAAAGTGGCGAAGTTAGACAATAAGAGTTATAAAATATTCTAAAATGGAAATTAAATTTCAGATTTAATATGCAAATTTAACCACTTAATCGTCACGCCCGAGACATTCAAGGGTTGCAAGTATCACGGCTTTTATTCAGAATTGTTTGATTCCCACCAGATTTATAAAATGTTGTAATTGGTTTTATTCTTGTATCACTGTACTTGTCATTAAATAAGATGAATATTTTTTTCAAAAAAGTGGTGGCAATAATGAATTTGAATTTTTAATTCGTAATTTAATGCGAACATTAAGGGGTTAAAATGAGAGAGATACAGTAACACTGTTCTGGACAGCATTTTTCTATACTTCAACCGCAATCAAATTCAGATTATGTTAATGTTTGCGTAATTTCATATGCAGATAAATATAGTGTTCTGTTTGAAACTATACTTATTTGGCCAAATAAAAATAGCTCGAAGTAAGTTAGACAAAAAGAATTATAAAATATTTTAAATTTTAAATTAAAGTTGTGATTTAATGTACAAATTTAAAATCAGTCAGATACGGTAACACAGCTCTGAACAGCCTTTTCTATACTTCATCAGCAATCAAATTTTGATTGCGTTAATATTTACGCATTTTCAGCTACAGGTGACCATAATGTTCTGCTGGAAATAATATTATTTGGCCAAATAAAAACAGTTTTAAAAAGGCAAAGTTAATGGCGACAATAAGAGTTATAAAATATTACAATATAGAAATTAAATTTGAGATTTAATGTACAAATTTAACATTTATACTTTTAATATATAGAAATACATTTGAATTATTACATTGCGTCTTGCGAAAAATCTACATTTAACGGTTTTTTATTAAAACTATCGTACATTCTAGTAAATATCCTTGAAGAAAAACATCCCCATAAACATAATTTAAACTTTTAATATTAGCATGTAATAGAACAGATATTAAAAATTTACCAAAAACTAATAAAGCATTTGGATAACCAACAGAATTCTAACAAAAATAGTATCTTGATTAAAAAAACACTTTAAAAAAAAAAAAAATTCTATAAAAAACAAATTACATTTTCAAACATTACTATTTTGCAAAAAGTAATTTAAAATATGTAAAATATTACTTATCAAAATATTAATATAAAACGATAAAATATAACATAAAAATCCTTTAAAAAATTAAATAAACTTTTTAAACTAAGTAGAATAATAGCAAAAACGTATTCGTTTGAATAAGGATATTATTCATTTAAAGAAAACATTTTTTGATTGCAGAAAAAATATTTTCTTTTGAAGAAATACTTTTAAGGTTCAGACAATAATCCAATTTTTAAAGGGGAATTTTTTTCCATTATATAGATGAACGATTTTTGCTTTTGTACCATCTCAATTTTTCAAGTAAAAAAACTTTATCTGAATCTAAAGTAATGCATTGAAAATCGTAATGTTATAAACTTTAGGGGAAGATCAAATTTTCAATAATTTGAAATTCAAAACTTCAGAGAAAGTTTTATTATTATTATTATTATTCCATTGTCGTATATAATAGAGAAATTCAATTCTCAAAAATATGTTGATGTAATTAAATCTGTAGTACGACCAGTAAATATATGCTAATTAAAAACACTCTTTAAACAGCTCATGTAATCTTTTCAGGTGCGTTCGTAATTAGGTAAATGCGTAGCGCATATATTCGCCGTTCAATCCGTCCTTCTGTCCGCGTATAACAGAGCAAAAACTACCCAACCGAATCATTTGAAATTTAAAATTTATAATTTTTTCAAAATATTTACGAATCATTTCAAATTTTATGACATTCGGATGTATTGTTAGATTACGGGGACAATCAAAAGTATTCTGGTACATTACTATGAATAGGAAAAATAGTTTCAAGTGAATTTTAATGATGTTACACTCTTTCGAACATAATAAAATTGATATGCTTTTAAGAATTATATACTAAAATATAAATTCTGCAGAATCTGCTGTCCAAAGAAAATTTGTTATTAATTTACAGGGCCAAACAAAATTATTCCATTGCAGATTGGTATAGAGGGAAACATTATTTTGGAAGCGTTTTAATTATATTAAACTCTTTCACATTATATCAAACTGATATTTGTTGTTGAGGTTTACTAAAAGTTACTTTCTGTATAATAGAAAATAGATATTATTCACAGAGATACACAAAAGATTTCGTTAATATAGTGTATCCGATGTACTGTATACCATTACACCAAGGTCTGAATATGTTAAAAACTTCATTATAGTATGAATTCACCTCATTTGCTACGCTTGACGTGCAATTTTCCAAATTGTTTATTTAATATAATTATTTATTTAGCAGACTGCCACACAAACTTGTTGCAGAATGCATATGGCTATTGGTAACTATGCATTTACGGCATGCTACCATATTTAGTATTTAAATATTATCAGTAATCGCCATACAGAATGTCCAGATTAATTTTTAAGACTATAGAAGTCATGTTGTATCGCATACATAAGAAGAATTTTTGTATAGGATTATTTGATTTGTTTTATTTTATTGAATTGACCTAACATTTGACCTGTGCACAGGACGTCAGGCACTAACTTATAACTCATCTTCGATATACAAGTATGAGATCGTGCAAAGAAATTTACAATTTCACAGAACTACAACGTGGACCTCAACAGTGGGTGCGCAATGGAGCCAGCGGAATTCAAACCCGCAATCCACCTATGCTCTCAAGCGATTAGTGGTCTGTGCCTTAACCCCTTCGCAAGGAATGCCTTTTACAAAATTTTTAATGTTTTGTCACCAGTTATTAAAATGAGAAATTTGAACTTCAAAAATCAAGAAAACGCTCTGATTAACTAAGAGAAATTTTACAGTAAAATTTTACTGGTGGGGATAAGCAAGGATTCTGAGCAAGTTCTGTGGCACATATACGGGTCGCTCGTCCCCAAGGGATTAATTTATCAGCCACGGTGTCCCCTTTTATAGAAATGTAACATGTAGGTTTCAATCTTTTTGAGGCAGATAAATAATTAAACTTCAAATCGACGTGGAGTATCAGTTATAATTTAATCAAACAGTTATTTTCATGAAAAATCTTCAACAGACTCATTTTGCTTTCTGAAAAGTATGACACAATCATGAAAATTACTGGAAGTTACCTATGTGTTATCACTTTATCAGTAATATTCAATTATGTAGCGTGTAGCTCAATGTATGGAAAAGAATCTGGTTACGTACGCATTGTCGTAATACTATAGCAAAAGCATATTAATCTCCACGAAAATACCTTTAAATTATTTTGATAAATAACTCCTGAAATATTTAAAAATATTTTAAGAAACAAAAACAAATAAGGTAAATTTTGATACAAAGAAATTATATAATTTATAAGTTTTTTAAGCATCCAGTTGTCATGATAAATTATGAAAATTAACAATTTATTTTAATTTAAACTATAAAAAATTATAAAAGGATCAAGGTAGAATAAATAACCAAGATTTTATACTTGTATGATAATAATTGAAATCAAAGGTAAAAAAATGTAATTGATCAAGAAACATTCAACAACTGAAACTATAATTGAATTATTTCATTTTTTTTATATGCAGTGATTTTTTTTATAATAAAAAATATTGAAAGCAACTCGCAGTATTTCAATAATTTTAAAATAATATAATTAACATTTAAAAATAATACTATGTGTAGTCAGCTCTTTTATGAATTAATATCTTGCAATTCTGCAACGTTTATATTTAACCTAAATTTGAAGCTTTAAATATATTTAGTACTTGACACAAGAATCTCTTCAAATTAATTGAATACTTATATTTAGATGAAACTCGACATGGAACGATGGTGACAATATTTCAAAGTAACTAATTTCTTTACCCATAAATTAAAAGGTATAGAAATAATTATATACGTATAGTAATAATGATACAAAAAAAAAATCATTTTTTTATAAATTCAGATATTTGATTTATCAGCACCAAAATCTATTCATTTACTGAGTTTTAGATGTAAATTTGCATAATTATAAATTATGTCACATTAACAGTCCTGCAGAGAATGAAGTTCAAAGTTAATTTGTTAAGGATATCATTGCAAAAAGTAAGACACACACTGCGTAAAAAACGGTGTATGTAAATAAAATTATCGTTAAAAAGTTCTTGGTCATATGAATGAAAGCATGACAGCTAGAATGTATTATAATCGCATAATATATTTTTTTAATCTACTTTTTTTTCACTATATCCCTCAACCCATTTCCCGGTAGTTTTGCGTTGACTCAAGGGTCCATATCTAAATTAGTTACCTACCCACCACAATTTTTAAATTCAGGGCTGCCAAATGGTCTGCTAACTGATCATCAATATTTTATTAGAAAGATTTTTGTTTTGTATATTTGTTACAAATTGCGCAAAAAATCCTTTCGGATTATAGTTTTCGAGCAAATGCTGTAGAAACTTACTATGAAACTTTCTGTTAAAAAATATCGGTGTTTAGTTTGCGGTTCTTTTGGGAGCCCTGTAAATTCAAAAATTAGACTTACTTAATGACGCAAAATTTTAATAGCAGATAAAGGAAAAAATATTTTTCAGAATTTGTTGTAGCAAACGACGTTCAGCTAAAAATTAGACAGTGGCAAAGGAACTTCGTAAAAATAAGAGAAGCTGGGCCATATTGTGGAAAGACAATGCCAAGGATCATTTCATTCTTCAATTCATTCATGTCGGAAGATTCCTTCTCAGTGTTGCACTTTTCACAAACAGAAATGCAAAATATAAGCCTATAATAAGATCATCAACTCTTTAATCTAGTTAAAATATTTTTTCCGTTATACTTGATGCGTTGAAATTTAATTCATGGACGATTCTGAATACAATATCTACACTCTCATTTATCAAAAGTTCATTTTTTTCTGTTATTTTGTTTAAAATGCTTTATAAATCTGTTATAACTAATTTTAAAGAACTTCTCGTTATAAATACACAGGGATCGTACAGTTCTACCACTAAATTTTAAGAATATTTTTGAAGTGTTTCACTGCAGAAAAATATCGTAAAATTTGTGAATGAAGGTGGGGATTACGAATCTTGTGGTTTAAAAATTAAATGTAAATTTTCTTATTTTTAATGGCCCCACCAGTGGCCGAGAGGTTCTGACCTCAAACTGGTAGACGGTAGGTGCTGGGTTCGAACCCAATCGCGACCGTCGGCCTAACCGTTCGAAGTTTTCCGTGGTTTTCTTCGAACCTTGCGTAAATGCGGGTTAGGTTCCCTTAGAAAGACCCCCACGGAGGGCAACCCACCCCATAGGGCCTATATCCCATAGCGTAGATAATCGGCTGACAAAAATACACCATGCACCTCTTATTTTTAATAGTGGTGCCAGAGTCCTTGGAAATTCCAAGGAGTGTGCGAACCTTGATACAGTCGATTCTGTCGATTTTAATTTGAAATCGGATAAATTGAAATTTCGCTTAATTCGAACCAACAAAATTTTTAATTGTAGAAAAAAACATGAAAATTTTTTAATAATTCGAACTAATTTTATCTTTACCTCGTTTACTTGCACCTAACGATAATTTCTGCATTTCATTTTTCCTTACTTTCTTACGGGCTTCAGATCCTTAAAATAACTTTCTTTCTTTCATTTACACCAGGATTGTTTCTAACTAGTAACATATAATCCCATGAATATGATATCCGTTTTCTTAGTGCCATCAATGACACCTCCACCCATTATTCCATTGTGCTTGTTCCTAATCCTTTAATTAGTTTATGCATTTATATCTTCTAATTTAATATTAAGACATATTCTAATGATAACAGCCGAAATAAATTCTAAAAATACTACAATATTAATTCTTTTGTAACAGCATTTCTTTAACGATGTTTTTCTCTCATACTTTCCATCATTGGAATGTTTTTTGAGGTCCCGACTAGTTCGTATTAACGAGAGCCGACTGTACGTAGCAGCATCAAGTGGTTGAGTTTCTGATGACGTTTTTGTTGTTTGGAGGTGTGTTTGAAGCCGAGGAAGAGCGCTGAAAGATTTTTGTCGCTGCTGATGTCTAATCGCAAAAATAAATTATTCCGAAAAGGTATACTTCAGAAAATATTTTTTTCCCGAATTCCTCCGATGATGTAATTTTAATTGCGATCGACAACGCATTTCTGTCAGTTCCGTCAGCGGCTCGAAATGTGACAAATTGGCAAATATTGAATTTGTGAAATCGTGAAATAATGACAAATATTGTTCCGGTTCGTGAAATTATAGTAAATATCTCTCCGCTTCTTACTTTGATTAAAATATATTCTTTCAGCTTTATATCTATAACTTATTGTCTGCTCAGTATTTTTTTCTTTATTTTATAGAATCTTGAATGCATTTTTAAATTGCTCTTACATGGTTAGACATAAGTTTGTCTATTCTTTCAAAAATATTTTTTAGTCAGCACTAGTTTTGAAATGGGATGTGAATTTTTCCATTTCGAATCCTGCATCCGTCCAGGATTAGTATTAATTTTTCTGGAATTATTTAGAATCGTGAATGTATTTTTGAAATCTTTTTATATGGTTAGATGTAAATTTGTCTATACTTTCAAAAATATTTTATTCAGTACTATTTTGAAATACCGTACCGGTTCGTGGATTTTTCCATTTCGAGTTCTGGTTCCGTACGAGATTAGTATTGGTGGAAGTGTCAACTGAGCAAAAACATTTGGTCAAATCCAAATCACAGAATGTGTTCTAAGCATTTTTCAGATGTTCTGAAGTTGTTCGAAGCTGTGTCCGTAAATATGGATTCGAACTTTATGAGAGAATAAAAAGTTTTTTGATCAAATCGGTTTTTTTATTCATAAGCAATAAGGTCCAGTGCTTCTCTGAAATTTACTCATAATTATTTAATTCAGCAATGTAGCGTAAACAGACGTGGTGCGATAATTTCTTCTAGAAGAGCTAAGCCCTTCTGAAATATTCCAGGGGAAGACACAGCTTACCCATTTCCCAGGCTCATACGCTTATGAAATTAATAAACTTCAGCCTCACAATTTTGGCGATTAATTGGTAATATTGTTATTATGCGAAATTTACTTTTTTTATAATGACTTATTTTTATCTCTAAAACTAACGATTCTCCACTAAATATTGGAAATATTGGAAACAGCTTGGTGCATTCTCATTCGTAAATAATGTACATTAACATGTTAGTATATTAAAAGAATTTTAATATTAGACTGTCAATTTTTTTTCATCACATTCATTACCAATTCAATATAAGTATCACGAAGTTCCATTAAAAATTAACCAAATTTATTTAGAATTTTACTTTAGCAAGATCATTATGTTTTTTTCAATCTTATATTTTGTTTATTAAATTATATTGGTAAAATCTGTAATGATTAATTTAACAAAAAATGAGGCATAAAAAAAGAGATATTTGCCCTATCTTTTATCAAATAAAAATCGATTTGGAAAAAAAAATCTAGACATTTATCCTATAAAGTGCAATTACTTTATAAGATATATTACGAAAGATAAAATACTAATCTTCATTTATTAAGAATTACTTTAACGACTTCGGATAAATTTCAGTTTCGCAGATAATATCAGGTTAAAAGTTTCCACCTTCTCTTTTTAAGTTTTTTTTAATAACTTTTTTAAGGCATGTGCCTACCGTCAGGGGCACTTTTTTCGAAAAATATAAAATTGTTTTAAACCACGTGCTATTTTAGTTAAAGCATTGAATGGAAATATAAATTCATAGGAACTTTTGAAATATAGGCAATATTTAGCTAAATTTCTGCAAATATATGCGTTCATGCCAAAACATCTGTAACAAAATCTGTTCAACGCATTTCTCCATTTTAAGTGCGTTTGTAATCATGTAAATACCTAGAACTTATCGTCATCGTTCTATCCGTCCGTCTGTCTGTCCGTCTGTCCGCATACAACAACGCAAAAACCACCCAACCGAGTCGTTTGAAATTTAAAATGTATAATTATTAATATATTTTATTAACTCACATTAAATTTTATTAAAATTGTATCTATAGCTCAATTGCGAGAGAATCAAAAGTATTCCGTATGGAGAACGGGTAATGTCGAAAATATAGAGGGTGTTATATATTTCATTTGAATTCAATAATTTATTTATTCCAATTTTTCACGTTCATTGTGTTTGAAATTTTTCTATTTTCATTCTGAAGATGACTCGGTGAAAAGGAGTTGAACCATGTAAATTTTTGGTATTAGGTACCCTGGGGTAATAACGCCACGTTAAGGTTCTACCAATTTTCACGGCTCAGTTTTAGTTTGTATTTTTCAAACAAATATATGATTTGATACAGCAATTCATTGACTATCTATATAAAAAAAATAATTTAACAGATATGTATTCATAAAATGTAATGGCCTGATTTCTTGACCAATGCTAATTGGCGTTATTACCCACCTATATGGCTAATAACGCCACGCAAACAAAACTATGAAATAAGATGGAATAATTGCATGTAGATTGCCCAATTCTAAAAATACAAACTCTTTTAACTTAGAAATTGACAAATAGCATTCTAAGCTATTGAAAATGTTCAATTTTTTGTGAAAGTGTAAAAAAAATAAAGGTGTGGTGTGTGTGTGGGGGGGGGGGAGAGGATGAGGCAAAAGAATATCAGACCGTGAGCTTCTTTTTGCTTAAAAAGGACCGCTTAAATGGAATTATTACAAACATTGCACAGTTTTAACTGTGTTTGTTTGAATCAGTATTTAGGATTTAGCTCGGACACTGTAGGGAATCAACCGGGGTATTAATGCCAAGGATTGGCGTTATTACCCTGTTATAGTTATTGCGCTGTACATTTTAAATTACAAATTATCTCGAGAAGATATCCAAAATCTTCAACAACATTTTGAAAGTCCATGAAATGTACTACAAATTTATGTAATTAATAAAGAATTTCCGGATAAAAAAAATAGTCTTCACATCACAAAACGTATCTCGCAAATTTTAAATCAAGCGTTAATTTTAGTTGCTTGTAAAAACAATAAGACCTAAAAATGAAACAAATTAACTTGAAGCTGTTTTTTGCGATTTATATGACTCAAAAGCCTTCCGCGCAGAGCACATGGGTGTCATTTACCAGATTATTTCATAATTATGCATAATATTAGCACTTGGCGTTGTTACCCCGCCTGGCGATATTACACCAGACCACCTTATTTTAAATGTTTTATTAATACAGTAACGTTTTATATGGAAAATAATTATTTATTATATAAGTTCTTACCTTTTCGTTGTAGAATTTGTATTATTATTATTAAAAAAATATTCCATTACACTGCGGTCAATCGGAAAAATAGTTTCGTGAACATTTTAATGATATTACACTCTATCGAACAGAATACAATTCATAATGTATACTCTGTGCATTCTAGGGCACAAGAAATATTTATTATTAATATACAGGGCCACAAAAATGTTTACTATTACAAAATGGTATAGGGGGGGGGGACATTATTTGGGTGCATTTAAATTGTATTAAACAATTTCAAATTTTATGAAATTAATGTATGTTACTGACAAGGAAGGTCTCCATACTGGGCATACTCAGATTTTTTTGAAAAAAAAAATATTAATTAAGCTACTCAAGTATCTAATAAAGGATCAGAGAAAATTAGCGGCGGAATTGCAGAAAAAGCATGTAAAAAAATAAAATAGTTTCGAATATTTGGCTTGAAAACACAAAAGTGTCACACGATTGCAGAGTGCAGCACTTTTCCCAACCAAAAGCAAACGATTTTAATGCAACTGAAAACTTTTGGATTTTTAGAATCCGCGCAAATGGTGTTTGATGAATTTAAACATAAACAATGAGAGAGTTTAATATATTTTATACACATATATATATATATATTAAAGTGCATATGTATATATTATTTGTTGCTGTAGTTATTTTATTTACTTCTGGAAAAAATATTTTCATATATAAAAAATTCTTATTCCGTTAAATTATTTCCATACATTTAAGCACATTCAAAAATAAAAGTTAGATATTTCCATAGCAACAAAATCGAATTGACAATGCTCAACTGGACTTTGAACTTGAAACAATTTTAATTAATTTAAATTTGAATTTCGTTTAAAATCTCAAATTTTAAAGGTTAAATTTGAATTAAATACATGATACAATTATGATTAAATACATTCGTTATACATCAATATAACGAAATTAAATTTAAAACAAACTAAAACTGACAAAAACAAATATTTCATTTATCTAAACACGTTAAACATGAAACTTTTTTCCTTTAAAATGCATTTGACATAAAAGAAACAAACATTTTTTGAAATTGCTTTTCATCGCCAACCAATGATAAATCGCCAAATAACGAAATTTTCATTATTTTTTTACGGACAGGGAACGGAGGTTCCGCCGAAATTTTTTTTATAAACGTATATATCCTCATAAGAAGAACATTCTGTATTTTTTTAGATTTTTCGGAGTATGCCCGTATGGAGACCTTCCTTGTGAGGTTTACTGCAAGTTTATTCCTGTATAATAGAAAACATTTAGTATTTACAAGGACAAAGAAAAGATTTCGTATTCTGAATTGTATCCGAAGTATTGTATATTTAAACAAAATCATTATTGTACGAACGCACCTCATTTGCTAAGTCTGAGGTGCAATTACCGACATATCTTAAGCAGTATATTAACAATTCTCTTATCTGTGTTATGAAGCAAAATATTTGCAATATTCCTTACATTTACTATCATATACAAATTTTGTGTACAAAACACCATTTTTGTATGAACAAATATGTATTTTGCAAAAAGGGCTTTCAACCCTTTCTTGCGCAGTGTTGCCGGGCCGGCAATACCTAATTTTAATTCCAAACTTGCAAATGGCACCAGTAATATTTTAATATAATTTTGCTTTTACAATGAAAGCTTAAATTAAGGAATTCGTAATATCTAGCCAAGTCCTTTATAAATTCCGGTGTCAATCGAAAATTTCTCATTTTACGAATAGAATTTGCTTGCGCCGGAAAGAGTTAAATGTATTTATGAATGAAAGGCTTGTAAATGAATTTAACAAGCTATATTTTACTTCATAACATACCCATAGATAAACAAAATCTTGTCACAAAGTTTCTTAAAGACTTTTTAAAAAAGATGTTTCCCGTAAAAGTTTTCAATAAAAAACGCAGTTCTCCAGAAAATTAAGATTTTTATTGCAAATTAAGATTTTTATACACTGTAAAATAAATCAGTCAAATTTATGACAAAAACTGCTGGCAGTAATGTTGCCAGCAGTTTTTGCCTTACATATCGCAGCAAAATTAGATGTAATAAAGAAATGTACATTTAATTTTATTGCGATTTTTACATAAAAAACTACTGGCATCATTGCTACCAGCAGTTTTTGTGATAAATTTGACTGATTTATTTTACAAAGTAGAGCACAAAAAGGGTTTATAAAGTTTACAATTCATGTTATTTGTAGGTGTTTATATATTGTGTATTTGTTATATGTTATAAAGTTGTCTATTAAAATGTATTATTTACTTTTTTGAGGCTCTCTAAACTGCGACTTTTGGGTTCAGAAAGTTCATTTCCGGATACATTTCGGACTATTACTTTGCTTCTTATTGCAGCTGAACAATAAGTAAACCAATTTTGAAATCGTAAATGTTGAATTAACTTTAAAGTAATAAAATATTAATTGAAACATTTTGCAAAAACAGCGTTTTAAGGGAAGCCCATACATAAATCTCTTTTGAATTTTCAAAAAAGAGGTTATCTTAAAAAAAGAGATACTGGGAGATATCAATATAAAAGTTATGCACTTTTAACAAATAATTATTGAGGTAAAAATAATAAAATCGAATTTAGTGGGTTGAATTTAACTTCCTATTTTTGTGTTACCTCATTTTTAATATCCATACTGGAGTAATGCATGGATCGGGATATACTCAAATCAAATCCGAAAATTGCATTTTAAGTTTTTCAGATACTCGATCGGAAACCTCAGAATATTTCATTGACACGAAATCCGATTTAAACTGTATACATTTGAGCACGAACTCGACCAAAATGAAAGATAATCAATATTTTAATGCCATTAAGAATATATTTCAATCCAAACTGCTTATTTTTTGATTTATTTTTTAATTCATTTTTGCTCTCAAGAGCATGAAACTGGCAAATTATCTTTTTCAGAAATTACTCAATGTGCCGTGGTTGTCGACGTTTTTATAAATGATGAAAATATTGCAAAAAATGCTGTCAAAGTGAGCGCTTTGAGCTGAATTTTCATAAACATGAAATCTGTGAACGAAAAATTGGTCATACTGAGAAAATAATCAAATTCTTATGATTTGAGCGAAAAAGTCATTGCGTCATATGATTTGAGCATCTTATACATCTCTCCGAAAATCAGTTCAGAAAGTTTCATGTTTCTACTTTTAAAAAAGGAGTCTGCAAATTTATCGAAAAACTTCGAGCTGTTAAGTGTGGAAAACTATTTTTTCGAATACATTCTTAAGAAAATTTGGAAATATATATATTTGTATCTAAATTTAAACTTTATTACTCATGTATATGGTAGAAAACCGAACGTATATTGTACTAATTAACATTCAAATATATACTTTCTCAGTATTATAAATTATCGTTTAAAAAAATACCAATCATATAGAATCAACACACCTCGAAAAGGACCTGCAATGAAAATAATAGAAGGTGATCCGCTGGTTATATGTTGTTTATTTTATTAGCGTCCCGAACTGGGACTTTCTTATTTTATGCATTGAAAATATTAGCCACTTACATGCGGCGCAGATGATGATATACTAAAATATTTTGCATGTCCCTGTAAAATAACTATAGGTAGGGGTGGAGAAATACATCATTTTGCTTGCCAGTGGCGAGTGGATTTTCTCGCAGGGCGAATGCATTTTTATTTTTTGAAAAACTGTATTTAATAGACACATTATCAGAGACACTTTTTTAATCTAAATATTTTAACTTTCCAAATTATTACAATGCAAATATGGTATGTTCTATCTAATATTAAGCTTACCTCTGTTGTATATATTTCTTAATATTATAGAACAAAGAATTATGAAAATGCACTGTAGTAATTGAAATTTCGTCTGTAATCGTGTGCGATTTTGTCATAACTATTTTAAACTGCGTGTGTGTTGCATCTTGCGGGCTGGTGAAATAAATCGTATGTTGGTAAGATTTTCGATAAATTCCTCCACCACTGACTATACGTAAAACATAAAAGATCGCCGTGCATTGTAACATACTTTTAAAATTCGTGAGTCTTGATCAAACTTTACGATTATTAAACCATAGAAAGTGTAAAATAATAATAAACTCACAATCAATCAAATATATTATTAAACCCTATATAGTACTAAATTATTATTGTTAAACTCTGGAGTATAATAACGGGACCACATGCAAGTCTGCGATTTTTTCAACAAATCAAAAGTGAAAATCATAGCTTTCAATTAAAAGAAATACATAGACATACTTTCAAAAAATAAATATAAATTAAAAGTAAATGTTGTTTCGTTTTAGAAATTGGGTTAAATATTAGGGTGTCATTATAGGAAATCTGTTAAATTAGGTTAAAATGATATCTGTATGAGAGATAAACTAAATATGATGAATTTTTTATTGCAAATAATTTTTGGATATATTATAAATTAATGAAACAGTTACTGGTCAAAATTACTGATCAAAATGGTCGTTTTCAATGCTTGAAATTTGACAAGATCCATCTGGAAATAACGAGAGTTTTTTTCCTCGTCAGGGATGACACTCAATTCTGAAAAAGCAAATATTTAAAGTTTAAGATTGATTTTTCAAAATTGCATACCAAATCTTCTGTAAAAATTTTGTATAGGTTGTTACATTAAGATTACGACAAAAACATCTTTCTATCATGTATATTTAAAAGAAAACTTTTATTAAATATTATTAAATTACTATTTATTAGTTACATACTAAAACAATATTTAATAAATTAACTGCGCTCATATAAAAAAATGCAATTAAAATTGATTAAAATGCAAGGATACTTGCAACAATAACAAAACATTGCTATGGTGTTTTATTTTTTATATTTTTGTACATAATTTAATTATTTATTATAATAAAGTCAGCAAATTAAGTACATGTTTGTATAATAAATATTGTTCAATGTATTTTTTAAAGCATTCATTGTTTAATTTAATCAGCTTAATTCTAATGTGAGTCTAACAGAGGAACAATACATTATTTTGTTAGGTAAAATTCATTATATTAGCAAAAGGGCATATTATTAAACAAAGACAAATATTCAGTTTATAAATAAAAGGGAACATAATTAAAAAACTAATTAATTTTGTATATAAAAGAGAATATAATTAAAGTTTTTTTTAATTGAAATGAAATAAAAGCATTGTCAACTACAAAGTTCGACATCGTTGTTTTAATAAATGTCCTCACAAAATAAACTTTCTTTACTTATTTTTTAATAAAAACACGGTAAATAAGAAAGAAAAAATTATGCGGCAGCATATATTGTGAAACATTTTCCAAGAAGTAGAGAATAATTTAAGAAAACTTCATCCTTTCGTACCTTGAAATATGATGGGTAATTGAATCATTTGAAAGCCTATGATACATTTGGAACATTTCAGCAATCCCCATTTACAATCGGAAAATCATCCGGAAAAATCAACAACCTATGTTTAAAGATTCTCACTCTATTAATAAAGATAAAAAATCTTTAATTTCAAGCTGTCTTGAAATAACGGTTTCACGCCTATTTTTATTAATGTTCTGTACACGGACTTTAATTGTTGTTTGATCCACTAGAAAATTCAAAACAATAGTTAAAAAGCATATACAAAATGCAAATGATCTAAAAGGGAGTATTTATAAAATCAATTTATTAATGTGCATTTGGCCAGCAAAAAATTTTTGCGGACTTTGTCTACACACACAGGTAGATTTCAAAATTAACTACTTATTTCATTAACAAAGCTAAATAAAGATTAGAAAAAAAACCAGTTTTGCAATTATATCTCGCCACTTTCGATGAGTTTTTTCATTCAATTTTTTCTATAACATTCCTTGAGCCGACAGCACAAAACCTTATGTCATCGATCACAAAAAAAAATCCTTTATTTTATGGAAGAGTATTAATAGGGGAATCAAATGATCCATGTCTGCCGGAAGCGAAGTGGTGCAAAAGCCAAAAATGAATATCACTCGTTCTTGACTCGTTATGTTTTCCTGCACCCACTTTTCAGTGTTTGTATACATTTCGTTGTATGACAAACACAATGCTATGAGTCAACCACTAGTGGTATTAATTTTTGGCTTATGCACTACTTCACTTCCGGCAGACCCCTAATAACATACATGGTCACAGTGATGTCACTGTGAGTCACTTTCGTCACATCACATCTGTGACCAAAATGCCACCACTCAGTGACGTCACATTGTGACTGAGATGTGACTTTCTTAAAAATCTTTAGGAATTTATAAATATCCTTCAAAACATGCTATTTACTTTAAAAAAACATGTTTCTGGCAATTTATGTATCGTCGCTTTTGTCACAGTTTCGTCACAACGTCAATGTCAAATTAGTCACAAATGACACATTTTTCACAAATTCGTCACATTGTGACCACTTTGTGAAACGTCACAAAAAAACTCTAAAACGGCCATAACGACTTCACGTTTTATTCACTGTGACTTCACATCGACGTCACGTGACGTCACATCGACAGTCGATGGTCACAAAGTCACAATGTGACTTCACAACGACGTTGCAGTGACGTCACCCTGCTTTACGGGACATGGATCGTTTGCTTCCTTTTTTACTACTCTTCCAAAAAATAAAGGGTTTTCTCTTGTGCTCGATGACACAGGGTTCTGCGCTGTCGGCACTTGAACTAAATTTATTTTATCAGAATCATGTTAATACGAAAATTTTTGTTTTCAATTTTTTTTCTTCTAGAATATTTTTAAGAATATCATCCATTAGTTGAGTTCACCTACTTAAAAACTTGTTACTACAAAAATTATAGATAATATTAAGAAGATTTTTATAGTAAATTTAACCCCGGAGAACGCGCGCTTATCCAGGGTACGAGTTGTTTTAACTTTGTCACCAATAAAATCAAATTATAGCAGTCACTTTATTTTGACGGAGATATTTCTTACAAATTTTGAGATAAAATAAGTTGAAGATTACTTTTAAAAAATTAGTGGTTGCAATTGTAAAAACCATACGCACTCAGGGTCTTTTAGGCCCTCCGCGCGTCCTCGCGGGTTAAGTGACATGGGGGTTGTTTCATTAAATGAACCATATACTATGTTTTAAACGTTCGTTTTATTAATGCTCATAATATTGCAACACTATATACAGCATCTCTGTGGGCTTTCAAATATTTTTATCATGTCGATGATACTTTTTTTATTTATTTAGTAGCGGATTAACGGAAATGTAAATGTTTTTTCCTTCTAATTCCCGCAATTTAAAACTAATTTTCTTGCAAAAGATAGTCCTATGAAAAACTTATCAATATAAAAGTTGTAGAAAAAAACTAAAAACATTCATAATCATTTTAACCCTTAAATGCATAGGATAGAACACGTTCCATAAAATACGCAATTCAAAGAATCAGAATTCATACCAGAAAAATCTAAATAGTAAATTTTTCTTTATTTAATTACGAATGATCTGTCATTAAGTAAAGTGAAAATTACTCTTTTAAATTTCTGGTGAGAATACGGAATATGTGAATAAAGCCCCCCCCCCCCCAAAAAAAAAAAAAAAATCGAGAACACTTATGGTATCGAAAATGATTCAATATGCATTTAAGGGTTAAGATATCATGTGAATTTTCGAAATGACGATTTTTTCTTCTTCAATCCCCTATTTTGTTTTTTATTTAATTTTTATTTATTCATTTACTTATTTTCACTATGAGATTTAATTTTATGAAAAACATGATAGTATACAAGTTGTAGATAATAATCAATAAGATTTATAACAAAATTTAGTGGATTTGATATGTTGTGAAATGACAAAGTTGTGAGTTATTTTCTTTTTAAAAATCCCATTTTTTTCCTCTGGAAGACGTTTTTAATTACATTAACACTAGAATGACGGGAATTTTAACTGATGTTTTATAAAAATATTTAATCCCAGAATTTTTATATAGTAAGCTACTTAAGCTGCTTAGTGAAATCCTTTTTCATTTGTTTCTCTTAAATTTATTTTGAAAGAGATTTCTGGTTTGAACTGAAATATTTTCATTTGGTTGAGGCTAAAATGTCCTGTCACCGTCATTCTGGTGTTGAAGATCGGTTATAAATATAAATATTACCAAATTATTAGAACATAAGTATTTTTCATACATGATTTTAAAAAAGTCCTTAGAATCATTTTGAAAAAAATAATGTTCCTATTTTCAAATCAGATACAAAAGGAATTTTTAGAATGTTTCTTTCCTTTCTTTTCCTCACGAAGAATAGGGAAGAAGGAAGAGGGGAGGGGGATTGAAAAAATAGTTGAGGATCTATGAAGTTCTATGTAATGAAATTTTGGGGAAAAAGTAATTCGCATGATATAAAACAGGTACGATTTTTTTAAAGATCCTTCCATTTCAGCGTAGGTGTGTTTTTAGTTGAAAAGGGGAGAGGAAAGAAAGAGTATCTCTCTTGGCTTTCGTAATGAAATTTTCAGGTGTGTTTAATGTCAAAATATGAATATAATGCAAGGAAGAATTCGGTTTCCGAAAGATGAACAATATTTAGTTATAGGCAAGTTTCTGTCTTAGCAGGTGGTTTTGCATGTTAATTTCTCCGTCGAAATCAATATTTTTTTACATGTAAAACAGGATTTGTTATAAACGGATTCTTTCATTCTAAGGTTTATTATATTTTTATGTGCCGATTTATAAGTTACTGCTTCGTTTATTTTTGGACAGGGAACACTATTTGAATACTATTCTTTTAACCACTTAACTGATTAAACTGCACTACCGACGTACAGGCAAGAAGAGTTTGCTTGATCCATCACATAAAGAGTTTTGACACTACTAATACTTTTAAATATATTTCTATACTTTTTAACAGAAGAAATGTTTATATTAACTATTACAATTTTTTAACTTAAAAACGGTGTTTAGCCCATATTTTCAATTTATTGTACGTAAAATGAGAATTAGTTAACCAGTTACAAAAACATTTTTTGAAAACAATTTATCTATGGTAAATGTGTAATAGACATTATTCAATCATAAATATTATTTTAAATCTCTTTCCATCCCAAAAACTCTATTTCTGCAAGTGAGTCGACAGTCGATTCAACATGTCGACTGAGATTCGATTCTTCAAAATAAGCCAAAAAGCTCATAAGTAGGAAAACTAGAGTAATCTCTGAATTTCGACAGCCAGTTGCCGCCAGCGCCATCCGTTGGCCTAAGTTCGAATTATTTTAAGAAACTGCATTTCTAAGAATTTATTGATTTTTTGATAACAATACAGCAAACCTCGCATTTTTATCTCAAACCTTTTTTTTTTTATTTATTTATTTACATTCAAAATGGGTCAGTCATTTACTGGACACCCTGTATCTGCAATACACATAAATTTAACATCTGAAAAAAAATCTATTAAAAGAATGAATAATAAAAACTAAGAGTGACTTTTAAATATGTTTAAAAAATTAAAATCTATACAAAAAAATAAAAATATTAAAAAATATTTTAAAATGGAAAATGGAAACGTTTCGCTAAGATACTCGCAATTCATCATCAGTACAAATAAATATCCATTATATAATAAATAGTGGAACAAATAAAAAACAGTTACAGCTAGTAATTTTTGAAAAAGATAATATTCACTAGGGATAGAACGAGTATCATTCAGAATTTGCAATCGTAAATATGTGAACCAACCTTCGAGGATATATATGAATAATCAGAAATAAGGAAAGTACAAATATAATTTTCTACATAAAATGAATAATGCTTACTTAAAAGGCGATTAAATAAACAATTATAGATGTTAAAGTTTTATTTTGTTTAAAAATCTTAGTATTTTCGAACCTTTTCCAAACAGGTTCTTCCTCAGAGAATATTTTCATTAATAAATACAAATATGAAATTTTGTTTTGAAAAATGAACGAGACTCGTGGCTTGAAAATTGAGTTAGAAATATTTTTACGTGAACGGTAAAATTATTTGATTGTTGTACCATGATTTTTTTAATACGTCATTTTCACAATTTGTTAAGATTTTATTTTTAGGATGCTGAACCATAAATTCGGTAGATTATAAGATAGGGTATCATTGCATACTTCATTGGTCTTGCATAAGATTTCTATTGATTCTCTTATAATGGATAAGTAATAATTGGATGTAGATACAAAAATCATATTTCCAACATCAAATTATTACTTATCCATTATAAGAGAATCAATAGAAATCTTATGCAAGAGCAATAAAGTATCAAAAACAGAATCTCATATTTGTATTTATTAATGAAAATATTCTCTGAGGAAAAACCTGTTTGGAAAAGGTTCGAAAGTACTAAGATTTTTAAATAAAATAAAACTTTAGCATCTGTAATTGTTATTTAATCGCCTTTTAAATAAGCATTATTAATTTTATGTTAAAACAAGACGAATTTTTATTCCGTTATATATTTTATATGTATTTATAATTTTCCAGTTTCTTTATATGTGGGATTTATAAGAACAAAATATTTCGTAAAAAAAGTAAGAAATTTTAATGTAAACAAAGCATACGCTAGTTATTACTCTCAGAAAATTCAAATATGAAGTTTATCTTTTCAAACAACCATTACAAAATTTGAGCCTGTTATTTTAAAGACAACAAAAATGCAATGATTGTTAGCGAATTCCGTTTATTATAACAGATTTTCTCAACAAAAACAAAATACTTGACAAAAAATTTCGCAAATTTTAATGTGAATATAGCCAGATAATATTACACTCAGCACTTTTAAGTAGTTCGTTTTACCTTTTCATACATCTCTTTATCTTTACAATATTTCAAAGTCTTTTATTCTGGTTAAAAGAAAAAATGCAATTATTGTTGTGAGAATTGTCTTTTTTTATATTTCTGTGAATTATCTATTACAAAATGAAATAAAAAGATCTGTACTTTTTTTATTTGAAAATTTATTCTTTTGAATGTTTTGGAAGTCCCTTATTTTTTTTCTTTTTTTCACTCAGAAACATACTGGATAGAGAAACCAATATCTTTTTTATGGTAACGACAATACTAAAAAAACTCTTTCCTCTATAAAAATTCTTAAAAAGTGGTACTATCTGAATAAAAATGCGTAAGAAAATACTAGATTCTATATAATATCTTGCACAAAATAATTTAAATGAGTCTCAGACAAACAATTATTCTTATGTGTAATTTATAAATGTTCGCTACGCTTGTTTAAATGTGTATTTGTATATATGCGCATTTGCTTTCATTTGTAAAGCGTTTAGAGGAAATTAAAATTTAATACTTTAAAGTTACAAATTTTATATTTAACCTTGTTAAAAGTACACAGGTTTTAAAAAATAAATTCATAAGGAATATAATAAGTTTTTTTGAAGACTTATTTTTAAAAGCATTTTGACTACAAAAAAGATATTTATCCAATTTCATGATTAACATATATATTTATTTCGTAATTTTTAATAACTTAAAAAAAATCTCGATTCATTTTTTCATCATAAATTCAAAATTTCATTAATATATTTTTGGAATATTTTGCAAGTTTGGATTTAAAGTTAGGTAGTTCCGGACATGGGTTCATTGCTCTTCAAAAGATTAACACACTCTTGAGAACACTGTCCGTTTTATCTACTGATACAACTCTCTAAGCACTAGGACTCAATATTGACAGTGGATAACTTTTTTAAAACTCAATTTTTTGGCTGGTTGTATGTTTTTCAAATGATTAAATTCGTCTCATTTAGAGACATTTTAATGAAGGGGAAAATAAATAATATTTTATCATTTAAAAAAAGTAGTGCCAATCAAGAAATCTATATTAAAAATAGTGTCCCGTTGACAATATTGCGAGGGACAACGAATAGCTTGGTGTAATTCAGCATTTACTAGTCCCAAATGGTCTGAGAAATGAACATCAATATTTTCTTAGAAATATTTTCGTTTTATAGTTTTTCTTGTAAATTGCGCAGAAAAAGACTTCGAAGGTTAGTTTTAGCACAAATGCTGTAGAAACCTAGTATGAAATTTTCTGCTAAAAATACTGGTATTCGATTCGCAGATCATTTGGGGGCAATGTATTTGTATGTGATTCTGAGTCGTCTATGTGTACCGTACCTCTTACCAAAGTTTGCAACACAAGGTACCTTGGGGTAATAACGCCACGTTAAGGTTCTACCAATTTTCACGGCTCAGTTTTAGGTTGTATTTTTCAAACAAATATATGATTTGATACAGCAACTCATTGACTATCTATATAAAAAATAATTCAACAGATATGTATTCATAAAATGAAATGGCGTGATTTCTTGACCAATGCTATTTGGCGTTATTACCCACCTATATGGGTAATAACGCCGTGCAAACAAAACTATGAAATAAGATGGGATAATTGCATGTAGATTGCACAATTCTAAAAATACAAAGTCTACAAACTTAGAAATTGACAAATTGCATTCGAAGCTATTAAAAAAGTTCAATTCTTTGTGAAAGTGTAAGAAAAATAAATGTGTGGTGTGTGTGTGGGGGGGGGGGAGGATGAGACAAAAGAATATCAGACCGTGAGCTTCTTTTTGCTTAAAAAGGACCGCTTTAATAGAATTATTAGAAACATTGCACAGTTTTAACTGTGTTTATTTGAATCAGTATTTAGGATGTAGCTCGGCTAATTGTTTGGAATCTACCGGGGTATTAATGCCAAGGATTGGCGTTATTATCCCGTTATAGTTATTGCGCTGTACATTTTAAATTAAAAATTATCTCGAGAAGATATCCAAAATCTTCAAAAACATGAAATGTACTACAAATTTGTGTAATTAACAAAGTATTTCCGGATAAAAAAATAGTCTTCAAATCACAAAACTTATCTCGAAAATTTTAGATCAAGCGTTAATTTTAGTTGCTTGTAAAAACAATAAGACCTAAAAATGAAACAAATTAACTTGAAGCTGATTTTTGCGATTTATATGAATCAAAACCCTTTTGCGCAGAGCACATGGGTGTCATTTACCAGATTATTTCATAATTATGCATAATATTAGCACTTGGCGTTATTACCCCGCCTGGCGTTATTACACCAGACCACCTTATTAGCTGGGACACCTTGGATATTTAAATGAATTTAGAGTTAGTTAAATATATAAAATTAAAAACAGCATTAAAACTCAAGAATAAATAAATTTTAAGCAAAATATTTTTGGTAGAATTTAGCAAACCGTCCTCAGTATAAATAATTACGGACTTTTGCTTAATTACATAGGGGAGAAGAGGATTGAAATGAGAAGTGCTTTATCAATAGGAAATCAGTAAAGTTCGGTGTCAGCCAATAAGAGAATAGCATAGGTCTGGTTTCATATTTCATCAATGAAATTCTCGTATCAATACATTTTGATCGATATAATTTCGCAAGTGTCTGTTATTCTTTGGACTTAAGATGGAACGCTAGATGTTACCGAAACTAGCCTGTTTTATCTGTACATTATCTGGAATTTTTAAGTTGTTTTTAAAATTATATTATTCTGCGCCATTTTGCATCTTAATATTTATTCAGTCAAATACATTAAAAAAAATCCTGAAAGAAAAATTGCTCTGCATTTCGTATATATCGTGAAATTTCGGTGACGGGGGAAGGAACTTAGGCTTAAATTGGTTAATACAATAGAAAATTAGATTTCCGGTACTTTTATTTTATTCATATAAAATTGCATAACGCTAGAGATAAATATATTTACATATTACATAGCATGACATTATTATAATTGAAACCGTATATTAATACTTCAATTGTGATATTTTGTCTATACACAATGCATCCTATATAATGAAAATGCCGTAATTAATAATTTTGTCAATGAGTTGCGAACCCCTTTATTGAAATATATAAGTATTTTATAATAATTTCTAATGCACAATTTTTCATGATTAAACTAGTTGAAAAATTCTGTAAATAATTTTTAAAAATCCAATTTCTCAAAAGTATTTATCTCTGATATTTTTACAGACATATAAAGTAATAAGAAAATCCTACTATTTCTTCTTCGCTATGTTTCGAAAACACATAAAATACTCGCCATAAATAATTTTATAACGGTTTGAATATATCTCGTATGTATATCTAGCTATCTGTATCAAACATCTTCCTTCGGTTTAGATTTTAGTTCATGAATAATCGAGTTCATAAACCGTCTTTTAAATTTAAGTATAGTTTTGCAAATATTTATGATTCTATTTCCGAAAAGTTTTTTTTCTGAAATAAAATAGTGACAGTTATATTTGAAATCTATGTTTCACATAACTCAACTAAAGAAAATACATCTTGAAATTTTTGTTCATTAAAAAAAATTATATTTTACGATTCTATTCAGTACGGTGACATTATTGGTGACTATGATGATGGTGATATAGATTTTGTTAACATATTCGCTGCCGGTCACGCGCTGGCGCGTGAAATTCTAAAACATTTAACACAGAGGGCGGAGTTACGGCAGCGAACGTGTTAAGTAAACCTATATTTATAATATTCATATTTATAATCCTCGTGGAAAATTGATGAATGACAGTTGAATGATGAATGAAAACATCAGTAGACGCCAGGGCGTTGAATGACCGCGTGTTATCTTAGAAAATAATCATCAGAGACTTTTCGGCTTTCTAAAGCAATGTTGGCCCCAGTGACTGGCCAACTGACCCCCCAATACGCAAAAGGTCCTAGTAGAATTGTTTTGGATTACACAGTTAAGATGACACTACTGAATATGGGACTATGTAACAAACGTTCCTACTCTTCTGCGTCTATTGACAAAGCATCATCGCCAGTTACCCTTGCACTAGGACCGTGAATATCAGGACTGAGTATGGATCATTGGAAGAGAGTTGCCTTGTCAGATGAATCATAATTCATCTATCTACATGACAAAGGATGTTCAGGACACACCGTCTTCCAGGCGTGCTTTGCATCCCCTCATATAGCAGGTCATACACTGGCCTGTGTGGTGGTGATATTATGTTTCATGAAACGTTCATATGGGCATATCTGGAATCTATGGCTATGAGAGAACAGGCTAGGAGAGTTGTCAATTACCTAAACACCTTTACAGACAAGTGACACTTTTACATGTTACTTCTCTTCTCAAACGGAAACGGGGTCTTCAAAGAAAGTAAAGCTCCTTGTCAACGGGAACAAATTGTGTTGGAGTGATACCAGGAACAAAATGTTGAATTTCAGTTAATTCCCGCTTAATTCACTGGATCGCAATCAGAAAGAACACATTTGAGATGTCATGGAACTGCAGCTGAGAGCACATATACCACCATGTCGCATTATCTCGAATTTGTGTGACCGTTGCATAAACATCTAGTACAATCTTACTCCAGTCATCTACGAAGGTCTTGTGGCGTCCATATACCATGGGCGGTCGCAGCTGTACTGCGCACCAGAAGGAGGACAATTCATTATTGATAGGTGTGCATAATGTTTTGGATTTTGAGAGTATATTCTACATATTATGCTAAAATTTAGATATGGTGCGTTGTTTAGCATTCTAATGCATAAATGCCGCATTAAAAATCGCTGACTGTGCAAAACTGCCAAATGTGAAGAACGAGTTGATTACAGATTAGATGTTTGTCGTGTTACGAAAGTTTCGTGCACCGAACAATTGTTGGCCCCACCAGTGGCCGAGAGATTCTGACCTCAAACTGGTAGACGGTAGGTGCTGGGCTCGAACCCAATCGCGACCACCGGCCTAACCGTTCGGAGTTTTCCGTGGTTTTCTTCGAACCTTGCGTAAATGCGGGTTAGGTTCCCTTAGAAAGACCCCCACGGAGGGCATCCCACCCCTTAGGGCCTATATCCCATAGTGTAGATAATTGGCCGACATACATACAACCAGTGTTCTCGCTGACTTTTGACCAACGTTAGTAATTTGGCTAATTAAAAATAAAAAACATTCGCCAAATGAAAAAATTATTAGCAAAATAGATTCGCCGTGTAGCACAAATATATACATACATATATATATATATATATATATATCTTTATTTTAATGTACCCCCCTTTTTTTCAATATAGTTTTTATAATTGTGACAGCGATTGTTATTAATCTAATTTCAACTATTCGCTACAAATATAAAAAATATGTATATATTAAATATATGTATATATGCATATGTATGAAAAACGAAAAAAAAGCAAAAATTGAGCACTAGCAATTTGGCGAATCTAATCGCTTGTTTACTCGCCAAATGAAGAATTTAGTCGCAATTTGGCGCATTGGCGAGCGACAGCGAGAACACTGCATACAACAACAACTACAACAACAACCGAACAATTGTTAATGAAAATTGAACTGAGATTGTTCTTCTTTCTTTACTTATGTCACTTACTATAATATATCTAACAATTTTTTAAAGTGTCTTGGGTTATGACGCAATGCTAAGATTCTACCAATTTTCACGCCTTTATTTCAGTTTTTTTTTCCAAACATATAAAGGATTTAATGTAATAACGTTTTGATTATGTATACAAGTAAGTATATTTTAACAGATATGCATACATAAAATGTTATGGCGTTATTTCTTGGCAATGCAAACAACACTATAAAATAAGATGGATAATAACAATATAATTTAATAATTGTACAACTCTAAAGCTGCAAAATATACAACCTTACTTTTTCTTACCAAGCGGCGGCTTGTGGGTTATTTAAAACCGGTTCACATTACAGTATAAATGTTACGAAAATCAAAATTTGTTGGTAGAATGTAACGTATAAAATAAAAGATATTTGTGCAGTGTTGAATTCATAATAGTTTTTCTCTGGCTTGAATTTTGTCGATCGGAAGAAGAGAATATGGATTTCGTAAAGAAGTTAAGGAATTTTCAATGGGAAAATCCTCTTTCTGGGAGACGGGAAGGAATAAAAGAATAAAAGAATTATATAAGAATGATGGAATATTTGAAAAATAAAAAAGATTCAGGAAAAACAAAATAAATGCATTGACAATTTTTGCATAAATAAATTTAAATTCACTTTTGAAATCACTTATTTTTATATTTTTTCAATTGTTGAGATTTGGAAAAGGTTTTGGCTTGCGCAAATTAATTTCAATTTATCTTTCCGTTGCTTTACATTCGAAATATTCATTTTACCGTATTCCATTTTAACCCTTAAGCGGTGAAGAAATTTTTGTTTTGCGTAAATGGTAGAGGTGGGTTGTAATAACCACGAAATTTTATTTCTTATTTACTCCACAAAATTTAGCGATATGATATAAAATAAGAAAATTTCCTGTGAATTTTGCTTTATTTATTCGTATTAAAACATCTGAAAAATTACAGTAACTCTACATAAGTGAACAGCCCATAAAGTAATGTAGAATGGCAATATTTCAGAATTTAAATTCCTCTGGAGTGCAAAACACCCCACCTCATCAATCAAAGGTTAAGTGCTGTAACTACTTTTTGCAGATAATTATGAAAATAAGAACAATAGAAACAGGGATATATTAACAAATAGTAAAGAAAAAGCTAACTTAATATTCAAACTACAAGAAAAATCATACGAATAAGAAAATTAGTGACAAAAATGTATGCTGCCGCACATTAGAGGTTGTGTGAATGGAATGTACAGAAAAAATTGTGTTACTACCTTAATATTAGTTAAATAAGTAAAGAGACATTCGAAAACGTTTGTAATACAGGTATATATATTTTAGCCAATAAATCCCTATGCGATATTTTCTTAATATTCATTGCTAAAAAAATTTTTCAAAATATGTCCATACTTCTTAGAGGTATAATATAAATGTGAGTTACGCGTGATCGAATCGTATTTCTTAAAGACTTTATAAATGTATCTCTAGAAATTTCTTTTTTATTTCTGAATATTTCAAAGAAACTTTCTTTATAGTCAATGTATAAACAAAAGTTATTCTCGAATATCTAAATAGATCGATTTTTATGTCAAATTTATATTTGAGTAAATAGGCAGAATTTTGCATTTGTATGTATAAATGTTTCAAAAGTACTATAAATATTTAGGAAGTTTGATATTTCCATGATATAGTTCTGAAATATGTATGTTGAATCAAATAGTGTTTGAGAATGATGTTGATATATTTTCTGTTTTTTTACGAAGAAATGCGAATTTTGAATGCGTTTAGAAATAGTTTTTTGTGCTGTATTTATTTGTAACGGAAGTGCTTTTAAAGGTTTATTAAAAGTATAAAGTCTTAAAAGAATATAATAATAATAATAATAATTTAATCGAATAATAAATAATTGTATATGGAGATGGTTATAATATAATAATAACGGTTTATCGTCTGCTGCGTGGGAGTCTGGTGAGGAAACCTCACCAAGTCATGAACAAACTATCCTTGCAACAAAAAATGTTTCTCCTACAAGTGGAGAGTAAGTGTAAAACAATATCCACAGACGCGCTCGTAGTACTTATTATATCCCTCCTATAAAATTAACTCTTAATTTTGAATGCATAAAATTAGAATCCTTCACCTCGATCACAAGCAAACTCAAGACGCACAGTTTCCACAAACATACAAAGGAAAGTTAGCAACTGTTTCCTGCATCTTTAAAAAGAAACATCACATCTGTAAGTCAACCCCTCTGAACATTCTTTTACATTCTCAAGAGTCTCAATCGTTTACACTGATGGATACCGCACGGAATCGGGCGTGGCGTCAGGATTCTGCTTCATGCGGAATGATGTGGTGATGCATTAATGGGCCTGTAGAATCGGGGATGATAATTCTAGAATCAAAGCAGGCCTATTTGCGATTCATCGGACACTAGATTGGATCTCTTCCCAACAATCTTCCTTCACACTGATAGACTTTCAAGTCTGCAGGGATACTTCATGTACAGAACTGAGAATCATTTAGTTCTTGACATAAAAATTAACACGTGTCGGCACACATTGGCATTGATGGCAATGAGCGGGCTGACAGGTTGGAAAAAAAAGGAACGACAAAAAGATCCATTGATTTTATCTTCCTCCTTCCCCCCTAACACATTCGCATATATTTGAATTAAAAAAATTATCGCAGAATGGCAAAAGTATTCGGATTGTGTCTACCTTTAGTTGACATACCTATAATCTCTTACTTGTAGTTTTTACAGAAATATTCCTTCTCTCGCCATCCATCATAGCATTCCTCTCAAGTCATAGACCTTTTAATGAATGTTTGAAATGCTTCCGTCGAATAACCAACCACTGCTGCGAGTGCACCGAGGTCGGTACTCCTGAGCATAAATACTATCACTGCATGCTTATCCAAGCCTGACATAGTTAACGCCTTTCCATACATTCCCAAAACTGGCTATCTAAAATTTTAGGAAGATCCCTTCTTTAGGCAAATCAAATAGGTTTTTTTTATTACCAAGTGGAAATGACTAACCTAACCTCATAGGCCTGCATGGTGTTGCAAAACACGTCACTCCTGTCCAACCTTATGACTACTCGTCCTTTTCAACATCATACCATTGTTGCTGAGAATAAAAAATCCTGATTGAAATATTGACATGGCTATATTGACGCTCGTGTGTGGTACGGGCAAATTATGATTGGCGAGAACCTGTTGCACATATGACGAACGTACAAATCATGGAAGTGGTTAAAAGGCTTTTAAGACGTGTTTTATAGACACTGTAAACCTTTTGAGCATATGTATATGCATTTTATTTTACCAATATCACGGATAAAAAATGAAATATCTTTCAAGCGTTCTGAAAATGTTTTTTTTTTATATATAATTTTAAAATATATTCATCAGTGATTAAGATCTCATAATTTCGGGCTTGACATTTTATAAAAATTTCATAGAGTTCTAATATAGATATCATGAATAATCACAACACTCTACGCTTGATAAACTATTTTGGAATTCATATAGCTACAGATTTAAATATATTTATATCAAAAGTTCATATTTTTTATCCAATATTTCATTAGATAAATTGTTTTTCTTAAATTAGTACCAAAAAACATGATTTTAAATAAAATATGTTTTATTCTCATATTACTAATAGCAGACACAGAAATAAGTATAATACATTAATTATTTTTCATTGAATATAAAATATGAAATATTATTTATAAATTTAACGCTTGATTCAGAAATTTGTATAGATTTTATTATTATTTTAAACTATGTTCCAATATATATAGATTCAGTGTTTCGATATCAATCTCAGTCTCAATGAGTTCTTTTTGTAATATTTTTAAAAGTTTGTATGTGTTTGCGATGTTAAAGAATTTTATTTTTCAACAAATTGTTAATGTAGGAATTAATATCTAAAAAAATCAAATTCTTATTTTTTTTCTTCTGTTTGAAAAAATGAATTGGGTTTTATGTCTTAGGCTTTCTTTTTAATTAAAACATTTATGAAGCAAATAAAAACACATGAAGTGTAATATTTAATTAAAATGGAAGTGTTCAATATTAATATTGTACATTTTTCTAAATATATATATATATATATATATATATATATATGTATATGTATATGAGTGTGTGTGTTTCATTATTTACTGGCATTTTCGATCCATAATTGGAATTTGCAACATAAATTTTTTTAATTAAACTTCATAAAATTATAATATAAATTTATCCATTTATAAAATTTCATTAGATTTCATTATTAAACTTTAGATTGGATAATTAAATTAAACCTGATTGAATTTGATTATGTTTTTGCATTGATAATACATTAATTTAATTTAATGAAGAGTAACTTTCGTTAATTAATCTAAAAAGAATTCTTTAAATCAATAATTATGTTTTTAGAGGCTTTAATTTTTGATCTGCGGTATTTTATTTCTCTCTCAAATAGAAGAAAGTATTGTAATCGAACTTTTTGTCTTCTGGTTTTCGACAAATTTACGCGGTTTTTGGGACAGAGATCCCTATAAAGATATTCATATAAATGTTTGACAGTCTTCGTGTCACTGTTTTATCATCGAAAACGGTATGAAATTATGCATCGAATTAAATAAATTTTCATGTGTATTTTTTGTAAAGGCTCTTCTTTGAATTTAGAAATATTCTGTTTGAAGCGAGAAGTGTTATAACGATTTTTGTGCCAATTTGTATTATTGTAAACTCGAAAATTGTATGAGGTTATACATAAAATTGAACCAATTATGTTATTGTTTTTGGTTATCGACAGCATCTGGAAATATTCCGCCGGAAAGCGGAGCTGTAATAACAATTTTGTATTTTCATTTACTTTACATAGCTCTATTGTACATCGGTGGCTCTTTCAGCAACAAGGACTTGACATCCTGCTATGACGGTGGTTTGGAAAAATTTGATACACAGCCAAATAACGAATATTCATTTTAACATCAATCATGATCGAGATAATTAGTTTCTAGTCCGATTCATTGCCAGAAGCTAAAATTTAGGATACAAATCAAATATGGCGAAGTATTGAATTTATAATATTGAAATAATTTCAACTACTTTTTAACCTCCTGACTGCCGCGACCGGATTTTTTCGCACACTAAGCTGCAGGTTTCACTGCAACATAAGCAATATTTAAATTAATATAATTTCAAAAATAAAACCCAGTTTTGAAAAATTAAGTTAGGATTAATACTCTCAAAGATTATACTCCTATACGTAATAACATATTTTTATCAGGGTGGAAAAAACATCTTTTTTTAAATATTTTTATTAAATTACAGAGAAAACAACATTACAACTTTACACTTTTGCTGGGCAGTCAGGGGATAAGGCTTTTTACATAAAAAGTGAAAATAGAATCATTATAAGATTACTCTTGTGTTTGTTTATCTGTCATAGCCATTTCCTCGTAAATTATGGAACGTAGAATGTTCCAAATGGCTAAAGTTACCCAGATTATTGACCTACGCAACTTTAAGATTACTAATCATTTAAAAATTCATTCAGAAAAAATGTATAGGGGCTTATTAAGATACTTAATTTTTTTTCTTTGTATATTGCGTATGGTATCGTGTAAAAATTTCGTAATGCAGACCTCTAAAATACATTTCTTTGAAAGTTAGGTATTATATTCTCACAGATATCATCAATAATTTAGTTCAAAAATCTGTTTCACCCACTGTGTTTTCAATGAAACTGAAATAAAAATTATGAAAATAACCACGCGTGAATTTAAACCTTGCAGGAAAACTATAGCTACTACTCTGGTTATATGATTTTTGAGATATCTTCTGTTGCACACAAATTTGTATGTGTTTGTTGACCATCAGCAAAGAAGTGAAAGAACGCTGGAGTACCTAACGCCGCAGAAAGATAAAAAAGTCGTCAATAATTATTTTCGAAAAAATTGTTAATAATTAGCTAAGATATTCATCCCCAAAAAACATGTATGGTTTGGACATATGTAAACACACGGGTTGAGTACTCTATGTGCCATTACTTTTTAAAGTGTAGGTAAAAACATTTAATGATATATTTGTATAATGCAATGCTAGAAGTAGTTTAAAAGCAACAGACGTCAAAATATTAAAAACAGGCCAAATTAATTAGAATTGATCACATATTTATTATGGCATTCGTGACGAATTTTCATACATTGGGTAGCTCGATACGCCACTTGCGTGTTTAAAGGTTAATTAAAAACCTGTCTGGAAAAGTACTGCACGGACTAAGTCGATGCTACACATTTGCGACTTTCTTCCAAAACACGCTTAGAACAATGCTAAGTTTTAACTTTGAAGAAGAATTGTGGTTAAGTTATGTGTCACAGTTAAGTTACTGTGAAAATATGAGATTTTTGCTATGATAAATGTGGGTTTATCATATGCTATATGAAGTTTAAAAATTCACTGTTTTTATTTTCCGAGTCGAATTAATTTCTTCATAAACAGATCAGGATAAAATTAAAAAAGAATCATACGGAATAGCAATATTTGACAATATTTAGGTTTCATATCTCTCTAAACGTTTATGGCATATCCATTTATATATTTTTTTTGGTTTGTTAATTAGCTGTATCCAGCGCTACATTGTGTAGTTATTTACAAAATCTTATTATTGTTTTAGGATTGTCGTTTTCCTAAACCGTTACTCTCAGATATATAAGGTCGTCTGGTGTAATAACGCCAGGCGGAGTAATAACGCCAAGTGCTAATATTTTGCATAATTATGAAATAATCTGGTAAATGACACCCATGTGCTCTGCGCAGAAGGGTTTTGAGTCATATAAATCGCAAAAAACAGCTTCAAGTTAATTTGTTTCATTTTTAGGTCTTATTGTTTTTACAAGCGACTAAAATTAACACTTGATCTAAAATTTGCGAGATACGTTTTGTGATGTGATGACTATTTTTTATCCGGAAATACTTTGTTAATTACATAAATTTGTAGTACATTTCATGGACTAATAAAATGTTGCTGAAGATTTTGGATATCTTCTCGAGATAATTTGTAATTTAAAATGTACAGCGCAATAACTATAATGGGGTAATAACGCCAATCCTTGGCATTAATACCCCGGTTGATTTCCTACAGTGGCCGAGCTACATCCTAAATACTGATTCAAATAAACACAGTTAAAACTGTGCAATGTTTCTAATAATTATATTTAAGCGGTCCATTTTAAGCAAAAAGAAGTTCACGGTCTGATTTTCTTTTGCCTCATACCCCCCCCCCCCACACACACACACACCACACCTTTATTTTTCTTACACTTTCACAAAAAATTGAACTTTTTTAATAGCTTCGAATGCAATTTGTCAATTTCTAAGTTTGTAGACTTTGTATTTTTAGAATTGTGCAATCTACATGCAATTATCCCATCTTATTTCATAGTTTTGTTTGCACGGCGTTATTACCCATATAGGTGGGTAATAACGCCAAATAGCATTGGTCAAGAAATCACGCCATTTCATTTTATGAATACATATCTGTTGAATTATTTTTTATATAGATAGTCAATGAGTTGCTGTATCAAATCATATATTTGTTTGAAAAATACAACCTAAAACTGAGCCGTGAAAATTGGTAGAACCTTAACGTGGCGTTATTACCCCAAGGTACCTTAGTTCTAATTAAAAAAAATGTTTTAAGGGATGTAAAACACTTATTTGAAATAACCTTTGGATCAATTAAAACAGTTGTTAAAAAATCACGATACTAAAATATAAGAGTCATTATAAAAAAAAAAGTGAAACAAATTCGGTATTTAGCTGCAATATATCAGAGTACAAATTGGTTTAAAATGTATAATTTAATAAGAATTTTACTATCAACTATTACTTTTTATATCTGGTGATTATTTATATTTCTAGTAAATTTGTGAATAACCCCTATTTCGTTACAAAAAAAAAAAAAAGAAAAAAAAATCTCTACTATCACTCGTTTAAATTAATTTCAATGTTTCTACAATTGTTAAAACTATTTCTAGATCTTTTTTATTAAATATGTGCATATCATAAGCATCTATGCATAGTCTAATTCATCTTTGGAAATGTTATATAGAAATTATAAACTGGTTTTAGCTATTCCTCGTAATATTTGTCTCAACACTCAGGAGGTTAATAATTTAACTTCTTATAAGTTAAATAAACCTGGGGAACAGTGTATAAATTTAAAATTAGTAATTTTTTTAAATATATTTTATCTTCCAAAATTCCTTTTAAAAGCATAACATTATTAAGCTTAATTTTAGTAACAACTTAAAATATTTTTGCAATTGACACAATTTCTGAAAAATGTTTAGGTATTTGCCATTGGACAGCGTTAAGAGTGAACACCCTCTATACGTAAATTGGTAACTTCTGCTACCATTGATTTTGTGACTTTTATGACTGACATTGTCAATTGTCTTTAGCCGCCAGTGTATTACAGCTACATTTATGTGTCTTATAAAATGCAAATTAAAACTGAATTTTATTAACTTTTTAAAAAGTATAATATTATTCGTTATTCAGTGATACATTATTTTGTTGAATCATAACCTGATAAAAATAATGTTATAACAAACTTTTTTTTCTAAAAAAATACTTTTTGGCAAAGTAAGATTCTAAATTTATCTATGAAGAAATTCCTGCATTAAAATAACGTTATATCTAATTTACTTCCACTTTAAATGAAGAATAATTTTCATCTATTAAAAATTGCAATCAGAATTCGTTACCAAAAAGTCTTTTTTAATAGCTGTTAGAAAAGTATTACTATCAAAGGACGAAAAGTTTGCTATATATGTTGTACGCGCTAAGGATTTTTCACTGTAAAAAAATATATATATTATGGATCGAAGAATATATATAGGATGAATTTAAGCGAAAAAGAAAAAAAATAAGCGCATCAAAAAAGGATATTGTGTTTTCAGTAACGTAATTTTACACATACGATGAATTTAGAGTGTATTTAAAAACTGCCATAATTTATTCTGTTATTATTATTTTAAAGTAATAAAAATAATTTAATTACATTTACTTAGAAAAAGGACGAGTAGTATGAAAACATTAATCATCTAAAAGAAACTTTTACAAGAATGTTAACATTAGATTATATACTTTACAATAAAAATACACGCTAATTAAATTTTTAAATGAGTTCTGTTTCAATTTTCCCACGTTATTAATAATAGCATGATTGAATTTTATTATTATCCATAATAAGAGGGTTTTTTTTATTTCATACTCAAAGCTAAGAGTGAAGGAGTAAGTAAAACATAAGATACAAAAGATTAATTAAAATTCTTTTATGTTCCAGGAACAATAGTAACTGAAAATAAACACTTCATTTTAATTAAAAGGAAAATTTTTATACATCTTATATAAGTTATTTTTTTTAATGTAGGCAATAAGCCAGTTTTTTTTTTTTATTTAAAGGGACACAATATTTTGAATTTGGATAAAATTTCGATTTTCTTTTATTAATGTTAGCTGAAATCTTCTTTAATTGTGATTATTTCGACACTCCATTTTTACTACGACAATTATATCGCGAGATACTGTACATTTTCATAATAGATCCAACCCAATTACCTATACAAATGAAAATTTTAAAAATCGAAATGTGTGAAAAAATTGGTCAAAAGTGTCTCGGCAACAAATTATCCGATCTTCATTCTTTATGGAAAATTTATGTTTTTTATTGTCTTTTATATTCACTCTATAAAACAAAGAATTTCAGAAATTTTTATATGCCTTTTATCAGAACGAGTATTTCAAGAGTTCGAAACAATTTGTTCCAAATATTCGATGATACTGAATTTCAAGAAGTTTCTTCCCATTATTACGTACCACATGTAGACCAAATTTCAAGTATCTATCTCATTTTTTTCGGGAGTTAGAGCGTTTACAGACACACACACTGAGACAGACAGACGGACGACAGTTTTCTTCCATAAAATGGGTTTTTCGGAATCTCCAGTGTCTGAAACATGTATATCTTACTAAAATAATAAAAAAAAAAAAATAAATAATCGATTTTAAAAATGATTACAAGATTTATTCTAAGCATGATGGGTAAGTAATAAAATTTTCTTTAAGCGACACGTGCTAAATCGTGTTGAATATGTTTAGAAAATTATCATGTTACAGATCATACTGATTGCATCTTAAAAAACGCATATCACAAGTTGCTGATTCTAAGGAAAAGAATATATTCTTTAAGCGACGCACGTTAATACTTTTTGGATATATATAGGACTGTCATGATTTAGATCGTACTGATTGAATCTTAAAAGAGGCATATATCAAACTGCTGATGCTAAGGTAGAGGAAATTTTCTTTGAAAGATGCATGTTAATTTTTGCAGAAAATGTATCGAGAATTAAAGTGTTTTAAAACATAAATCATTTTTATATTCTTATACTTTAAATTATGCTTTTATTATATAATTTATTATGAGTTATCTTTTATTGTTTGTTTTTTATTATTTATTGACATTACATATGCATTGTTTTCATTATTAATTGACAGGACCTATTTCTCTTACCAAAAAATAATTATATAAAAAATTTTAGTTCAGTTCTAGCACTAACTTCATACTTCATACACTTTTAGATGGTGCAATATTGAAAAAAGCATAAAATTAGCTATTGCAGCGCCCCCTTCCGGCGGATTTTTTTCAAATTCAGAAAGGACCAACTAGCCATAGCCATACACTTACACAAAAAATTTGGTTCAATACGTTGTATAAATTCATATAATTTTCGTCGGTACAATATTGAAAATGGCACAAAAATCGCGATTGCAGCGCCCCCATCTGGCGAATTTTTTTCGAATTCTGGGAGGACCAACTAGACATAGCCATACACTTACACAAAAAGTTTGGTTCAATTCGACGCATAACTTCATATATTTTTGGTCGGTACAATATTGAAAATAGCACAAAAATCGCGATTGCAGCGCGCCTTTCCGGCGGATTTTTTTCAAATTCAGAGGGGCCCAATTAGCCATAGTAATAGACTTACACAAAAAAATTGGTTCACTTCGATACATAACTTCATGTACTTTTGGCCGGTACAATATTGAAAATGGTCCAAAAATCGCGATTGCACCGCCTCCTTCCGGCGGAATATTTCAAAACTGAAGGAGGACCTGCTTGCCACAGCCAGAAACATTCACAAAAAATTTGGTTCATTTCTATGCATAACTTCATACCCTTTTTGATGACAAAATGGCGACATACACACACACACATACACACACACGGATAGACAGACATTTTGTAAAAACAGGTTTTTTGGAATCTCTGACTCCTGAAACGTGTAAATCCGTCGAAAAACGGAAGTCGAAAAAACTTTCGATTACAATACTTTCTTCTATTGAAGATAGAAGAAAATAAGAACAGGATACTTAGTTAGCAATCATGGTATGAAGCATGCCTTAAATGCATAGTTACTAACAGCCACAAGTTCTCTGCCGTATTATTTATTATTTATGTTTTATAAAAAATTGCGTGTCACTGAAATAAATAATTTAATGAAAAAGACAATATGAGTTGTTTAAAAAATACTTTTTATTAACAATTATTTACTGGTTACAATATTTGATATTTTATCATATCACCATATTTTTGAAAATTGAATTTCTCTATTTTGATCGACAAAGGAATATTAATAAAAAGAACCTTCTCTGAAGTTCCGGATTTCAAATTATTGAAAATTTGATCTAGCCTCAAAATATAACATTAGGATTTTCAATGTATTCCTTTAGATTCAGATTTTTTTTTCCTTTTAAGAATTGAGACCGTACAAAAGAAAAATCGTTTATCTATATAACGGAAAATTTCTCTCCCTTAAGGAAATGGGTTATTGTCTGCATCTTAAAAGTATATCTTGGAAGAAAAATATTTTTTTAGAATCAAAAATATTTTTTAAAATAAGTAATATTCATACTCAAACGAATACGTTTTTGCCATTATTCTACTTAATTTTAAAAGCTTTTTATTTTTTTATTTTTTAGAAAAAGGGGCTTGATCTTATATTTTGCAGCTTTATATCAATATTTTAATAAGTGGTGTTTTACGTATTTAAATTACTATTCACAAAAATGTAATATTTGACGTTATAATTTGTTTATTACAGAACAATTTTAATAAAGAATTTTTTTCTTCATCAAGATATTAATTGCGTAAGAACTGTGTCGATTATACAAATGCTTTGTTAGTTTTTGGTAAAATTTTAATATTTGTTTTATTATGTCTTAATATTGAACGTTAAAATTATATAGAGATGTTTTTCTTTAAGAATATTTACTAGAACGTGCAATAGTTATAATTAATACCGTTACATACAGATTTTTCTCTAAGACGTAAGGTAGTATATCCTGGTGTAATAACACCGTGCTAAGATTCCACCAATCTTAGCGGCTTAGTTTTAATTTTTTTCAAACAATTGTACGATTTGATATAGCAACTTATTGACTATACAAAAAAAGAAAGAAAAATCTGAAAGTATGTACACAAAAAATGCAATGGAGTGATTTATTGGTCAATGCTATATGGCGTTATTACCCATCTATATGGGTAATAACGCCTTGGAAACAAAACTATGAAATAAGATGGTAAAATGGCATGTAAATTATCCAATTCTAAAGTTACAAAACCTACAGCCCCAGAAATTGAAAATTTATCCCAATTACGCTAATTGCGACATGAGGATTCTGTAACAATCGTTTGATATTTTATTCATCTGTCATAAAGCATAGGACATAAAATTTCTTCTGAAATTATTTTGGCTTTCAACAATGACTCTGTCGTGCATAAAATAAGAACAAACTCTCTTTTGATGTAATTTCAGCACTGAAAAGTATCAACTGGAATGATAATGTCGAGTAAATATTTTATGCATGTTGTGGACCAAATTAAAAATCTTCCGTAACAATTGGAAAATATGTGAAATTCATTATAAACTTATGTAATAAACAAAGTATTTTACAACAAATATATAGTACGTTGATTACAGAATTTATCTCGAAAATTTTAGACCGGATGCTGACTGTTATGTGCTTCTACCATTAGATCTGCAAATGGAGCAAATTTACTGTTAGTGGTGTTTGTGATTCATATGTCTAAGCGCACTTCTTTACAGAACTTGTAGGTTCCAGCTCCTGGATTCTTTCATAATTACAAGTAATATCAGCATTTGACATTTTTACCTGCACTGGCGTTATTATATTCCAGGACACTTTATTAATTAAAATATATCATTGCATATTAAATTTATTAAAATATTAAATTTGTACTTGAATTCTACAATTTAATTTCAATATTATAATATTTCACAATATTTATTATTTAATTTAGCCTCTTTAAAGTTGTTTCTATTTGTCAAAAAAGTATTACATTCAGATAAAACATTGTACTCATGTGTATGTGAAAAAGTGCAAACATTAACATGATTTGAATTTGATTGCTGTTGAAGTACAGAAAAAGACACATCAGATCAGTATTACCATATTTCGTTGATATTTTATTTAGGCATTCTAAATTCTCATAGAAAATTTTAATAGTTATTATTTCTTTAGAAAGAGATATTTTCCATACATGAAAAAAATGGCTATTCAAAAACTTTTGCTTTTACTCTAATATATTTAAATACAAAATCCTCCAGATGCGGCAATAATGGTTCAGGAATCTGGTTGTGTACAATTCGGAAGCTATTTTTGGAACACCCTGCATAATCTATAAATTTTATAGAAAAAGTTGTTTTGTAATAGTCATCTGACGTAAGTTTTCTACCAATATTACTAATAATTTGTTTGGCTAAAAGCTAATCATTTGTAAATGCACCCATACTATTTGTTTTTTAATATACCCATTTTTAGGTGCGTTCGTAATTATGTAAATACGTAGCACCTATTGTTGTCGCTCAGTCCGTCCATCTGTCTGTCTGTCCGCCTGTCTGTCCGTCTGTCTGTCCGTCTGTCCGTCTGTCCGCATATAACAACGCAAAAACTACCCAACCGAATCATTTGAAATGTAAAATACATAATTATAACATAATTTTGTCGAGTCATTTCAAATTTTATGAAAATCGGATGGATAGAGCAATTAAAGGGACATTCAAAAGGATTCCGTTACATTACGGTCAATAGCGAAAAAGTTTAAAATGCATTTTAATCGTTTGAAATTTAAAACATATAATTATTGCGTAATTTTGTCGAATCATTTCAAATGTTATGAAAATCGGATGCTTAGATCAATTACAGGGACAATCAAAAGGTTTCCGTCACATTACGGTCAATGAGGAAAAAGTTTCAAATGCATTTTAATGATGTTACACTCATTTGAACATAATAGAATTGGCATGAATCTATGAAATATATACTAAAATATGCATTCTGTACAATCTGTGATGCAAAGAATTTTTATTATTAAATTACAGGGCCACACAAAAGTATTCCACTATATAATGCTATACGGGGAAACATGGTTTGGTACGTGTTTTAATTATATTAAACTATTTCACATTTTATGAATAAGATATACGTTGCTGAGGTGTAATAAAAATTACTTCCTGTATATTTACAGAAACGTAAAGATTTCGACTACTATACTGTATCCAGAGTACGCTCTACTATATCAGCAAGATCTGGATATTTTTAAAACTTCGTTATCGTACGAACGCACCTCATTTGCTACGTTCACGTGCAATTTCCAACTTGTATTATTTTTAGAGATACTACAAACTGACCCAACATCAATTTAGCGTCAGCCAAAGCTACAAAACTGTCGTTTCAGTATGTGTTGATGCGCCAAATAGACAGCAGTATTTTACTTACCCATCATACGTAGTATAGGGTAAGTCTTGCAATCGTTTAGAAAATCGAAAAAAATTTTTGACGGATTTACACGTTTTAGATACTGGAGATTCCAAAAAACGTAATTTTAGAAAAAAAAAAATTTGCCGTCCGTCCGTCTGTGTGTCTGTCTGTCTATAACCGCTCTATCTCCCGAACAAATTGAGATAGAGACTTGAAATTTTGTATGTACTTAGTATGTAAAAATGGGACAAAGCTTATTTAATATCAGTAACCTCGATTATCCGGAACTATTTTTTTTCGGACTCTCGAAAAATTCGTTCTAATGAAAGGTACATAAAAATTTTCGAAATTTTTTATTTTAAGGAATGGATGTAAAAGGCAATAAAATAACACAAATTTTGCATAAAAATCGAAGTCGATCGGATTATTAGTTGCCGAGATATGTGTAATCCTGTTTTCCACATTCTTCGATTTTTCATGACCCTGTATTTAATTCAAATTTCAATTCACAGATATATTTGAATTGGAAATGAGACGCTTAATCCAACGCAGTAAACTGTGAGTTAATATGATTATTATTTTTTGAGTTATAAGGATGTTTCTTTCACGCAATCCGGTACTACTCGAGTATTTTGGCGTTTTATATAATTTGTCGAAATTGGCTCATCAGCAATTCATTAATGGAGCATTATTATGTATGTTCAAATTATTTATTTATGCGTTTAAATTTCATTTTGGAATTGCCATACATGGTTTACACGCGTTTTATTTTCATATTTTATATTATGATGGGTAAGTATTACGGTGGCCCCCAACGACTAGTTAGGTGCGTTCGTAATTATGCGAATACGTAGCACCTATTGTTGTCGCTCAGTCCGTCCGTCTCTCCGTCTGTCTGTCTGTCCGTCTGTCTGTCCGCATATAACAACGCAAAAACTACCCAACCGAATCATTTGAAATTTAAAATACATAATTATAACATAATTTTGTCGAGTCATTTCAAATTTTATGAAAATCGGATGGATAGATCAATTACAGGGACAATCAAAAGGATTCCGTTACATTACGGTCAAAGGGGAAAAAAGTTTCAAATGCATTTTTTTCGTTTTAAATTTAAAACATATAATTATTGCGTAATTTTGCCGAGTCATTTCAAATGTTATGAAAATCGGATACATAGATCAGTTACAGGGACAATCAAAAGGACTGCGTTACATTACGGTCAATGGGGAAAAAAATTTCAAATGCAATTTAATCGTTTGAAATTTAAAACATATAATTATTACGTAATTTTGTCGAGTCATTTCAAATGTTATGAAAGTCGGATGCATGGATCATTTACAGGGACAATCAAAAGTATTCCATTACATTACGGTCAATGGGAATAAAGTTTCAAATGCATTTTAATGATGTTACACTCATTCGAACATAATAGAATTGGCATGAATCTATGAAGTATATACTAAAATATGCATTCTGTACAATCTGTGATGCAAAGAATTTTTATTATTAAATTACAGGGCCACACAAAAGTATTCCACTACATAATGCTATACGGGGAAACATTGTTTGGGGCGTGTTTTAATTATATTCAACTATTTCACATTTTATGAATAAGATGTACGTTGCTGAATTACTTCCTGCATATTTACAGAAACACAAAGATTTCGTCTACTATACTGTATCCGAAGTACGCTTTACTATATCAGCAAGATCTGAATATTTTTAAAACATCGTTATCGTACGAACGCACCCCATTTGCTACGCTTCACGTGCAATTTCCAACTTGTTATATTTTTATTTTAAATGCATTTTTTGAAATTTCTTCAAACTGATTTAATTTGACAGTTTTCTTTATTGCTCAGAAAACAGAAATAATAAGATTTATTTATGCTTTTTCCATGCCATTTTCTGATTTTTTTAATAATAATCTGCATGGTTTAAAAAAAAAAAATTAGTTTAGTTTCGCAAAGTTCCATCAATTACATACTGCGCCAAAATATTTTGAACGGAAATTAGCGCATTTTTGAAAACATGCATTTTGCCTCAAAGTTACCTTTTTTTTTTTTTTTTTTTTTTTTTTTTTTTTTTCCCTATGCATGTATACGGATATACTAAGTTTAGGACACTAGGTAAAATGCTTAAGTAAAGGAAAATGACGTCATATTTAAAGAAAAACGACAATTTTCTTAGGTAATTTTAAACATTTTAACACAAATGAATCGATAAAACATAAATTACCGCAATTTTTGCTCTGCTATACTTCGATTACAATCTGAAATTGAGATTGGGACTGTTCACATGCAAAGATGCCTATGACAATCGTGACTTCAAGTTTTGAGTTCAAATGATTTTTAGATGATTAAATTAAAACACCACAAGAAAACATTTTTTAAAGGAAATGGTGAATATAGATAGATGATGTAAATTTTGTGTAGGTGAAAATGATGTCCGTTTAAGATTTCATGGAGGGATTATACTGTTGCCTAAAATCTGAAAAAAAATTATTCTTTTTTATTGCGGAATATCATTCTAAAAAGCCTAAATTGATAACATGATATTAACCCATTAGTGCCTGGCGTCCCATTTTTGGGACAGTTCCAAAAAATTCAAGTAAGTGCCTTTCACACCAGTAAAAAGGAGGATAAATAAATACTTTCTTTCTCGAGACGAAGTTCTCAATAAATTAAGATAAAATTTATTCTTTCTTTAAAAGTGGTGAGAAAATGCAAAATTTCAATTTTAACGAAGAAAATATTTCAGGCACTAATGGGTTAAGTTATCTTTATTATAATTTACTAATTAGATATACATTTAAAGTTTAATTTTTAAAAATGGGAAACCGAGCTTTATAGAATTAGTATTTGGCTTACTTTAAGTAAAATAACATTTGTTTGAAAGTTAGACTAATAATATAAGACACATTTTTTATTGCAGCCAATTTTTAAGGTTTATTGTAAATTAATGAAACAGTTCCTTCTTAAACCTTTTCTGCCGTCGAAATTTCAGGGAATTCCCTCATTTAATTAATTACGTAACAATAAAAAAATAAACTGAAAGCGCATTTTTTTTAGTTTTTTACAAAAAGCGATTAATGAAAAATGTGATTATAGCTTTAAAATCACGATCATATGCAGAATTGAGAAAAATATAATCAGGTACAAGCTGTTTCATGATATTTTTTATCTTTCATAATACAACATGTTTATTTAACGTGCATCACATATTTTAGTAGCAATAATGCATACTAAAGTACTTTTCAAAACTTCTTGTTTTTTTTTAAATTACTGATGCATCCGGACTTTTTTAGGAACCGTTAAGTAATGAGAAAATTCTCTGGAAAATATAGCACTTAATTAAAATGATACCGATTTGTGTAAGCTCTTTAGTTCTTATTATTACAGCATAGCTTCTTTTTGGTGGATGCTTAAACTTTTTTTTATACTTCTGCTAAAGTTTCACAGCATCTGCAGTTAATCACTTCAACGTCTAAAGAAAATACTTTTTTTACGTTTAATCTTTTAGTAATGCGGGTAAATAAATTACCTTTAAATTAAGACATGAAAAAAACTTGATATATAATACCTCATAATTTTTTCCAAATATTTTTATATTATGAAGTTTTAAATTGTCTTTTTATACTAAAGTGAAATTTCTCAAACTAAATTTCCATTATTTAAAAAATATGTATCACAATATTTTAAAACATATGTTTATAACAAAATAGGAAACGGAATTGTCTCATTCTATGATCACTTAACTGGTCAATGTTTTCGAAAAATATTTTTAATAATTGCCATTATTTTCATGTCTTTGACAAAATTTTTATTATTTTATCACCGGCTTTTCAAAACAGAAATTTTTGTTTAACTGCATCTGAAAAATTCCTGATTAAATAATACAAAATTTACACTAAAAATGTACTGGTGAGAATTAAGTCATGATTGGAATATGGATGCCCGTGCCTGGAACGGGCAAATCATGATTGGCAAAAACATGCTTCCCCTTATGACGTACCGGTAAAGCAGGGAAGTGGTTAATACAAATTTGTCATCTATCGTATTACGTTTCTTGATTAATTAATATTTTACTTATATACCGTATTTACTCGTGAATAGGGCGCATGCGTGTATAAGGCGCACCCTTACTTTACAAGTAAAAATGGCGATTTCTTAAAATCTCGTGTATAACGCGCACCATAAATTTGATACGCTAATGAAGAATTACCAAATGAATTTCAGTAAAAAAAAAAGTCGAAACAAACATTACACCAGACCAGAAAGCAAGACGAAAATGCATTTTTAGTCTTCGGGTTGTAAGAGAATGACGAGAAATAGGAATGAGTGATGGTAAAAAGAATTGCTAATTAGCGTTTAGATAATGGCAATAGCTCTGTTGTGTAAAAAACTGCAAGGAGTGAAATAAATATGCAGTAATACTTCAATTAAGTAACATTTTCCGAGTTTTAATATCTTCTTTGGATAATTTCTTATTTCATATGTATATAGTTCGACTGCATCGAACAGTAAAAAATTATTCCGTGTATAAGGCGCACCTAGGAGTTTTGCCCTAATTTTATGAAAAAAAGTGCGCTTTTTGACGAGTAAATACGGTAAATGAAAACTTTATTTGCATACATGCATGAGAAAAAAGTATATTGTAGTGCAAACAGTGAACAAATGTAAATTGCTGTATTCAGAAAAATTTCAGAGAAATTAATGTTTAGTGTAAGAATTGCTCCAATTTTTACCCTCCAAAATATTTTTTAATCTTGCGCAGCAAACTTAATATGACAACTATTGTTGTTTTCGAAAGCACGTGACTTTTTTTAAATCTTTAGTGTATTTGTAGAATAGCGATGAATAATTACTTTTATAGCAGACATGAGTTTTTCATTGTTTCTATTGATGTTTGAGAGCTCAAGTTTAATATGAAGTGCTATGTAAGAGAGTCCAGGACCCATAAATCTCCCAATTTTCTAAAAATCAATTATTACATTAATAATTTCTTTGCTTTTTCTGCTTAAAATGACGTTTACACCATGTTTCTATTTTAACAAGAAAGGGAAATACAGTAAAACCTCCATAACGGACACTCCCGAATAGCGGACACCTCTATTTAACGGCCAATTTTCCAATCCCCACTCCCAAAACCTAAATTTTTGTATGTTTAACCTCTGAATAAAGGACATTCCGAATAGCGGACGCTATTTAAGGCGATAAAGGATGAAAAAGTACTTTTTTAAGGAGAAAAAAAATGAAAAAAATTAAAAAGGCCTTTATTTTTATCAGGGAATTTTGTGATCACAGATAAATGGGCTGGGGAAAATCTCCCCCCCCCCCCTATACGTTCAGTGTTGAATTGAAGGGGTTGCCCAGGAGGGACATCTTCCAGAGCATTGAAATATACCCCCGGATAATTTTGAGATTTTACGATTTAACAGTCAAAAAGTGCAATCTCCCTTCCCGTGCCCAATAATGACACTTTGAAAAACAAATTATATGTAATCGCAAGCAAAAGTTAACTTTCGTAACATTTTTTTTTATAAGAATATAATAATCAGTGCATAAAGGTGTGTACAATTTTATTTCAATCTCATTGCTTAAAAAATAATTTGAATTTCTGATTAATCATATAACAGAGGTTTTAGGACATATAAAAGTCAATTAATGAAATGTTAAGCATTTCTTAGCGGTTTTTGGATATTTGAGGTTTTCCCAATAGCGGACATCTCCGGATAGCGGACAATTTCTGCGTTCCCGAGGTGTCCGTTATTTAGAGGTTTTACTTATTAATTTTTTCCTTTTCTTTTCAAAATCATTCGTTCGCTTTTAAGCATTAGTTGTTATGGAAACGTCTTCTTACGAAAATATATTTTCTTCAATTTGGGTTTTTCCGCATTTTTTTAAATTTAAATTTTTATAAGTAAAGAACCGTTAACGATAAATGTTTCAAGCTTAGAGCTTGTCTTTTTGAAATGTTGTACTTTAATTTTGATTCAGCAAAGTGAAGAAAAAATTTTACTTTTAAAAATATAATTTTTTTTTATGTTGCATATATTTTTTAATTTTTGCTTGTATACTTTTACGTACAATGAATATTAATTTAAATTAGCATTTTAAAAAATGAAGAATTAAAACTAAAGCTTACATATTTCGTTTTATTTAAATGAAAATAAATTCAAATTCTACAAATAATATTTCGAGTATAACAAATTTAAGTTACTCCAAATTTTTCACGAATTTTAAATTTAAATTTAAAAAGTAGAAAACAGAAATTCTGCTTTTTCAGAATTTAGTGTCGCTCCCGATGAAATATATATATATATATATATATATATATATATATATATATATATGTACGCACATAAATATGGATAGTACAAAATACATTTCATTTTTAAAAACTTAAACACTCGCTTTTACCTTAAATAAAATGCAATCATCATTTGCATCCGCAGAAGAATTCCACATTTGCGATTCAGTGTTAAACAACATCTACAGAAAAGTCTGCATTTGATATCAAAATCTCAGAGTATTACACAAGTACAGCAAAAAGCATTTTCGTCTTTCAAAAAACTTAATCAAATAATTAAATAAAAATTTAAAAAAATGGCGAACAAATTATTATTTATATGATTTCATTTGCCTGTAACAATAATTTAAATACTTAAAATTAAATGAAGTTTATAATAACTTCATTTTTTTTTATCAGAAATCATGATTTATATATTTTTTTCAAAATAGTACACAGTTTTTTTTTTCAATTGTTATGGAAAATAACAACAAAACGATAATAAACTACTGTCAAATACTTTCCTTTTACTTTCTACAGAAATGAAGTATGTGAGCTGCCATTTTAAAGAAATGTTGTTGAAAATTACATAATAATAATAATAATAATAATAATAATAATATCTAAAAAATAAATTGAGATGTATTTTTTAATTGCATTTACCGGGTGTCCCAAAACTGATTGATGGATTTTAAAATTCAATAACTTGCAAACGGTGACAGCTCTTTAAAAAATTTTTGCATGAGGATTATGTATAATGTCAGGAGTTTTTTTACCGTAATTTTTTATTTTAGTTCTCATCTCAAACAATAGATGGCGCTGACGGCGATTGAAGGCCAGGTCATCAGTGCTGAGTGAAGCGTCGACCTGGCCTTCAAACGCCGTCAGCGCTACCTATTGTTTGAGATAAAAACTAAAATAAAAAATTGCGGAAAAAAAAAACTCCTGACATTATAAATGACCCTCCTGCAAAATTTTTTAAATAGCTGCCACCGTTTGCAAGTTATTGAATTTTAAAATCCATCAGTCATTTTTGGGACGCACGGTAAAAGGACATTTTTCCCCCGCTGTACGATGATATGACAACTGGAAATGTGCGATGCTTAGAAATTAAAAAAATTGCAGTAAAGATTAACAAATAATGATACATCTGCTTTGTTTTACGATTGGCTTATATAGTGTTATTTATTTATTTATTATTATTATTATTATTATTATTTTGATACCATAATTGCTAGTCGAAAGAAATAGCATACTGGAAGCTAAAAAAAAAAAAAAATAAAACGGCAAAAATAGAAGAGAAGAAAAAAAGAAAACAGAAAAGGCGAAAAGAAAAAAAAACATGAAAAGTTTTATCATGTGATTTTCCCTCCAACTAATATGGTTAATCACAACAAAATTTTTGAAATTTTAATCCATTATTGAGTTAAAATGATTTTAATAAAAGTTATTTTGAAATCAGTCCCGTGCACCCTTTGTAAGTTTCTTTGTCAATAATGTCTAATAAGTAAAAGTTCTTGCATCGCTAAATCTTGTAACAGGTCAATATATTATAATTTTAAGTACAAACTATACTAAACAATGAACTTATGAATGAACAAATAAAATCTATATTAAACACGAAGTGTAAAAAGAAATAATTTAAAGAACACTTGTTTTGCATTTCACAAACATTCTTAAAATATATTATCGATAACATGTTTTCATAAAATAAATAGTTTAAAGAAAGTTATAAATTTTGATTTAATTATTTGAAAGCAAATAGTTAAATAATAATTATAATAAACAAAGGTTAAATACATATTGTAAGAATTTAAAGGAATGAATTGGATAAATTTGTTTTTTAACTAAACATTTTATAAATTGGTCTTTTAAATGTAAAAATAAAAATAAATCCTAATAAATAGCAGCCTTAAGGCAACAAAATATGAACATCATTTGTGGAATACGAAAATAGAAAGAAAAAAAGATGTAAGGATTACTTACACACCTTAAGAAAATTGCACTTAAAAAAAAAAAAATACAATATATAAGTAAAATAGTGAGATAAAGAAAAACAAAATTAGGAAAATAATTTACAGAAATCATAGAATTTGAAAAAAAAAATGATTACTTTTGATTCAAATTTTTGATCATCAAAAGAGAAAGCGACATTATTCTTCAAAACAAACTGCGGGAAAAATACACAATAATTTAAAAAATGATACTCTTGCTTTTGATAATGATAAAATTTTACAAAAAAGAATAAAATAAGTAAAGAAATAAAGGAACACATAACTGCTTGTAGGTTGTTAATTTGAGTTTTATTAGTTAAAGAAAATTAATAATTTATTAATTAACGATTGTTTTTACATAACAGAATGCAGTATTTCTTTTTGTCTTCAGAACATGAAAACATTTTGGTTTAAAAATTTTAATTGATTATACTTGAAAAATACAAAGAAACTCATTCAAGTATGTTAAGTATTTTTAGCATTGAGCTCATAAAACATAATTAAATTTTGCAACGTTTCTGGTAATTTAAAAATATTCAACATTTTTTTATAGGGTAATATTTAGTTTTTGTATATATATTTTACAATGAAGGTGCAAAAACAATGCAAATGACATGAATAAATATAGGCGTTTTTTGCATTACTAGAGTCTTTTCATAAATGTTTTTTCAATTTTTTACATGCGTTTAGAGAAATAGACAGACAGAGATATCTGTGGGTATGAATATAAAATTTAATAAAATTCTTCAACGTTTTGTTTAATATGTAGACACTTTATTATGTAAAGAAATCAATGTGAAACATTTTCCTCTAATCAGATTTCCCAAACTTTCAATTTGAAATATCAATTATTTTATGTATAAGAAAAAAAAAAAAAAAAAAAAAAAAACTTGTAAAATCTTGCGATTGAAAAAGAAAGTTTTCTCTCAAGAAAATACTGGTGTTAAATGACCTACGACAAAGAAATTTTTTAGCCTGTGGGAAAACTGCAAAGTACTTGTAAAAAAATAAACATATTTACAAAATTTTAGCATGTTGAAATAATTTTATCTTTACTAATTAGTAAGCATCAATATTATACATAATATATAATACGTGTACATAATACGTATTACATATAAATGTTTATTGTTGAAGAGATTTCGAACTATGGTTTAATCCTACTTTATCGTTAAAAACACTTCTCTCTGTTTTTTGCCGAATCATAAATAGATTGCCTTAACCCCTTCGCGACGGGAGCCTTTTACGAAAATTTTAATGTTTTGCCACCGGTTTTAAACGACAGAAATTTGTTCTTTCTTAAATCGGGAAAATGCTCCGATTGAATAAGGCAAATTTTACAGTATAATTTTACCGGTGGGAATAAACAAGGATTCTCAAGCCTTTTTGCGGCACGTATACGTGTCGCTTGTCCCCAAGAGGTTAACCCTTTAACGTTCATTGGTTTCGCCACGAAACCACAAAATTTTAATTCCGATATGCAACACTGACACCGGTATTTTTATCTAAAAATATCCCTTTTATTATGTATGTGAAAAATCACGTTTTTTTTTTATTATTATTTAGAAATATATTTGTTCTTAGTTACCAGTGTCAATTATTTATTTCGACATCTTAGAAATGAAAATGCTTTGATCGTTAAAGTGTTAAACCCTTGAGGAACGGTGGGATATATTTTATATCGCCTAATTTAAAGAAACTTGTCACTAGAAACTTTAAATAAAATTTCATATTTTTAACTTTGGCGACAAATTGTTCAAAAATTGCCTTTTCATATTTTAAAATAAAATTCTTCAAATTTTCTAGTGAGAATTCAGTATAACAACAAATTTTTACTCGCCCCTCAAGCTGTTAACACAATTTCACAATCTAAAAAAATATTTCTGGACAGCCCAGATACATAGGCAAGTCTTCACTGGTATTTCTTCACCGGTATTCTAATTTTACTGCAATTTTTTTACGGCAAAATTTGATGGCAACATTGCTGCCCCGTACATTTAACGGAATTTTTTTTACAGTATTTAAATTGTATCTGTCTGGTTCATTGGATCCGTGTAATCGGCGGAGGGTTAAAACAAAAGTTCCCAGTTTTAACTGAGAGTTATTTTCTGTACTATAATACTTTTGCAATACTCGACCCCTTTTAGTAGTAATCAGGCTCTAGATGAGGTCATTTATTTCCGCATCGCTTTGTATATTATAAGAACTATGCATATTATATGGTTGAACCCGTGCAGTCAACGAAGGGTTAAAACAAAAGTTCGGAATTTTAATTGAGAGTAATTTCCTGTATTAAAGTATTTGTATTGTTTGTGAATTTCCTGTATTTTCGCAAGTCTCGATCACATTTAGTAGCAATCAGCAGTGTTGCCAGATGGGCTACTTTTTTTAAATTTAGATTCTTGATTGGCACAACTTTTTTGACATAGTAAAATGCGTAGTATTTAATGACATATTAATAAAGGCGAAAACAAACGGAATTTTGCCGTTTCAAAAAAGTGATGCGAATCAGGAAATCTGAATTTTAAAATAGTAGCCCACTGGCAACACTGCCAATCAGACCCTAGGTTAAGACATGCAGTTCCAACACAGTCCGTATATTATAAAAACTTCACTCTTCCCTCTAGAAGTTGAAATAATACTACAAATACTCATTAATTGGATTTAAATACGCCAAATGACATCATAAATGACAGAATTTTTTTCGAACATTGACATTTTAAGGTATTAATAATTTGGGCTCAGAAACAAGGATCTAAAATTACAAATCCTCTTGCAATATAATTTATTCAGCACTAATCTAAATTTATACATTCATAAATTTTAGGGGGAGAGGGAGGAGGTTATAGCAAGCTAATGATATACAAATTCTGAAAACATTTTATTGTAAAGCCTTTAAGTCAAAAACTTTTAGAATATTTCTCAATTTCTTGGCCAGAATTTTTCCGATAATTTAAAAACTTTAATATTTTATATACATTTTGAGACATAGACAGGTACACTGAACGTAAAATTTAGTAGAATTCTGGAACATCTTGCTTAATATACAAAAACTTCATTAATACTTCCTTCCAGGAATCAATCGCCAAGATGGATAATTCCTTTGCGTGAAACATCGCCTACTTATAACCCGTATGCCTGAGACTCCAATAAATAAATAAATAAATAAATAAATACAGTACCCCCTCGTTATATCGCGCCTCGATATATCGCGCATTCGGATATATCGCGCATATTCTATGTCTCCCAACTTTTTTTCTGATATTTTTTTTTTTTTTTTTTTTCTTTTTTTGCTTCGACAATTTTGTTACGAAAAATAATTTAACGTGCTAAATAATAAATCATGCAAAGTGGAAAAAAGCCTGAAATGAAGTAATAAAAGACAGGGGTGGGGGTAGAGGGTGAAAAGAAAGCAGATGGATAAATCGCATCCCATTGGCTGGGCCATAATGTAATTTCTTATTTTTGCTGTCACTTCAATGGCAGGAATCGGGACAAGTGTTGCGAAATTAGGGATTTTGTCCGCATTTTGGGGAAAAGCCTGGGGGCACCGAGTTCATTTGTTAATTCGGAGCCCTTCTCGAATTATCATGTCTGCTAAAGGAGTCGATCTGCCTCTAAAAGTAAAAATGGACACGATTGAAAGAATTAAAAAAGGTGCAACGCAAATTTCGATTGCTAATGAGCTAGGCGTTGGAGCTTCTACTGTAAGAGGGTGGCTAAAAGAAGAATCCAAATTAAGGAAATTTGTAGAAAACGTGGATCAAACTGAAGGACTTAATAGAAAAAGAGCTCGAATGGCAAATGGCGATGAGCTAGAAAAGGGATTAATCTTATGATTCAAAGAATAACATGCACTGGGAGTTCCTTTATCAGGTCCCATCATAAAAGAGAAAGCGAAAATCTTGGCGAAAAAGCTAAAGCCGTATGAAGAAATCGATTTTAAAACGAGCGATGGATGGTTTTGGCGGTGGCAAAAGCTGCATGGCATTGGACAGAGTGTAATTCACGGAGAAAAGCAATCAGCTGACGAAGAAGCTGCTTTGAAATTTCCTGCTGAACTGAAGAAAAAACTGGATGATTTAGGTTTAAAAGACGAACAGATATACAATGCCGACGAAGCTGCACTTTACTGGAAGTTGTTGCCAAATAGAACACAAGATTATAAGAACAGTTCGATGAATTGTGGATCAAAAAACAAAAGGACAGGGTGACACTCCTTTTTGAAGCAAATAAATAGGGAAGTCATAAGTTAAAGCCGTTCCTTGTGGGTAAGAGCAAAAATCCTAGAGTTTTGAAGAATGTAAATAAGAAAAATCTGCCACTGATGTACGAAAGCTCCAGAAATGCTTGGATGACACAATCCTTATTTAAGAAATGGTTTTTCGATAATTTTATCCCATCAGTTCGTGGTTTTCTCAGAGATAAGGGTTTAGAAGAAAAGGCTGTGCTCTTAATAGATCAATGCCGAGCTCATCCCAGTGAAGAACTTATGTCATCGGATAAAAATATTAAAGCTATGTTTTTGCCGCAAAACACAACAAGTTATCTTCAACCAATGGACCAAGGGATAATTGCTACGTTCAAAAAAAAAACTATCGACGGGAGTTATGGAGAAATCTGTTGTTCGTAGAAGAACGCCACTGCCTGAGGCTCTGAAAAATGTGAGCTTAAAAGATGCCATGTACATTAGGGTGGGCCGAAAAAAACTTTTTTTCGATTTTCGATTATGGCGGGTGCGGAAAAGTGGCCACTGATGGCACTCAGTTCATACAAAAAATTTGAGATTTTTTGGACATTTCTTTACCCTGCCGCAAACGGCTCGAAGTTTTGTAAAAATGTTCATTTTTGAACTTTTTTCGAAAAAAATTAAAAAATGTTAAATTAAATTTATTTTGGTTGTATTTACTTGAAAAGCATATTTAATGTACCAAATGTTTAAATAAGATCTAATCATGCATTATTTAATATCGATGTGTATTATAACTGAGGCTATTTTTATAGCTTTTTCGCGTATAATAGGCAAAAGTTGTATTTGTTTGAATCGATCGTTAGATTATATATTATTTATGTCCCTTGGTCTTCTTTATATATTTTCTATGTGTCAAACGTCATATATTTGGGGAAAAGACAGCAGTATACTTCAATAACAAATCTGGAAGGTGAGAAAGTGGTGAAGCAGGACTCTAAGCGCGCGCAATGATTCGTCGTGATACTCAGGGAGTGTAGGACGAAATAGTTGAGAGCTAAAATTCGATAAAGGACTCTTATTATTTATCCTTGCTCAGTTACCTGCGACATTTGTTCAGTATTAACGTAAAACCCTTTTGTATTGATATGCAGTGCTTTTTGGGTCGTTTAATGTGCCATTATAGTGTTTTGTGCGTTTTATTACAACGAGCTTAGAAATGGCTAGTATAAAGGGACATGACAATACAAAGACACGCGATAGCGTGAAAAGTAACTCTTTAGGGGCATCATGCATATTGAAAATATTGCAATTGCCAACCTATGCTGATAATCATGCGCCACTACTACTGGTTGCTTCACCATGTAGAAGTTGTGACAGCAGAGGATACGAATCTCGTCATCGATAAAAACAAAATCAGAAAGTCAGAAGAGAGAACTAGAAACTTGGAAAGAAGATACAGGCAGAAGAAGTTATTGAAAGAAGGAAAATTAAAAGCATATTTTTTGATGGTAGAAAGGATAAAAGTATATTCAGAGGAAGAAAAATAACAAGCAGCACCGTCGAGAGAAAGGCGTGGAACACATCACCGTGTTGTTTGAACCTGTTTAGGAATACTTGTGTCACTTGATACCTCGTTCCGTTACCTTGATACCTCGTTCCGTTACCTTGATACCTCGTCAGTTCAGAAAAGTCTAACTTGTGGTGACTTGGAAGATTGTATAATGATTTTGCTATTTCTTTTCCGTGACCGGAACAAGGTATCAAGTGACTCGAGTATTCCTAACCAGGTTCAAACAACACGGTGATGTGTTCCTCGCCTTTCCTTCGACAGTGCCGCTTTTTCTTTTTTTCTACTGAATATACTTTTATCCTTTCTACCATAAAAAAAATATGCTTTTAATTTTCCTTCTTTCAATAATTCTTCTGCCAGTATCTTCTTTCCAAGTTTCTATTTCTCTCTTCTGACTTTGTTTTTATCGATGATCAGATTCGTATTCTCTGCTGTCACAACTTCTACATGGTGAAGCAACCAGTATTAGTGGCGCATGATTATCAGCATAAGATGGTAATTGCAATTCTTTCAACATGCATGATGCCCCCAAAGAGTTACTTTTCACGTGTCTTTGCATTGTCATGGCCCTTTATACTAGCCATTTGTAAGCTCGTTGTAATAAAACGCACAAAACGCTATAATGGCACATTAAACGACCCAAAAAGCACTGTATATCACCACAAAAGGGTTTCACGTAAACACTGAACAAATGCCGCAGATAATTTAGCAAGAATAAATAATAAGTATCCTTTATCGCATTTTGGCTCTCAACTATTTCGTCCTTCACTACCTGAGTATCACGACGAATCATTGCGCGCGCTTAGAGTCCTGTTTCACTACTTTCTCACCTTCCAGATTTGTCTGTCCAGATTTGCCAGATATTGCTGTCTTTTCCTCAAATATATGACGTTTGACACATAGAAAATATATAAAGAAGACCAAGGGACATAAATAATACAGAAACTAACGATCGATTCGAACAAATACAACTTTTGTCTATTATACGGGAAAAAGCTATAAAAATAGCCTAAGTTATAATACACACAGATATTAAATAATGCATGATCAGGTCTTATTTAAACATTTGGTACATTGAATATGCCTTTTCAAGTAAATACAACCAAAATAAATTTAATTTAACATTTTTTAATTTTTTTCAAAAAAAGTTCAAAAATGAACATTTTTCCAAAACTTCAAGCCGTTTGCGGCAGGGTAAGGAAATGTCCAAAAAATCTCAAATTTTTTGTATGAACTGAGTGCCACCAGTGGCCACTTTTCCGCACCCGCCATAATCGAAAATCGAAAAAAAGTTTTTTTCGGCCCACCCTAATGTACATCTCTGAAACAGCGTGGTCCGCTGTTAGGTCCAAAACCATTTTCAAATGCTGGTCGAAAGTTTTAAACAATGTCGAACTCGATGCTAATGAAGAAGATTCTATAGATATTCTAGTTCAACAATCCAAGTCACTGGGTTTGAATGTACAATGGCGGTCAAAAGTTTCCGGCCAGCAAAAATTTTTCAATTTATTTGTAAGTATACCCATATAAAGAGGAATCTCAAAGTGAAACTTATACATTTTATTGACATAATAGTTAGGAACTTACTTATAGAAGAACGTGTAAATATCAATCAATTTAATTGAAAAAATTAAGTATAAAGGAAAGCGCATATTCTCAAAAGTTTCCGGCCACTTTCACAAGTTTGTAAAAAAAGTGGCATTGTAATAGAAAATTACAGTGATCAACGACATTTACAATTAGTATTTTATCGTATTACTATTTTATTAGCTTTAATAATAAGTACTACGGCGCAGCAACGTGACATTCATACAATCAACGGTTAAAGATCGTTTATGGTACGTTTTTTCCACATTTCTTGCAATTTTGGAGAAATTTCGGTTGAGTTGGAATATTCATAGTTCCGCAGACTTTTGCCAACTTCTTTCCAACGATTTTCTATTGGATTCATGCTGAGCGTTTGGGCTGACCATTTCAAATACGAAATTTTTTGTATGAAAACCATTGCTTATCGAGGCTTGCATACATTTTTTATGTCGTAATCATGTTAAGAAAAATAGTTGCGACCAAATTTTTTTCTCTAATAAGGCAGAAAATGGTCTTGCTAGATATCCTTATACATTGTATCATTCACTTGGCTGTGGATTTCAATAACGGAACGACACTTTTTTAAGAAAATACTCCCCACGGTATAAAGTGTCCTCCGCCATGCTTCATTGTTGGAATAACATTAGTCGAATGATATCTTTTGTTGTTAGGTTATCGGACGTTGTGTCTGCCATCACTTCCAAAAATGTTTTGAATTCGATTAATGGAAAAATAGAAATTTTGTCCAGTTTTCACTTGACCAGACTTTGTGTTCCCTGGAAAATGCCAATAGGGTACGTCGGTTTTTTTACCTCTGAAAAAGTATTAACACCGACTCTTCTATAAAGTTCTGTATCACGTCATCATCATAACACGGTAGACAAACTTATTTCAATCACAAACTCCAGCAATATTTTCATTCCGTAAATCGCAGTATATTGCAACGGAATTTTCGTGCGGATTATCAATGGTTTTTCTCCTGATAATTCTGTCCACAGGAAAAGTAATTTTCAGGAATCTCCCCGACCTCTGAAAGTCCTGAAAGCCATGGCCATCTTTATATAATTTTTAAATATCGTTTACAGTCGATTTTACCGATCGATAACTTAGCCACAATATCTCAGGAAGATTGGCCTTTTAGCGACAAACTAATCACTCATTTATGGACAATAATTGCTGAACTTTTCAAATTTGAATTCAAACTATGCTATAGACGTAGATTCATTCATAAACACAACCAAAAAACACTTCACGGATAGAAAAAATCTAAAGAATGATAAGTGGCCGGAAACTTTTGAAAACGTGTGTTTTCTTTTATACTTAATTTTGTCAATTAAATTTATATATATTTACACATTTTTTTTATAAGTAAGTTCCTAACTAATATGTCAATAAAATGTATAAGTATCGCTTTGAGATTCCTCTTCATATGGGTATATTTACAAATTAGCTGAAAAATTTTTGCTGGCCGGAAATGTTTGACCGCCACTGTAAACGAAGATGATTTGAAAACTTGGATAAATGTAGAAGATGACGAACCGATTTGTAAAACTCTTACAGATGAGCAGATCATAGCTGATGTACGAGCGGACGAAGATCCTAAAGACGCAGACAGTGATGATGAAGAAGAAACGACACCTGTTTCCATGAAGGAAGCCGTTGTTATGCTTGAGAAAGCATACATTGCATTTGAAAGATGCAACTCCACTCATATAAATGAAATGCAATTGATTAATTTTCGCTCACTGATATTTTCTGGAAAACAAGTTGTTTCAGAAAAATCTAAGCAGACGACTTTAGATTCCTTCTTAGCAGAAAATGAGAAAAGTGAATACATGTATAATCGTCCATAAAATAAAAAAAAGGTAAATGGAATTTCTCTGTCTTCATTATAAGATATTTTTTACTTGCTATTATTTTACTTACTATTACTCTACTTACTATTTTTATTACTGTACTTAAATTACTAATTTTATTTTTTAGACTTATGCTCGTAAAAGATGTAAAATTTGTACTAAATCACCCGCTCCCCCGGATATATCGCGCATTCGGATATATCGCACATTTTTCTTGTCTCCCGAAAAGCGCGATATAACGAGGGGCTACTGTAAATTAATTAAAAAAATCGACACCGGGGAAATATAATAGTCAAATTCTACAAAGTAAAGACAAAGAAACGAAGTAGGGAGGATAATACTCACAAATCTCTACACGGGCATACTTCTAAAAATCTGAAGAAAATTACAGAATGTTCTTCACATGAGGATATATACGGTTGTAAAAAAAATTCGGCGAAACGTCCGTAAACATTGATGAAAATTTCCTTATTTGGCGATTTATCACCGGTTGGCAATGAAAAAGATTTTAAAAAAATACGTTATCGAATATTCGTTAACCTCTTCGCGACAAATGTTGTTTGCTTAATTTTTAATCTTTTATCACCGGTTTTTTAAAACAGAATTTTTTTTTGTAATTTAATCACGAGAATGGTCTGATTAAATAAGGTAAACTTTACAGTAAAAAATAACCGGTTGGAATAATGAAGGCTTCTAGCGATACTTAACAAGAAATTTTCAGATATATTAAAATCGTTTGCTTTTAGCGAAGAAAAATCCTGCTTGCCAAATCGCGTGTCGTTTTCATATTTTCGTGCCAAATACTTGAAAATATTTTTGATATTTTTATAGTTTTTCTTCTGGGATTCCGTCACAAAATTCAACTGATCCTTCATGATATACGTAAATAGTACAACTAGCCTTTTTTAAACGTATTCTGAGTATGCCCAGTATGCAGATCTTCCTTGTCAGGTCACAAAAGCTACTGAATGACCACAGTTATGTCAAGCTTACTATTAAAAGGCTTATTACGTTCTTGCAAATCCAGATAAAAATAACATTTATTTTATAAGAATACATCATAAATGTTCCAATTTTTGTATTTGCTTTTACAGCGAAGAAAAAAAACATTCAGCTATTATGAAATAAATAAAATGTGAAAAAAAATCATACAGTTTAGTTTTTATGAAGTAAAGAATAATAGTTCACATGTATGGATCTAGGTAGTAAAAAGTTAATTGAAACTATCGTCCCATTCATATGAACCTTTAATGCCTTGTGCGCCTTGCAGTTGTGATTGAGAACTAAAATGCGTATGTGATTGTTGTTTGTTAGCTTTCTTTCATTTCAAATCACGCTGCAGTATTATATATATATCATGTTTGCTCAAAAATAAGACTTGAACTTATTGTATTTATTGCTCCAAACGACGCACTATATCTTATTTTCGGGTATCTCTTATACATGTATAATATATTACATTTTGTTATTTACAAGAATTTGTAATAATTCATGTACTCATTTAAAATAATCAACATTCTTGGATTTTTATTTATGCATTTAGAATTTATATCTGTATGTTATGCCTGTGGTGGTTACTCCATACCCCCCCCCCATATATTTAATTTAATTCAATTTTATTAGCCATTTTATTTCATATCACCTTCCTTTTTATTAATGTTCTCAATTTAAATTTAATTTCGGTTTCGCTTATTTTCATTTCGTCGCCTGTAATGTTTTCTCTCTTACTTAGCTTTCGAATGTTCCAAGCCGGTAAAATTCTGTTTGAAATCATTCCTTCCGGTTTTAAATTTGTTCGAGAACATTCTCGCTAGTTCTTTTGGGTGGAACTTCCGTTTATTCGGACACACCCCTAACCTATCAAATTAAATTTCACAGGTGACGTATTTCAAGCCGTTAAGTACATGGCCACCGGCTTTGGCCTCCCCTCTTAAGATGGTTATCAATTTTATTCTTATTAGTTACATATCTTTTCATACTGTATATTGTAATTTGGCTTAGTTTTTCCTCACCCCCTCTGTTGCTAACTGCCAAATTGGCGTATTTTGCATTTACAATAACCCTTTCTCTTTTTCCCCTGGGCTCGCGGCCACCTGCGTGTGTTGCGCTGCTAGACACCTGCCGTAATGGATGCAGTCGTATGATTGAAAGTTTTTAGTGTAATTTCGGGGCAGAGGTGCTCCCCCGTTAACGAAGGATGGAACGGTTTTTTTTGTTATGTTGATATTATTGCGATGCTGATTTTTAAGTGCGGCAAAGAAAAAGTGCTGCCCTCAAAATGCATCTAGGAAAGTGATGTTGATTTCTGTTAAACAGCGAGGAGCAAACCTTTTGTTTCAAAGGATCCTGAAAGTATTTTTGTTGTGCACTCTGTTTGGATATGCGTATTAAATAAGGTGACGTCGTGAAGACTTTTATGTGTTGCTCTATTGATGCCACTTTTAACTAAAGAAGGTTGTCGACATGTTTATTCTAAATAGTTTTATTCTTCATCTTTTCGTCCAAAATTTTCGTCGAATATTTATGTGATCAATTCTTTAATTGTGCTTTTATATGTTCTCAATCCTCTAAAAAAAAAAACAAGTAGAGGTGAAGAACGTGTGCTTTAAGAGGTGAACATTTTTTTCTTTCATCAAATGAAGATATTTGATTTTCATAAAGTTTTTACTTCATTATTTTGCCCATTTTATATATATAATTTTTGATTACTCACGGGGCGTTTTGAAGAAAATATTGGTTTGTATCTATGCAATATGAAATATAATATATTTTGTTTTTTTTTGAAAGTTCATATTATGAAAGTTGCTCTTTTTCAAGAAGAAATAATATTATATTCTCCTTTTATGTCATGTGAAAATTTATAATTTACATCCTGTTGAGATATCTAAAATATATTATTGACAAAGAATTTTTATTGCTTAGAGATAGCAATTGTAGTGATTAGCATATATTATGATATGGTTTTTTATGAAAAGAGAGATTAATATGTACGAGTCAAAATAATATAAATGTGTGAAGAAATATTTATTCATGAAAAAAGTAAAACAAGTTCTTCATGAAATAAAAAATAGTTTTCTTCAAATTTTGTGTGCATAATAATTTTTTTGTGCCTATTGTCTGGATTTATTTGTCATCAACATCCAAGGACTTGACAGGTAACTTTTTTTACCTTTTTCAATTTTATATATTTTTTTTAACTTTATGTTTGACATTTTATGTCATCATGGATAAAGATATTTTTATTGTTTTTTAAGTGAAGTAAGGATGGTCACGTGGGTCGTTTGCAGGCCTCCATTCTCCGCGATGTGCTGTCATTATCACGATCACTTTGGCCTAATTGTGGGTAGAGGCAAATAAAAAGTGCTTTCTCCACTTTCAAATAAACATAACATTATAATTTCCTTTGGTGCAGTGACCAACGCTTGAACAATTACAATTATTTTTTTGAACACGGCATCTTATAATTTCCTGTGGTGCCGTCACCAAAGCGTGTCCAACATTCCATGACCATCCATTTTTCCTTTGCCACCATCATATTTTTGTTATATTTATACATATTGTCGTCATTATCTTCAGTTAATTCTTCATTATTTTTCAAATTATTTTCTTCATACATTAATATTATTAATTATATTATTATTGAGAGTGGTGCAGTAATTAATTGCAACATATTGATTCTATACTGAAATAATATTTTTCTGGAGCAGTGCATGATATATATATAACATAATTTTTCCATATATATTTTTTCTTGTCTTGCTATATTTTGCAACAAATATATATATGCATTATTTAACGGAGGTACTGGTAAAAATTATTGTTCATGCTAAGATTAATTATTCTTCTTGTCATACATATAATAATTTATGTTTTGAGCCATATCATATATAAATATTTACATAAAATATTTGGGTCTTATATTCTTCATATGATACTAATATGTTAGTATACGTTTTCTTCTTTTTTTTTACATATAAAAATGATGTATGAAGTAAATGAAAGTCATCAATATTTTAAGTAACGGGTCAATTTATATATATTGTTCATCATAGGACCTGCCAAATAACCAAATTTATCATGTCATACATTGAGTTCTTATATTAATTATTTCATCATGCCTCCAAAAGCCAAACTTAATATTGCAATCCAACCTTTCGACGGTAACCCTCAGACTGTAGAATTTTTCTTCGATCAATTATCTGACTTACAGGAACTAAATAACTTTACAGACAAGGAACTTTTTGTTCTCTTTAAATCAAAACTTGAGGGCACCGCCTTACTCTTCTTTCTGGAAACTCAGTCACAGCTCAAGAACTCTAATTTTAGTGAAATTCGAAAGGCATTTATAGACTATTTCTTACCCACAAAAAAGTCTGTTTCTCTAAAATCTTTACAGAACTTGACCTTAGATTCAAATGAATCAGTTAAAAATTTTGCTTTTCGGTTGGATAAACAACTTCGACTTGCTTATCCAAAATTGGATCTTTCTGCTCTAAAAATTCATCAATTCATATATAACGCTACACCTCATCCAGCTACAAAGTTCTCCCCAAATCTTCTTCATTTTGGCAGAGAAATAAATGATATTTATTCCAATTATAAATCTCAAGTTTCATGGAAAATTCTCAACACTGCATATGAAATTCATAAATTAATGGATGTTATTGAAAAAATATACTATCAAGCTTACAAGAATAACGAATCATCCAGACAAAAGGTGTACCAAAAATCCAGAGAAAAATTAAAGTTTTCCAACATCAATGTTAATGACATTGTTTACGTAAAATTTCCCAATGTGTTTAACAAAAAGATACAAGGCCCATACGTGGTCAAGAAAATAATTTCTCCTGTGCTCATTCAAATTCAAGATTCCAATAATAGTCATGCTTCCCCTATGTTGATTCACACTAATCGAATCTTGAAGCTTCAAAAGAGAAATGAAGCACTGCAACATCCTTCAGTTTCTTCAAAAGGTGCATCACATGATCAACCAGCTGTTGATAATGCATCCTCCACTCCTGTGAGACAACACTCTTCTATTCAAGTTTCAAATCATGATGCAGCTTGTAATACTTCTCCTCAAATTCTTTCTTCTTCTAAATGCCAGCAAACATCTTCATGTTCCAGTAAATCGGTACTGTCACAAGCTCCTCCTGATGGCACTCATACTGGTGCTAAAAGCAAATCCACTCAATATAGAAGTTATGATCTTCGTCCTCGCAATCATAAACTACATAAAAAATAGACTAACTCTCTTTTTCCTTTTACAGGATGACTTTTGCTTTGTAATATATTCAGTCGAAGCTAGCCGCACTGATTGTCCAGCAAGAAGAATCGCTATGTAATTTTTTTTTTCTTTTCTCCAGGCTGCAGGCAGCTGTTATTTTTTTTTCATTTTATTTAAGTCTTCTTCTCCCTGGTACAACTCAACGGTCATCCTCGGGATGTATGTATGAATTTTAATAGTTTTATTAGTTACTGCATTTATCTATAAGTCATAATTTTTACAATATATACACATAATCTCATGTATGCCATACTTTTAAATTTTATAAGGTCTTTAATTACAATAGTTGATAAAAAAAAATTGAGAAAGAATTTGTCTTTTATATCCTTGTTATAATATTATGTCATTATTTAAAGTTATTTTTGACAAATGTTTCATTCTAATAAGAAAGGTGAAATTGTAGTTGATATAAGGTAAACATAAATATGAGTACTCATCAAATTATTTTCCCTATTGTGTCTTCTCTTTACAATGCATGCATGCTTTAACATTTAACCTCTTTTGATAAAAAAAAAAAAAAAAAAAAAAAAAAAAAAAGAAAAGAAAATGCATGATAAACTTATTCATACTAATATTTTCTTCTCTTCTTGTTGAAATATAGAAAGTGAATGACTCACAATAGGTAATATTTTTGTATACTTTTGGGTATTTATACTTTGGATCCAAAGATGTTGATTCAGTCATGATATATATATTTATCCAAAGATGTTTAATGAGTCATTATATATATTTATATAAAACAAATTCTTGATTTATGACAAATGCAAAAGTGATCACTCACTTAATTTTTTTTTAAAAAAAAAAATGTTTGAAGATTACAAGTAAATATGTTCTAGATATCTTCTATATAGAAATTTTGACATAATTGATTTTTGTTTGTAAGTTGACATATTCATATAAATTTCTTCCTCTTTCAAAATATTAAACATCTTATGTTTTATGTTTATTTTGAATGAAGTATAGTATTAAAGGTATTTATGCAATTATTGTCAATTTATATTGAAAATGTTTAAGAATGTTCCTTTATGAGAGTGTAAAAATTCTCTCTTTGAAAATTATTATATTCACTTTGAAGATATTTTTATTGGAAAATAATATCATGCTTTTGTTGACATTTTTTTTTGCAACTTATTATTTTTATTTTCTGCAAAAAAGTGTTATTGAATAATACTAAAGTTTATTCATTTAAGATTTATTGAAAGTTTAAAAGGCTATGTGGTGATATATGTAAATAATTTTTTTTATGAGAGCATAACTAATCTCTCTACACCATTTATATATATATTTTTGTTCAACTTTCAACTTACAAATTCATTCAATTTATCATGTGTTATTTGAAACCATATATTTTATTGTATGATTCATATACAATTATAGTATATTTCATTTTTGTTCACAACTGAGAATATAAATATACATATTATTGTGTAATCAAATATTGTGACATATGCTAAAGCATTCTACTGTTATAGTGCATTTTGCACAGCCTAACAAGAGACTCGTTAAAGTTAAGGACTGTTGCACATAGACATAGACTTTAAATTTTTTTTGATATATATGATAGATACTTCTGGAAGAAACTTTATATACCTTTCATGTTAACATTTACTACAGTTGGTATATTTTCATAAGGATTACTATCATAACAGTAATTATTTTTTTTATTATTATTTAAATATCATGTACAACAATTATGTATATTTTTATAACTATTTCTGATATTTATTTTGTGTAATTATTTAGTATATTTGTACATGTGTTAGAAAATATTGTCTCGATGAAAAATTGTCATTTTTGTCATCTCACCAATATTTTCTTTTGGGGGACCCTGGGTAATATGTGGTGGTTACTCCATACCCCCCCCATATATTTAATTTAATTCAATTTTATTAGCCATTTTATTTCATATCACCTTCCTTTTTATTAATGTTCTCAATTTAAATTTAATTTCGGTTTCGCTTATTTTCATTTCGTCGCCTGTAATGTTTTCTCTCTTACTTAGCTTTCGAATGTTCCAAGCCGGTAAAATTCTGTTTGAAATCATTCCTTCCGGTTTTAAATTTGTTCGAGAACATTCTCGCTAGTTCTTTTGGGTGGAACTTCCGTTTATTCGGACACACCCCTAACCTATCAAATTAAATTTCACAGGTGACGTATTTCAAGCCGTTAAGTACATGGCCACCGGCTTTGGCCTCCCCTCTTAAGATGGTTATCAATTTTATTCTTATTAGTTACATATCTTTTCATACTGTATATTGTAATTTGGCTTAGTTTTTCCTCACCCCCTCTGTTGCTAACTGCCAAATTGGCGTATTTTGCATTTACAATAACCCTTTCTCTTTTTCCCCTGGGCTCGCGGCCACCTGCGTGTGTTGCGCTGCTAGACACCTGCCGTAATGGATGCAGTCGTATGATTGAAAGTTTTTAGTGTAATTTCGGGGCAGAGGTGCTCCCCCGTTAACGAAGGATGGAACGGTTTTTTTTGTTATGTTGATATTATTGCGATGCTGATTTTTAAGTGCGGCAAAGAAAAAGTGCTGCCCTCAAAATGCATCTAGGAAAGTGATGTTGATTTCTGTTAAACAGCGAGGAGCAAACCTTTTGTTTCAAAGGATCCTGAAAGTATTTTTGTTGTGCACTCTGTTTGGATATGCGTATTAAATAAGGTGACGTCGTGAAGCCTTTTATGTGTTGCTCTATTGATGCCACTTTTAACTAAAGAAGGTTGTCGACATGTTTATTCTAAATAGTTTTATTCTTCATCTTTTCGTCCAAAATTTTCGTCGAATATTTATGTGATCAATTCTTTAATTGTGCTTTTATATGTTCTCAATCCTCTAAAAAAAAAACAAGTAGAGGTGAAGAACGTGTGCTTTAAGAGGTGAACATTTTTTTCTTTCATCAAATGAAGATATTTGATTTTCATAAAGTTTTTACTTCATTATTTTGCCCATTTTATATATATAATTTTTGATTACTCACGGGGCGTTTTGAAGAAAATATTGGTTTGTATCTATGCAATATGAAATATAATATATTTTGTTTTTTTTGAAAGTTCATATTATGAAAGTTGCTCTTTTTCAAGAAGAAATAATATTATATTCTCCTTTTATGTCATGTGAAAATTTATAATTTACATCCTGTTGAGATATCTAAAATATATTATTGACAAAGAATTTTTATTGCTTAGAGATAGCAATTGTAGTGATTAGCATATATTATGATATGGTTTTTTATGAAAAGAGAGATTAATATGTACGAGTCAAAATAATATAAATGTGTGAAGAAATATTTATTCATGAAAAAAGTAAAACAAGTTCTTCATGAAATAAAAAATAGTTTTCTTCAAATTTTGTGTGCATAATAATTTTTTTGTGCCTATTGTCTGGATTTATTTGTCATCAACATCCAAGGACTTGACAGGTAACTTTTTTTACCTTTTTCAATTTTATATTTTTTTTTAACTTTATGTTTGACATTTTATGTCATCATGGATAAAGATATTTTTATTGTTTTTTAAGTGAAGTAAGGATGGTCACGTGGGTCGTTTGCAGGCCTCCATTCTCCGCGATGTGCTGTCATTATCACGATCACTTTGGCCTAATTGTGGGTAGAGGCAAATAAAAAGTGCTTTCTCCACTTTCAAATAAACATAACAATGCCATTGTCTTATAATTACTTTCAAATTTACTCGACTTATAACGACAAATGAATATGTGTCCCCACTTTCTAATTTTATACAATATACTTATTACTTACTCAAACAAGTAATTGGTGAATTGATCACGATAATTCTTAGTCACCAATTACTTATTACATTTGTAAACTTGAATGCATGAATTGATCTAGAATCTTGTTACAAATCTTGTGTTTGGCTTATATCTGAATTCAGAACTTCTTGATAATATAAAGATACGGAACAGCCCAATCTCTCTGCATTTTTCCCCCAGCTTTTAAAAATCTTCTTTTCAGGAGAAGATCGACCTATACACATCTTGAGATTCCACTACGCACCTCCTTTTATATTTTTTCTTTATATATTGTACCATGTATCTGACAGATTTCCCTAGATTGTTATTTTTCATTGTTGAAGATATTAGTTTATAGATGGACATTATTTATATTATATTAATTTTAAACAAGATTAGTCAAACGGTATATTAGTTATAGCAGATGTAAAATATGATGGACATTATTTATTATCTCACATATATATATACCCTCCTAGCTTCCTCAATACTGATGTTGCCTGGAGGCGACACTAAAAAACACCCATTAAAATAATTTAAATGATTCTAGAATTCTTAAAATTACATCTAGATATTTTTAACAGATCTGTTCATATTAAAAGCACTGATATAGTATACACTGGTGCAACTTTGGATATGTTTTATAATAAATACTCATAATATATAATAAATATAATAAATACATTTATTATTACATAATATTATGTATTTAATACAATATTTAAAACATAATTATTATTACATATTATTACATAATATATAATAAATATAATAAATACATTTTAAATAGGTTTTTGTATGGCCACGCAAAATTTTTCCTAGGACTGAGGATATTGTTTTATAATTGTGTTATAATGATGTCTTTTTCTTAGCTTTATTATACCAGATCCAAAATAGCAGATTAATGGTAAAGCCTCGCTGCCAAAAAATGCAACTTCCTTTCATTTACAATACTTTGACGCAGTTATAATATTCTTTTAAATGAAATACAACGTTACTTTTACCTGGTGGAAGTATTGTGGCATTCTGAATTTAAATCCTTAAATTTGAAACTACACGATTTTTTTTATCCTGCCGATAACCCGATAGCCTAACATTAACCCGCTAAATTTCATTCATTTTAAAAATGTCTTTCAGTGCACGTTAAAAAAAAGCCCAGTTTTTTAATTAAACAAGTTGGAAATTGCACGTGAACGTAGCAAATGAGGTGCGTTCGTATGATAACGAAGTTTTAAAAATATTCAGATCGTGCTGATATAGTAGAGCGTACTTCGGATACAGTATCGTAGTCGAAATCTTTGTGTTTCTTTAAATATGCAGGAAGTAATTTTTATTACACCTCAGCAACGTATATCTTATTCATAAAATGTGAAATAGTTGAATATAATTAAAACACGCCCCCAAAAAATGTTTCCCCATATAGCATTATGTAGTGGAATACTTTTGTGTGGCCCTGTAATTTAATAATAAAAATTCTTTGCATCACAGATTGTGCAGAATGCATATTTCAGTATATATTTCATAGATTCATGCCAATTCTATTATGTTCGAATGAGTGTAACACCATTAAAATGCATTTGAAACTTTTTTCCCATTGACCGTAATGTAATGGAATACTTTTGATTCTCCCTGTAAATGATCTATGCATCCGACTTTCATAACATTTGAAATGACTTGACAAAATTACGTAATAATTATATGTTTTAAATTCCAAACGATTAAAATGCATTTGAAACATTTTCCCCATTGACCGTAATGTAACAGAATCCTTTTGATTGTCCCTGTAATTGATCCATGCATCCGATTTTCATAACATTTGAAATGACTCAACAAAATTACGCAATAATTATGTTTTAAATTTCAAACAATTGAAATGCATTTGAAACATTTTTCCCCATTGACCGTAATGTAACAGAATCCTTTTGATTGCCCCTGTAACTGATCTATCCATCCGATTTTCATAAAATTTGAAATGGCTCGGCAAAATTATGTTATAATTATGTATTTTAAATTTCAAACGATTCGGTTGGGTAGTTTTTGCGTTGTTATATGCGGACAGACAGACGGACAGACAGACAGACAGACAGACGGACAGACAGACGGACGGACTGAGCGAAAACAAGAGGTGCTACGTATTTACATAACTACGAACGCACCTAAAAAAAGGTAATTCCCATATCAAAATTTCAATGCATAAAGTATCGACAGCCAAATTCTTATACAAACTAGATATAATTGAATTTGCCAAACATAAGATAAAAATTTCATTCACATACTTTCTTCTCTCTTTCATGTCACCAGAAAGGTCACTGCAATTAACTATGTGTTTTGAAAAGTAATCACAATCAAAAGGATCTTCTTCCTTTTTTCAATTGAAGGAAAAAAAAACTTCAAAGCGGAAGGTGTGGAATTAAATTCCCCGAGGCTGCAAAAAATCCATTACGTAAAGCCAGAACATGTCTTCTAAAGTGTTTTTATATTGACATAAAAAGTTTGATGGAAATTCCACTTTTGTATTCTAAAGTTTTTAGAATTGCTATTAACAAATTAACGTTTCTTTTTTTTAATGAAGGCTTTATCAAATATTGTTATTTTGTTTGTTTTTAAATTTTTCTGATAAAACATTATAATGATGAATATTTTACTCAATAAAAATTACATAACTATATCAAATTTGGTTAAGTAAGATTTAAGTTTATCACTCAATTCTATTTCCAGTCTTTAATCAAATTAAAACAAAATTCTAAAATATGAAAAAAATTACTACTTTTATAATATGTATATATATAATATGTTTGATATGTATATATGCATACATATATACATTGAAAAATAAAAACATAAAAAGTGCTTTACAAGTATTACCATACACACCCCTAACAAAAAAATAAATATCCAGAATTTTCCACATAGATTTTTTTTTTAAATGTTTCATTCCCCCCCCAAAAAAAAAATAAAGATAAAAACGTAGACTTTTTATATTTGATGTTTTCATATTCCAAATTCAAAAGAAAAACAAATCTACAAGTTAAAAAATATATTAAAATACGGAAATCGTTTTCTACTATGTCAGTATAATTTCCTAATTTTGAAGAGAGTTTCTTTTACAGGGTAACGCTAGATAAAAGATAAATTGTTTCTACTGACAAATTTCTTTCACATGCTCATATCACTAATTTTTTCCTTTCAGTCTTACTCCCTCTTACAAAGTGGTAACACCTTGTCTTTGAGCCTGATAAAGGAAGTCAAAGTTATTTGGTAATGGCTGGGCGTATTTCTTAATTTCATGCTGTTATAAAAACTTTTTTCACCTATTTTTGTGTATCCCACAACTTTGTATCCATAAAATCCATATTTCGATGAAAGACTAAAAATGTAAAATTATGGTTTTCCGCTGATGTTGTATGCTTCAATTCTTTTTCTTTTAAGGGACATTGGACCTTTATTTGAGCAAAATCATCTATAGCAAAATCGTCAGAAAAAAGGTCTATTTCTGGGGTATAATAGTACCTAAGCAGTTTTTTCTTATTAAAATATCATTTATGAAGGTTTTAAGGAGTAAATAAAAAAAGTCAAATGTATTTATATACTTTAAATCTGTTTTTGTCAAAACTAATTTTTCAGCGTTTTTAGATTTTTGAATTGCTCCTTGCGTCTTAATTTTTGATCAATATTTATAAAAATTGATAAGGAAGTATCCTGATATTATTTAAAAAGAAATTGTGTAAGCTTTTTAAAATTCGTCTTCATTAAGAAAAGTCAAATTTTATTTTTTACTTATTAAAAGGCAAAAATCTGATGAAAATCGATAAGGAATTTAAAAAAAAATCTGTAAAACATTAACTATTCAAGAGATTTAAAAAATCTTACACAAATTTGTTTATAATATAGCTTTAAGTGATAAAAAAGCAAAAGTAAGAAAATATTTCAAAAATTAAAACAAGAGGAGCATTTTAAAATTTCGTTTAAAAATTTAAATTTTTGCAAAAAAATTACAAATTTTAATAAGGTTGGAAATTTTTTGAAGGTATTCTATATGCTGTTGGTGAAATGTATATATGCACAAAATTTCATATTGCTATGATAAAAATGATTAAAATAAATTTTTAACGTCCACCTTCCCCTTAAGTAAGTTAGAGGATCCACTCTCGCTTTCCGAGCTATAGATAATCCGCTCGTCAGTAAGATCATTCGTTACAAAGTTAAGCATATTTTATGAATACAAAATTAGGAATATATGGATTTTGATAACTTTAATGATCTTGAAGATGACTCAAATGATTCTAATTTTCAACATTAGTTTTTTTTTTTTTTTTTTTTTTTTTTGGGGGGGGGGGAGGGGGGAGGCTTGAATAGGAGTGCGATTATTTGATTTGAAATAAAGACTTGCCTTGAACGTAAAATAAATGTTAGAAAGATACACATAATAATAGAATATAAATTTCGGATATGTATTCATAAAACCTTGCATAACTTAGTAATGAATGATGTATCAGCTTTTTGTTGGAGTCATTCAGTTTAAAATTAAAACATAGAAAAACAAAGTACCCCACTTGTCTTAAGTAAATAAAGTTGAGTCCCCCACTTCCCGAGATAAAATGCTTCCCTCCGTCTCCCCCCCCCCAAAAAAAAACCCCATAAAACAACTTTGTTTAGGGGGGGATTGAATAAACATCATTTCTAGCGCCAAAATGATGTTATTCCCATATTTCCATTTATGGCCACTGGTTGACACTGTACAAACTTATTTTATCTGCTTAGAGTATAACTTTCAGCTTTGTATATATAAAACTTCATGTAACGTTTAAGAAAATGATCGCAACGAATTGCTTATGCAATTCTTGGATTCGCAATTAATAAATTCATGAGAATCTATACCCCACTTGACTAATATCAAAATTTTGCATTTCCCCTCTCACTGTATTAAAACTGGTTAAAATAACTTTATTTTGGTTTAGAGGGACTCATCACATCTCATTTCTAGTGCCAAAACGATATTCTTCTCAAATATTGGTAAATAGATGTTGTTTTTAAGTTTTACTATTGTTTAAAATATTCTACATTTTTAACGAGCAAGACTTTTCCCGATTATGAATGATATCCAAAACTACTGGGACGATTTTCATGAAACTTGCCTCTTATATGAAATGAAGCACGAGAAGAAGATCTGTCTAAGTGTGGAATTCAAGATATTTTGTATATACAGGGTAAATCAAACGCATTGCAGAAAGGTCTGCTTACTATAGATCAAAAGATTTTCACGTGATTTCCATCAAACATGTTATTTATACTAATTCGAGCACGAGGAACATATCTAGCGAGGTTTCGAATTTGAGAAAGTTCGTTTTGGCTAATAAAAACAAACTCGACTCTCAAAATGTTTATATATCTCGAAAACGGCTCTATCGATATTCATAAAACTTGGCTTCCATACCAATTCGAGCTCAAGAAATCGATATGTCTAGGTCACTATTTCAGGAAAATTCGTTTTGTATGGTTAAAATGGTACATTCTTTTTATCCGGACCATGTCAGAAACCACTTTGCCAAGCACAACGCCAAAAAATCTAATTACATTAACCCTTATTTTTGATAAGCATTAGTTTTTTTTTAATACAGCTTATTAATTTATTGCGTTTAGTTTATTTATAAATTATAATTCATAGTTTATTTTTATTACAATTTTTACTTTTATTATTTATTTATTGAAGTATATACGTTATAGGTTATTTGCCATTTTTAACACTTTCCAACAAAGTTGAAAATGTTTATGCATTCGGTTTGTCTGGCCGGATGGCCGTCTGTCCGTCTTTCCACGCTCTAACACCCATAAATATACTCGGATTGCTCTGAAATTTTTATATGTTATTGATTTTTACCCTTGCACGAACCCTATTGAAAATGAAGTTTCTACTATGATTAGTTTATTTACAGGGATAATCAAAATTTTCCGATACATTACGGCAATGGGAAAAAACCGTTTCAAACGAATTTTAAAAGTGTTACACCCTGTTAAACTTATTCAAATTTACATGGAATTACAAAGTGCACTAAAATACGCAGTATGTAAAATATGCTGTCAAAATAATAGCTATTATTCATTTACTGGGCCACTCAAAGAATTCCATTACATAATAATAAAGGTGTGAATTATTTGTGACATATTTTAATAATGTTAAACGATTTCAAGTATCATAAAATTGATATACGCCGCTGAGACTTAATATTTAACGCATAATATGAAGTGCATAGCATTTACAGGGGAACACAAAATATTTCAAACCTTATATTTTTATCCGAAATACTGTGTATTATCGATGATTACTGATGAATGGTTGAAATGCATTTTCAATAATTATATGTGCTTTTAAGTTTTACAAAATGTCTTACAAATTATGTGGTGTATATAAATGTTATAGTTGATATACAGGGTTACACAAAAGAGCTATTAAAGGTTACTGAATATGAGAGTAATTAACTTAAATGTGGTAATTATGCATTTTTACGTTGAACTACTTTCAGTTTACTAAGAAATGTTTGTAGAATATAGATAAAATAATATACAGGGTCACGCAAAAATTAGCTACATTGTCACCCATATGTGATAATTTCTGGAAATATGATTTAAGTAGCTTTAAGAATGTGTTTGTTTGAACTAAATTTTAACAAAATACTGGAGTATAGTAAAGATACTGGATAAATTACAAGGCTGAACAAAAGTATTGAAGTATTTTCAATCTATTAGAATAAAGTGCTGCAAAAGAAATTTCTGCCAGTGAGGCATTTTCTTGCTAAACTAAATTTTCCCATTATATTGTGTATATATGTATCAACCGACGGATCAAATACAGGGCAGTTCAAAAGTATTTCAATACACATTTGGCTATGGACAATAGCATCTTATTTCCCTAAATAACAAAGTTTTGTTAAAGATTTCAGGAAGCGTTGGAAAGTGTTTCATAATCTATGGTTAACGCATGATTTTTCTTACTTGTTCAATTTTATATTATTTATCATTTTTAACAATATTATGTATTTAATTATATTATATCACTATTTTGAACGTCATTGGTATCGATAAACAAAATTGGCAAATAACAACCATTTTTGGCAATCTATCACTTAGGGCCGGATGAAATACATCAGTACCTTTTGAACCAAATTAATGTCCAAAAATAAGGTTACAAACTGAAAATATTTCCTACAATTTTTTTTAAATAAGCCTTACTCGAATACGAGAAAACCATCCATCTAAGAAAGAACTTCGGATATTTTTTTATAGGTGTAAGCAATTATTGTGTATACAATACCATATAATGTTAACACCATTACTATTGGTCAGTGGTTAGCAGTGCGATAAATTCTGATCTCCTAGATGACGTCAAGAGTTTGACTTCAATAATAAACCGGAATACAGATGTCATATACGCATTAAGTTGCTAATTCGTGCCAAAATGATGTTATTTTGCTATACATGGTAATTCAGCTTAATTATTATTTATTTATTTATAATTTCCTTTTTTAATTACATAAATTGTTTGATTTTAGTCATTAATTAAACTATCGTTTATTTATTATTATTTTCTTTTTTAAAACAATAGAAAATAATATTAAAATATATATATATTTTAATATTATTATATTTGAATTTTAATAATTCAAATATAATATTAAAATATTATATTTGAATACCTGTTAATACAGGTTTAAAAAAAAAGACGTTTCGGCAAATTGGTGCTAGAAAATAAATTACGTCAAAACCGGTACGCATATGACATCTGTACCTAAATCAGACTCAAGATAAAGCCCTATCTAAGGTTCAGTTACGTTAAAATTTGTTTTAACTTTACATATTGTAATAAACATTGCTAGAATTTGATATCATGGCGGTACATCCTGCTGCAAAAATAATAGCAGTTTTAAATGGATGATAACTTTTGTTAAAATAACCATATCGTTGGGACAATAACTCCTGTTTGCCGCCAACTATTAAACTGGACAATTGTTGATGAATGATAATTTTTATTTTTATAAAACATGGAGAATTGTAAGGTATGCTTGACTCAAAATCGTATTCGAATAAAAACGTTAAATTTTTTTTAATGGTAACTGACATTTCTTTCTTTATATGAAAATTTATTTTAATAATATATTTTTTAATGTATACTCGAACAAAAGCTTTGGAATAATCTTCATTTTAAATTTTCAATCAGTAAAAGTAAAACCCTACATAAAAGTTTTAAAATACCATCCAAATCTTTGACTTCAAGTTTTTCTTCTCCAAAAGTTACTGGAGCGACCAATAAATCCCATTAGAAAGAACTCACTTTTTTCTTTTTTTTTCTTTTTCTTTTTAGAAAGCTCTATAAAATTAATTTAAATATAAAATACAAATTTTCCGTTTTATTTCTTTTGTTCAGACAGAGAACAGGAAATACAAAATTAAACTTAAGATATCTTTTTAGGATTTCTCGATTGATTTCTCAACGTATACGTACAATCGTGAATTACTGATAAAACCATCCAAATTTTTGACTTCAAGTTTTTCTTCTCCAAAAGTTACTGGAGCGACCAATAAATCCCATTAGAAAGAACTCACTTTTTTCTTTTTTTCTTTTTCTTTTTAGAAAGCTCTATAAAATTAATTTAAATATAAAATACAAATTTTCCGTTTTATTTCTTTTGTTCAGACAGAGATCAGGAAATACAAAATTAAACTTAAGATATCTTTTTAGGATTTCTCGATTGATTTCTCAACGTATACGTACAATCGTGAATTACTGATAAAATTAATGATTTTAATACTACAGTTTTCATTTACAGAATTTTAGTTCCTATTTTTAAGTCTTTAAATTGTTTCATTTTTGCAGTTTCACAGCGCTTTGGCGTATTTTATATTGGCACTTAATTAAACCCATTGTTTTTTTAATTCGCATACTATTGTACGAGAAAAATTCTGTGAGTTATCGCCTGTGACGAGCAAATTCAGAAATGCCTAAAAATAATGCATTAAATATTAATTAATTTCTGGAAAATCTAAAATCTTCTAATGTCATCTGCAACACACCTTTGTATATAAATTTTACAGTGCTGACATATTAGGATATGGGTTAAAAATCGATTACAATAAATACATCTTTACATACAAAAGCCATGATTTGTTAAATAAGAGTTTAATGAACTACCGAGCAAGGCTCGGTCTACCTGGTACTATATTATATCTGTGGTATAGAGTTTTATTATATTATTCCTAAATATCACAAAATTATTACTGTAATCGTGCATAAATTAATAAGTATATGTGACGACAAAGCAATTGATAACTTTAATGGTTAAATTATGGTAACCAATAATCAATATTCCCATTTATAATCGATTATATTTCAAGTAATCCTATAATGATATATTACATTACAGTTACATTAAACTATAAGTATAATTTGAAACTAAACTGTTTGTGATGCATAGAAAATTTTAATCGATTTTGTGTTGTTATAAAACAGGCAGCATTAAATTAAATCAAAAATGCTAACCGCAAAATTGGCTTTCTTTTATGCGTATTATTGAATAGATAGTTCAATTATGAAGTATTAAATAATACATTTATGCATAGGGCGTACTTATAAATCCAATTTATTAATTTAAAGATAAATTCGAGGTAACTTATACTTTATTAAAAAGTAATTTAATACTTGATTAAATTTTGGTAGGCACATGATTTCTTTTAAACTGATATTTAGAAAAATGCTTTAATAGCAAAAACAATATTATAAATATTCTCTTGTTTATTTTCATAAAATTTTTAAATTGCATAAGTTACTAAGTAAGAGCTGTATCACACGGAGAAAGATTTTTCGGCAAACATTTTACAAAACAGGATCGTTCACGTTGCAGCGTGTTCGGTAAACAGGTTTTTCAAACTCCTCTTAGGGTTATTCAGTTTCTCGCTCCGCTCCTATTGGTCAGTTGATCAGCGCTGAATGAATATCCAACACTTTCCGTGCAATGCGGGAAATGCTCGCTAAACGAAAATACCGAACAGATGCTCCCTATATCAAGGTCACAGAACATTTTGCTGGCTGTAATGTTGTGTAGGGGGAAAAGTTCGGCGAAAGACGTCCGTGTGATACCGCTATAAAAGGAAAACGAGTCATTTATTTTCTAGAAGTTCGAAAACGAATCGAGTAACGAATCATCTGAGTTCCCTATAAATCAACTTATGTCACATGCAATCTTAAACTGGCATGTACGTTTTTAGACAAGTATAAAAAATTCAAATAGATTCGTGAGCTGGATTGTGGAAAATTAAAGGACCTTTTAATCTTAGATTTTCAAAAAATTTTCAAGTTCCACCCTCAATTGAAAGTACTTATCTCATAGAAATGCACATTTATCCTAATTTTTTGTTGTTATTTACGATGTTATTTTGTTAGAAAAAAAAACCCTGAATAAGAATTTGTATTATTTTAGCTTCGGAACTCAAGAGCTTAAGTTACCGATCTAGATAATACAGAGGCATTCTAAATTAATTTTTATAATTTAAATCATGTATACTTCTATTCAGAGACGAACATTTTATGCACGAATTTTATGCGAGCATTAAAATATGTCTGAAACAGATCAATGAATGACGAATTTTTTTTTTTACGAGATGGCGTTGATGTCGAGCTGATAAACTTTAGAATCCAAAGTATGGGAAAGCTAGACACCACTTAGAAGCTATCAAAAGGTGACTCATAGTATGTTTTTTCAATATAAGGTATACAAATTTATTATTCCTAACTCAACTGAATTTAATGCAAACAATTGAATGTGAAATGATAAAAAGTGTTCGCACTTGCATAAAATTAACTGTAAACTTAAATAAACGGCTTCAGGTTTTTTGAAGTCATTTTTTAAATTAAATTTGTTATTGTTAGACTATTGCTTCTTTTGTACCAAAATCTGCCACCAGATGGCAGCACCAGACATTCTTCTGTTTTCACTGGAACAGAACTTTTTAGAACAGTTTAGTTTAAAATGTGACTCAAGTGGTAATAGACAGCAAAATGTTGCCAGGGATTCAAAATCCATTAATATACAATTTTATTCCAAAGGAGTAATAACTATTCATCAAGAACTGCTTCAAAGTGAAGCTAATATGTTTCAAAGTTATTTTTCTTTATTTGTTGTGTTTCTGTAAATATTGTGAAGACTGTGCATCTGTTCTTTTGTTTTGTGAAATATTCCAAGTATTTGTCCATCATTATTCTACTTTATTTCTTCAAATAAATATGTGTCAACTAAAAGGTAAAGCTTTTAACTCTTTTTTATTATTGAGGAACTTACTTACTCATGCCTTATGGAATAACATTCCAACAGTTATCTCATAAGATTCAAATCAACATATCATCTATAACAAAGATATAAGATGCTGTGATAGAGTTTGCGATTTGTGCTAGTTTGCGGAGATATAGTTTACCAAAGCGAACGTCCTGCTAAACGCAATCATCGATAATTTTCTAAGTCTAATAGGTGGCGATCTCCTCATTTGAACATTGTGAATAGGGGTTTGTCAAATTTATTAATTCGTCGACTCAACTGTATGCGCATATGTGGTGACATTTTAAGTTCTTTACCTGATCTAAAACATATATTTAACTGTAACTACGTGTCTGTCACAAACAGTTTAGGAATTAGCCATTGTAAACCGTTGAGAGTGCCTTTTATATAGTAAATTTAAAACAATTCGGTAGGTCGTTTTTGCATTGTTATGTGCAGACAGAAGGACGAACCAGGCGACGACAATAAGTGCTATGTATTTACATAATTACGACCGAATCTAAAAATTGGAAGATAATATTATTTAATGCGATAATTAATAAATGTTTTAAAATTACTATAAAATTTATGAAGTGTCAAACATACTGTTGTAAAATATGCAAAACAGTCAATTTTTTTTTAATTAAAATTCTATAAATTAGAAAATAGGAATTTAATCACTTTACCTTTATTTCTCCTGGTAAAATTTTTTCTAAAAATTCAAGAAGTCAAAAGAATTCCAATTAAAACCAGATATTACAAATATATCGCTTTTTCTTTAATCACGGAATATCTGCCATTAAATAAAGCAAAAATTGTTATCCTGATTTCGTGGTATGAATTCGGAATACCTACATAAAAAAAACCCCATGAAATTGGCTAAACTAATAGTAGCATATAAGTTATTATTGGCAGTACAGTAAGATACCCCCCATTATTAATGATTTTTTAAATTTCTCAAACAATTATCTTTTTTAATTTAAAATTTATACGTTATTTTATATGTAAAAATGAAACTGTTTATCTCTCTACAATTCTATACACATCCAAAGTGTGGTAGCAAGAATTATAAACTGTTACGCACATGCAGGGCTCCCAAATGGTCCGCGAACTGAACATCAATATTTTTTAACAGAAAATTTTATGATAGGACTTTACTGAATATGCGCTAGAATTGACTTCCGAAGGTGGTTTCTCGGCAATTTGTAAGAAAAATCTGATGTTCAGTTGGAGGACCATTTAGGAGTCCTGCACATGTGTAAAACACGGCCGAGGTAACTAAAGTAATTCGAAATTGAAATAATTTATAGTTCTTTTTTCATTTAATAAAAAACCACCGATTGCACGGCATTTTTTGTTCCAATCTAAACATTTTTTGGCTGTAGCAGTTGCTAACATTTAAAAATTCCGAATAAAACTCTTACCACCACAATTATTTTTCTAATGCAAGATTGCCATGTGAAAAATAAAATAAATAGTTTGACGAATTTTAAAAAAAGTTAATATTACGTGATAATGGAAATATAATGGATGCCAGCAGGTAAATATATAATGTCATATGAGAAAGCGTATTGAAACATATTAAAAATCCACTTCTGAGAATATTGGCATACATTAACATTCTGAGGTTCTCCGAATTTGTTTTCACCATTTTTAAATCAATTCCATATATAAACATGTATGTATGCGTCTAGATTTGAATTTCCAGAAAGATTTAGGTTTATAGAGTTCATTCTTAGTGAAAAACGGAAATAAAGATGACTTTACTACTTCTTTTTAATTGCTTGTTTTTTATTTAGTGATTACTGACGTATACAGCGAATGCCTTATAAAATTTTTTAACATCGTATACCTTCTGTTGTTCAAGATAGTAAATACATTCTCTACCTCTCTCTCTCTCTTTTCTAGGACAACATTATTGTTTATGCTGCACGATTATTTTTGAAATTGATTTCTCAAAACAAACATCGTTAAATTTCCATGCAACGCCACAATAAACACAATGAAAAACTAGTCGTTGGAGGCCACCGTAATACTTACCCATCATGGATATGCATAACATAATATATGAAAACATAACATATGTAAACAATTTATAAAATGCATTACAATTCCAAAACAAAATATAAACGTATAAATAAGTATTTTTAACACAAAATCATGCTCTATTAATGAATTTCTGATGAACCAATTTCGATAACTTGTATGAAACGCCAAACAATTCAAGTAGCACTGAATTGCACAAAAGAAACATCCTTATAACTCGAAAAATATTAATTATATTCCCTAGCGGTTTCTTGCATCGAATTAAGTGTCTCATTTTTAATTAAAAGATAAATTAAAAGTCTTTGAATTGAAATTTGAATGAAATACAGGGTCATGAAAAATCAAAGAATGTGGAAAACAGGATTAGACATATCTCGACAACTAATAATCCGATCGACTTAGTTTTATGCGCAAAATTTGTGTTATTTTATTGCCTTTTACGTCCACTCCTTAAAATAAAAAAATTCGAAAATTTTTATATACCTTTCATCAGAACGAATTTTTCGAATGTCCGAAAAAAATAGTTTCGGATAATTGAGGTTACTGATATTAAATAGGCTTCGTCCCATTCTTACATACTAAGCACATACAAAATTTCAAATCTCTATCTCAATTTGTTCGGGAGATAGAGCGGTTACAGACAGACAGACAAACAGACACACAGACGGACGGACGGCAAATTTTTTTTTTCTAAAAATATGTTTTTCGGAATCTCCAGTGTCGGAAACGTGTAAATCCGTAAAAAAAAAATTTTCGATTTTCAAAACGATTGCAAGACTTACCCTATACTACGTATGATGGGTAAGTAACTAGTCGTTGGAGGCCATCGTAATACTTACCCATCATTTATATGCATATGAAAATAAAATATGCGAAAACTATTTATACAAGGTATTTCAATTCCAAAACTAAATTTAAATGTTGTTAATACACATAGTAATACTCTATTAATGAATTGCTGACGCACCAATTTCAACAAATTATATAAAACGCCAAACTACTCAAGGAGTACTAAACTACGTAAAAGAAACATCCTTATAACTCCAAAAATAATAATCATATTAACTAACAGTTTACTGCGTCGGATTAAGCGTCTCATTTTCAATTAAAATATATCTCTGAATTGAAATTTGAATGAAATACAGGATCATGAAAAATCGAAGCATGTGGAAAACAGGATTACAAATATCTCGACAACTAATAATCCGATCGACTTCGTTTTTTATGCACAATTTGTGTTTTTCTATTGCCTTTTACATGCATTCCTTAAAATAAAAAAATTCGAAAATTTTTATGTACCTTTCATCAGAACGAATTTTTCGAGAATCCGGAAAAAATAGTTCCGGATAATCGAGGTTGCTGATATTCAATAGGCTTCGTTCCATTCTTACATACTAAGTACATACAAAATTTCAAGTCTTTATCTCAATTTGTTCGTGAGATAGAGCGTTTACAGACATACAGACTGACTAACAGACAGACAGACAGACAGAAACGTCCAGTGTCTAAAAATCCGTCAAAATTTTTTTTTTCGATTTTCAAAACGATTGCAAGATTTACCTTATACTACATATAATTGGTAATTAATTAATTAATTACGTTGCAAGACAACGGCTTTTTGTTTTGTAAATCAAAAACACGCATATCCTTTATATCATAAATCACATTACGAAATAAACATTTAGATTGAAAAGTTTTCATTTTATATGACATTCTGAATAATTTTAATGTTATTATAAATTATTTATTAAATCTACTACTCCTATTTTCAATATTTGGATGATCCTAAATAACTTCAATGCATTTATTATTTAAAGTTTGAAAGTTATGGAAAATGAAATAGTCCTAGTGTAGCTATACAATATTACAATTCTCAATAGCATCACACTATGTATATACCTGTTATTAATAAAAATGAAATTTATTTTGCAAACTGGAGAGACGATATTATTTGAAATGAGAACCTCTCGAAATTTTCATAAATTTAAAATTGTGAGAATAATATTCTGGAATTATATTATGATTCATGAAAGTCTATTTCTATGTACTGCGATCATACGATGCATTTATACGTCTGCGATCATATGATCATACGATCATTCCATATTATCTTTTCAATGCATAAAAGCGTACATAGACTATATTTTGGACCATAAATAATACGGAATATGCCGCCGATAAAATTAACACATTGTTGACCGTCATACTTATATTTACATGTGCAACTTAACTGAACAAATGCATGTTCTAGATGTAAATACATCATTCCCCTTTCTGTATGATGTATTTTCAAGTTTTAATTGTAACGAGTATGTATTGCTATAAAATATTTACGCTCATATTGTTAGATTGTAAGAAATTTTAGGTTAAATTCGAATACAGTAGTACTTTTGTTGATCCCGAAACATTACTATTTAGGTTTTCACGTGACCGCTTGCGTTCAAACATTCTTTATTCTTAAAACGTAGGTATATGCCAATGATTATTTGAAATACAGTCGAACCTCTATATAACGAAACTCCATACATCGAATTTCTCCATATAACGAATTTTTAGTAAGAACGGTCCCCTTTTCGCATGCTTACATTAAAAACAGACTCTATATAGCGAAATATCTATCTCCATATAACGAATTTTTTCATAAATTGATCTTAATTTATTCAGTTTTAAAAAAGCTTCGAAATCATATGGAATCAATTTTCCATCACTTATTTTTGATTTATCGTTCAGTGGAGAGGTTTTTTTTTTATAAATATTACTTCTCTCCTTATTCTTTAAATCTAACAAGTTCATCCCAACTCCCACACACCTTTCAACATCCTTCTCAAAACACAGTCAATTGAATTGTTACACATATAAGAGAGGAATCAATGCGAGCACATAAGAGAGACCTTCAAATGGAGGAAAATATCAACTACAATTTTTCATTCCTTGCTAAAATTTGAGATTTTTTTTGAGAGCGTAACAATTGTAATTTTAAAATCAAAACAACAAAAAATTACAGATTTCTTCCTCTGAAATTTATGTAAGTCTTCCTCATTTGATTTTCATTAAGCTTTCAAATAAATGTCTTTTCCCCTTTTTGAAACTGCTTAAATAAGTAAGAAATAAAATGTTAGGTTAATATATACTTTTAAACATTTCAAATTCTTAATTAAAAAGATCAAAAATAATATTTGTTCAAAATTTACACATTAAATACTATTTTTAACATCATACTCTATACATCGAATTTCTCTATATAACGATTTTTTTACTGGAACGATGGATTTCGTTATATAGAGGCTCGACTGTATTTTATTTTTGATCGACTGAGTACTCATAACTCACATTATACAATTTCTAAAATTGCAACCACATGATTACGTGATAAGCATTTTCGCATATTTTTTCATAAATAAATTAAAAAGACAAACAAATAAAAAAAAAATAAATAAATAAAAAGCTATTTGAGGGTTCAATTTTGTATCATTTTCGATGGCGAGCTTATTATATTTGCATATCCTACGCTACATATCATCTCGTGTAAAAACTACTAAAAACTTTGGTCTTAGTTCTCGTGTTTTATTTTGCGTTGTTAAATACCAATTGGCAATAACTAGCAAAGTATTCGTCCGTTTTTAACATAGAGAATCCCGTTTTAGGCTTATAAGTTTGCCTTAGTAGTTATGATCATAAATGTGTTCAAAACGACCAAGATGAGATAGAACATTTTTCAGATTTTTTCACCGTTATGTGTATTAAAAATTTTGTGTCCGTGCTTAATTTGATTTTTAAGTTATTTCTGTTGCATAATTGTCAGCCTATCATCTTTTTCAAAAAAGTATATTTGATGGATAGAGATCATTCATCTTTTAAAGCATTCAAAATGTTAATAAACACTATACTAAACAAATGTAACAAATTATTCGATACACCAAAGAATTTTAGAAGATGCAAGGATAATTTTTTTCAAAACCATATTAAATCTATAGTATAAAGCAAAGTCGCGTGAGTGAATGATATTGAGTTACTTTTGACAGTGGCAACACTTGATCAATAAATTCCGATTTTACTGCAATCAAATACCACACAAATATACCAAATCAAATGTAAAATATCGATCAGTCAAATCAATAGAAAATCAAAGAATTATAGAAGACAGCAGGGCATAATTTGTTTTAAAAACATAAAAAATCTATGGGCAAAGTAAACAATGTTGGATTGATATTCAAGATTGTAACACATCGCCAATAAATTTCGATTTTCATGCAATCAAATACGAAATCAATATTGAAATATGTGGCGTATTGAAATAGGTGATGAGTATAGCAAAAAGTTTTAGAGGACACCAGTTATCATATTATTTCAAAACCATAATAAATATATGCATAAAACAAAGCGATATCGGTGAAGGATGTTGGCTTGACTTTGACTGTGGCTATATGTCGTCAATAAATAAAGGTTTTACTGCAATCAACTACCGAATAAATGTATCAAATCAATCAATGCAACAAATTATTTTGGCAGACGAATTTTGTAATATCCATCAAATAAAAGACATCAGGTCATATATTGTTAACAACGGCATTGCATGTTTATTATCAAGCAAATCTATGTCCGTAAAAGATGTTGGTTTGATATTGACAGTTTCGATATTTTATCAATAAATTCCGATTCTACTGTATTTGTTTTAACACCTAAATATCACAAAATTTCAGTTTTACACCATCGAATTGTCAAAAAATGTTTTTCAAATGCAATTTCTTTAAAAAGTGCATTTCGATATACTGTTTTTTTAAGTTTCTAAAATTATTTTCAAGCAGGAATTTTTAAATTTTATATCCAAACCTTGCAGCCTGCTTTCAAAGATTTAACCTGTTACACTAAAATAATATAAATACTTCAGAATTAAGTTTTAGGCTAATTTTCCATAGGGAATATATTTCAACTAAACATAAAATAGAATAAAAAAATAAGTAACAAACATTTAATAGAATAGTGCTAAATTTCCAGAAATTCTTAAAATTCAAAAGTCTGCTGTAATTGGGACCTTTAGTGATTTGTTCTGTAACTATCTTCTGGTAAGCGACTAACAAAAAAATACCTCTGAAAATTTTATGTTAATATATAAAACATGCTTTGCGTATAGAAATTCTTTTTTGTGCTGTTATGAGCAATCTACAAAATATATGAATTGTTAAAAATCTAATGAAATTTTTATTTAAAAAAATGCCTATACTTTTGTTCTTTAATTCGGATAACCCTGGTTGAATGCTACAGTTGCGGTAAAAATTACAATAAAATTTATTATCAAAGCAGCGGTTTAGGCTGTATAAATACCTTTCTCGATAGTACAAATATTGCTTCCTGATAAACAAAAATGTAAATATATACATAGGAACATATTTACAAAGAAGTAAATCTCAGAATGAATAAGAGGTCTGAACATTTCATCCATTCAAATAACTCGAAATTCAAAATAATATCGTATGTAGTTAGTTTTTTAAGGAAATAAATTTCTGTATATATTTGCAAGTTTTACATTTAAACCAAATTTACAGCTTTAAAAATATTTAATACTTGAACCACTGTCTCCAGATTTATTTTTATAGTTATAATTAGATGAAACTTTGTTAGGACACATGGTGTTAAGAATAGCTATAGCAGTTATTAAAATAATCATATATGTATGATGCAAGCAATATAAAAAATATGCAACTGTTTATAAGCCTTATTTCTAACTCTAAAGCTAACTATTCTCCAATAAATATTAGCAATATTGGGTGGAGCTTGGTGCACGATCTTTGTAAATAAATGTATAAAATAGCATGCTAGTATAGAAAATAATAAATATTAGGTCACACAGAAAAATCTGGGGTTTTTTGAATCCAGAAATACCATATTTTCACCGGAATTTTCAATTTAAAAGGTTTTTTTTTTTATCATGGACGTATAGGAAAAAAAAAAACCTTTAACTTATTTTATAATAATTTTCTTCATAATTTCTGGTGTCATTCAATCATTTATAATTATCTCAGTAGAAATACACCATAGAATTTTCCGAGTGACTCAATAAATGTTTTTCATTGTATTCAGTATCAGTTGTTGTGTAATATCACAAGGTTTTATATATATACTTTAAAGACCACATTTGCTTTAGAATATTAGTATATTTTCCTTAAATCTTACATTTTATTTATTAAAGTATATTGCTAAAATCTGTAATGATTAATTTAATACAAAATAATCTTATAAAACGTATATTTGCCCTATCTGTTATCCAACGATAATCGATTTGAAAAATGAAAAATCAGACATTTTTCCTATAAAGTGCAATTACTTTATAAGATAAATTTCGAAAGATAAAATACCAATCTTCATTTATTGGAATTACTTTTACGACTTCCGATAAATTTAAGTTTCGCAGATAATATAAGGTTAAAAGATTCCAACATTTCCTTTTGGGTATCGTTTGTAAAATATATTTTTTATCTGTTTTAAATTTTCAAAAAGGAGGTTATCTGTAAGAATAAGATACAGGAATATATGAATGCATAAACTGAATACAAAAATTATGCACAATTAACAAATAATTATCAAGAAAGAATATAAAATCGATTTCAAGAGATAGATTTTGAACTTCCGGTTTCTGTTGCATCGCATTTTTGTTATCCACATTCGAGCATTGCATGGGTCAGGACATACCAAATCCCACCTCGAAAATGTTATTTTAAATTATTCAGATACTCCATTTGAAACCTCAAGATATTTCCAGGACATGAAACCCGATCCCAACCAAATGCTCTTTAGCTCAAACTCGACCCGAAAAGAAAGAGAAATTAATCAATATTTTGATCTAATTAAGAAAATTTGGAAAAATCTGTAACTATATCTAAATATCAACGTTCTCATTTTTGTATATTGTAGGAAAGCTGACATATATTATATTGATTCACATTCAAACATGTACTTTTTCAATTTGAAACATTATTGTGGGATATTTGTTTTAAAAATGGATTACCCAACTCCAACTCCAAGTCAAAATTAATACCCAAACAATTAGAATGAATGCACCTCTAACTCGATTCGCGATGAAACCAATTAAAGGTAATCCGCTGGTTATAGTTGGTTTAATTGGTCCCGAACTGGGACTTAATTTCAAATTTATTTTTTATATATTGAAAGTATCCCTCAGACGTAGAGTAGATAATGATATATTAAAATATTTTACATGTTCCTGTAAAATAACTATACGGAAAACATATAGGATCGCTGTGTATCATAAAATCCTATTGAAATTCCGTGACGTTTGGTCAATTTTTACGATTATTAAACCATAGAAATTGTAAAAAATTCAAGAAACACTCAAACAGGCAAATGTATTTTTAAACTGCATATAGTATTAAATTAACTTTGTTAAATTCTGGTGATATTATAACGGGACCATACACAAATTTGCTGTGTTTCTGACAAATCAAAAGTGAAAATTAAAGCAACCATTTAAAAAGATACATGGACATACTTAAAAAAATTATAATGTAAAAACCAAAAGCAATTATTTTTTCGTTTTAGAAATATTAGGGTGTCATTATAGGAGATATGTTAAATTAGGAAAAATTAATATTTGTTTGAGAGAGAGATAAACTTACCAAAAAATGCATTTTTTCATTGCAATTAATTTCGTAGATATATTATAAATTAATTTAACAGTTCCTTCTTAAAAATTTTCTGTCCTTGATATTTTTCCGACACCTCGTAATATTTTTTTTCTCATCGGGAACGACCTAAATTTTCAAAACGGTAAATTCCGGCTTGTTTAAATAAGACCGATTTTTTTAAAACTGTATACCAAATCTTTAATTCAATTTTTGAATAGGTTGATGCATTCAGATTACAACAAAAACAGCCTTTTATCATTGATATTTAAAAAGAAAAAAATATTAAAAAATATAAAATTACTTTTTAGATATTTAATAAATCAACTGCGCACACGTAGAAAAAAATGCAATTAAATGTGATTAAAATGCACGGATTATGACTTACAACAATAACAAAATATAACCATTCTTTTTTTATATTTTCATACTTTTTTGTACATAATTTAATTATTTCATACAATAAAGGCAGCAATTTAAATACCTGTTTTTATAATAATTATGGTTCAGGTAATTTTTCAGGCTTCCATTGTTCAATTTAATCAGCTTAATTCTAACTTAACTCAAACAAAGAAACAATACACTATTTTTGTTAAGTAAAATTCATTATATTAGAAAATGGCTTATTATTAAAGAAAAACAGCTATTTACTTTACAATAAAAGCGGATATAATTAAAAAACTAATTAATTTTGTACATAAAAAATAATATAATTAAACTTTTTTTATTGAAATGAGATTAAATCTTTATCAATTACAATGCTCGACAACTTTTGACAACCACTTAAAAAATGTCCTCACAACAAAAATAATGTTTATTTACTTAACTCTGTTTAATATGTAAAACAAGAAAGACAAAAATCATGCGTCCAGCATAGATTATGAAACGTTTCACAACACATTCAGAATAATGTAACAAAACCTTACCGTTTCATAAGTTGAAATATGCGTATCGTATCATTTAAAAATGCATAGCTCATTAAAAACACAATTTCTGCAATTATCATTTGCAATCGTAAAAACATCCGAATTTTTTGAGCAGTCCTGTAAATGAAATTTTGATTTGTATTTATTAACCACATGTTGGCCATTATTTAGCACAGTTAAGAAATAAATATACATCAGTTAAAAATTTTTCTTTAATAATTTTTGCTAATAAATAACACGTGAAACCTTTTGCATATCCCTGTATATGAGGAATAGAATTTATGTACAATGAGTGACATGTAAAAAAAGTATTGAAATTTAAAATCGCATACCGAATTTAAAAACACATTTCCAGCTGTTATCGTTCAAAAGCAGTACGGTAACCGATTTCTTTTGTATGTCCCTGTAAATGAACATAAAATACTATGAATGCTTATTCTATTGTTATCATCTTCTATTGTAATAAAAATAGTGAGTTATGTCAGTTTATACACTTTTCGAATAGTTTCATGCCATTAAAATACTCTGCAAGCGATTTTTCCCCATATACCACAATGTAATGGAGTTCTTTGAGGCCTTTATGAAAAAACAACTATTTCTACACACTTCCTGTACAACACCGAACGTAGCATTGTAATCACTATAAACATTTCTCAATTATAGGAAAATACTATTATATTTACGTGAGTTAAAGCTTGGAAGACGGACAGATAAACCGAATGCATAAAAAATTCTCAACTTTGTTGGAAAGTATTGAAAATGACGTGTTCTTTAATCTAAGAAAATATGATATAATTATGGTTGAAAGTATACATAACCTCTTTCGAGTTCCCACGCCTTTTGAAACTGTTCTTTGTTCTTTAAAACGCCACAAATGAGTATATTTCCGAAATTTAAAGACGAAAATGTAATGTTTAATAAAAATGTGAAAGTAGCAACGTTTAACTCCTTGGGGAAGAGCAACCGGTATAAGTGCCACATAAAGCGCTCAGAATTCTTATTTATCGCCACTAATAAAATTTTATTGTAGAATTTATCTTGTTTAATTAGAAAATTTTCACAATTTAATAAGTAACAAATTTCTGTTATGAAATAACGGTGACAAATGATTCAAAATTTTGTAAAAGTTTACTGTCGCGAAGGAGTTAAGAGGATATAATTTATTTTAAACTAGAACCATACTGGTTTCGGTAGCATATAGCTTGTCGTACTCAAAGTTAAGTATGGAGGAAAAACTGCTCATATACAGTAAAACCTCCATAACGGACACCCCCGCATAGCGGACATTTCTATTTAACGGACAGTTTTCCAATTCCCACTCCAAAAACGTATTTTTTTATGTTTAACTTCTAAATAACGGACATTCCGAATATCGTAAAGTAATTTTGACGATAAAGCATGAAAAATATTTTTTTAAGGAGAAAAAAATGCAAATATAAAAAGACGAAAAGCCTTTAAATTTATTAGGAGTTTAACTCTCAAAAATTTTGGAATCACAGCCAAAAGGGTGGATTGGGAAAATCCCCCCTCCATGCCAGTGTTGAATTCAGGGGATGACCCGGGAGGGACATTCCCCCAAAATATTGAAACTCCCCCGGAAGATTTGAGATTGTTATGCTTTTAATAGTCGAAAAGTGACCCCCCCACCGGAACTCTAAAATCGCCCCCTCCCCAGGAGACACAAAAATCCTTCTCGGAGAAAAATATATGATTTCAACATTGCCCACGTCCAAGAAAGAAAACTCCCCTCCTTGAAAGATTTAGGACTTGTTCATTAGAAGCGCAAATTTATAGATCCGCAGAATTCAATTAATTGGGTACATAATTTTCTCTTTCGCTAAAAATGCGCGTATAACTTTACTTTTTATTTTTCCATAAGAGTGTAATAAACAGTGGATAAAGGTATGCACAATTTTATTTCAGTTTTATAGCTTAAAAAATAATTAATTTCTGATAATTTTCTGATTTATATAATACAGATTTTAGGACATTTAAAAAGCGAATAATGAAACATTAAACACTTCTTAGCAATTTTTGAATCTCTGAGCTTTTCTCAATAACGAATACCTCCAAATGGAGGACTTTCTCCGCGCTCCCGAGATGTCCGTTATTTAGAGGTTTTACGGTATATAGGAGAGCCGTAGGATTCAAGATAACAGTTTAATGACAAATAGAAAAACAGAAGAATGTGAGTAATAGCGAATAAGAAAATATGTGGGCACCGAAGTTGTGAGAAAGAAATTTTTATTCAAAATTTCCGAACATTTTATAATGAGGAAATGGCGAATTCCCAATTAACAATATTGTCAAAACTTTTATAATTGTGAAATGTTTCAATGAAGTTAATTTCATAAGTTTCGAAATTATTTTAACTGAATTGAAGTCAAAAGTACGATTCCTCTTCCAGCATTGTTTTGCAATAGAGTATTTTTTGGTTACTTGTTTCTTAATTAACATTTTGCGTATGTTCTTTAATAAGATATTTTCAGGAGCGTTTGGTTTGTCCAATATAGGAAAACCGCTTTTCTACTGGTTTTCAATTGGTTATATTGTTTTTACATTGGTTATTAAATCTTCTACTTGAATGATTCATCTCACCTATACAATACATATAAGCAATTTTCCTCCGTTTTTAGCACTGAAGACGATAAGCTATGTGCTGCCGATATCAGATATTCTAATTTAAAATAATTGGTGATTTTAACCTTGCTACATTTACCTTTCTATTATATTGTAGCAAGATCCATAACAATAATTAATGTAATATTTTTGCAAATTACAAGAAAAAGAGAAAGAAAGAAAAAAGAAAAAAAAGAGTTAACCATATGATCAAATTTATCCGATGATTCTCTATCATCAGTTTGATTACTATTTGAAAAAAAAAACGCTTTTAACTTTGCTACATTTACATTCCTATTGCATTGTAACAAATTCCATAACAATAAGTAAGGTAGTATTTTTGTAAGTTACAAAATAAATAAATAAATGAAATAAATAAATAAATAAAAATAACCATATGTTCTAATTTAATCGATGATCGTTTATCATCTGTTTAATAACTATTAAAAAAAAGAAAAAGAAAAAACTAATATTTAGAAAGATTTAAACTGATAAAGCAAGCATTTGAGAATAAACCAGACTAACAATTTATTTTCTCAAAATAATGATCATGTCACTAGTTACTTTTATCATCTGAGCTGTTTATATAAAAAAAAAGAAATCATTCAAAAACTTCACTAAAACACATTACTAAAGAGGTGTGATAAAATATACTATTCATTTTCAAAATTAAAATCTATAGATTTTAAAATTATACATAAAAAGAACTCGAAGCGCTTTTAGTTAAACCTAAACCATTGTCAAAGAGAAAAACGTATGGAGGAAAAACACGATGTTGACTAATACATAATAATATGAAATACCTTTCTGGATGTCGGTAGCCTGTTGAAACCATTTGTACACTGTAAAACATTTCAGTAACGTTACACCATAAAATTGGTGGCAGCATTGCTGCCTCCAATTTAATATATAAGTAATATATATAAGGAACATAGGTTTAAAACATAAATACTACTTTGAATCATCAAATGGCATAACATAATTTTTTATTCTATTTAAAAGTTAATTATTACCAATTTATTATTATTTAAAATAAGATTTTTCTAAGTTAAAAATATACACTTTAAAAATTAACGCAAAGCATGTAATTATGTTATAGTTTCTAATAAAAAATTTTATTTATTTAACAATACTTCTGAACAAAAAATATTATTTTTAATTTTTTAAATATACTATTTAATGATTCTAAAATCTATAAGAAAAGCAATTCGTTTGCTTTAATTATTTGCTAATTCATTAATTTAAATACTAAATTGATTTTTAAAATCAGGCGCATAAGACAATTACAAGTAAATGATCACAAAAAATAAAATAAAAACACTTTAATATTACAATTTTCCAATCTGTCATTTACGTCAACAACACTTGCCATTCACGTAGCACTTACTGAAAAACCACACCCTTATTACCACACATAATCCTCCCCTAACTAGCTCTTACTTGTCTAGTGGTTAAAGCGTTCACCTTCTGAGCTAGGGGTTGCGCGATCAAATCCCTCCTGTTCCCGCTGAAGTATGCCCATTGGCTCTCAAAATACTTGCTAGAGTGTTTAACAGATGGCGCCACCAGAGTTTTTTTTTATTTGCTTGTGCCGGGCTTCAGCCGGTATTCGTGTGGTTAGCTATCGGCATAGTTTTTTGCCGATACAGGACCGGCTGCGTGCCTCATGGATCGGGCGGCATTCGCGCGGCGTATCAAAAAAGATACGGAACCGATAGCAGCAACTGGCATCGGTCCGATACCGATGGCAGTGGCAAGCGGCTATCGTCCGATTGCTTACCGATAGCTATGTGTTTGCTGGGTTATACCTACAGAAGTTACAGATAATATTAAGAACATTTTTACAATAAATTGAAATCATGTGGGGATTATTTCATTGAATGAATCACACACTATACTGTAAATTCTGGCGTTGACTTCATTGAAACACGGAACTGCATAATATTGCCAGCCAATGTAAAGCATCTCTGAGGGTTTGTCAAAAATTTTTATCATGCAAATGCTACTTTTTCATTGTCTTAGAAGCGGATTAACGGAAATGTGATGATTTTCTACGACAACATTCCATCATTTTTAAATACTTTTCTTATAAAAGATAGTCCTATAAAAAACAGTATAAAACTGGATATAATACAAAAATATTCATAATAAATTAAAGAGGATTTGATATCTTGTGAATTAACGAAGTTATGAATATATTCTTCTTCAATTCCATTTTCTATTTTAATTTAAAATAATTTTTGTTTATTTATTAACTTATTTTCGCCATAAGAATTAATCTTATCAAAAACATACCAATATGAAAGTTCTAGACAAAAATAAATGAGAAGATTTATACCAGAGTTTAGTGGATGTTACATATTGTGAAATTGACAAAGTTCTGAATTATTTTCTTCTTAAAATCCCATTTTCTTTCGTCTCTTGAATATGTTATATATAAAAATTAGACCATTTTTAAAAATCAATAATAACTTTATTCTGATTTCATATTTATCATAACTAAGAAATTATTGAGATTTCTGTTTTTACAAAATCTTTCTTATATTCATCCTCTTGGTTCGCGTTTGTCATTAACGATTTTCACCGAGAATTTCTGTGACATCGTTTTATGTATTAGTTTGAAAGGTATTTGTGCAGAGTTAAGGAAGTTATCGAGTCCATAAAAAAGTGATATGCATACAAATATAGATATAGATAGATAGATAGATAAAGTTTTTAATTGAGGGGGGGGGGGTTCTAGTGCTTAAAAGTCGTAATTAGCATAGAACTCCAAAAAATTTCCAAAAATATTGCAAAAATCAGAACAAAGAGGAGAATACAATACGTAGTGTAAATATACCTAAAAGTTCTATGGTATTTTTTCTATGGTAGTTCTATGATAGTTTATGGTAAATTTCATCAAGATAAAATTAATCAGTTTTGTCAGTTTTTCCAACAAGTTTACTAACATCCCTTTGAATTTGTCGATCAAATTCAGTAACACTTTGTATATATCTGTCATTTACAAAAAAGAATAAAATATTTAACTAAAAAATCACAAGCTTTAATATAAACAAAGCAAGTGCTAGATATTAATCTGAGAAATTTTTAAATAATTCAGTTTATCTTTCAGACAATCATTGCAAAATTGGAAACTTTTATTCTGAAAGAAAAGAAAAATTTAATTATTGTTATGCGAATTGTCGTTTTTATGACAGATTTTGAAAACAAAAACAAAATACCTTATAAAAATTTCACAAACTTTGATGTGAATATAGCCATATGCTACATATTACATTCAGCAACTTTAAATAATGCAGCTTATCATGTCACACATCTCTTTATCTTTGCAATATTTCAAAGTCTTTTATTCAGAAAGAAAGCAAAACTGCAATTATTGCTATAAGAATTCTCGTTTTTTGTATTACAATGAATTATCCATTGTAAAAATAAATAAATAAATGTAAAAAAATTATTTGAATGTTTATTCTTTTGAATGTTTTTGAAATTTTGTAAACTTTTTTTTCCTTTCCGGTTTTTTTCTTTCACACAGCAACATTTTGGACAAATGAAGCAATAACGTTTTATGGTAACGACAATACTTAAAATTGTCTTTCATATAAACAATGATTTAAAAAGCGGTTATATCTAAAAATAAAAATGTGTAAGAAAATGTTCTATCTTATATTATATCTTTACAAAATACTTTAAATGAGTTTCAGACGAACAATTATTCCAATGTTTATTTAGAAATATCATTTACAATTGTTTAAATGTATGTGTACATATTCATTTGCTTTCTTTTGTAAAGTGTTTAGAGGGAATTAAATTTTAATGTATAAAAAATATAAATTTTACTTTTAGTCTTGTTAAAAGTTATACAAACTTTTTAATATACTACAAAAAACATAAGTTTATTGAATATTTAAAAAAAATTGACTTTAGAAAAGGATATACGGTGGGGGTTAAAAGTTTCCGGCCAGCAAAAATTTTTTAGTTAATTTGTAAGTATTCCCATTTGAAGAGAAATTTCAAAGTGATACTTATAGATTTTATTGATATAATAGTTAGGAACTTATTTATACCATAACATATGTATATCAATAAATTTAGTTAGCAAATTAAGTACAAAGAAAAAGGCATGTTCTAAAAAGTTTCCGGACACCTTCTCAAGTTTGGAAAAAAATGGTATTGTAACAGAAAATTAACGTGATCAATAACATTTACAACTGGTATTTTATCGCCATATTTTTAGTAATAAATACTGCGGCGCAGCAACATTACATTCATACAAACAGCGATTAAAGATCGTCAATGGTACGTTTTTTGCACATTCTTGCAATTTTTTGAAAATTTCGGCTGAGTTGGAATATTTATAGCTCTGCAAACGTTTACCAACCTCTTTCCAGAGATTTTATATAGGATTCATGTCAGGCGCATGGGCTAGCCAGTTAAAAAGCGATTTTTTCTTTTTTTTGTGCGAAACCCATTAATTTTCATACATTCTATAAGTCGTTATCAGCGGTACAAACAAAAAATTGCGACCACAATTTTTCCTTCGTCAACATCTTGACACAGAAGACCGACTTATTTCAGCAATGTATTCATCCCGTATATGCGGGATGTTGCAACGAAACATTTATGCAGGTCATCGAATGTTTTTCTCCTAATAATTCTGTCCAGAATATTAGTCGATTTCCGGGGTTTCCCATACCTCAGAAAATTCTGAAGACCTTCGCAATGACATATTTTTTAAATATCGTTTACAGTTGATTTTACCAAACGATAACTTGGCCGCAATATCTCGAGATGATTGGTCTTTTAGTATCAAAATAATCCCTCATTTACGAGCAATAACTGTTAAACTTTTACATTTTGACATTAAACTATGCTATACACGTTGATTCATTCACAAACACGACCAAAAAACACTTTACCGACGAAAAACATTAAAGAATGATGAGTGGCAAGATGAATAACAAGAATAAATATCTTCTGTTTGATTATCAATTGTTTTCTTGTTTTTTACAATTTGATCAGTTTTGACAATGGCAATTTTTTTTTGACAATTTGACATAAATTTTGTGGGCGCTTTATCTCAAGAAGTAATACACGATATTTCACAAAACTTTAGATTTAGTTAGAACTTGATATAAACTGAATCTCATTAGTTTTTAATGTGTATCACCCAACAGGTGGCATTGCAATGCGGACTTTCTCATGATTTTCAAAATAACTGAATCTGAAGAAGTAATAGACGGATTTTCAGAAAAGTTCAGATTGCGTTAGTCTGTGGTTCTGTATGCGTTTTAGTATAAATAGCACAACATGTGGTGCTGCTATGTGATTCATGTTTATTGCAATAGCTCTATCTCAGGTACTAATGCATGAATTTCCATCAATCGCCAGATCCAGTTAGTCCCTGATATAAATTAGTATTCTGTATTTTTTTGGAGTAAATATCTTAACAGGTGGTACTGTTACGCGGAATTAATTATGGTTATCGCAATAGCTCTATATCAGGATCTAATGCACGAATTCGCATCAAACTTCAGATTCAGTTAAGTAGATGATGTAAATGAGTATTCTTCAGTTTTTGGAACAAATTGGTCAATAGGTGGCGCTAATATGCGGCATTATTCATGGATATCACAATAGCTCTATCTATGCAACTAATGCACGGATTTTCATCAAACTTCAAATTTAGTTACCCCCTGATAAAAATTAGCATTCTTTAGTTTTTAGAGACAATGACTCAACAGGTGGCGTTTCTATCAAGTTTTTTACGGTTTCTGTGATAATTCTATCTCAAATACTAACACAAAGATTTTCATAAAATTTCAGATTCAGTTAGATCTTGAAATAAGTTGTTACAGGTTAGGTTTTCGTGTAAATTACCTAACCGTTGACGCTGCTATGTTTCATTTTTCTGGGTGTATTAAAGCGGATGAGATAGAAGATATGTGGGCTAAAATCGTCTGCGAACAATTTAAAAAATGTTATGATACTTCAAATAATATGAAATTAAAAATGATTACCGGAATGCATTAAAAAGTATTTTCTGTATAAAAAGACTGCGGCATATTTTCCATTTTTTTTAAAATGTATTTTGAGACTAACAGCATTCATTGCATTTCTCGAGTCCTTATCAATAAAAGGGCATAATTATATATATATATATATATATATATATAACTTTTGACAAAATATAGTTCAGGTGTGTTCATGTGACGTTGGAAAATGTACCCTGAAACTAAACTATGGTGACCCAGCTAATAGTTGATCTTTCCTGTAATTGATAAAATCTTTTAAATATTGAGCTATTTTAGGCGTAAAACAGTCGTATACGTGGCAATAGCATAGCTGCCAACATCTTCCGCTTTTTCGGCCCGGAAAAATTTGCTAGTAAATTTTAGCATTTCGAATCGCCAAAAATCTGCCAATTAAATAAGACAAAAATTTCTGTTAAATTTTTCCGGGCTGAAAAATCAGAAGAGTTGGCAGCTATGCAACAGACGTAATACTTTGTTTGATTGCTCGTGCACTTGTTGTTACATTGTTGTCAAGCGTTTTTCTGTAAGAGAGTCCACTTAATGGAATGGCTTTTTAGAAAGTGTAAATATTTAGTTGGTATTGATGATTTCGAGGTAATAACGGCAAATTAAAATAGTCATATCCATCTTGCTTTTATCAACTAATAATTTTCTAACAATTATTGGGAATAACGGACTAAGGATGATAATTTAAAGATAAATTTTTAGATTTCCAATTGATTTCCTCGTTTAATTAATTAATGGGAAAATGACAATTAAAAAATTCATGCACTTATAATTTTGTTGTTATTTAATTTTAGTGAATTTCATTTGGTGTCCATAATAGATTTTTAATTAACCATCTCAATGTAAGAAAGTGTCAATACGTTCACTATTCTCAAGGTTTAACGGCAATATAAGCAATGTTTAAAATAATATATTTCTGCTTATTTATGCATTTGGTTAATTCTTTCAATTGCGAACAATGGTTAATTCTTTCAAGGATTATATATATATTCGTAATTAAATTTTTTAGGTGATGTTGAGAAAAATCACTTTTTTTTATATTAAAAAAGTCAAGAGAAAACAGCATCCCATTTATACTTTTTTGCAAGACTGTCTGAATGTTAAGGGAATTATTGTTAAGGGAAGTTTTAGAAATTATTTTAGTTTACTTCTAAAACTTAAAAGGAAGGAAACACATTAAAAAACCCCGTAGCACCAACTTCATTTGATCAGATACTGTCTGTTTCACCCTATACTTTGATCATAATACGGCATTAATATGGTCAGTTAAATTACGGTTACAGTTGAATTACATTTATGTAATCGTTTTCTTCAAAAACGTCGAACGATTGGACAGTTGGTTGCAAACATTAAGGGGATGCAAAAAACAAAAATTTCTAAATTTCCTAAAAAATTTTTATTGCATTATTATTATTATTATTTTTTAATGTTTAAAATTGTTATAATGCTTTTCAATTCTTTAAATCATGTTTGTATTTTAATTATAAGATAAAATATCAGTTTTTTCGTTTTGGTTTGTTTTCAAAATCTAGGTTTCAAATAATGGTTGTCATGGAAATGACTTGCGAAAATGTGTTTTTCTTCATGATGTTTTTTTTCAGTTTCTTTTTTGTTTCAAATTATTATAACTCAAGAAGTGTTAAAGATAAATGCTTCAAACTTTCAATATTTCTTTTTTTTTATTACTGTACTTTAATTTTGATTCAGCAAATTTAAAAAAAAGTTTAATTTTGAAAATATAATTTTTATAATAAAAATATTTTTTATTTTTATTATAAATTTTTTTATAATTTTATATATTTAATATAAAATTTTTGTTTTGTATTTTTATATTAAATATTTTTTATTTTTTATTAATATTTTTTGAAATGTTGAATCAAAATTAAAATTTAGATATTTTTGTTTATTTAAGAGAAAAAAAATGAAATTCTACAGATAATATTTGAGTTATAACGATATTAATGTACCCCATTTTTATAATAAATTTTATTTTTTTTTTTTCTAAATATATTAGTAGTTTTATTATGTGATTTTGTTTACAAATGATATGTTTAACATATCATAAAAAATTTAAAATTTTTTACTCAAAATAAAAAAAACAAAAAATTATTTTAAAAGTGTCCCAGATCTCTTTAAATATTGTAGATTATAGAGAGTGTATAATTTATCGTTTATTTATAGATATTTAAACAACAAAACTCTGTTACAGAGCGGATTATGCATTGCATAAAAATAAATAAATATATATATATATATAATATTCTGTTGGAGTTGGAAAATGTTTCGAAAACAATACCTGATGTATGAACTATGTTCGTTCTTGTTTATTTATTTTTTGTTTGTTTGTTTTAATTTAATAGAACCCCTATTACCTTTTTAATGTGAGGATACAATGATAATTCCTTGAAATTTAAACGTAATTAAAAGAAAAATTACTTAGAATATTTCCTCTTTTGTGTTTTCGGATAGAATCGATTACACTTTCATTTTTCAACTAAACACTTTAGAAGGAAAATGTTATTCAAAACTTGTTAAAGAATATATATCGGTTTAATTATGAGATAATGAAGATTTAATTAACTTATCGTTGTTCAAAAGAGTCCCTCAAGTGGTTTATAATTAAAATTCATTACCGTCTTTATCGAAATATTTGACATTGTTATTCTTGAATTTATTTTTTTTTTCTTATAGTGATGAAATACATATTTTTAAGTAACCCAACTGCACACGCGCGTGTAACTTACATAAAAATTGTGAAATAGTTTTCGATTAATAAATTTAGACCATTAAAATGATGTTGTTAGAATAGCTCATACACACACAAAATAAATAAGTAAATAAATAAATAAAAAGTAAATAAAAAGTCTTCATAATCGGAATTAATATGCCGGCGGAAATGAGACACTCTGTAGTTATTATATAATAAATTGATTACGACATTAATTTGTACGTAATTTGATTTACGAAATATTGTACACAGACACATACGCACGCACACACACATTCTTGTTTTCTTGACATTCTTCATCTTGTCTTGTGCATTCTTCCTCCAACTGACAGCGGCCACTTTTTTGATTTCGTCACTCCACCATACTTGGGGTCGTCTTCTTGGTCGTATTACATCTCTGGGATACCACTGTAGGATGCTGCACCTACTGTCTTGTCTTCCTGCAATGTGTCCAGCCCATTTCAATGTTAGCTGTTTAATACTTTCAATGATGTCAAAACTTATATATATACATATATTTCTTATTATATTAGAATATTGAGTTTAGGTTAGCTTAGTCAAATTAAATGATTTTGTTTACATATTATTGTATGGTATATTTCTTCTGTTAACAGATTGCAAATGCGATTTCACTTTTTTAAAAATATATTGTTTTTGTATTTTATTTTTCTATCCAATTTAGTAATTTTATTGTGTTTCGTTTTTGATATGCTTTCTTCACTTAATTTTGGTTTCCTGTGTGTTGGTAGCCCATAATTCGTATTATTTTGCTCTTTCATGGCTTTTACGAAGATGAAACATATACAATCCATTTGTAGTTCCAAATATTTTGGGGTTTGACAATTCTGTTTTGGTTCTGAAATTCCTTTTGTATTCATTTTGTTTAATTATTTTTCCCCATGTTTCATGTGGTAATTTTCTATTTAATTCAATGGTTTATATATTGCAATACAATTAATGGTTTTATATGCATGTATATATAATAATTAATTTTTTAACCAAGATTAACATTATTCTATATTAATTTTCCTTTTAACGGTATTCCATATATTATTCCGAATTATTAAATTAAAATCCTGTATTATAACTTATCTATCAATTGCTAACAACGGTATCTACCATTTGGTGGTCGTCCTTTGTTTACTCGATGCTTTTTTCGTGTTTTTAAAAATATTCTTACCCGTTGCATAATTTGCAGTGAAGCTTAAGATCACCCTGTTCCAATACTTCATTATTTTTAACGAATACTTAAATATAAGTCAGAAACTAATAGATTTGATAAATATTGTTATTCTCCAAATGCCTGTCTCTTGTGCTTTTTTATAATTGTTTAAAAAAAATTATGGAGAATAGAAGTTTTGAGAATTCCCGTCTCTATGTAAATGAATATAGATAAAGTTAAATACAGGGTAATCATAATAAAAAAAAAAAAAAAAAAAAAAAAAAAAAAAACGTTGCCGATATATGGAGCTCTAGCGGCCAGTTCGTTCAACCGATCGTGGTGAAATTTCAGATATAGCTATTTAGAGGTATGAACTCGAGATTCTGTAAACGGTAACAAAATGGTGCTCACCGTTACGGGTTATTGCAATAGACAGACGCGTTATGCTCGCACAAAATGAGCTCTACGAACGGCCCCAAAAAAACACGACCAAGGCGCACGAAATAAATTTGAATATGACAGAGACAAAATAACAATCACGGAACATCGTTTACCAGATAGTCAGCGTAGAAAACGGATAAAAACTAGGGTGGAAATGTTAGTTCTTCAGTCGGAGCTCGAAAATGCCAACAAAATGACTTCGTTCGTGGTGAATTGCTAAAACTATTATCAAAATGAGATGAATGCTACAAAAACTTGGCGCGTTTACCGTCAAAACCATCGCCAAATACGTGGCCTATGCATTTCGCAAGCTCTTCGTGATTTAGTAATGAAATTCGAAGAAATTAGCTGCAACTGTGATAGTCTGCAATCCGGGCGACCAACTGATCCTGAGGATACTAGTATGGACGTGCATCACATAGTGACCAGAGGACTCATGCAAACTACAAAAGGTGCATCTCGCGTATTTGATATACCAAAATCAATGGTCTTAAAATTACTGCGCTCTATAATCCGCATGTTTCCTTGCCGGTACCAGCGCGTCCAGATGTTGGAAGTGAGAGACCATCAACAACATATATACTTTGTTAATGAATTTCTTATCCACCATGATGGACATAACGATCAGCCTCTTAGCACATTATGTACGGACGACGGTAACGTCAATGGCCGCCGCGATCCCCCAACCTCACTCCTATGGACTTCAGTTTCTGGGAATATCTAAAATCTAGAGTGTACATGTGCAATCCGCAAACTTTGCTGGATTTGAAAGATTCTATCAAACGTGAGATTGCAAACAACCCTCATGCGATGTAACGTTTGGCTGCATTGTCCACAGTCGCCACCATGCAATGTGTAATTGCCTGTGATGGCACCCATGTGGAAAATGTGTAATCAAAATAAAATCTTTCTTTTCTCCGATCCGTGTTGTAATAAGAGATTAGTGTACTGACTCTGTGTCATATGCAAACTTACTCCTTGCACCTCAATCGTGTTTTTTATGGGAGGGGGGCGGTTTCGCAGAACAATTTTTTGTGCGTGCATAACGTGTCCGTTTCTTGCTATGCACGTACGGTTTCAACGCTCTTCAGGGTTTTCGTATGCGCTGAGAATTTTGCGATGAAAAAAAATGGGTGCTGTCATTGGAAAATCTCGAATTTCTGTAACTATAACCATAACCGTGAGCACCATTTTGTTGCCGTTCACAGAATCTCGAGCTCATACCTCTGAATAGCTATATCTGAAATTACACCTCGATCGGTTGAACGGACTGGCCGTTAGAGCTCCATATGCCGGCAAAGTTTTTTTTATGACCACCCTGTATGTAAATTCAAACACAGCATTAAAACTCCAGAATATATAAACTTTATATAATTTCGCAAATGCCCGTTATTTTTTACACGAAAGATTTTGTGCACTAAATGCTACCGAAAATAGTTTCCTCAAAGTGTACATATTCTTGAGATTTTAACGTTGTTTTTAAATTTATATTATACTGTGCCATGTTGCATCTTAACATTTATTTAGCCAAATACATTTTTAAAAAAATCCTGAATGAAAAATTGCTTTGAATTTCGTAAATAATGTGAAAATTCATGGACGGGGAAGGCGGATTATTCTAAGGTAGTTAATACATAAGAAAATAAGTATTTTATTTAGTTGAACCTGACCCGTAACAAACCATAAATATATTTACATATATAGTACATAATCTCAAGATATTATGTTTAAAAAAATATTTTCATTTTAAATAAATTATTTTTTGTACGCAATACATCTTCTATAACTGAAAGTGCCGTCAGTAAATTTGTCATTAAGTTTTGAATCGTTTTAATAAAACACACGAGCATTTTATTTTAAGTTCTAATACACGATTTTTCATAGTTAAATTTGTGCAAAAACTCTATAAATAGTTTTAAAAAATATTAATAGTATTTACTTCTGAAAATTTTACAGGTAGATATGGTAGTAAGATAATATTACTTGTTCGCTATATATCAAAAATACATAGAATACTTGCCATAAATAATTTTATAACTGTTCGAATATATCTTACCTATATATCTAGGTACTTGAATCAAACGATCTCGTAAAAGTATTTTTTTTTTCAAATAAAATAGTCAAAGCCATATTTGAAATCTATGTTTCACATATTTCAACTAAAGAAATATATTCCTGAAATTGCTATACATAGATAAAATTTATATTTTATGATGCTATTAATTAACATTATACTATTGAAATTATTATGATAGTAATGATGGGTACATTAATGTTAATAATTAAACATTTTTGTATAGTATCATTTTAGCGTTTTACGTAAATGAAAATTTCTATTGGTAAAACACGATGAATAAATTATATAAACATTATTTTAATTAAAAATCAGAACATAGCAACAATGAAAGGAAACAACAAAAACGAAAGAATAAATAAATAAAAAATAGAAAAATGAATTTAAAATCAGTATTTTCTTAAAAAAACCAATATATTTTTTCAACGCAATTTAAAAACAGTTTTCATGTATGTGTGAAAATTACAGTTTTATCAACCCACCGTGCACTTTTAACTCAACGTACTTATTTCTCAGCATACAGCAAAATGTTCAAGTATTTTTAATATATATACAGTGGACTCTCTCTATCTGAGCACTCTCTAATTTGAACAACCCGGTATTATGAACGCATTTCAATGGTCCCGGCGAAACTGAATAGATTTAATATACGATAAATTCTCTGTATTCTGAACATTCTGTAATCTGAACGCCCCGATATTATGAACGTTACTTTCTATCCCCATTTTTACCTCACTTCTCTGTAAACTGAAGAGGTGTTTGTAATCGAAATTCGGGAAATTCCCTTCATCAACTAAATTCAGTGAAACTGTTGCAAGAGAATAAAAAGTTTCAATGAACTCGAATAAGTATAGAATTTTGGAAGAGAAAACGGGAAACACAAAACATAAATAGTTAGGTTCAGTTAATGGGAGTTATGTTCGGTAGATTTTCTTTTGCCAGATGAGAACGAAGAATCATCTTGTTCCCAGGACTATTACTACGTATTTTTCAGAAAAGCAGAAAATTTCGGAATTCAAAGCACTGGATGGATGGTTGACTCATTTTAAAAGTCAGCATAACATCGGATTCAAAATAACCAATGGTGGAGCTGCAGATGTAAATATCGACAATGTGGAGAAAAATAAAACTTCTGAACCTATAACGAAGGATTTTGACTCCGCTAATACTTTCAATGCCATTGATACCGTCCTGGTTTTTACAGTTCCTCCAAACAAAACCCTAGCAAAAACAAGCAAAAAAGTTCATAGGTGGGAAAATGTAAATTTTGTCATTATACTCTGTACCAGATTTCTGGATGAGAAACTCAAATTGCTTGTGATTGGAAAACGTGACAAACCATGACGTTTAAAAAATGTGACTATCGTATTATTTCCTGTTCACTATAAATCAAATCAAAAAGTGTGGATGATATTCACAATTTTCTCATAGTGGTTGGAGAGAATTGACGAGATAATAAAGAGAGAAGGAAGAAAAATTCTTTCTTAATGTTATTGATAATGCCATATCACATACAAACATCCAGCTGCGCAACATAACCCAAAAGTTCCTATTACCGAACTGTATTTCTATAATCCAAACACTAGGTCAAAGAGCAATCAAGACCACAAAAACTCACTACCGAATTTATTTTATGGGAGTATATGTTTAAAAAGAAGCTTAAAAAATGTGTCACAAGTACAAAATTTTTAAATATTGAAATTTTTAAATATTGTACAAATTGAAATTTAGATTAACAGACATTCACTGTTGATGTTTTATTATTTTAATTTCAGTTTACTGTATCACGAAAAAATATAAAACCTTCACAATATATATATATTTGATAATTAGTCCTGCTAAAATAACTTTTTTAATACTCATATATAAAAAAAAATTTCTAAAGATGTTCCAAAAAACATAAAGGTGTAGCATAAATCGGAGTAATGAGTGATCGAAAAAAAAATTTCCTAAAGATTCTATAAATATATTTTTAGGAAGATTTTTTGTTTGTGAACATTTCAAAGAAACTTTCTTTATAGTCAGTGTATAAACAAAAGTTTGTTTCGAATGTCTAAGGAGAATGATTTTCATGGCAAATTTATAGTTGAGTAAATAGGCAGAATTTTGCATTTGTATCTATAAATGTTTCAAAAGCACTATAAATATTTAGGTAGCTTGATGTTTCCATGATTTAGTTCTGAAATATGTATGTTAAATCAGATAGTGTTGTTTGGAAATGGTGTTGATATGTTTTATGTTTATTTTTACAATGATGTGCAATTCAAAATTTATAATAATAGTAAAAAAATCAAATATATAATAAGTAAATACGTATATCTCTGGATTCTCTTACTATAATTGTTTTGCGAAAAACTTTAGTAATATAGTTTTAATCAAAACAATATTATTATATAAATGGCACAAATGTGCATAGCTATTTTGAACAAATTAGATGCACAATTAGTTTAATAATGTTTATCACGTTTCTAGAAAAATTTATATTAATTCATCTATTATTTTAGTAGAACTTTTTTATATTAAATAAAAATAAAAATAAAATATTATTGCATTTTATAAAAAGTTATAAACTTCGAATTGATGAAAAACTAATTATTTATTTTCAATTAACATAACACGGACGATTTGTAACAAAATTAAAAACAAGGTCAGCATATTTAGTCGAAGATATCAAACATCTGTTAATGAAAATTATTTAAGAAATTCACAATAGACAGCGATACTATTTTAATTTTCTATGCTAATGTGTCATTTAAACTTGAGCAGTTTTCCATTGTTATTGCTAAAATGAACTTTATGATTTTTGTCTAAATAAATAGACTGTAGATGTCCAAAAATAGGTTCAGTTGGTGCATTTTGTTATTTTGCATTAGAAAATTAATAATATTTGTGAAACATTCAATGTTCTTTGTCTTATGAAACATGTAAATTTCTATTTATTGGAGATGTGATAAAATGCATTTTAACCCCTTAACTGATTTGCCCGTACGCCGTTCGGGCAAGAGGAATTTGTTTAACACGTTCGCTGCCGCTCACGCGAAAGCGCGTTCTATCGCGCCAACGTTAAGAGGCCACTCACTTCCCAGCACGTGATGTGGGGTCCAATAGCCAGTCACCCGCTGGCGCGGGAAAAACTTTCACTGATTCTTTGTTATAAAAAGTAAATCGGCTTCTGGGAAAAACCCACTTCTACAGTGCGGCACTAACTATCATCACATTTTCATGTAAGTGGCAGCGAACGTGTTAATTCTTCATTTAAAGCTTTCTGACACCGCATTTTTTTTAAAAATAACTATATACTATTTAAAGGCGGAAATGTTTAGATTAAATGTTACGAATATTTTACTTAAAAAATTTTGGTGAGAATCCGTGATGTTCAATTTATTGAACGGGAAGGAAAGTGACAGTTAAGGGGTTCATCATGAATGAAACAAGTTTTCTAATCTATTTTTTATATGCTTAAATTGATGTATTCTAATATCTGACGAAATATTTACAATTCGAAGCTCTTACAAAGTGTTAAAAATTTAAAAATGCCTTTTAAAATTGAGAAAATAAGTTAGGTACTTTTTTCGTACATGAAATTTATCTCTACTAAAAGCAATATAAATGCATCACGGGTGAAATAAAACAACGTTGTTTTTCGAACAGCTCTTTTTAGTCTCTTTCTTACTTTTGCATATGACAGCTTTCATGCATCGTATACAATGAGAAAAGATGTAGTCATAAATATTTATAAGTCGGTATGTGGCGCTAAAAGTCTATTTTTTATTATCTTGGTTCTGAGTAATGCTTTTCAAAAATATGCATTAAAATATTTAATTGCCATAAAGGACGTCAAATACTAATAAAGACATTAAAAGATCTTAATAATTTTTACATGTTTCGATTGAATTTACTCAATCATCACCAGAAAAACAAAATACAAATAAACACAAAGATGGAAAAAATCTTTTCCATATAATATTAAGCTTCATATATTATTAAAGTTCTGTTTTCATTAAATAATATATGTAAAGCTTACAAGATTACGAAACAATTACCAACATTTAAAGCTGTTCTGAAATCCAAAACAGCTACTTCCTGACACATTTCTTAATACATTTTTGTTCGAGAGTATATAACAATGGAGAGTGTTATTATTCAGGAACTATCTAATGGAATAGAGTTTTCCATTTTTAATTGGAATAATAATGTCACATATATTGCCAATTTATACCGGGAGTCTCAAAAATGACTAATGTATTTTAAAATTCAATAATTTGAAAATGGTGACAGAAATTTAAAAAAAAGTCTTGCTCGTGGGTTACGTATGGTATCAGGAGTATTTTCACTGTGATTTTTGATTTTGATTCAAATTACAAAAAATAGATGGCTCTGAGAGCAATAGATGCTCATTAGAAACTCGATTATTTGTACTTCGGGATCTATTCAATACAATTTAATCTCCTTTTTTTGCATGGGTAAAAAGAGAGGCCGAAAAACCAAGCCGGAATTTAGAGGTTATTGATTTCAGCGCCATCTATATCTAATTGTAACTAAAACTGGAAATCACAGCAGAAAATTCAAGACATCTTATATAACCCTCTTGCAATAATTTCTGTTAAATAAATGTCACTGTTAACAAGTTTTTGAATTTTAAAATCCCTCAGTTACTTTTCGGACACTCGGTATTTGCAATATTACGATGCACAAGTGTCTAGTAAATACGAGCAATGCACTATAACTTAATTTCTACTCATTTCTTGAAATGTTTTGTGCTCATTTTAAAAAACATAAACAAGTGTTGTACTGTTTGCAATATTTCCAAAAAAATTGGGGAAATACAGGCATTGTTATTATACTAATTACAGAATAATGCATTAACCAAAACGAAGAATCGTGTGTACATGATAGATTATGAAATATTTTTCAGTACATCCAGAGTACTATAACAAAACTTTATATTTTACAAAAGTGAACGATGATGTGTAAACGAACAATTTCGAAAAATCATAACACATTTTAAAAAATACAGGGTTCGCACAGTTCTACCACTAAATTTTAAGAATATTTTCAAAGTGTTTCACTGCAGAAAAATGTCGTAAAATCTGTGAATGAAGGTGTGGATTACGAATGTTGTGATTTAAAAATTAAATGTAAATTTTCTTATTTTTAATAGTGGTGCCAGAATCCTTGGAAATTCCAAGGAGTGTGCGAACCTTGAAAATAGATTTCTGGTATCACCATGAATAGATGCATTTCTGTATGTGATCTAGACATATGTTAGCAAACTACATAGTATAGTAAAAGTAAGTTTAGTTAAACGGATAGCACAGTTGAAAAACTTCCACTCAGCAATTTACGCCAATAAACGTATGTTTTTGACTACTTTTGTACTTCTCTGAATATGATCTATCGAATTTATGCATACCACGTAATGTTTAAAAAATTCTTAAATTTAAAAACACATACTATAACTGAAAACACACATTTCCAACAATAATTGTTCATAGTTTTTTATAGTTTAGTTGTTTGCTCATTTTTCTCTGTATCCACATTCATTTGAATGACTCTTTAAATAATTGATACATCCTATGCACACTATCATGAAGAAAAGAGATACATGGAGATGATGTAAAATCGGTTTGAAATACGATGTGCGTTATCGTTCAATTTTGAGTACCATCATTCGGCCCAAACAAAATAATCGAGAGGAACAGGGACCGCATTCTTTGGCGATAATCGTGCATTTTGCCTCTAAATGAAAATGACCTGCTTATGTTTAAGTTTTCTCAAATAACATTTCATTGAATTAAAAATTAAAAACTGTATTACTGAAAGTTTTCTTCATTTTTGCTAAAGAATCTGGTTTTGTTTGAGCCTAATATGGCACATTTTATGGGTAATTTTTTAGGCGTCACCTCAAGCTTCATACTTCATTTCTATTCTTTTTTTTTACTCTACGGTATATCATACTTTACAATAAGAATCTTAAAGCACCTCAGGGACGTATACTAATTTGAATATGTTAAATTAATATCAATAAATTATATCCGGCAAATGATTTTTCCCCATATCCCATATTGTAATGGAATTTTTTTGAGTGTCCAGTTGATGAATTGAAAATGCTACACTCTCCATTTTTATTACAGAAAATTCTTTAGTAAACCCTAATAAACTTTTCATTTCAATAGCAATAACACTATATTTATGAGAGTTAGAGCAGGGACAGACTGGCCGCACCAGTAGCCGAGAGGTTCTGACCTTGTAACTGATAGACGGCAGGTGCTGGGTTCAAACACAATCGCGGCCGTCGGAGTTTCCAAAGTTTACTTCGAACCTTACGTAAATACGGATTAGGTTCCTTTAGAAAGACCCCCACTAAGGATATTCTCCCCAGGACCAATATCCCTCTAGTAGATAATCGGCTGTCCACAAAATAAACCAATAAACTAAACGGATAGACTGATAGAAAGAGGAACAAACCGACCGAATTCATAAACACTTTTCAGCTATTTCAGAAATTGTTAATAAAGACAGTTAATATGTATATTATAAAGGCCAAACGTATCTGTGCGTAACGTATACGTCATTATGCGAATGACAACACTTTCGCCTGCAATGTCGGTTTTGCAGTTTTCGCTATTACAAATTTTACATTTCTGAACATCGCACATTTTAAATTTTTACGCCGTCGTATAGACAAAAAAAAAATTTACTTTTTAATGCAATTTGTTTGAAAGCTGTATCTCAATTTATTTTTCAATTATTAATTTTTTTATAGTCTTTACTACCATCTTTGTAATTGCGGCAACAGAATCAACCCATTCTCCCTTAAAATTGAAAAAAAAAAAAAAAAAAAAAAAAAAAAAAAAAAAAAAAAAAAAAAGACAAATAGCAATCATAATGTGCAACACTTTTCCATGCAATTTTGGTTTGGAATTTTTAGTACTGAAATTTTTACACTTCTAAACATCGTACATTTCAAATTTTTACATCGTCGTATAGAGAAAAAAAATGTATTTTTATATCCAATTTTTTTCAAAGCAGTATCTCAATTTATTTTTGATAAAATATTTTTTATAATTTTTAGTACCAATTTTGTAATTGTGGCAACAGAATCACTCCATTTTCTCTTAAAATTGAAAATGAAAAAGACAAATTGAAATTAAAATTTGTCTTTTATAAAATCCGGTAAATTTCGATTTTATTCATTTTGTTAATTTTAGCTTAAAATAATATTTTCCTGAGAGTTAGATTGACCAATATAAGATGTATTTTTTTACTGTAACTAATTTTGTAGATTTTTTATAAATAAATGAAACAGCTCTTTTTTTAAAGATTTTGTTTCGTCGAATTTCGACGGGTTCCACCTCGTTAAATTAATGATATTTATTTTTTATACTTCCCTATCTAACATGTTCAAAGCTATTAAATTCGTTAAAAGTTTATTTGCATCTTTTTAATAAAGCAAAATGGCGCAATGTTATATCTGAGACAGACGGGAAATAGCTTTCCATCATGCACCATAAAAGAATTTTTTATCTCTAATGTACTGCAAAGATAAATGAGATAGCAATAAATCAGCAGCATTTGGGCATGGCAAACCACAAATTGAAGAATCTATATTTTTTATCCTCAAATTTCTTCTGGTAATAGCATTCCATTTGTTCTTCTTTATTCTTTAATATATCGGTTTGAAAAAGATAGAAAAAAATTCAGTTATAAGTTATGGTATTGCATTTTTAGTAAATAAACCATTATTAATTTCTAAATCGAAGAAAAATTAATCGTATTTGTTTTCTAGCATTTATTTTGAAATTTATTTTACTTATCGTGCCGGAAACTAGTATATTTCTTTATCATTTTCCGGCATATCTGAACTAATTACTAATTATTAATTTATAAGTGATCCGTTATTTACAGTAATTTACCGATCTTACAAAACGCCCACAAGATTTGTACTATTTGTACTATTTCCAATATAATCTGGAAAAAATTCAAGTAAAATTTTCATATTTATTTGAGTAATTTGAGGATAAAAAGTATTGATTCGTTGTTTTGTGTTTAGCCATGTCCAAGTACTGCTGATTTATTGTTATTCCATTGTATCTTTGCATTATATTAGATATAAAAAAGTGTTTTATGGTGCATGACTGGGGGTTATAAATATTTGTACTTATTCTAGAATAATGTATTAAAAAGAGATACTACTAAAATAATAATTCTACAATTATATGCACGTTCGTATCTAATATGTTCACAAAAATTTTAAATTCGTTAAAAGTTCAATTGCATATTTTAGCAGAACAAAATGAAACAATATTATATCTCAGAAAGACAGGAAATAGCTCTTGATCATGCACCATAAAAGAACTTTTTTACCTCTAATCTACTGCAAAGATAAATGAGATAGCAATAAATCAGCAGCATTTGGACATGGCAAACCACAAATCAACGAATCTATATTTTTTTCCTCGAATTTCTTCTGGTAATAATATTCCATGTGTTCTTCTTTATTGTTTAATAAATCGTTTTGAAAAAGACGAAATAACGTTTAGTTATACATTATTTTATTACCTTTTTATTAAATATACCATTATTAATTTTAAAAGATCATGTAAAATTAATTTCAAAAGACTTTCTAACGTTTTTTTTTTTTTTTTTAAATATCGTACTAGAAAATGGTATATCTTTTTATCATTTCCAATAATGTCTAAAATAATGACTAATTACTAATTTACAAGTTATCCGTAATTTACATTAATTTACCGATCTTACAAAACACCTACAAGGTTAGTATGATTCGTACTGTTTCCAATATGAACTGGGAAAAAAATACAGGGATAAATGTTTATTCTTATTCCAGAATAATGTATTAAAAAGAGATACTAATAAACTAATAATTCTAAAATAGCTGGGGCTTTCGTATCTAATATATTCAGAACTTTTAAATTCGTTAAAAGTTTAATTGGATCTTTTAACAAAACAAAATGCAACAATATTATATCTGAAGCAGATGAGAAATATTTCATGCACCATAAAAGAACTTTTTTATCTCTAATGTACTGCATAGATGAGATAGTAATAAGTCAGCAACTTTTCACATGGCAAATCATAAATCGAAGAATCTATATTTTTTATCCTCAAATTACTTCTACTATTAACATTCCGTATGTTCTTCTTTATTATTTAATAAATCGGATTGAAAAAGATAAAATAATGTTCAGTTATAAGTTATTGTATTTGATCTTTGTAAATATATCATTATTAATTTTGAAAACCAAATAAAATTTATTGTGAAAGGAAATCAGCAGCATTTGGACATGACAAAAAACAGATCGACGAATTTATATTTTTTTCCTCATTTTTTTTTTCTAGTAATAACATTCCATGTGTTCCTCTTTATTGTTTAATAAATCGTTTTGAAAAAGACAAAATAATGTTAGTTATTTTTATTACCTTTTTATTATATATATACCATTATTAATTTTAAAAAAGTCAATCATTTAAAATTAATTGCAAAAGATTTTCTAAAGTTTATTTTAAAATATATTTTACTTATCGTACCAGAAAATAGAATACTTCTTTATCATTTTCAAGAATATCTAAAATAATTACTAATTTACAAATGATTCATGATTTACAGTAACATGTTTTGTATGATTCGTACTATTTCCAATATAAAATGAAAAAAAAAATACTGGGATAAATATTTATTCTAATTTCAGAATAATGTATTAAAAAATATATACTACTAAACCAATAAATATAAAATAATAAAATAGCTGGGGCTTTCGTATTTAATGTGTTCAAAACTTTTAAATTCGTTAAAAGTTTAATTGGATCTTTTAACACAACAAAATGAAACAACATTATATCTGAGACAGATGGGAAATATTTCATGTACCATAAAAGAATTTTTTTATCTCTAATATACTGCAAAGATAAATGCGATAGCAAAAAATCAGCATTATTTGGACATGGCAAACCACAAATCGACGAATCTATATTTTTTATCCTCAAATTACTTCTGGCATAAACATTCCATATGTTCTTCTTTATTCTTTAATAAATCGGATTGAAAAAGACAAAATAATGTTCAGTTATGAGTTATTGTATTTCACTTTTGGTAAATATACCATTATTAATTTTGAAAAACCATATAAAATTAATCGTGAAGGGTTTTCTTGCAGATATTTTGAAATATATTTTATTTATCGTGCCAGAAAAAAGTATCCACTTTATCAATTTGTACAACATCAGAACTAATTACAGATTTCTAATTGCTAATTTACAAATGATCGGTAATTTGCAGTAATTTTCTTATTTTACAAAACACCGGCTGCGTTTGTGGCATTTATAGTGTTTCCAATATAAACTAAAAAATATACAGGTATAAATAATTATTCTAATTCCAGAATTATGTATTAAAATGACATACTACTACACTAATAATTATAATATTGCTTGGGCTATAGTATCTCTAATATATTCAAAACTTTTTAATTCGTAAAAAGTTTATTTCTATCTTTTAACAAAGCAAAATGAAGCAATAGAACCTGAGACAGATAGGAAATAAATCACTATCATACTTTATAAAAAAAAAATATCTCTAATATACTGCAAAGATAAATGAAATCGCAATAAATCAGCAGCATTTGGACATGGCAAACCACAAATCGAAGAATCTATATTTTTTTATCCCCAAATTACCTCTGTTATTAACATTCCATATGGTCTTCTTTATTCTTTAGCACGTTTGCTGCCGCTTACATGAAGATGTGATGATAGTTAATGCCACACTGTAGAAGTGGGTTTTTCCCAGAAGCCGATTTACTTTTTATAACAAATAATCAGTAAAAGATTTTACCGCGCCAGCTGGCTATAGGATATCACCCCACATCACGCGCTGGCGTGTGAGAGGCCCCTTAACGTTTGCGCCATATCACGTGCTTTCGCGTGAGCGGCAGCGAACGTGTTAATAAATCGGATTGAAAAAGACAAAATAATGTTCAGTTATAAGTTATTGTATTTTTCTTTTAGTAAATTTATCTTTATTAATTTTGAAAAAACATATAAAATTAACCGTGAAAGGGTTTCTCGCATTTATTTTGAAATATATCTTATTGATCGTGCCAGAAAATAGTATACCCTTTATCAATTTCTGGCACATCTGAACTAATTACAAATTACTAATTTACAAGTGATCGGTAATTTGCTATAATATTCCGATTTTACAAAATACCGGCTGGGTTTGTACTGTTTGTACTATTTCGAATATATACTGAAAAAAAAAAACAGGTATAAACATTTACACTAATTCCAGAATAATGTATTAAAAAGACATACTACTATACTAATAATTCTAAATTTGCTCGGACTTTCGTATCTAATATGTTCAAAACTTTTAAATTCGTAAAAAGTTTATGTCCATCTTTTAACAAAACAAAATGAAACAATATTTTACCTGAGACAGACAGGAAATAAATCAATATCATGCTTTATAAAAGAACTTTTTATCTCTAATATACTACAAAGATAGATGAAATCGCAATAAATCAGCAGCATTTGGACATGGCAAACCACAAATGGAGTATCTATATTTTTTATCCTCAAATTACTTCTGGTATTAACATTCCATATGTTCTTCTTTATTCTTTAATAAATCGGATTGAAAAAGACAAAATAATATGCTGTTATAAGTTACTGTATTTAAAATTTAGTAAATATACCATTATTAATTTTGAAAAATCATGTAAATCTAATTGCTAAAAATTTTCTAACGTTTGTTTTGAAATATATTTTACTTATCGTGCCAGAAAATAGTGTACCTCTTTATCATTTTCAAGAATATCTAAAATAATTACTAATTGCTAATTTACCAGTCATCCGTGATTTACAGAAATATGCCGATCTTACAAAACACCTACAAGATTTGTACGTTTCGTACTATTTCCAGTATAAACTGGGAAAAAAAATATAGGGATAAATATTTATTCTAATTCCAGAATAATGTATTAAAAAGAGATACTACAGAACTAATAATTTTAAAATAGCTTGGGCTATCTAATATGTTCAAAACTTTTAAATCCACTAAAATTTTAATTAGATCTTTTAACAAAACAAAATGAAATAATATTATATCTGAGAAAGATGGAAAATATTTCATGCACCATAAAAGAAATTTTTATCTCTAATATACTGCAAAGATAAACGAGATAGCAATAAATCAGCAGCATTTGGACATGGCAAACCACAAATCGAAGAATCTATATTTTTTATCCTCATATTACTTCTGCTATTAATATTCGGTATGTTCTTCTTTATTCTTTAATAAATCGGATTGAAAAAGATAAAATAATGTTCAATTATAAGTTATTGTATTTCACTTTTAGTAAATATACCTTTATTAATTTTGAGAAACCATATAAAATTAATTGTGAAAGGTTTTCTTGTGTTTATTTTGAAATAAATTTTATTTATCGTGCCTGAAAATAGTATACCCTTTATAAATTTCTAGCACATTTGAACTAATTACAAATTACTAATTACTAATTTACAAGTAATCGGCAATTTTCAGTAATATTCTGATTTTACAAAACACCTGCTGGGTTTGTGTTATTTGTAGTACTTCCAATATAAAGTGAAAAAAAAAATACAGGTATAAAGATTTATACTAATTCCAGAATAAGATATTAAAAAGACATACTACTATACTAAGAATTCTAATATTTTTTAGGTTTTCGTATCTAATATTATAGCTGCCACCATCTTCCGCTTTACCGGCACGGAAAAATTTTACAGTAAATTTTGCTATTTCAAATCCCCGAAATTTGCTGATTAAATAAGGTAAAAATTTCTTTAAATTTTTCCGGGTTGAAAAAATCAGAAGAGTTGTCAGCTATGCTAATATGTTAAAAACTTTTAAATTCGTAAAAAGTTTATTTCCATCTTTAACCCCTTAACGCGAAGTGTTGCCGGGTCGGCAACACCTAAAGTTCCCCCTGTTTAAAGACACAAAAACTCCGTGAATATTTCAAAAACTACTCTAATGGCTACTTTAAATCTTTCTTATGAGTTTTAGATGGCAGCACCACAGAGATCAAACTCTACTGTTTTTAAATAATAGGTAAAATGTTTTGCTGTAATACGCGCTTCACAGCAATGCTGTTCTCACTGCGCTTATCAATGCTTTACTTGTGGGAGGTTACCACTTCGGCAACAGCTGTATAATTAAAATGGTTAGTGCAATCTTTACAAAACGATACCCGTGTACTCCTCTAGGCCTAAATAGATTGCCTAATTTTTTTTCTTTAAATTCCAAATTTAAAGAGTAGTGCACCGGAAAGGGTTAAACAAGACAAAATGAAGTAATATTATACCTGAGAAGACAGGAAATAAATCACTATCATGTTTTAAAAAAAGAAATTTTTATCTCTAATATACTGCGAAGATAAATGATATCGCGATAAATCAGCAACATTTGGACATGGCAAACCACAAATCGACGAATCTATATTTTTTTATCCTCAAATTACTTGTGATAATAGCAATCCATATGTTATTCTTTATTCTTTAATAAATATATTTGAAAAAAAAACAGAAAAAAAACCCGTTTCGATATAAGCTATTGTATTGCACATTTAGTAAATATATCATTGTTAATTTCAAAACCGATGAAAAATTAATCATAACGTGTGATCTTATGTTTCTGTGATGTATATTTTACATTATCATAGCACAGGTTAGTGTTCTTTTTAGGTGCGTTCGTATTAATGTAAATACGTAGTACCATAGAGTGTCGTTCAGTCCGTCCGTCTGTCCGTCAGTCCGCATATAAGAGAGCAAAAACTACCCAACCGAATCATTTGAAATTTAAAGTATATAACTCTTGTATAATTTTATCTAGTCATATCAAATTTTATGAAAATCGGATCTATAGTTTAATTACAGGGACAATCAAAAGTATTTTGTTGTTGACGGTCAATGGAAAAAAATATTTCAAGTTCATTTTAGGGGCTTTACAGCCTTTCAAACAGGATAAAATGGGTTTACATTGACTAAGTGTACTAAAATATATATTCTGTGCAAGATGTAGCTCAAAAAACGTTTATAGTTCATTTACAGAGCTCCACAAAAGAAATCCGTTACTTAATGTTTTATTGGAAACATTGTTTTCGGCGTATTTAAATCATGTTAAATTACTTCATATAAAATGAAACTGATATAAGTTACTGAGATTTATTACAAGTCATTTCCTGTATAATGCAATGTGCTAACAGTATTTTCAGGGACCCACAAAAGATTTCGATTACTATACTGTACCAAAAGTACCGTATGTTGCAGATTTTTGCGGGAAGTACATTTTTAGTTGTGATATGAGTTTTTAAGTTTAACTACATTTTTCAAATTACGTTGAGTGCATAGATGCTGTAGATCATATGCAGGATAACACAAAAAAAATCTGTAAAACTTACAGATTATGAATGAAAGTAGCATATAAGTGGTTTTCGAATGAGTTTCGCACATTTATTATTCCCTATGATAGGTAATGATTCTAGGTTTACCATGTTGATTATTCCTATTTAAGATGAAGTCTTATCATTTTCGTCTTACTGAATTGGAGATTTATAATCATATATTTTGTATTCATGCACTTTTGCATATGAGTTTAACAGCTAATGCATCAAGCTCTGAATATTTATAAAATTAAATATAGTACGAACACGCCAATTTTCCACGTTTGACGAAAATTTGGCTTGTCTGCTAGTCTGGATGTCCGTTTGTCCGTTTTAAGTTTTTATGTTACACTTTTAGTAAATGTAACATTATTGATTTCAAGAGGTTATATCGCTTGTATTTAAAATGTTATACATAATTAAACACTTGATTTTGATAAATATTTCATAATTTATTTCAAATGCCTCCAATAAATAATATAATAATATTACAATATACATAAAACATAAATTTAAAAAGTGTGTTATCAAGTAACGCATTTAAACCACTAAAATGTAAGTATTTTGTGATTACTTCGTGTATTAACTTCTGGCAGCAGGTAATATGAATGTAAAGCTTTTAATAAATTCAATGACTTCACAGGGTGCGTAGTCTGGAAGGACCTTGTAAGGACCTTTTACCAGAATTTTTATAATGTAATATTTGTTTTATTTAACGAAAAAGAAAATCTTTTTCAGATGTAACAACCAGTACTTTAAAGAATTTCTGATACTAAAAGAATTAAAATCCTCTGAGCTTCTTGATGACTACGCACCCTGCTTCAGTATTTCAATACACAACTGATGTCTTTTTATATAAAAATGCTTTATGCTGTTAATGTTAGACAAGGTAAAAACATATGAAATGTAACAAATAAATTTTGAGTTTTCAATAAAAAAAGTACGAGGGAGGTGCTGAAAAGTTTCGGGCTTAGACTGGAAAAAACCTAGAGTTAAGAAGTTAATAGTTTAATTCAACATATTATCGCGTAAAACTGATGCTCTTGTTACATTATTGTGGCAGCTTTGCTAGTTCTTTAAAATAAAAGTTATTTGATTGGTCCCGAAACCAGCTCTCAGCAGCCTCTTTGTCATTTTCAATGTCCTCAAAATGATGAATTTTTAAGTGTGTCTACAAGTTTGGATACAGAAAATTGATAGAGGTAGTTCTAGTAAGTGGTAAGGTTAATTGACTAAACTGAATCCCAGGGTCTTTAATTTTGCCAGGCAACAAAAATATCCTTTTGGTCAATTTCCCTTACAATTTATCCTTGATGAACTCCTACAACTGGTCCAAAAAGTTAGTATAATATTGTCCATTTATACTGTATCTTCGAGGTAGATAGTCCATCTAAAGAATGTCGCCTGTGTCCCAGAAAACTTTCACCATGATCATTTCAGCGATCGTTGGAGAAATTTCTTCTGCCGAAGAGACCGTCTGTGGTGCCACTCTTTTGACTATTCTTTGTTTTTTTAATCATAGATGCAAATCCACCCACAGTAGCCAAACAATACTGGACCAATATTGGCTATATCTTGGAGCAATATTGGCACATTGGGACAATATTGGCATGAAATATTGCTCCATTATTGGGATGTTTACATTTTGCCCTTATATAACCAATATCTGCAGCCAATATTTGCAGCCAATATTATGCCAATATTGGGTTTACATTGGAACTATTGCCAATAAAACGTCAATATTGGTTAAATATTGGAATTTCATTGGAAATATTTCCTATGAAACGCCAAAATTTGTACAATATTTTCGTTTTATTGGCAATATTTCCAATAAAACCCCAATATTGGCTAAATAAGGACAAAATGTAAACATCCCAATAATACAGCAATATTGAAGTTTTATTGGCAATATTTCCGATAAATAAAATATTGGCGCAACGTTGGACCACTATTGGTTTGCTACTAGGGACGTTTCTCTCTCATTCACAAAATAAGCCAAAAATGCCCTGTTTAGTTTAGAAAAAGGCCAAAATTGTTTTGTTGACTTTTTCTGTAGGAACAAAACCTTCACGACGCCCTATAATTCCAAAGACGTGAAATTTTCTTGTGATTCTGCCATTGCAGATTTCATTCCTATCAATGAAAATTCTAATAATCAGGAACACTATATATTATCTGAATTACATAATAAGATCTTAACCCTTTAAGTGTTCTAACCGGGTTTTTCGTCAGGTACCTTTTGGCTAATTTAACACAAAATCGATAATAAATCTAATTTATTGAAGTGAAATTGATGAATAAATATGTAATGTTACAAAATAAAAATTTTCAGACCAATTTATTTCATAGTTACTATTTTATGAATAATTAAACATGAATTTAAAATTTTACAGGACGCTTAAAGGGTTAATTTTTCATATGAATCGAATTTTGTTTTTTTATTTCAATTGTAAGTAATTAAAGCCAGGAATTTTTCCGCATCCCCTCGTAGCTTTAGCTGAGCTCAGTAACGCACGAAGTCTAGACTAAATTCTGCAAGATCTATAAAATAAATGTTTAAAATTGATAAAAATCGAAAGTTGGATCATATGACAACAATGAACAGATGCAAATATAAACCCCTGTCTGCTTAGAATATTGAAATAACTTAAAACAATTTAATTAATAGATTGTCTCATGTGCTATTACTATATTATTTTTTTTTCATAACATTTTGCTATATTATGCGGTATAATTATTGTGTAAAATTCATTCAAAACTAAATTAAGTATATTCAATTCGTGAAATTTTAGAATCAAATATTAAATTAAGTCTTCTTGACGACATTCCAGTCTAGACATGTGAATCCCCCCCCCCCCATCTAATTGTTATGCAAACTAAGTATAAAGTCCTATTTACTTAGCTAGCTAATATTTATACAAGATGTGTTACGTAGGCTTTCTTTCAACATCTTTTAGTAGGATTTTTATTTTCTAAGTATTTCGAAAATAGCAGCTTCTTTCTAAGAATGCTTTGCTTATAAAATTAAATATTTCAGAAATGACATTTTCTTAAAGTCAAATAAAGGGCATTAGAATTTTCTTCAAATCTGGAAACATTTATTTAAAGCGCATGTTGTATGGATATAGATTTCATTTTTTAACCGAATGACAAGCATCTCTATTCCTTATGCTTAAGCTCTTGGCCACATGATTTATAAAAAAATATCGTATAATGGAAAAAAAAACAGACAAAACTTGAAAAAAAAACATGATGCTTAATAATTTGTATTACATTTAATTTAATTTTAAAAATCATGATAGCACTATTGATATGCATTTATAGAGTATTTTTATTTTATTCTTAAAGCGCTTTATTTAATATATTTATTTTATTTTTACATTTGAAATGTAAAAAAAAATTAAAACCTTAAATGTTTGTAGGCCCATTATTTTAGCTTTCCACACTCTAATTTTCATGACAAATAAAACCTATTTAGTACCTCAAGAGATAGTTTGATCAACACTTTTTTAACAGTTTCTAAAGAGTTGAAAGCTGGTTTTTGAAGTCCAATAGCGCAAAATTCCAAGGATTTTATTTATGAAGATTTCACAAGGATTTTTATGTACACTGTATGGCCATTAATTACCGAACGCTTTCAAATTTAGACATTTTGTCGATGTTTTTAAAGTCGAGTATTTCGTCGAGTATTATAAAAATTATGCTTGATTTCTTATTTATGAGTGACTATTTGTAAAACGTTACAGTAATTTTATGCAATAATTTAATACAATAATTTAATTTTCAATAATGAAATTATAATAATTGTTTTTACCGTGTACGTAAAAATGTGTAATATAATCTATTACAATAGAATAGAATTATGTCAGCACTCTAAAACTTATCCACCAATTTGTGTAAAAATATTGAGTATACTCATAGAGGTATAATATACATATATATATATATATATTTCAAAAAAATTCTGGCATGTTCTAGCTCGTATTGTGCAGGGTTTTCAACCAAATTTAACATCAGTTTTAGCAAAATTGGCAAAATGTAGTAAAAACAATATAGTACAATTAGAATAGAAATAATATTGAATATTTTACGAAATATGAGTAGTTGTATAAAATATTTTTTAACGGCACAAGCGGGAAAAACAACATTGGTCTTTTTACATAATTTGATAATTAACTGTATGCAGCAACTCATAAAATAAATTCAATCAAATATTATAAAAATTCTGAAGATATCGGTGAAAGGTATGAACTAATTTTTAGTTCTCTCTAAACGCAGCTGAATGATAAGTGATTGTTCACAAATTGTCAACTTTTGTTCGTAATACCAAAATTGGTCTTAGCGGATTTTACACTAATAAAAATAACACACGCTGGTTCTTAAACACAACAAATATGGACTGTAGATGCGTTTTATTTCACACTGAAATATGCGAGCCATTGGTCGGCTATCAACATTCCATTATCTTTTTACATTCGAATAAACACACAACTTAAAAACAAAACATAGAATGCTGCCAAAAATATAAAATAAAAAGAATAAATTACCATGGTAACGAATAATACAATTTCTTACTGGAGCTTTTTCACATAAATGAAAGCAGACGATTTTTACCAAAACATCCTGCCCCCCGTTGAAATCCCTTGGGATTTCAACAAGTGGCTAAGTGGTCTTCTTACAGTTTTACTATAACAAAAAACAATTAATAACACAAATAAAATTAATGCAAAATATAAAAATGAAAAAAGAAAGTTTATAGTTCATAGTTTTTAGTTTTTTATAGGAAGGGGACAGAGTTTCACTATTGGTCGATTTATGATACCACTATTAGTCTTAATCGTGACAACTCGAACTCTATTGTCTGAACCTGGATGAACAGTTATTATTCTTCCTAGTTTCCATTTTAGCGGTGAAAGGTTGTCATCTTTGATGAGAACTAAGTCATTAACTTGCAAATCTTTGTGGCATTTTTGCCATTTAGCTCTTTGCTGAAGTTGAGACAAGTATTCTCGGCTCCATCTTTTCCAAAATTGCTGTAGCATGAACTGTCTCACATGCCATCTATCAAGGTGATTTAAGTGACTGTGACTCAGATCTTGTTCAGGTATGGCAGTCAGAGAAGTTCCAACTAGAAAATGGCCAGGTGTTAGAGCAGTTAAGTCTGTTGGGTCAGATGATATAGGACACAATGGTCTAGAGTTGAGACAAGCTTCAACTTGCGTAACCAGGGTTTGGAATTCGGGATAAGTTAACACAGTATCACCAACGGTTTTCTTAAGGTGCGATTTCATTGATTTTACTGCAGATTCCCACAGTCCACCAAAGTGTGGAGCTGAAGGCGGGTTAAATGTCCAAGTTATTTCCTCTGACGACAGAAATTTGTGAATTTCTTCATTCTGCTTGCACTGCAATAGATACTTGTTGATTTCCTTTTTTGCACCTTTGAAGTTGCTTCCACAGTCACTAAAAATCTCAAGAGGTTTTCCTCTTCTTGCAATAAATCGTTTTAATGCACTTAAGAATGCCTTTGTTGAAAGATCTTCTACGACTTCAAGATGGACTGCTTTGATCACGAAGCAGACAAATACACAGACATATGATTTAAATGATTTTGATCCACGTCCAGCATGATATTTAATCATGTATGGTCCTGATAAATCTGTTCCAACTCGATTAAATGGTCGTGATTGTGTTACTCTGGATACTGGAAGATCAGCCATTATTTGTTTTGCAGATTGAGCTCTGTATCTACAACACGTAACACAAGTTCTCACTATTTTACGAATAGCAGATCTGGCAGCAATGATCCAAAATTTCTGCCTAATTAAAGAAAGAAGAAGTTCTGGAGCTGCATGTAAATATTTTTCGTGAAAATGTTGAATTATGATCTTAGTCACGTGATGCTTTGATGGTAGTAAGATTGGATGTTTTTCATTCTCTGACAGCTGTGCATTTTTCAATCTCCCTCCGACTCTCAATATTTTGTCATCATCTAAGATAGGACACAAACAAATGAGACTGCTATTTCCAGGTAATTCTTTTCCTGTTTCTAAACAGTGGATTTCTTTACTAAAGTTCATCTCTTGAACTATTCTAATAATGCAACGTGTTGCGGCTTGAATTTCTTTGCTTGATAAAAAGGATGTATTTCTTTCTGGACGTGTTACCTTAGAGTTGGAGATGAATCTCAATATCCATGCAAATATGCGTTGCAACATTGGAAACGAGGATATTTTCGATATAATATCAAGTTCCTTTGCAGTTTCAGAAATTACAAATGATGATGTTTTCCGTGCTTCTGGTAAATCTTCTTCATTTATGGGAATAGATTTATTCACTGGAACCTCACTGCTTCTTAACCATGGTGGTCCATTCCACCACAATTCATGAGACAGTAATTCTGCTGGAAATAATCCACGAGATGCACAATCAGCAGGATTTTCTTTTCCATCTACATGGCTCCAATTTTCAGCTGGTAATAAGGATTGAATTTCTGCAACTCTATTGGCTACAAATACTTGCCATCTTTTAGGATCTGATGTTAACCATGACAACACAATTTTTGAATCACTCCATGCGCGCACTAAATCTGGTTTTATATGTATTGCTGATTGAACAGCTTGTATTAAATGTGTCAGTAATACTGCAGAACATAATTCGAGCCTCGGAATCGTGATGGGCTTTAAGGGTGCCACTCGAGTCTTTGCTGCTAAAAGTTTCACATCAATGTTTGAGTTATTACAAGTTTTAACATAAATAACGGCGGAATAACCCTTTTCTGAAGCGTCGCAGAATCCATGAAGTTCACATCGAGAATAATTGGGCAAGACGACTTTTCTGGGTATATATATGGAATTTAAGAGATTGACTTCATGGCACAAAATTTTCCACTTTTGGTTAATAATTTCTGGTACTGGATCATCCCATGATAATTGTAATTTCCACAGCTGCTGAAGAATAATTTTAGTTAAAATTACAAAAGGTGCAATCCACCCTAGTGGATCAAAAAGCGTTGATACGTATGACAAAATAATTCTTTTAGTAGGGACATTTTGATAATCTATATCACTGAAATTGCATTTGAACATATCATTATGAGGATGCCATTCAACTCCTAGAACTTTTATGGCCTTATTGCCCACTCTATTATGTATATTATCATTACTTATGTTTGTAAACTCAGCGTTTTTCAACAGTGATAATTCATTTGTGCACCATTTATGTAGCTCAAAACCACCTTTTCCTAGCATATTCTGCAATTCATTTATCAATTCCGTACCTTCCTGACTACTCTTAACACCGGTTAACACATCATCAACATAAAAATCTCTCAAAACTATAGTCTTCGCTTTTGGAAAATTAAGACCCTCATCCATTGCTAACTGATTCAAACATTTTGTTTCAAGATATGGTGCAGCCGCAGTTCCGTATGTTACTGTATTTAAGCGATAAGTTTCTATTGGTTTTTCAGGACTATCTCTCCATAAAATTCTCTGAAAATCCCTATCCTTTTCATGAATTTTTATTTGTCTATACATCATTCTTACATCAGCTGTTATTGCAATATTATGAAATCCAAATCTCAATAAAATGCAAATTAAATCATCTTGTGTTTTAGGACCTATCATTAGAGTGTCATTTAAAGAAACACCTGTTGTGGTTTTAGCACTCGCATCAAAAACGACTCTTAATTTGGTAGTTAAACTAGAATTATTCAAGACAAAATGGTGTGGGATGTAATAATGTTTATTCTCCACTCCATGATCTCTGTTTGAAATAAGATCCATATGCCCCAAATTTAAATATTCTTTCATAAATTGAACATATTGATCATAAATTTCTGGCATGGATATTAATCTTTTCTCAAGATAAAGAAATCTTCTATACGCCATTTGACGAGAATCACCTAGACTATCTCGATCATGTTTAAATGGTAATGCGACTGAATAGCGACCTGATTTTTCTCTAAAATGAGAATTCTCAAAATGTTTTTCACAAAGTTTTTCTTCAAGTGTTAAAAGTGGCACATTTGGAATTTTTTCTAATTCCCAAAATGAACTTATTAGCTCATCAGTTTTTGTACTTAAATGATTTACATGTACTGGATCCTTTGCTAGCGTTTCAAAATTTGTAGTACCTGAGATTATCCACCCAAGTCTCGAATTTAAGGCAAATGGAAGGTTAGGTTCACGTTTAACAAGTTCCCCAGTCATTAAATGCATAAATACATTTACACCAAAAAGAATATCAATTTTTTGTGATTTATAAAATAATGGATCAGCTAACATTAAATCATTAAAGTAATCGCAAATGTTTGAAGACAAAGACACATAGGGAATGTTATCTGTGATTTTGTCCATCACGAACGCTGATGTGGATACTCTGAGATCACTTTTGAAGTGAGAAGTGAATAATAAATCGACTTCTCCATCACTCACAGTATTAAATGTTCCTAAACATGAGACAGAAATAGAACTGTCTTTCACTTTTAATCCTAATTTGTTTACACATTCTCGAGAAATGAATGATCTTTGAGAACCAGTATCCAACAAACATCTACATTTTACAAACTCTTGTTTATAATTTTTAACTTTTATTAATGCGGTACATAACAAAATATGAGTCTTTTGATTACTCTTTGCGTTTGACTCATAATGGGAAGCACACACTGTAGACGACACATTCTCATTTGCTGACTCAACTTTTTGAGGGACAAATTCTTGTGCATGTGGTGACATACTACTATTTGAACGACTCTTATTCCTTGAATAATCTACCATATGCAAAATACTGTGATGTTTCTTAAAACAATGGTGGCACGTATTAAGACTCTTACATTTGTTGAGTAAATGCATGTTAGATAAACAGTTGAAACAATAATGATTTCGCTTTACAAATTCTATTCTTTGTTGCACAGGTAAATTAAGAAATTTTGAGCACCTAGCTAAACTATGATCTTCTTTACAATAACCACAAACCGAGGCAGCCACAAAAGTATTATTCTTATTCGAAAATGTAGGTTTAGATACCTTATTTGCAGCTAGTTTACTATTCTGAAGAGTTCTTGCGTAATTTTTAAGAAATTCAATTAATTCACTAAGTTTCGGAATATCATTGCTTTTAAGCTGGCGTTCCCACCATAATTTTGTAGAAGTATCCAATTTTTGCAAAACTAAATACGTCATTAATGTATCCCCAAATTTATCAATGCGTTGGTCCAATATTTCTAACGAGCGAATTATTTCATTAACATTGTCAACTAAATTTAAAATAGCAATAGCTGATTCTGTTTGAAGTGTAGGTAAACTCAGAAATCGTTTAATATACGCAAAAATTTGCTCTCTCTTATTTGAATATCTTTCATCTAGCAAATTCCATGCTAATTCAAAATTAGAATCCGAAATTTGAATAGAATGGATGACGCGATATGCTTCACCTTTTAATGAAGCCTTCAAATATTGCCGTTTTTGGGCATTTGAAATATTTTTTTTTGCTATTTACGCAAGCATTGAAAAGATCCTTAAATTTTATCCATTCTGTTATATTACCTCCAAAAGTAGGTAAGGATAATTTTGGCAGTTTAACATTTTCAAAAACATGCTCTGTAACTACTCTAGATTTATTTTCACTTTTATTTAACTGAGCATTTTGAATTTTTAATATTTTTTCACCTTTAAATTTCCATAAATCAATTTTATCTGAAATTTCTTGAGCACCGTCTATTTCGCTTTCTAACTGTTTAGGATCTTTAATTAAAATTTCTAATTCTCTATCAATCTTTTTTAACTCAGTTTCCTTCTGTTTTAACAACTCAATGTTTTCTTCTAAATCATTCACATTAATTTCATCAACCGCAATAATATTTTCAATTTTCTTAATATAATTTGTAATAGTTCTGCGTAAAGCAGCTCGTTTAGTTTTAAAAGTGTTCAAGTCAGTCATTTTTATTACATTAAACCAATAAAAGTAATTCTAAATTGTACTAATTCTTTTTTACACATAAAATCGAATGCCAAATTAACTCACCTTCTCTTTTTTTTTCCCTTGCTATGAACGTCAACACTGAAAAGGATTTCGGAAAAATGTTCTTTTTTTACTATCAACATTCCATTATCTTTTTACATTCGAATAAACACACAACTTAAAAACAAAACATAGAATGCTGCCAAAAATATAAAATAAAAAGAATAAATTACCATGGTAACGAATAATACAATTTCTTACTGGAGCTTTTTCACATAAATGAAAGCAGACGATTTTTACCAAAACAACTTTTATTAACTGAGTTTTGCGAAAAAGTGAGAATTTAATAAAAATCAATTAGAAGATTTTTAACAGATGCTTCGATTTTGGTACTTCTTTTTACTATGGAATAGGTTCGTTCTGGTAGTTACCCCAAAACGAACTAACTAAAGCATCACCCACGAAAAATGAAAAAAAGAAAGAAATTTTTCACGAAAGTTATATTGGTAGAGAGGAGATAGTTAAATAAATATACAAATACGAGTTCCTTTACACACACTAAACATTATTTTTTTTTTCAATACTTATTAAATAAGATAAGATTGCTACATAGGCTTGTAAAAACAAACTTTCAGCGTGAAGTTCTTATTAACTTCACTACAAATATTGCTCTCATCAGAAGTGTGTTTTTATCGTTTATACGTCATTTCCAAATATCGCATAATTTCAATGTTCGTATCATCAAATAGAAAAAGTGTACTTTAAATACGAAACGTGTTGATAAATCTAGTAATTAAAATAATAATGACAATAATGTTTTGTTTTCTTTTTCGACTCTTTTCAACAACAGTTATTTGTTTGTTAAAATAATAATGATAATAATATTTTGTTTTTCAACACTTCTCAACACCAGTTATTTGTTTGTTAATAATAATAATTATTAGTGGTATAACTGCCACAATTGGAAGATAACGGCTAAGAAGAAATTTAAAAGAAATCAAAATAAGTTTATTTATAATATTATATTTTTATGTTTAATTCAGGGATGAGATTTCCGCTTTTTTGCACACCAGTAAAATCTTACAGAAAATGCTATATTTTTAAATCGGAACATTTTTGTGATTTAAAATAACAACATTTTCTCTATAATTATACTGGTGGCCAAAAAAGCGGAAATCTCATCCCTACTAAATGCATAAATAAAAATCCAAGAATCTTGATTATTTTAAATGAGTACATGAATTATTACAAATTCTTGTAAATGACAAAATGTAATATATATACATGTATAAGAGATACCCGAAAATAAGATATAGTGCGTCGTTTGGAGCAATAAATACAATAAGTTCAAGTCTTATTTTTGAGCAAACATGATATTTATATAATACTACAGCGTGATTTGGAATGAAATAAAGCTAACAAACAACAATCAAGATTTTACTGGTGTCCAAAAAAGCGGAAATCTCATCAATATTAATTATATATATTTTTTAAATTTTGCTGTCAATTAAATATGATTAAATTTATTAATTCAATTATAAATATTATAATTACAGAAAATAATACAAAAAATAATTCTAAATAATAAAAATAAAACATAATTAAAGCTTAATTTTAAATATCTCTTTTTGCCAAATGCTGAAAAGAAGAAAAACTTCCAATTGAATTGACATAGTACAAAAAAAAAAGTCTATTCTCTAAAATATACATAAGATTACTTCAATTGCGAATGAATGTACTCATTTTCCATTCTCAAGCACTCTTACATAATTTAATGAGGATTGACGATTACTTGTTTCTAAGTTAGTTAATCACGCTCGCACTCTGTAAGGGGTATTTACATGATAGCTTGTCATGTCTGTCACACTGCGATTTTTGCCTACCAATATTTTAAAACGGAAAAACTGAGTTACATTAAACCAAAATAAAATACTCAGATTACTTAAAGGTGTTTTTTATTAATAAAACTTAGTACTTTTGAGCATGACATGCTCGAAAGTACTAGGTTCAGACATGCCAACCTCCGGCTTTTTAAAAATCATACAAATATAATTCTAACCAGAAATTTTTTGAGTCAACGATATTAAGTAAATTTCAAATGACCCTCTAAGTTAATACTAGACACTTCTAATTAAATAAATTATCTGGTTCAAAGTACATTCTCATGAATTAACAAAAGCCGGAGGTTGGCATCTCTGTAGGTTTTATTAACCCTTTCATTCCCAGTGAGTCCAAATGGCATCATGATATTCCTTATTTATTTTTCTATATTTAAATCTGATATTCCAAATTCACACCAGAAAATTAAAATATAAGTACTTGTTTTTCTTAATAACAAACATTTCATATTTAAATAAACCGAAATTTATCATTGAAATTTTCTGGTGTAATTTCAGATTCTCTAAACTGCGGAATTTTTAGAACGTATTCTACCATGGGAATGAAAGGGTTAATAAAAAACACCTTTAAGTAATCTGAGTATTTTATTTTGGTTTTATGTATAAATAAGGTGAATTAAAGGATTCGACATATGTGATATGTTATATCATTTTAATCTTGAGTTACATTATCGGAGATATTTCGTTAATTGAATAACACGAAACAAACTTTTGGAAAATAATGGTGGCTAACAGGTATAGCGGTGTTCAGCTGTGTGATAGATATGACAGTGTTGCATGGAAATAGCCCAAACATTTTGTGCAAATGAGGTATAATCACTCACCCTTTTATGTCAGTTTTGTTTGTTTGTTTTGTCCTAGAAATGTTGTTTTTTCTTTTTATTCCAATATAATTTCATTTTATGGCTTATGTAAATCCAATATTTTTTTCATCTCTGTATGTATATTTTTACTTTATTTCATGCATAAGCATGCTTTCTACTTTCCTGCTGCATTTTCTATGCATCCAAGTAGCGCTTATTGATTTTTTAGCATTTTATCACTGCACGCTACACTGCTGACTGTAAGGGTATGTAATTAATTACATCATTGACTGTATGAGAACTCGCTAATTAAATTTTTTAAAAAGTTTTATGAAAATTATTAAAATATCTGTTATTAATAATAAATATTTTTTAACGAAAAAATGAAAAGATCAAAGGAAAAAAATGGAATGTGACACAATCATTATCTTGATGAGTTATAAATGATGAGTTATAAATATATGAGTTATAAAATTCCAATTCTTCATTTCCGTTTATTATCAGATGTCTCCTCTATAAAGTGAAATATTTTTATATATTTGGGGTTTTTTACTAATAATATTAAAGATGGCAGAAAACCATAGATTATCTTCAATCACAGGATTTTTTTTTTTTTCATTTTGTCATTTACAATATTTATCATATGCGATCTTCAAAGAAGAATGAAAACAAAAATTTATTTTATTGTGAAGAATTAACACTTTTAAATTTTCCATATAAACTGAAGCTTTTCCTCACTACGTAAATTTGGTTGGCTCAGTTCCAGTTTCTTGCGGAAAATGAATGCGTTTTAAAAATATTTAGCGGAGTATGCAAAGGCAATCCCACTAAACTCGTTTTACAATAAATACTCAGTAATATATATAAATCTTTGCTTCATTTCAGTGTTTACCCATTTATTTATTTAAAACAGCTTTCGTTTTCAATTTTGTAATGCGGTTTCCGTTATGCAGTTTAAATAGCAATATATTACTATGCTTTCTAGATTCAAATAAATTATAATGCATGCTTTATGACCTATCAACAAAACGCATATTTGCATCGTACAAAAAATATAATAAAAAATTCTCAAGTAGAAATATATTTCAGAATGCAGCTAGAAGTCAATCTTTCTTTGTTGTAAGTTATTATTGGTGTTTCTTGGGACGGCTTTGAGCCAAAAATATTATAAGCATAAAATTGGGATAAGATTTCCGCGTTTTTTGCCCATCGGTATTTTGTTAGGAAAATTCTTATTCTGTCAAATCTTAAAAAATACAGTTGACAAAAAAAGTATTAGAACAATGTGAAAATTGTAGTTTTCTAGGTAATAAAATGAAATAAATGGTGAAATTAATTTATATATAATAATATTTTTTACACAGTATTCAATAAGCAATCAAAAATTATTTAAACAGAATATGTTATTTTTATAAATAAAAAAAACGAGATTCGCACCGCAAAAAAAGTATTAGAACAAATTAAAAACCAACATGCAAATTGTAATTCAACCTTGTTAAATTTTCAAAGTTATTTTCAAGTGTCAAGGTCATGCAAAGGATACTTAGTTCATTTGTTGATAATCAATTCAAAATAATTTATGTGCAAGTTTTTCGTCGTAACACCCAAAACAAAAGAGATTCCACTTGCAAAAAGAGAGCAAATTGTTTTTCTGCATCATAGTGGAAAAATGTTGCGGGAAATTCCAAGTATGTTAAATGTGTCATCGTGTGCAATTCATAATATTCTTAAAAAGAAAAAAAAGAGACTGGTATTGTGGATGCCAAAGAAAGATCAGGGGGACCAAGCAAGCTGACTGTGAGAGAAAGGCGACAAGTGATTAAAGATGCTAAAAAAATCCAACTCGAAGTGCAAGGATGTTGGCCGCAAATATTGAATCAATATCAGGAAAGATTGTATCTTCACAGACTGTGAGAAATATTTTGCATAGGGCTGGTATAAAAGGAAGAAGGCCAAAAAAGAAACTGTTTATTCCAGAAAACAACAGAAAATAAAGTCTACAATTTGCCAAAAAATATAAAAACAAAAAATTAGATTTCAGGAAAAGTGTAATTTTCTCTGACGAAAGCAAGTTAAAAATTTTCAAAACAAAACACGTACTCACTGTTTGGAGAAAAGAAGGTGCTGCTTTAGAATCTCAAAATTTACTGAAGATGGTAAAGCATGGAAGGGGGAATGTCATGATCTGGGGGTGCATGGCTTAAAATGGAGTTGGAAATATCCAGTTTATTGATGGGGAAATGACAGCTTTATCATACATTGATATGTTACGGCATGATTTGAAGGACAGTGCAAGAAAATTAGGGTTGGAGAAGACATTTTTCTTTCAACAATTCCCAAACATACTGTCAATAAAACCAAAGAGTGGCTTTTATATAATGTTCCCCGAAGATTATAAACTCCACCACAATCACCAGACTTGACTTCTATTGAGCATCTATGGCATCTACTTGATCAAAAAAAAATCTCAATAACAAGCAAATCAAGCTTGAAACAAGCATTGCAAAACGCATGGAACACCATGTCCTCAAAAATTATTAATGATTTAGTAGAATCTATGTCGAGACAATTAGAAGCAATAATTGCAGCAAAAGAACTGCATAACAAGTATTAACTTCATATTTCAGTCTTCAACTATCTTATTTTTTGTATGTTTCAACATTGCAATCTGATGTTCTAATACTTATTTTGCAATGCAAATTTTATTATTTTTACTTTTTTTTTTAAGTTTTGTTAATTTTTAATCTGTGTTTGTTACAAAAATGGGATATTTTTGTAAAAGCTTTGCTTAATATATATCTTTTATAGCAATTAAATAGTTTTATTACTTAAAAATCTACAAAATTCATACTGTTCTAATACTTTTTTTGTCTACTGTATATTCATTAACACTAGAACCGCGGTGGCGGATCATTTTGACCCGTATCGTAAGCAGAAAAGTCGATTCGAACCAGAAAACTCTTTAAAAAATAAGCCAAATATAAGCTAAACTAAAATAATTTGAATAGGTAACTTAAATAGTTTTAAATGAAAATTCCGGTGAGAAATGTTTTTATAAATTTTCAATGAATTTTCCCGTTGTTCTCGTGCTAAATGATATAATATTTTCACAAATAAAATAAACTTTAAACTCTGTAACAGAATAACTCTAAATCTTCTTTTCCTTTCTCTTGACCATTGACAACAGTGTTACCAGTAGGATATCTTTCTAATTTGGATTCATTAATTAGTACCTTTTTTTTTCTTTAGGTAAAGGTATAATTCTCCTTGATTTCGAATCAATTACTAAATAAGAAAAAAAAACTTATGTAAGAAGTGAAGACAATTAAGAAAACGAAACTTTAAAAAGTTGCAACTAGCAATACTGCTGACAATTTCTTAATGTCTTTATAGTTAATTTACATCAAATTTCGTTCATAAGAAAAATGTTACACCAAAATAAATTCGATTCTGGTTAATGAGGTTATTTAAAAAAATTGCATAAATTATTCGATAGTAACTTTTACAGTTTAAAATACCTGTAACGGTTAGTTGTAAGCTGTGCCTTTACCATTAATTGCAATTATAACATTATGGAGAAAAACAAAATTTTCTTCATTTCTTGGATATACAAATTAAGAAGAAATGTATTTATGAGAGTCTACTGTGCAAAATAAATTAACGGTCAAAACAAAAGAAGATATTTTCTGTTGGAATTTACAAGGAAGGTCTCCATACGGGCATACTCAGAAAAATTTGTAAAAATTACAGAATGTTCTTCTCATGTGGATATATAAGTTTATAAAAAAATTTCGGAGGAACCGCGATAGAATGTCCATAAAAAATAATGAAAAATTCGTTTATTTGGCAATTTATCACCCGTTGGCGAAGAAATAAAATTTCAAAAAATACTTTTTTATCAAATACTTTTTAAGGTGAAAATGTTTCATGTTGATCTATTTTTAAAGATATTTATTTAAATAACTAGTTTTGTTGGTTTTAGTTTGTTATAACTGTAGTTTTGTCATATATATTTACAATGAAAGTTAACAGTGACATTTTATCAATTAAAACGAAAATTCAAGTAATCAAATTTGTTTCAATCTCAAAATTAAGTCCAGTTGAGTACTGTCCACTCAATTTTGTTGCTATGGAAACAAAAACTTCTCTGATATAGAAATGTATTATTTCAGCATTCTTCATCTAACCTTTATTTTAGAATATGCTTAAATATATGAAAATATATTTTTCAATATGTAAATATCTTGCATATTCAAAATTAATTTTACAGTATTAAAATTAAAAAGAAAGAGGTAAAATAGACGCATATTTAAAATGTGGAAAGTTTGTCCCGGAAATTAGGAAATTAATTAAAAGATCTGTAGGTGTAATATATAACTACAGAAAAGATCCAACAAATTATGGCAAAAATTTCAAGAAAAAAGGTAATACACGTTTAAACAAGAGACATAAAAGGGGGATTCTTCGACTTTCATTGAAAGCTGGTCACAGTTCAAAGCAGATTTCTGCAGTTCTATCCCTGCCTGTTACGTCTAGGAGAATTAGGCAAATTTTACATTCTTCAGAGAGCTTGAGACGGTCGAAAATAAAGGAGTGTTCAAAGTTTCGTCTGCGTCACAAGTAGATGCGTTTGCAGTATTGCGAGAATTACATTGCAGTGGGTGACAATTGGTAGAAAAGTCATTTTCTCTGACGAAAAAAGATTTAATTTGGATAGCCCAGATGGTTTTAGGTATTAATGGAGAGATCTCCGAAAAAAGCCGAAAACTACATTCAACAAAAATTTTGGTGGCGGAAGTTTCATAATTTGGGCAGCGATTGCTTATGCAAAAGTAAAAATTGTATTTTTAAATGTTCGCCAAAAGTCTTTTGATTATAGTTTAGTTTTAGAAAAGTCACTTCTTTCATTTGCATGGCAATATTATTGTTTAGATTATACCTTCATGCAAGATAATGCAAGTATTCACATTTCAAATACAATGAAAGATTGGTCTGATGAAAAAAATATTGTTCTTTTAGATCGTCCATCTATTAGTCGTGATCTGAACCCCCATTGAAAACGTTTGGGGATAGCTTGTTTGAATGGTTTATGCAAATGGATGCAGTACACATCACTTGTAGATTTGAAAGCTTCAATCTGTCAAAACGGGAAACTAATTGATCAGAAATACTTTAAAAAATTTGTTTTATCAATGGCATCTAAAATAAAAGAAACTCTAATGAATAAATGCGGCTTTAATAATTATTAATTTCAATTAAATGGAAAATTTCATAAATCAATTTACATGTTTTTATGTTACTAAAATCTAATTTTTGTTTTAGTTCATTAATTTGTATGTCATTTTTTTTCTAAATTATTTGTTGCACATAACATGCATAATAAATGAATTTCAATCATTTTTAGTTAATATTATAAATGTTTTGATTAAAAAACCGTATTTTCCTAATTCAATTTCCACCAGTGTATGTGTGTGTGTTATAAATATATTAGAAATTTTAACATAGGGGAAAATAATAGTAATATTTCTAACGAAATCTATCAAAAACTTCAATTTTATTTTTTATGACAATATTTTTTAAAAAAATTCTCTTATAAATACTATCATACAATATTGTAATTAATTATGTAAAATGATACACTCTATACTTGAAGGAAACATATTAAAAGATTTTTTTTCTTTATATTTAAGCTGAAAACCTGGTGTTACATAAAGGATATAATTAAATAGTCATTTTAAAAGTAAAGAAGATTGAATTGCCTTCTAAACTGTTTTTGTCAAGATTCCAAAGTTTTTGCTGATGATTTTTAAATGACTGTTTTATGCAAAAAAGTTTCTTTAAATTATTTTTCAATATACTAGCAAGTAACATAACAATATAAAAAAAGACATTTAAAAATTTATACATCCCTAAAACTCTGGAAGTAAGATTGCAGATTGAAAATCAAGCTATATGATTAACTAATATTTCAGTTTCTAAATAGGGTAACATCCCCAGTAATTGGCACATTAAGGATTTGTCTTTAAACTTACTTCTATTTTCATTACCAAGAAATAAAATATTTACTTGCAAATATTTTTAAATCAAAGAGTGTATATCTGTGCATCTATTTTGTCCACTAAAAGCAAAAATGTTTGAAAAAGTATTTTTATAAAAATATATTTATAAAAAGTTGCTGTAAACACCAGTAATTGGCACTTAGACTTTTACACAATTAAAGTAACCCTTTTCAACTAAACAAAACTGTTGTCAATTAAAATTTAAAATATACTATAAATCAGATAATAATAAATTGAAATGCGTGCCTTTCTTAAGCCAGAGAAGAAGCATTTGCAACAAAAATGGCTAATTTGATACAAGCCATAATTGTTTCTCTTTCCCAGGAACTATTGTGGTTTAGTAGCATAAATCAAAGTTATAATCTGTAAAGTAAATGAGCATATAACTGGTATATGGCCTTGTATTTTTGAAAGTCTGGATATAGATCTTATTTTAGGACATTTTTGTAGAATGTGCCAATCACTGGTGCCTGCCAATTACTGGGGATGTTACCCTATATATCTTATTTTCGTTCTTAGCAAAAATGTATGAAATTTAACGTTATGTAGTACGTTAAATAGAAATTTTCTATGTGTTTTTCAGTTGTCTAGTTCGTAATTTAAAAAAAAAAAAAAAGTAAAAATTTGTTAGAAACATAACACAAAGTTAGCATAGATGAATGATTTTAAAGATTTATAGTTTGAAAAGTATTACCAAATATTATTAAAATTGATAGTTGAAATTAAAGAAAATACATTTAATAATGCATAATGTAACGCATTACAAATACGTATTGGACAACCTGCACCATAGAAACCATACTTAAAAACTTTGGATTGAATGCAATTTACTAGTACACAAAACATAAAATTGGGGTTTTGGATAGTTACTTTTGTTAATCATTGTAACTTTATGATTTTTTGTTCGCTGCATTTGAAGTATTTTTCTGTTGTACGTGGTGTTTGTGTCAGTTAGTGAACTTTTAGGCATATTTAATATCATTTTATACTAAAGACGATCACGGTTGTAATTTGAAACGTAGATTTGTAATTCATTTATAAGTTTTTTGCACCATTTATCAAGTTGTACTTAGTTTTAAGGCAAAGTTTAAATTTACCTTTTTTTGTATTTTATTTGTTTTGCATATACTGTAGGGGAAGATGGGGATACTTGAGCCATTTTTTAAATTTTAATTTTTTTAATTTTTTTATAATTTCTTAGAACAAAATAAAATATTGAAAATGAAAATTTGATATTTTTTCTTCAATTGAAAACCACTTTCAATTAGTTTTGAACTATTTTTCTATGTCTAATAAATTTTTACTTTTTCTTTTACATCGTGGCTCAAGTATCCCCATGGAGGGGATACATGAGCCAGATGTCACATTCGCACCAGTATTTGGCAAAGAAAAAAACCGATTTACAATATACGCGAAAAAATGCATTAAACCTTTTTCAAATAAATTTGGTCGAATTTTCTGGTGTCGTTGTGACATTTCATAATTAAAATTATGTGTTAGAAAATTCTACCAGCAGAGTTCTAAGGGTTAATCACCATACTTTCAAAATGGTACCAAGGTATGTAATTTCTTTTTTTACATGTTCAGAACTATAAATATGTTACCATGTTGCCAGTTTTAGAACGAAAAATTGACCAACTGTAGAAATAATAGTGGTGGCTCAAGTATACCCTATGCTCAAGTATCCCCACTCTCCCCTATAATTTGGCATATCACGGCAAACTTGATTTGACCGTACGTCGCGTCGTACGGGAAATAATTTGCAATCATGATTTATTATTCTCACCAGTGAAACTTTATTGTAAATTTTGTATCATTTAATCCGAGCATTTTTTAAATTGTTATTAATCAATTACCCAAAAATTTCTGTTTGGAAAAATTTGTGAATACAAATAAAAAATTTTGTATAAGATGCCGAAAATTGGCATTATTTGAAAGTTTTATTCAAACATATTGATCAGTAAATGGTTAAACTAGGTTCGGTGTGCCTCAATTAAAGCCCTTAATGAATCGGCGACATTCGGAGTTTCAAAAAGGCATAAATTTCTGTAAAACGTTTGTGGTGTTTTGGAGGCGCCAGAATGGACAGATCTGCGGGCTTGATGACTTGCAATGGGTTACATCCAGTACTTGACGACGCCGGTACAGTTTTCTTACTGTCTTTCCATGTGCGTTCCTTGTGTGTTATAAATATATTAAAAATTTTAACATAGGGGAAAATAATAGTAATATTTCTAACGAAATCTACCAAAAAGGTCAATTTTATTTTTTATGACAATATATAAAAAAATTCTCTTATAAATACTATCATATAATATTGTAATTAATTATGTAAAATGATATAGTCTATAATTGAAGTAAACATATTAAGAGATTTTTTCTTTATATTTAAGATAAGACTTACCCTAAGCTACGTATGATAAGTAAGTAATAAATCAATTTTAAATGCTACATAAAAATATTTTTTAGTTTATATGCATGACGATTCTGACCACAGATAACAAATGTAAAAAAAAAAAAAAAAAAAAAAAAAAAAAAAAAACAGATTGATGCTAAAATTTGCTTTTATTCAACGTAGATATTCACAACATGTTTCTTATATTATATACAAGGTATCTCAAAATCATTATTACATCATTTACTGAATTATAATATACGGTAAAATATAGAGTATCCATCTAAAAGAAAAATATTAAAACTTGCATCATACACAGATTATGAAACATTTTACTGTACCAAGAAGAAAGTATTAAAGCAATTCATTTTTTTTATTACAGTAAAATTATTACTATAAATACATAAAAATGTATAAATCCTAAATTGGACTGCATAATAAAATTTCGATCATTTTTCAAACTATTATAGATTGTTATGGAAATAGGATTTCGAAACGAGTTATGTGTTTTCTAAATTGTGAATTTCTCTTACAGTATTCTGAATGCGTTGTAAAATGCTTCATCATCTCCGCAAGACGAAAAATTTCCTCTCTTTTGCCTTTCAACATCCTAATCGTGTTTTTTCCGTCACATATTATTTGAATTCAATGGCTGATTTGATACAAAATTCATAATAGTGTAGCTTTTTTGCAATGCATAAAATTAAAAAATATATGTAAATAATCATACAAAAATTCACATACGTATACTTTTCATAGCTATTATTTAGGAGTCATTAAATATACACGAAAATTTTCCAAGAAACTTAAAGGGTTAATCTATTGAATGAAATAATCTTTATTTCTGGAATTTTAAAAGAATTTAGCCCGAAATATAAAAATTGTTTGTTATTTTACATGCAGTTTACTTAAACATTCAATAAAGCATAACCATGTTTATAAAAAAAAAATGCCGCTGTAGTATTATAAGTTTCTTAGGTAATCATTCTCCTTTAATCTACAAGGTTTAATGTTTCAAAGACTTTTTTACCTTACCATGAAAAAATTTTTAAAAGTAATTTTTCACTTTTCTTGGAAAGCAGCCAGTATGAACTGAAATTTCTAGATTTCTGAAATTCTTTTTCCTTTATTATAAGTTCCATCTATCTAGCTACTCGAGTATCATATCTTTCCCATTTAAACTCCATTAAAATCTTTAACATTCCACTCTTACTCTTCTCTTAAACCAAACAAAAAAGTTTTTGGACGAGAATTAAATAAATTTGAAATGATATACAGTCGGCTCTCGTTAATTCGAACTCGTCGGCACCGCAAGTAATGTTCGAATTATCCGAAGTTCGATTTATGGAAAGTGTGAAATGAAAACATGCTTAATATGGTACTATTACAACATAATTAATGTTATAGTGTTTTTTAAATTTATTATGTCTGTTATCATCAGAATATGACTTAATATTAAATTAGGATATATAAATACATAAACTAATTAAAAGATTATAAACAAGCACAATGGAAGAAAACTAGTCGTTGGGGGCCACCGTAATACTTACCCATCATATATATGCATATATAATATATGAAAATAATACATTTGAAAACTATTTATAAAATGGATTGTAATTCCAAAACAAAATTTAAACATGTATTTATATTTTTATTGTGCATAGTAATGCTGTATTAATGAGTTGCTGATGAATCTCTTTCGATAAATTATACAAGATGCCTAACTACTCAAGTAGTACTGAATTGCGAAAAAGAAACATCCCTATAACTCCAAAAATAATAATCTTATTAACTAACAGTTTACTGCGTCGGATTAAGCGTCTCATTTGCAATTAAAATATATCTTTGAATTGAAATTTGAATGAAATACAGGGTCATAAAAATTGAAGAATGTGGAAAACAGGATTACAGATATCTCGGCAACTAATAATTCGATCTGCTTCGTTCTTTATGCAAAATTTGTGTTATTTTATTGACTTTTACGATCACTCCTTAACCCTTTGTGGCGCAGTGGTTTCGTAGGTAAACCACTTAATTTTAATTCCCAAACGCCACATTGGCACCGGAATTTTGTTTAAAACAATTACTGTTTATTGAATGCGTGAAATACAGTGTTTTCTTATTTAAAAATAAAGTTGTTTTCAAATTCTGGTGTCAGTCATTCATTTCATTACTTAAGCAATGAATTTGCTCTGCGCCGCAAAGGGTTATAATAAAAAATTTCGAAAATTTTTATATACATTTCATCAGAACGAATTTTTCGAGAGTCCGAAAAAATTAGTTCCGGATAATCGAGGTTACTGATATTAAATAGGCTTCGTCCCATTCTTACATACTAAGTACATACAAAATTTCAAGTCTCTATCTCAATTCGTTCGGGAGATAGAGCGTTTACAGACAGACAGACAGACGGACGGCAAAAAAAATTTTCTAAAAATATATTTTCCGAAATCTCCAGTGTCGAAAACGTGTAAATCCGTCAAAAAAAATTTTTCGATTTTCAAAACGATTGTAAGACTTACCCTATACTACGTATGATGGGTAAGTAAAATGGAAGCGTCCCTGATGGATAGACGAGGTACTTAGAAAATGGATATCAAATGCATGGGATTATATGTATACTTGTTCGCAACAATTTTCACAAAAATCAAAGAAAGAAAGTTATTCAAATGATCTGAAATCCATGAGAAAGAAAGGAAGAATGAAAAATCGGAGTTCTCGTTAGTTAGAATTAAACGATGTCAAGAGAAAATGAGTTCGAATTAATGAAAAAGTTTAACGTTATTCTGTCATTGAAAATTTCACGACTTCATGTTTAGTTTGAATTAAGCGAAGGTTCGAATTATCCGATTTCGAATTAACGAGAGTCGACTGTATTAAAATGTAATTTACATTATATGCACTTAAATGCTTACCACAGATAATGAGAATGAAATTAAAAATACAGATTGAAGCGAAACTTTGCTTTTATTCAACGTAGCTATTCAAACATAAACATATATTACATACAATGCACCTCAAAATCATTATGACATGCATTTACTGTATTCTAATATGCGGTCATACATACAGTTTCCATCTAAAAAATGGTAAAACATGCATCATGCATAGATTATGAAACATTTTGCAGTATTAGAGGGAATTATTACGAAATTTCATTTTTTACTATTTTAAAATCATTACTATAAAGTTTCCATAAAAATGTATAAATCTTAAACTAGATTGAAATATAAAGGTTCGAATATTGGAGGTAATTACTGAAATAAAACTTTGAAACGATTTATACGTTTTGTAAATTGTGAATTTCCTGACAATATTCTGAATGGTTTGAAAAGTGCTTCATCATCTATGCTAGACGTAAATTTTCCTCTGTTTAATCAATTAAAGAAAGAATTTTTTTTTCTGAAATTTTCAATGAATACAGCACAAATTTAAAGCTGTTCGTCATTTTACATGCTTTTTTAAACATTTAATAAAGCATAAACAAATTTATTAAACGAATCGTATGACAACATATCTTTGTAATACACTGTCAGAAAAATTCGTCAATATACACTAAGTTATCGTAATTTTTTCACAAATAACTTCTGTTCTCCCAGAAAACGTATTTGTTCTGTGAGTTCATTCCGAAAGTCGAAAAATGAGGAAACGATTGCGTTTATATCTAGCACGCATGCACATTGGGTCTGTTAGTAATAAATTCGAATTTATTTTTAAAATGAAAAACAAAAATATTCTATCGATTAAAATGTCTAATTTAGTTTTAAAAGACAAAAATGTTTTCGAATTTAAAAATAAATAACAATTATTTTCTTTATTCGTTCAAAAATTCTGACAATCTGTTATTCAAAGTTGGATAAGTTGAATAAAGTTCAATATACTAAATTATTTCTATGATAAATATTCGCATATAAAATGTACTTTAAGTGAAGGCATTTGAAAAACATTTTAATTAAAAAATAAAATGCAAAAAAAAAAATGATATTATTAAAAAAAATGTTATCGAATAAAAATAAAACATCCATGTTTTTTCTCTAACAATCTACGTAATATATTTAAAATTCACATTTTTATACTATATTAATACTAAACGTAAAAAAAAAACAGCCACAGTATCATTAAAGATGAAATCTTTCCGAGATTAACAGCAAAATTAAAAGCTTTTTAACGAAATACACCAAACCACACCCATATGAAATGAACGCTTCTATTTTAAAGCAAAATCGTCATGAGCAATCGTGGCGTCGAGGATTAGCGTTGGCCTTGTAATGCCGGGATCGTGAGTTCGATCCCCACCTCTTCCGCATTGATTTTTTCCAAACTTTTTTCAACAAAACGGATATTTTTCCTCTTTTGACGGAGAAAAAAATAAACGAAAAATCGTCAATCTACAGACAATTTCTGGCAGCAGTGCTGCCAGTACATTTTATGTGAATAGACGGAAGTGTTTTTGAGAGTGTATTACAAGTTCCTCAAATAATCAATCTCCTTTAATCTACAAGGTCTAATTATTCTAAGACATTTCATCTTAACAATAAAAAACTTTCTAAAGTACAATAAAACCCCCGAAGAGCGACCAGCTATGGGACTTTGTAAAAGTGGCCGCTTCTTAGAGGTGACCGGTATATTGAAGTTTTGCTTCAACTACTTACAAATATCAAGCAAAATTATTTAATTCAATAAAATATTTCAAAAATGTATATATTTTTAATTATTGATAAGACTTTAGTCTCTTTTTTCTTTTTCAATTTCCGCTTCGTCCTCACTTAAAGTTTCAGCGTCCTCTTCTTTCATCAAATCCTGAACCATTTCCGATATGCTGATACAGGCAACTAATTATCAATAGAAATAAATTCATCTGGCGTTATGTCGGTAATTTATGCTGCTTTAAATAATGCGTCTAATTCACTATCGCTAAGATCGTTACTTGATTTATTTTCAGCGATATTATCGACATTTGGAAGGTCCTGAAAAGCAAATTAAATCTCATAAATTTTAAAAATTTGAATTTTTATATATTTTTATATTGAAGATCAAAAATCAAAAAAAAAAAATGAATATAAAACAGAGACTTGCATGGAATCCAGCTTGTGCCAGCCTTTGTACTGTATCCTTGTTCAATTCCTTTACTGATATTGATATCCATTTAAAAGAATGTTGAACATTTAAGGATTTGGATAGAGCGATCTGTGACGGAGCTTCTGTCATTTTTAAAATGAGTTTCCTCAACAACATTTTACTTTATCTTAAACGCTTGTGTGATTCCCAGATCTAGTGGCTGGCTGTCGAAGTTGTATTAGGAGAGAAAAAAGATTGTTATATTACTAAACATTTGCGCTTGGGTGGCAGGCAGCGTTGTGCCATAAAAAGCAGAATTTTCCACTTCTGTCTCTTCATCTTTTCGTTGAACATTGTCAACCAACCTAGCATAACTTCTTTATAAATCCAAGACTTGCGGTTGTTTTGACAAATTACACGAAGTTTCATTATGTCTAAATTTCTGAAACAGCGTGACTTAACTGACTTTACAATAACAACCGGTGTTTCGAAATAGTCTTCTTTATTGCAGCATAATAATGCTGCTAATGTTTCTTTATAACGTTTACCGCTTTTACAGGAATCATTTTTGAAACACTGAGTCTTAAGTGGAACAGCCCGGAAAAAAGACATGTTTCGTCGCAGTTAAATTTGTCTTTTGCTTCATACTTGCTCAGAAGACGGTCTAAAGATTTTTTCCAGGATTCAGAGATATCTATAGGACAATCAGCAGATTCGTCACAGACAGTCCGGAAAGGGATATAATTTCTCAAGCGAAATTTTTCTAGCCACCCTTGAGAAACTTTGAAATCATTAATACCAATTTCTTTGGCAATTTTTAATGCGCTTTCTTGCAAAAGGGGAACTGAAGTCGGTAAATTTTTAGATCTGCAATTTGTAAACCATTCTAATAGCATTTCATTAATAACTTCATTCCCAGATTTTCGAATTTGATCTTATTTTCTAGTTTTTCGCCTCTAATATGTTTCTCAACATGCACTTCTTTGTTCTTTAAAATTTCCTTTATTTGTGTTTTTCCGCATCCATATTTTTCTGCCAATTTCCGTGCACTAATGCCCTTTTTACTATCATCGATAACCTTCAATTTTTCACGATACACGATAAAATATAGAGTTTCTATATATATATATGCATCATGCACAGATTATGAAATACTTTGCTATACCAGCTGGAAATTATTTAAAAAAATCATTTTTCAGGGTTCGTACAGGTACCGTTAATTTTCTAGGTTTTCCAGTTCAAATAAGTATTGAATTTTAATTTTTTAAAAATCTAGTTCAAACACGGCAAATTTCGTTTTATTTAAAATTAATTTTCTAAATGAAAGTACTCGTACCCAAGAATTTCTGTCTTGAAATTCCAGGACACGTAGAAACCCTGTTGTTTCTTTACTATCGTAAAATTGATACTATAACGTTTATATAAATTTTATAATTGCTAAAATGGGCTGCAGGATAATAATTCGAATATTTTCAGACTTTTGTTGGTAATTATTAAAATAAAATTTTGAAATGCGTTATGTGATTTTTAAATTGTTTATTTTCATTTTTATAATTGTTTATAATACAAGGTAAGATATAGAGTTTCCATCTAAAAAATGATAAATCATGCATCATAATAGATTATGAAAAATTTTGCAATACCAAAAGAAAATGATTAAAAAAAATTACTATACCATAAAATCATTGCAATAAAGTTTACATAAAAATGTATAAATCCTAAGCTGGGCTGCAAAATAAAGTTTCGAATATTTTTCAGACTATTGTAAGTAATTATAGAAATAGAACATTGCGCGTTTTCTAAATCGTTTATATTTTCACAGCATTCTGAATGTGTTTGAAAGTGTTTCATCATCTATGCTAGATAAAACTTTTCCTCTCTTTAATTTATATACTGAAAAAAAACTCTTTTTCTGGAATTATTTAATGAATTTAGCACGAAATATAAAAATGTTCATTATTTTAGATGTATTTTATTTAAATATTCAATAAAGTACAACCACATTTATTGAACAAATCTTATGACAGCGTAACTCTGTAATATTACAAGTTTTTCCAGTAATCATTCTCCTTTAATCTACAAGGTCTAATGATTCTAAGACTTTTTCACCTTAACGTTAAAAACTTTCTAAAGTAATTTTTCTCTTTTTTTTGGAAAGAAGCCAGTATGAACTATAACTTCGCGTAGTTTCTAGATTTTTCCCTCTCATTATAAGTTCCATCTTCGTAGCTACTCGAGTATCATATCTTTCTCATTTAAACTCCATAAAGTCTTTAAAATTCTTCTCTTTAACCAAAGGAAAAAAGTTTTTGTAAGCGAATTTAATGAAGTTGAAATGATATATTAAAAGGTTCTTTACATTATATGTACTTAATTTTACCACAGATAATGAAATTCAAATTAAAAATGTAATGTGATGCTCAACTTTGAATTTGTTCAACATAAGGTTTTTTGTATATTGCTACATCGATATACACAGGGTCTCAAAATTATTATTACGGCCCTTTGGAGAATAGTATACATGAGTATGTAAACAATTTTAATGTAACAACAAGAACGAAAAATATTGCACTCAGCATGGATTATTTAGCAAATTCATAATACTGCAACAAAAATTTTCAGTTTATAAAGGTAACAGATGTTTAAATAAAGAGTTTTAAAATTGCATAACACATTTGAAAACCCCATTTCTGCAAATAGCATGAATACCACAAAAATATACGAATTTATGTGCAGCTCTGTATGTGATCCATATATTTAAATTTATGTTACATAGTATGCTAAAAGTTCGTTAAAATGCTTAGCCCACCTGAAATTCCCCATTTTGTTATTTTCGTCAATAAACGTAAATGCAGTTGAGATCTTTCATATATCCTTCTATATGATCAATAGAATTTTCATACATACCACATAATATGCAAAAAACTAATTTGATTTTCAGACTCGTATCACATCTGAAACTCATTTCCAATAATTATTCTTCTTAGGCAGTACGCTATTCAATTACTTATTTGTGTCCCTGTAAATGAACGATAAATTACTCCAGATTCTATAGTATGTCTTAGCTACACACAAATTCCTAGTATTTAAAATAGTGCAGTATCATTAATACACACCGCAAAATATTTTTCCCCAAACGCCATAACGTAAGTGAATTCTGCCTGTAAAAGAACCGGTAACGCTGCACACTTCAGTTTTAATATCGAATATGCCACAGTAAATTATAATAACATATAACAAATTCAAGACAATCTGACTTAATTTACTCAAGTTAGAACATGAACGAAGAGACAGAAAGACAGACCGAATTCATAAACACTTTTAAACTACATAAATAAATAAATAAATAACAACGTTTAAAATACCAAATACTTTATTTATCATTGCAAACTTGTTTCGTAGCGTACAGTCATGAGTGCAAAATAGGATTGCTTAGAAAAAAACCCGCTGAAACATATAATGCGGATTTAATAACATGGAGATGCGGATTTAATGATAAATTTTATTACCCAGTAAAAAAAAAAAAAAAAAAAAAAAAAAAACAGGAAATTGTAAGAACTATTCAATGTAAGAGAAGCGAATTCAAAGATAAAATTTACTAGCTAATAGAATTAGAAAATGAAATTTTAAGAAACTGGCCATGCAAGCGGATTCAATGATAAAGTTTATTGCCAATCAAATTTCAGGAAAATTTAGCAAACAACCGATAATAAATGCAATTTGAAAACAAGCAAATGAAATGTATGAACAAGAGGCTTTATATAAATTTTCCAAGTATCTGATGTAGAAGGAATAGCAAAATCACAATTAGAAATATATTGATTTATTTATGCAAGTAAATTTAGTTGATCGTATTCAATAACAAAAAGCACTTTTGCAGCAACGGTAAATGCTGCCTCAAACAGCATAGAATTCCCCAGTCAAATAGATATAAATGCCATTTGATTACAAAAGAGCACCATTCGTTACGATATTATTGTTTTATCCTCCTTTACCTTTATTAGCGAATTTTTTTTCCAAGCACCTTCGTCGTTCCAAGCCAAAACTCGCACTCTAATTGGTTGTTGCTCTCGGCACTGTTTTCACGTAACATGGCGATAACCATACTTGGCGAAAAATACTTCGCTCGTAAGTGAACGAGTAAACCTAAAACCTAACCTACTCATTCTTATTCTTCCTTCATTTTGTGCTCTTGCGTATTATTATCTTGTGTTATTTTATAAAATGGCTAATGCTTTACTTATTAATAAACGGGAAAAGTTACTTTGTACTCGGTTCGGAACGAAATCAAACTCCTCGACGGAAGCATCTATCGCTACGCCAAGTATGATTATCGCCAAGTTACATGAAAACAGTGACGAGAGCAACAACCAATCAGAGTGCGAGCTTGGGCTTGGAACGATGAAGGTGCTTGGAAAAAAAATTACGCTCTTTATTAGCGTTATTGTGTTTTCCTGCACACAAAACTATGAAAACATGAAGAATTGGCGGCAGGAAAACGTAATGGTAAACCTACGAGTCAGCCCTAAAATCGGGTTTAAGGTATTTTCCACCAAGATATGACTTGGCAGACTCATTAGGTTTTAATATGCGACTCTATATGTTAAATACAAAATTGCGTAACGAAAATAAATTGAAACTGTTGTGAAATAATATGAAGAGATAAAAACATCTTAAACACACCATAAAAAAATTAAATCGCTGGGTCTTTCGAAAGAACTATACTTCATCAACCACAAATAAGACAGGCGTCTACTTTGAAAGGTTGTGCTATATTTAATTCTAACTTTAACTAATTCTAGAGTTTTAACCGTGAACACGATGATATGATTATCTGTACTGCCCTCTCTCAGTCTAACATTCTATCCTGATAATGCTCACCAACATGTTACTACTTCAGTTTAGCAATATCTTAGTAAATACAACCCGTAAGGCATGGTGACGTCACTGCGACGTCGCTGTGAAGTCACATTGTGACTTTGTGACCATCGATTGTCGAGGTGACGTCGATGTGAAGTCACAGTGACTAAAATGTGAAGTCGTTATGGCCGTTTTAGAGCTCGTTTGTGACGTTTCACAATGTGACACGATGTGACAAGTTTGTGAAAAATGTGTCATTTGTGACTAATTTGACATTAACATTGTGACGAAACTGTGACAAAAGCAACGATACTTAAATATTCAGAAACATGTTTTTTAAAGTAAATAACATGTTTTGAAGAATATTTGTAATTTTCTAAAAAAAATTAATAAAGTCACATCTCAGTCACAATGGGACGTCACTGAGTGGTGGCATTTTGGTCACAAATGTTATGTGACCAAAGTGACTCACAGTGACGTCATTGTGACGTCACTGTGACCATGCATGCTATGAGGGAATATTTAAATCTTGTTATATCCCTCTTTCAGCCTACATCTTACACAATGCGATTTATGTCACTTTCCTACACTGATGGAGAAGACTTGGACTTGGATGAGATAGTTGTCAGAGTGCCTGGAAAGATCGACTCCTTACCTCTAGTAGAGAAATGATACATGGAACAATTTAAGTCATAGCCTAAGTCTGACAAACAGAACGTCATAAACAAAGGGGGAGGGGGGGGAAAGCCGGGTCCCAAAAAAGCAAAGGCCCTTTAAGGGCATCATTCAAAATAAATAAAATAGATGAGAGTATAAATAAGAGAAATAAGAACATTAACAATATTTTCAAAAGTATTTACATAGTATAATTTACAAAATAGAGACTAGGAGATGGTGAACGTTCAGGAAGGAAAACCCTATCAATGAGATAAAAACTAGGAAAACTACCCTCGGTCGATGTTTTCAGGAAGATGTAGGGTTGCTCGTGGTCGTCTCCAACGAGCGTTTACATCATAATTTGAAATATTATGCAAAGCAGGATTTGGGATAGAGAGAATATTGTCAAAAATTTTTTGGCTTGACTTCTGATAACAGAACGAATAGGAGGAATATTAAGATCTGAATAAGCTTCGTGGCTTAAAATTCAATGCAGATTCTGAAGTCATAAGATCAGTGAAGATCAGTGTTGTTCCTCTGAAGCATCTTCCAGAAAGAAGCTTTTCTTCACCGTAAAGAAAATCTGTAATCCTAAAAATGTAAACTTGCCGACATCTGTATGTTTACTAACAATTTTTCTGTACACTGTACAAGAAAGTATGTAAGTATACAAAACTAACTTTTTAAAGATACAAAAATCTGTAACTTTACAAATGAATGTTGAGAAATTATAGTTATCTTTCTAAAATTTATCTGTAACCTGGGTTGTAATTTGTTAATACATTATGGACATCCCAAGCTTCCTAAAAAAAACTTAGTAGTCTTACAGATTTTTTGATTTTAAGTGCAAATTTATATCTTTTATATTATTTTTGCTGTTGCCGTTACATGAAAAGCTCTAGGAATCCCAGTTTCGGAGAAAACTTTCAGTAACTTTACAGATTTTGTTTTATAATATAGTTGTTTTCAAAAGTGTGTTGAATGATGGTACTGTTACATATCATCTGAGAGAAGGTTTTTTTTATAAAGAATGATGCATCTTTTGCTGTAAATAAGTTTCATGATTGTTTATGATTTTACTCTCAATTTTTGTGTCTTTTATTTTCAAAATGTTTTTATTAGAAACGAAAAATCTTTGGCTATATATATGTAACGTAAAAATTAAAATAATATTTTTGACGGCATTCCATCTAAAATATCTACAGCAGGTTCAGCAGCCGTAGTGTCTCTTACCAAGCAATGGATTTCGGTCTTTGAGAATTTCCCCGTAAAAAATTAAATCACTCAATCATCTTGAATTCATATTTATTGGAACACATAAAATACGTGAAGTTATACCAGCAGTTACCTTGGCACACATCGAATACTCCCAACTTCGTGAACTAAGCTACCTCATTCCATCTTACAATTTATCGGGAAAAAATTTAACGGTCGTCCTAGCAGTTCAAGAGACAGACGCATTCTCCATGCTCCGAAAACCTAGAATGAAACTCCAACACTCACACGAAAAACTAGCCCCTTCTCAGTCTGCGTCAGTAAATAAAAAATTCAATTAAGATTAACTTCGAGGCTACGCGTCAGAAATCATCACCTCTGATTGGTATACGAGGCATGGCCTTTCCGTAAGAACTCCATACTGTCTCGCAAATAGACTAACCAGCTAACATCCGCGCATTAACACAGAGCAAACGATCTTAATAAAAAATAAAATTAAAATCTCGGTAATATTCTAAAAAGGAAAAATATTACGAAATCGTTTCCCGCACTTTTTGAGAAACAAGCAATAGATTAATCATAAATTAAATAAAATAAGAAAAAGAACTTTAGTTAAAATATTAATACATTACGAAACTAAGATTAAAAATATGTTCCACAAATTTAGAATTAATAGCTCAGAGAGGGCAAAATGGCGCAATTTTTTTTATTTTATTGCATATATATATATGGACAAACATGATTGCCATTTTATGTAATGTATTAATATTTCTTTTTGTATAGTATTATCTTTGTGAGTATTACATATTAAGCAATTCTTATCACTACTTGTGTTTTTAATACGTATACAAAATTTAGTAGAATGATAATATTTTTTTTTTTTTTGATCCAGCTATTCTAGTTTTATGTCAGTTTTGCTTACTTACTTCGCATTAATTTACTTAACAGTATAAAATAACGATAAAAAAGCTCATATTTGTTTTAATGATAATATTTATAAGGCTGACATAAATTTGCTTAATTTACTTTGGCAGAATATCTGTCTCTATTTATCACATCACTGCTTCTTTGAAAAATACACCGAAAATTTCATATGTACTTCTTATAACGATTTGTTTGACGGCTTCACTTTAATTTTCCAATAATTTTCCTTCAATGCAATTGCATTTGATAAGGAAGAAATGGTCCTCTGAAGTACGCATGAATCGAAGCAAGAAATTAGTAATTTCCTCTTTTCTCAAATTTTTAAGAACAGTAAAGGGAAGTTATTATAATAATTTCTTGAAGCATAAACGTTAATTGCCATAAAATATTTTGGAAAAAAAATGGAACGACAGAAAATATAATATGGTTTTAGAAGAATATAGGATTTTAAAATTTTTATTATATAAAAAAAATCTTACACTATTTTACGGGACATTTATTAATCCATTGCATTTTTATACATTTTTACTGTAGTATGTATATTTACATGAAATATTACCTTTTACTGAAACATTTTTCACATCACTGTTTCAGTTTTAAAATATATCGAAAATTCCATATGTATTTTATATCGCGATTTGTTTATTCCATTCGTTTAATTTATCAAGAAATATTCTTCACTGCAATTGATAAGGAAAAAAAAAGTTTTGTGAAGTGCGTATGAATCGAAGCAAAAAATTAATTTCCGATTTCCCCAAATTACTTAAGTACAGATAAACGGATGTCATTATAATAATTTACTGAAGCATAAATACTAATTCCTAGAAAGTAAAGTTTATCTTGTAATAAATAAAACATAACGGTAGAAATTTATTATGCCTTTAGCTGTAAATATTTGATTTTAACCCTTTAACGTTCATTGGTTTCGCCACGAAACCACAAAATTTTAATTCCGATATGCAACACTGACACCGCTATTTTTATCTAAAAATACCCAATTTATTATATATGTGAAAAATCACGTTTTCTTATTAAGAAATATATTTGTTCTTTATTACCGGTGTCAATCATTTATTTCGATATCTTAGCAATGAAAATGCTTTGATCGTTAAAGGGTTAAAATAGCTTATGCTACTATATACAGGGTGTCCCAGAAGTAATGGGACAAACTTTAAGGGTAGGTAGGGGACATTTCAAGAATTCAGAATTGCATAGCAACCCATGGTCGGAAACATTTCCCTGATGCGGTAGTGACGACACAAAACACAAGAAAGAAAGAACACGAACAGGAAAAGAAAACATGTTTATTATACTTATGTGTGCAAAAATACTCAAACATTGCTGGGAAGTGCTGTGAAATTTGTTACACGCATCGTGGCAGCTGTTGGGGAAGTTCGGGACATTCTTGGGTTATTTTTCGAAATCATTAGATCATCCATACGCTTCTAGATGCGCTCCGTGCATCACGGCCCGAAATCGTAATTTTGAACACCTGTTTTAATGACGATCGTTGTCTCTTTGATGTTGTTTTTTCTTAGTTTTTTGCTGTAATAAGGATAATAAACAGGTTTTCTCCCTTTGTTCGTGTCTGGTCTTTCTTATGTTTTATGTCGTCCATATCGTGCCAGGAAAACGTTTCCGACCATGAGTTGTTATATAAAACTCAATTCTTATAATGTCATATTTCTCCCCTTAAAGTTACTCCCACTACTTCTGGGACACCCTGTATGTTTTTTATTAATTAAGTTTTCATGTGTTTAAACTATAATATGTATATTTTTTAATTAAATATTGGATTTTGATGAATATATATTTTTTAAATTGAATTTCAGATTTTCTTGTTGAATTTATGTACGTATACAATAACTCACAGCTTAAAGTTAATGACAAAGCACTTATGTGTATCAGGTTATTATAATTAAATTGTTCTTTCTAGAAAGCATTGGAGACTTTAACCAACTAAATGCCTCGAAACAAAACAAAACTTCACCACTATAAAAAAGCTGCAGCAAAGATTCCAGACAAAAAAATGGACTTTATTCCTATATCAACGGAATTTGCCATTACATTAACGGTTTTTGACCATAAAACACAAAAAATTACGAAAGTTGACCGTTTAGGTGATAAAAGTGACATGTTCCGTAAATTTACTGTATAATTCACGTTAAAGTACCGTAAATTTTTCAATAGTTTTACAGTGTAGTATATTGATCAAAGGATGCATTTAGTTATAAAAGAAAAATAATTGCCTAAAACTACTACAATATCTCATTCGATTCAATCTGTCCTTCTTATTTGAGACTTTTCACAAATCATACTCAAATGTTGCTCTTCGGTTACTCTTTGATTTCAGCGACAACAACCTATAATGGAATTTTGTTTTAAATTGAAACAAATTAAAGTTTCAGCTGATATTCTACTTTCGATTGTAATAGATAAATAGTCAAAGTCACGGTCCACGAAGTAAAATAGTTTTGAAGACTCCATTAAATATTTCATATAGTAAAAAAACGAGAAAAAAAAAAAAAAAAAAAGAAAAAAAAAAAAAAAAAAAAGGTGTTACAGTGAAATAATTTTGCGACAAATCAGTTACGCTATATGGTAGAATGTAATTGCAGACTAGATTACAATATTTTCTTCGAGCACGTCTTATCTGCTAAACCAGTCAAAAACGAAACATTTTCTCTATTGTTTGATACCATCTGAGTATCCGTTATTATATTTTGAAGTTCAAAGTGGTTTTACCGGTTAAAATTTACATGATCGAGCACAAAGCGAAACACAAATTTTTTGAAACACCGGTATTGAAAAATTGTTTCTCATTAAACCGAAAATATACTACTATATAAATTTTGAATTATGCTAAAGAGTAGGTATTTTTATATAAGTAATTTGCATACCGTTTTAGAATTAACCGTAAAAGGGTGAAGGTAAGGTATACAACAGAAATAAGCAAAACAAAATATAAAAATGGAATAGCAAGTAAATATTCCATTCAGTGTGAGAATATTTAAACACAAAATTGAGTATTCAATCACATTTGATTTTACAAGTGTAACTTTATGATATCAATGTAAGACGATTTAATTACAAATTCATATGTCTAGTATATTTCTAAAAACTTTTGCAAATGATATTGACAACTAATTACCGATAGTTAAAAAATTAAATCTTGTTTCAATACTTATAGACACAAAGTGTATACAAAATTACTTTTGTGAAAATTACTGATCGCTGATATCACTCTCTCGTAATATATTTAAAATAATAGTAATAATAGAGAATGAAATGTTTCTTGCAATTTAATGCAAATGATGTGAAAAAATTTTCGCGTAACTGAAAGAAGCATCACACGAAAGAAATAAAGAACAAAATAACGAAATAACATAAAGAAAAAACATTTTTTTATATCTTACAGAGACATTTTGAAAAGAACATCAGTTTCAAGCCATTTGCAAAATAGTGGAGAAAAAAAGAGAATGCACTTTGAAATTCCGCAGTTAAATATCACTGTCAGTAAGTAACCAGTAAAAAGAAACAATAACACTTAATGTGGAAAGTTTAGAGAAGTAAGTGTCATGTATCTGAAAAAAGTTAGCAGAAAATAAATATTGTATGCCGAAAATAAAATCGATAAAAACTTGAAATAAATGTGTGTTGAGATTCTTTAAGTATAAAAAAACGACAAAAACTACACAATTTCAATATAAATTTGCTTTATGTATACGTGAAGAAACCAAGTAAATGCATATTTTCATTGCTTTTTTATGCAAATAGTGCAGTTAAATTATACATTTAATCGCATACGGACCGAAGCATTAGTAAAATAGTAAAAGAAAGAAGTAAAACTATTTTATATTTTAAAAAGGAATCAAGAAATAACATTAACTTCAAAATAGTTTTAAGAAGAAAGAAGAGGGGTATTGTACATACTTGAAATTCCATGTTGTCATTAGCTAGTAGAAGAAATGTAGTACTATAAAATATCAAGGAAGAAAAAAATGCAGAATAAATTTTTTAAATATTTTAAGGGGGGGGGCGGAGACGTTAAATTAGAATAACGAGTATTTATTAAGAAGTAATAGATTGATTTTTTTTCATTTCAGATTACAGTTTAATTCGTTTGGGCATACAACAAATTTTAAAAAATGTAAAATTATTGCACAAATTTACGTTATCTATTTGAACAATTATTTAAATAAATAAATAAAATGAATCAAATGCAAAATGTTACTGCAGATTAATGCAAATAGTGTTTTAAAAAAATTATTTAACAATTTATGTCTACATGATAGTTTATAAAGGAAATGTTGAATACACACAGCTATAACTGTTTAATCGAAAGAAATTTGTGGATAAGGATTGTACAAAATTTAAAAGGAAGTCCTCGTAACTGTAAACTGAAATAAGCATCACACAAAAAAATAAAAAAATAAAATATTTTTTTTATCAGAAATATTTTGAAAAAATATCCATTTAAATTCATTTGCAGAAAAATGGGCGAAAAAAGAGAAAACGCCTTGAAATTCTGCATTTAAGTATAACTGTCAGTAAGTAACCAGTAAAATAAAACAGTAGCATACTGTCAGTAAGTAACCAGTAAAATAAAACAGTAGCATTAAATGGGAAAAGTTTAGAGAAGTATCGGTCATGATATCTAAAAAAAGTTAACAAAAAATAAGAAGTATATGCCGAAAAACAAAATCGATGAATGTATTATGCGTTTAGATTCTTTAAGTATAAAAGAACTATAAAACTTGCACAATTTTAATATAAATTTGCCTTATGTATATGTAAACAAACCAAGTAAATGCACATTCTCATTGCTTTTTTACGCAAATGATGCATTTAAATTGTACATTGCATTACATACGGACCGAAACATTAATAAAAAAGTAAAATATAATAAATAAGTAGAACTATTTTATATTTTAAAAAAGCATCAATAAACAACATTAATTTTAAAATAGCTTTAAGAAGGCAGAAAAGGGGCACTGTACATACTTAAAATTCCAGGCTGTCATTAGCTAGTAGCTGAGATATAGTGCTATAAAATATAAAAAAATAAACTTTGGGGAATTAATCTATATGATATTTTAAGGGGAAAACGGAAAAAAGGAATGACGAATGTTTAATAAGGAATGTTTCATTTCAATTGTTGATGTCATTTTTTTGTTCAATTTAAAATATCATTTATTCATTTGGAGGATCGTATTAAAGTACCGTTTACTTCGTATAAGCATAAAACAAATTTTAAAAGATATAGAATTTTTACATAAATTTGCATTATCTATTTGAAAAAAAAAATAAATAAAATGTAATTTTTTACTGCAATTTTATGCAAATAATGTTCTAAAATATTCATTTAATAGTTTAAGAGTACAGGGTAATTCAATAAGAATTGATCACAAATAGTTATACCTATTTAAGAAAATATGTTGCAACTGGGATTAATAAATCGTTCTCATAAAAACTTCTTACAAACACCATTAAACACCAGGGGCAAAGAAGACGTCCGTCTACTATGAAAGCTGACTAAACCAATGAAGCACGACTGAAATGAAAAGGCTGGGAAAGGGACAAGCTGAAGGAAAAGCCAATAAGAAAGCAGAAGGCAACAGCCAAACACGGAAGAGTATAATTCAAAATAGTACGGACACAGTGAAGAAGGGGGAGGAAGAAGCAAAATTGTAAGAATGTAAGAAATTATATAGAGGAAATAGACTATAATAAAACTAAAATACACACATATATGGATCATTTAATTATATCTATAAATAGTTATACATACACATATACACATATTTGTGTAAGTATATATATATAATTAATACAAAAAGTTTGTTATATGGAAGTGCTGAAAAAATTTTCCAGGCTATGGAGAGGGTATTAGAATCAAATTTCTCATTAACAAGAACTTCACGATTAAGATAAATAGCTTAAAGATAAAACTGACAACGAAGTGTTTGTGTCTTAGGCTATTTCTTCGTCAATATTAAGAAAACTATTGCACACAAAAATATAACAATTAGCAGTATTATAGATAAATACTTGATAAATACGCTAATGCAAACAGTTTTTAAATTGAATAATTGCTTTAACCCTTTAACGATCAAAGCATTTTCATTGATAAGATATCGAAATAAATGAATGACACAGGTAATTAAGAACAAATATATTTCTAAATAAGAAAACGTGATTTTTCACATCCATAATAAAAGGGATATTTTTAGATAAAAATACCGGTGTCAGTGTTGCATATCGGAATTAAAATTTTGTGATTTCGTGGCGAAACCAATGAACGTTAAAGGGTTAAGAGATATTTAATGTTAAAGTTGGTCGAAATCGTTCCATTAAAAAAGTTTTAGAAAAGCAGAAACTAATTACAGGTATTAAATCATTTTTACATCATGTTATAGATTAGAAGTTTCCGGTGTGCAGACTATATTAAATTTTTTTGAATTAAATTTTTTGAAGATTCATCGTTATTTTAAATTTCAATTTTCAGCATTTTGAGAGATATTTTTTTAGATATTTTAGAAAAGATTATTAATTTAAATTTTTACTAAATGATCAAAGAGCAATGTTTTCTTCAAATTAATGTTTATATATATTTACACGCGACTATCAGAAACAGCAAATAAAACTTTCAAATGACAATTAAATAGTTATGAGTTAAAACCAGGAAGATATTGATAATTAAGTCATAAAACTACATTTACATGTGAATATTAAAATTGAAAGCAACTATTAAAATAATGAATTAATTAAGATGCGTCAACCATCGTAAATGAAAAACAAAATGCATCATATTTAAAATGTGTAAAGAATAAAATTTAAAACAGTTTAAATATAAAAATATGTTTCCTGAAAACATTTCACACTTCTAAATTATCCTTTAAACTATTGTTGTCAAATCTAAAAAAAATATTTGCTTTCTAGCAATGAAAGTATATCCATGTGAATATTAAAAAGAGAAAGAAAACTTTTAAATAATAAATTTATTCATATTAATTAAAAACAAATAAAAGAAATTATATCATGCTTAAAATTAGCAAGCGCTATTGCTAAACGTTACAATTTAAAAGCGAGATTACACGCGACATTTGTTTTAAATTTTGATAAAATCTTTTAAACTATTATTATAAATTCTAAGATATCACGAATAATATTTTCTTTCAAACAACAAAATTATTTCACTGTATTAAAAAGCAGAAACAATGAAGTAATAATTACATCAGATTTAAACGATATGTTTAAAATGCATTACTTAAAAAAAATTGTGCATCGAGGTTTAAAATATATCAAGAGGCAAAGACTCTGTGTATTTCACTATTTAACTGATTTTGTTTAATCAAACATTTAATTAGCCAATAGATGTTTAACAGCAACTGATTAGACCAATCAAAGGGAAATGAATGAAATCCTCTTTATAGGGAGATCATAACTTGGGAAATATATATATAGCTCAATATTTCGCAGTTTTTCTTAAAACCAGTCAAATTAGCCTGTTTTTAAAACTTGTGCTATCTCAACGGGAGATGAAGAGCTTAGCTCGTACGGCGAAGAACCCCCCTAGTTTAATATATAGTCACTGGGAAATAAATTTAAATTATGGATTAATTTTAAATTAATGAATTTTAAAGGAAGGGTTTGACGGGTAAAATATTAAAAAATATATGTTTAAATGTTTAGAATATAAAAAAGCTCCAAAAATATTATTTCTTTTCCTTTTATAAAAAAAATATGTTTAATATATTAATACTACATACAATGGAATATCATCTGTTGGAAGAATTTTATCTTTTGTTAAGTCATGTACACATTAATAAGTAACTTTTTTCTTATGTGTTACTGGAATTAAGAAGAGCTTATCTTAAAAGCCTTTTGTGACATCTTAAGGCACATTTTAAAACTTTTACTTTGAACAAAATAAATTCAAATCTTTAAATAAAGGCAAAATCTTCTGATAAAAAAAACAATCGCATTTCCTAAGCGTTCTTTATGATTAAAAAAGTCGTAATAAAGGAAAATCACAAACGAATTGTTTGCTGCATGAAAAATTACACTAAATTTCCTTTTCATTTGCACTGTTTTAAACGCCAATTGAAATCTTCTTTGAAAAAAAAAAATATTTTGTTCAAAATTACAATTAGTTATGCTCATTCGAACATAAAGGGGAGTTTTTCGCGTTAATTCCAAATGTACTTCACATTTTTACTTGAATTGACATTTTTACTTGTTTCATAAAATTTGAAATGACTCGACAAAATTATGTAATAATTATATATTTTAAATTTCAAACGATTCGGTTGGTTAGTTTATGCGTTGTTATATGCGGACGGACAGACGGACGGACTGAACGACCACTATAGGTGCTACGTATTATATAATTACGAACGCACCTAAAAAGATTGGGGATGAAAATAATCAAAAAATGTCTTAAGCTTTGATATAGTATGACAGCATTTAAACATAAAATTGAGATTCCATTAACACAAGCAGTAATTCAAATTGCACCCATAAGAGTAAGCAGCATTTTAATTTGTGTAAGTTAGTTGGCAATGTAAATTTCCAAAGATTTAAAAGTAATTTACCGAAAACGTTTAATTAAGAAAAAGATAGTCTTCTCATTAATATGCAAAATGCTACACTTTTTAAACATTTATACAATCCTTTTTATCAATGAGTAAGTTAGTTTATTTTCTTCAAAAGAATGTTAGAAAAAAAATAATAAAATAGAAAAATGAAATACTACTAAAACAGTTTATGTTTTGTGCTTTTTCAGAATTTACTGTCATTCCCGTTAAAAAAAATTACAAATACAAATATTGTTGGTACAAAACATGTTTCAGTTTTAAAATTTAAAACTGACTCTTGTATTTTATATAAAATCATGTCATTTGCAACTGCTAAATAATTCTACATTTACGATCCAGCCTTAAGCAATATCGACAGAAAATGAGAAGGACGTAACTATAGCAGAATCTATATTAATAAAAGAACAAAACGCTCTGTCTGTGTGTGTGTGTGTGTGTGTGTCTGCGATAGTTAGCGAAAACTACGGTACGTACGAAGTTCAAAATTTTTCTGAGAGTAGCCCAATATCTCTCCTGATGCACCTGAGCTTCAGAATTTCGAAATTCTATTTATTAACTGAGTAATTAATTAAATTCCAAAGATCGCTCTCATAAAAAATCGCCTTTTTTCTTCTTTTTTTCCCTTCATTTAGTTATGGTTGGTTGGTTGCATAAAATTTTCGCATAAATAATTAAAAAAGCTGGAACAGACCTTTAAAATCCATAGACTGGCAAACTGTCAGTTTAAATGATAATTTTTTATCACAGCGGTTGTAAACCATGGAGGAAAAAGATAGGTGGTGGTGAAGTAAACCGAAAAAAGGGTTGCAATATTAAACCATTTATCGCTCAAATTTTAATGTCCCAAACAAAAGCATGTGGAAGGGATTTTGTGTTAATAAGACGAATTGAAAGAAATGAATTACAGCTGAAGCATTTTTTACGAAGACATAGTAATTTTTTAAATGGTCTTTTTTCTATTATATTATTTATTTTAATAAAATGTTTGCTTTTAAAATAATTGAAATTGATAAATTCGAAATAATTAAATGTCAAAATAAAATTAAATGACAAATATTAGTCTAAAATCTAGATTTCAGAGTGCAGACGATTTTAAGATATTGACGAAAGAATGTTAACTTTTCAGGCAAAATCTTAAATGATGCTTCTATATTGATATTTCAAAGTCATATGATAAAAATAATTACATAATTCTTACTTATGATTGATATATTTGTATATTTTATGCATTCCGATCGTGTATTACAGTCAATAATGGCTCAAAACATTATTTTACGGGTAAATATCAACACTTTAACACGAAACTAACACAATCGTTGGATACATGTTCCCTCCCGTGTTTCTCATTGCTCATTTTAAATATTTTTAGAGCTTAATATTAGTTGTTGCTTTTAAAACCGATTTTTCACAAAGTCAGCTACGACATATTTCAGGCAATGCATTTCTGCATGCTTCCAGTTAAGGCCCCTGTCCTCGCTCGAGAAAACGCTAGCGAGCTAATGCTATTCCTATGGAGAAGCATTTTTCTAATAACTCTTTCGTATTTTGACATTTTCGAATAATTTTTTTTGCATTGGATAGCTGAGGTGCATGCCGTTAGCCAACCTTTTTTACTTTTTCGATTTTGGTAGCAGATATATATTTTTTAAAAGCACTTTCAGTTTCCAAACCGGTTTTGAAAGTGAAACTAACTTTGTAAAAATATATCTACAACCAAAATCGAAAAAGTAAAAAGGCGCGCTGTCGGTATGCACCTCAGCTATCCAATGCAAAAAAAAAAAAATTATTCGAAAATGTCAAAATGCGAAAGAGTTATTAGAAAAATGCTTCCCCATAGGAATAGCATTAGCTCGCGAGCGTTTCTTCGGGCGAGGATAAGGGCCTTAGTGATAAAATCATATAAATTTCAAGTTCGTTTAATATTGTTAATACGGACCCGGGCAACGCCGGGCGGGTCAGCTAGTAATATATAAATCCATTACAAAGCAATGTCGTCATTCAAGAAACTAGTAAAAAAATCGTCTATGTAATGTTTCAAATTTCTTCATTTGTTTGTAGATTTAATATAGATATTTAAAATTAAACATAGTTTATAATAGCTTCATATTCTGTCAAAAATCATTTATTTAAGTTTTTCCCAAAATAGTCCGTATATTGATTGCATTTCTTTCGGTTGTTATAGAAAAATGGTGCAAAAAGATTTGATAATCTTCTTTTTTCCGACTATTTTTCCTTTATTTTTTACCGTAATGGAATACTTAAGTTGCCAGCATTAAAGAAATGGCGCTAAAAACTGCAAAACATTTAATATCTCAAAAATGAATTAAGATACAATTGTCAAACAAATTTTATATAAAAGTATTTTTTTCTCTATCAGCTGGAGCAAAAATTAAAATTGTGCGATGCACAGAAGTTAAAAAAATTGCAGCAGTTATTATCCTTACTTAAACGTGCAATAATACATCTGATTTTTACAGCCGGATTATACAAAGAAACTTTATTTCTTAGCGCTGACATTTTAATTGCTGCCACTAAAAAAGTAGCCTATTGGGGCGAAAAACTGCAAAGCTGTATCTCTAAAACTCTTAAGGGGACACAGTACCTTGAAATTGGTCAAAATGGCGGTTTCTTTTTTCAATATTAACTGAAAGCTTCATTAATTGCGAGTATTTTGATACCCCGGTTCGATTAAACCTATACAACTATTTCTACTATATCGTGAGATATTGTAAATTCTATCAATAAGTCCAACACAAATATCCATACAATTAAAAACTTTAAATTGGTTTTTTCTCACTGTTCATATTGTTACAACATGATTCTTCGAAAATTACTAAGGATTTTTTACTAATTTGGATAGAGGTAGTTTACTTGCTTTCCATGGTGTACCGTAAAATGGGGTGAATGGGAACACTTTTCAACTTTATCGCTAAAACAAAGGAATTATTGATTTTTTAATTATTTTATTTTTTTACTAGAAACTTCGGTCTTGTTTTGTTCTTTACTTTTTAATATATATATATATATATATATATATATATATATATATATATATGTATTATGTTTTTAATGGTGTTCCGATTCACCCGGCAGATAGGGGTGAATCGGAAAAAAAATGTTATAATCTTTATTTATTTTGATTCAAATTTTAACAAGTTAATAAAAATAGGCAATAATGATAAGGGAGAAATAGGAACACAGTTACTATAAAACCAAACCTTAAGATATGCCTTTTAAAAATTAGAAAACAACTTTGAACTCAAGAAAAGTTAAAATTTGTTTTAAGAAACTGCATTCGATTTGCAGAAGTAGAATTTTATACAATTCCAGTCCTGTTCTGTGTTATCGTTTACTAGTAGTAATTGGGTAAGTGAATCTATTGAGTAGCCCCAATCGCTGCATGTATTAGTACGATCTACTAAACGCCCTCATCCCCAGCCTTCTCTTTGCATTCCTCTTTTTTAATTGGTTTTTTATTTTGAGATATTTGTGTAATGTTGTGGATGTCAGAGAATAATTCTGTGCAGTTTTTCCAACTAATTTGCCATTTTTAAAATCCTTTTATTGTGTGTTCCATGTTTGTTGGATTGGGCGTTGATTTTTTTGTTTAAGTAATTTCTTGGCACCTTTAAACTCTTCAAGTAATTAGAACAAATAAAATATTGTTATAATACATATCCCTGCATATGTTTTCATGTATTACATGAAACTATTATTGTATAAAAAAAAATAAACCATGAGATTAAACGTGTTCCGCTTCACCCCGTAAATCTTAAACTTTTGATGTTACAAGCCGTTTTTCATTATGTAGTTTAGAAATAAGTAGAATTTAATACAGCATATCTTTACATGTCTATCATTAATTAGAAATCCCAATTCTTATGTTTAGAATACGAAAAATATGGTAGTTACATACAAAGTTTTGAAGACGTTGAAAAAATGAGGTTTTTGAGGATCCAATCCCCAAGAGGGTTTTTTTTATATACCCCAGTAGTGGTGCCAACATGTCAAAACTGAATGTCTCAACTCTTAATGTTATTACCTTCTGATAAAAAAAATTGGCAACTAAAAATATTATCACATATATTTATAATGAATTAATTCATTTGTCTGACCGGGAAGTTTCGTTCCTATTCACCCCATTTTACGGTATTTAACACTTTTATGCATGGGTTAAACATTCAAGTTTATAGTTTTTTTATATTTAAATTGAAAGTTTGTAGAATTTTTTTGAGGAAAGAAAACAAAAAACGTATTAAATGTAATATCCCACACACCTAAAAATCCATGCACAGTTTTATGAAGTATATTCTAATGAATGTAGAAAAAAAATCGAACCAAAAATATTCATATTTAAAAAAGTAGAAGGGATTTTTTAAAAAAGTTACTCAATAAATAGTAAAAAGGTTGTTCTACAAGTTTTTTTTCTTTTAAATTTGATTTAATTTTAGTATTAAATACTGTTACACAAAATGTATTACAGTATTTTTCAAAATTGATGGGATGGTTTCAAAGTTAATGTGCTTAGTTAAATTATAATATGGCACATTTGCACTACTTTATATAAAATAGGAGTCATTCACTAATTGACAATGATGTTGTTTAGAACCATAATATATTATCAAGTGTGGAAATAATTTCTTCAAAAATGCATAAAAGTAAAGCGTTGAAAATTCAGCGTCTACAATTTAATTTAAAGAGAATGGTTTACAAACCATTATCTTTAAAGTATTTTCTCTCATCTCCGGTACGCAAAGGAGTTTTTTTAATGAAGCTTCAGTAAATATTTTCGAGTACTTCACAGCTAAAAATGTTATGAGAGGGCTTATCTTTTCTTTAAGGTAATGTGCCTTTTTGAAAAATGAAACTTTTTGTCTCTATATTTCGTGCATTTGCCATTTTCGCGGTACCATTTTACAATGGTAAATTTTCAACTACTCATTAAGAATGTGGTTTTTAACCCTTTGAGCGTCATGCAAAATGTTTCCATATATGAAAAAAAAGTTATTAAATTCATTAGATTATTAAATGACATGATTTTAAGAACTCAAGCTTTTATATAAACATTTTAATAAACAAACTATATAACTTTAAAGAGGTGATACAAAAAATTAAAAGCAAATAACATTGGTACACTGTAAAAAATGTCAGATGTTTCTAAATATATAAAAATGTACTGTAATCAAAAACGAAAACATAGAGTGACCTCTTCTAACTCACTTAAGGTTTCGAAAACCGGTCATTTAACTTTAAAAATCCCAGAAAACTATTTGTTTCCAAAATTTAAAAATTAATTTATAAAAATTAATTTTTATTAGCTGCCCGTCCTTTTCGGAAACGTTTCTAAGTAGCATTTACAGTACAATAATCACTTTTCTCAAATCAAAATATCACTTTTTCGGATTCTATCACTTCTCAAGTAAACATTTTCAGCTGCATAACTGATTTTGTGCGTGCAACTGTCGTAAAATAATGTTAAAATTTTCATATTAATGTTAATACTGTTAATATTGTGTGTTTGTCTATTAAACATGTTCTCTGAATATCAAAATATTTTCATATGAATTGGTAGCATCCGAAAAAGTGATATTTTGATTTGAGAAAAGTGATTATTGTACTGTAAATGCTACTTAGAAACATTTCCGAAAAGGACGGGCAGCTAATAAAAATTAATTTTTATAAATTATTTTTTAAATTTCGAAAACAAATAGTTTTTTGGGATTTTTAAAGGTAAATGAACGGTTTTCGAAACCTTAGGTGAGTTAGAAGAGGTCACTGTATGTTTTCATCTTTGATTACAGTAAATGTTAATATATTCAGAAACATCTGACATTTTTTACAGTGGATGCTTCGGTTCCAATCTGATAAAAACCATAACCATAATAAAAATTAAAATGCAAATTGTCTCACAGTCGATTGACACGTGAGAATGAGATGCAAACAAAAACAATGTACACTATTGTAAAAAAATTAAATTAAAAATTGACCATTATCTAAAATTAATTTCCACCTTGATTCATCCCATCCAAGCTTTTACAAAGATAAATTAAGTTTGAAATTACTTTTAGATCATGGTCTATTTTTAATTTAATATTTTTACAAGAGTGTCGTTGGTTTTTGTTTACATCTCATTAACGATTTGCAGTTTTATTTTTATTATAATTTTGGCTCTTACCTCATTGAAACCGAAATATGTCAATGTTATTTCGTTTATGTTTGTGTAAGGATTTGTTTATTGTTATTAAACATATTTATCTTACCTACTCCAAAAAATTACAGTAATGCAAATTTAGAGTTCAATCAACCCTTGAATTCAAAGATTTTGTGATAGTCACTCAAGGTTAGGACATTTAAAGGGTTAAAGATGCGGTTTTTTGCAATGATTTTCTCGAACCAAAAATATTTGTTCTAATTGACTAATTACGTTAAACAGGGTTATGCAACATTTTAAAAGTTTATCTTTCTGAAATTAACGGTATAATAATTTCATTACAAAATGATATTTCTTGAATTTTTTAAAAAAACTTTTTAGCAATTTGCAGTTAGTACTATTATTGGATAATGAAAAATTAAACTATGTTTCAAAATTTATGTACATGAAGCGTATAGATAAAACTAGAGTATTATTATATGAAACTCACGCAAAATAAATGTTGACAGAGGTTTAATGCAAATGATGCATACAATTTGTTCACACAACTCTAAGTTGAAAGAAGTATTACATAAAAGAAACAAAAAAGAAATAAAGAAAATGTTTTTATCTTACTAAAACATCAATTTCAAGTCATTTGCAAAAGAGTGCAAAAAAGAGAAAGCACTTTGATACTCCGCAATTAAATATCAGTGTCAGTAAGTAACCAGTAAAATTAAATAGTAGCATTTAATGGGAAAAGTTCAGAGAAGTAACGGTCATGATATCTAAAAGAAAATAATAGAAAATAAGGAGTGTATATCAGAAATAAAATCGATAAAACACTGGGAATAAATGTGTGTTTAGATTCTTTAAGTATAAAAGAATTATAAAAAATGCACAATTTCAATATAAATTTGTTTTATGTATCTATAAACAAACATAGCAAATGCACAATTTCATTGCACTTTTGGGCAAAATGGTGAAAGCAAATAAAACATTGAAATGCATACGGACCAAACATAAAAAAAATGAAAGTAAAGAAGCAAAACTGTTTTTTATTTTAAAAATGCATCAAGAAAAAACATTAATTTCAAAGCCTTTTTTTGTTTTAGAATTAATCTGTATGGCATTTTAAGGGAAAAAACGTTTTGAACATTTTTATTAGAGTATTTATTTCATTTAAGCATAAAACAAATAAAATAAATAAATTATTACATAAATTTTTAAAGTCTATTTGAAAAAAAGAAGCATAAAATTGAAGTTTTATTTCAATTTAATGCAAATAATGTTTTAAGAACATTTGTTTAAAAAAAATAAAACCATATTTCTTAAGTAACTATATAAGTCAACAAGAAATGAAAACTTCCTGAAATTTCAGAGTTAACCCTGTAACGATCATAGCATTTTTATTGCTAAGATGTCGAAATAAATGAATGACACCGGTAATTAAGAACAAATATATTTCTAAAAATGAAAACGTGATTTTTCACATACAAAATAAAAGGGATATTTTTAGATAAAACTACCGGTGTCAGTGTTGTGTATCGGAATTAAAGTTTTGTGGTTTCGTGGCGAAACCAATGAACGTTAAGGGTTAAATATCATTGTTAGTAATTAATAGTAAAAGAAACAGTAGAAGTTAATGGAGAATGTTTACTAGAAATAACTTTCAAGATATTTTTAAAAAAAGTTAACAAAAAAACAAAAAGTATATTTATGGAAGACTTTCATTGCAAAATCATATATTTTGCTTATTCTTAACATTTTTGAAATTGATGTCGACTACCGATTACCGATTGTTAAATCAATAAAGCGATTTTCAATATTTATGGAAAGCTGGTGTGCATAAAATTACAATTGTGAAAATTACTAATCTATTACATCAGTCTACAATAATATATTGTAAATAATAGTAATTATAATCAATATAACAATTATTGCAGTTTAAGGTAAATGATGCATAATTATTGTTCACGGAACTGTAAATTAAGAGAAACATCACACATTTTTTTTTAATCTTACAAAAACATTTTGAAAAAAAATCAATTTCATGTCATTTGCAAAAAATTGGAGAAAAAGAGAAATCATCTTGAAATTATGTAGTTAATTATTCCTGTCACTAAGTAACCAGTAAAAATAAACAGAAGAATTTAATGGGAAAAGTTTCGAGAAGCAACGGTCATTGTATCTAAAAAAAAAAAAAAGGAGTGTATTCCGAAAATAAAATCTATAAAAAAATGAAATAAGTGCGTGTTTAAATTCTTTAAGCATAAAAAAGTATAAAAATCATACAACTTCAATATAAATTTGTTTCAGGTATATTTAAACAAACCAAGTAAAAGCCCTATTTTATTACATTTTTATGGTAATGACGCATGGAAATTATACATCGACCAGACGAACCAAAACACTAAAGAAAAGAGAAAAAAGGGGAAACTTTTATATATTTTTAAAAAAAGAATCTAGAAAAAATATTAATTTTGAAAGATTTTTTAAGAAGAGAGAAAATAAGTAAACATACTTGAAACTTTAGGGTTTAACATCCAAGTGTCTTTAGCTATTAGAAGAAATGTAATGAAAAAGGAAAACTTTTTACAGAATTAATGAGTATGACATTTAGTGGGAGAACACTTTAGCAGAAAATAACGAGTATCTTTTAAAGAAAAATGTATTGAGCATTTTTTTATTATTATTATAGTATTAATTTTGTTTAAATATAAAACGAATTTTTAAAAAAATGTAAAATTATTAAAATTCATATAAATCACAAATAAATGTACTAAAATTATTTTCAGGTGCAAGATTATAATATAAATTATTTAAAATACATTGAAGTGTCTTAAAATACCTAAAACGTTTACAGCCATTGCATGATCCTCACCAGGAAGGATTCAAAAGCTGTTATTATTTTTGTGTACGTTTATTTGAGAATTGTCTAGAAAAAAATTGTAAAATCTTCTAATTTAATGTTTAATTTTGTACGTGAGATGAGATACCAGATAGGTATTCAAAATATCTATAGCGGCCATCTCATGTCACGTACAAAATTAAAAATCTATTTTCTTCCAAACAATTATTGAATAAGCTCAAATAATAATAATAATAGCATTTGAATCTCTACTGATGACGGCCATGCAATGGTCCAAAACGTTTTAGGTATTTTGAGATATTTTCAAAAGTTAAAAAAATATATACAATATGTTTGCACTTGAAAGCAATTTTATACGTCCGTTACATGAATTTTAAATATGCAATTTAAGCTGAGCTTTGCACTAGGATTTTAATATTTATTTATTATATAAAAAATTATTACACAAATTCGTGTTATATATTTTCGAAAACCATAGAATGCAAAATAACACTGAAATTTAATGCAAAAAGTCTTTATTGAAAATATTGAAAATATTGTAATATTGAAAAAAAATATTGAAGAATTTAATCTTAATTTGCTTCAGTATCGGTCTAAGTTGAGAGAAAAAAATAAATCTTCAAAATCCGTAGTTAACTATCACTGTCAACTTGTTAAGAAAAAAAAATAGATGTTAATGAAGAAAAGTTTAGCAGAAATAACGTTAATGATATTGAAGAAATGTTAACAGTAAAAAGGGATGTATGCAAAAAAGTCGTAAATTGGGCGTCATGCGTATCGAATGATGTGCGTTCGTACTATAACGAAGTTTTAAAAATATTTAAATTTTGGTGTAGTAGTTTGTAGTATTTCGGATACAGTATAGTAGCCAACTACTTATTTGCGTCTCGGTAAAAAATACCCGCTTAATATTATACAGAAATAAACTTGTAATAAACCTCAGCAAACGCATATCAATTTCATAAAATAGGAAATATTTATTATAATTTAAACGCGCCTGAAATTATGTTTTCACCTATACTATTATGCAATGTAATACTTTTATGTGGCCCTGTTAATTAATAAAAAATATTCTTTGTACCCCGCATTCTACGGAATGTATATTTTAATATATACTATATACATGCTTATCAATTTCTTTATGTTAGAAAAAGTGTAACATCATTAAAATGCACTTGAATATATTTTTTTTTTACCATTAGCCGTAACGTAGCGGAGTATTTTTTTGACTGTCTCTATAATTAAACTATACATCTGGTTTTCATAAAAATTGAAATGACCCGACAAAAATATGCAAAAATTATGTATTTTCAATTTCAAACGATTGGGTTGAATAGTTTTTGCCCTGTTATGTATGGACAGACACACAGGCGGACGGACTGAACGAGGACTATAAATGCCACGCATTTACATAATTAAACGCACCTTAAAAGGATAAAGCACTTGAAATAAATGTACGTTTACATTCTTTTAATATAAAAGATTTACAAAAACCTCACAGATTCAATACAAATTTGTTACATGTATCTGTAAACAAACCAAGTAAATGCACAATTTCATTGCATTTTTATGCAAATGGTAAATGCAAATTATGCATTCAATTCTATACAAACCGAAACATTATTAAAAATAAAATAATAAAAATAAGGAACGGGAAACTATTTTAAAATATAAAAAATTCTAGAAAAATATTAATTTCAAAATATTTTTTCATAAGAGAGAAAAGAGGAAAACATACTTGAATTTCCATGTATTAACATCCGAGTATCATTAGCTATTAGAAGAAACGTTGGCTGAAAAATAGAAAACTGGAAAACTTTTTTCAGAAGTATGCGTATGATGTTTTAAGGAATGAAAACCTGAAATATGATGAAAAGTGTGTATATAGGAAAAATAGTTTGAACATTTTTTGTTAATTATATATTAATTTATTTTAAGCATAAAATATTTTTTATATATTTTTTAAATTATCAGATAAACTTATGTTGTGTATTTAATTTTGTCTGAATCTGAAAAAATATATATTATACTACTGAGATTTAAAAAATAATAAAAATAAATAAATAAAAGTAAAAATCATTTTTTTTCATAAATTGTTTATATTTTTAAAAAAATGTGATAGCTTATAGCGTTACGAATATCTCATAACTTGAATTCTAAGCGAGTATCGACAGTAAACGTGAGAGAACAACAACAGTACGGTATTTTAGAAAACAGGATTTTTTTTTTTTTAATTAGTATCTACCCTGATTTATTACAAAGTGTATTTAAATAATATTACAAACACAATTACAATTACAAAATGTATTTAATTAATTTAAACAAAATGTATTTAAATATAGATAGTACAATACATTTTTTAATTTAAAGACTTAAAAAACACGTTTTTATTGTAATGTAAAATGGCATTTTACGCACCTACTGAAAAATTTCACAGTTACGATACGGTCTTAATTAATATCTACTTAAAACTACACCTATGACGTCACTATCACAGAATAATACTAAAATGAAAGGGAAAAAATCCGGGTACATAATGATTTATATGCCCGTAATTGTTTGTATCAGTAATACAGATAGTTAAAATTAAATATATTTTATTTATCAAAAATCGTAGATTTACGTTACCTCAAAATAGTACGTATTTTATTTACATTTTCTTCATTTGTCAGGGGAAAATGGCTAGAAAAACACTTTAAATATTCTGCTATTTTCCAAATTGGTCAGTCCAAACTTTTATGTGTTATATAGATAAATGGACAAATCTGTATTATTTAGTAATATTCAAATATAGTAAAACCTCTGAATAGCATAAACCTCATGGAAAAGATTCCTACATGTTGTCCGGTTGGTCCTAATTTTTTAGAACCGCTTTGAATTTACGTCACTTCCTCCAATTTCAGCCAATCAGATTGCTGAACTCGGCTGAGTCAATTTGGGAATTAACACCTCGTCTTTTCTTTTATATTCTACAGAAAGTGAGTACTTCAGTTGCCAATACTAAAGGGCTGATCAGCATTGTCGAGGGCTTTTGACCGAAATTAGCGATTTGGCACATAAGAAATGAGAAACAGTAGCCAAATTAAAAAAAAAAAGTCAGCAAGGTATATTCGGCGTGAAACACAGAAAAATCTACCTTTAGCCCCTTATTAAATCCGTTTTTTTTTTCGTTTCAATCTGTTTTACAATGTGTAACATAATTTTTATAATCACTTGGAAAATAGGAATTCTACTATATTCCCCAGAAACTATTAAAGAATAAGCACATTTTAAAATGTCTCTTAAATGCTTAAATTTTTCAAACATTCTTGTAGCGTCAAAGTGTTATGAGATTCCGACAATCGATAGAAAAAAAAATTGATAACTGTTTAATGATAATTTGGCTGATCAGCATTGTCGAGGGCTTTTGACCGAAATTAGCGATTTGGCCAATAAGAAATGAGAAACAGTAGTCAAATTAAAAAAAAAAAAGTTAGCAAGGTATATTCGGCGTGAAACACAGAAAAATCTACCTTTAGCCCCTTATTAAATCCGTTTTTTTTTTCGTTTCAATCTGTTTTACAATGTGTAACATAATTTTTATAATCACTTGGAAAATAGGAATTCTACTATATTCCCCAGAAACTATTAAAGAATAAGCACATTTTAAAATGTCTCTTAAATGCTTAAATTTTTCAAACATTCTTGTAGCGTCAAAGTGTTATGAGATTCCGACAATCGATAGAAAAAAAAATTGATAACTGTTTAATGATAATTTGGCTGATCAGCATTGTCGAGGGCTTTTGACCGAAATTAGCGATTTGGCCAATAAGAAATGAGAAACAGTAGCCAAATAAAAAAAAAAAAAAGTCAGCAAGGTATATTCGGCGTGAAACACAGAAAAATCTACCTTTAGCCCCTTATTAAATCCGTTTTTTTTTTCGTTTCAATCTGTTTTACAATGTGTAACATAATTTTTATAATTACTTGGAAAAGAGGAATTCTACTATATTCCCCAGAAACTATTAAAGAATAAGCACATTTTAAAATGTCTCTTAAATGCTTAAATTTTTCAAACATTCTTGTAGCGGTAAAGTGTTATGAGATTCCGACAATCGATAGAAAAAAAAAAATTGATAACTGTTTAATGATAATTAGAACTAAATATGAAATGTATGACGGAATGAAAAATTTCGCCTTGCTTCTAACATAAAATGTATAATGTGAACTTTAAAAATGTTCAGGTTTGCTTAAAAATCGATTAGAAATCAAATATAGATGTTAATAGTTAATTTTATTTAAAAACAACTTAGTACTTTCAAACCTATAATCAGGTTCTTCCACAGATAATATTTTCTTTTATAAATACAAATATATGATTCCGTTTTGAAAAAGAGCGAAACTCGTGGTTTGAAGATTGAATTAGTAGTGCTTTAGGTGAAAGGTAAAAAGAAATATTTAATTGTTGAACCATAAATTTTAATACATCATTTTCTCAAATTGTCAGGATTTTATTTTTAGGATGTTAAACCATAAACTCGGTATATTATACGATAGGGCATCATTACACACTTTATTGCCTTTACATAGGATATCTATGGATCTCTTATAATGGATAAATAATAATTGGATTTTGGGAATATCATTTTCGTATGATCAAAATCCATTATGATATTCTGTTTGAGATACAAACATGAGAGATCAGTAGATTGCACTGTTAAAAATTTTTATTAAATAATGACGCGTTGACTGCATATTTGATATTCACTTTACCGTTTTTCTAGAAAATTTGTTAAACACGATTAATTTACAAAGATTTCGTTCGACCAATTGTAAAAAAATGCTCATTTAGCTGTTATACCTAAATACGCTCAAACGAATGCTATTTTACGTAATGTTACTTCTCTTCTAACCAATCAAAACGTTTCTCATTCAGTTTAAGAATCTGGCAGCATCTGAAAAGTTGTTTGCGCGGTTGTGTTTGTTTACGATGGCGGAGCGAGCGCGAAATTCATCGTCAATCTTGTTGGATGGAAACGAAGAAGGAGAAATTTCATCATTCAAGTAAGTTATTTTGCTGGTTATTTTAAGGCTTATCATGTTTACTTTCATGTTGGTGGATTAAAATGCGAAATTTAAAAAATGAATTCGAATATGTAACATCGAGATGCGTTTAAATTCTGTTGTCGCGCTCGCGATCCATCAAAGTTGATTCAGAATAGAATTAGATAATTTCTTTCTCCTGTTTTTATATTATATAAATACGATATTTCATCATATGATAGGAATCTTTTAAAGATTTGTGTGAATTTTTTTTCTTATCGTTTTTGATCATTATTATTTAATAATAATAATTATTTTTTATTAACACTTACTACACTGATTTAATACGTTGAAGAGCAGTTTGTTTTGAGCGTAATAGTCCAAATAAATAATTAAATATTTATAAATGTTAGCAAATGTAATCGCAATGAGATTTTCAGAGTAATGTTGCACTAAAATATGAAAAAATATGTGAAAAAAAGAATAAACTGATTTTTTTTTTTTAAAGTAAAATGAAATTTGCCCATGTGTGGTTGAAAATAATTTTTTAAACTAAATAAACAGTCACTTGCATAATTAATAAAAATTTGTAATAGCTAAACCTGAAGCAACATTACTTCACTTTATGCTTTTATTGTCTTCATGAAGAAAAACTCATTGAATTGACAAGGAAATTGCATCATGTTTATTAGGCACACACATTAATATTTATTTGAACTTTTAATAATTTAATCATTTTGAAAATTTTCCTACTTTTCAGTTTATTACTTGTTAGTTTTAACGTTTTACTATATTGCAAGCATTTTTTATAATTTGCATTGTGTTATTGCATTCAAGTTGCTGTTTAAAATTGTAAACAAAGCAATGACCAGAAATCTGCAAAATTCTAAAATTCACACAACTACTGGTACCAAGTTGTGAGAATTTGAGGTTGTCTACTTCATATATGATGATATATATCAATGAACCCTGCAATAGCATAACTATAAATTTAAAAAGTAAAGGGCGAGTGGGGTGGTGTGGGACACTTTTTATAAAAGTAAGAAAATCAATTTTGTTTGACACAAACTAAAATTTCAATATATAGAGGGCAAGGTGATTCACTTTTTAATCGCTCTGAACAATTTAGAAATATAATATGCAATAACTATTTTATAATTATTGAATATCCTTCTTTTATCTTTATGACTATGTAAAAAGAATAATATCCTATCTACACAAGCTTGTGCATAGTGACATGAATATCAGAATATCTAACGCTGGCTCAGTACAGCCATCTAGCGGATCTAAATGTAAACACTGGTATATATTTGTACCTAACAATAAGTAAAGAAATTTTAAGTTTCAAAATGTGTCCCAAACCCCCTCACTATAGCAATTAATCAAAACTTTATAAGGCACAAGTTGTCTAGTATCAGATAGCTATACTACAATCAAACAAGAATCATAGGTTGATAATGTATGATGTGTCGAATATAAAATTTACAAAACCTGCTTGCCTGAAAAAAAAAAAAAATCAAGATAGTCATAGATGGCAATAAAAAATCATCAATCCAATTTATTTACATTTTTAAGTAAATGAATATGTTATAAATGTCATAATTTCCCGGATATGTCCTGACTTTTCTCACAGGGTCCTATTTTTGTGAAATTCAGAAATTTTTCTTACATTTGTGAAGATTCTAGTCAAAATTTTGTAAATTTTAAATTATCAAGTCTTCAGGTTCAGATTTTTCATGTGAGCTAAGTAATATGCTTTTTGTGGAGTTGAACTGCTTATTTACAGTCCAGATTTTAATTTTAAATGACTAAATTTTGAAAAGTTCAATTCGAAGGGGAAAATTTCTGAGAAAGGTCTATTTAAGAAACGAATAATTCTGAATTGGTATAAACTGTTTTGCGAAGGGTCCTGTTTTAAGATAAATTATTTTGTGAAAGGTCCTTTAAACATTTTAAAATTCCCTGATATTTCCAGATTAGTCTCAAATTTCCAGATTACTGTCAAAATAAATTTTCAATGATTATTTCTTTAACAATATTTTGTTAATGCATGGAAGCAGCAATTTCAGCAGAAAAACAATATGGGACTAAACAATGCCTATTATTTCTTCATACATTATTTTTGCAGTATATTATGATTATTGCTTACTGTTGCTGAAAAATTACCAAAAATAAAAACTATTTAAAAATCTATTTCATAAAATAATAATAATTTGTATGCTTAAGAAAAGGATGGCAAAGGAAGGTAAAATGTGTGCTTTTTAGAAAATTTAAACAATTGATTTAAGTATATTTTTGACAAAATCAGAATTAAGTAATAAAACTTTGAAAAAAAAAAATAAATAAAGATTTTTATAGTCTATATGCTGGAATTGAAAAGGAAGGTGTGATAGTTTCAAAGAAGAGGGTAAACTGAAATTTATAGAGGAATTTTAAATAAGATTTCTATTATGGAGGAATGCAATGTGGAAGATATATTCATTAATTTAACATGCATCTCAAATTATTCGATTTAGCCAAAAAAGGTTTTTATTTTTATTTACACACATGTTTATTGATAAAAATACACATTGTTGGAAACATAAGTAGTAGGTAAAACATACTTAAAAATAATTGAAATTAAATAATTACAGTCAATTTTTGAAAAAAATTGAAAAAAAAATCATATTTTAATTTAAACAGTATCAATAAGAGTCTTATGAGCAAAAAATACTAAAAAATAAATAAATTTGTATTAGTATCCCTAAACTTCTTTTTTAATATTAATATTTTAAACGATGTATCTAAAATAATTAAAATACCGATCTTGTGATAATCACAAATAAATTTAAAGGGTGAATAATTCTTACAAACAAGTATTTTATTAATTATTGATACCCTAATTGTTAAATTTATTTGAAAATAACTATTTTGTTTCATTAAATTCTGGTTCAAAATGAAGCAATAAAACAATTCTATATATTATTATTTATTTTTTTTTGGGGGGGGGGTATCCATTACTAGAATTTTGGATGTTTTAGTACATTTCTGATATTTACAATAGTACTTAGTAAGACTAAGGGAAGTGAGACTATGAGAATGATTAAGTTGTTGATTATATTAATTTAATATTGAAAAAACTGAAATGAAATAGTCAAAGCATAGCTTTTAAAGAAATTCCATAAAAGTGTTCATTTACGGCACAACTACCCTATATGGATATTATTTTTTTTCTGTGTGTGAAAGAAGGGGGGGGGGAGACGCTTGAAATTTTCAGTATTAGTTTAACGACTTCCAAAAATCTTAGGAAAATTAAGAATTGTATCAGATTGAAAGAGCTGTACTCGCTTTATTAAAATACAGAAATAAGTAATGCAATGTATAAATTCTTTATTATTAAGAAAAAAAAAAAGCTTTATACAATGCTAATGTATATATTATATGAATATATTTGGCAAAAATGTTGCAGTAATATCAGAAATATCTCGGATTTCTTTCAAAAATAGAATTATACTTCTTTCATGAAATATTTCCATCATAATATCAAGAATAACATATTGAAGTACATACAGAATGCTATAAAACTAAAAAATTTTGTAATTTTGTCCCTACATCTGAACTTAAAGTGTCATTGTTTACATCAATGAGAATGTATGGATTTTAGGTGCCTGTGGATTTGAGGAAGTCTGCTGTCCATTTATTTTTTAAATATCAAGATTTTTTTATATTTCATATACCTGATGTTTACTTTCGAAAAGATGTTTCATAGTTTCTATATTTTATATTTATTTTCAATCTATCATGCTGCAAGATATTTTTTATATTTTCAGTTAAAAAAAGTGTTAATGAATTTTTGAATTGTTGTTGACTGTCATAATGTAGATAAGGAATTTTTGTTTCTGGTAGTGAATTTTTTACTGTCTAATTTAGGTAATTAGTTACATACAGCTTTATTAGAAAATAATCTTTTTTGGTTTTGATTTAGTTGAATTTAAGTTTAAACTGTATAGCATTGTAGAAAATAAAATATGACAAGATCACATTTATGTTAACTTTTTCTTTAAATAATAAACTAATTTTTATTTAAATTTTTTTTTATTTCTGATTTTTTAATGTTTGATACTGAATCCTATTTTTTGTTTTAAATGTATAAAGCAAATTGTTTTTAATTTCAATTTTGTTCTTAGTAAAAAAAAAAAAATAGTAATTCTAGAATATTGTTTGACATTTTTCTAGTTGAGTGCAATATGTTTCTTTTTAATTTTATTTTTGCTTGAAAATATTTATTTAGTGTTCATTTTTGAAGGAGTAGCCAACCATCCTTTATCAAATTTACAAATTGCACCCTGCCCTTTTTAAAAGTATTAAAATGCATCACTAGTTGTATCCAGATATTTCTAATAAAAGTTTCTCCATTCCATAGTATTTCTAAACCTGTGTTCTTACAATCTTGCAAAAAAGATAGAATTTTCTTATTTCTTTAGGGGAAAAAATTGAAATTATTCAATCACCTTGTAATTTATTTGTATTTTTATATTTTTATGTCATAAAATCATTCAAAATTAATGTTTATTGCATATTTTCCAAAATTTTTTTCTTCATTAAAGTCAATAATATATTTTCTCTTGCGATAGTCCCCTTTTTCTTTCTAGTGTAAACGAGGGTTTGAAAAAACCCGGGGTTTTTTTTAAAAGCCCAACCCACTGGGCCCACCAGTCTAAAACCCGGGTTTTTCTGAAAAAAAAAAAAAAAACGGGCTTTTTCGGATTTTATCAAGTTTTTTTTTTTTTTTTTTTTTTTTTTTTTTTTTTTTTTTTTTTAAACACTTTAAATTTCTAATTTTTATATACATAATAGTTAAAATCTGAATGTATCAGTGAAACCTGGGTATAATTTTGCATTAAGAATAACTTAACAAAATGTATATATTAAAAAATCAAGTTAATTTAAAAGGTAGATTTGTGTCTGATATGACAAGTTTTTTGCATTAAGGTTATTTTAAGCAAGCTATTTTGAGTTAACGAAGAAGGTTCAGAATGTTCGAAAAAAAATGTACTTAGTACTAAATACAGTTTGAAGTAATTACAACTAAATCAATGACAATCAAAACTACACTTTGCTTTTACAAAAATTGATTACTAGTAATAATTTTACGAATGAAATTATGATTAAAATACTATACTAATGCTAAATCAGAATTAGTAAGTACTTTTTATTATAACCAATTAATAGAATAAACCAAATAATTTTACAAAGGTACTTCAATAAATTAGGATTCCCAGGATATGTGGTATTTTGTTATGAGTTTCAATGGTTTAACATAACATAAAACTAATTATGAATCAGTTTTTTTTTTTTTTTTTTTTTTTTTTTTTTTTTTTTTTTTTAAATGGAAAAAAAGTTTGTTTTTGTGATATATAAAAAATTAAGTTACAATTATTTCTTTTAAAAATTTTCATTTCATGAGAATTAACATTTTTTCCCCTTGTGGTGGAGAGAGAAAATTTATAAGTGATGTATTGTTATTAAGAAATATACCTTAATATCAGTATTAAGATCTTAATAACGATATTATGAAATTAATCTTATGTAATTTAAAGTTGAAATTTCGAAAAAACCCTGTTGGTTTTTTGAGTTGGGCAAAATCATAACAACCCTGTTTTACAGAGTTGTTATGATTTTGCCCAGCCCAAAAAACCCGGGTGGGTTTTTTCTGAAAAGACCCACTTGAAAAAACCCAAGTGGGTTTTTTCAAAATTTCAACTTTAAATTACACATATAATGTATTTATATATGTAATATATTGTAATACATTTCTTATCAGTACACCACTCATAAAGTTTATAACCACCACCCCCCACCCCAAAGAAACAAATGTCCTAATTATACCATCACAATTTTTAAAAGAAATAATTGTTAATCTCTGTAGCATATGTAAGTAACACAATTTTTTTCCCATTAAAAAATACTTTGATCTGTAATCCGTTCTATGTTATACAATAGAAGCTCATAACAAAATACCATATATGCTTAGAATCCTAATTTAATTATGTAGACATGTAGAATTACTTGGCTTATTCTATTATTTAGTAATAATAAAAAAATACTTACTTTTTTAAATTATTACTAATAATCAATTTATCAAAACGCAAAGCATAATTTTGATTTCTGTCATTGATTTATATATATTTGTAATCAATTAGCTACTTTAAATTTAGTAATAAGTACATTTTTTTTTCAGGCATTCTGAACCACTTCCCATAACCCCCAAAACCCTGAAAAAACCCGAAAAATCCTGATAAAACCCCAAAAACCCTGAAAAAACCCTAATAAAACCCGAAAAAACCCAGTGGGTTGGGTTTTTCTGAAAAAACCCAGGTATTTAACAACCCTGCTGTTTTAAGTTAAATATGCTAAATTTATATAGTTTCTTTCATTAATTTTAAAAAAGAAATCAGTTGAAAACTTTTTTTTCCCCTTCTTTACAGCTAATTTATTTTTTGGTCATTATATCAATGCTTAGAAATTCTTTTTAAATCTGGTTCTTTTTAAATATATTTAAATTGGCATTTATCTTTACATTAAGATACCTTAGATTAAATAATGATATAATTGTAAAAAGTAAAATCTTGAAAAAAATTGAAAAAACCCACAATGGGTTTTATTATGGGTTTTTTCAAGTGGGCCCGCCCGAAAAAACCCGCCCAGGTTCTTTCGGGCTGGGCCCACTTGGGTGAACCCTGGTGTAAACACTAATTTGCAGTAAATTGGCTATTTTAAAAATTACTGGATTATTATTATTATTTTTTTAAATATTGTGATATTTACAATCCTTCATTATTTGAAATTTTAAAAATTTAAAAATCTTAAATCTTTTTTTAAATACATTAAAACTATATTTTTTTATATTTAAAACTTTAAAAATTACAATTAAAATAAACAAATCAAAAGATATCATTTCACCACTGAAATAATAAAATTAATACTTATAATATAATAAGTATGGTAACTTGTAATTAAATCTGAGATTTTCTGCATATAGAAATGAAAACCATGGCCTGTTTGTGTTTAAAATTATTGATCTTGGAATTCAGAACAGGCTCAGTTAAAGATATTTTGATTGAAACACTTTGACATCATATCAAATATACAGAGCAATTTTAATCAAAACCAGTTTTGTTTGCCAAATGTAACCAACAGTGATGTCTGTTTTTTAATTGCTTAGGTATACTTTAGTTCAAATTATTCTAGGGTTAAATTGCATAACATCTGTATATAAATTTAGTTGATGTGAATAATTCATCAATATTACTTTTAGTTTTTATTATGTGTAGTTTGAAATATTAAAATACAGACTGCACATTTGCAATCTTCTATTCTGAATACTAAAGGTTTCTTTTTTTTTATACAATTTTCAAAGATTTTGTATATTGAAAAAACTATCTCTAAAAAAAGTAATTAAAATGAATGATTCTACTGAATCAGTATTTGTTGACCACTCTTTTTCTTTAAAAATGTTTATTTGATGCAGGAAAAAGAGAATCATCAAAATAGATATATTTGTGTTTGTACAAAATCTGCCATTATATTTAGGTTTACTTGATAAAGGGATTAAATTTTTTGTATTTTTTTTTTTTTTTTTTTTACCATTTTACAAGACTTTTATCAGATTGAAATTAGTTAATTTCTATTTCCCTTATGTTTATGTAACTTAATTGTACTTGGAACTGCTTTCACTTTAGAAATCAGTCATTTTCTTTGGAAAAAGTTAATGACGTCCCCCCCCCCAGAAAAAAGTAAATGTTTGTACAAAAAATTAGAATATCCCTCAAAATAAAATTTTTTTTTTAAATTATTATTAATTATAAATTATTATTACAATGTGCATTTTTGGTCATTTGGTAAAACTTCTCTCTCTCCCTCTTGTAAAAAAAAAATAAGCATATTGTTTAATACATTATTATTGGAAAAAAAAAAAAAAACCTTAAGAAATACAACAGTCTTTAATTTAATTAGGCACATACCTAAATAATTAAGCAAGAATCATAGCAATATTATCTGTTTGGCATTAACATTTCCACTCTGGCATCTTAATCTTTGAATCAATGTTTCTGCATTGTCCATTACAGTAGACTCCCTCAAGTCCGCACATAATTTATGAATGTAAGAAATGAAACATTCAGTTCGCATACAGAGAGAGAATTTAAATTTTTTTTATTTATACCAATTCTATGTATATTTTAATGTGTATTTTCTGTTAATATTCCTGAATCCATGTGTTTTCATGAAGGAAGAATAAATTTAGTCTTGAAAAAATTCAAGATATTGCTAATATCACTGCTAATTACAATCTTCTTACCAAATATATTTATGTATTAATCAAGCTTTTTTGGTTTTTAAGTCTGGGTAAACCTGAAATAAAACCTCCTTATTTTATGATTTTGATGTGAATTACTAATGTTCCTGTGAGATAAGCTTCATTGAATCATTTAGGAAAAATAGATTTCTTCTTTACAATGAATATCTAATCATACATTATTAAGTTTTAACTTGACCTTTGCTTTCAATATTTTAATCATTTTAAAAATTATCTATATTTATATTTTAGTTTATTACTTATTTTATTATATTGTAAGTATTCGTTATAGTTTAGATTGCATTATTTATTGCATTCAAATTACTGTTTAAAAAATTTAAACAAAGTAATGACCAGAAATTTACAAAATTCTAAAATCTTCACAACCTCTGGTCCGAAGCTGTGCAGACCCCACCAGTGGCTGAGAGGTTCTGATCTCTCAAATGGTAGACGAAAGGTGCTGGGTTCGAACCCAATCTTGGCCATTGGCCTAACCGTTCGGAGTTTTTGTGGTTTTCTTTGAACCTTGCATAAATACAGGTTAGGTTCCCTTAGAAAGACCCCCACGAAGAGCATTCATTTATAGATTTAATTACTTTGTATTTTGGTAAAAACAGATTACAGACTATTTTGAAATTTTGATCTAAATAACAAGCCACAAATAAAAAGATAAAGTTTTGGTTTGGATCAAACATGATAATGATATAAAAAGACAAATCCTCTTCCTTTCTAGAGATATCTTAAGGTATCATGTGCCAGTCTCAGTAAAATCTTCACAACCTCTGGTCCGAAGCTGTGCAGACCCCACCAGTGGCTGAGAGGTTCTGATCTCTCAAATGGTAGACGAAAGGTGCTGGGTTCGAACCCAATCTTGGCCATTGGCCTAACCGTTCGGAGTTTTTGTGGTTTTCTTTGAACCTTGCATAAATACAGGTTACTACCCCCCCCCCCCCCCCGCCGCTTTTCCCTTAAGTGATAACATTACATTATATGTACCAGCCCATTATCAGGCTGTTCATGTATTTGCTTTTAATTGTTCATCTATTTCCTTTCAGGGTTTAATTGGAGTTCTTTGCTGCATCTTAATTTAAAGTTTATTGATGTCCTATGTTTTTCGGATGCCTGCCATTCTGATGTCTTCATAACAAGAAATCTGGTACTTATGCTTAAAAATTCTCATTTTTACATATTTGACATTTTGCTTAAGATACATAGTAATTACAACATGATTTGCTAATTTAAATTTTTATTAGCATGATTTTAATGAGTTTTTTTAAAATTTGATTTAAATCAATAGTTTGAAGAAGTTGTTTTATTTAGAATTTAGATCAAGATATTTTGTAGGGATGCACCGAATATTCAGTATCTATTCAATATTCGGCCATGTTACCGAATATTAAACTATTCAGTTGAGCCGAATATTCGGCTTGGCCGAATATGAAATTATTCGGCCTACCGAATATTCGGTATGGCCGAATATCAAAGTATTCCGCCGAATCCAATACTTAATAAAACCTTTTAAAAACTTTTCACTATTTCTACTTTTAACTGTCAAATTTTTAATTTATATTTAAAATAATTAGAAAAAAAATCATTTTTAAATAAAATAGAATGTTTTTACATTATTTATTTGCTGTTTGTAAAGTATAACTTAAGAAAATTAAACATGAGATGGATTAAAATGGTGATTTATTAGGATTCTCCTTAGGAATAAATTATGTGCAGATGCAAGTTTCTAAATTTTGTTTAGTAAATAATCTGTTTCTTGCTTTCCCCCAAATAAAAGTCCTTTAAAAGAAAAAAAAACAATTTTTGAGATTAGTAATAGTTATCAAGGCAGACAATTTTTGTTTATGAAACTATAATCATAATCAACTTAATGAGTCATAAGTACATTGTATTTCATCTCACTCTAGGTCAAAACTTGTGTGTTCGTTTATTATATTAACAACAAATAAGATAATATATTTTCAACTTGCATGTTTTGATTTCTGTAAAATGTGATATGATGGTAAGGGTGGAAAATACCACCATTCATAAGAAAAGAACTATGAGCCAAACATGCCTTTATTCAAAATTAAGTTGAAAGTATTTGTACTTTATATTGAAAAAAAATTTGCCTTGAGTTATTTAAAAAGGACAATTATCAGACTGTAAAATTTTTCTTCGGCCATTTTTTCATTATTTGATTTTAAAATGTTTGTTTTGATTCGTAGAAAATTTTATTAATTAAAGTTTCATAATTGTGCTTCTTAAATAACTCAAGGCAGATTTTTTTTCAATAGTAAATGTTTTTATAAAAAGCTCTTGTTTATCAAAATGTTTCTTTTATTAAATATTATGTAAAACAGTTTTAAAAAGTAACATTTTAATACCTTTAAATTTTAAAATATAAAAAGAATTTGGAAAGCCGAATATTCGGTATTCGGCCCAACAATTACTATTCGGCTAGCCGAATATTCGGTATTCGGTTCACCTGTCGGCCGAATATTCGGTATTCGGCCAAAATCACTATTCGGTGCATCCCTAATATTTTGTAAAGAAAATTGGGTATGGCCATAAACATGTTGCACATTTTAGGAGTAGAGGAGAGAAAGAAGGCATAAATCTATGCTTTTAAAGTCCCCCCCCCCTTTTTATTCAAGTATTGAATTTTAAAATAAAAGTGCAAATAGAAAAATTTTAAGTTATTAGTAAAACAGTTTACTTTCTATTAGGATAAGAAAATTTTTAGGGTAAATATAAGCTCTTTCTAATGTATTTTTTAAATCAGAGTGAGAGAATGTAGGCAAATGCAGCTTGGGGGGGGGGGGGGAATCAGATATTGCATTATATTTTTAAAAAACTAATAAAGTATTTTTTAATTTTTTTTTTTTGGTACAAATTTTGAAGTAGTTAGTAAATAATTGTATAATCAATCATTTGTTTATTATTTCATATTCATTTTGCTTCAAAGCATATGAATAATTGTTTTTCGTTAACAAGCTAAGATGATTTCTTTCTTTATCTGTTATAAATAAGCTATGTAAGTTTATAAGATAAACTTATTCATAATTAGTTGTGTATGATTAAAAAAAAACAGATGTATCTTACTGGCAAATAGGATTTTTTTTTCCATTTTTAAAAATTAAATATATAAATATGGTGCATCCAAAGAAAAATGGAGTTCTGCTGGAGGTCTCTTCCAAATGTTCTTTAACTCTTAGACATTATGGGATATTGTGCTTCGCAGTGTTGAATTCATACCAGATTTTTCAAATTTATAAACTGTCTTTTGTGTACTAAATAATAAACATTTGGATGTCATTTGAAAAAAATATTCTTTTACGCAGTTATTAAAATAATAAATTTCAAATACTTCTTGGAGATTTTTGTTTCTTCTTTTGAGTGATTACTATTTGAAATCAACATTTTTAGTCATTAGATTCAGCTGATAACAGAAGGGGAGAAAATATTATTAGAATGCTATAAATAGCAACAAATCTTTGAATACTCTCTTATTCGACTTCATATTTTGATTTTAATTCTTCATGATAATCTCCTCAATCAAGAAAAAAATTCTTGTACAGTTTGGGCAAAATCTTAAAGATAATCCTGTTATGTATTAATTGCTTTAAATAATCTACATTTTTTAAAAATTAATTATTTTCTATTAAATATTAAATATTTTAATTAGGGATGGGACGAATATTCGGCCACTATTCGGTATTCGGCCCTTTTGCCGAATATTTGGTTGGCCGAATACTTCGGCCGAATACCTGTATCCGAATATTTACAGATATCTGGCCGAATATTGGTAAAATCTCGCCGAATAGTGAAAGATATCTTGCCAAATAAATTTAGGATTTAAAGAGTTTCATTTCTTACAATTTTTTTTTTCTCTAATCCAAATTGGCTACTTCATTCATGAAGTCATTCTCATTCTTACTTACAAAATATACAGTTATTCGATTGCTAAAAAATACACAGCCTTTCTGTATTTCTACAAAAGTGAGTGATATTTTAGAAAATGCTGCCCAAGATGGAGATTTAATTGTATGGGAAATGTCTTCATTAGAGAATGATATATTACAATTCAAAATATAAACACACACACACACACACAAAAAAAAAAAAAAAAAAAAAAAAAAAAAAAAAAAAAAAACCATTGCTTTATTCTAAAACACTTGAATAGTTATTAATGTCTGCAAATTGCATGCACACATAAAAACGGCTCTTATAAAATTTAACTTGTTTCCGTAAAGTAAGAAATGAAAAAATTCATTCACTAGGTGTATTAACAATGATTCATTTTCAAAATTAGTTATCAAATATCACTATTGGGTCATTCCACATGAATTCAACCAATGGGTGTTGCATCATAGTCACAGATTTTTTTTTAAATTTTATCGTAGATAGACATAGTAGTGAAACCCTCAAATCTGAAATTTAAAAGTAATTTTCACAATATATTGGTCGAGATATGGCCATTTGAAAACTGGCCATTTTTACGAAATGGTGGCCATCTTGGAATTGTATCACTGTCTAAATATGGCCATAACTTGACAACTAATGGCTCAAATTTTATATATCTGGTACCAATTTGAAGCTATTTGTACAAAGAATGAATATTTCACATCAAAACAATAATAAATTTTCATTTTTTTACTTTTTATTATGTGCAAAGTGAAAATTTCACCGCAAAAAAGGGCAGATTGTAATGGCTCATAAAAAAAATGAATCATCATGAATTTTTCTGAAACTTGGTAAAAACGTTGCTCCATCTGTGTGCTTTAAATAAAAAAAAATTGGAAAGGTAAAATTTGTTGTTTTAAAATAAATGGTTTTTTACACATAAGGTGTCATTAACCAAATAATGATATTTTTAGAATCTGTAAGCATTCCTGATTAAAAAAATAATGGTTAAAATAAAATTTTCTAACATCTAAATTAATGTAAAAGTATAATCAAAACCTCATTTGTACTAATTTTGTAGAAATCTGCCCCCAGCCCCCCCCCCCCCCAAAAAAAAAAAAAAAAAAAAAAAAAAATTAGACAATTCAAAAAATTTTACACTGAAAAAGATAAGAAAATAATTAAGGAATATAATGTATAATTATAAAATACCTATAAATGCAGTGCATATATATATGATAATTTACTTCACATATAGGGGCGAGTGGGGTGGAATGGGACAGTAGGTTTCTCTCTTTAAGTATCATTCTAAATATTTCATCAATCACACATAGGTGAAGTAATGGTACCCCAATCTTCAGTTGAAAAAAGTAGCTGATTTACATAAGCTTGCAATTATATAAAGAAAAAGATTATTTCAAAAATGAAAAGTAAATTTAGTTCATATACTTTTTACGCTTTCTGTATAATGATTTGATTATGCATAGATGTAACAGTTTCTCTATATATGGAACATTATACTGTAAAATTAGAGAGGTAAAATTTGTTGTTTTAAAAATGGTTTTCTACATATAAGATGTCATTGACCCAAATAATGATTATTTTAAAATCTGTAAGTATTCTTAATTTAAGAAATATTGGTTAAAATGAAATTTTCTAGCATCTAAATTAAAGTATTGTGTTTATATTATATAATTCAATAAAGAAATATCAATTTGCAGTTATTTAAACTAAATATTTATTTTTACAGTACTTTTTATTTCATTTCATTCAAAATATGATAATATAATTCTCAAAACATATTTACATAAATATTTTAAATACCTTACTATGGAATGCATGAAAAAAAAAGGCACATAATATTTTCTCCAGAAATGTTGGAGAAATACTAGCTGTAAATTACAGAGTTAAATTATTCAATTGTGTAATTTAAATACAATAAATATATATAAATGAGTTAATTGAGTTGACATTTGTTATTTTTTGTTCACACTGAATTAAAATTTATATGAACAAAAATCTAGATATGATGAGACAAAAAAATAAATAACAATAATATAATACAAATCCAGGGCAAAACATTGAATATGATGAGAAATAAGCCAAAGTTTAAAATTACACATGGAACAAATCTAGACAAAATAAGAAGAAAATATTTACTTACATGCATATAACTTTATAATATAGCAGTTTTTTGCATCATACTTTGATTATAGCCAATTATGAAGCAGATGAAGGTACAGTAGCAATCTTTTCTTTAAATTGCATCAGCTTATATAGAACATGATGCAATATTACATCAGCTTATAGAAACATAATGAAATTTTTACATCATGTTTTGAATTCAAAATTTAAAATTTTGAATTCATGTTTTGATTCTTGAAATAATATTTTTCTTTATATAATTTCAAGCTTGTGTAAATTAGCTACTTTTTTCAACTGAAGATTGGGGTACCATTACTTCATCTAATATGTGATTGATGAAATATTTAGAATGATACATAAAGAGAAAAACCTACTGTCCCATTCTACCCCACTTGCCCCTATATGTGAAGTAAATCACCATATGTATGCATTGCATTTATAGGTATTTTATAATTATACATTATATTCCTTAATTATTATCTTATCTTTTTCAGTGTAAAATTTTTTGAATTGCCTAATTTTTTTTTTTTTTTTTTTTTTTTTTGGGTGGGGGGGGAGGGGGGGCTGGAGGCAGATTTCTACAAAATTAGTACAAATGAGGTTTTGATTATACTTTTACATTAATTTAGATGTTAGAAAATTTTATTTTAACCATTATTTTTTGAATCAGGAAGGCTCACAGATTCTAAAAATATCATTATTTGGTTAATGACACCTTATCTGTAAAAAACCATTTATTTTAAAACAACAAATTTTACCTTTCCAATTTTTTTTTATTTAAAGCACACAAATGGAGCAACGTTTTTATCAAGTTTCAGAAAAATTCATGATGATTCATTTTTTTTATGAGCCATTACAATCTGCCCTTTTTTGGGGTGAAATTTTCACTTTGCACATAATAAAAAGTAAAAAAATGAAAATTTATTATTGTTTTGATGTGAAATATTCATTCTTTGTACAAATAGCTTCAAATTGGTACCAGATATATAAACTTTGAGCCATTAGTTGTCAAGTTATGGCCATATTTAGACAGTGATACAATTCCAAGATGGCCGCCATTTTGTAAAAATGGCCAGTTTTCAAATGGCCATATCTCGGCCAATATTGTGAAAATTACTTTTAAATTTCAGATTTGAGGGTTTCAGTACTATGTCTGTCTATGATAAAAATTAAAAAAAAATCTGTGACTATGATGCAACAAGTTTTCCTTAAATTGGTTGATTTCACGTGGAATGACCCTATTCCAAATATAACAACGGTACATCTGAAAACAGAACTGGTGGCAAACTAGTACACATTAGATGACACAACTAGCTTTATGAAGATCGTTTTATAAGTATTTGAACATAAATTCTAAATACTGAATAAAATATTTTTTTTTTTATTCTATAGTTTTCAATTTTAAATAATTATTTGGATAATTACTGACTTAAAAATGTAACATTATTATGTATGTATTTTTAATTTACATATTCCTTCATTCATGTTGTTATCAATTTCTGTTTATCCTTTTAATGCTTGTTAGATCCTTTTAATGCTTGTTGTCAAAGATTTTGTTACTATATGTATTCTCTTTAAGCATAACCTTTTGCTTAACATAATTTGTAATTTAAAGCTTGGCAACTGATTTCAGAGCAGGCTCATTCTTACGAATTCACTTATCATTAGGGACACAAACTCTAAATGATCCAATTTACTTCATTAAAGGTTATTTCAGAAAATATCTCCTTGTGAGTTCTGAGAGAGAGAGATTAAGAATATTATTAATTTTGGATGCAAGAAAGGGTAAAGGTATTTGATAGTAAAAGTGAATATATTTTATTAATATTTTAATGAAAATATCTTACCATCCTGACTTACTGAAAATCAATTTGATGTACATTAAGATAAAAGAATATAATGCAATTTCATAATTTTTTTGTGTTAAAATAAATGTTTCAAATTTAAAAATACATTTAAAACCACATTTAAGAGTAATAATTATTAATGAGCTCCTATTTTTTTAATTATATATAATCAAAATTTATTTTCTTTATTGGAAAAAAAAGTTGGTATTCGGCCTAAAATTTGGCCGAATATTCGGTATTCGGCTATTCGGCCAAATCACTATTCGTCCCATCCCTAATTTTAATCTATTTTTTTAATCATTTCACATGTTTTAAGCCTTCTCTTTTGAGCAATAGATATGTTCACCAATGCATACGGATTTTCATCTTATAAATAAAAAAATGACCTAGACCCACTTTATCCAAGGCTTATTGCTAATAAAGTGTTAAAAGTAGAAATTACTTATATCCATTAATCTGAAACAAATAAATTATGAAGGAAAAAGAGAAAATATCATTAGATTTCTTCTTTTTTTTTTTTGAGGGGGGGGGGGGAGAGAAACAGTTGGTTTTAAACTATGGTTAAAACCAACTGGTTTAAACCGTGCCAACCCTGATAATTTCTCAACATTTTAATCAAAATTTATCTTATTTCTGTTTTTATTCCCAAGTACTTTGATTTTGAAATCAGTTATGTTGAAAGCAGGTACACATTGATATCTATTAGCAAAAAGTGTGGACTAATAACTATCCCTAAACAGATTTACATATGACTGGAATGTCTTCAGCATTGACATGCTGACAAAACGCAGTAGAGCATGATGATAACATACATACAACTTATAGATATTTTAAAACAGGGAACAATGAAAATACAAATCTTTGGCTTTTGCAATTATCCATATTATTCTGAAATGTAGTGTAAAACAGTGAAGCGATAAAATGTAAGGCCAGGTGAGGTAAAATAATTGCAAAAAATATTATTTTAATCTACAAAAGAATTGCATTGAACATGCAAACAGTCAGTGCTCTCAACATTTTAAAAACAATTTCAACAATAATATTTATAATTATTACTGATAATGAAAATTTAAAATGCATATTTTGCTCATACCATGAGGGTTTTCTGAAGAAACATGAAATAAAATCCTTCATTACTTTTTTTTTTGTGTGTGTGTGAATTTAACTACATTATAACCTCGATCCATTGTTTTTCTAAGGGTGCGGGGGAACAATAAATGCGGGAAAATGATGAATGCGGATTACCTTCAAAACATGAAAAAACACGATGTTTAAGCATTACTAATGAATGTAATGTATACAGTATACTAATTTATTGCTTACTAAACTGTAAAATAAATAATCCGAAGTTATAGAAAATTGATATTTATTTTTAAAAAATCAAAAGTTTTGCTTGGATTTTCGATTTTGTTATTTTTTTAAATCAAAAAATAAAATTTCAAGATATACAAAAATTTTTTTTCAATTATTAATGAATGTTTATTGTATAGGCTACAATAAAATTGATGCATAGTATCTTGTTATATGTACCTACATTAAAAATATTTGCACTTTTCTACATTTATTTTCTTACAGAAAAAAAAAACTAAGCTCCTAAAAGTAATAGTGAAATTAAAAAGATGTTAAGTAAAAAAAAAAAAAAAAAATGTGCTGTTCATGTGAATTTAGTGTGTACTTTTTAGAAAAGCACAATTTTACCCCCCCCCCCCCCAAAAAAAAAACAAAATAAAATAAATAAATAAAAATTTCATTCTTTTAAACAGTTGCATTTAAAGATACTATATTTATTGTGTGTATGTACTAATTATTGATGTACATTAAATAGTGAATTTTAAAAATTATGTGTAAGGTTGTTATTGTGTGATATTAATTGTGAACAGGAGATATACAATATAAACTTTCAAAAACTCAGTCTTACTGAAAAAGTGACTAAAATAATAAGAGATAAGTTACAAGTTTAAAATATACATTTTATTTAAAACTTTTTACTTTTGGGTTGTATTTTCAACTTATAACATCTTTTTTTATTATCTCAGTTGGCTTTTATGAAAAACAGTGAGCTTTTTTAAGCTCATATTGTATATTTTTTGTTTGAATCAGAGTGGAATTTTTCAAATCAATGAAGTATTTGGGTTTTTGATGTGGTCGTTCACAAGAACTTTTTGACATCACAATTTAAACTTGTCATAAACTGAAACATCAAAAATCACCAACCCTGTGGTCAGATTTTTTTTAAAATAATTTATAGCCTGAAGATGATTTTATAAAACTTTCCGCAAGTCAATTTTGTTTTGAAAATTTATTTGAATGTATTTTATCTGAGTATCATTATATTATGGCTAAGTTTAATGCATTTAACTTTTTCTTTAAGGTACTCAATGTTGCTTAATCCTGTGTGTGGAACAAACTGCAGCAAACCAATTGGCACTGCTATTTATATTGTAACATGGCCAACCAATGCATTATTCTACCAAAAAACAAATTATGAAAAGAAATTTATATGTATTAATATAATTATGTATTATAATATAATGTAATTTATTTATTGTAATAAATATATTTCTGTGTTTTAATTGATTGTTTTGTGATTATTTCTAATTCATAATAATCTTTATCGTTTTAATCTAGTAAAATAAACAATCTTAACTTTTAACTACATTTTTTCTAAATACACATGAAGCAGTATTTTTATTGCATTTTAAATTGTCAATGGTTAATATGTAGAAGTTTTGTTAAATATTGTTTGTTGACAATTGTAAAGATTCATAAATTTATCGGCTTCATTTTAATTTATTAATCTTTTTAATTTTTATTTTGAAAATTAAATTTATAAATGCAATTTATAAATGTTTTTATAGTTTATTAAACTTCTACATATTTGTTTGTGAAGGCCCATTGAGTATTCCACTTAAATACTAAATGTAAATTCATATATTTCAGATAATCAGTGACGGTGCTGCAACTATATAAGTCATTTAGAGAATAAAGTTTGAATATTTCGATATTGTCTTCAGTTTTTTGCAGTTGTATTAAATTTGTTACAAAAATTTTGGTTTTTTAAAAATATATATAGGAAATATGTTTAAAAAACACAAGTATAGTAACATGTGTATTCTTTGTACATCAACCCAATCTAAATATTCATAACTTATTCTGCAGTAATTTTTTTATAATTTCATTAATTCTTTACTTCCTAATGGCACTTTAAATCACTATTAAAATAACTTGTTCTACTATTCATTTGGTATATTGATTGTAATAATACAATTTAAAATGAATTATACTTACATTACATTATTGGTTGCAAAAAACAAAAACATTTCTAAAAGGATGATTTTTTTTCCCCATTTCCATCTTTTTAGCTATTTTGGCGTTGAAAGAAAAGAGGGGAGAGGGGCAGTTTAAGTTTGGAAATATTTTTATATTTCAGTTGTAACAGTATATTCAGTTGTAGTTCAGTTATATTTCAGTCAATTATCTTTGTGCATTTCTTGATTCTATAAAATATAAATAAAACATTTGATTGAAGATATAAATATTGCACAGAATCCCTATGCATTCAAATTTAATTAATTTTACTTAGCAAAATTCTTCTAAAATTTATTAAATGATTGTGTAAATTTTCTAATGTAGCTTCAAATATCATAAAAAATGCTTTGGAAAATGAAAGTTTCACAAATTTATAATTGGGAACATAAAGGTTTAAAACCCCAACATACTGTAGTAAATTTCTCAGTGATTAATTGATTTATATAATAATATTGTAAAAAATCAATTTTAAGTTAACTACATACAGAATTTCTAAAAGTCTGGTATTAGTGCTCTACATTTAAAAATATATACTAAGTTTTCCAAGAATAACAAAACACTATTTTTCCATTCTTAAAAAATCGCAAAAGTTTGACTTGTTAGGCAGTGGCAGTTTCAATCATTTAACTGAAAGTAAGAAAGTAAGTAGATAGATTTGTATGGTGAGAGAAAATGAAAAATTCAATTAACTGATAAGAATCTTGGAAGTAATTGTAAAATTTTGGTCAATTTTAAATTTTATTCTTTGAAAATATATGATTTTTTTTAAAAATACATTGAAATTCTTGTTTAATAAATATAGATAACATAATATAAAAAAGAAACTCATGTTATACATGGATAATAATCTATATTGCATGATTAAGAAATTTTAATCTAGTGCAGTAATGAATTATTTGTTATATGGCCAAACGAAAAGTTGGTTCCTGGTCGGGCATAATCAGTATTACCTACTACTCTTTTTATATTTTTTAATATATTATTTATTGTACAAGAACTGCTATTTATTTATTTTACTTTTTTAAGACTGTATATCTATACATTAGTAAAGAATGAAACCAATTTGATATAATTTTACATGTACTTCTGATATTCTTGTAACATAAAATCAGAATTTTTATTTCCCATTTATTACATACATTTTTAATTTATCGTTTTATGACTGTGAGATGTATATATACGAGCTTTTGATTATTTGATTTTTAATAAGGTCAAACATTCATATATATGTGTATTAAGCTTATATAACAAGCTGAAAATATGATTAAATAACTTATCAAAAATTATAATCAAAAGACCAAACATGTCCAGAGTGTTTTTGAATTTGACTGACAAATTCAGAGGAGTTATTGTGGTTATTTAACTGTATTATGATTTTTTTTAACATGTGACTGTAAAATATCAATGTATGATCATTTGATTTTATTATGGATTTATTAGTATATGCTTATAAAGTATGCAAGATGTTGCCGAATTTGGGCGACAAAAAGGCATCATGGGATGAAAATTTTTCATGGTACATGAGATGATTTCAAACCACGCTGAGTTAGATAAAATCACAAAAATAGTTGTGAAGTGTGTGTTGAGTAGAACAAATAAATAGGAAAACATTTATTTGACCTTAGCAGCAATACAATGTATTACAATTCCACATCAGGGCATTATTTGACATGACAAGGGATTTTTACTTCTATTGTTCAAAATTACATGTGCAATTACCTTTGTGGGTTCAATTTCAAACAATTCCTATAAAACTTCCTCGTCTTTTCTTTCTCATGTCAAACTGTAATGCATTATAATCCTGCTTAGGTCAAATAAATGCTTGTCTGCTTATTATTTGTTCCACTCAATGAAACACCCTTCATAACTACTTTTGAGTATTTCTTTCAATGTGGTTTGCAACCATCTATGTTGTATGGCAATTTTTCATCCTCTTGATGCCTACTATCACCCCTCTGAATTTGCCGATCTAATTCAGAAACACCCTATATATTTTATGGTCATATATTAATAAAACCGTAATGCAGTCAAATGACCGTACATACATATTTTACAGTCATATGTTAATAAAATCATAATACGGTCAAAAAACCATACAATGTACATTTCACGGTCAAATGACCATCTTATACAATTACGGTCAAATGACCATCTTATACAATTACGGTCAAATGACCATTTTATACAATTACGGTCAAATGACCATTTTATACAATTACGGTCAAATGACCATTTTATACAATTATGGTCAAATGACCATTTCATACAATTACGGTCAAATGACCATTTCATACAATTACGGTCAAATGACCATTTCATACAATTACGGTCAAGTGACCGTTTCATTGAGTTACGGTCAAATGACCATTTCATTGAGATACGGTCAAATGACCATTTTATACAACTACGGTCAAAGGACAATATATATATATTTTTACGGTCATATGACAATATATATATAACACGGTTAAGTAACCGTTATCTCGATATACGGTCAAAATGCCGGACAGAATGCTGCCGTTCAAATGACCGTTTTCTGACGATGAAATTTTTAACAGTGTGGCGACAAAATTTTATGTCTGCTTTATGTTCTTTTATTCTTTTTTTGAGTTTTCTATTGGTTTTCCCGATGTCTTCCAATATATATGTAAAATATCGTCTACGAATCTATACCATACTGTAGGTTTCAAATCAAATTCAGCTTATATTCTCTCTTCTAATGGTCGTAATTTAATTTCGACAAATAATCCAGAAATAGGCGAACTCATTGCAGCTCCTTCTAATTGCTTCTAATATTTTCCGTTAAAAAAGCCTTATTATTTGTAATATGAGATATAAACGTGAGAGAGCAGTAGATTGGCGACAAAATTTTATGTCTGCTTTATGTTCTTTTATTCTTTTTTTTCTATTGGTTTTTTCCGTTGTATTCCATTAATTTATTGCAATCAGCTTTAAAAGGAATGATATATACACCAGCTAATTTAACTTCCGGTATTGGATCGATTTTTGTACAAATTACTTCTTTTAATTTCTTTGGTGGACAGGCGATTAAATTTATATTGTTTTTCAGTAAAGCATATCTTAATTTTTCGTATAGACCAGTGAAACAGTTGTCTGAACGTAGCGAAGTCTTATACTCAGAGTACGTAACGATATTAAAAGTCAAAAAAATTCTTTCGTCAAGCAAATCTCAAAAAGTACTTGTCGGATTTCGATTCTGTTTGTACCAGAAGGTACCTATGAAGGTAATCTGGTGAATGCACCTACTTTTAAAAATTAATTCCAAATAGTTTAAAAGTTATATTAAAAAAACTGATAAAACAGCACAATTTATTTGCATACGTCACAGAAATTTGGTGCACGTGATTTCCACCGGCTGGATATTTTCGTAGATAACCGAATCATTACACGGAATAAATAGTAATAATTTACGCACTCAGAAATATTGAATGCAATAAAACATTTTAAAATTTAATCATGCAGGAAATCAAAACTGTTATTTTTTTATATAAAAAAAATGTCATAAAAACTTTGATTTTGAGATTTTGTGATAATCTCTTAATAGCATTTTTTGATCTCTAAAAGAATGTTTTATCTATTTCGCGTCTGAAAATTAGAAACAATTACGTTTTTAAATAAAAAGTTCCTTTTATGACATCATTTTCCCTTTATATTTATTTTTATTGCATGTTTTCTTTTAACTTATATTTCGTTTGTGTGTGGAAGTCAACTCTGGTCACTAATTTTTCGGCACGGATACCACAAGCGCATCAGATTTGGCACAATTTTTTTCAAAGCCCATTTGGCGAAAACTCCGTTTTCAAATAACGCTTACATATTACATTACGCATTACATTTTTAAATTATTTTCTATTTTCAAAAAGAACTTACCGTAAATAAAATAATAATAATAATAATTAATAATAATAATAATTAATAATTAAAAAAAGAAATATTTTATATAATTAAGAAATGAATGTAAATAAACATTTTATGAGTAAATAAACAACTAATAAATAAATAAAGCCGGGTTACCATCTCAGGTAAAATAATGCCATTTTGACGCCAATTATGTACCCTGGTGCATATGTGACATCTTTTCCCATTTTCATCCATTTCCTTTTGGCATACAACTTTGAAATTTGGAATATGTATGCATACCTGGAAGCAATACTGGAATTAGACATTGATTTTTTAAAATTCGATCCAAAAAGGGGCAAGTGGGGCTATTTTTTAAAGATTTATACAATTTATACTGCATAAAGGAGCCACTTACCTATTTTAATATACAAGAAGAAGTAAGTGGTATGTAAAAACAATTATAGTATACATAAATAAAATACTTGAGATAATATACTAGAGATATAAGCACCGGGTTTGGCGAGATTTTTTATGCCAATTAGGCGAAAACATCGTTTTGATTACCAGATACATATAGCATGCTATAATAACACGTTATTTATTTATTTAAAAATGAAAAAAAGGAATAAACGAAACATTTTCTGTTATTAAAAAAAATAACAATGAATAAATGATAATATTTTTAGAACAAACAATTTATTATACATTTATATGATAACCAGCATGTTAGGCAACTGAACGCCATTTTGGCACCAATTAGGTACCTCTGTGTGTATAGGGCATATATGTGCCATATTTATTTGTAAAACTGTGCATGAACGTTTACGAAGTGTGTTTTCATAGTCGCTTATAACTTTTTGCAACATAGCGCACCTTTCGAAGCCAAAACTGCACAAAAGAAAAAAAATCAATATTTGCAGGGTTTTTTTTTTTTTTTTTTTTTTTTTTTTTTTTTTTTTTTTAATGTAATGCACATTTTGTAATCAGTAGGCTCGATAATCAGACCTCGTTTTTTTTGCTTTAAAGGATGATATTTCATACGACGTTTTTTTTTGGATTCGCCGTTTTTCCTTATTTGATAGTATGCGTCTACTCATTTTGTAACTTTTTTTTGTAACTTTTTTCTTTATGAACAGCGAAATTTGGATTTCCTATTTAAATAAAAATTCTTCTAAATACAAAGAATTTTGTTAAAATAAATAAATAAATGAAATGCGAACATCTATTACTCAAAGCACAAAACTTTTGCTATTGAGTTAATAAAAATCAGTAAAAATATTTTTTTATGATAATAAAAAGGTGACTTATGTAATAACAGAGTCATATATTATGTACGTTATGGATTAAGTATGAATATTTCTCCACCATTTATAAATAATAATAATAATAAAATAAAATGCGGACAGACCAAAGTCTATATTTGACTGAAAACGACAACCATTTTCTAAATGCTTTAAAAAATGGCCAATGAAAAGTGATATTACAAAAGTATTATGAAATTAGTTAAAAACCATTTATTTTAAACTAAATGAATAAAAGATTTATATTTTTAATGAAACAAATGGGATTTGAAAAATTATTGGAAATTTATCACCATAGATGTATCAATATTACAATCAGTTCCTTGTATGCAAAATGGAACAATTAGCAATACTTTTTGTGCCCGAAAAATGGTCGTTGCTTTTTTTAAGGTTAAAAAGTAGATTACGAAATATTCCTATACAGAGATGCCAAACCCCCGCTTATTGCATAACAGAATTTTCTTATAGGAAAAGTTATTTTTTAAATCCGCAGAATGTTCCAATTTAATAAAACATTTTCTGTATTAAAATACCGGTATCCAAAATGCCGGAGACTTGGCAGCTCTGCCTATAACATTTTAATTAATCACGGTACTTTTTTTAATCGAATTCAAATTTAGTGAAGACAACGTTTTTTGGCCAAAAGCAACTTTTTTCCACATGTGTAACTACGATACAATTCCTTGATGCTGAAATAAAATGTTTTGACTTATGCTATTATTGCTTCCTCTTAATTATTTATTTGAATTTTAAATAAGATGAATCAAAATCGTGTTTTTTAAATGTACGGAAAAAATGTATTTCGAGAGAGGGCGAAAAGAACAATATTTGGCGATTGATTACCTGCGTTTGGCTAAGTGTCTTACTACCTTGTATTTAATACTCTTCACAATACTTCGCTGTTATATGGACTTAGGCGCTTTTATAAAACGTTTGACGTAATTTGGGCTTAAGAAAGTTAGTTTTTTACTGAATAATACAAATAAATGAAAAATGAATACTACGAAATACTAATAAAAGAAAAATGAAGCATTATATTGATCTATGTATTTTTAAAAATGCATCTGCTAGCACTAATTAGATAATTTATGTGTATATAATAGGAGATAAATAGCTTTTGATTCTGTATTTCTATGCTATAAAGCATTAACTTTTGTGTGTTTTTCGTTATTATTGGGAGTACCCAGCCGATTTAAAAAATAATGTGGGCAAAAAATGTTGGTAACCATCTTTGCTGCAAAATATACTATATGTTGCGTAGGAACAATAATCACAATCAATGCACGAGCAAAAATAGTTCTAAAATTGAGAATTCTTTGATGTTGATATGACTAAAAATTTAAAATCTTTTTTTTTTTTTTGTCTGTGGTCTTTTTTAAGATATAATAATCTCGTTGTGAACGTTTTCTAAAACATTGACAATTTAATTTTACAAATTAAACATTTTTTTTTTCTAGAAAAAGTTTTAAACCCAATTTATTGAGAATATTGCAATTTCTAGGATACTGTTGTGGTCAGAAACTATAACTTTGGCATCACAGTAACTTATAAGATGTAAGTGCTCGTTTAGGACAAATTTCTAAAAAAGGATTCCTTAACTGTTATCGACAACCTCATTGCATCCGTGGAAAACAGATATTTAACATTCTAAACTATTCGGACGGATTTCACACCATATAAAATACACTCCATTCTCTTCAAACATAATAGTTTATGTTATTTATAGTTTCTCAAATCGGTGCGAAGCTTCTGTTTATGCTCATGGCGTCATTTCAAAGAGTTATATTTCCAATATAGGAAAATTTGGCGTTTTATTTTCTGTATTACTTTTAACATTTTGCATATTTCCAATTTTATATCCATGCATGGTTTGCTTTTCTTTTATAAAAATAGTATATGCAACTTTATATATAAGATTTTGTAATTCTATGATTCAATATGCTTATTTTCATCATATTTTATCACAATGAATGACCAAGTAAAGGTAACATCTCATTTTCTTTACTTATCGCAAGTTATTAAATGTGTATTCTCAGCAATATCGCTCAGACTAATCCCTCTGAGGGAAGTCCTAGTTAAATTTTTTGTATATCATTTTTTATGGTTTACTTTTTTTATATTTTCATGAAAATTAAATTCATGAATGAGTTTATTAATGAGAATTGTTGAAAATCCGTTTTCTTCAGCTATATTTCTGATGGTAATAAGCTCTTTTTCTAAATATTTATCTGAACATACTTTAAAAGCACTTCTAATGTAAAATTTTCAGGCTGCAATTTTATATAAAAATGGAAAGGAGCTATTATATGGGATCGTATTATTTGATTTGATTAGTTTCCGATAAACATTTCGGTCAATGCTGAAGTTTTCTTTGTTTTTAATTAAATGAACGTCAAGAGAAGGTAAGCTTCCATCTGTCTCAACCTCAAGAGTAAATTTTATATTATTATCAAACTCATTTATCTTATTAAAGAAAAGATGTAATTCATGTAAACTATTTTCCCAAATAATAAAAATATCGTCTACGAATCTATACCACACTGTAGGTTTCAAATCGAATTCAGCTAATATTCTTTCTTCTCATGCTCGTAATTTAATTTCGGCTAATAATCCAGAAATAGGCGAACCCATTGGAGCTCCTTCAAATTGCTTCTAATATTTTCCGTTAAAAACAAAAACATTAATATTTGTAATAAGGTTTAATCTTGCTTTCAAAGTGTTTTTTATCTGAATATCAGATATTGGTCCTGCTTCAATGAACGATTCTATGAACGATTTAATTTCTTCCACATCAATCGACGGATATAGTATCCAATATAAATCTGAAAAAAACAATCATTAGTCAACGATTTCGGGAACAATAAGCAAAGATTTTTCAACAAGCCTGTGCCATATATAAATATATCCGAAGCGTTATGAATGAAAACGAAGACAGAATTTTAAAGCTTGGCCCGAAATACATGTTTTATAATACTTTAAATATTTGTAATATTAGATCACTCGTTACGAACAGTGAGGAAATTGCACGATCAATAGAACCTGGCAAAAGAGATGAAATCCTGCATATCAATATATAAAAGCGTTCATAAATATATCAAAAAAGAACAGAAGAATAAAGATTACGCAATAATAAAAAAATTTAAAACATATATTAATATAGTTATTACATTAACAGATAAAACAAATAAAATAGCTATTTTGAATAGAGATGAATATATTAAGAAAATGGAAGAATGTATTAATGGCATGAAATGTAAAGAAATCCATAAAGATCCAACCAATTTAATTAATACGAAAACTTGAGATCTGATAAAGGATGGAAAGTGGCCTCCATATATAGACGAATAATCTAAAATTAGTCCTACTGCTATAACACCAAGACTTATCGGTAGATTAAAAGATCATAAAGATCATAAATCACCTCTCCGACCTATTGTAACCAAATGCAACAGTCCTATATATTTTCTAGAAAAAGCTTATGTAAGATTTTTGAAAACCATTTTACCACACTCTAAATAAGTTTTAACCTCTACAAGCAATTTTATTGATAAGTTAAAAGATATAACAATTGCCGAGAATAGCATGCTTGCATGCTTAGATATCATCTCACTAAACCCGTTGATTAATGAGGAAGAAATTAAATCGTTCATAGAAAACTCCATTGAAACAAGATTAATATCTGATATTCATATAAAAAACACTTTAAACGCAGGATTAAACCTTATTACAAATAATAAGGCTTTTTTAACGGAAAATATTAGAAGCAATTAGAAGGAGCTGCAATGAGTTCGCCTATTTCTGGATTATTTGCCGAAATTAAATTACGACTATTAGAAGAAAGAATATTAACTGAATTTGATTTGAAACCTACAGTAAGGTATAGATTCGTAGACGATATTTTACATATATATTGGAATACATCGGGAAAACCAATAGAAAACTCAAAAAAGGAATAAAAGAACATAAAGCAGACATAAAATTTTGTCGCGAATCTACTGCTCTCTCACGTTTGTATCTCAAACAGAATATCATAATGGATTTTGATCATACGAAAATCATCTTCCCAACATCCAATTATTATTTATCCATTATAAGAGATCCATAGATATCCTATGTAAAGGCAATAAAGTGTGTAATGATGCCCTATCGTATAATATACCGAGTTTATGGTTTAACATCCTAAATTTAAAATCCTGACAATTTGAGAAAATGACGTATTAAAATTTGTAGCACAACTATTAAATATTTCTTTTTACCGTTCACCTAAAGCACTACTAATTCAATCTTCAATTCCCGAGTCTCGTTCATTTTCAGAACGGAATCATGTATTTGCATTTATAAAAGAAAATATTCTCTGAGGAAGAATCTGATTAAAAGTTTGAAAGTACTAAGATGTTTTTAAATAAAAAAAACTATTAACATCTACAGTTGATTTTTTAATCGCCTTTTAAGTAAACCTGAACATTTTTTTTTAACTTCCATTATACGTTTTGCATACGACTTATTAACAATGCGGTAAATGGCAAATTAAACGACGCATTTCAGCAAAGTTTATCTCGATTTCGGAAATAGGAACGAGCAATATTAATTGGGATTTAACTGGCGCATAGATAGTGATAAATTAACAATTGATAAATACTTATCATGTAATACTTTATGTGCCTTTGGTTCTTGTTAAACTGAATTGATGTTAAGAAAGTATTGACTAAGTAATAATTTAAATGGTACGCTACAATTGAAAACGAAAAGTGACACCAACCGAGCTGTAACGTAGATAAGAATCTACACTGTATCCACACATGCATAAAAAAAAGAGAGCAGAAATTGATCCTTTGGTATTTCGTGAGTCTGATTGTTCATTTATTCGCAAAATAAAGGATTTTCTTGCGATTTGGCGCAATCGCAAGCGGCAGCGAGAACGCAGGGCATGTTGCTAAAAACTACTGAAAAGTTAAAATCTCAAAAATAAACTGAGATAGAGTTTTAAAACAAATTATTAATAAGTTTATTTTTTTCTGTCAGCATAGCGGATAATTTTGTTGGTTTAAGGAATAAAATTTATATCAAATCTGTTTATTTATGTATATTTCTTCCGAATTACTAATCTAATAATGTCATTTCAGCAAAATTATTTTAAAGTATTTTCTCTGAAGAAAAAACAACCCTTTTAATAACAACATTTGTTAGTTTTTAAAGTTATTAAATAAATTTAAAGTTTAAAAGGTTTACAAAATTGTTAGCTATGCTAACAGTACTGCTTTTTGACCTCTGTTAAAATGAATTTAATATGGAATCAATATGAAATAAATTTAAATGATGGTTTATATTTAATATAAGAAAATTTTAAAAAGGCAGGTTTGACAGCATCAAATATTTAGGGAAATATGTTAAAAAATTTAGAATATAAATTATAAGAGAAAAAAAACATTATTTCGATTCTTTTAGTTAAACATATTTTTAGTATATTAATACTATATACACAGTGGAATATCAACTGTTCAATGAATTTTATCTTTTATTGACAGACATATACACACTAATAAGTAAAACTTTTTCAAAGGCAAAAACTTGATTCTTACCACAATTTAAAAAGGTTATCTTAAAAGCCTTTTGTGACAACTTAAAGCACATTTGAAAACTGTTACTTTGAACAAAATAAGTTCAAATCTTTAAAGAAAGACAAGTTCTTCTGATAAAGAAACAATCACATTTTCTAAATCGTCCTTTTATTGTTAAAAAATTACAAGTGAATTCTTTGCTCCCATGAACAATTACACTAAATCTCACTTTCATTAGCACTGTTTTAACGACAATTGAAATTTTCTTAAAAAATATGTCTAGTTAAAATTACAATTAATAGCGCTCATTTAAACATAAAGGAAAATTTTATGTGACAACTTCAAATGTACTTCACACTTTTACTTAAAATAAAATTGATGCAAGCCTTTAAATAAATATTTAAAAAAGTTCTGTTAAAAAAAAAAACGTAATTTTTCTTTTTTTAGTAAAAAAAAAAAAAAAAAAAAAAAAAAAAAAAAAAAAAAAAAATGAAATCTTAATTTTAATAAAACTCTGAACACAATTTTTTATGAATTGTTATACCAGGGTTCTGGGATCTCAAGACTAGAAACTCTTCTGTACTAGTATTTATTTATAGATAGTTTATATTTAAATATGGAAGAATTTCACGCGTTTAAACCTGATTTATTTTGTATTAAAAAAATACTGGTATTTGACCAGGAAAACCTAGAAAACTAACGATACCCGTAGGAGCCCAGTTTATACACATGACGTTATAGACGGTGTTTAAAAAAAATGTAAACATAACTGCGCATCTTTCGTACGGGTACTGTTATACCAACAGGTGAAATACCAACATTTTTGTACAAAAATATATGTATTGCAAAAGCGCGCAGCTTCTTCATAATTAACAAGAGATTTTCTATAAGAAAATACTGGTAACCAAGAAATACTTGTTTCTTTCTAATATTCCATAATGAAATTAAAACTTGATGAAAAAGAATAATAGGAGAAAAATAAAACACTAATTTACCAATTATGTTATCGAATAACACTCTTAACTCTTCCGCTGCTTAACCTGCGATTTCTACGGGCAACATAAAAGTAACAAAATTTGACAACCCATGATTTCGTGATTTTTTTTATGATCAAATTCTAAATTAAATAAAAATTCTTTTACAGATATCTCTGGCAACTTTTAGTTTTTAAATATATGTGGATTTGATATATACAATAAAATAAAAGTGCAGTTTTTAATCTAATTTAATGATTAAAATCTAAATTTAAACATGATTTCCATTAAGAGACCACCCCTCGGAATGATTAATTGTCATTGGAATGGAACGTGGTCGCTTTAAAGAAGTTTTATTGTAGCAGCACTGACTATTGGCATCTATTGTCAGCCAAATTAGATTTTCTGTACTTAATATTGTAAAAAATATCTTTTTAAATCACCAATTTACGAAAAAACTGCCAGTCAAAATATCAAAATTCCATGCTTTTTTATGTATTCTTGCTACTTATACGCAACTTTAATTCAAAAGAATGCGACAATAGAAGAATGTTTTTATTTTACAATTACTATTTCCGATTTAAATAAAAGTAGCAATTTTTTAATCGGATTTATATCGTTTAATTGCATTTAACAAAGTTTGTGGTGGAAAAAAAATACATTTAAATAAGAAAAACAAAGAAATGCAGCAAGTTTGTTGTTTAAAAAAAATCTATTTAAATCAGAAAAATACGAAATTATGAAAAATAAAAAGAATACGGTGAACAATAACGAATTGATAAATAAAATGCATAACTATAAATAAAGGAAAAAAAAAAGATTTTCTCTGAAAATTTAAAAAAAGGTGACAATTATAAACCTTTAGTGACAATTCAATATCCGCTGTCAGTATTTTTCTTTACGAAGAGTTATTTTTTTAAATAACAAAGAAAAAAAATTAAAAAGAAGTAATATTTGTGGCATTGTCCAGTAAAATTTAAGAAGTTTAAAATACAGAGAAGCAAATGAAAATTCGAATTCATTTTTTGATAATCTCAGCTTTTCTAAGTATATATATGTATTTTTAGCAATATTTTAAATGTGTATTCTAGGTTAAATGATTTTTCAAAAAACATGCATTTTTTATTTGGAACTAAAACTAGAAGTAAATTTGATAATTTATTGCTGCGAAAATAAAAACTTTATACTGTTCAATGTATGTTTAAAGCTTTTTTGAGAATCTAAAGTGTAGTATTTCCATCTACAGTATGTGCTTAATAGCCAAGGATATAATTTGCGCTAAAAGTCACCGAATGAATATTCAGAATTACTTAGGGGCTTATCGTACATCATTTACTAAAGGAGACCGAAAAAGGAAATACATTCAATCAAGTTTACTTTAACCTATCAGAGTAACTTTGATCCAAGAGAGAACAAGTTGGAACGTGAAGCTTAGCAAATGAGGTGCGATCGCACTTAAAAATATTCAGATCTTGCTTTTATAGTATACAGTACTTCGGTCCAAATCTTTTGTGTGTTCCTGTAAATACTATCTACTTTCTGTTACACAGAAAGCAACTTGAATTAAACCTCAGCAACGTATATAAATTTCTTAAAATGTTAAAAAGTTTAATATAATTAAAACACGCCCCAAAAAATATTTCCCTCTATAATATTATGTAGTGGAATACTTTTGAGTGGCCGTCTAACTTAATAATACATATTCTTTATATCATAGATTGTACAAAGTGTATATTTTATATATACTTCATAGATTCATGTCAATTCTATTATACTCAGAAGAATGTAACAGCATTAAAATTTGCTTGAATCTATTATTTTGTATTCACCGTAATATAATGGAATACTTTTGATTGTCTTGGTAATTAAACTATAGATCCTATTTTCATAAAATTTGAAATGACTCGACAAAATTATGCAACATATATATATATATAAAGAATCTCAAACGATTCTGTTGGGTAGTTTTAGCTCTGATATATGCGGGCAGACAGTTGGACGGACAGGCTGAATAATGACTATAGAGCTACATATTTATGTAATTACGAACGCTCCAAAAATATTCAGATCTTAGTGTAATAGTATACAATATTTAAGATACAGTATAGTGGCCGAAATATTTTGTGTGTCCCTGTAAATACTATCTATTTTTGATTGTACGATCAATACGGCATATTAGGCAGCTTTTAAACAAGTGCAACTTGGCAAGTTGCCAAGTGCATGAGTTTAAAAGCAAAAGTGGATTAACAAAGGAGTCAGAAAGTGAGCAATTTGTTATTTGAGTAAATCCTTAATTCTTGCAATATGATCGCTTACGGACAGTTCAAAAGTCCTACTTTGACAGCATTTTTTGAAATATATTCTGCCTTCATTAAAAATTTACCGATACGGCACATTATATAGTTTCTAATTAAGAGAACGTACCAAATATTTGCCTGTGAGAGCAAAAATTATTTTAAAAATGAATCGTAAAGTAAACAGTAGGGATGGGCATTATTTATCATATTAGGATAAATAACAGTGTTACTACGCTAGAACCTAATATTGCATTAATATGTTACTGAAAAGTCCCTGTTAAATAAATAACACATGGTTCTTAATGACAGCATCTTCCTTCACTTGTTTTAATCAAGATTTTAATTTTGTACCTCTAAAAAAGAATAATATTCATTAAAAACATCCTTAATCGTTTCTTTTGAGACGTTTGCCAAACAATGTTGAATTCAAACACTTTTCTCAAGAGGGATTTCTGTGCTCTGGAAGAGGAACATTATAGAGTTCCGGGAGGTAGGGGAGAAGCATTGCTTTTTCTGACCATTAAAAACCCAAAATCTCGAATCTTCCGAGGAAACATCTCATTGCTCACTAGCAACCCCCTCCCCCGGACCATCCCCTGAATTCAACACTAGCACTCAGCATGACTCTATCTTCACCCCTAGTTATGACCTGCTCTGTTAGGTATGTGATGTTAATTTTTTTGCAGTTCATCAATCATTATGACTAGTAGTGAATACATGCATGAATAGTAATAACTTACACCGTTAATTAAATACTTTTTCTGCTTGGTGCCTGATGATAGGTCACCATCGTAACACACTTTCTCCTATTTTAATAGCACAAAATACTACAGCCCAATATCTAGAGCACAAAACACAGAAATTTTTAGATCAGGAAAATATTTGAAAATTTATTAGAAAAACCTCATGCTTGAAGTGTTTTCCTCGATAAACAATATATTATAATCAATATATAAATATATTATATATAACACATAGATTAATGATTCAAAAATAATTAAATTCTGTTTAAAACATCCCAAAACATGTAAATCGATTAAAAGTCGGAAGTCTAAAATCATAAATCATTGCTTTTCATGAATCATTTCTCTTTAGTAAAAATATGAAGGAAAAATGTATGATGAAATGTATATTCGACATATCCAAAAAATTGCTTTAAGTGCAATCTTATGTTGCAAATGCATTTTAAATTAATAAAGTTTTATATTTTAAAAAGAAAATCCTTTTTAAATGCTGCATAACCTAGCGTATATGATTGTTAGATTTTGTTAGTATATTTCCTGTATGTAAATAAAAAAAGCAATTATTTCTACATTTTCACCCCGAAAATATAGCAAAATTTGCGTTCAGAGATTAATTTTATAAAAAGTACCTTTTTTCTACATATAACTAAAATGCATTTATTTATAATTTAGTGCCTTAAGAATTCAATTCTCGATTTTAGTTGGAAATTCTATTTTAAAATTAACAAAACAATATTTTGTCGCATTCAAATAAAATGCTTGAATCAATGCATTTTTAATTAATTAGCTCATTTAAAACGTCTACATTCAAACTTCAGATTGATTTGAATTTAAAGCAGCAATTGGAAATCAACCGATGCGCGTAACCACGGGGGGGGGGGTGCCCGGACAGCCCCCCTCCCTGCTTGCGCAGACCCATTCACAATTATTTAAAAAAATTGCATCCCCCCCCCCCTTATTAAAACATCCTTAAAAACCCTTATTAAAAAATCTCACAATTATACACTCTAAGATAAAAACCTGTCTAAAACGGAATATAAAACTGTTCTATAGGCTTCCGTTTTAGAAGGTTTTACTATTTAAAATAAAATATTGTTTGTATCCAGCAAGTACAGCCCGGACAACCCTCCCCCCTGCTTGCGCAGACCCATTCACAATTATTTAAAAAATTTGTATCCCCCCCTTATTAAAACGCCCTTAAAAACCCTTATTAAAAAAATCTCACAATTATACACTCTAAGATAAAAACCTGTCTAAAACGGAATTTAAAACTGTTTTATGGCTTTCGTTTTAGAAGGTTTTACTATATAAAATAAGATATTGTTTGTATCCAGCAAGTACAGCCCGGACAGCCCCCCCTGCTTGCGCAGACCCATTCACAATTATTTAAAGAATTTGTATCCCCCCCCTTATTAAAACACCCTTAAAAACCTTTATTAAAAAAAAATCTCACAATTATACACTCTAAGATAAAAAACTGTCTAAAACTGAATTTAAAACTGTTTTATAGGCTTCCGTTTTAGAAGGTTTTACTATATAAAATAAGATATTGTTTGTATCCAGCAAGTACAGTCCGGACAGCCCCCCCCCCCCCTGCTTGCGCAGACCCATTCACAATTACTTAAAAATTTTGCATAATTTGCCCTTATTAAAACACCCTTAAAAACCCTTATTAAAAAAAATCTCACAACTATACACTCTAAGATAAAAAACTGTCTAAAACGGAATGTAAAACTGTTTTATAGGCTTCCGTTTTAGAAGGTTTTACTATATAAAATAAGATATTGTTTGTATCCAGCAAGTATAGTCCGGACAGCCCCCCCCCCCTGCTTGCGCAGACCCATTCACAGTTATTTAAAAAATTTGTATCCCCCCCCTTATTAAAACACCCTTAAAAAACCTTACTAAAAAAATCTCACAATTATACACTCTAAGATAAAAACCTGTCTAAAACGGAATATAAAACTGTTTTATTGGCTTCCGTTTTAGAAGGTTTTACTATATAAAATAAGATATTGTTTGTATCCAGCAAGTTCAGTTTAAAAATTCTGGGCACCCACCCGTTCAAAAGGCTGGTTACGCCTATGAAACCACAGAAGAAATAATTCCTTAATATTCGCTAATTCAATATCTGTTAGATTTTTCACCAGTTTTTCAATTCAGTTCAATTATGTAGTTCTTTTCTGTTAGATTTTCCACCCGTTTTTTCAATAAATGTAGTTTTTTACATTATAAAAGAACATTTTATCGCTTCGTAACTGTTTTTTATTTTCAAACGTTTTGTTACAAATTATTTGACAACCTTGAAAAGTGCTGAGTAATACGCATTATCTGAGGATAGTTTTGTTATCGTTAACGACTTTTGATTTAAAGTTTCGTTTCCTGTTTGGTTTTTATTCGCGGTTGTTGAAGAAAGAGGATAAATAAAAAATGATTTCGTCTCTTTTTTATTAAATATCAGAAAGACTGAATTTGAGATTTGTGGATTTGATTTCTAAAGGGCTCTTCGGGGGGGGGGGGTTCACCCCCCAAACATACACCTTCAAATCTCGCTTATTTAGTTCTCTACCATTTTTAACATGACACCCCCCCCCCCCTTTCGGTGACTCACCTAATTTTTCTCATTTCTTCACTTCATTTCAATCTTTAAAAGGCAATAACTTTGCTTCTATGGGAGTTAAAGCGGAGAAAAAAATTCTAGCATAGCTAACTTTTACTCGCCATTCTTTTTGCTATTTCAATTTTCCGATTTTTCCCTATAGGACCATTTTTGGGAGGGGGAGCAGGGGGGGGGGCGTTTCTCATTTTTTGATGTAATATGTCTATCGAAAGCTTATGCTTCATACATTACAAATCTAGCATAAAAAAAATTTCTCCCGTTATTCTGGGTCACGTTACGGACCCATAATGGGTTGAAATTTAAATTTCTCAAACTTCTTCGAGGCTTTTTGCCAAATCGGTACCGGAAAAAATTGTTCCAACGTGATGTGTGTATGACATCTGCACCATATAAATATTATTCAGTCTTTTTTTATTGCAATTTTTTTATGTAAAACAATATGCATTATTTTTCATGCACAATTGCGTATTAAATGAAAATTGTAATGTAATTTTTGTAGTAGTATTTTATAATAATGAATAAAAAAACACATTATTTAAAAGTATTTCCTGCACAATAAAATGTTTCCTGACGATTACAAAAAAATATGTCCTGACAGTTCAAAAAATAAAAACGTAATTGTCGAAGTTTTCACTTCTGTCGGCACTCCAAAAATGTCACTTTTTTAGGGGGGGTGAAAATTTTGTGGAAATAAGTCTTATTTTTTATTTATGTATGGATCCATATAAAAAAGTATGAGCTAGTGAACTTTGGAACCATTTTAATAGAACTCATATTCCAAATATTAAAATAATTGAGAAAAATTATTAAAAAATTATTTTCAATTTAATCATTTTTATACTAAGTAAATGCAATTAAATTTCTTATAAATTGAATCTGGAATGTTTAGATAAGATTTTAATATTTACGAAATATAAAATACAGTACAATATATTAGGTTTACAGCTTTCTAAAAGACATAAAAATAGTAGGATAAAATTTAGATGAGTTCTAAGAGTTCTATGAGTTCAAAGTATTAGAATGTTTTATTTTGCGCAACAATATTACCTTATTAATATGAAGTAAATGGTAGTTAATTTTTTGTAGCACCCTCTTTTGCTTTCATAATAACGTACAATCGATCTTGCATACTATACATATCTGCTATTAAGAAACTAGTAAAAAAAAACTGAGTCTGGAAAAAATTTCATTCTCTACCATCTGTCCTATCTCATAAGTTTCTTTGTCCTATCAGTTAATATTTGTTTTATGTTTTGCAGCCGCTCTAGTAGTGGCAGCACGCGTTGACTTGCTCTACGAAAATTCAGTAATGCATTTCTTCTCAGATTTTAAAACATCAACAGCGTTGATTGAGAAAGCGTGGTATACAGAAAGTGGATTTTTGAAAAATTCGTTTTCCTCTGTATGTTAAAGAAAGTTTTCTTAATATGTTTTCTTGTATTTTCTAATTTTCCTGTTTTTCGTATTTCTTATAGGATACATTATTTTATATTCAAAAATATATGTGCCTATAGATATTTTCTTAAATGTTGTTGCCCCACCAGTGGCTGAGAGATTCTGCCCTCAAAACTGGTAGACGGCAGGCGCTGGATTGAAACAAAACCCAATCGCGGTCGTCAGCCCAATCATTCGGAGTTTTCCGTGGTTTTCTTCGAACTTTGGATTTCCTTGCGTAAATACGGGTTGGGTTCTCTTAGAAAGACCCCCCTCCCCCCAACGGAGGGCACCCCCTTAGGGCCCATATCCCATGTGTTGTACGTTTGGGAGCATATTAAGCAATTGTTTATAAATTGTTTATTGCATCCTGTTACAAAAATAACAGGATGTTGGAACCGGTTACCAGCGCTACTGTGGAATGATGTAACCTGTTAACCAAAAATAACCATATTTCCCATCTCTAGTAAACAGTTGGATTCGAAAACTCATTTATTACGATATGTTTTCTTCTGCTCTTATTTTTGTTTGATTTTTATACTATAAGAATTGGACCTGTCAAAACATTGCCAATATAATACTTGTAGATATTATTGAGAAGATATTTAAAGAATTTAAGTGGATTTGATATCTTGTAAATTGATGAAGTTTTGGGTTTTTTTTTTCTTCTTTAAACCTCCTTTTTGCTTTGGTCTTTATTTATTTATTTTATGTTATTTTATTTTATTTTTTGCGTTAAGATTTTGTCTTATTAAAAACTTGTCAGTAGTTTTGTTTACCAGCTTAAATACCCAAATTTTCGGCCTTTTTTTTTTTTTTTTTTTGAAGTAAGAATTATTTTAAACTGATTTGCTATCTATTTTCATTAAGAAGTCATGGGGTTTTATCGGTTTTCAGAAAAACCTTCCCAATTTCCGCCCCTTTGGTTCGATTTTGCGCATTAACGATTTAACCGATACTTTATGCCGTTTCTAATTCCCTTATCACCTTTCATGGACCATATAGTTTTAGAATATTTTTATTTGTTGAAAATAACTTGTGTGAAGATTAAACATACAAATAGTAGAAATAAACATATTTTTACAGGTTTTAAAGTTTTAGTGTACACCTTTTAGAATTTGACTTTAGTATATTACCTTTCAGTGATTCTATGACATTAATATGGTATTTCGTAGCATTTGATTTTGGTTAAAATGCATTACAAATTGATCATTTATTTATAATTAAATTCGAATTATCAAAGTTTTCATGGTAATTATATTTCTTTACATATTAAAAATTTAGTCCAGTTACTTAAAATATTATGTTACAGGAAATTTACGATTTTAGATATTCTTTGAGATACATGGTTAAACATTTAGTAATTCTTTATTCATATGGATATTAACACATTGAGCATAGGTGCCAACCTGACATCGATTATCCGTAATACATGCGTTAATTTGACCCTGGTTTAATAAGTTTCGAACCAGAATTTTGTCAAAGAAATGAAATTAAGTGTGTTCCAGTAACAAACCTGAAACTAAATAAATAAAGATTCATAAAATATTTTTTTCTGGTTCGAAATGAGGTTAACCTGGATCAAACTAATCCAGGTATTACGGAAGATTAGTTGAAAGTTGGCAGCTATGCATTGAGTGTCATCGCAGTCACGTTGTATGTCACGTGCTTGAAGTCAAAACAGTGGTGTAGCAAGCGGGGGGCGGTCCGCCACGGGTGTCACCCTCTAATGGGTAACACCCAATCTTATTTGCAAATATATACACATAATATTATAAGATTTAAGAAAAAAATTCTAGAATAAAGTGAAATTTCTAGCGCACGATGAATCAGAGTTAATTTTCTTTTCTTTGAGACTGAAATTTTATACACAATGGAGGTGTCTAAGTAAGATATGCATCAGGGAACAAAAACCAATCTATCCAACGAGTGGGTAGTAAAATACAAACTTAAGAAAGACTTTTCTTCTGCATGATAAGATTTCTAAAGACTTCTACAGACACCACATTGACTTATGCAGACTATGGAATGAATGATAAGTTGCTCATGTGTTATTTATTTATTTATTTTATGCAGGAGTACGAAAGGTAAATAAGAAATGATATGGTCATTTGATATAATAACCTAGAACTGTGATTGAAAAAATATGACGGATTGGGGGGTGAGTTGACATTAAGCTGATGAGGTTGTCACCCATTCTAGCTACGCCACTGAGTCTAAAATATGATATCAAACTAAAAAAAATATTGTTTTAAGTAATTTTAAATAAATGTTTCGGTTCCAATTCTGATAAGATCCATAATCATAAGTAACATTAAGATTATGGTTCTTAACAGATTTGGAATCGAAACATGTCAAGTTGTTTGTTTGTAATATATTTTGTAACACATTTCTTAAATAATATAAAATGTTTATTTAAAAAACTGTATTTTGATATTCAATTATATTACACGATTATGTAATAAGAATTTTTTACCCATTACTTACCAGAATTTTCAAGCTTTAAAATACTTCATAAATGAATATAGCTAGCAAAACATTTTCTTTATATATTCAATTTTTTTGAAAAATTTCGATACAATATCACAAATATGTCATACTGTGTACAATCTTTCGACGAAAAGATATTTGCATATATATTACAACATACTTTTTCTTTTATCTATGATTATCTTTTTCTATATATGCTACAGAGAGTCCTCCCTTTCTCGCGTTACGCATTCAATTATGTCTTTCTCGTTGTATTATAAACTTTCTTACATTGCACCAAATCATTTAAATGTAACTACAGAAAAAGACGAAATATTTTTGCCTGTTTTCAGCGTTTTTAAAAAAACTATTAATATAATAGGAAAAAACATAAAATGTTTAATAAAATATTCGTCTTACTTTAATACAATAGTGAACAGGTGAATGTTTTCAAGGAACAGATAATTGAAAAACAACATCCTTCCCTGTCGATAATTAATCATCTAATAGGAGCCATAAAAGTACAGCCAATCAGGGTAACATTGCTCCATCTTTATGAAACTTTGTTCCATTCTGCCATCGTGAAATTTTGACAAGTTATTTGCATTTAGCTGCTAAATTCACACTAGCGCTACTAGGTATATTTTCAGATCAAAACTATGCAGGTAACTTAAGTGATGCAGCAGATTTAATTTATTTACTCTCTTAGCCCAAAAGTACCATGATAGATCAAAGGTACTCTGGTTGACAGTACAAGACGGATTAAAATATATCAAAAGTGTAAATGCAAGCAGAAAGGATACTAGCTCTACTAGGTATATTTTCAGATCAAAACTATGCAGGTAATTTAAGTGATGCAGCAGATTTAATTTATTTACTCTCTTAGCCCAAAAGTACCATGATAGGTCAAAGGTACTCTGGTTGACAGTACAAGATGGATTAAAATATATCAAAAGTGTAAATGCAAGCAGAAAGAATTCTAAATAAGTAAATTTCATATGAAAATGTGGATGGAAAATGTAGTGTTATGGCAGTAGAGGGCGCTGTTGAGTTCGACGGAGGAAAGTGCTCCACTAATTTGAATCGCCATTCCCTGCAGGGATTTCGAGCACCATGCTTCTTGACACCAATCAGAATCTTGCCGATATTCCTTTTATTTATGGGGTTTCTTAAAAAGAAGGGGTTACACACATTTCGCGTCTCACAGCTCTCGAGCGTCTTAAAAGACTATCCTTTACTGTGCATAATACGTCATCTTTCATAACAATGATTTTGCGATATCGTCCAGTACCCATCTCACGCCTCAAAGCATAAAACGATCTACTCGTTCACGACTTTCTATAAAAACGCTCAAATATTCGGCGATTCAACAGATTCCTACCCGAGATCGTTCCGAGTTGCCGCTGCATTTCCTAGCACAGCTTCATATATAAAATGCATGTCTTCCTCATTCGTGCTTTATATATAAAATGCATGTCTTCCTCATTCGTGCTCAACGCATTGCCGCTCGTAATCCGTGCGGAGAATTACTATTCAATTCAGTGAAGTGCTTTTATCAAATTAATTTAAAAACGCCCTCCACTGCCTCAATGTGGCATTTCCCAATCCACATTCCTATCCGAAATTTGTTTATTTAGGTTCCCTCTATCTGCCTTTGCGTTTTTGACGTATAGTTGTGAAACATTCTGTATATAAAATGCTTCTTGATACTTGTGTTGTATTTAAAAATAGTAGATGGATATTGTTATGTTAATGCTAGATAATAAATTGGGCAAATGTATAGTTTTTAGGAAAGAAAATTGTAAATTGAGCGAATGCAAATATTTGTCATTCAAACAATATTCGTACAGGAAATTTACAACAAAATCCAATTAATCATTGCGAGTAAAATACACCAAGCCTATCACGAATTTTCGCTCATAATTTTGACATTAATAAAATAATTAACTTTAACGAAATACAATTGTAACTATTCTTTCAACATACTTATTTTTCTTTCCATAAAATATGTTGAATTTACGAAAAGTGTAGTAAATATATCAGTGCACAAATGAAACTAACACACACTTAAGTTACACATTTCATAATTCAGAAATTATTAGACAGTACAACCCATATGATTGTCCGATTTTTAATGCATTTCTTCTCGTTTCATAACGTCAAACAATACAAAATTTGTTTTAAAAATTGCAGGTGAAATATCTTCGTGATTGTTCGAACTTGATTGTTCGAAATTACGAACACAAAATCGGATTATTCTGGACTATTTATGTCCAGTGTTTATCTTGAAATATAAGTGATGGAAATAATGTGACATCCGCAAGTAATGTGACACATCTCGACAAAAATTAATTTCACTGGAGAGGCATAAGAAAATTGCATGATTTTACTTTAACATGATTTGGTTTATTTACTTTGCGTCGGCCGATTATATACACGAGGGATATAAGTCCTTAAGGGGGTGGGGTGCCCTCAGTGGGGTCTTTCTAAGAGAGCCTAATCCGTATTCACACAAGGAAATCCAAGGTTCGAAGAAAACCACGGAAAAAATCCAAACGATTAGGTCGACGATCCCGATTGGATTCGAACGCATCACATGCCGTCTACCAGTTTCGAGGTCAGAACCTCTCGGCCACTCGTGGGGCTTACTTTAACATGAAGTTATAGCAGTTTTCTGTGCATGCAGGAATAAAAATATGCATAAGATCACAAAACTAATATAATGTATAAAATAATAATGTATATAATATAATGTATAAAACATAATTCTAGATAAAATTGTTTCTCATACCTTGTAAAATATTCACAAAGTTTGCGACATACCTCAATATACCTCAATGCGTATAATTTTTGAGCGAAAAGCTATTTCCTTGTTCCATATCACGATATTTATATATCTTCTTTTACGCTATCCTTTACGCTCCTGAACATATTATAAACTGCCTTTTATCTACCTCGCTCTTGTTTCAAATATAAATTATGTCACGTATTTAAATTTAAATTAGTTGAACATATTTATATAGCATTGTAGTGAAATGAGAAATATGTTTTCACGATGTTTTTGCTAGCCCATCTGGCAACACTGTCCAGAACATTTGCAGCACCTATTTAAATGGGATATTAGGAGTCAATGAGAATCACTTATCAATTGCAAAAGGTTAAAACATATATCTCTGCTTAGAAAATAAAAATCGGTACTCTCTTATACATAAGCAAAAATAAAAAATGTTCCATTTTATTCCATTAGAGATTTTTCCTCTCGTGATATGTCTGTATAATAAATATCCTATAATGTAATATATAAAACATAACTCTGGATAAAATTCTTGTTTATATATTGTAAAATACCTACAAAGTTTGCGAAATACTGTCGTAAATACGTCTTACTATGTACAATTTTTGGACGAAAAAATATTTCCATATTCCATAACACAATATTTATATGTCTTCTGTTATGCTATCCTTTACGCTCCTGAACATGCTATAAACTGCTTTTTTTCTACCCCACTATGGTTTCAAATATAAATTCTGGCATGTATTTAAATTTAAATTGGATGAACATATTTATACAACATTGTGGTGAAAAGAGAAATATTTTTCAGGATATCTTTGCTTATGAAATGACTGGAGAAAATCTACATGGGGGGACAATAATAAAACATATTTGCTCAATATACTGCTTCTCGAAAATGCGCAATTTTAAAATATTTTTTTATTATTATTAATGTAAACAGAGTGACAAGTGGTCAGATAACAACTCATTCAAAAAATATATTAAATACCAGTATTTTATTAGTCTTTTCTAGCACACTGTGCCGAAACCCAAACACATCTAATCTTGATTCCAAACTTACAAACGGCATCAATAATATTTTTTATAAAATTTTGCTTTTATAATGTAAACTTAAATTGGGGAGTTTTAATTTCGAAAAATATCGTTTGCAAATTCCGGTGTCAGGCGATAAATTCTCATTTTACCAAAAAAATTTGTCCATGCCGGAAACGGATAAAAAGAAATTCGCCTTCTTTAATATCTTTATATTACTCGAATTATTTACTATAAGAAAATATTGGTAGTGTCCTCTTGTTTTGACTATGTCTTTACCTTACCATTCGACATCCTGGTAAAACAAAAGTCTCCGCATGCACCGCACAACTTAAACATATTTAATCCTTTTCTGTCGAGATGTGACTCTCACTCACCACTAGTTTTGTTTCAGTAGAATCTTGATTATCTGGAGAAATTGGGAACGACCCTACTTCGGATAATCGAAATTTTCGGACCATCGAGAATTCATCAATAATCATCTAGTTTAATATGTCGTATCGTCATTGTACTGTTATTATGACTTATTTTAACTTTTAAATACTAAATTAAAATTATGAATGAAAGTAAAGTTATGAATAAAAGATTCTTTGCACTTCTTTACAATCAGAGGATGCAATAACATTCAATTGTTATGGGATTCAGCAGTATGACCTTCAAAATTTCGAAACTTTTTTTTTTTCGTTTAGAACAGGGTTCTTTGAAAGTGGGGAAGAGTACATTCATACTGAGAATTGAAATTGCGAGAAGGAACTCTAAAAAAAGAATTCCAAAATATTTATCTGCACTCGTAGTTTAGAAAAGACGGGTTGCATACAAAAGGAATGTGGGGGGAAAAAAACCCTTTAAAATGAATGTTTGTTGAGAAAAAATTTTGGATGATAATAGAAAGTGAAAAAAAGTTTAGAAGAAACCGACTTCGGTTAACGGAGAGTTTCGATTAATCGAGATTCGGATAATAGAGGTTCCACTGCAGTTGTCAGGTGTTCCTTGTGAATAGGAACGCCAAATGGATACCACAAGTACCTTACATTTATTTTGCCGTGTTTTATCACAGATTATTCGGCCATTAGATAAGGCGAAGAAAGTTAGTTTAAAATACTGGTGAGCATTTTGGAGCTCCCATTTAAGCAGAATACTAGTAGTCAGTTAGAATCCTTATCGAGTGCAAAGGGTTAAACATACACTTTTGCATTGAAAATCAGCAACGATCTTCTTTTATATATAGTTTAAAATAACATAGTGTTCCAGAAATTATGCGAATATTAATAAATTATATTTGCTGTGTTAAATATCTCGACAGCGTGAAATTTTTTTAAAATCAATTATAATTGAATCCATGCCAGTTTATTTATTATCTTCAGAAGGGAAAGTGGGATGTGTTACATTCCTAGTTCATTCACAGACATACTCAAAGGAATTCTGTAAAAAAAAATGAGGATGCGAAAAAATAGTTAATGGTGTGTTTTATTCAGATTACACTACATTAACAATGTTCTCTGGTGTACCGTTATTTTCCAGATCAAATACTATTATTTTTCGAAATATAAATAAATTAATAAATCTAGTTCAAATGCCCGAAATTTAGCTTTATTCTAGAAAATAATGGTATGGAAAAATTTTCCGGTCTTGATTTTTTCTGCTTATAGCAGCCTTTTTATGTGAATTCGTAAATATGAATGTACGTGGCACCTATAGTTGTCATTCAATCCGTCCGTCTGTTCGAATATAACAACGCAAAAACTAACTAACCGAATCGTTTCATATTTAAAATATATAATTATTACATAATGTTTTCGAGTCATTTCAAATTTTATGAAATTCGGTTGTATAGTTCAATTACAGGGACAATCAAAAGTAATCAGTTACATTAAGTTCAATGGGAAAAATAGTTTCAAGTGCATTTTAATAGCGTTACACACTTTTGAACATAATAAAATAAGTATGCATCTATGAAGTATATGCTGAAATATACATTCTGCACAACCTGTGATACAAAAAATACTTATTATTAATTTACAGGAACAAACAAAAATATTCCATTACATAATAATAAATGGGGAAATATTGCTTGGGGCGCGATTTAAGTATTAAACTATTTGAAATTTGATGGGATTTTTATAAGTTGCTGAAGTAATAAAAAGTTATTTCCTATATAACTGAAAGCAGATAGCATTTACAGGGACACAGAAAAGATTTCGGATACCAAACTGTACCCGAAGTACTGTAAAATATAACACAAAGACCTGAATATTTTAAAAACTTTGTTATAGAACGCACGCACCTCATTTGCTACATTTGACGCGCAATTTGCAACTAGTTTTTATTAGTAATAGTGTGAAAAAAATCAATTTAACGCATAACATTTCTTTCTAAATATATTTTTGATTACACAAGTTGACCACAGATAGATACAAATATATGTGATTTATGGATATGCAGTTACAATTACTGCTAAACTAATAAATGCGTATTTTCGAAATGAAAAAAAAAACCTTTAATTTTATAAACCTTCATTCATTAAGACATTCGCTCATTAGCTTCTTGTGAAGAAACAAAGAAAAATGCTTGAATATTAAAACTTTTTTAACATCCGTAATATAATCAGCACTGAGTAATAAATTTATAAGGGACGCATATACTCTAAATTAATGTTAGTTTTTTTTATGGTTTAAGTAACTCAATTAGCTGCTGCCTTGAAATAAATTGTCCTACTTATTAAAAGTGTCATAAACAGCACAAAGCAGGATATTTTTTAATTCCCTTTTTGCCTCCCAGAAAGCTGAAATAATTCTTATGAATTATGTTTCTGAATCTAATTTATTTTGTAAAATATTTCATATTATCTTGACTATACGGTGTTTATTTTTATTTTTTAAGTAAAATAATTAATAACATTTTTTTTTTCTTTTTTTAAGTAGATTAAATGAAATTTGATATTTGAATCAGATTTTACTATGTATACTCTATGGCAGCCAACTACTACGCCTATTTAAAGACAAATAAACATATCGCAAACAGAAATTTTAGTATATAATTAACAATATGGAGTGTAATACGTAACATTGAATATATTTGGCATACATTTTATGCTAATTTTTTTGTGGTTCAAAATATGTTTATGTGATTTGAATAGGCATAGAAGTTGGCAGCTCACATTCTCTATTCTCTAAATATGTTCTATAATCTTTTATATTTGAAAAAAGGAGGGAAGATATTAAAATTATATTATAGAAAGTTTCCGAATCTCCGGCTTTTTGGATATCAGTATTTTAGTTCAGAAAATATTCTTTTAGTTAAATAGAACATTTGGGCTTTTTTGTGAAAAATTACAGTGTTTTATTCAACGTTGAAACTGGGCTTACATTTTAGCATTCATTTTGTTGAATTTTGCAACAGAATAAGTACACCTTATGCATAGCTGCGAACTTTACACATTTTTGCTACCACTAAAATTGTATAGAGATTTTCTATTTGTTTAATTATGTAATTTCTACGGTTAAAGAAGATAATATGTACTATAATTTTTTGTAGTAGGAAAAGTGCGTAAAAGTTGGCAGCTATGCCTTATGTGAAATGTATTGTCAGCATAGCCTGCTTGTCCTGATGTTCACTTAAACAAATCTTTATTCATTGCAATTAAAAGCATCAGATTAATTGTCTGAAAGAGATCTACTGTCTTTACTAAAATTTTCAGACTTCCATCTGCGCTAGAGATAGTTCACTAACCATCGCCAAAACATATACAAAGCTAAATTTTCTTTTAGTAATAGTAGTGTTGAAAAATTCTTTTTCTAAATATACTTTTGAGTGCAAAAAAATGATCTCAGGGAGATAAAAATGTCTGCTACGTATGGATATATAATCACAATTACTGCTAATCTAATAAATGTATATTTTCGAAAAGGAAAACAAAATCTTTTAATTTTATAAACCTTTGCTTTATTAAGATATTCGCTCATTAGCTTCCTGCAATGAAAAATGTTTGAATATTAAATCTTTTTTAGCGCTCGTAATATAATCAACGCTGAATAAAAAATTTATCAAGGATGCATATATACTAAATAAATGTTAGTTATTTTGCTTGTTTAAGTAAATTAATTAGCCACTTTCTTGAAATAAATTGGTCTCCTTATTAAAAGTGTCATAAACAACGCAAAACAGGATTTTTTTAAATAAAATTTTCTCTTTACCTTTCTGAAAACTGAAGAAATGCATATGAATTACGTTTCTTAATTTAAATTATTTTATGAAATATTTCATACTATCCTGACTATTCGTAGTGCATAATGCGTATTTTTCATGCCACCTTGAAAAAATATACAGTCGGCTCTCGTTAATTCGAACTCGTAGGGACCACAAGAAATGTTCGAATTATCCGAAGTTCGAATTATGGAAAGTATGAAATGACAACATACTTAATATGGTACTATTGCAAAAAAATTAATGTTATAGTGGTTTTTTTTATTATGTTTGCTATTATCAGAAAATGACTTAATAATAAATTATAATGATAAATACATAAACTAATTAAAAGATTAGAAACAAGCACAATGAAATTAAAAATTGAAGCGTCACTGATGGACAGATGGGGCACTTAGAAAGTGGATATCAAATGTGCGGGCTTATATGTATACTTGTTCGGAACAATTATCACAAAAATCAAAAAAGATAGTTGTTCAAATGATCTGAAATCCGTGAGAAAGAAAGAAAGAATTAAAATTCGGAATGCTCATTAGTTCGAATTAAACGATGTCAAGAGAAAATGAGTTCGAATCAATGAAAAAGTTTAACGTTATTCTGCCATTGAAAATTTCGGGACTTCATGTTTAGTTCGAATTAAGCAAAGATTCGAATTAACGAGAATCGACTGTATCTGTTCACTAAGCTGCAAATTGCACTTCAATAGAAGTGTTACTTAAATCTATATAATTCTACAAATACAATGCAATTTTAAAATGCATTTTTATGATTATTATTCTCATTATAAAAAAATTTATGTCATTTTGGAAATAATTATTATTTTTAGAATTTTTAAAAAATTGATGATAAGACAATATTACAATTTTGGACCTTTACTCGGCGGTCAGGGGGTTAATAGCATCAGATTAAATATCTAAAGGCCAGCTACTGTCTTCACCGCAATTTTCAGACTTCTAGGTACACTAGAGTTCACTAATCATACCCAATACGCATTCAAAACTAATTTTTTTTTTGTATTAATAGTGTGGAAAAATATTTTTAACACATATTTCTTTCCAAATTTATTTTTGAGTGTTTTACTTGATCTCATAGAGATAAAAATATCTGTAATGTATGGATCACAAATCTTAAATCACAATCACTACTATTCTAATACCGTAATTTTGCGTGTATACGCCGCAGTTCATTTAAGTCTTTTCAAGACCAGAAACTTTATTGTATAAAATTTCTATTGTAAAAGTAAGATAAATGCTAAGTCACATTTTATTAAAAATAAATTCCGGGGGGGAAATCGACTTGTCTTAGGTGCGGCGGATATGCGCGAAATTACGGTAAGTATATTTTTAAAATGAGAAACATCTTTTAATTTTATAAATTTTTATTTTATTAAGACAGTCACTCATTAGCTTTTTGAAAGAAAAAAATGCTTGAATACTAAATCTTATTTAACACCCGTAATGTAATCAGTGCTGAGTAATAAATTTACAAGGAATGCATAGCATATTCATAGTACCCGCAAAGAAACTCTTCGGGAGGGTTGAATTCTGATAGGGATAGGCCGACGCGTTTTCACGTAACTTGGCGATAATTATACTTGGCGTAGCTATAGACGCTTCCGTCGAGTTTGATTTCCTTCGGAGCCGAGTACAAAATAAACCGAGTACAAAGTAAAAATTTGTGTTTAAAAACTTTTAAAGAGTACAGCTTTCAGTAAGACACGTTCCATCCAATGCAATGCTGCAAGAGAAAAGTTACTTTGTACTCGGTTCGGAAGGAAATCGAACTCCTCGACGGAAGCATCTATCGCTCGCCAAGTATAATTACCGCCAAGTTATGTGAAAACGCGTCGGCCAATCCCTATCAGAATTCAATCCTCTCGAAGAGTTTCTTTGCGGATACTGTGAATATGCGAATGCATACATCCTAAATAATTGTTAGTGTTTTTTTCTTGTTGTTGTTTTTATTGTTTAAGTAACCAAATAAGCCGCTGCCATGAAATAAATTTGCCTCTTTAATAAAAATTTCAAAAACAGCAGAAAACGTGTTTTTTTTTACCTTTTAGAAAATTCAAAAAATTCTCATGAATTATGTTTCTTAATTCAAAATATTTCATATTATCCCGACTATGCGCTGTGTATAATCATATTTTTTACGTGAAAGAATTAATAATTTTTTTTAATTAGGAGAAATATATAAGTTTAATACATGTATCGGATTTCACTACCAGACCGACAAACTTGCAGAAGATAAAGGAGGCACAGAAATGATACTGAATCACATTGCAATGCAGGGTGAAACACGCCCTAGTTGCAAGTTATGGTTACAAAGCAATGTTGCGAGTGTGCGCTTGGTGTGCTTTCGGGTGTCCTAAAATTCACTAATCATTGCCAACACACATACAGAGATAATAATATAGGGTTAACATATAGAATTATAAGTAGCAATGTTGAAAAAAATTTAATACATAATATTTATTACTAAATATGGTTTTAATTACAAAAAGTGATCTCAGAGAGATAAAAATATACGCGACGTATGGATATATTATCACAATTACTGCTAATCTAATAAATGTATATTTTTAAAATGAATAATTTTTTTTTAATTTTACAAACCTTTTTTTTTATAAACCTTATTTTTTATTAAGACAATCGCTCATTAGCTTCTTGCGATCAGAATAAAAAAATATTTTAATATAAAATATTTTTTAACATCTTTAATAAAATCACCGCTAAGTAATAAATTTATAAGGAATGCATATACTCTAAATGTTAGTTTGTTGTTGTTGTGGTTTAAGTAACTCAGTTAGCTGCTGCCTTGAAATAAATATGCCTTCTTATTAAAATTGTCATAAATATCACAAAGAGAAAGTTTCTTTTTAATTTCCATTTTGCCTGAAAACTGAAAGAAATCTTATGAATTATGTTTCTGAATCTAATTTCTTTTATAAAATATTCCATATTATCAAGAGTGCACAAAATGATCTCAAGAAGATAAAAATTTTTGCGACGTACATATATCTAATTACACAATTACTACTAATCTAATAAATGTATGTTTTCAAAAAAAAAAAAAAAAATAAGAAAAAGAAATCTTTTAATTTTATAAACCTTTGATTTATTAAAATATTCGCTCATTATCTTCTTGCAAATAAAAACGCTTGAATATTAAATCTTTCATAACACCCATAATATAATCAGTGCTGAATATTGAATTTTTAAAGGATGCATATACACTATATTAAAATTATTATTATTATTATTATTTTGCTTGTTTAAGTAACTCAATTAGCTGCTGCTTTGAAATAAATTGGCCTCCTTATTAAAAGTGTCATAAACAACACAAAGCCGGTTTTTATGATTTTCTTTTTACCTCTCAGAAAACTGAGAGAATACGAACTGATATGAATTATGTTTCCGAATCTTACTTATTTAAAAAAAATATTTCATATTATCCCGAATATGCGCAGTGTATAATAGAATTTTTAAGTGAAAGAATTAAAAAAAATATTTTTTTTCTGAGCAGAAATAATTTTGTTTTGATTTATGTATCAGGTTTCACTATACAGGGTGTTTCACTACCATACCGACAAACTTGAGAAGATAAAGGAGGCCCAGAAACGACACTGTATCACATTGCAATGAAGGGTCCAAACCAACTTATTTGCGTGTTATGGTACAAAGCAATTTTGCCAATGTGCGCTAGGTGCGGTGCTAGGTGCACTAAAGTTCACTAACTATCGCCAGCACACATACAGAACTAACATACGGAGTTATAAGTAGTAATATTGAAAAACATATTTCTTTCTAAACATAGTTTTAAGTGCACATATTCATCACGAAGAGATACAAATATCCGCGACGTTTGGATATATATTCACAATCACTGCTAATCTCATAAATGTATTTTTTACAATGAAAAAAAATCTTTTAATTTTATAATACTTTGTTTTATAAAGGCATTCGCTCATTAGCTTCTTGTTAATAAACATGCTTGAATATTAAATCTTTTTTAACACCCGTAATATAATCAGCGCTGAGTAATAAATTTATAAAGGATACATATACACTAAATTAATGTTAGTTTTTTTTTTGTTGTTGATGTTGTTTAAGTAACTCATTTAGTCACTGCCTTGAAATAATTTGGTCTCCTTATTAAAAGTGTCATAAACAACACAAAGGAGGGTATGTTTTAATTTCCTTTTTAACTTTCAGAAAACTGAATGAATTCTCATGAATTATGTTTCTTAATCTAATTTATTTTATAAAATATTTAATATTATCCTGACTATGTTCTGTGTATAATCATATTTTTAAGTAAAAAAAAAAAATTAAATTAGAACTAATTAATTTTTATATGTGTGTTAGATTCAACTATAAGGGGTTTCACTACCAGACAGATAAAATTGCAGAAGATAAAGTAGGCACAGAAAAGACACTGAATCACATTGTAATGCAGGCTGCAACATGCCCTAGTTGCGAATTATGGTACAAAACAAGACAAGGTTGCCAGTTTACGCTAGGTGCACTTCTAGGTGCACTAAAGATCACTAACCATACAGTGTTATAAGTATTCATGTTGAAAAAAATTAACGCATAATATTAAGCTATTGCATAGCTTTTAACGCGGGCTTTGAGCGAAGCGACCGAATCTAGAAATTCCGTAACGAGAAAACGTAACATTTCCGTAACGAAAAAAACCTAACACTTCGGCTAACGCCGTTTCAGTTCGGCAAACTTCGGCACGGTATCCTTTATCAGACATTGACGTGGTACTTTTCAGATATTAGGATATCAAGTCTCAAACTTATGTTTCTTATGATCTAATTTTCATAACGCGGCCAAATTTTGTTTGGTAATTTATTATGAGACAGTGTTGATTTTTGGTGACAGGAGACCCCCCCCCCCCCCCACCGTGAGGGTAGAAAAATTTAAAATTCTTATAACTCGCGATCTAACTTTCGTAGCGCGGCCAATTTTGTTTCGTAGTTTATTATGAGGCGGTGTTAATTTTTGGTGACAGGAGACTCCCCACGGTGAGGGTCGAAAAATTTAAAATGCTTATAACTCGCGATCTAATTTTCGTAGCTCGGCCAGATTTTGTTTGGTAATTTATTATGAGACGGTGTTAATTTTTGGCGACAGGAGACCCCCCAAGGTGAGGGTCGAAAAGTTTAAAATGCTTATAATTCGCGATCTAATCTTCGTAGCGCGCCTAATTTTGTTTGGTAATTTATAATGAGGCAGTGTTACTTTTTGGTGACGGGAGACCCCCCACGTTGAGGGTCGAAAAATTTAAAATGCTTATAACTCACGATCTAATTTTTGTATCAAGGCCAAATTTTGTTTGGTAATTTATTATGAGACTGTTAATTGTTGGTGACAGAAAACCCCCCACAGTGAGGGTCGAAAAATTTAAAATGCTTATAACTCGCGATCTAATTTTCGTAGCGCGGCCAAATTTTGTTTGGTAATATATTATGAGACAGTGTTAATTTTTGGTGACAGGAGACCCCCCCCCCTCACGGTGAGGGTCGAAAAATTTAAAATGCTTTTAACTCGCGATCTACTTTTCGCAGCGCGGCCAAATTTTGTTTGGTAATTTATTATGAGACAGTGTTAATTTTTGGTGACAGGAGACCCCCCCCCCCACCGTGAGGGTCGAAAAATTTAAAATGCTTATAACACACGATCTAATTTTCGTAGAGCGACCAAATTTTGTTTGGTAATTTATTAAGCTATTGCATAGCTTTTATCGCGGGATTTGAGAGCGGCGACCGAATCTAGGTATTCTGTAATGAGAAAAAATCCTAACACTCCGGCTAACGACGTTTCAGTTCGGCAGACTTCGGCACGGTATTCTTCGATAGACTTCGGCAGACATTGACGCGGTATTTTTGCATAAGTTGATAAAAAATGCTATACAATAGCTTTACCGCGGCAGTCCCGAGTGCCACACACATTTTTTTTTTTTCTAAATAGTTTTTGAGTGCTTAAAATAATCTTAGAATAATAAAAATATCTCCAACCTCTCGATATACAATGAGAATTATTGCTAATCTAATAAATATATATTTTTTCAAAATGAAAAATATCCTTTAATTTTACAAAACTTTCTTTTATTAAGTCATTTTCTTATTAGCTTCTAGGGAAGAAATAAAGACAAATGCTTGAAGAATAAATATTTTTAACATCCGTAATATAATAAGCGCTGAATAATAAATTTATAAGGGGTGCATATACCGTAAATTAGTGTTAGTTTTTTCGGTTGTTTAAGTAACTAAATTAGCTGCCGCCTGGAAATAAATTGGCCTCCTTATTAAATAAGTCATAAACAGCACAATATAGGAGTTTTTTAAATGTCCTTTTTAGCTTTCAATAAATTGAAAGTTTACTTATGAACTATGTCTTTTAATTTAAATTATTTTATAGAACATTTTATATTATCCTGACTATGCGCTGTGTATAATCGTATTTTTTAAGCAAAAGAGTTAATAACATTCATCTTTTTTATTTAAGCAGAAATAATTAAGTATAATATATGCATCAGATTTCACTATATACGTTCTCTAAATATCTTCTAATCTTTTATATTTTGAAAAAAGAGGATATGTGAATTATGTTATGCAAAGTTGCAAAATCTGCGGCTTTTGCTTATCTGCTTATGTGTAATACACTGTAAAACATTTGTGTAACGTTACTCCATAAAATTGGTATAAAAATGGTGGCAAATGCTGCCTCCAATTTCACGGAGTAATTTTTTTCACATATGCAATGGTGTAATTTAAACATATATTACTGGTGTAACATTACAATGTTACACCAGTTTTAACGGTTAAAATACTCCATAAAATTGGAGGCAGCAATGCTGCCACCAATTTTACGGAGTAACGTTTCCACAAATGTTTTACAATGTAAGCGATTGGAACCAGTCCTTAATCCAGTCCTCGATGATTTAAAAATCACCTTCTAGAAGGTAAAGATTTGTAAAGGAATTTATATTATATACATAAAAGTTACATTGTATCTTTTATTTACAAATTTCAAGAAAAGTTTAAATTTAAACAATCTTGTGTAAGTTATTCTCCATAGTTTAGTAATTAACAGGAATTTCTCAAATGTAAGATTCCCTTATTAGAATGAACAGAAATAACCGAAATAATAATGCCATACGCAAGGATATCTCAATGTTGATAATACGGTTAAAAAATTTTAAGCTGCATTTTTACTTACCCATCATACGTAGTATAGGGTAAGTCTTGCAATCGTTTTGAAAATTGAAAAAAAAAATTTGACGGATTTATACGTTTTAGATAGTAGAGATTCCGAAAAACATATTTTTAGAAAAAAAATTTTGCCGTCCGTCTGTCTGTCTGTCAGTCTGTCTGTCTGTAAACACTCTATCTTCCGAAAAAATTGAGATAGAGACTTGAAATTTTGTATGTAGTTAGTATGTAAGAATGGGACGAAGCCTATTTAATATCAGCAACCTCGAATATCTGGAACTATTTTTTTCGGACTCTCGAAAAATTCGTTCTGATGAAAGGTATATAAAAATTTTCGAATTTTTTTGTTCTAAGGAATGGACGTAAAAGGCAATAAAATAACACACATTTTGCATACAGAACGAAGTAAATCGAATTATTAGTTGCCGAGATATTTGTAATCCTTTTTTCTACATTCTTCGATTTTTCAAGACCCTGTATTTCATTCAAATTTCAATTCAGAGGTATATTTTAATTGAAAATGAGACGCTTAATCCAACGCAGTAAATTGTTAGTTTATATTATTATTATTTTTTGAGTTATAAGGATCTTTCTTTTACGCAGTTCGGTATTTACTTGAGTAGTTTGGCGTTTTATATAATTTGTCGAAATTGGTACATAAGCAATTCATTAATAGAGTATTACTATGTATATTAACAATATTTAAATTTTGTTTTGGAATTGCAGTGCATTGTATAAATATTTTTCACATGTTTTATTTTCATATGCCTATCCATGATGGGTAAGTATTACGGTGGCCTCCAACGACTAGTCTATATTTACAATTATTTAAAATATGTAATTAAAACTTTCTTTTGATATGTATGATTAAACAATTAAAAATGCTTTTTTAAACAATGCTGCTTTAACAGATAATACATTTTATGTCTAGAAATATACTGCAGACAGTACTTCTTTACAAAATTCTATAGTCAATACTAGTTAGAAATATATAGAAAATACTGCTTAAAGAATTCTGCAGAGAGTCGTTTTAAGACAATACTGCTTAATCTCAAAGTACTAGCGTTAAAATATACTTCAGACAGTACATATAAGACATTAGTCCAAAAGTTTGCCTCTCTTTTATCAACTTCTTTTTATTATGTAATCAAATTTAACAGTAAAATTTGTTGTAAGATGCAATCAATTCATCCTATCAAGATGTTATTTTTTCCTAAAATTGATGTTTTCCGTAATTTCCTAAAGTATAGCTTTTTCATCTGTAATAAAAATATTTGTTTCCCATAAGGGACAATCGTTGCATTCAATAAATCCATGATAAATATGATAAATAGTTATTTATCTTCAATCAGAAGAGTAATTAATTAGAATAAAAATCATAAAACGTATTTCTATGAAAATATAAACATTTATTTCTGTTAATTGCTCAATTCTGAATGTTTCATTAAGTGCATAACCAAAGCCAATAAAAAACTAATTAATTCCCGAGTAAAAATAATTAATTCATCAGTTAATATATAATATGCAAATTTCAAAAACAGCGTATTCGAAATTAGAAATATAAGTTTTTTCAGGAATGATATTTGTAGAATAATTTTTGAAAAATTATATTTGCATATGCTGTATAAAAATTTTGTTACTGTTAACAGCATTGTGTTATAAATTATAAATATAAAGCATCGGATTAAAATAATTAATTGCTTCTTATGTAAACACTATTTAAATCACTATAAATGTTATTTAAGTCCTAATTAAAACTAAAAAAATAAATTAGTAGTAAAAGAATTTTAAAAGGCCGTGATAAGATTATTGAAAAAAAAATATGCTTTCATCAAGGTGCAATTTTATTATTTGAACATTTCCTGATGTTAATAGTCATAATATATTTTATTTAAAGGAATTATAATGGGAATTTCGACGGACAAATCTGTATCTAAGAAATTAAATAAAATGAAATATGTGACCAAATGGATATTATATTATTTTAAAATTTACTATATTTTATTCTAAGTAACTCATAGAAAGTATTTATTGTTTTTCAATCTCTTCAACCTCGAAGTTAAAGCTAGTAAAATCTCAAGTAGCTGAATTTCAAGTTTGATGAAAATCCGTGAAATATTTTTTGAGGCAGAACTATTGCAAAATCTTAAAGGAAAATCAACATAACAGTGCCACATGTTGAGAGATGTACACAAAAAACTAATCATGATCAATTTTTTATAAGATACTAACTTAATTTGAAACTTGATCAAAATCCATGCATTAATTCTTGAGATATATTCATTGTAAAATCGTGAAAAATGCTGATTTGAAGCACCATCTGCATGGCGATTTATTCAAAAACTAAACAACATTAATCTGTATCAAGGACTTGTATTTGACGTTTTAGAAAATTTCGTGCTTTAGTTCTTGAGGCAGCGCCACCTGTTGCGATTTGCACCAAAACGTAATCCGCACTATGTTATATAAAGTACTAACAAAATCTAAAGTTTTATGAAAACTCATGCACTTGTTCTTGTCGTAAGACTATCGTAGAAATTGTGACTAATGCAGTATGGCAGCGCCATCTTTTGAACGATAAGCACAAAAACTAATTAGATTTAGTGTATATCAAGGTCTAATAGATTCTAAAGTTTTATGGAATTCTGTGTGTTAGAGTTCTATGCGCAGATAGAGTATCCAGATTTTTTTTTTTTAATTTTGAATGCAGACAGACAGACTCACAAACTCACAGACAGACATTTTGTAAACACACGTTTTTGAGGTTCCCTGATTCCTAAAACATGTAAATCCGTCGAAAACCGGATTTTCAAATTTTTCACGAATCCAACACTTTCTTCTTGTAAAGATAGAAGAAAGTAATAAATCTATAGATAAAAATTGCTTATTTTTACGTACAAATCCTGCCATCAATAAATCACAAGGAAATATTCTGAATCTGATATTTTATGACAGTGGTTCCCAACCTGGGATACGTGTATATCTGAGGGTACTTGGCGGTTTTGCTGGGGTATGTGAAAATAATATCAGTAACTATGGAAATCATACAAATGATTAGTAAAGTCACAAAAATATTAGAAAACAATATAATTTGTATCAATTTATTAAATGGTTGTGACTAGAATGTTATTAATGTAAAAAAGCATATTTAAGTTAGTTATGAAAAAATTACGAAAAATGGGGGTGCACCGAAACAAGAAGTCTAAGAAATAGGTACGCGGACAAGTTAAAAACTAGTCGTTGGGGGCCACCGTAATACTTACCCATCATGGATATGTATATGGAAATAAAACATGTGAAAACTATTTATATAATGCATTGCAATTCATAAACAAAATTTAAATATTGTTAATATACATAGTAATGCTATATTAAAGAACTGTTGATTACCAATTTCGACAAATTATATAAAACTCCAAACTACTTAAGTAGTACCGAACTGCGTAAAAGAAACATCCTTATAACTCCAAAAATAATAATTCTATTAACTAAATATTGACTGCGTCGGATTAAACGTCTCATTTCCAATTAAAATATACCTCTGAATTGAAATTTGAATGAAATACAGGGTCATGCAAAATCGAAGAATGTGGAAAACAGGATTACAAATATCTCGGCAACTAATAATCCGATCGACTTCGTTTTATATGCAAAATGTGTGTTATTTTATTGCCTTTTATGTCCATGCCTTAGAACAAAAAAATTCGAAAAAATTTATGTACCTTTCAACAGAACGAATTTTCGAGAGTCCTAAAAAAATAGTTCCGGATAATCGAGGTTGCTGATATTAAATAGGCTTCGTCCCATTCTTACATACTAACTACATACAAAATTTCAAGTCTCTATCACAATTTTTTCGGGAGATAGAGCGTTTACAGACAGACAGACGGACGGCAATTTTTTTTTTCTAAAAATATGGTTTTCGGAATCTCCACTATCTAAAACGTGTAAATCCGTCAAAATTTTTTTTTCGATTTACAAAACGATTGCAAGACTTACCCTATACTACGTATGATGGGTGAATAAAAAAGGTAAGGAAGCGCTGTTTTTGGCCATTGTCGATTCTAGTTTCACGTTTATCAAACTAAAATTACTAAGCTCCGAAAAAATTAATCTAATTATCAAACTGTAACATTAATAAGAACTTCAAAGCTTTAAGAAAAACACTAGGCACAGAAAAAGACTCGGATAATTGTAAAGTTTATGGGAGTGTTCTTTTCAAATATCTCGCTAAAATTTTAATATTTTCACATGATTTTTTTTTTTTTTTTTTTTTTTTTTTTTTTTTTTGCATAGGACAGCCAAGGACGATCTAAAATCGGCCTAATTTTTACTTTTTCAATTTTGGTTTCATATATTTTTTAATTACTTTAAATTTCAAAACCGGTTTAAACCGGTTCTGAAATTGAAACTATCATAATATAAAAAATATGTAAGCAAAATCCAAAAAATAAAAACTAGGTCAGTTGTGAATCGTCCTCCGCAATCTCATGCAAAAAAAAAAAAAAAAATAATAATAATAATGCCAAAATATTAAAATTTGATCGAGATATTTGAAAAGAGAGCTCCCATAGATTTTACATTATCATCCGGGTCTTTTTCTGTGATATTTTTGTGTCGTATTTTTTTTCTTTTTATGATTCAGATATTCTAAATGCTTTGTCTAAGAAGAATTTCACTCTCTACAAGAAATCAAATTGTCGTTTACATAAAAGATAAAATAATTTTCTAAAAAAATAACAACATATTTCATAAAAGATTACTTTATTGATCGAAAATTTGTCTAAAGCTATTAAATTATGTCCTATACACATCACTGTCATTTTAAACAAACGAGTACTTGTTTGTGTATGTTATTGTAAACTTATTTAATAAAAAACTGTTTTAAATCTATTCTGGTCTTTATTTTATAGTTCATATAATCTTACTACAATTTGCTGAAAAATTTGCTTACAAAAATTCGAATATCGTTTTTGAATTCTTATCTTTAGGCAAAAATGTCAATGCATAAAATTTCAATATTTCTTGTGTCTCATTTTTTTCTTTTTTAAAAAAAAAAATTCATATATTCTAAAGGTCTCTAAGAAGAATTTCCTTCTCTCAAGATGCCAATTTGTCGTTTATATAAACCACAAATTTTCCTGTTTAAAAATCATATCTGGTCTTTATTTTATAGTCCATATAATCTAACTGAAATTTGCTGCAAAATTTGCTTCCAGAAAATCGAATATCGTTTTTGAATTCTTATCTTTAGGCAAAAATGCCAATGCATAAAGTTTCAATATTTCTTGTGTCTCTTTTTTTCTTTTTATAAATTCAGATATTCTAAATGATTTCTCTAACAAGAGAACTGCAAGAAGTGTAAGTCACCGATTTTGACGAAAGTGGTATCGTTGGAACGATCTCATCGAGAGCAGTAAAAAACGCAATGGAACTACCAGTCGCAAATGAGCCGTTTTCGAGATATCGTCAATTTATGTCATGTAATTAGTGCATACATAATGGGGGACCGCAAAAAATTTTAGTCTCGATTTTAACGAAAGTGGTATCGTTAAAAAAGATATTATCATGAAGGAGAAAAAACTCAATACAACTACCCGTCGGAAATGAGCCGTTTTCGAGATATCCGATAATTTATGTCACGTAGCTAGTGCATACTGTTCTAGTGCACACTTAATCAGGGACCGCAAAAAGTTGTTTCCTCGATTTTGATGAAAATGGTGTTGTTGCAAAGATATTATTGTGAGAAGTAAAAAACTCAATGGAAGTAACCATCTGAAATGAACCATTTTCGAAATATCCAACAATTTATGTCACATATTGCAATTTCTCAGCAGTGTGCATTAGTAATGCGACACAAATTATCGGATATCTCGAAAACGACTCATTTCCGACGGGTAGTTCCATTGAGTTTTTTACTGCTTTCGATGAGATCTTTTCAAAGATACCACTTTCGTCAAAATCTGTGACTTACACTTCTTGCAGTTCCCAAGTAAGAAGAATTTCTATCTCTACAAGAAACCGATTTGTCGTTCATATAAACGATAAAATAATTTTCAAAAAAGAAATAAATGTCTCAATTTGACTGAATAGACTCTTTGACTATCACAAATTGAAAGATGTGAATGAAAACTAAGATAACTAAAAACATATTTCGTAAAAAATCGAACTTTCAATGCTTTTCGGAATAAACATAATGACATGCAAATTGATCTCCATTATTCGCTGCTTTGTTTCTTACGCCGCACCTGATGTAAAACCACGGAGTTAACAATCCTATTTTGAAACCGGAGAGAGATGGAAAAAAAATGGAATTTACAAAGTTGTAGAGCATTATCGATTTAGAACGAAAAGTCACCATGTGTACATTAATACGAAGAACAGAACGGATAAAACACATATTTGTTTTTTCGTGATTTCTTACACTGCGACGTAACAAAACGATCCTAGAAAGAAAAAACAATTAGTTTTAACATTTTACCTTTAATTTAGATGTTGAATCTTCTCATCATCAGCTGCAATGCACATTTGTTCCATAGATAATCATTTCTCATTTCGTTCAAGTTTTGAGACGAAACATTGAAGATAATCAACAACAACAACAGAACAAACGTGGGTTTTAACTGCTATATTCTTCGCATTAATGTTCACAGTGTGTCTTTTTGTACTAAATCGATAATGCTCCACAACTTTGTAGATCATTTATACCGACAGGCGGAAACACAGACAATCACCTCATCGAGTTCGCAGATAAAAACCTAGGATTAGGTAAATATCGATTCACATATTAAAACACAATTGGTTTGCCAAGTTATAGCTTGGCGAAAAGCGCCCAAAAAACCAGATTTCAGCTGTTGACTCATATGTTTATTATCATGTTTTCCTGCTTCCAATCCTCCATAATTTTCATACTTTTGGGTGCAATAAAACACAATGATAAACTTACGAGTCAACCGCTAAAATCGGATTTTGAGATTTTTTTTCTAACAAGATATGACTTAGCAGACCGATTGAACTTTAATATGCGAATCAATATTTAAATAATCCTACATTATCATGCGTAAACTCGATGAAGTGATTTCTATGCTGTCGCCTGCCGTTCTATTTTTCTTTCGCTATCTCTTCCCATCTTTGAAATAAGAATGCTAGTTCCGCAACTTCCCACCAGGTGACGCCGAGGGGATTTTCATTCAGTAGCGCATGACAATTTCACTATGACTAGATCTCACATTTATGACTATAGCCCTTGAACTTCAGAAATTATTGGGATGACGACGGACTTTGATGGGCATAAAGTATACTAATTAAAATGTGACAAGTAGAAAAATTAAACTAGCCCGCGAGTAGTCGCGACTTTTTTCACAACGTCATTAGTCGCGCTCGGTCTTTTCGCCACTGGCCCCCCCGCAAACCAAATATGTAAAATAAGAAATATTTTTCACCTAATATACGAAAATAATATTTCAATAAAGATATAAATTTGCAGTTTTCTTAAATTATGCATTTTATTCATGTGATCTGGAGTAATCGGAAAAAGTAAAAATGAACTGACATTAGTAATTGTTACATAGACCTTTTCGCAAATTTCAACTTTGTTTCTAAAAATGTACCTGAAAGAAAAACAGAGGTATCCTGTTACTTCACTAAAGTGGTCGAGAAAGCTTCAAAGACAGCTACATGGTAGATCTCCGCTGTATTTGTAATGTGATGCAAGTTAGGATAAGATAAGTTACACGGGCGGCGAAAAGACCGACACGCGACTACTGACGGGCTAGAAATGAAATTTAATGTGATAAATTTCGAAACATGATTCCGAAGTCCTACTTATAATCTTTGCACCAAATTCGCGTTTCATTGCAAATTTTTTTGCCAGTTTCAGTTTTTATTTCTATTTATTTTACTAGGGGGGCTCCGCCCATAGCTCGCTACGCTCGCCAACCCCCCGCGTAATCGTTTCGCGATTCCAAGCTGTAGGCTACCCCTGCTTGCTGCGCTTGCCAATACCCCATGGAATCGCTTCGCGATACCTTATGTTCCATACACTGTTAAATCAACGCATGTTTGTTGCAACGCACTGCCCTGCTTGTATAGAAAATGGTTACTTGGCCGTGAAATGGAGCTTTCTCATTGGTTGGAATAGAGATATTATATACAAGCGTTGGAGTGCGTTGCAACAAAATGCAGCAGATTTTTAACAGTGTCACTCAATTTTGGAATTCATCCCTCTCCTCGTTTGTCGAAGCATAGACGGAGCCCTTTCCTGATTGGTCTATTAGACTCATGGAAGGTGTGGTCCACCCGGACGCGTTATTTCCGGCAACCTTACACATCAGCATCATTCCAGGAGTCATTCCTGGAGATTTGTTTAAGGCTAGTTTCTTTTTACTATAGAAGGATTTATTTATTTATTTATTGGTACTTCTTGTTTATCCTGTCAACCAATTTCGCCAAATTGTACACATCGCCAAACTAATAATCAGATTACACATATTGACATAATTTTTATTTTAAATAACGAAAAAAGAAATGAATTAATCAAGCATTGACAAAAATACAAATACAGTGGGATTAAAAATCACTAGATGACGTTTTAAACACATGTATCACATTTAACCCTTTCCGACACAGAGCAAATTCATTGCTTAAGTGTTGAAATAAATGACAGACACAGGAATTTTAAAAGAACTTTATTTGTAAATATGAAAACGCGATATTTCCCGGATTCAATAAACCGTAATTTTCTTAAACAAAATTCCGGTGTCAATGCAGCGTTTGGGAATTAAAATCAAGTGGTACATCCATGAAACTACCGCCGCGCAAGGGGTTAATGTGATTGATAGTTACATTCACGATCATCCATTATTGGCATTTAATCTTATAGTACTTGAAGATAGATTTTGGGTGACGGAATAATAAAGTAGTACTTTATTTTAACAACAAACAGTACACTGTCTGTGAGAGACTTTCTTGGTGGAATTTGTGGGTATATAAATATACTTAGCAAATGTCAAGCAGGCAGTTTCTTCGTTTGGAGACATCTTTGAGCTGTCAAAAGAGTCTGTGAAATGCTTGATAAAACAGTTTGTGAATTTCACAAAAAATATGAAAAGCTAATGCCATTTATTAACACCACCTTAATCAACAATTAAACATCGCAGAAAAGGCGAAACGAACCGCTAAAAGGGAAAACAAGCTGGAAATGGCACACAATCGATGAAAACAATCAATGCAAACAATCTTTCCTCTATAATATTATGTAAAAGAATGCCTCTGTGTGGCCTTGTATACTAACTAAAAACTATTCTTTGCACCACAGATTGTACGGAATGTATAATTTAATTTATGTTTCATGGATGTATATGAATTATGTTATATTCGAAAGAGTGTAACATCATTAAAATGCACTTGAAACTATTTTTCCCAATGATCGTAAGGTAACGGAATGATTTTGATTGTCCCTGTAACTAAGCTATATATCTCAATTTCTAAAAGTTTGAAATGAAGCGACAAAACTATGCAGCAGTTATATATTTTAAATTTCAAACTATTCAGTTGACTAGTTTTTGCTCTGTTATATGCCGACAGACGGATGAACCGAGCGACAATTATAGCTGATGTTAATTTTCCAAGAGGTGAAAAAAGTCCGGGCCAGGATTCGAACCAGGGATGTATTGGCTGAAGCCGCCAATGTTCTTCCAACTGAGCCATCCCACACAAATTCTGGAGGACTTTTTTAATCAAATGACCTCAACGATCAGAGTATCTGATCTGATGCTATGGATCAGCTCAATAGAATAAATCAAAGGTCAATAATTGGAACTGCAGAAATCGCTGCAGTCGAGATTATATATTAGATTAATTTTAAACACGATTATTCAATCGGTAAATTAATTATAACAGATGTAAATTTTCCAAGGGGTGAAAAAAGTCTTGGCCAGGATTCGAATCAACATAACGGAAGTATTCTAATACATCCCTGGTTCGAATCCTGGACCGGACTTTTTTCACCCCTTGGAAAATTTACATCTGTTATAATTAATTTACCGATTGAATAATCGTGTTTAAAATTAATCTAATAGACAATTATAGGTGCTTCGTATTTACATCATTATGAACACACCTAAAAAGCTATTGAATGAAAACATGCGTAAATTCCGAATTATGGATTACATACATCACTGCTAGTATTTAACAAATTGATTTTTTTGTACTTTTCTATAAATTTAGTTTTCAAATAATCTTTTTTAAAAATATATTCTAGTTTAAACGCTGTAGTGAATAACATTTAACTACACTTTACCTTAAAATTTGCTTTCAAAAATGCCGATATCGGTTCGAATTCTTATCTTTAGGCAAACATTGTGAACGCATAAAATTTCAATATATTTCTCTTCAATTTTCGACATAAATTCAGATATCCTGAAGGTTTTCTTTAGAAAAAAATTCTTTCTCCATAAAAAAATCGCTGTTTTCGTTTTTATAAACGAAAATGTAATACATTTCATTACATTGTAATTTACGATAACGTTTAGAAAAAAATATTTCAGTAATTTAGTAATAACGCTAAAAAAAGAAGTATTAAGATCATAAAATAGGCATGCTTTGTTAATTAAACCTGATAATCAAGCTCAGTTTAAATAAAAAAGTAGTTGGATGTGCAATCCCAAAAGTTTCTTCTATAATACTTTAATATAATTAATTCAATACTATACCAAATTTGATTTTCTCCTTAAATTTATGCTCCCGTCAATTAATTGGAGTAAAAACGAATTAATATGGATCATAATATTTATTAAAATAAATAGTTTTCCCTTAACATCAGCTGGTTTAAAGTGGCCGCAAGGTTCTGACCTCCAAACTGGCAGACGGTAGGTGCTGGGTTCGAACCCAGTCGCGACCGTCGGCCTAACCGTTCGGAGTTTTCCGTGGTTTTCTTCGAACCTTGCGTAAATACGGGTTAGGTTCCCTTACAAAGACCCCCACGGAGGGCATCCCACCCTATAGGGCCTATATCCCATAGCGTAGATAATTGGCCGACATAAATACAAACAGCTGGTTAAAAATAGCCGGCTTAGAAGGATGCGAGTTCAACTCTCGCACGATCCGATGGGCATAATGGTATATAGGGGGTAACATAGTCTGGGGCGCGTTTTAATTATATTAAACTATTTCATATTTTACGAAATTGGTATATGTTGCTGAGGTTTACTACCAAATAGTATTTACAGGGACGAATAAAAAATTTCGGCTACTATACTATATCCAAAGTACCGCATACTATTACACCAATATCTAAATTTTTTGAAATTTCGTCATAGTACGAACATACCTCATTTGCTACGCTTGAAGTGCAATTTTATATTTCTGTAGACAATATTTATTCAAATTGAACTATCTATAGGCTTAATCATCTTTACATTTGAATAATTTTTGGTGTTAAAAGACTAAAATTACTGCACTAATTTTTTTAAAAGGTAATGTAAAATCCAATGGAATGACCCTAATCTTTTAACACAAGACGGAAAATTGTACGTCAAAAATAGCAAATCAGGTGCGTTCGTACCATAACGAAATTTTAAAAGTGTTCAGATTTTGGTGTAATATTATACAGTTTTTTGAATATTGTAAAAGTATTCGAAATCTTTTGTGTCTCCCTGTAAATGCTATCTGCTTACTATTAAACAGAAATTAACCTTTTGTAAACCTCAGAAACGTATATCATTTTCATAAAACATAAAATATGTTAATATAGTTAATATGCGCCCCAATCAATGTTTCCTCCTATAACATTAGGTAATGGAATGCTGTTGTGCGTCCCTGTAAATTGATAAAAAAATATTATTTGCACCACAGATTGTAAAGAATGTATATTTTCGAATATATTTCATAGATGCATATCAATTTTAGTATGTTCGAGAGAATGCAACATCATTAAAATGCACTTGGAACTATTTTTACCCATTAGCCGCAATGTAACGTAATAATTTTGATTTTCCCTGTAATTGAACTATGTTTTCGATTTTCGAAAAATTTTAATTGACTCGACAAAAGTATGCATCTATTATATATTTTAAATTTCAAAAGATTCGGCTGAATAGTTTTACCGTTGTTATTGTGGACATATACAGACAGACGGACGGACTGAACGACGACTATAGGTTTTACGTATTTACATAATTATGAACGCATCTAAAAGAAAAAAATCTTAGTTTAACGATAGAAAATCTTTAGCTGTCACAAAGTAAAATACGTAAATAGACTCAAAATTTAATACATAAATTATCATTTTCAAAATGAGCTTTTAATAGCTTTTTAAATTTTAGATGTTAAATGTATGTGTATTATGAATCTCATTTTCTTTTTGTTTAAGACTAATCTTCGCCTATTTGTAAATTTGTTCTTGTTCTTTTTTTTAGGTGCGTTCGTAATTATGCAAATATGTAGCACCTATTGCTGTCGCTCAGTCCGTCCGTCTGTCTGTCTGTCCGTCTGTCCGAATATAACAACGCAAAAACTACCCAACCGAATCGTTTGAAATTTAAAATACATAATTATTACATAATTTTGTCGCGACATTTCAAATTTTATGAAAATCGGATGGATAAATCAATTACAGGGACAATCAAAAGGATTCCGTTACATTACTGTCAATGGGGAAAAAAGTTTCAAATGCATTTTAATCGTTTGAAATTTAAAACGTATATTTATTACATAATTTTGTCGAGTCATTTCAAATGTTATGGAAATCGGATGCATAGATCAATTACAGGGACACTCAAAAGTATTCCGTTACATTACGATCAATGGGAAAAAAGTTTCAAATGCATTTAAAAGGTGTTACACTCATTTGAACATAATATAATTGGCATGAATCTATGAAGTATGTACTAAAATATACATTCTGTACAATCTGTGATGCAAAGAATATTTATTATTAAATTACAGGGCCACACAAATGCATTCCACTAAATAATGTTATACGGGGAAACATGGTTTGGAGCGTGTTTTAATTATATTAAACTACTTCACATTTTATGAATAAGATATACATTAATGAAGTATAATAAAAATTACTCCCTGCATATTTACAGGAACACAAAGATTTCGACCACTATACTGTATCCAAAGTACGCTCTACTATATCAGCAAGATATGAATATTTTAAAACTTCGTTATCGTACGAACGCAGCTCATTTGCTACGCTTCACGTGCAAATTCCAACTTGTTTCTTTTTGAAACGAATCATAGTTTTTATGCAATTTTATCATCAAACTACCGCAAAGAGAATTTATAAGTGCTATTCACTGGTGAATGGTCTCATTTTAAGCACTTTTGAACAAAATTGAAAAGTGCTTTTATGCATTAGGTTTATCTGTCCGTTTGTATGTCTTTGTCATTTGCCGTCTGGCCACGCTCTAACTCACGTAAATATATTCAGAATTTCATGCAATTGTTAAAGCTTACTTAAGGTCACCAAAGCATATTTGGTATTGCATATGAAATATGTATGATTGATGGTTCATTTACAGAAACACTCAAAAGAATTCTATTACACTATGGTATATGGGGTAAAATCGTTTGGAGAGTATTTTAATGACATTACGTTATTTCGGCTGTGTTGAAACTTATATAAATCACCGAACTTTACTACGATCACATTAGATTAGAGTATTCATAGCATTTTTTATTAATTTACCAGAACACACCAAAAAAATCGGTTGCAGTACTTTCTTTGCGTAGTAAACGCTTTTTAAAATTCGGTATGGTCTTTTAAATTTAATAAGTTTATTGCATAGTATTCTTTATATATTAAATCTATACCTCATATACAGGACTGCAAAAAGTATTCACATACCATTCTCCTGGTGAGAGGAAATTGCTGAAAATTAATTTTCTAAAATATATATATCTCTTAAAATAATTAAATTTTGGAATGCATGTTGTTATTAGATACAAATCTCTATATCATATACAGAGCTAAAAAAAAATGGGGAATTTTCCGATTGCAGATGAGAAAAGTTATAATTCGGTTTTTAAATGCGTTATACATTTCCATATGGTTAAATGAGTCGTAATATTTGAATTTTTTAAATGGTGCATTTTTGTTTCATTATTGTAAATGTGTTAGAAAGTGCTTCATAATCTATGCTTGACGCATGATTTTTTTTTCTTTCTTGTTTTAAATATGAATTTAGTTTATGAAATACGTGACTACCTATTAAAAATTGTACCAAATTCGAATTTTTAAATGGTAACAGTCACTTTTGATACTTTGGTTCAGTTCTTTAAAAGGGTCGCATTATGTAGGAAAAATTTTATTGCTACTTTATTTTATTTTCAAAATAATATCTTCATTATTACTTTATATAGAGTATGTTAAATAAAATGATCATGAAGATAACTGATTAAATATTCCTCCTCCAAAAAATTGCGAAAATACGTTAGTCTTCGTCATGAATTTTGGAAAGGAAATTGGAAAAAAATCATTAAACACTAAACTAAGTAAGGAATGAGCCTATCTTTCTGACAATTTATAACATTTGAAACACATATGTTTGAAATTAAAATAACAAAAACAATATTAATTTACATAATTATTTAATGGCATTTTAATTAAAATTTCAAAGTTCTTCAAATTTCAGTGAAAAATTACGCTTCTGCTAAATTTTATATAACAGAATCTATTCAATATATATAGATATTTTCAATTCTATATTAAAAAACATATCATAGAAGAATCAAAATATCCTAGAACACTGAACTAATTAAGATATATTCCTATCTTTCTGGCACTTTTTTTTTCAATATGGATTTTTTATGACACGTGTTTTTAGTTAAGACAGGAAATAAAGATTTGAATTCACATATTTTTTAATGGAATTTTAATTAACTTCAAATATTGGCAACATTTATGAAACTCTAGTAAAGAATTACATTTATTCTAAACCTCCTTTAACAAAATCTGTTCAAAATATTTTCCTTTTTTTCAACACTGTATTACCAAACCACTTGCCTATGTTAACTCCTTAATGGTCGCATTAAATTACGGTTTAAAAATTCAAACTCGATATTGCCACCACTTTTTTGAAAAAAAAAATATTCATCTTTTTTTAATGACAAGTAACAGGATACGAGAATAAAAGCAATTACACTATCATATACAACTGGTGGGAATCAAACAATTCTGAATAAATTCCGTGAAGCTTGCAGCGCGTGAATTTCTCGGGCACGTCAATTAAGTGGTTAAGGGACTTTTAATGCGTCTTAAATTTACTAACATGTACAAAATTTTCTATACAAAACACGAATTTTCTTTTTTTCAATGTTTTTTTAAATTAAAAAAACTCTTAGTATAACATATATAAAATTACAAGCTATTACTTTGCCTCAAAGAATAAAAAAACTAGAGCAGTCACTGATAACTATTTTTTTAATTATATTTTACACTACTTTTTAAAAACAAAAATCTTTTATAAGCACTTTGACAACACTTTAACAACAATTTGACAATTTGTCAACACTTTGACTAATATACTACAGAATGTCATTTTTATTGTTGTGCGATCAGAATAAAAACAAGCTGGAAATTGCACGTGAAGCATAGCAAATTAAATGCGTTCGTACGATAAAAAGTTTTAAAAATATTCAGATCTTATTGTTATAGTAGACAGTACTTCGGATATAGTGTAGTGGTCGAAATCTTTTTTGTGTTCCTGTAAATATACAGCAAGTAACTTTTATTACACCTCAGCACTGTATATCAATCTCATAAAACTTTAAATAGTTAATTACAATTAAAATGCGTATCAAAAAATGTTCTCCCTATTTACCATTATGTAATGGAATAGTTTTGTGTGGCCTTGTAAATCAATAACAAATGTTTTTTGCACCAAGATTGTCCAAAATGTATATTATAATATTGTTGTGCCATTAAAATGCATTTGAAACTTTTCCCCCCGTTGACCGTAACGTAGCGGAATACTTTTGATTGTCTCTGTAATTGATCAATCCATCAGATTTTCATAAAATTTGAAATGACTCGACAAAATTATATAATAATCATACATTTTAAATTTTAAACGATTAAAATACATTTGAAACATTTTTCATCATTGACCGTAATGTAAAGAAATTCTTTTGATTGTTCCTGTAATTAATGTATGCATCCGATTTTGATAAAATTTGAAATGACTCGCGAAAATTATTTAATAATTATGCATTTTAAATTTCAAACGTTTCGGTTGGGTAGTTTTTGCGTTGTTATTGGTGGACGGACAGACGGACGGACTGAACGACAACTATAGGTGCTACCTTTTTACATAATTACGAACGCACCTAAAAATGGAGGGGGGTGCAGCTATGCAATAGAAGCTTATTTTATTTCAATATCGTAAAAAAATAATAAGGAATGATGTTTCTCGTAAATGAGCAAGATGGAAAACTTAGTGTCCCACGAATGGGTTTCAAAATCGAAAGATTTTGGTAGAACTCAACAAATTATTTATGAAGTTTACAACTTTTATCCCAAGTAGGGAAGTAACAAAAAAACGTAAGTTAAGTAGATCAAGTGGAGAACAGATTCGCATAAATATTTTTCTAATTCTTAAGACGCAACACTAGTTAAAAAAAGATCCTGATGATAATTTAAAGTCTATCATGATACTATGAAACTATCATAATATAAAAAATATATCAGCAAAATCTTAAAAGTAAAAACTAAGTAGATCGTCCTCAGCTATCCTATGCAAAAAAAATCAGGTAGAAATATTAAAATTTGAACGAGATATTGGAAAAGAACGCCCCCATAGAATTTACATTATAATCGGGGTCTTTTTTAATGACAAATATGGGGACTTAAGCGAATGGCACCATTCAGTGTATATGGTTTCTAGGATTACTTTCAATAATCATAAACAATTGACAAAACCATTTGTTTGAAGCATATGACTTTCGATAAATGATTTCATTAAATCTTTGCTTTCTGTTTTTGAAAGTCCCATTAAATGCTATTTCGATAGAACTGTTGGGGAAATAACTAAATTCATTTGATTTACTTCCTCTTGTTTTCTTTTGCAATGAAGCTAAAAGAAAGATAGTTAACAACCACTTCGTCGTCGTTCATCCGTCATCCCTAACTTTTTTTGTTGACAGCTGAACATTAGTAAGTTTCGTTCCCATTACTGAGTTTTACCTTAGATATTATTTTTAAGAAAAAAATATATTGAAAGATGTAGCTTTAACAATTTATATTTAAGGTATTCTGGTAACAATACCGGGTGATCCAGAAGTTTCGGGAGTTTTGAAATGCTAATAATTAGGAAACTATGTACAATACAAAGGTACGGTTTTCATATATATGCTCAGAAACATGTGGGATTTTTGTTTAGAATGATTTTTAAAAGATATATAGCTAAAAATTTTAGCAACTGGTGGCGCTGCTGTACAAACCGAATGTACCTATAACATGCGTTATATAGACCGGTGAGTTCATTGCGAAACCTCCATTTTAGGATATTGATGAGATTTCGTTTCATGGGTGGTTTATGTTAAAACACTTTTTTGAAAATAGCTGAAATTGCATTGAAAGGGAATTTCGATACAAAATTTGATGAGTAACTGCTATGTTTAGACATGCTTTCTTTACATGTTGAGTTGTGTTCTTATCGTACAATACGTGAAGTTAAAACTGCAAAAGATTCGGTGGCCATTATAAATGGGAAGACTATGGTGAGCAAGGTTTGAGAAAAGGGCTCATTGAAAGATCGTAATTGAAGCAGCAGATTCCAAACGTCTGTTTCAATCGTAAATGAGGTAGAATTCGAAATCAATACTCAATGGAAATCATCAGCTCATGGTGAGTGCAGTACACTTGTAAATTCACGATTAACTAAAGTTTCTTATGGTATTTCTTTCTGCTTTGAGGATACTGTGCACGTTGTTTTCCATCGGCTCATGGCGATACTTAAAAGCTATGGCCGTCATAAGGAAATTTTATAACCCTTGTTCACTAATTCTTTCTTTTTAGGGAGCTGTGTCATATCATAAAAAATATCTGTCAATTTTAGCTCCACCCGTTGCCAAAAAGTGAAACTAACATAATATGTTTGTTTCATCGAAAAACACAAACCCCATAAGTTTCTAAGCATTTCTGTAGAAACTGCATATTTCTATTGTTTATAGTTTGCTAATTATTAGCATTTTAAAACTCCCGGAACTTCTGGATCACCCAGTATATGTGCAAGGTAAAAAAAAATCATGTAGAAATATTTAAATTAAAAAATAAAAAATATTTTTATTTTTTGATTTTCTCAATTTCTAAAAATTATTTATTGTTATTATTATTATTTATAACTACGTTGAAAGTGCTTTTTTAAGAAAATATAAAATATTGAATGAATACACATCTGTTCCGTTATATTGTCACACATAAGGTTGAAAAAACATAAAATCCTATAGATATTTTCCAAATATTTTTTTTAAAGGAGAAATGTCGTTCTTTAAAACAATATTTCATGCTTACACCAGAAAGCACGCACCCAATTAAACTAAATATATTTCAATTTCATCTGTGCTACATTTTTCAATTACACATACCTATTCAGTGAAGTAGTAGTTTCCCAATATATTATTTAAAATTAACTGAAACTTTTGGAAATATTATTATGTTTTTATTTACACTTTGCATTTTTCTAAATCTCAAAATTCATAAATAATTGATAAAACTATTTGTTTGCAGCATATGACTTTCGAAAAATGATTTCATTAAATCTTTGCTTCTTGTTCTTTAAAGTTTCATTCCTTTGATAGACCATTTTGGAAAAGAACTAAATTGACTTGATTTACTTCCTGTTGTTTTCTTTTGCAATGAAGCAGAAAGAAGGACAGTTAACAACAGCTTCGTTGTCGACAGTTGAATATTTGTAAGTTTCGTTCCCATTAAAAATCTCACTTTGATATAATTTTTAAGAAAATATTTAATAAAAAATGTAGCCTTAACATTTTATATGTATGACTTTCAATAAATGATTTCATTAAATTTTTGCTTCTTGATCTTTAAAGTTTCATTCTTTTGACAGACCATTTTGGAATAGAAATAAACTGATTTGATTTACTTTCTGTTGTTTTCTTTTGTAATGCAGCAGAAAGAGCGACAGCTACGTTGTCTTTCATCCGTCATTGGTAAGTTTAGCTGCTATTACTGAGTTTTACCCTCGGTATTATTTTTAAGAAAATACGTAATGAAAGATGTAGATTTAAAAATTTATATTCAATCTACTCTGTACAGTGCCAAAGGCAATTTAAAATTATACATTTTTTTTTTTCCCTAAGGATTTTTTTCTTTTTTCTTTTTTTTTTTTTTTTTTTTTTTATTGCTTCTGACTATATTCAGGGGGTTTTAGTAAGAAAATATAAAATATTTAATAAATACACATCTATTAATTTAAATTGAAACAAATAATGATGAAAAAGTATAACATCCTATCGATAAGCTCCAAAAGTTGGAATTCTTTAAAATAAAATTTGATGCTTACTCCAGGGAGCATGCACACTATTAAACTAAATATATTTCAACTTCCTCTGCAAACTTACCTATGTAGTGAAGTAGGAATTTTACAATATATTTAAAATTAACGAAACTTTTTAAAATATTTCAAAAAGTACACATTTTTTATTTACATTAAGCATTTTTTTTTATGTTGGAGTATATAGAAAATAATTACTATAAAACATTGAGCGTAGATTCTATTTCAGAATATAGTGAATAATATGGAAAACATTTGAGAAAATTGCACTAATGTTTGTTAAAAAGATTTTATGTAATGAAGTTTGCCTAATATGGATACAACAGAAATAGAATTTAATACGGGTTCCGCAATAGCGCGACTTCAACCTATACTCTAAAAATCATAAATAATGGATAATTCATTTGTTTGCATCACATGACTTTCGATAAATGATTTCATTAAATCTTTGTTTTCTGTTCTTGAAAGTTCCATTAAATGCTCTTTTGATAGAACTTTTTGGGAAAGAATTAAACTGATTTGATTTACTTCCTGTTGCTTTCTTTTGTAATGCAGCAGAAAGAAAGATATTTAACAACAGCTTCGTTTTCGTTCATTCGTCATTGCTAACTACTATTGTTGACAGTTGAACATTAATAAGCTTCACTCCTATTACTAAATCTCACCTTTGATATAATTATTATTTTTTTATAAGTGAAAGATGTAGCTTTAACTATTTGTTCAAGCTGTACAGTGCGAAAGAAAATTTAAGATTATAAATTTTTATTTTTAGATTTTTTAAATTTCTAATAACTGTTTTCTTAAAAAAAGTTTTTCCCTAAATTTTGTGTGCTTTTAAAGAAAATATAACATATGGAAATAATACACATCTGTTCACTTAAATTGTAATACATACTGATGAAAAAGCATACACTCCTAACGATTTCTTGCAAACATTTTTTTAATGGGGAGTTGCCAGTCTTAAAAACAAAATTTCATTATTAAACAAGAAAGCATGCACTCAATTAACCTAAATATATTTCAACTTCCTCTGTACTACATATTGCTATTACATTTGATTTATCGATGTAGGGAAATAAAAGTTTTGGAATATATTAAAAATTAATTGACGTTTTCGAAATATTTTTAAATATACACATTTAGCTTTTTTTTTTATTGGAGAATATGGAAGATAATTCCTGAAAATATTGAGCGTAGATTCATAGTTTAGGACATAGCCAGTAAAATGGAAAGCATTCTGACAAAATCGCACCTATATATCTTCCTCAGTCCTGATTTCGCCTGTAGGCGACGCTAAAAAACAGCATTTAAATTGATTTAAATGCTCCTAGAATTGTTAAAAGAATCGTTACTAGAGTTTTTTAATCAACGTGTTCATATTAGAAGCAACGATATATAGTCTGATGCGTCTTTGAAGATGTTTTATAATAATTTTAAACGGGTTTTTGTAGTATCACGTAAAATTTACCTCAGAACTGAGGAGGATATGTTAAAAACATTTTATGTAAAAAAAAAAAAAAAAATTCGAATATGTAAAAAACAGAAAAATTATTTTTCAAAAAACCTTCTTTAAAAAATTATTATGTATAAAAATAATCTTAATATGTCAATTAAGGTATTTTAATGGTTTTATGAAAAAAAAAGAAAATAAATTCGTGCATAGAAACGCTGTTTATATTTCACCTGGCTTTCGAACGTCCACGTCCGGTATTTTATTAACCATTTTCTGCTTATTAAACTGATCATAAATCTTCATTCCTAAGTCGTAGGTATAAAATTAACTGATTTTGAACCAAAAAAGGTTACTTTTTAAATAAAATATTAAAAAAGAGAAAAAATAATCGAAAAATTTTCAGAAAAAGCATAAAAAACAATGATTTAAAAATAATAATTAAAAAATTATAATATAAATTATTTTTAATGTTACTTTAAAAATCATAAAAATTCAATAAATCAATTTGTATCCAATATACGATTTTCGATAAATGATTTCATTAAATATTTTTCTTCCTGTTCTTGAAAGCTCTATTAAATACTCTTTTGATAGACCTTTTTGGAAAAGAACTAAATTGATCTGATTTACTACCTGGTGTTTTCTTTTGTAATGCAGCAGAAAGAAAGATAGTTAACAACAACTTCTTTGTCGTCCATTCGTCATTAAAAACTTCTTTTGTTGACAGTTAAATATTAGTAAGTTAAGCTCCAATTGCTAAACCTCATTTTTGATATTATTTTAAAGAAAATATGTAATAAAAATTGTAGCTTTAACAATTTATGTGTACGTTAGTCTATAAAGTGCCAAAAATATTTAAATTTATACTTTTTAAAGCTTTTATTTGTAAAGGTATCTGCTTACTTTCGGAGCGCTTTTTAATAAAATTGAATATTGAATATGTACACATCATTTTGTTCAACTGTATTATATAATGATGGAAAAACATAAAAACCTACCTATATTTGCAAAACTTTTTTTTAATGAAGAGTTGCCATTCTTTAAAAGAAAATTTTTTGCTAACACCACAGACCAAGCACAAAATTAAGCTAAATATATTTCAACTTCCTCTATACGACATATTGCTAAAATTCTGTGAAGTAGGAGTTTTGCAATGTATTTAAAATTAACTGAAACTTTTTAAAATATTTAAAAAGGTGCAAATTTTTTATTTACATTTAACATTTTTTATGTATATATTTGACATCATAGAAAATAATTATCTTAGATGCTAATTCAGAGCACAGTGAGTAACATGGAAATCATTCAGACAAAATTGCACTAATACATTTTTAAAACATTTTGTGTAATAAAATTTGCCGAATAAGGAAATAACGGAAAAATTATTTTTCAAAAAATCGCAATTAAAATTTCTTATCTATAAAATTAATCTTGAAATGTTAATTAAGGTTTATTTGTAGTTGTATGTAAAATAAGTAAAAGAAAATCTTGCATGGAGACATTGTTTACTCTCCTCCTGGCTTTCCTACGTCCGCGTCCGGAATTTGATTCGTTACTTTCCGTTCACTAAACCGATCACAAATCTTCTTCGCGAAATCGCATAAAAAATAAATAAATAAATAAACTGATTTTGAACCATAAAAGATTTGTCTTTAAGAAAAGCCGTAAAAAATAAAGCCGTAAAACTTTTACCCCAAACCTTAAAAAATAATATAGTTAATTTAGAAAAACAGAATGCGAACTGTTTTAATGTTATTTTGAAAATCATAAATAATCGATAAAACTATTTGCTTGCACCACATGACTTTCGATAAATGATTTCATATATAATCTTTTCTTTCTGGTCTTGAAAGTTCCATTAAATGCTCTTTTGATAGACCTTTTTAGGAAAGAACTAGAATTATTTGAGTTACTTCCTGTTGTTTTCTTTTGTAATGCGGCAGAATGAAAGATAGTGACCAACAACTTCGTTGTCGTTCATTCGTCATTGATAACTTCTTTTGTTGACAGTTGAACATTAGTAAGTTTTGCTTCCATTACTAAAACTCACTTTTGATATTACTTTTAAAAATATATATATTGAAAGTTATCTTTAACAATCTATATATAAGTTAGTCTGTAAACTGCCAAAATCTATTTAATTTTATACTTTTTTTTACTTTTTAAAATTTCTAAAGAATATTTTCTCTTTTTTATAATATTTAGCAACTTTCGGAGCAATTTTTTCAGAGAATTTACATAATTGGATAAATACACATCTTCCTAAACCAATTGCAATGCTGAATGATGAAAAAACCCTCTAAAATAATAGCAATATAGTTATAAAACTTAAAAAAATTAGAGATAGAAAAGGGTGCCTTTTTTTTTACCAAATAGCATTCTTACGCTTTGTAACACAAAATTTGTTGTAGCTCTATCACCCGAACTAAAGTACTGAGATCATTAAATTTCAGATTCATTTAAATCTTCAGACAAATTAGTACATACTACCTCTGACAATAAAGTTCGGTGAATGAGTCCAGAACGGCCGATCTAGCAACGCCAGGGAAATAAAACGCTGCACCTGCATAGAGGCAAGTGTTGATAATCTTCCCCCACCGATGTGCAGTTGAGCGTCATTTATGTTCTGCATAAGACGTGCTTTACATAGTGCTTGATCTGTGTGTTGGTTCTTAACTGAGGACAGGAAAATGAAAGAACAAAAGATCAGTTTAAAGTTTGGTTTTAAGATTTACAAGATACCGAAAGAAATTCATGAGGTGTAGTGCAAATTGAGCATCCACCATACTCGCCAGATCTCAATCCTCCGGACTTCTTCCTATTTCCACGACTCAAACTCTTTTTGAAAGAGATTTGACCTGATTGTTGACCTCCAACGAAACGTGACGAAGCTTTTGAACTACGTCCCAAAAGAACACTTCTTGCGAATTTCCCAGGACATGTACACCAGTTCTCAGCGGTGCATAGTTATGGGAGGTGACTGTTTCGAAGGATGGTATGGTAACCATCTTAGATATGGTATGGTAACCATCTTAGATACCTGGTAGATTAATATTTCATCTACATTAATGTTACAGGACGATTGACTGAACTTATTGTTAGAGGTAGTATTAGGTATGGGTGTGCATCGCCCCAAAAGGCAGTGCTGCTATGATGTATTTTCTCGATTTCAGTGGTAGCTTAGTATCAAAAACTAATCTACTTAATTTCCCTAAACTTCATATTTTATTAGACCATTACAAAAATAGAACTGATTAGGTTTTGGTGTAGACCACCCAAATGGTTGCGCTGCATTGCGATGTATGTCACATACATAGATAGTTTTGACATAGATACTATTTCAATATTAACTTTGGTCACACATCAGGGAACGGTTTTGACTTCTGTTTGATTAAATAATTATAATCTCTTCCTATATATAACTGATGGGAATTAGCGAGCATAATTTGCAATAAAATGAACTTCTATAAATGAAGTCTTTAAGCACATTGTTGTCAAAATTGTTTAATTTTATGCCAATTTTTAATCCACTCGTAAATCCGGTTATCCCTATTTTTTTCTTTTTTTATGCAAACAGTGTAACTATACATTATTTTCTGTAGGGTAGAAACGTATCAAGATTTATATGTTTGACTATAGATTAAAAATTCATTATCTTATTGAGATTTAAATTTCAATACTTAATAGGATGAATTATTGTTCTATTCTTCTTTTTAATTCACTCAACTTTATAAATACAGGGTGGTTCAAACAAAAGTATCCCTGTTTGGAACGCCATAGCGACAGAAGCAGTGGATGTAATTTCTTCATGTTTGTAAGATATACACATATAAGATCATGGGAAACACATTAATGCCAAAAAAAAATTCAAATAAAGGCCTCTGGGGGATAATAAGGAGCTGCGATTGGTTTAAAGCAAGAAAAATGTAATATGACAAAAGGCGCAACTATTTAGGTGTCACTGAGCACATTTTCACTTTTGAATTTTAATAATATTCTTTATTTAAATTTTACGCCGTACGAACCCTGATTTCGCTTATTTTTATCGGAATTCTTATTAGGCAAAAAATACAGAAAATTTAGTGGTGGGACTTTACCTATGGGCGCTATAACTTGTACACCTCAGAAGATGACACAATCAGTAAAGAACAGAATACAATACACCAATAATTAACATTACTTTAAATTTCTTTGCACGAATCAAGTTAAATAGGTGAGGATTGTAATATTCTAATTCTCACCTCGGTAGCATGATTTATACGTAAAGATTTTTAAATGCTGAAATACCTTCATCTTGTATTTTGTTCTTTAATCGTTGCTTGATATTCAAAGACATTAAAATCTAGGCGAAAATAATTAATGCAGATATTCATGTATTCCACGAATTTTCACGTTATGTCTCAATTTATAAAAAATAGTGGCAGAGCATGTTTGATAAATTCACGATTCTATATTTAATTTCATGTATTGTATGAAATTTTGTGTGCACCATTTGTAAATAATCCTCTTCATAAAAACTTTTTATTGATTATTATTAAATTGAAAATATACACTTTTTACAATTTATACATAATTATAGAAGAACACATTAGTTGCTTAATTAGAATTCATGACTCTAAATTAGAATTAAATTTCTAGCAACTTTTTCCTTTTAAAATTGAAACAATATTTTGTTTTCTTCCACTTTTGGAAGATCAAGAAAAAATGCAGTCTACTTACTGCGTTCAAATTTTTACATTACATAAAACTAACAGAACATGAAATATTTTTTTTTAAATATCAGTTATCTAGTGGGTCACGTGACCCTGGAGCTTGCCATCGGGTCGAAAGTGGAATGGATTTGTGAAATACTCCACAATGATCCAATTTCCCCCACCACACTTTTAGTGTTCATCGACAAATAATAAAATTAATCGGAGCATATATTAATAAAGTTCCAATGAATAATAGTACTAAAATTTATTGCTGGGAATCGGCCTAATGGTACATAGATGTTTACACCATGGGTCATTTTATATTTTCCTTATTTCAAACTGATCGCATTGCCTCATTTTCAAATAGCGGCCATTGTTTGCCTTTTTTTTCACCAGTCAGTTTTTATGGCCTGATATGTATTCTACAAATATGAAGACGTTGCATCCACTGCTTCACTTGTTAGAGAGATACTTTAAACCAAACAGAGATACTTTAAATTGAACCACTCTATATTTCCTTTTTTAAATTCAAGAAATGTAGTATGCTGTGTATTCATAATCATTGACGTTATTATAAATATTACAGGATTCGTACGCTTTAACACAAGAAAGGCGGGAAATTTTATACAAGTTTTATAAAAAAATATTTAACACCAGAATTTTTATTCAAAACTGTTTAAACTTTTTAATTAACATTTCTTCCTTACTTTTATTTGAACATATTTTAGAAAGAAATTTATGTTTTGAACCGAAATACATTCCCTTAGTAGGAGCCAAATTGGTCCCACGCCGTCATTCTAGTGTTAACCCCTTGAGACGCGGTTGGCTATATTTTATCCCACCTAATTTGAACGAGATTCTCATTAGAAAATTTTAGCGAAATTTTATATTTTATATTTCAAATTTTAGCGACACAATGCTGTAAAATTGCCTTTTCTTTATTAAAAATAAAAAATTTCGATTTTTTCGGTAAGAATTCAATATTACAGAGACATTATTGCTTGACTCTCAAGGGGTTAAGAATTTTCAAGCAACCAGAATTTTTGTAATGTAATATTTGCTTTATTTAATGAAAATGAATCATATTTCCATATATAGCGACACGAATATTAGAAAAATTCTTATACTAAAACTCCTAAAATACCCTGAATCATTTGATTGCGTTAGAGTCCATGGTATAGAAAAACAGGGTTATCAGTTTGGCGTCCAACTATAGTTCGAAACTTCGCATGGGGAATTTTGAAAGAAAAACTTTACTTTTAATAATTGCAAATTTTCTGCCATTAAATAAAACAAAAACCAATATTTTTAATTTCTGATACGAATACAGATTTTCTGAATAAAAATGAATGAAAACTGGGAAACTCGAGAAGAAAATTTTGTGGTGATGAATCAAAACGAAATAGTATAAATTTTAACTTTTCATTTAAAAAATTTTAAATATATTTATTTATATACTTATTAAAATTCCTTCATTGTAATATATAGCTTAAGTTTTAACTAATACCATAAAATAAATTGCAGATTGTACTTAAGGCCCCACACTAGTCAGTGAAAACGACCCGGATGATAATGTAAAGCCTATGGGAGCATTCTTTTCATATATCTCGCTCAAATTTTAATATTTTTACATTGGATAGCTGAGGACAACAGGGCTGGTTTTTACTTTTTCAATTTTGGTTTCAGTTTTTTTTAATATACTTTAAATACTTTAACCGATTAGAACCGATAGAACCGATTCTGAAATTAAAACTATCAAAATATAAAAAAATATGTAACCAAAATCAAAAAAGTAAAAACTAGATCGGTTATAAATCATTCACAGCTATCCTATGCAAAAGAAATCATGTAAAAATATTAAAATTTGAGCTAAATATTTTAAAAGAGCGCCCCCATAGACTTAACATTATCATCCGGGTCTTTTTCTGTAACTAGTGTTGCGTCTTAAATGCTTTATTAAAAATAACATACAAGATAAATGAAAATAACGTTAAGTAGAATTTGAACATCAACTAAAAAAAATCATTATATTTTGTCAAATTTTTAGCTCTATACACAGACTAAATTTATTTATTTCTTCTAATGTTTGTAACTTAAGTAAGCCTGCCACTGACGACTATTTTCTATTTTCTATATGAACGACTATTGAAAAAAATAAGTTTATAGTAGATTTGTACTGCAGAATATAAATGCGATATGCACCGCACATTTAAAATGTTTAAAAAAAACTTTTTAAAACAAAATAAAAATGATTCGAGCTAGAACTAAGAACTACGACTGAAATGTCGATGCACTGCAGTTGAATTGCGACGCATCTGCTCATTATAGCATCTTTCAGCTTAGAAGATATCTCGTGTCCACAGTGACTTTACATTCGGCTATTTTGTGAAAATTTGAAAATAAAATTTAAAAGAAATTACTGAGTTAGTAAGTGATGGTAACATGGAAATTATAATATAAGCTAATAATGACCCACATCTTGGTATCCCTAGTGAATTTCACACCTTTTATCATTTGTGACAACACAGTAATATGCCACTGATTAGCTGTGTTGTTAGGTTTATAATATTTCGTTAATGATTTTGACTCTTTTATATGAAAAAAAAAAAAAAAAAACTGTGCAAAATTTTTATAATGAAATCATCTTCTTTAATGAAAAATATTTCTATGGAACTGATAATTAGCCCATTAGTGCCTAGCGTCCCTTTTTAGGGACGCTTCAAAGGGTGCATTCAGCACTGTTTTTGACACCAGTAAAAAAGAAAAGCAATAATTATTTTATTTAACCGTTTAACGATCAGAGCATTTTCATTGCTAAGATGTCGAAATAAATGAATGACACCGGTAATTAAGAACAAATATATTTTAAATAAGAAAACGTGATTTTTTTCGCATACATAATAAAAGGGATAGTTTTAGATAAAAATACCGGTGTCAGTGTTGCGTATCGGAATTAAAATTTTGTGGTTTCGTGGCGAAACCAATGAACGTTAAAGGGTTAAATGATGCATTTTCGTGATTAATGAACTAAACTTAAATCTTCTAAAAATAGTGGTGCCAACCAAATAAAATTTACGCAAAAGATGCTGGGCACGAATGGGTTAATGAGCAGAATAAACTATTATAACTTTCACAACATGATTTTTAATCATAATAACGTCATGAAGATATTTCAAATGCTAACTCAATAATACTAATGAAAGACCAATAAGAGCATTAGTATTCCATGAAATTGCACGATATTTCATAAATCTTGTCAAGATAAACTGGAAATTCTGTTCAAATTTTATAAAAAAATACATTTAACAGTTGAAAACAGCAGTTATAAAGCAAGTTATACAAAAATACAGAGATTTGACTAAAATAAATATTTTTGGTTAATACTAATGTATATAAATATGTATGTAATGTAATATGTGTGTAATGTAATGTGAATATAATGTAATGTATATAAGTCATTTATCTTTTGTTTTATTTAACTTTGTTTTGAAAACACTTTCCAAATAAAATAGATATAGATTGATTTGGTATTAGACAAATTAACTATTATGGCCGTCCATCTGTTTAAAAAAGATTTTTGTATCGTCACGTGATTTAAATAGAAGGGCTATCAAATATCACTTTTAATGTAAAACACGGAATTATTTCCAGTATTTAACAAATTGCAAACATTTTGCTTCACGTTAATTTGTTTTATTTATTTGAGTATCGAAAAAAGAATAAATTGTATTCCATGGAAAATTAGTACAAAGCTTTTAACATAAATGTATTCTCAATATTAATCTTCTAATGTAATTACTTGTAATTGAATTATGTACTTTCAAAAACTATATTTACATAATTGTAGGCTTCTTCATAATGCAATCTAGCAGAACAACTGATAAAAAGTAATTATAGATGTCAAGGAACCATAATTTGTTTGAAGATATGAAGGTAATTTTATGTAAGTAAAAGATAAATACATCTGAAAATTGATATGATTTAGAAAAATTTTGAAGATTGCATTTTGTCTGAAACATGTAAGAGATACAGAAGAGATTTTTTTAAATAAGTTTAAAAAAAAATATTTTTCAGATGAAATTGCTGCATATATTAATATATTGAATGCATATATCATAAATATTATTGATAGATATTATTGATTATGATATTTAGAGTAGTTAAACCTTTTCGCGACCGGAGCCGTTTACAGAATTTTGAATGTTCTGATACCGGTTTTTAAATACAGAAATTTGTGACTTATTATATCGAGAAAAAGCTCCAAATAAATAAGGCAAATTTCACTGGTCGAGATAAACAAGGATTCTTAAGCCTTTTTACAGCACGTATATGTGTTTCTCGATCTAAAGGGGTTAACAATCGTAATGAACATAAAGCCGTAACAGCCAAAACCTTCCCCTTTTTTGTACCACAAAAATTTTATAATAAATTTCAACATTTTAAAGCTCCGTAATCCGCCGATTAAATAACATAATAATTTCTATAAAATTTATCTGATCCAGTATTCGCAAGAGTTGGCAGCTATGCCAAAGTTATCATCGCACTCCTTATAATGTCATGAATTTTTTTGTTAAGTAAAATAAATGCTTGTAACGTTCGAATTTTTTATTTCGATATGAAAAATGAAATATAATTTTAAATTCCTAAATACAGTTAACTTACTATTGTTCTGTAAAAGTTTATTTTTTAATGAAGCAACAGAGTGTATATTTTATTTTTTACACTATATATTAAAACTTTCGGAAACAAAATATCCGCTTAGGGATCACATTACACATTCGTCCCGATCAACAAGCTCAATTGATAAAATAAAGAAAAGAAAATCAACAATGATATCACTATGCAGTGGAAAAAAAAAAACAGAGTATAAGCTTTATTTCTCTCTATGTAGAGAAGGGAAAGGGCAGGAATTTTTAGCTTTCACTTTAGTAAAATTGAAATATGTGCAATTAAGAACTATCCAAACAATTTTAAACCTAAGCATTATCGCGGTCTTGAAAGCCGAAAAGGTGTAAAATATTTACTCCATAGGTAATTTGCATAACATAGTAATTGAATTTTTCAATTTATTATTTTCAGTTTTCGGGGTAACTGCACAAACTTTTTTATCAGGACTAGTATGTGCTTTGATTACTCTAGCTTATTTCCTTTGAAAGAGGGAAAGTTCATCAATTTTTATTGTAATTATATCACATATCTTATTATGAGGCTTTTCTTTAAGCCATTTTACTCTGTGCTATAGGGAAGAAAAGTATTCGCTGCTAAATCTTTTCAAAAGTGTAGCAGTATTTTCTGTATTAATTACCGCATGGTTAATTTTGATTCAGGTACCTCTGAAATATCAATTTTTGGTACTGAAATAAGAGGAGCACCAATTGAAAAATCACCGGAGGTTAATTCCTTCGCGACGGGAGCCTTTTACGAAATTTTTAATGTTTTGTCAACGGTTTTAAAAAACAGAAATTTGTTTCTTCTTACATCGAGAAAATACTTTGATTGAATAAGACAAAATTTTCAATATAATTTTACCAGTGGGAATAAACAAGGATTCTTAAGCCTTTTTGCGGCACGTATACGTGTCGCTCGTCCCCAACAGGAAAGGCCTGTAAATCATTAGGATCGAAATATGGATGCCTGTAATGATCGGAATATGGATGCCCAATTGATTTGAATACAGATACCCGTACGTGCTAAGGGCAAAAACACGTTGCCCGTACAACGTATTGGCAGTCGAACAGTGAAGTCATTATACAGGTGTTGATTTGAGCTAAAAGAACAGAAATATCTTCATATGTTAAAACTGAATTGCTAACAACTTTTTTTAAAATAAAGTTTCTTCGATTTAATACCAGCCTCCGCAAATCCTCCAAAGTGAAAAACTGAAGATGGATTGAAATGCAGATTTATTTCTTCCGAATTTAAGTACTTTCCAACTTCTTCATTATGCAGAAAAAAAAAACACAAATTTATACAATTCTTTCAACTTCTAGCTCGCACTCACAAAATTGTTCGCACAATCACTTACAATTTCTATTGTTTTTTCCGAGTCTGTATATGAATCGCTTCATACAAGCTAAAAAAGCCCGAGTAGATAAATCAGACACTAATTCAATGTGAATTGCATTGGTAGAAAAACATATAAATAATGAAATATAACCCAGAATATGATAGCGTTCTGAACTTTAAAGTATGTTCACCAGGTTCAATATTAAAATGCATTCGCTATAAAGTTGTAAATAGCTGTAGGATGTGATGAATTATGAAAATAAATGCTACGAAAATCGTTTATTTGGAGTAGACTAATAAATTTGAAATCATTTTATACAACAATAGTTAGAGATGGTGTCTGAAAGCATTTTTTTAGATACAGTCTTCACATGACTGAGTTCCTGAAGCGAGAGCCAGCAATTTCATAAATCATTCTGAAATTCACAAATTGGCATCACAAATTGTCGGAAAAGAGCACATGAAAAATGAAAGATATTATGTATGTAAAATTTTCTGTTACGTCTTAAACAATTAAGAAGGTTTTGAATTTCAGGACAAGGTAACCAGAAATAGCAGTCTTAAAAAAATAAGCCAAAAAGAATTCGACGCCAAATCGTACGTTATGGCTCTGTTTTGAGAATATGTTGTAAAAGTCAAAACCTACCGCATGTACATGAAAAGATTATGATCTAACGAAGAACTTAAACTCAAAAAATCAAGCGGAGAAAAGAGATAAGATATATTTTTACTGACCGATAACAAAATCAATCTTTATTATTTTTTTATTTATTTCTAGCGAGGGTGAATACGCATTTTAATGAATTTTATTTATCTGAGAACCATTTTAGTGATAAGGCATATATTAAAATTGTTTTCTTTCTTTTCTTTTGAAAGAGTGTTATTGTGGGATCGAATTAAATGTTATAATAAAATGAATATGTAAATAAAGATTACTTTTAACTGTAATTTAGAATTAATTCATGAAAATGTAACTTAGAAAAATGTATAATTTAAGGAAAACTGTATGTGATTCTACATTAAACTGAACCCTTTCAGAGGCAGATACATGTATTCATAAAATGCTAAAATAATTGACTGACATCAGTATTTAGAATAAAATATATTTGTAAACAAGTACTAGTACATTTTCCCGTACTTAATAAAAGTGAAATTTCCATTCAAAAATCCGGGTAACGAAATAGCAATTAGGGATTGAAATTATGTGATGCCATGACAGCATCAACGACCTTTAAGGGAATTTTGTATCCCTACATTTTTTTATCTTTAAGCTCCGATGATTGAATTTTCTGCCACTTAATTTTTATTCCAAAATTCCACAATGGCACCGGAATATTTGATCGAATTTATTTTTAAAATGTTTAATGCATTTTTTTTCGTGTTAATCATAAACATATATATGTATATATATATATATATATATATATATATTTTTTTTTTTTTTTTTTTTTTGCAAAATACTGGTGCCAATGTGATGTTTGGAATGTTGAATAAATTTACCCTCCAGAGCTCAAAGGGTTAAAATTTCATAATACAGGTCCTACATAATCAGTTCCTGTAACAACAGAGCTGCCACCGGCGACTATTGTTTAATTCTAACTGGCACAACTTTCTTAAAATAGAAATTTAATACAAACTTTCACAACGTTTGTAAGTGTAACTATACATCGAAAGTAATATTAGAAAAATGCTGGTGCGGATAGAATATAAAAATAGTCATCTATGACAGCTCTGTAACAAGGAACGGCAGGGTAGGTTTCATTCTAGTAGACGATAAATTACCAAATGTGTGCTATTTTGATTATCTTCTATGATGCTTTTAAGTCCTACATCAGTGGTTCCCAATCTATGGGTCGCGGTAGTTGTTTTGGTGGGTTGCGGAACAATCGAGCTTTGTCATCAAAATATATCTTTTATTTCATCTGTTTAAAAAAATATGACAATTTCAACAGAAATAATATTTCAAGGAAAAATCCTTAATTTCCTTCTAGAGTAATATAGATAAGAATAGAATAGCCAGAAATATATAAATCAGCTTTGAAGTCCTTGATGAAATTCAACACTTCTTGCTTATGAGAACATGCTTTTTCTACTTTGCTGTTTTTGAAAGACAAGTACTGAACCAAACTGCGAGTTAATATATATTCCACACATTGGAAAACACCAGTACCAGAAATTTTATTGATTATAAAGTTATGTTTTCATAATAATTTAACATATTTTTAGGTTTCTTTGTAGCTTGTGTATTGTTTTAATTTTAATTACATTACACACAGAGCGATTACCAATTCTTGATTTTGTTGATAATGTACGAAAATTTGCGTTTTTCATAGGATAGGATAGCCGAGTGTATAGAGATTGTAAATAAATAGCTATATATATATACAACTTTATCTTGGGTGGGTCGCGGGATTTTTTTTATTGAAAGGTGGGTCACAAAAATTTTTTTCACCGAAAGGTGGGTCGCGTACAGAGAAAGTTTGGGAGCCGCTGTCCTACATTATACTTTTATCTGTGAAATAAAACGTTTTACTTAATTTTCTACATTCTGAATTTACTGTGTCTTTGTATCTATTTATCCCTCTAACTCCTTGGGGACCAGCGACATGTATACGTGCCTCAAAAAGGTTTAAGAATTAAGAAGGGTGTTTATTTCCACCAGTAAAATTTTGCTGTGAAATTTGCTTTATTAAAGCGGACCATTTTCTCTATTTCATAAAGCACAAAGTTCTGATTTTAAAAACCGGTGAGAAAACATTAAAAATTTCGCGAAAGGCTCCCGTCGCGAAAAGGTTAATATGATATTTCCGTTCATATTTACCTGGGTAGTTATGGTTATTAATGATATTCTTTGTCTCCCCTGCCAGCTTATACACAAAGTTCTGTTTTTAAAAACCGGTGACAAAACATTAAAAATTTCCTGAAAGGCTCCCGTCGCGAAGGGCTTAATATGATGTTTCCGTTTATTTTTTCCTCTGTAGTTATGGTTCTTAACGATATTCTTTGTCTCCCCTTCCAGCTAGGTACACAAATTTTTGAGACACCTTGTATGCATATATAAACTTTTGAAAAAAATCTTAAAAGGTCAAATTTAATTTATATTATTTAAGTTAAATGATGCTAAACAAAAAAGGATTTAATATTAACAGAATGTAACAAAATAATTTTTTAACAATAAAATGGAACATAAAATGGTTTACAAGTGTGTGTGCATATAAAAACTGACAGTTCCATGTAATAGCAATTTCTGTGTATATATATATTAATATATGTTATTGGAAAAACAGCTTTAATTTTATATTAATTTAAAAGAAACTGTTAAAAGCAGAAGAAATACTGTTTTGCGTAATTTCATTAAATAAACTAATAATGCACATATTATTATTTCAGATGATGACTTAAAGCAGAGCACATTTTTTTCAAAGAATAAAAAATTTAAGAAGTCCTGCAGAAATGAAAATTGAATATTCTATGTAACAGCAAACAACCTTTCTTTATTTTAAATTAATTAAATTTTTAAAAGCTAAATTGAATTTAACACAAAAAACTAGCACTTAGCACTTTGTATGAACATTTTTTTTTCAATATAGCTACAAAATTTTATAAGCGCGTGGAAAATATTACAGTTTTTTAAGAAAATATAATTTTCAAGTATGTTAGTGTCTCAGTTTTTAGCTCACAGGCTATCATAGCCTGAGAGCTTATGTGCCCGTCCGTTCTGTATGTATGTGCGTAACGCGATAACTCATGATAAAAATATCCGATCCACTTAAAATTTTGTATATAGGTATATCCTGACAAGGCGCTTCCCTGATTAGTTTTTGGAGTTCATTTGATATGTATAAGAGGGGGAACGGGGGGCTCATGCCCCCCGTTAGTTGATATAAATGGGATTTTCATGCAGAATTAAGTTTTCGTTCAAAATTTAGATTAGGATCATTCTGATGAGGCGATTCCGTGACTGTTATTAGGTGTTTATTGAATAAGTATAAATAGGGGGAACAGAGGTTCTAATGCCTCCCCCCCCCCGTTAGTTGATATAAATGGGATTTTCATGCAGAATTAAGTTTTCGTTCAAAATTTAGATTAGGATCATTCTGATGAGGCGATTCCGTGACTGTTATTAGGTGTTCATTGGATAAGTATAAATAGGGGGAACAGGGGTTCTAATGCCCCTCCCCCGTTAGTTGATATAAATGGGATTTTCATGCAGAATTAATTTTTCGTTCAAAATTTAGATTAGGATCATTCCGATGAGGCGATTCCGTGACTGTTATTAGGTGTTCATTGAATAAGTATAAATCGGGGGAACAAGGGTTCTAATCCCCCCCCGTTAGTTGATATAAATGGGATTTTCATGCAGAATTATGTTTTCGTTCAAAATTTAGATTAGGATCATTCTGATGAGGCGATTCCGTGACTGTTATTAGGTGTTCGTTGAATAAGTATAAATAGGGGGAACAGGGGTTCTAATGCCCCCCCCCCTTAATTTATATAAATGGGTTTTTCAAGCAGAATTTTCAGATTTCGTTCAAATCTCTGAATAGTTTTGGAAGTTTAATGGTTAAGTATAAAAGAGGGGGATAACTCCTTTTAAATTATATAAATGCTAAATGGGTTTTTATTAAGAATTATCTAACTTGCTCTGAATTTTGGATATAGATTTTTTATATGATAAAGCATGTCTTTGATAGTATAGGAGCTTCAATGATTAAGTATAAAAAAAGAGGAAAGGGGAGAGCTGTTTCCCCTTCTTAATTTTTTTTTCGAACGGAATTAACCCTTGAAAATATAAGGCTTTAATGTACAATTAGTATTTGTAGCCTGTGAGCTCAATGCCATCAGTTTAGCTGGGCAGTATTCTTTATTTAAGAAGTTAAATATTATTGGATAAGATTCAATTTGTTATATCGTTTTTAAGGAGATTATCTCATCGTGGAATCGGATACTTCTTTCATTTATTATAGAATTATAAACTTGAATCAAAAACTTGAATAATTTCAAATTTTTAATTAATATTTTATGTAAAATATTATCTAACGATAAATTTAAAATGTGTCTTTAGGGATAAAAAATGAATTTTATAAATTGATAAAATGTGTGAAAAATTACTTTTTTTTTTTTTTTTTTTTTGTAAAGACTTTAAATTTTTTAAATTTTGGCATAAAAAATATCTAGCTATGAAATCTAATTTTATTTAAATAAGAATTCTGTTATTTATAAAAAATTTCAAACATTTATCGCTTATTTAAAATTAACTACTCTTTTTAAGTTACTCCCTATATTACAATTAATTTTTTCTCATATTTATCGTATTTATTTTTACTTATTTAAAAATGAACAGCACTTAAAAAAAAGATAAAAAAAATACAATAGATTTTCTCGTATAATCTATAAAAATATTAAAACCTCCAGGTTTGTTTAATATTTTTTAAGTGGCCCGAATAAATAAAAATATGTGGATAAAAATTGGCATTCATTTACCAAAATGCATTTTTATTCAAACAAGCAATTTGGATGTATATATTATTAAGACAAAAAATTGAAAAACTTTTTGCATAATTTCTTTGAAAATCTAATAATTAAGACAGCTTTATTCCTAAGAAAAGAATAAAACATTAGCATAAAAGAAATATTTTTTTCATGAAAGTTAAACACTATCCTCCGGCAATGAAAATAAAAATGTATATTAAATCAAACAATCCTTTAATTTAACATTAAACTTCTCCAATCTGAAATTAAAATTATAGCATGTAATTAAAGTTAAATATTTTGAATAAAGTTTTTTTTTAATCGAAAATGCAAATATATATGCTTTTTGTGTGGGGGGGGGGGGGGGAGTGTACGAAATGTTTACGTATTAACAATGTTAAATAATAATACATTTTTGGTGAATCTGTTCAAGCTTATTTTATAATTAAGTAAAAATTAATGTATAAAATTAGATTCATTAATTTGTTTTCCGTTGCTTTTGAATTAAGTTAAATTATAAAAAAAATAATAAAAATAAAGTGATGGAAGCAAGTAATGGTCAACTTTCATAAAATTTATAAGATATCACTTTTTTGTAATTTCTATTCATACCATACATTTAACATTTATTGTGTATGTAATAATTATAAAATTACAAGTACATAAAATTAAATCATAACATCTGGTTATATTTCTGAACTAATGTAGAATGAGATCCCCAGTAATTGGCAGGCACCAGTGATTGGCACACCCTAAAAAAATGTACTAAAATAAGATTTCTATCCAGTTTAAAAATGCAAGATCATATACCAGTTATATGCTCATTCACTTTACAGATTATAACTTTGATTTATGCTACTAAATGACAATAGTGCCTAGGAAAGAGAAACGCTTCTTCTCTGTTTTAAAAAAGGCATGCATTTCAATTTATTATTATCTGATTTATGGTATATTTTAAATTTTAATTGACAACAGTTTTGTTTAGCTGAAAAGAGTTACTTTAATTGTATAAAAGTCTAAGTGCCAATTACTGGTGATTACAGCAACTTTTTATAAATATATTTTTATAAAAATACTTTTTCAAATATTTTTGCTTTTACTGGGCAAAATAGATGCACAGATATGCACTCTTTGATTTAAAAATATTTGCAAGTAAATATTTTATTTCTTGGTAATGAAAATAGAAGTAAGTTTAAAGACAAATCCTTAATGTGCCAATCACTGGGGATGTTACCCTACATAATTTGGTATTTTTTATATTGATTTAACTGATATTTATAACTTATATCAACTTATATTATATTTATATAACTATTAACTGTACATTTGCCTCCTAAGTATACATATTTATTTTTGTTTAAAATATATGCTTGTATATCCATTTAATTGTTATTAATAATTTTTAAATTTATAGAGCTTGTAATATTACGTAAGATTGTCACGCTTCAATTTGGTGGAGGCTCCTTAATAGCTACTTTTTTCTTCATAGGTAAGCTTATAATTGCTTTTCTAGATCAGTAAACAAAACAGACTTACCTTCGTATTTTAGAATGCCATTTGTTGAAGCTACGTAAAGAAATTCCTTTTGTATTTTTTTCAACAAGACAATGCCTAAATTCTCTCAGAAAAGGACACAAAAAGTGGTTTGAAAATAAATATAACTCTCAAATTTGATTCGCATGCCAATGGTCCAAATGTAATATAGTGTATAACATTTGGTATATTATATGGCACAATATATAATTAAAGTTATTCAAATTGTGCAACATAACTCAAAAATGAATTAAAACCTGAAATTTTTAAAATATGAGACGTTTTGTCACCTCAACAAATTCAAAACTATAGAAACTCTATGTTACTATATTGCATTGAAATTATTAAACTCAAAAGAAGCCTAACAGGCATGTGATATTTCTATCATTTAGAAAAATCTGTTCTGTTCTTAGCATTTTGCTCCCAGTGCGCATCGAGTAAAAAGCAACATCATATATTACAGGGCTCGTATGGGTACTGGAATTTCCAGACCAGAAAATTCTTTGGTACGAGTATTTTCTTACAGAAAATGTCTGCTTACATAATGCAAAACATCGCGCGTTTGAACTAGACTTATTTTTCTGTTGAAGAATACTGCTATTTCACATGGAAAATAATGGTGCACGTACGAACCATGCATTATATTTATAACCTTCTAATACACACGACCGCCTTAAGGCAGACTTTACTATAACCCTGTTCACAGCTAAAGAAAAAAAATTTCAGCCTTCACAGAATGCAACTCTTTTAGAATGTATCAACTTCAATGGACTGAGATGTCGATGTTCTCGCAATTTTGGTTTCCTAACAATGGTCAGTTAAATTAAGAACTTCTGTCTGAATGGACGAAAAATTGATGCATTACAGGCATAGCTGCCAACTCTTCTGATTTTTTTGACCCGGAAAAATTTAACAGAAATTTTTGCCTTATTTAATCGGCAGATTACGGCGATTTGAAAACGTAAAATTTACTCTAAAATTTTTCCCAGCCAAAAAAGCGGAAGATGTTGGCAGCTATGAAATTACAGGGATAACGATAGTTTTAAAATGTTTTATTTATGTTTTTATTGAGTTTTTAGTATCATGAAATTTATATGGTTATTGCGAGGATAAATATAATTATATAGAAAAAGACTTCTAATGTCCACTTATCCATATATTTTTTTATTATTTTGGTAATCTGCCTTCTATTTCACTTCAAACTTCAACTGTTTTCAATAATATGATTGTAAAAATACTGGTTTCATTGGTTTATTGAATGGTATTGTCTGAATTACTTTGGATGTATTTATAAAACTATTGATATATATATATATACCGGGTGTCCAGTAAATGACTGACCCATTTTGAATGTAAATAACAAAAAAACTGTTTGAGATAAAAATGCGCGGCTTGCTGTATTGTTATTAGAATATAAATAAATTTTAAAATATGCACTTTGTTAATCTAATATAATAATATTTAAAATAATATCTCAGTCTCAAGACTGAGGAGGGGAAATATAATACAGATGGTTCAATCACAAATATTATTTTAAATCACTTTCCAACCAACGTACCCTATTTCTGAAGCTGATTCGAGAGTCGATTCAACATATAGATTCAGATTCGACAACATATAGATTCAGATTCAGCCAAAAATCTCATATTTATGAAAATTAGAGTCATGTCTGTATTCAAACAGCCTGTTACCGCCAGCGCGAATTTTTTTTTCCGAAGTTTGAACTATATTAACAAAGTACATGTTTAAAAATTTATTGATTTTATAATAACAATACCGCAAACCGCGCATTATTATCTCAAACCATTTATTTGTTATTTAAGTTCAAAATGGGTCAGTTATTTACTGGACACCCGGTATGTATCTTCTTATTTAGGCAATTACATGATCGTTCCTATAATGTATTTTGCACCCCGGATACATTTTAAATACGCAATCCTAAAAAGAAGAGAGTTTTTAGTTTATCATAGCAAACGCGGTAGCGTTTGGTACAATATGTTTAAGAAATAGAAAATGCGAACGTCTTTTTGAAATTTCTGGCGAACCAGTTGACGTACAACAGTGATTTTTGTTTTCAAAAGATAGAACTCGACGAGACGAATAAAATGATAGCATTAAAAAAATATCGCAGTTTACTGTAGTTTTTTACTTAACTTTTAACGAAAAAATGAAGACGAAAAATTCAACAAGCAATAGCTAACGTTATTATGGATGGATTAACTTCGTTTTTGGTTTATTTTTACCGTCTTGATAAAACTTAGAACAGTTTTTTTTTTTCATCTTTGTATGTTTGATAGTTTCTGAGAAAATCGAATTTATGTCTTAAACCTCCAGTTGAATATTGTCTTTTGCTGTTGCGATTGTAGTTTTTTGTATTCATTGCCACCAAATTTAATATAAAAATTGTCATGTATGTATCATAATTCATTCAAATTAAACAAATCACGTGAAAAACATGGCTATTTGTTTTTATTGCGAAGCTTTTAGTTTCAGTTCTTTAAATAATAAAGTTGCGAACGCAGTGTTACTTTTTTTTTTTTAAATCCATGGTTAATTTTTCAAATAACATACATTTTATATGACCATAGGATGATTTTCTCGAGTGTCCTAACATTTTGAATTTTAGTAGTAGAAAAAGATGGGAAAAAACAAGTACATCGAAAAACACGTATCTGGGAAAACCAAAATTTCTTTTCAGGAACTAAACGTAAGATTTTTTAATTATGATCATATAAGTCCTAATTTACATAAGGAAAAGATATAGAGTAAAACAGAAACTTCACATTCTGTCCATATTTTAAATAGCATTCAATTGATTTTAAATAGGGATGTGATGTCAAATACGCATTAGGGTACCTAATTGGCACGAAAATTTTGTTATTTTGTCTGATATGATAACCGGGCAAATGTTTATTAAAAATATATATTTATTTATTTTTATTTAATTTTGTTAAATTTTATAAATCATTTCATTCTGTTGCTATTAATTAAACTTTTCAATACTACTTGATTATAACGTCGACCAATTTCGCCACTTTGTACAAATCATCAATTTATTCACCATGTAATTCATATTGGCATAATTTTTATTTTAAATAACGAAAGAAGAAATAAATTAGTAAACCATCAATAAAAGTACAAATAAAAAGTTGAATTCAAAATCACATTATGGCATAACAAACATGGGTAACCTATTTAATGTAAACTGAATGTAACATTTATGATAATCCGTTATTAGCATTTAATTTTATAATATGGCGATAATTTTTTGGTCGAAGGGTAACCAATTATCACCGGTTTTTAGTCATTATTATTTTCTTTTGAAAATAACAGAAAATAGTTAATAGAGGTACTACTTGGTTATCCCGTCGACCAAAAAAACATCGCCAAACTATAATATTATATGCCAATAATGGATGATCGTGAATATCGCATCCAAGGACATTAAATAAGATGCACGTTTTTAAAATGCCATTAAGGGATTTTTATTTCGACTTTTTATTTGTATTTTTTATTAAGATTCTACAAATTATTTCTTTGTGTTATTTAAAATGAAAATTATGTCTATATGTATAATTTCGCTATGAATTTGGCAATTTGTATAGTTTGGCGAAATTGGTAGACGGGATAACTAAGTAGTACCTTAATATATATGCATGTAATTGAAGTTTGAAAACTAAGCTTTTGCGAAATTGGCGTCAGAAGAATATCGCACAATGTCGTGCATATATGGCATCTGTGCCAAGAAAGCATCAAATGAAAAAAACACATGGTGATGCAAAAAACTTTTGTGAACGTAACATTTACGATCAGCAATTATTGGCATTTAAAAGTATTTTTGCTTGAGATATTCTCGAAAAAGCATTGCAAAGATATACTTTCCCTCTCCCTTCCATTCCCAAATGTACTAAATTTAAAATTATGGAAAAAAATCAGAGTTTACTTAAAACTGTGCATAAAAATTATAGTAATTATCCTAATTTTTCTAATAGAAACTCTTAATTTTCCGTTATTAACAAAGCTATTTTAAAATTGCAAATTTAATCGGCTAAATCGCCAAGTTGCATAATGATCATCGCCACTGAATATATAAATAATACCATATTTTCAAACTGATCGGTCAAAAAACAGTGGAACCTTGGTTTACAACCGCCTCTGTTTTTGACAAGTTCTGTTTATGACCAACTTTAGTGATCAAAATTTTACTCTTTCGGCGTAGTATAACTCGCTTCGCGACCAGAGCTGTCGAATAGTTCAGTTGGCAACCCTCACATAACTCTTGTTATAAGTCAAGTTTGGAGTAAAGTGCGCGTATCAGAGTGCTTTGTAACCTTCAGTACAGTAAAAAATTTAACTTATTGTTTTAATTTTAATCAGTTTTGCGAAATTTTTAGCCTTTATTTTGTCTTCTAAGAATGAAAAAGCGTTTAGTGATAGCAGTAAGTAAGAAGCTTAAGCGAATTACTGATCAATTATGAAAAGAAGTAGTGACAAAACTTACGAACGATGATAGTGTAATCAAAATAGCTAAACAATACGGTGTAGATGAACCGTCGATTACTCCGATTATAAAGAACTAGTCGGATGTGGCAACCCCAAAACTATTTTCTATCTCATGCATTTAATGAGTCAAAATTCATTATTACAGTGCCAAAATCAAATGACAATCATATGCTCACCGTGAGAATTCTAAAGGCATGAAATTCCGAATATTAGTTTTTGAAATTTGAAATAGGATTGTTGCGGACATCGGGAAAAATACAGCATATATGCGACACTTGTTAGGAGATTTACCCAAAACATGCAATGGGCAATAATATAAATCAAAGCGTGCCTAAATCTCAAGTTTGATGAAAATGTGTTCATTAATTCCTGCGATAGAGATATTGTGGTAATCGGAACAATTCAGCATAGCAGCGCCATGTGTTTGGTTATTGAAACCAAAACACAAACAAAGCCAATTCATATAAAGATTAACTGAATTTGAAGTTTGATGAAAATCCGTGCCTTAATTCTCGAGATAGAACTATTGCGAAAATAAGGAAAAATGCACCAAGGTTAAGCCATCTGTTGAACGATTTAAATCAAAATGTAAACAGCAAGCAGCATCAATTTATATCAGGGATTATCTGAATATATTGTTTTTAATGCCATGTGTTAGTTCTTGAATAGAGCGCTCAAAAAATTTATATCATATACAGAAAGTCAGATACAAGAATGGATTATAATCGTGAACTGAGGTTCCACTGTATATTATATAAAAATTTAATTACAGCTCTGGTGATTTCAATGTCAATTTTACAAATAATACTAGAAATGAATTTTCACTATATTTTCATCCTTGGTTTGGGGCAAATCTATTAAGGCTGTATTTCGAGCGACTTTCTCCAAGGAAGATAGTTTAAACCAATATTTTTTTTGAAAATGTCCTAGAATATTATTCAATAATTGGAATAAGCTATTCTGATAGATATCAGGAAGGAGAAATAAAAATATTTCACTTAATTTTTTTTAAATTTAAATGGGAAAATTCGTTTTTATGTGCATTGACTACAAAATAATGTTTAGCGACCTTTGGGTGCCATGATCACAAAAATCGCGCTAATGGCGGAAATATTTCATATTTATAACATCTCATTTTTAAAACAAGTAGATAAGAATGCTACGAATCCTTTGCAAAAAGAATAAAAATTTCTATTCGCATTATTTTTCTACAAAATATGTATTATCTAAAATTAATTGAATCTGTCAATTTCTGTACGAACAAATTAAAATTAATTTCGTTTTTTCACGTTTTTTGTCCATTGATTAAATAGCTCAATATTGAGCGAAATAAGAAAAAGTACTGGGAATATTTAAAAGCAACTGAATTTTTCTTATATTCAATATATAATTATCAAAAAATTTAAATGACTAGTATTAAAAAATGCTCAGACGAGCACCAAAAAAAGTTTTATATGTTTTAAAGTATGAAAAAGTGTTTGACAAGAGCTTCTAATTGAGACTGAGAAAGGACAACGGGTCCCTTCTTGGCTGCAATTCACTGTCAATGCCAAATTTGAAAAAATCATATTTGCGCTTTTTCCATATAAAAGAAATCAGTCACTGTTACGATAAAATTGTGTAGTGTAAACGCATAATTAGAAAAGACACCACGTGATTAAGCATGAATGTAAAGCAAAATAGGGCCAAAAACCATAGTTCCGGCAGCCAGTGTTGAATTCAGACACTTTTCTCTGGGAGGGTCTTCTGTGGTTTCGGGGAGGACACAATAGAGTTCTTAGGGGATTATACTTTTTTACCATTAAAAAAACAAAATCTAAATTTTATTGGGGGGTGGAGCATTTGATACCTTCGGTAGGGAATGTCCCCCCGGCCCACCTCCTGCATTCAACACTGCCTGCAGCGTATCACATTCACGCAGTCCCACCATAAACTGTCGAAGAGTTAAACAGCACACAAAACTGATTAGTAGTGCAGTTGCAGTGCAGTCAACAATGCAGTTAACATGTAAAGCACGATTGAAAGTTTTACTAAATAGTAAAGATAGAAAGTTTTACGCAAATTTCTTTTATGTGGAAAAAGCACAAATATGATTTTTTCAAATTTGGCATTGACAGTGAATTGCAGCCAAGAAGGGATCCCTTGTCCTTTCTCATTCTCAATTAGAAGCTCTTGTCAAACACTTTTTCATACATTAAAACATATAAAACGTTTTTGGTGCTCGTCAGAGCATTTTTTAATACTAGTTGTAGTATGGTTAATTTTTTACTTTAAATTTAAGTCTGTAATTTTTAATAATGAGCAGTTTTTTTACTAGTTTGAAAAAATGGGATATACATCAAAATATCGGTCATTATTTAAAATATAGTGATATTTACGAAATCTAGCAAGTATAAACTTCTTCGTAGACTTATCTTAATACACTACATCGCTCTACTGTTTATTCTTATACGCTACTTAACAATCTCTATACAAAATTTTATTAAAAAAGAATAAACAACTCAGATGTGTCTTAAATTTGAATCTGTATAAAGCTCTCATATATTTCAGACAACGGAATAATTATGCTGATTAATCATTTCCCTGATTTACCAGTACGTCATGCGAGCAACATGTTTTTGCTAGTCATGATTTGACGCTACCATTTAAGGGAATTTATATTCCAATCATGATTTATTATTCTGACAAGTAAATTTTTATTGTGAATTTTGCATTAATTAATCCGAACATTTTTTCTGATTCAATTAGGCAAAAATTACTGTTTTGGAAAACTGATGATAAAATATTAAAAATTCTCAAAAAGCATGAACAAACAGGCATTATTTCAAAGTTTCTTTCAAAATATATTTTATCAGTTAAGTGGATATATGTTATATATGAACGATAGAAGGAAAATGTTTACATTGTTATAAGAATGATTTAAAACAACTTAACTGATTTGCCCGTACGTCATTCGGGCAAGACGAATTTGTTTGATTCATCATTTAAAGCTTTCGGACACCACTAATGTTTTAATACGATTTCTTACTATTTAACTTCAGAAATGTTTCGACTAAATATTACGAATATTTACGCTTAAAAAACTGGTGTTAACCCATATTTTCAATTTAATGTACGTAAAAAAAAAGGAATCACTTAATTGGTTAAAAAAATTCACATTACATTAACCTTACAAAATAATTGGACATTTACTAAAAAAATGAATTTTCTCATATTACAACACATGGATCGACAAAAGCAAATGGATGTTTTCGCTTAAAAAAAAGGAACAGAACACGGTAACTCACTTACTGGCAGATAATAAATTTAAAAGGGATACTTCATTCATATGCATCACCTGGCGCTTCTTAAACTTTATATGCCTTTTTCCAACATTTTATCTTGTACTGCCTTTAAAACATGCTCAGAATAAAAAGTTTTTAGAATACTTTAATCTCTTCAGACCTGATGTATTCTATAGATTACATATTGTTTGAATTTTTTTCACGTATATAAATAATGTTAATAAAAAGAGAAATAGGGGTGAATGGGGAAAAATAGATAGCAAAATTAAACAAAACAAAAATTTGTTTCTTACAGCACCTTTTTAGTGAGCTACATGTTACATAAAATTGGCTTGCAGCAGAAATGTACGAAATGTACAAAAATGAAAACGTAAATAATTTTACTATGTGAGACGTATACTTTACGCTTTTAGCCAAAGATTACACTTTCGGAAATTTGCGAAAAACTTTTGTTGAATAGAATATAATCGACCATTTTTTTAACTTACAGAATAAGTAATGGATTTTCCCATTTTTCAAGAGCTGCGCGTGCTCATCTGTATGCACCTACTGCATTCATTATAATTTTTAGAAGTATTACCAGGCATTATACGTGTCATGGGGTTTTCAAACCTGGAAATTTTTCGATGTCAGTATTTTCTTAAAGAAAATATCTCCTTACATAATGTGAAATTTTGCGCGTTTGATCTAGATCTGTTTTTTCATTAAAAAATACTGAAAATTCACCTAGAAAATAACGATACCCATATGAATCTGATTACACTAAAATTAAATGTAAGGTAAGCAAATATAAAAATCACATGAGTCAAAATATGAGCACTGCGTGTTTTATTTTCCCTTATATTTAATAACTATTTAAAATAGTTGTTTTCCTCGGTAGAGAAATGAGAATGAAGTATATTTGGATGATTTTAGTGGTTGAATTCCGCAGCTTATTCGTATTCTGATTGGTCCATGTTTAATATCTTAAAAAAAACACTTCTGTTGCCAGGATGACAAAAAGGAGTAATAATTTTTTTTTAAATAATAATAATTTAAAAAACAAATGTGATAGATATTTCAAACAAATTTCATTAAAATGTGCATTTTGTTCTCTACGCAACGGAGTACAAATTTAAAATGTGCGATGTTTAGGAGTTTAAAAATTTGCAGTTTCAAAAAATTATAAAACTGGAATTTTATTTAAAATTTGATTTTGATGGGTCCAAGAATATTAATGTTTAATCTATGTCGTACGTCATTTGAGGCATTCAGAAGTCAGTCTGATTAACTTCATCGAATAAAAATGCACATTTTAAACAGTTGAGATTGCATATCTATAAACTACTGAGGGTTTTTTTCTTATCATCGGTCGACGAAAATTAATGTTTAATGCATGGCTTACATAATAGATGAAAGTTATGATCATCATAAAAATGATGCTTATTATTAATAATAATAATTTAAATATATAATTTATTTATAACTCTTCAAAATTTTAGTCTTTAGAAATATCATTTTCCAAATAGTCATTGGAATTTGTTAAATTACAATTTTGTTTTTTTATGTTTTGTTGTGTGAGGCAATAAATATAAGTATTTTTAAATCTTATATGCTTGGGCAAGTCTAGGTATATTTCTTTTTCCCATAATTATTTAATGCGTCTTGGTCGTCTGAGTTGCCACGTTGTCCTACCCTTTCAATTTAAAAATTTCGAATTCACATCAGAAATTCCTTAAGAAGAATTTTTCTTTCAACAAGCAAGAATCATTTGACGTTAAATAAAGAAAACTATACAATACAGAATTTCTAATATGAATATAAAATTTCAGAATCAAAAAAGAAGCAAAATCTGGCAACCCAGTTGGTCATTCTAATAACGGAAAATTTTGAAGATAAAATGTTATTTTGGTAATTTTAATAAAGAATTTTTTTTTAATGTTTGGAAAACCTTTTGATAAAACCGCATTCTACTTCTCTATATCTATCTTTCTAATGGTCTTAAATCGACAATTAGCTTCTTGATTACTGCATCTACAATACACGAACAGGAGATTTCATTTAGAAGTTTTTTTTACAAGATATTTCCCATAACTAATTTTCCGGTAAAAATATTCATCTCCAGCTTTAATTTAAAAAAAAAGAAACTGAAATAATAGAATAGAATGGATGTTTTAATAAAAAGCGAATGATGTTTTCGTGTAGAATATTAAAAAGTAGAACATGGTAAAGCACTTGCTGATTTGAGTAAATTTCAAAAAATTACTTCATTTACATGCATCACTTGACGTTTCTTATACTTTATCTGCCGTTTTCCAATATCGTACCTTGTAATACTATTGAAACATTCTTAAAATAAAAGCTTTTTGAAATATTTTAAATCTAAAATTAAATACCATGATGGTTTTTTACTGTGTTATCTTGTTTTATGCCAAAGATTACACTTTCGGAAATTTGCGGAAAGTTATTGTTGAATAGAATATAATCGATATATATATATATATATATATTTATTTATCTATATGATTTATACTATGACCATAACCTTAACTGTTAGAAAGCCACATGTGGTTTGTATCTGATGTGGATTCACTTGAACTACATCTTGATAGGATTTGGGTATGGTAAATATTTTAGTATATATATATGCTTTTTTTTTTTAAGGAATATTATATTATTGTTATTTTGTCATTGTTTTGATTTTCTTCAATGAGCATCTTTTTACTAATTTGTCATAGTAAATAGCTTCCAGCCAGTCGGGTGCATTGTGGGACGAATTTCCTAGCTTTTAGCACGTCCCATAACAGAAACTGGTTGGATGCTTTTGCTTTTTCATTAAATTATGCACCCCTGACGAGTGGTTTAATGAAAAAGCCTTCTAATGTCCATTTATCTATGTATCTTTTATTATTTTGGTAATCTGCCTTCTATTTCACTTTAAACTTCAACTGTTTTCAATAAGATGATTGTAAAAATACTGGTATCATTGGTTTACTGAATGGTAATATCCGAATTACTTTGGTTATATTTATTGGTAATCTGCCTTATATTTCACTTTAAACTTCAACTGTTTTTAATAATATGATTGTAAAAATACTAGTTTCATTGGTTTATTTAATGGTATTGCCTGATTAACTTTGGATGTATTTATAAAAGTATATATATATATATATATATATATATTTGTCACTTCCAGAAAAAAGAATGTACTTTCACATTTTACAAGAGCTGCACGTGCTCATCTGTATGCATTTATTGCATTTATTATATTTTTAAAAAGTATTATCAGGGTCTGTATGAGTCATGGTAGTTCTAGACCAGGAAAGTCTTCGGTGTCAATATTTTCTTATAGAAAATGTCTCCTCACATGATGCAAAATTTCGCGCAGTTTGATCTAGATCTATTTTAATAACAAAGCCCATATGAACCATGATTACATTAAAATTAAATGAAAGGTAAACAAGTATAACAATCATATAAGACAAATAAAATACTAATAAATATTAATTTATTACTACTACCATAAAAGTAAAACTAATTATATATGTAATAAAAGATCAGTCAAAATTAGCGGTGGAATTATTATGTAAAAAATTAAAATAATTTTGAATATTTTTGTGAAAAGACGAAAGTGTCAATTTCCCTCGCAAAAAGTAAGTGACTTTAATGCAACTGAAAACTAAATTTTCAGAATTCGTGTAAATGGTATTTAATAAATTTAAATAAACACTGAGAGAGTTTAGTATATTATACACACATACATATATATGTATATTGTATTTCATATATATATTCCTTCTTGCTATGGTTATTTAATTTTACACTGGAAAATTTTTTTTCATAAATGAAAATTTCATAATAATAAAAATTATTCTTATGCATTTAAGCTCCTTCAAAAATAAAAGCCATATGTTTCTATAGCAACAATTGGCAATGCTCAATTGTAGTTTGATTTTGAAATAATTTTAATTAATTTAAATTATGAATTTCAGTTTAAATCGCAAATTTTAATGGTTAAATTTGAATATAAATGCATGTAAATATCTATATAACAAAATTAAACGTAAAGCAAACTAAAATTATTAAAACTAAATTTTTTCGAAACGAGTTCAACGTGAAGCTTTTTTCCCCCTTAAAATGTATTTAACATATAAAAGTATTTTTTAAAAATTGCATTCCATCCACCACCAACGTATGAAAAATGGCCAAAAAACGAAATTTTCATTATTTTTTTACGGACGCTGTATGGAGTTTCCGCCAAAAAATTTTTATAAACGTGTGTATGCTCATGAGAAGAGCATTCCAGATTTTTTTTCCAGATTTTTCTCAGTATGCCCGATGGAGACCTTTCTTGTGAGCACTGCTTGTTTTATTTTCTCTTACATTTATTTTATTCTGTGGGGTAATAAATATAATTATTTTTAACCCTTCGAACTCCGGTGGCTCTTACATAAATTTTATTCGATTAGCACCACTTTTTAAAAAAGAACTTTCCTTGAAGTAGACAATATCAAAATTCAATTTTATTTTCATTTATTACTGGTGTCAAAAGCAAATTTTGGGAGGAAAGATGATGTCTCCGTAGCGGAGATAACGGAGTACCAAGGGTTAAATGTTATATGTACGGGTAAATGTAGGTATATTTCTTTTTTCCTTTATTATTTAATGCAGGGCATGAAATTTCAGCTTAAAAGGTACTCGCCAGGCTAAAATTTTTACTCGCCACTATTTTACATTCATTCAGACTTCAGCCCCTACATCTGCGCAGAAAATAAAATATTTATGACAAATTTAATTTAAATTGACAATTGTTAGAAGGAGCTGTTTGTTAAATCCAGAATATTTTACATTTATGAAAAATATGGGATATTAAGTGACGCTTAGGAAATGCTTTGATGACGCTTATGGGCTTTGGTGACGAAAACTGAATCTCTTCGTGCAGGCGTGAAGGGCAATCTAATTCGGTATTGGCGCATGCGCAGTACGAAAGTGAGGGAGGAGATAAATGTAAACAGAATAATTTCATTCGAGTCGAAGAAATAGGCGACGGAGCATTATTACTTCTTTTGGAAAATAAATACCATCTCTTCATTTTGAAATACTTCCGTGTATCGCTGTGCGTAGTTTGATTTGCAGCACAACATTTTAAAAGACGAAAGTTACTCGCCAATAGTAAATATTTACTTGCCAATGGCGAGCTGGTGAGTGGAAATTTCGCGCCCTGATTTAATGTGTCTTGGTCATCTGGGTGCCAGTTTGTCCTCCACTTTCAACTTAAAAATCGCGAATTCACTGCAGAAATTATTTAAGAAGAATTTTTCTTTAAAGAATCAGAAATCGTCTGCCGTTAAATAAAGAAAAAAACTATGCCATACAAAATGTCTAGTATGGATGAAAAATTTCAGAAAAGTGGCAAATTCTGGCAACCCAATTGCTCATTCTTGTAATGCAAAATCTTAGAAATAAAATGCTATTTTGGCAATTTTAATACAGAATTTATTTTAATGTTTAGAATACCTTAATTGCTTGCGTACAATCAACGGATCAAACAATCATTTTTCTGCCCAGAAAATTTTTAAAATAAAATGTTTCTATTTTAAATCGCGGTAAATATTTGCTTTCAAATACTAAATAAAATTTCTGGGTCGAAAAAGAATTGTTTGATCCGCGGATTATACGCAGGAAATTACGGTACCTTTTAGTAGAAACGCATTTTACTTGTCTAATTTTCTAACAATCTTAAACCGACAATTAGCTTTCTTCATCAATTATTTATAACGTACATTCATGAAATAAAATTTTGAATTTTATTAACGAAATAGTTTCCATTAATATTTTTCCGGTTCAAATATTCAACTCCAATTTTAGTTTTAAAAGAAACTCAAAGAATACCTTCTTTTTAGGTGCGTTCGTAATTATGTAAATACGTAGCACCTATTGTTGTCGCTCAGTCCGTCCGTCTGTCCGTCTGTCCGTCTGTCTGTCCGCATATAACAACGAAAAAACTATCCAACCGAATCGTTTGAAATTTAAAATATATAATTATTACATAATTTTGTCGAGTCATTTCAAATTTTATGAAAATCGGATGGATAGATCAATTACAGGGACAATCAAAAGGATTCCGTTACATTACGTCAATGGGGAAAAAAGTTTCAAATGCATTTTAATCATTTGAAATTTAAAACGTATATTTATTACATAATTTTGTCGAGTCATTTCAAATGTTATGAAAATCACATGCATAGATTAGTTATAGGGACAATCAAAAGTATTCCGTTACATTAAAATCAACGGGAAAAAGAGTTTCAAATGCATTTTAAACGTTTGAAATTTAAAAGTTTAATTATTACATAATTTTGTCGAGTCATTTCAAATGTTATGAAAATCGGATGCATAAATCAATTACAGGGACAATCAAAAGTATTCCATTGCATTACGATCAATTGGAAAAAATATTTTTTAAATGCATTTTAATGGTGTTACACTCATTTGAACATAATATAATTGACATGAATCTATGATGTATGTAATAAAATCTACATTCTGTACAATCTGGGATGCAGAGAATATTTATTATTAAATTACAGGGCCACACAAATGTATTCCACTAAATAATGTTATACGGGGAAACATTGTTTGGGGCGTGTTTTAATTATATTAACCTACTTTTTTACCTACTGCATTTTATGAATAAGATATACGTTAATGAAGTTCAATAAAAATTACTCCCTGCATATTTACAGGAACACAAAGATTTCGACCACTATACTGTATCCAAAGTACGCTCTACTATATCAGCAAGATCTGAATATTTTAAAACTTATAGTACGAACGAACCTCATTTGCTACGCTTCACGTGCAATTTCCAACTTGTTTTATTGTTATTGAAGTTTGAATGAGTTACCTGACTGTGATTAAAAAACCGATATTCAGAGTATATCACAACATTAAAAAAATTAAGTTAGCATATATAGATATTGCAAGATTATATATGTTATTCAATTTTTAAGTGTGTTTTGGGGGTCATTCAAGCATGCAAATTTTATAAGGTATTTTTGTTTAATATTTTATGAGTGCTGATGTACTTTGCATTAAAACTTCTATGCAATATTATAATGAATGTGCTAATCTCTGACGTTCACGAACTTTCTATTTTGAGCAATTTAGAGTGAAGTATTTTCATTTTTTAATTAAATTCAATTTGATATGGTTTAGTGCTAAAATATGGTCATTATTTTATAAATCTCACACAGTCTCATATATATGTAATTTTTAAAATTTTTTCATTAGTTGAACCATCCATTATTTTTCCTCAGTTCCTTTTAGGTGAATTCATACATAGCACCTATAGTCATCTCTAAGTCCATACGTTTGTCCGCATATAACAACGCAAAAACTACCCAACACAATAGCTGAAATTTAAAATATGTATTTGCTACATACTTTTGTCGAGTCATATAAAATTTTATGAAAATCTGATGTATAGTTCAATTACAGGGGTAATCAAAAATATTCCTTTAAGTCACGGCCAATGGGAAAATAATTTCAAGTGCATTTTAATGAAGTTGCACTCCTTCGAACATAATACGATTGATATGAAACTATGGTGTACATACTGAAATATAAACTTTGTACAAAATAGCATGCAAAGACTATTTATTATTAAACTACAGGCCACATTAAAGTATCCCATTACATAATGGTATAGGGGAAAATATTGTTTGGGGGTCGTTTTAATTATATTATACTATTTCATATTTTATGAAACTAATATACAGTCGACTCTCGTTAATTCGAAATCGGATAATTCGAATCTTCGCTTAATTCAAACTAAATATGAAGTCCCGAAATTTTCAATGGCAGAATAACGTTGAAAATGTTCATTAATTCGAACTCATTTTCTCTTAACTTCCTTTAATTCGAACTAATAAGAATTCCGATTTTTCATTTTTTTCTTTCTCACGGATTTCAGGTCATTTGAATAACTTTCTTTCTTTGATTTCTGTAAAAATTGTTCCGAACGAGTATTGCATTTGATATCTACTTTCTTAGTGCCCCGTTTGTCCAACATTGGCGCTTTAAATTTTTCTTCCATTGTGCTTGTATCTAATCTTTTAATTAGTTTATATATTTATACATTCTAATTTAATGTCAAGTCATATTCTAATGATAATAGACGAAATAAATTTAAAAAACACTATAACATTAATTCCTTTGCAATAGTACCATATTAAGCATGTTTTCATTTCATATTTTCCATAATTCGAACATTTCTTGCGGTCCCGACGTGTGCAAATTAACGAGAACCGACTGTATGTTGCTAATGTTTACTACAAGTTACTTCATATATAATAGAAAGCATATATAGTATTTACAATGATACACAAAATATTTCCGATATTATAAATTATCGAAAGTACTTTATACTATTACATCAAAATCTGAATATTTTAAAATCTTCGAAATAATACAAACTCATCTCATTGCTTTACTTGTAAAAAACCCGCAGAAAACATGTACAATTTTCTATTCAAAATTGACTGGTGGAAGTTTCCTTTGGCAGTAATCAGAAGCTGTTGATTAATTGTAAAAAATCAGCCGCCATATTATGACAACCTTCTCAGTTGGTAAACAATACACTACAGTCGAGTCTCTATATAACGAAATCCATTGTTCCAGTAAAAAATTCGTTATATAGAGAAATTCGTTGAATACAGAAAGCCTTTAAAATTTCTGTTTAATGTGCAAATATTGAACATGCATTATTTTTTATACGTTTGATTAAAAGTTTGAAGTGTTTAACTATAAATATTAACGCAATATCCTATTTCTTAATTATTTGAACAGTTTAAAAAAAGAGAATAGACATTTTTTTAAAGCTTAATAAAAATCGCACAAGAAAAACGTACGTTAAATTTTTTGCCATTGAAAACACATCTCAAATTTTCGGGGGGATCTCATTGCTACGGGAGTGAATGTCCTCCATGCCACCCTCTAAAATCAACACTGACTTCAATTACCGCATTGATCCAGCTTTTATATGTGTAACAATTAAATTGACACTGTTTCTCGAAGGATGCTAAAAGATGTGTGGGAGGGGGGACTGGTGGAATGGATTCGTTGTACTTAAAGAACAAGAAGATTCAAGGTAGAGAAGCAATAAAAAAGAAATCAGCCTTGAACGATAAATCAAAAATAAGTGATGGAAATTTGATTCCATGTGATTTTAAATCTTTTTTAAAACTGAATAAATAAAGAACATTTTATGAAAAAATTCGTTATATGGAGATAGATATTTCGCTATATAGAGACTGTTTTTAATATAATCCTGAAAAAAGAGGACCGTTCGTGCTAAAAATTCGTTACATAGAGAAATTCAGTGTATGGAGTTTCGTTATAGAGAGAATCGACTGTATATGTTTCCTCCTATTTATTCATAACTCCATTAGCGATACCATCTGGTTAACTTGAAATAGATTAACTCATAACACCCGTTAGGAATCCACTGTTTATCATATGTTTCAACATTGCAATCCGCCCAGAAGAACAGGATTGTATCACGAACGAAATATAATATACGTGTTACAGCACATTTGTCACGTCTGTTTTAAATTTAATAAAATATTATACTACACTATTTTTCTGATTTTAGTTTACTTTTCGAATCTAGCAAAATTATTCAGATAGATTACGTATGCAGAGCTGCCAACTTCTACGAATATTTAAATCATATAAACATGTTTGGAACCACAAAAATGTTTAAGTAAAATGTATACGAAATATATTCAATGTTATCAATTACAGCAAATATTGTTAATCATTTACTAAAATTTATGTTTCTAACATATTTATTTGACTTTAAATAGGCGTAGTAGTTGGCAGCCATGCGTATGTTTTCATATATCTAGTCATATTGTGTTTCATGATTTATAAAATAAACAAGATGATTTGAAAGGAATTATTCTATTTGGAAATTCTAAATTTAGAAGTACGAACTTCAGAAAATAAAAAGCTTGAATTGGGGATTACAGATATGTAAGATATTGATTTTTTTTATGGTTTTGATATGACCTTTATACAAAATGCATAAATATACATTCGAACGTTATACTTTCGTATCGTCGAGTTGTATGTATTGTATATTGTTAAATTTTCCGAAAACCTATGTTACTTAGACAACATTCTTTTACAGAATTGTCAATAGACATAGATATTAAATGACTTTTTCACACCAGAGTTTTACTTGTCATTTGACCGTTCGTACTGATATTGCTAATACGAACTTTGTAAATTTTCTATAATTATAAAGGCTGGAGATCTTTAAAACCATATATTTTACATCGGTAAGTTCGTATACTTTACAATTTTCTATTAGAAAATCTACAATATTAACTGGAGGTATGTAGTTTTCTGTTTATGCAGGTATCAATTTACTTTTAATTTTTTCATTTTGGTAATCCTGGTACTAGTAAATTTAATATTACATGTTCTGAAAACATGTAAAATTGAATTGTATATGTTTTATATAGATTTACTATGTAGCAGGGTTCTGCACTACAGCAATAAATAAGTCTACATTCTCTGTTATAAGATTTATAAATTTTATGACGTTGTACAAAACGTATAAACGTGCTGTACTAACAGCATGTTTAGATATTCCCAATATCTTGAAGTTAAATACGTTCAAAAAAGTAAAATTAGATTTGTCCTTAAATAATCTCAAGTACAAATAATTCATGCAAAAAAATAATAAAATGCAAAACTATTTTTATAAAAATTCGAAAAACTTAAAAATAAATGTAAAATGATAAAGAAAGAAAAAGTATAAAAAATCCTCTTCTAGAAAGAGTTTCCCCACACATGAGATTTTCCTCAACAAAAGCTAAATATATTTTCTTTGTAATTTTTTAATTCGTATGATAACTTTACCAATCAGTTTAATTGCGTTGAAAATACAATTTATCTACGTACTCATCGTTCTAAGGAGTTCCTTTACCAGCAGTCTGTCCTGTTGAGCTGTTTAAATGACAGACCAGATGTTATGACATACAAGGTTATCTCAGTGGAAAATGCTCAACGGTTGTCGTGCCAATTAGCTTAAACGATAAAGCATTGGCCTCGAAAGCCAAGTACATGGGTTCGATTCCCGGCCTGGGCAATTTTTCGCTCAGTTGGAAATATTTAATCCGTATGATATATTTACCAATTTGTTTGATTGTGTTAATACAATTTATCTACGTACCCATCGTTCTATGGAGTTCCTTTACCTGCGGTCTATCCTGTTGAGCTGCTTAAATGACAGACCAGATGTTATGACCTACAAGGTTATCTCAGTGGAAAATGCTCAACGGTTGTCGTGCCAATTAGCTTAAACGATAAAGCATTGGCCTCGAAAGCCAAGTACATGGGTTCGATTCCCGGCCTGGGCAATTTTTCGCTCAGTTGGAAATATTTAATCCGTATGATATATTTACCAATTTGTTTGATTGTGTTAATACAATTTATCTACGTACCCATCGTTCTATGGAGTTCCTTTACCTGCGGTCTATCCTGTTGAGCTGCTTAAATGACAGACCAGATGTTATGACCTACAAGGTTATCTCAGTGGAAAATGCTCAACGGTTGTCGTGCCAATTAGCTTAAACGATAAAGCATTGGCCTCGAAAGCCAAGTACATGGGTTCGATTCCCGGCCTGGGCAATTTTTCGCTCAGTTGGAAATATTTAATCCGTATGATATATTTACCAATTTGTTTGATTGTGTTAATACAATTTATCTACGTACCCATCGTTCTATGGAGTTCCTTTACCTGCGGTCTATCCTGTTGAGCTGCTTAAATGACAGACCAGATGTTATGACCTACAAGGTTATCTCAGTGGAAAATGCTCAACAGTTGTCGTGCCAATTAGCTTAAACGATAAAGCATTGGCCTCGAAAGCCAAGTACATGGTTTCGATTCCCGGCCTGGGCAATTTTTCGCTCAGTTGGAAATATTTAATCCGTATGATATATTTACCAATTTGTTTGATTGTGTTAATACAATTTATATACCTACCCATCGTTCTATGGAGTTCCTTTACCTGCGGTCTATCCTGTTGAGCTGCTTAAATGACAGACCAGATGTTATGACCTACAAGGTTATCTCAGTGGAAAATGCTCAACGGTTGTCGTGCCAATTAGCTTAAACGATAAAGCATTGGCCTCGAAAGCCAAGTACATGGGTTCGATTCCCGGCCTGGGCAATTTTTCGCTCAGTTGGAAATATTTAATCCGTATGATATATTTACCAATTTGTTTGATTGTGTTAATACAATTTATGTACGTACCCATCGTTCTATGGAGTTCCTTTACCTGCGGTCTATCCTGTTGAGCTGCTTAAATGACAGACCAGATGTTATGACCTACAAGGTTATCTCAGTGGAAAATGCTCAACAGTTGTCGTGCCAATTAGCTTAAACGATAAAGCATTGGCCTCGAAAGCCAAGTACATGGTTTCGATTCCCGGCCTGGGCAATTTTTCGCTCAGTTGGAAATATTTAATCCGTATGATATATTTACCAATTTGTTTGATTGTGTTAACACAATTTATATACGTACCCATCGTTCTATGGAGTTCCTTTACCTGCGGTCTATCCTGTTGAGCTGCTTAAATGACAGACCAGATATTATGACCTACAAGGTTATCTCAGTGAAAAATTCTCAACGGTTGTCGTGCCAATTAGCTTAAACGATAAAGCATTGGCCTCGAAAGCCAAGTACATGGGTTCGATTCCCGGCCTGGGCAATTTTTCGCTCAGTTGGAAATATTTAATCCGTATGATATATTTACCAATTTGTTTGATTGTGTTAATACAATTTATCTACGTACCCATCGTTCTATGGAGTTCCTTTACCAGCAGTCTGTCCTGTTGAGCTGTTTAAATGACAGACCAGATGTTATGACCTACAAGGTTATCTCAGTGGAAAATGCTCAACGGTTGTCGTGCCAATTAGCTTAAACGATAAAGCATTGGCCTCGAAAGCCAAGTACATGGGTTCGATTCATGGCCTGGGCAATTTTTCGCTCAGTTGGACATATTTAATCCGTATGATATATTTACCAATTTGTTTGATTGTGTTAATACAATTTATCTACGTACCCATCGTTCTATGGAGTTCCTTTACCTGCGGTCTATCCTGTTGAGCTGCTTAAATGACAGACCAGATATTATGACCTACAAGGTTATCTCAGTGGAAAATTCTCAACGGTTGTCGTACCAATTAGCTTAAACGATAAAGAATTGGCCTCGAAAGCCAAGTACATGGGTTCGATTCCCGGCCTGGGCAATTTTTCGCTCAGTTGGAAATATTTAATCCGTATGATATATTTACCAATTTGTTTGATTGTGTTAATAAAATTTATCTACGTACCCATCGTTCTATGGATTTCCTTTACCTGCGGTCTATCCTGTTGAGCTGCTTAAATGACAGACCAGATGTTATGACCTACAAGGTTATCTTAGTGGAAAATTCTCAACGGTTGTCGTGCCAATTAGCTTAAACGATAAAGCATTGGCCTCGAAAGCCAAGTACATGGGTTCGATTCCCGGCCTGGGCAATTTTTCGCTCAGTTGGAAATATTTAATCCGTATGATATATTTACAAATTTGTTTGATTGTGTTAATACAATTTATCTACGTACCCATCCTTCTATGGAGTTCCTTTACCTGCGGTCTATTCTATTGAGCTGTCTAAATGACAGACCAGATGTTATGACCTACAAGGTTATCTGAGCAGAAAATGCTCACCGGTTTTCGTGACCAGCTAGTTTACACGGTAAAGCATTGACCTTGTAAGCCAAGTATCTGAGATCGATTCCCGGCCTGAGCAATTTTTCGCTGAGTTGGAAATATTTAATTCGTAATTTCTTTCGCCTTTCACCTCTGTCGTCCGTCCTTGCTTCACTCAGTTCATATTTTTGAATATTCTGTCTAGGTTATCACTCCAATATTTCTCGGTTTTCCTATTCTGCCCTTCCTTCCACTTGCCAATTCATTAGTGACCTTTATAATATAGCGTCAGGACGGGTAATCATGAAATTTTTTTTTTCATTTTCAACATTGTTCTTTTTTTTTTTTTTTTGCTTATTTCTGTTTGGAAAAGTGGTGTTTTTAGTATAAGGAAGTAACTTTGACCCTTTAAGATTACCTCTTAAAAGTTTTAATAATCATAGTCCCTTTTTTTAATTAAAAAGAATGATTTATTATTATCAAAAACTCATAATCACAAAAGTTTGAGATAATTAAGACAACTACTGGGGAAACTATGACCAATATATTTCTTCTTGATACTTACCTACGCACATTTGTTTGGATAACACGCAAATTTGTTTGGAATTTTGAATATATTTGTTAACAACATTAGAATTCCATACTAACAAATCTGTTTATGAAAACATTTTGGTAAACTTTCTTCAAATCGCTATTTGGATCTCAAAAATGCTTTAAATATGCTTTAGTGATAAAGAAAGATTAAAATGAAAAATGCATTATTAATGTAATATTTAAGCTTGAAATAAAATTTTGTCATACACAATAATCTGCATTATAGGGATCATCATAAGTACACATTGTCATAATTACCCCAACTGACCCTATTACTTACTGGTAAGAATAATCAAGGATTCTGAACATCTTCTGCGGCTTGTATACCGGTCCATAGCTCGTACGGGTCCTGGAATTTCATGATTAACCCTTTGCGGGGCAAGGCAAATTCTTTGCTTAAGTATTGAAATTAATGACTGATACCGGAATTTGAAACCAACTTTATTTGTAAATAAGAAAACGCTATACTTCATGCATTCAATAAACCGTAATTTTCTTTAATAAAATTCCGGTGCGAATGTGACGTTTGGGAATTAAAATTAAGTGGTATATCTATGAAACCACCGCCCCTCACGGGGTTAAGAAATTCTTATAGAAAATCTCTGATAAAAAAAGTCGGGATTATATGCATTTAAACTACATTTATTTTCTATTAAGAAATGATGGTATTTCACCTTGAAAATAACGGTATTCGTACGAACTATGCAGTCGATCATTCCTAAGGGTTTAAGAAAGTGTAATCCTGTAATAAATAAAAGTTAAATACATTTTAAATAAATTTTCAGTATTTACTTAAAATAATGTATTTTTTTAGTTTTACATCATATTTTAGACAGTGACAGACTGGTGAGTGACGTGGCACTATAAATGTTAAAAATCACTATAATTAACAATTTCTTCTACACCTCTAGTATTCATCTCTACATCTCTAGTATACATCTCTAGTATTGGATAGTAGAAAGATACTATATTTTCATACTAAAATTTTTCTACAGTCAATACTGATAAGCTCAACAGCAAATTTTAAACTTCAAAATAACGCATATTTTCAATTTTTTTCACTCCTTACAGGAACAAAATGTACTTTTATCTGCAATTTGTTTGGAAGCTGTATCTCAGTTTATTTTTGAAACAGCTTTTTTTGTAGTTTTTAATGCATTTCTGTAATATTGGTGACTTATTTCAGTTATTACTAAATTATTTATTATCTTACTCAATTTACTCAAATTTAAAGTTTTTACTTTATTTCTAAACTGTGCATCGTCATTTTTGACCAATTTGTATTATTTAGTGTTAATTCGGATGTTTTTAACCCCTTCCGGCACATTGTGCCCAATCCGGGTACGCCTAACTTTAATTCCAAACTTGTGAACGGCACCAATAATATTTTAGTAAAATCTAGTTTTCATAATGAACACTTAATTTAAAGAACTCTTAATACCTAAAAAAAAGCGTTTGTAAATTCCGGTGCCAGTCGATAGTCACTCATTTTGCTGACAGAAATTGTCCATGCCGGAAAGAGTTTAACACTTTATTTGGTTATTTCTTTTCCGTTCAATAGATTTAATATAACGGATTTACACCACCGTTATTTAAATAAAATATTCGTAACATTTAATCTAAACATTTCCGCCTTTGAATAGTATGGAATTATTTTTTTAAAAACCGTGGTGTCAAAAAACTTTAAATGATGCAATAAGCAAATTCGTCCTGCCTGAACGGCGTACGTGCAAATCAGTTAAGGGGTTAACCTTTCTTTGCATAGTGATGCAAATTTCCATCACCTTTTATTTAACTTTTAAAAAAAACATTAAGTTTTCAGCAACCATTATATTCATATAGAAAAATTAATCCTGTAAAAATTACAACAATGCTTCTTTATAAGGTTAAAAATCAATTTAAAAATTTCTGGTGTCTAATCCTTCATCTAAGAATAAAAAGAATAATTATAAAAGAATAATTCATGCAAAGAAGGGTTAAAAAAGAGCCGTTACTATTTTTTTACTCATTTTATTCCGAGATTTTTCGCACTATGGGAATTTTATTTTTTTACTCCTATTGTTCTTACTCTCCTTTTGGTAAACCTCTTTGCTGAATTACTCTAATCAAACCTTTATGCATGTCATTATTGTTTCGCATTTGCCAGACGCGACCGATGTCAAGATTTGTGTTACTATGAAATTGTCAAAAAGTAGTTGCACTCAATTAACAGACAGAACTTGTTCCTTTTTCCACCTATTAACATCCTGTGCTGTCTGGTAGTTTTCTTATGACAATAGATTTTCCTTATAATTTCGTCTAACACCAATACCTGAGCGTTATAATGAATGGTGGGAACTGTTTTAAGTGAAATGTTGCTAATAAAAGTAGAAACATTAAAAATGACACCTTATTTTTTTCATGGAGAAACTCCTAGTTAAATTTATTTTATAGTCTACATGTTCCACTTCGTGATCTACACTAACGTCACATTTCCAAAAATTATTATCCATAGACGTCCATGTATCGCATTCTTTGCATGACCGGTATGTCATTGTATCTAAATTCTATAACACATTTCTTAGTAATCTAAATATGATTCATAATAAAAATACAAAGACATTTAAGAAACGCCTTTAATCCCTTTGCCACGGGAGCCTTTTACGAAATTTTTTATGTTTTGTTACCAGTTTTTAAAACACAGAAATTTGTGCCTTTTTAAATCGAGAAAATGCTCCGATTATAAAAGGCAAATTTTACAGTAAATTTTTACTGATAGGGATAAACACAGAGTACGGAACAGAGAATCACTTTCATACACTGTAATGACAACTTGTTTAACTTGGGATTACGCATAGACAGTAGCGATACGAGCGGATCACTCTGAAACTACGATCATAACATAAGTGAGGTTGCTAATTCAACGAAACATCGCTTCCTTGGCGACAAATGATAAGGAAAAAAAGAAAAAAAATACAGCGACGGCTTGCTGCTTATTGTTTTGAAATTTATGAAAGAATTATTTTAATATGAAATAACTTTGACGTATTCGTCTTGCAAACAATACACGTGCCTCTTCTTAACATGACGACCTAATAATTTAAACTTGAAAATTCAAGAACAATAACAGTAATAATTACGAATCAATATAAGCGCGGAAATCTAAGATCAAATAGCATAAGCACGTGTGCAAAGATAATCAAATCAGCATTCAGCAAGAAGTGCCAAGCCAGAATATGGTTACAGTTAAACAGAAATCACAAGGATAAAAATCGCCAACGCGATGGTGTAGTTTTTAAGTGATCCACTGAGGGCGTTCTTTTCAAGCCGAGTTGAGGCTCTGTCCGTACTCTGTGGGGATCAACTAGGATTCCTATGCTGCACGTATACATGTCGCTCGTCCCCAAGGGGTTAACCTAATCTGTCCTGCTGTTGCCAGTAGGCGACACTAAAGAATACCCTTTAAATTAAATTAAGTCCTTCTTGAATTGTTAAAATTATGTTTAAACCTTTTTTAATAAATGCTTGCATATTATAAGCATCGGTTTAATGACTCTAGAGATGTTTTATTTAGACTAACTTTAGACTCGTTTTAGTGGTCCTACGTAATATTTTATCAGGACTGATGAGTTTAACCCCTTGCGGCGCGGTGGTTTCATAGATATACCACTTAGTTTTAATTCCCAAACGCCACATTCGCACCGGAATTTTGTTTAAAAAAATACGGTTTATTGAACGCGTGAAATATAGCGTTTTCTTATTTACAAATAAAGTTGTTTTCTAATTCCGGTGCCAGTCATTTATTTCAATACTTAAGCAATGAATTTGCCCTGCGCCGCAAAGGGTTAAACAATTTACGCTCGTACTTTTGTTTCATCAACTATAACTTTATAGCCACTGTATGGTATGCGGAAATATAGTGACTGTTTGCAGCTTATAAAGCTAAAAGTGCATAGCATAATTAAAAATGCATTTCATGACATCGTCGCTATTATACATTGCTTCAAATGAAATACACTACCTGAAATATTTCACGTGACCCTGTAAATACTATGTATCTCGTATAATGAACTAACCTGACCGACGTAAAACAATTTAATTATGTATGAAATAGTTTAACAGAAATAAAATAAGCTGCAAACAATTTTTCCCTATACTCTTGTAATGGAATTGGTTCCGTAAATGAATAACAACAATTATTTGCACCACATACTCTACGGAATACATATTTTACTTTACTATAAATTATATATATATATTTTATATTTAAAAGGGTGTAACGTCGATAAAATTAGTTTAAAATGATTTTTTTCCCATTAATCATAATGTAAGGGAAAATTGTAAGCGTCACTTTAACCCTTTGCTTACGGGGTTGGGATATATGTCGTCCCAGAGAAGATTGCTTTATTATATTCGCACCACTTTTTTCAACTAATAAGTGCCATACATTTGCACCAGAAAAATTTCAAGACAAATCTATGTCAAAAATTTTTTTTTCGTAAATTGTGGTACGAATGAATATATAAAAATCGCCATTTCTATCCCGTAATCAAAAGGTTAAATATAAACTTAACGTGCTAGAAACTTCTATTGAAATAGAGTTCGTGCTAGGGTAAACATTATTAACATTCAAACATTTTTGATTAAGCTATATTTACGAGATTTATGGCGCAGATAGACAGTCAGACAAAATAAAGTGATAAACACTTTTCAACTTTGTTGTAAAGTGCTAAAATGTCGATCACACGAGTTAAGAATACGGAAGTTCAATTTTCCTCATAAATCTTCTGAACTTTCATTCATATGTTAATAAAAAGTATCTTAAAAGAGAAATTTATTCTTCAAATATGTACGTTGATATGTGTATGTATATTACATATTTTAATAAGTGACATTTAAAGATCAACTTACCGTTTTTTTTTTTTTTTTTTTTTTTTTTTCTTGCAAGCAAGGTAAAAAAGACTTTTTTTTTTTTTTTTTTTTTTTTTTTTTTTTGCATACGAAATTTACCCAAAGAAAAGCCAGCTAAATAAAAACTTTAAAAATACATTAACCTAAATTAACTTTGCATTACGAAAAAAACACCTTTTCAGGAACAGGTTTTTTCTTATCTCATAAAAGATTGAACTGCTGAAACTTTTGTCAAGCAATTGTTTTTGTATATTTAAACAAGAAATGTATCACAGGGTTGCAAATTGTGAGGGGAAAATACAGTCAAAAAAGGTATTGCATACCAGTATTGTTTTTTCGCCCTCTTTAATCCCTTTATATTATTCAAAATATATTTTTAAACCCTTAACTGATTTACTCGTACGCTGTTCGGACAAGACGAATTTACTTAATTCATCATTAAAAACTTTTTGACACCACTATTATTTAAAAAAATAATTTTATACTGTTTACAAGCGTAATTATTTAGACTAAATGTCACAAATATTTTAATTAAATAATAGTGGTGTGAATCCGTTATTTTCAGTTTATTGAACAGAAAAGTAATAACTAGCTAAGGTGTTAAGAAAATACTGGCAGTTTCCCATTTCTTTGACTTTGTTTTTCCCGGACCACTGGCTACCTTGTATAATCTAAAAAGTAAAAGTAAAAATGCTTATATAGATAGAACAATAACACAGTGAAAGTTAAATAAAACTCATATTACAGGACAACAAGAAATTATATAGTTTTTCATAAGTATTATAAAAATTGTGGTATATATTTACACTTTATGGTATCGGAAGTTCTTGTTTTCACAATTAAAATTTTTGGTATACTGTTATACTTCATGGTAAGGTGAATTCAGATTTTCAAAGCTAATGTTTCATTTTTTACAACAAGTGATTTAAAGAAATTTATAATATTTTTTGTTTTATTTTTTAAAAATTTAGAGCGTGTATAGTTTCCCTTACTTTCTTTAAACAATTTAAATACTCAGTGTAAATACAAGCTTTGTTAATATTTAAAATAAGGCATTATATTTAACTTTTTAAAATTTAAATTCCTGAATAAATTCCTAGATTTAGATTATAATTGTGTTTCAAGCATTTGTCAACATAAATATATTTGAAATTCATGATAACCACATTATTAAAATTCTTTAGTTACCATTATTGTGAATTAGAATTTTCCTAATTAACCTAAATTTATCATGACCGTTTCTCTTCTCATAACAATTTATGTAAGCAATAATTTGTATTTTCCGCTAATTTAACATGAAAATATAATTACATTGGCCTTGGGATAAAGCGCAATAAAACAGTTTCCATATATTTAATTAGTCGTATCAGCGAACTTGAAGAAAAATGTTTGGTATTTTTGATTTTAGAAATGATTTGTGGTTAATAATTAACCACTTAATCGTCGCGCTCGAGACATTCACGGTCTGCAAGTTTCACGGCTTTTATTCAGAATAGTTCGATTCTCACCAGTTTTGTAAAATAGTGTAATTGGTAAATAAAACCAAAATAAAATACTCAGATTACTTAAAGGTGTTTTTTATTAACAAAACCTAGTACTTTCGAGCATGTCATGCTCATCATCAGGGTTAAAACAACAAAAAAGTCGAAGTCGAAGGCTGAGTTCTTTTATACGAAGTGGACTGATCCAAAGACAACTTAAAAAGGGGGGGGGGAGAAGTCGGAATGTTCCAAATTCGATAGAAAGGGGGGTTCAAGTGATTTTGAGCAAATTGTACCATATTCTTGGAATATCGTACGACAAAGTATCGTTACAAGTATTGTTAGATACTTTGTCGTACGATATTCCAAGAATATAGTACAATCTGCTCAAAAGCACTTGAACCCCCTTTCTATCGAATTTGGAACATTCCGACTTCTCTCCCCCCCCCCTTTTACGTTGTCTTTGGATCAGACCACTTCGTATAAAAGAACTCAGCCTTCGTCTTCTACTTTTTTGTTGTTTTAACCCTGATGATGAGCATGACATGCTCGAAAGTACTAGGTTTTGTTAATAAAAAACACCTTTAAGTAATCTGAGTATTTTATTTTGGTTTTATGTATAAATAAGGTGAATTAAAGGATTCGACATATGTGATATGTTATATCATTTTAATCTTATAGTGTAATTGGTTTTATTCTGGTATCATTTTACTTGTCATTAAGTAAGATGAATAATTTTTTTTTTCAAAAAGGGGCGGGAATAATGAATTTCAAATTTTAAACGGTAATTTAATGAAACCATTACGTGCTTAAACGTTGTTCCAACAATTAAAATAAAATTTATATTGCACTATTTCGTTTGTGTTTTAGAAAATTTAAGCCGTGTTGCCAAATTTCCGGCTTTTAATTCACCAATATTATTTTACAATATTAGTGTGTTAAAAGCCGGAGTATTAAAAGCCTGGTGTATTAAAAGCCTGGTATTAAATTGGTGTATTAAATAATATTTAGATTAATTAGAATTTTCCTAAATAACCTAAATTTATCATGTCCATTTCTCGTCTCATAACAATTTGTGTAAGCAATAATTTATATTTTCCGCTAATTTAACATGGAAATATAATTATATGGGCCTTGGGATAAAGCACAATAAAATAATGTCCATATACTTAATTAGTCGTATCAACGAACTTGAAGAATAATGTTTGGTATTTATTGATTTTAGAAATGATTTGTGGTGAAGGGTGTTCTTAAATCAAAAAGGGCAAATTTGTGACACATGCTTTAATTTATTTTTGTTCGAAAAGGCATGAAAATTGTAGATGTTATTATTCAGAAACTGTCTAATTGCACTATTTTTTTTTAGACACAATAAATTTTTCATAACAAGCCTTCAAAGTTAATGTTTTTGAGCACATTTCCGGACGAAAGCAGAAAAACCGGTCGAAAAGCAGGAGAAAAACGGGTGATCAAGTGATCGAAATAGCATAGAACTGAATAGGTTATTTAATTATCATAAAATGGAAAATTAAGTTCGATTCGAAATCGCTTCCATAGTCAGGCATTCCAATTTTAGAACTTTCTGTTAAAAAATTAATTTGTAAATGTGTCAAAACGTTTTGCGTTTGTTGAGTGGAGCAGTTAAGAACGCCCTTAATAATTAAACGTTGTACCAACAATTAAAATAAAATTTAGATTGCACTATTTCGTTTTTAGAAAATTTAAGCCGTGTTGCCAAGTCTCTGGCTTTTGATACACCAATATCATTTTACAAAAAATTGTTATTTTTAATCGCCGAGATGTCTCAAATAAATGAAACAACATTTTCTGTATTAAAATTCTGGTATACAAAATGCCGGAGACTTGGCTGCTCTGGTAAAGGAATTTAGTTAATCCCCCTTACGGACGAGTGACATATATAAAAGTACCGGAAAAAGAGCTTAAGAATCCCTGTTTATTTTCACCAGTAAAATTATATTGCAAAATTTGACTTTTTAGCTCACAGGCTATCATAGCCTGAGAGCTTATGTGCCCGCCCATTCTGTATGTATGTTCGTTCGTGCGTAACGCGATAACTCATGATAAAAATAACCGATCCACTTGAAATTTTGTATATAGGTATATCCTGATAAGGCGCTTCCCTGATTAGTTTTTGGAGTCCATTCGATATGTATAAGAGGGGGAACGGATGCCTCATGCCCCTCCCTTTAATTGATATAAATGGGTTTTTCATATAGAATTAACAGTTTTCGTTCGAAATTTAGATATAGGATCATTCTGACGAGGCGATTCCGTGACTGCTATTAGGCGTTCATTGAATAAGTATAAACAGGGGGAACGGGGGTTCTAATGCCCTTCTCCTTATTTTATATAAATGGGTTTTTCATGCAGAATTGTCAGATTTCGTTCAAATCTCTGAATAGTTTCGGAAGTTTAATTTTTAAATATAAAAGAGGATGATAACTCCTCTTAAATTGTATAAATGGGTTTTTATTAAGAATTATCCGATTTGTTCTGAATTTTGGATATAGATTTTTTATATGATAAAAATGTCTTTGATAGTTTAGGGGGTTCAATGATTAAGTATAAAAAAGGGGAAAGGGGAGAGCTGTTTCCCCTTTTTTATTTTTTTTTCGAACGGAATTAACCTTGAAAATATAAAGTTGTAATGTGCAATTAGTATGCGTAGCCTGTGAGCTCGATGCCATCAGTTTCACTGGGCAATATTCTTTTTATTTAATCAGAGCATTTCACGAATTGACTAAGACAGAAAGTTCTGTTTTTACTATCCGGTGACAAAATAGTAAAAAAATTTGTAAAATGCTCCCGTCGTACAAGGGGGTTAATCCTTTCATTTGCAAAATACTTCACTTGGTAAAATGTTGAAACGACAGAATGAATCAAGATTTTACGAAGATTTTTGTATTATTATAAATAAAGGGACCATCCATAAATGATGTCACGCTTGAAGGGGAAAAGGGATTCATAAAATTGTGGCGGATTGTAACAATTGCAGAGTACGGACAGAGCCTCAACTCGGCTTGAAAAGACCGCCCTCGGTGGATCACTTAAAAACTAAACCATCGCGTTGGCGATTTTTACCCTCGTGATTTCTATTTAACTGTAACCATATTCTGGCTTGGCACTTCTTGCTGAATGCTGATTTGATTATCTTTGCACACGTGCTTATGCTATTTGATCTTAGATTTCCGCGCTTATATTGATTCGTAATTATTACTGTTATTGTTCTTCATTTTTCAAGTTTAAATTATTAGGTCGTTATGTTAAGAAGAGACACATGTATTGTTTGCAAGACGAATACGTCAAAGTTATTTCATATTAAAATAATTCTTTCATAAATTTCAAAACAAGAAGCAGCAAGCCGTTGCTGTATTTTTTTTTCTTTTTACGCTAATCATTTGTCGCCAAGGAAGCGATGTTTCGCCGAATTAGCAACCTCTCTTATGTTATGATCGTAGTTTCAGAGTCATCCGCTCGTATCGCTACTGTCTATGCGTAATCCCATGTTAAACAAGTTGCCATTACAGTGTATGAAATTTGATTCTCTGTTCCGTACTCTGTGGTAACAATATGCAGGGATAGATTATTGCACGGACCACCAATTTCAGCGGTCCACAAATTATATGGCTGATTATTTTTCTTCATCAAATACTTTTCAAATAATATTGTTTGATAAAATATGAAAGATAAAATTTAAATATTCTGAATGACTCAATCAAATTTTTAGAAGCTTTAGACCTAGGCGCTTTTTATCCAAACAACTTTGTCTACTCGTCAAATAAACCTTCTTTTTATGTGAAAGTGTCACTGAAATTGAATAGGTAGGGGGGGGCAACTTTTTAACAGGCGCTGGACCAACTTCAGCTTGATCGGGCTCTGACAATATGTGTGATAGGAGATTTTTTCAAAATGTGACATCACTCATTTTGGTTTATATAAAAACATGAAAGCAATAAAAAGTTTGAAATAAAAGTATTTTGTGTACATAAAGTAAAAATATCAGTTTGTTATTATAAATCCATAATTGAAATTTAAAAAAGTATATAAGTAAACCCAGGAGTCTCTAATTTTGATTAATAAATTATTAACAATTAAGTAGGTTAATAATCATGAACTTATTTGAATAATCCACACACTCGGTTAACTATGGGAATTTTCTTACTGAATAGTTCAATTTATCTAAACTGTTTTGAGCATCACTCTAAAGCATTTTCTTCTAAAGTACAAATTTTCAATTCAGCGAAAAACATTTATAACATGTTTTTATCTTTCATTTTATCACACTATGTTTACCTTTGGCTCGCCTCCAAACTCAAAAAACATGGGTGCCTTTTTATAAATGTAAGGCTTTATATGTAAAGGGAATCCTTTTCAACTCGTTTCGAAATAAATATTCAGCACTACTCATTTATAATAAAACTGAAATTTCCGAAATTTGAATTTAAAAAGATTTATTTTATGGTGTACAAATTTGTGTTCGTTTTTTTTAAGAAATTTCAATTACAATAGATATTTATATTCACTCAGTACCTTTTTACATAATTAAATATTTGTTTTAGATGAAATGAAATGCAATATTTTTCAACATTTTAGTATAAAAAATGATGTATAGAATATTTCACATTATTCAACATTATAGAATATTCAACATTTTAGTATAAAGAATGATGTACAGTCGGCTCTCGTTAATTCGAACTCGTCTGGACCACAAGAAATGCTCGAATTATCCGAAGTTCGAATTATGGAAAATATGAAATGAAAACATGCTTAATATGATGCTATTACAAAAGAATTAATGTTATAGTAATTTTTTAATTTATTTCATATGTTATCAATAGAATATGACTTAATATTAAATTAGAATGTATAAATACATAAACTAATTAAAAGATTAGAAACAAGCACAATGGAAGAAAAACTTAAACCGTCACGGATGGACAGTCGAGACACTAAGAAAGTGGATATCAAATGCATTGGATTATATGTATACTCGTTCAGAACAATTTTCACAAAAATCAAAGAAAGAAAATTATTCAAATGATCTGAAATCCGTGAAAAAGAATAGAAAAATGAAAAATCGGATTTTTTGTTAGTTCGAATTAAACGAAGTCAAGAGAAAATGAATTCGAATTAATGAAAATTTTTAGCGTTATTCTACCATTGAAAATTTCGGGACTTCATGTTTAGTTCGAATTAAGCGAAGATTCGAATTATCCGATTTCGAATTAACGAGAGTCGACTGTATATCATATATTTGTTCGTATAAAAATTATTTTAAAAGAATAATCTTTATCATCCGCAACATCGCCAGTCGAGTGAGTAACGGATAATCGAAAGTTCACCATATTTTTATTTTCAATTTTCACCACTATGTATAAATAAATATTTTCTTATTAAAGTTGTCAAAATATAGGTAAAATATTATTTATTTTAGAAACTGATGAGAATAAATTTTAAAATATGTTAAAATATTACTAAAAAATTTTTTGGACAACTTGTTACTAAGCTATATATATAAATTTCGATTGGAGATCTGCCAGTTATGACTTTTTTATATCATTCCACTATAATTCGTTGTAAGTTTTACTAGTAATCGTCTAAATCTACGTTTATAACCCAACACAATTAGGAAAATTCAACTGTAACAAAAAAGGGATAAAATTTTATAGTTGTGCATAAAGATGGTTTAAATAAATATTTGGATTAAATAATGTAAATTTAGTTACCTGAGATTTTAATATAAATTGTCAAAATCTTCGTTTATAAAGCAACAAAATTTTAAAAAATTCAATGTAACAAAAAAGGGTAAAGTTGGTAACTATGCATAAAGATGTTTTAAAACATTGGAAACATTTTAAATCTATAATGTAAATTTAAATTAACTGGAATAAGATTCGTATAATTATTTATAAATGTAAATGTTCAAAACAAATATACAGTCGAGTCTCTATATAACGAAATCCACCGTTCCAGTAAAAAATTCGTTATATAGAGAAATTCGATGTATAGAGAATGATGTTAAGAATCGTATTTAATGTGTGAAATATGAACAAATGTTATTTTTGATCTTTTGAATTAATAATTTGAAATGTTTAAAAGTAAATATTTTATTTCTTAATTATTTAAGCTGTTTCAAAAAAGAGAACAGACATTTATTTGAAAGCTTAATGAAAATCAAATAAGGAAGACTTGCATTAATTTCAGACGAAGAAATCTGTGATTTTTTGTTGTTTTGATTTTAAAATTGTTACGCTCTAAAAAGAAAATGCTCATATCTTAGCAAGGAATGAAAAATTGTAGTTAACATTTTCCTCCATTTGAAAGCCTCTCTTATGTGCTTCTCATTGATTCCTCTCTTACATGTGCATCAATCCAATTGACTCTGTTTTGAGAAGGTGTGGAAAGGTGTGTGGGAGATGGGATGAATTCGTTGGATTTAAAGAACAAGGAGAGAAGTAAAATTAAAAAAAAAAAAAAAAAAAAAAAAAAAAAAAAAAACTCAGCGCTGACGATAAATCAAAAATAGGTGATGAAAAATTGATTCCATATGATTTCGAAGCCTTTTAAAACTGAATAAATCAAGACCAATTTATGAAAAAATTCGTTATATGGAGATCGATATTTCGCTATATAGAGACTGTTTTTAATGTAATCATGCGAAAAGGGAACCGTTCCTACTATAAATTCGTTTCATAGAGAAATTCGATGTATGGAGTTTCGTTATAGAAAGACTCGACTGTATATTTGTTTATTAAAATACTATTCACTTATCCATTTTATTTTACTTTTTAAATTAACATTTTATGGATTTGCCGGAAATTAATTATTAAATATTATATGCTTATTTAAATAATACGCATTATTTTTAGAAGCTGAAAATTTAGTTGAGTAGTTAAATTCATCTAAACTGGTTTGAAAATCACTATAAAAAGTTCTTCTGAAGCACATTTTTTCAATTTAACAAAAAAACATTTATAACATTTTTTTATCATTCATTATATCACACTACGTTTGTCTTTGGCTTCCCTCCAAACCCTTAAAATATGGGTGTCTTTTATAAATGTAAGGCTTTATATGTAAAGGAAATCCTTTTCAACTCGATTCGCAATAAATATTCAGTGCTAGTTATTTATAAATAAAACTAAAATTTCCGAAATTTAAATTTTAAAAGATTTATTTTATTGTATACAAGTTTGTGTATTGTAATATGCGATCGCAATTTTTCTTAAGAAATTTGAATACCAATAAATTCATTCAATTTATACACTCAAAACCATTTTAAATGATTAAACTTTTGCATTAAATTTTATGTGGATCTGGGGCATATTGACACCGTTTTATTTTTCTATATTTATATTTACTTCACATTAATAACAACGCAGAAATTTTGTCTTTAGGTAAGCTAAAAATTTTTACTATCATCAATTTTGTGTGAAGAAATAAATTTTAAATATTTTCGCTGTTTAATCTTTCTTTAATATTAAATTGTTCTTATAAATCCATAACCGAAATTTAAAAAAAAATGCATAAATAAACTCTGGCGTGTGTAATTTAACGAAATATCAATCATTATGTGATTATTCAAATAATTTGCATTGTCCTTCAACAACTGGAAATTTTATTATTGAACAGTTAAATTCATTTAAATTGTTTTGAGAATCACTATAAAGCCTTTTCTTGTGAAGTACAATTTTTCAACTCAATGAGAAACATTTATAACAATATCTTTATAGCGTAATATAGTAATTTTCACAAACTACCTTTGTTTTTTTAATTTTGTCGACTTTTAATGTGAATTTTAGCGATTTCTCGAAATATTTTATATTCCTCCGATTTATTTGTAATTCAGGAAAAATGTATGATTGCTATGTTTTACCCGATAAGAATAAAATTTTATTCCCGGAAAGAATTTACATTATTGATTTTCAGATGATTTTTTAATAGCGTTTTTAAAGGTTTTTCGAATCTCTCGGCTATTTTTTGAAATTAAGAAAAAGAATTTGGTTTCAATCTTATTTTGAAATTTAGCGATTTTTAATGCTATTTATACTGCAATTTTTAATGCGATTTTTAGCAATTTTTTTGTTATTTATTACGTTTTGCATCGATTTTTACTCAAGAAAGTTCTTGTACTGTTTTAAGCGCATATACCCTAGACTAATATTGTTAATTTTTACACGTTCTATTTTTTCATGATTTTTGGACGTTTTGCGCCGATTTTTTGTCATTCGTAAATGATTTCCTATTGCAGCGTTTCACCAAAATACAGTACATTTTGACACCAGCGAGTTTTAAATATTTAGCGATTTCCAATGCGATTTTTAATGATTATATGAATACCAAGATTTCCTGTCCGTTTTATAAGGAATTCAGTTTTAACGTTTTGGCTTAATGTAGTAGATTTTGTTCTACTCCAATTTTTAGCTTTGCGATTTGTTATATTTAGCGAATTTTAGAGATTCTTTGCGTCGATAGTTTCTTTATTAAGAAAGAGTTCAGAATACACTATCCGTAAGACATGGTGACGTCAATGCAACGTCGTTGTGAAGTCACATTGTGACTTTGTGACCAGCGATTGTCGACGTGACGTCACGTGACGTAGATGTGAAGTCACAGTGGCGAAAATGTGAAGTCGTTATGGCCGTTTTAGAGCTTTTTTGTGACGTCACATTGTGACCACTTTGTGACGTCACAATGTGACCAATTTGTGAAAAGTGTGTCATTTGTGACTACTTCGACATTAACATTGTGACGAACTGTGAAAATATTTTTAGAAAGTCACATCTTAGTCACAATGTGACGTCACTGAGTGTTGGCATTTTCGTCACAGATGTGATGTGACCAAAGTGACTCACAGGGACGTCATTGTGACGTCACTGTGAACATGCATGCTATGAGGGTATTTAACTCTATGAAAGTAAATTTTGTTCCCTGTTATTTTTAAATTTAAAAGGATTTGTAATTTATTTTTGAATACAATTTTTGTCTTTTTTCGAATCCACGGCAGTTTTTCCACATTCGCAAAAGAAATTTCCTTTGTAACTTGCAGCTTGATACAGCAAATTTTGCTATGTAAGATTAAGATTGTTACTGCGTTTTCATGCGATTTTTAGCGTTTTTTTCTATTTTTTCTTTTTACGTTTCATCTCGATTTTTTGTTATTTTCGAAATATTTATGATTACAACGTTTTGTGTGGATATATTTTTTTAATTAATGAAAGAGCTCGATATTTTGTCGCATTATAGAAAATTTTGTCCGGAGAAACTTGATATAAATTTTTATCTTGCTATAGTAAAATTTGTCTTTGGATTTTTGAATTTTAATGATTTTTAATCTGCTTTTTAGTGATTGTCGAAGTTCTGCAGAAGGTTTTTGACATTGGTAAAAAAATTTCGGTTTCTAATTCTTAGAATAAAGTCGTATAATAAATAATCGTACAATTTGTTAGCCACACTATCGGAATTTTACCAATTTGTAATGTGATATTCAGTATAAATTTTAGCTGGTTTGGGTGATTTTTGGCATTCCGTGTCAAACTTTTGTTATTCATGAACAATTTACAATTTACAATGTTTTCCGACTGAATATTAATTTTTTACAGCAAAAACTTTCAAATATTCAGAGATTTTCAATATGATTTTTAGAATTTATTCAATTGGATTTATTGAATTTTTTTAAAAATTTTTAAGTTTCTCAGCGATTTTTTTGACATTCGTAAACCGATTTCGATTTCCAACTCTTTGCCTTTTATAGTTATTTTTCGACTGCAATATTTTATCACTTAATAAGATTTCTGGCTTAATGTCTACATTTTGTTATTTATGAATAGTTTCCGATTACAATTCGTGCAGCAATTTATAAGTTTTCCAATTTTGTTACTGTGATTTTCAGTTTTTTCGCAATTATTCTTTTTTTTTTACGAACCCTGCAAACGCCGGGCAGGTTAGCTATTTTGTAAATAAAACTGAAATTCCCGAATTTGAATTTAAAAAGTTTTATTTTATTCTATACAAATTTCTGTTTTGAAATTTCTTTTTGTAATTTCTTTTAAGAAATTCCAATTGGAATAAATCTTTATTTTTACTCAGTACCATTTTACATAATTAAACATTTGTTTTAGATAAAATTGTAATATTTTTCAATATTTTAATATGAAGTATTATGTACTTTATGAAAAATATTTTTGTTCACTTAAAAATTACTTTCTGGAATTCTAGATCAATGCAAACATCAATGAAAATGATCAGAAATGAATATGGATCATCCGCTAACTCGTTAGTCCTTGAGGAACTGATAATCGAAAATTTACGATATTTTTATTTTTTATTTGCACCACTATATATAAAAAAGCTGTTTTGCTTTATTAATAAATGCAGATACCAAAATATATAAAATATTTGGTATTTTAAAAACTGGTGAAAAATGAATTAAAAAATATCGTGTAAAAATATTTCTAAAGAAACTTTTGCAACAAGCTAATACTAGGCTATATAAATTTCGATCGGGGAGCTACCAGTTATAACTCCTTTATCATTCCACTATAATTAATTGTAAATTTTATTAGTAAGCGCTAAATCTTCGCTTATAAGCTAAAAAAAATTAAGAAAATTGAATTGTAACAATAAATAAATAAATAAATAAATGTAAAATTTTTTAGTTCTGAATAAAGATGTCATAAATATTAAATATTTAGGTTCTATAATGTAAATTTGAATTAACTGGAACAAGATTTGTATTAATATTTAAAAATGTAATTGTGTAAAACAAATATACTTTTGTTTATTAAAATACTATTTACTAAATCATTTTGTTTTATTTTATAAATAACATTTTATGAGTTTAACAGAAAAATTATTTTGTAATAATTATGTGCTTATTGTGATAATCCGCATTGTTATTTAGTAACTGGGAATTTTATTATTGAATAGTAAAATTTTTCTAAACTGTTTTGAACACTATAAAGCATTTTCTTCTAAAGTAAACATTTTTATTTAGCAAAAAAACATTTATGACCTTTTTTTTATCTTTCTTTTTATCACACTACGTTTACCTTTGGCTTCCCTCCAAACTCTAAAAAGATAGGTGCCTATAAGGCTTTATATGTAAAGGAAATCCTTCTCAACTTGTTTCGCAATAAATATTCAGCACTAGTCATTTATAATAAAACTGAAATTATCGGAATTTGAATTTAAAAGGATTTATTTTATTGTATACAAATTTGTGTTCGTAATTTCTTTTAAGAAATTTCAATTGCAATAAATATTTATATTCATTCAGTACTTTTTACATTATTAAACATTAGATTTAGATGAAATGAAATACAGTATTTTTCACTATTTTAGTATAAAGAATAATGTATATTGTCTACCATATATTTGTTCTTATAAAAATTATTTTCAAAGAATAATCTTGATCATTCGCAACATCGTCAGCCGCGTAAGTAACGGTTAATCGAAAGTTCACCATATTTTTATTTTGTATATGCGCCACTATGTATAAATAAATTTTTTCTTATTTATTGATGCAGAAGTTGTCAAAATATACGTACAATATTATTTATTTCAGAAACTGGTGAGAAATAAATTAAAAAAATTGTAAAAAAAAAAAAAAAAAAAATGCTAAACAAAATTTTGCGACAACCTGTTACTAAACTACAGGGTGAGTAAAAAGTCCGTAAAAACTTTAAAAATTCATAAAAACCGAAAAAATAACCGAAATGAAAAACGGTTTGCAGGTTTAGCATCCATAGGTCACGGGGATTTTTTTAAAACGGAAATAAAAAATAATTCAAAAAACAGCCGACAGATGGCGCTGGTACTTGCGATTTCCGCGGAAATATGCAAATGAACCGGTTATAAGAGCTTGCGCTCCTAATCCACAACTATTTCACCGTTGTGAGCCGTAAACTTGATCAAGGATGCTCACTGCGAAGGACAAAGCTTTTTGGTGAAGTTATTTTGCATGAACAAGGAATCAGCGACTATTGCTTTGCGTAAATTCCGATTTCAAAAGGATTTGAGGACGGGAAAGGGGCCTTTAACAGCGGCAGGCCTCATAAAGCTTGTTCGGCGGTTTGAGGAAACATTCTGTTCTTTATTTGGGTATCTTTTCTTTGATTTGGGTACGTCAGCGCCACCTATTGGCTGTTTTTTGAATTATTTTTTTTCATGTCTTAAAAAAATCCCCGTGACCTATAGATACTAACCCTACAAACCGTTTTTCATTTCGGTTATTTTTTCGGTTTTTATGAATTTTTAAAGTTTTTACGGACTTTTTGCTCACCCTGTATATAAATTTCGATTAGAGAGCTGACAGTTATAACTTTTATGTCATTCCACTATCATTCGTTGTAAATTTTACTAGTAATCGTCTAAATATTCATTTATAAGCCAACACAATTAGGAAAATTCAACTGTTACAAAATAGGGCGTAAAATTTAATAGCTGTGCATGAAAATGTATTAAATAAATATTTGGACTCTATAATGTAAATTTAGTTAACTGAAATTTTAATATAAATTGTCAAAATCTTCGTTTATATGCGTACAAAATTTTAAAAATATCAATTGTAACAAAAAAGGGCAGTGACGTAGGTACGTTTTATGGCGCCCGGTGCAAGAAGAAATTTTGCGCCTCCCCCCCCCCCCCCCCCCACACACACACACAAAAAAAAAAAAAAAAAAAAAAAAAAAAAAGAACAACCATACACATGATGTTTCCTCGCAGGCAAATATATATATATATATGTTTGGTTTGTACCGGTAGTCTTCACTCTTCCTTGTTTTCGAGAATTCAACGATGTTACTCAAATACAAAAAAAATTAAAACACGGGAAATCCGTTCATAGAAGATTTGTAGTTTTGTCAATACTGAAATTGAATGGGAATTTCAAAAACTTAGCTGAAAGTTCACGGATATGACTGTTGATTTGAACTTATAGGAGCAAAAACATTAACATAAATAAAAAAACACACATACATTTGCTAAAACTCCTAAATTATGCCCCATATGCAAAAAATCTGTTTCAAAACGGCTTGCACCTTACAATTTAACATTGCTATACTCATCTTAATATTAAGATAAAAGGGAAACCAGAAAATGTTCATGAATGCTTCTATCAAGACCTAACTATTATGCAAGAAATAAAATTGCATTTATAATTTTTTGTACATATATTTTAAGTTTTCAATCTCATGTTAAGGGGCCATCATTTTGAAACAGGATGGCGGATAAAGATGACCCACGAATTTGGTCGAGATTTTAATAAACTCTTAACATAAGTATAATCACTATCAAATCGGTTTATAAATACGATTGCAGTCGTTCGACAGTGATTAGATATCAATATGAAGAATAAGAGATTCATACTATGTGTATAGATATAAAGGATAAGAAGTAAAATCTTTTTAAAATTCAAAATTCAAATTAAATATATTAAAAATTTAAATTAAAATCCTTAAGTTCATTTTTATAAATTTAAATTTTATTTTCTAAAATCCGTTTTACCCCTTGTAACTTTATTGCCTAGCATAACATTTTTTTCGTTCACCATTAATTTCAGAGAGTAATTAGAGAAGCATAATGTTGACGCTTGAAAAATTCTTATTCGTTGTGGCCAAATCCTTGTATGTCACAGATCTCAGGAATTGTGCGGGGCTTGAAACTCTTGACCACATGTCAATCAAGCACTAATTAACCAATTAAACGTAGTTATTCTTTTCATTTTTTATCCCTCACGATGATATCTTTTTAACGATACCACTTTCATTAAAATCGAGATAAAATTATTTTGCGGTATCCCATTAAGTATGCACTAGTTACATGATATAAATTGTCGGATATCTCGAAAACGGCTCATTTGCGACGGGTAGTTCTTTTGAGTGTTTTATCCCTCATGATGATATCTGTTTAACGATACAAATTTCATTAAAATCGAGACAAAAAAATTTTGCAATCTCCCATTAAGTATGCACTAGTTACGTGACATAAATTGTCGGATATCTCGAAAACGGCTCAATTGCAACGGGTAATTCCATTGAATTTTTTGCTGCTATCGGTGAGATCTTTCCAACGATACTACTTTCGTCAAAATCGGTGGCTTACACTTCTTGCAGTTCCCTACTAAGTTTTGTTCATTCAATTTGTTTTTCAACTGCCTAACAATTTTTAGTTCTGCCTTCCAACAGCTGAGATTTCATGGATCCGATTTCTGCGGATTCTTTTTTTTTTCAACTTAACTTACTTATTCTGCTCAAATTTTTTCGCAGCACGCCTGCTATAGGGGGATATAGGCAACAGGGACCCATGCCGGAAATTAATTTTGAAAAAGATGAATTCGAATGGAAGTATTTAGTGGTTAGAGATAAGTGCGTAAGCATGCCCGGTCTATGCTGGAGAAGACAATGTGGACACATTACAAAGATTCATTTTGAGAGATTAGATTTATTTTTTTAATTTCAATTTGAATAGAGCTTTTATTCATTCGCGTTTCGTTTGGAAAAATTGGCTTGCGGGTCAGTTAGTATACAAATGAAAAATATTCTTTTGATACCAGAAATAAATGTGACTCCAAGTCTCCAACAGATCTTTTTATTCATAAACTGGAAACTACACAGATAGAAACCACTATCAGTTTTGAAACTTATGTATCTCTCAATTCTGCCCATCTTCCCCGAATTTTCCCTAAACATTTACACACACACACACACAAAAGAAAACTTCAAAAATTCTTATTTATTGACAATGTATGCAAAATCACTTCGGTTTAAAACTCCTTAATTTCGCGCCTCTAATTTAATCATTTTGTTTTTCAATTCAGGTACATAATTATCTTAGGTAACAATTGTGTTTTGAGCCATCCTCAGAAATCTTTACAGAGTCTGTTTCTTTTGTTATTATTTGGATATTAAAATATCTTAACACAGGAAAGATTCATATACAAACAGAAACAAACGAACAAAATAAATAAATAAATTTTACTTATGAAAATATGTGAGGATTCCGGTTTAAACCTCTCTCATTTTGGCGCCCCTTGGCCTCGGCGCCCCCCTTAGCTACGCCACTGAAAAAGGGTAAAGTTGATAGCTGTGCATAAAAATGTATTAAAACATTGGAAACATTTTAAATCTATAATGCAAATTTAAATTAACTTAAATAAGATTCGTATTAATATTTTTAAATGTAAATGTTCAAAACAAATATATATTTGTTTATTAAAACATTATTCACTAAACCGTTTTGTTTTATTTTTTAAATTAACATTTTATGAATTTTCCAGAAAAAAATAATTATTGATAATTATGTGCTTATTCAAATAATCCGCAATGATTTTAACAGCTGAGAACTTTATTGTTGAATAGTTAAATTCACCTAAACTGGTTTGATAGTTATTATAAATCTTTTTCAATTTAGCGAAAAACATTTATAAAAAAAAAATTTATCTTTCATTTTGTCACACTACGTTTATCTTTGGCTTCTCTCCATACTTTAAAGACATGGGCGACTTTTATAAATGCAGGACTTTATGTGTAAAGGAAATCCTTTTCAACTCCATTCGCAATAAATATTCAACATTAGTCATTTAGATATAAAACTAAAATTTCCAGAATTTGAATTTTAAAAGATTTGTTTCATTGTGCATACATTTGTGTTCGTAATTTTACTTTGAAAAGTTTGAAATGCAATAAATTCATTCAGTTTCATCACTCAAGACCTTTTACTTACCCATCATACGTAGTATAGGGTAAGTCTTGCAATCGTTTTGAAAATCGAAAAATTTTTTAGACGGATTTACACGTTTTAGATAGTGGAGATTCCGAAAAACATATTTTTAGAAAAAAAAAATTTGCCGTCCGTCCGTCTGTCTGTCTGTCTGTCTGTAAACGCTCTATCTCCCGAACAAATTGAGATAGAGACTTGAAATTTTGTATGTAGCTAGTATGTAAGAATGGGACGAAGCCTATTTAATATCAGCAACCTCGATTATCCGGAACTATTTTTTTCGGACTCTCGAAAAATTCGTTCTGATGAAAGGTATATAAAAATTTTCGAATTTTTTTGTTCTAAGGAATGGACGTAAAAGGCAATAAAATAACACACATTTTGCATATAAAACGAAATCGATCGGATTATTAGTTGCCGAGATATTTGTAATCCTTTTCACATTCTTCGATTTTTCATGACCCTGTATTTCATTAAAATTTCAATTCAGAGGTATATTTTAATTGGAAATAATACGCTTAATCCGACGCAGTTAATTGTTAGTCAATAGAATTATTATTTTTGGAGTTATAAGGATGTTTCTTTTACGCAGTTTGGTACTACTTGTGTAGTTTGGCGTTTTATATAATTTGTCGATATTTGTACATCAGCAGTTCTCTAATATAGCATTACTATGTATATTAACAATATTTAAATTTTGTTTAAGAATTGCAATGCATTGTATAAACAGTTTTCACATGTTTTATTTTCATATACATATCCATGATGGGTAAGTATTACGGTGGCGCCCAACGATTAGTTTTAATTTTTAATTTTTTTTTTAGATGAAATGAAGTCCAATGTTTTTCCATATTTTAGAATATAATGTATGTTATCTCCTATATATTTATTTGCATTTAAATTCCTAAAAGTACATTCTGTGTTCTGTGCACTCTATAATTGGCCCAAACCTCATGCTTTTTAAATTTGAGCCTGAAGAAGAAGAAGAAGAAGAAGAAGAAGAAAAAAAAAGACGGAAATAGTTTTAATTTAACTCAAATCATACAATTTAACCCTTTGTGAATCAACAACTCGGATTTAAAAACTATTTATTAATGACTTAATTAATTACAAATATTGACGTTAGAAAACATTCTTAAAATGAAAACTAGTCGTTGGGGGCCACCGTAACACTTACCCATCATGGATATGTATATGAAAATAAAACATGTGAAAACTATTTATACAATGCATTGCAATTCATAAACAAAATTTAAATATTGTTAATATACATAGTAATGCTATATTAAAGAACTGCTGATGTACCAATTTCGACAAATTATATAAAACGCCAAACTACTCAAGTAGTACCGTACTACGTAAAAGAAACATCCTTATAACTCCAAAAATAATAACTCTATTAACTAACAATTAACTGCGTCGGATTAAGCGCCTCATTTCCAATTAAAATATACCTCTGATTTGAAATTTGAATGAAATACAGAGTCATGAAAAATCGAAGAATGTGGAAAACAGGATTACAAATATCTCGGCAACTAATAATCTGATCGACTTCGTTTTATATGCAAAATGTGTGTTATTTTATAGCCTTTTACGTCCATTCCTTAGAACAAAAAAATTCGAAAATTTTTATATACCTTTCACCAGAACGAATTTTTCGAGAGTCCGAAAAAAATAGTTCCGGATAATCGAGGTTGCTGATATTAAATAGGGTTCGTCCCATTCTTGCATACTAACTACATACAAAATTTCAAGTCTCTATCTTAATTTGTTCGGGAGGTAGAGCGTTTACAGACAGACAGACAGACAGACGGACGGCAAAATTTTTTTCTAAAAATATGTTTTTCGGAATCTCCACTATCTAAAACGTGTAAATCCGTCAAAAAAAATTTTTCGATTTTCAAAGCGATTGCAAGACTTACGCTATACTACGTATGATGGGTAAGTAAAACACACAAAAAATTAGAAGACATACATTAAAACTAGTCGTTGGGGGCCACCGTAATACTTACCCATCATGGATATGTATATGAAAATAAAACATGTGAAAACTATTTATGCAATGAATTGCAATTCAATCAGTAAAATTTAAATATTGTTAATATACATAATAATGTTCTATTAATGAATTGCTGATTACCGATATCGACAAATTATATAAAACGAATAAATTACTCAAGTAGTACCGAACTGCGTAAAAGAAACATCCTTATAACTCCAAAAATAATAACTCTATTAACTAACAATTAACTGCATCGGATTAAGCGTCTCATTTCCAATTAAAATATACCTCTGAATTGAAATTTGAATGAAATACAGGGTCATGAAAAATCGAAGAATGTTGAAAACAGGATTACAAATATCTCGGCAACTAAAAATCCGATTGACTTCGTTCCATATGCAAAATGTGTGTTATTTTATTGCCTTTTACGTCCATTCCTCAAAACAAAAAATTTCGAAAATTTTTATATACCTTTCATCAGAACGAATTTTTCGAGAGTCCGAAAAAAATAGTTCCGGATAATCGAGGTTGCTGATAAGGGTTCGTCCCATTCTTACATACTAACTACATACAAAATTTCAAGTCTCTATCTCAATTCGTTCGGGAGATAGAGCGTTTACAGACAGACAGACAGACAGACAGACGGACGGCAAAATTTTTTTTCTAAAAATATGTTTTTCGGAATCTCCACTATCTAAAACGTGTAAATCCGTCAAAAAAATTTTCGATTTTCAAAACGATTGCAAGACTTACCCTATACTACGTATGATGGGTAAGTAAAAATGGTAAAAGTACTTTACGTATGCAATAGGCAGGAAATACCTATTCTGCCAAATATTGTCAATTTTCTAATACAAAAGTGCTAAAGATTAATAATCACAGGGTTCTTACGCATCCTGGGATTTTGTAGACCGAAAACATTTTGGTTCCAGTTTTTTAAAATTATTATTATTATTATTATTATTATTATTATTATTATTGTTATTATTATCATTAGACATATTTTTTTAAAGAAAGCGGGGATTTAGACTTAAATTTATTTTTCAATTTAAAAAAAAAATACTGATAAAACTCATGGAAAAATACTTGAACCATGCAAACTCTGAATTTAACAGAAAAAAATACTACACTTGTAACAGGGCTGCCACATGCGACTGCTTTTTAATTCTTACTAGCACCACTTTAAACAGAAATCTTTAACACATACTTTCACAATATCCGAAAAAAAAATAAATTTTAAAATTTATAACAGAAAAATGCTGGTGCGTACGGGATACAAAAATAGTCGCCTGTGGCAGCCCTGTTGTAAGTATCCGGCATCTTTAATTTTACAAAATTTATGAAGTTCGTATCGGAAATGACGATGCAATATCTTGCATTTTAAAGTTAAATTTTTTTTTATAATATTAGCCAAAACATTAAGAAAAAATAACCTTTTCGGTTCTGGATTTTTTTCCAGTTTGAGAACAAAATTAATTAATGTTCATCGTAGTCATTCAAAAGGATTTACTCATGTTTAACCCGTTTACGCGTGCACGTACCACGGGGTGGCCCACAAAAAGGCTTAAAAATCCCTATTTACTCCCACTCCCACCAGTAAATTTTTGTTGAAAAATTTGCCTTATTTAAACTGAGCATTTTCTCAATTTAATAAGGCACAAATTTCTGTTTTTGAAAACCGGTGGCAAAACATTAAAAATTCCGTAAAAGGGTCCTGTCGAGAAGGTGTTTAAGAATGTCTCATTGTCTGAAATCTAATGAATCTAATTATTTTGTTTGCTATTATGTTAGAAAAGTATCATATTACAACACGGTTTAACCAGGGTTCTTGCTGGCTTTTGACCAGCATTAGCAATTTGGCGAATGAAAAAAAAAAAAAAAACAAAAACAAAAAAAAACAGTAGCCAGATTAGACGAAATATTTAGCAAAATAAAATCTTGTGTTAAAGACTGATTAATCTATCTTTAACACTTTCCGACGCAGTGTCTCCCCCCCCCCCCCGGGCACACTTAATTTTAATTCCAAACTTACAAACAGCACCAAGAATATTTTAAAGAATTTTCGCTTTTACAATGAGAGCGTGAATTTAGGAGTTCCTAATTTCTATAAAAGTCATTTTTAAATTCCGGTGTCGTACAATAATTTCTCATTTCAAGGCAGAATTTGCCCGCGCCAGAAAGGGTTAACCCTTCAATATATCTTTTTTATGCTCTAAAATAACCTTTTTTTCGGTAATTTCTTATAAATAACAATTTGACTATCCCCTACAAATGTTATTAAAAGAAAGTACATTCTAAATCTCTTCTAAATCTGTGAATTTTTCAGACTTTTTTAGCAGACAAAATAAGAATTAAAATCAGCTATCTTTAATCAGCTATCTTTAATTACCTCTAAATTTTTACAGTATTTTCAATGTATTTCACTGCAGAAAAATATTACGAAAATTGCGAATCGAGGAGATATTTACGAATTCTATTTCTTAAAAATTAAATATAAATTTCCTTATTATTAATAGGGGTGCCAAAGTCCTTATAAAATATAAGGAGTGTGCGAACCCTGTTGAATGAAATACAGTGTCACGAAAAATCGAACGATAATTTAGCTAGTTTTGAAAATCCACATATACCGGGAAAAATACAAAACGTAATTAAATATTATTTTTAAATCGTCTGTTTAATTATATTTCTGATAGAAATCGAATTATTATTCACGACACAATCGAGCCATTTTAAGACCGATTGCAAAAAAAAAAAAAAGCTGTTAATTTAGGGTTATGAAGTTCAGTTTCTTTACTGACATTAGTATTATAAAATGGTGATGGGCGGAAGCAAGATGAATTTTACCATTTCAAAAGAGTGGGTTTAACCCCTTACGGCACGATGGTATATCTATGAAACCACTTAATTTTAATTCCCAAACACCACATTGGTACCGGAATTTTGTTTAAAAAAATTTGGTTTATTGAATTCCTGCAATATAACTTTCTCATTGTTACAAATAAAGTTGTTTTGAAATTCCGGTGTCAGTGATCAATTTCAACACTTATACAATGAATTTGTTCTGCGCCGCAAAGGGTTAAGAGCCCATTTTACTGACAGAAAAAAATTCGGATGATAATGTTAAGTCTATGGGAGCATTCTTTTCAAATATCTCGCTCAAATTTTAATATTTTTACATGATTTATTTTTGCATAGGATAGTTGAGAATGATCTACAACCGGGATAGTGTTTATTTTTTCGGTGTGGGTTATATATTTTTTATATTATGAAGTTTCAATTTCAGAACCGGTTTCGAAAGATAATTTTTTTCTTTAAATCTGAAACCAAAATTGAAAAAGTAAAAACTAGACTGATTGTAGATTGTCCTCAGCTATCCTATGCAAATAATAAATAAATAAGTAATAATTAATAAATAAATAAACGTAAAAATATTAAAATTGGAGCGAGATATTTGAAAAGAATGTTCCCATAGACTTAACACTATCATCCGAGTCTTTTTCAGTCAGTAATGTGGGCTCTTAAATAAAAAATCTGAATTAAAATAAGAAATCCACTGGCAATACTATATTCGTACATGTTGTGCTTTGATTACACCAATTGTTATAATTGTTTCATACCCGAATTTTGACCCTTAAATCAATAAAACAAAAATACATTTTTTTTTTAATTCACTTATGTCTCCCTTTATTTTTCGAATCCATTTTTACTTCTACTTGAAAGTAGGCCTATTTTTAGATGTTCAGGTTCGAATTTCAATCTCTATTTTGAATTTCCTCTCCTAAATTATAACTACATAGAGTTGTTGCATGAGTAAAATGCCACTGAAAAACTTCAAAACTACATATTGTTCAGTTTTAACGAAACATAAATTTAAATTTTAAATTGTCCATGCATTTTCCTTATAAATGGGCATATTTTTTATCAAGTTAAATACTTAGTTCCTCAACACATTTTTCTTCTACGATTTTTCTTTTTGGATTTTTAGCACATTTTATCGAGAAAAACTAAATTACTCAAAATTCTTAGTAAATAAAATAATAATAATGATAATAGCAATTAAATAATTTATTAATTAACTAAATAAATAAATATGAGACATATTATCGATAAAATGTTGTACCAGTGTTCTGAACAAATTTTAAAAAGTTTTGTACTATAGAAAATGTAACTACCAAACATTTCATTTCTTCGTTTTCGTAATTTAGCTTTGCTTATTGCAAATTAAAGAAATTTAAATGTTTGTGAATCACACAAAATCTAAAAGAGATCAAGAACTTTCTTAGTAACCTCTTCGTGATGAGAGCTTTTTACGAAATATTTAATGTTTTGTCACCGGTTTTTATAAACAGAAATTTGTGTGTTATTAAATCGAGAAAATACTCATATTAAATACGGTAAATTTTACTGGTGGGGATAAACAAGGATCTTTAAGCTTTTTTGCGGCACCTATACGGCACCTATCGCTCGTTCCCAAGAATTTAAATTTGGTTAAATTGAAAATTGTCTTTCGGTGACTTACTTTCTCTTACTGAAATTTCAATGGAAATTGAATATTATTTTAATGCTAAATGTACGCTCAATGTGGAACTCTGCATGAACATATAGGATGGATAAAAAAAAAAAAAAAAAAAAAAAAACTCGAAATGCGAATAATGGAAATCGGCGCAGGGTGTTAAAGTTGAATTTTAATTATACTAGTTTACATATATTTTTTATTAAAATCCTTTTATATCTTTCGGTGCCCAGAGTATCCCGAAATACCAGGAAGAAAATTAAAATTTCATGACAATGTACAGTACAACTTGAATATATATATATGTACATATATACGTCGCTTTTGGCATGGAGTGCGAAAATTGTCTCTTATATATATTATTTTACATATTTTTTTTTTAATTGAAATCCATTCAAATTTCCCGATGCCACAAATTTAGTTAGAAATTGCAATTTTTATGAAAGTTTATGTATTTTTTTAATATATAGGTATTTTTTTTATTAAATTTATTTTGTCGCGAGGTACGAATATTATCATTTAAGTATACTAGGATAAGTGTAGGCATTTTCAACTTCGCTAAATCTTTTCCAGTGTCCCGAGATGCTCAAACATTAACTGAAGTTCGGTTTTTATGCAAATTTTGAGCTAAAAAATATGTAAAAATAAGAGTTAAATAAACAGTTGCATACCGTAAAAAAATACTCTAAATAAAAGATGAAAAACTTTTTATCATTTATTGTTAAGGGAGAAGGGACCTTATAAATCATTTTTTTATATTTTTAAAATTGCGCTTTAAATATTATTCAAGGGTACATTATATGCATTATAACAAATATTTATCACAAAAAAAAAGTTCAAAAAAATTTTTTTTTGAAAAAAATAGAGAAATTTGTGTAATATTTTAGATTTAATGGGAACTTTTCAAAATGTCCCATGCGCATTCCATAGCAATGAAAATCTCTAATATTATTTTTACAAGTTTGATTTACATATATAAATAAAACAGTGCATGTAATTTCATATATCTGAATATAAAGATAAGAAAAAAAATTATTTCTAATTTTTTCAGAAATTTTGAGCATTTTTGAACCTAGTTTTACAATAAATTACCTATAACTTTTACAATTATTTTTATTTTCAAAAAACCATGCACAGTTTTATGACATATATTGAGATGAATAACTATAAAAAATTTTAAAGCATTCAGAGAAAAAATAATGCGCATGGAGCATTTTGAAAAGTTCTCGTTAAATCTAAAATATTACAAAAATTTCAATATTTTTGTCAATTTTTTTTTTCCATTTTTTGTGATAAATATGTGCTGTAATGCATACAATGTATCCTTCTATAATATTCAAAGTACAATTCAAAAAGTATAAAAAAACATGATTTTGAAGGTCCGTTGTCCTCTTAAATGTACAAAATTATTTTTCTATATTACATAGAAAAGCTCATACAAAACGTGCTAGTTTGCGTATAGACATCATAGCTTGGAGGTAAAGCATCTCACTAGTAAATACATAATTCTTCGAGCACAGGTGCTGGAAGCTAAAATTTTCGTTTCAAGATGGATTTAATTAAAAGAACTTCTGTATTATTGTGCAAATTTAAGGGTATATATATTTTTTTTCACTGACATCATAACTGCCAACTCTGCCGCATTTTTCGTATCACAAAAATTTTATAGTAAATATTGTCTTATTTAATCGTCGAAATTTCATGATTAATCAAATGGAAAATCTCTGTACAATTTTAGTGGTAGCAAAAATGCGTAAAAGTTGGCTATGACTGACATGCATAGCATTTTTTTTGGAATTCAATAAATAATAAATAAAAAAAACGAGAGAGAGAGAAAAAAAAAATTGTGCCTTATCAAAACAGAAAATGTGCTGCGATTTAATAAGGCAAATTTTACAGTATAATTTTACTGGTGGGTATAAACTAGGATTCTTAAGCCGTTTTGCTGCCCGTATGCGTGTCGCTCGTCCTCAAGGGGTTAAAAACTATTGCAATTTATTAACCCCCTTTCTGACAAGCCCTTTTAACCCTTTAACGTTCAGAGCATTTTAATTGCTAAGATATTGAAATAAATGATTGATACCGGTAACTGAGTACAAATATTTTTGTAAATAAGAAAAAGTGATTTTTCACATGAATAATAAAATGAATTTTTCTTTATTAAAATTCCGGTGTCGTTGTTGCATATCGGAATTGAAATTTTGTGGTTTCGTAGAGAAACCAATGAACGTTAAAGGGTTAATACGTCCACTAAGCTCCAGGTTTCCCTGCAATGTGACCAATATTTAAAATAATATAAATCCAGTAATTTAATGGATTTTTAATGCGCTGTGCAATGATTAATATTCTGAAGTTTCTCATTCATATTGTGATTAAGTATTTTTACATAATCTTGAAAAACTCATGTTTTATTAACATAAAAAATAAAATATAGAGAAAACAATAATACAAATTTGCCCTTTTGCAAGAGTATCGCAGGGTATGATTTAACATTTTCAATTTTTAACAACAATTTTTCGTTTTTAAAAAATTTAAATTTTATGTATCTCCGACATTTTTTTTCTTTTTTTTTGGAGGGGGGGGGGGGTAAAAAATTGGATTTTGGGATTTTATTTAAATAATTTGATTTGGACATTTTTTAATTCCATTAAAATAAATAATTTCCTTTTATAATTATTTTAAAATTAAATTTATTGTTGCCACCAAGTAAGTAAAAAATTAATATAAAGTATATAATTTAGAATAAAGTCTAAAGTTTGAAAACCTCAGTACTTTACCACTTCCGGATCATCAAAAGTATTGCTTTTTAAAAATAAAAAGAAAAAGAAAATTCACTATTTACAATGGTAAAATATCTATATTATAAAGGCCAAAAGTATCTGTGAGTAATACATACGTCATTTTACGAATGACAACACTTTCACAGGCAATGCGGTTTTGTAATATTCGGTACTGCAAAATTTATAGGGGAAGATTGCCATTTATACTTGATACTTGAGCCATTTTTTAAATTTTAATTTTTTATAATTTCTCAGAACAAAATAAAATACTGAAATGAAAATTTGATATTTTTTCTTCAACTGAAAACCACTTTCAATTAATTTTGAACTATTTTTCTATGTCTAATAAATTTTTACTTTTTCTTTTACCTCGTGGCTCAAGTATGCCCATGGAGGGGATACTTGAACCATATGTCACATTCGCACCAGTATTTTGCAAAGAAAAAAAAACGGTTTACAAAATACGAAAAAAATACATGCATTAAACCTTTTTCAAATAAATTTGGTCGAATTTTCTGGTGTCGTTGTGACATTTCAGAATTAAAATTATGTGGTAGAAAATTCTACCAGCAGAGCTCAAAGGGTTAATCACCATACTTTCAAAATGGTGCCAAGGTATGTGATTTCTTTTTTTCATGTTCAGAACTATAAATATGTTACCATGTTGCCAGTTTAAGAAAGAAAAATTGACCAACTGTAGAGATAATAGGGGTGGCTCTAGTATCCCCTATGCTCAAGTATCTCCACTCTCCCCTACTTTTAAATGCAATTTGTTTGAAAACTGTATTTCAATTTATTTTTTTTTTTATTTTTTTTATTTTTTTTATTTTTTTTTTTAGTACGAATTTTCTAAAATTGTGTCAAATTGAACTATTCTTTTTCATACGAATTTATACCAAACATAAGAGCCTCAATTAATAACTTCATCTTAATAACTGATCTTTATTACATTTTGCTTTATTATATTTTTACATATGCGATTAAAATTTAATAATTTGGACAACAAAGTTTTATAGAACTAGTATTTTTTTTCTCTTAATTTTAGTTTTAAAAAATATTTGTTTGAGAGTTACACGGGCCATTGTAAGACTTACGACAACAATTTGATATATTCGGATTCTTTTCTTTACTGAATATCAAATTGTTGTCGTAAAGCTAACAAAAGAGAGTTCATTGAAATTCATACGCATAAAAATTTTGCTTGCAATGATACCGTTTCTTTTATACTTCCTAAGTTATGGTTTGAATTAATGAATAAATTCCCCGTGAAAGCTTGAAAGAGATGAACCAAGTTGAAAATTATTTTTAGATCATGATCTATTTTAATTAAATTTTAACAATAAAGCGCGTGGTTTTTGTTTATTATATCTTATTGTCGCGTGTCATTTGTATTAACGTGAAACGATTTTGTTTTTATTTTTATTTTTATTATGGATCTTATTACACGGAACATGTCAGTCCGAAACATGTCCGAAACATGTCAGTGTTATTTCTTTTTAATTTTTGTAACACCACTCTCAAAAAATATAAAAATTTTATTAAAATGTTTAAAAGGTGAAGTACTTAAAATCTTGTGATTTAAAAAATCAAATGGATGCAGTAAACTTTTTATCATGGATTACGTGTATTTGTCGGTACGTGTTAATAACCTAACGGTATTCATACAAACCTTGTGATAGCATTCCGAAAACCGATTTTCGTAGAAAAGATAATTCATTAACTACTGTACTGATTAATATTTTTTGGGGAAAAAAAACTTTCAAAATATGCCAATAATTTTTCATGTCTTATACAAAATTTTTGTTTTTTTTTTTACCACCGGTTTTTCAAAACAGAAATCGTTCCCTCATTAAATGAGAAAAATAATTTGGGATTAAATACTTCAAAATTTACAATAAAATTTTACTGGAGAGGATATTAAATTATGATTAGTGTGTGGATGTCGATACGAGGTACGGGCAAATCAGTGTTTCATTTCGCGAGTAAACAAGTGATTAGATTCGCCAAATTGCTAATGCTCAATTTTTGCTTTTTTTTCTTTTTTTTTTCGTTTTTCATTCGTATTTTTAATACATACATATTTTTAACATATTTGTAGCGGATAGTTGAAATTAGATTAATAACAATCGTTGTCGCAGTTATAAAAACTTAGGTTATTTTAGAACATATTGAAAAAAGGGTAATAAAAGGATTAAAGATTTTTTTTTTTTTTTTTTTTTTTTTTTGTGCTACACGGCGAATCTATTTTGCAAATATTTTTTTCATTTGGCGAATGTTTTTTGTTTTTAATTAGCCAAATTACTAACGTTTGTCAAATGTCAGCGAAAACACTGAGGCAAATTATGATTGGCAAAAACACGACGTACGGGTAAAACATGGAAGCGGTTAAAGCCTTATAAAAGTTAGCCACTTAATGGTCGCATTAAATTACGGTTTAAAAATTCAAATTCATTATTTCCACCCCTTTTATGAGAAATAAATATTTATCCTATTTAATGAGAAGTAAAATGATACCAGAATTAAATCAATTTCACTATTTTATAAAACTGGTGGGAATCAAACAATTCTGAATAAAAGCCGAGAAGCTTGAAGCCCGTAAATATCTCGGGCGCTACGATTAAGTGGTTAATCGAAAACGTTTTAGAAAAATTGTGGGCAATTAATAAAACATTTATTTTAAAAATTCTTCAACAAATTAAAAAAATAAACCGTTTTTCGAGAATTATAAAGATTAAGGAAAGCTTCCTGGAATACTGGATGATTTGGAAGCGGTCAATGAATAATTTCATTTGTGACTTTAGTAAATTTCGGCAATTAAAAAAAAATAAATAAACAGTTACACTTTTTAAATCAATTTAAACTGAGACGTTTTTGAAACAATTTTAGAATAATTCGAAAATGGATTTTATGGTCTCGGGTAGTGCTGGAGGAAAGCAGTATATTTATTAGCTTTGTTGTTATGTAATAATTTTCATAATTTAAAAACCACTATTAATTTTTTCCACTATTTCTTTCTTTCTTTATTTTTATATGATAAACAAATGAAATATAATACAGAATTTTTTCAATTCTCCTACATAAACGAACATCTACTAATTTTTATTCTTTTGGATCGAACACAAGACAAAAATAAACGGTTATTTCTTGAACTAAAACAACAAAATCACATTATATTTTAATTAGAAATTTCACGCTTTAAAAAATTCACTATATAAAAACAACTTTAACAAAATTCGGTCTTGAATTTATCGCACAGTAACATGAAATGCTGTAATAATTTGTCTTAAATATATATGGTACGTTTTAATCATACGATAAATGTAAGAAAATACTTGGTTTCATTAATATGATCAAATATGTTTTTATTATTACAGTATGAAATACACTAATTGGCTAAATAAAAGCAAAAACACACACGTAACATTTTTGTTACTTAAGTATATCTATTAGTTTTGAAACTAAAACCGTTATCTGAGTTATCATCAGTAATTAATGTTCGAATACAATTTGCTCTGTGTAATCATACAATGAAACAATCATGTTTTATTTTTCATTCTCGATTTGTTTATCTTTTTTTTATTCATTTATATACATATATATATTTTTTTTTTTACATTTTTCTGAAAAATAAGTTTAAATAGCAATAAAATTAGTTTGTTAAGGGGGTAAGGGGCTCAAAAATATTTAAATTTTCTTTTAAAAAATTTTGCAAAAAAATTTCTCAGTTTTTTCCTGCTTAAAATGATGTTCAAATCATGTTTCTAACTTATTTGGAAGAGGTAATATTCATTCATTTTGGTTTGATTTCAAAATTTAGATTTGAAGCAATTGTTGTCATGGAGACGACTTCTAGTGAAAATGTGTTTTTCTTTATGGTAAGTCTTTTTACCATTTCTCGTATTAAAATTCTTTTAAGTCAAGAAGAATTAAAGATAAATTGTTCAAACTTGGAATAAATATTTTTCAATTGTTTCACTTTAATTTCAATTCAGTAAATTTGAAAAAAAAAATTAATTTTGAAAATATATTTTTTAAATATTATATATCTATTTTTTTAATTTATTTTAAATATTTATCATTTTTATTATATATATATATATATATATATATATATATTACAAATTTAAAATTTTTTCGCCAAAACTAACCTTTATACTATCTTAATTTTCTTATAATAATATTCCGTACTTACTTCAAATTATTAAATTAAAATCTTGTTTCTAAATCTAATCTGTTAATCCTTATGCAGACGATATAAATTCTTAATTTGCCTTAAAAAACATTATTCCAGTATGCGTAAATTTAAAAAGATGGCTCTAAATTAAAAATATTCTTAATTAAAACTTTATTTCTTAATATTCCAAATAAAACTGATTTCTTCTATGTTTTTATCAACCCATTTTAAGAAAGTCTTATTAAATTTATTCCAAAACCATACCTTTCAAAAAATATCATTATTTTATTTTATCTATTTATTTATTTTTCCTATGTCAACCTTTGATGTGTGCATATTAATAAATTCATTTCTTTTCTTTTTCTCTTAAAATTAATCATTTATAAAAATCGTCTGCCTAAGATATTTAAAATTCTGAGTCAATTATAAATTGGTTAAATAATATATTTTTTTTTTAAATAAATTTATCGTTTGTGGAAAATAATCTCGTAGCTGGACAAGAATTCTGTTTACATAAAAGAATGATGGTTTGAGGTTACAGAATGTTCCAGAACTTTCTTTTTAGTTTAAAAAAGGTGGAAGTCTCGAGATGAAAAAGAAGATTTCTTGGGTTGCTTCTTCGATGAGGACAGCTCGCTGAAATAATGATGGAATTTTTGCAAAAGGAGCTTTTCCTTCCTCATTATTACGAATTTAATAAATGAATTTACAGAAGCCCATGACTAATTATTGGATCTTCTACATTTATTTATTTATTTTGTTTTTTCCCTCGCTTGCCATGACTGTGTGTTTTTTTTAACCAGTTGAAATAATTCGAGTTTCTCCTTAAATCGTCACAACTAATCGAAAAGTCGACAGGATTATTTATCTGTGCTGCCTTTTTAATGAATGCTATTTAAAGAAAATTGCGATGGAACGAAGAAAAGCATGCTATCGCCGAAGTTCGATTGAAGGACAGTCTATATATTTTCAGCTTGCTAATGGAATGGGCTGTGGAACGAAATGATGATAGGTTTGTGAATCGCCGATAATTGATTTCTCATGAATTCCTGAAGCTTGATATTTTTGGTCATAATGATAAATTTTTGAGAGCTGGTGATTTCGAATTGGATTTAATAAGGAATAGAAGCGCCACGGACTGACATCCATCTTGTTGCGGCCCAAATATGCGATCATTGACTAAGTATTACTGGTAGTGATGACAAGAAAAAGAGAAAAAAAAAACACTTACAGGGACAACTGAACGTCGGTTGCTAATTGCCTGGATAATTTTCGGGGTTCTTGTCTCCCCTAGGATCCTTTTGAGAATTTCTTCTTATTAGTGAGTTATTTTTAGATGTATTTAATTATTTTGTGTATCCTTTTATTGTATTTGTGTAGATTATTTATTCTCTGTTTGTCAGGTTTATTTATTTGATTATTTATCTGTGAATCTTACTTACTTACCTATTTATGAGTATTTTTATTATCATTATTATGTGTTGAAGATTGAAATATTTTTATTCTTAAGGATTTAATTGAGAAGTATGATGTTCTTAAGATATTTACTGTTACTTATTAAGACTATTATGATATTTCTATGCACGATTAAAGGCAAGTTTGTAATAATAAGGTATAACTATGATGTTTACAATTTCTATTTTATTAGATAAAATTTCTGGTTAATGTTAACAGCTAAATACAGTCACAATTTCACGATAATTTTGATTCAGATTTTTTTTTTTTTTTTTTTTTTTTTTTTTTTAAATGGTGGGTAATGGTTTTGTGTGAGGCAGTTAAAATGTATACAACATCAGTAGACAAAGCCCTCAAAATTGCGAAAGCGCGAACTCATGAATTTCACCTTAAAAGTAAAAGACTCTATGATCGAAATTTTGTCGAATGCCCATTAAAAATACAAGACTCTGTAATTTATGAAGAATTTAAATACCCTAACACTTGAAAATTAGAACCTACTTTCTCTGGACCATACAAAATTATAAATAAACTTTCTGATGTAACTTATGAAATAGATAAATTTAATTATGAGACAGGACAGAATTCCGTTATTGTGCATGTTTCTAAATTAAGACCCTATTTTTCACCAGAAGATTTTAAACTGTTTCATGAGCAACCCAAAAAACAAACAAAACCTCAGATAGAATCACAATCACTAGATCAAACTAAAGTCAAGACAGTAGATTTAGTTTTAATTCTTAGTCTTTAAATAGTTTATCACCATAATTTTCAACATTAGCAGGTATGTTCTTGGAGGCCTACAAGAATATTACTTGTTTTTGGGAGTTTTTGGGGTTAAATTGGGCTCCTTATGCAGGCATAAGGTGAACACTTTGATTGTAAAAGCTTTCAAATTGATGTTGATAAATTAATTTTAAGGGTGTTTAAGTCTAACTATATTTACTCATGTATTTGACATTAGTATTATTCTATTTATTCAGCAGATATTTATGTTATAACAGTTATAAAATCTAATGATTCTACTCAAACCTATAACATAATATGTGATTTTCAGTGATTGTGAAAACTACAGATATTAAGAGTTTTTCAGAAAAGCACACTATTTTTATTTCTATTTCTCAATTAAGAATGACACCTTTTATTCCTATTGTATTTTATTATTAAAGTTTATAAACCATGTGTAGATAAAACATTATTCTACATTTGGCATTTGAAAACTTATAACCAAATTTGACAATTTTGTAAAAGAGTATCAGAGAGGAATTATTGTAAGGAAATACTGGTTGAGAGTCCATTTTCTAAATAGTTAGATTTAATTTTATTTGGATTTTGGAATTATTATGATTTTTTTTTATTTATACTTTCGGCTAGCAAAAAATACTTTCTTATGCTATTAGAAGATAAGAAAATTATTTAGTTGCTATGTAATTATTTTTATCCTCAACCAATATTTTCCCTATCAATAATAAACAAATAGTGATATTTTCTTTTGATTATACTCTTGTTTTACTATTATTATTATTATTATGATTTCTATAATGAAGTTTAGTATTAATTATACTCTTATTGAAAAATATTAGGATATGGAGTCTTATTATACTATTACTTATTATTGTTGTTATTGTTATTATTTAAATTTTTCTATATTATTTATTATTGATATTGAGAGTGATGCTATTTATTATTGAAAAATTGATATATTACTGAAAGATGTTGGATCCAACATAACATTAAAACCAAAGATTAAACTAGGTTTGAAGATTTTTAATTAAAGAGACTGTATTCAGAGAACATTGGAAAAGACTCTTTTATATATACTATTGAAAGACTTGTTTCATTTAAAGGACTTATTTAAAATAAACTATGCATTAAGTCATTGTAATTATTTAAACTTCCATGAGAACGAATTTTTATTGTTTTTATTATATTTTTATCTCTTGCTTATTAATATTCATAACTTATTTACTGTTATTATATGTATTATCTCCTATGCACTTACAAATGGTAAGTGATGTTGTAACATTATTGTATTTCTTTCAGGGAAATGCTCCTACCTAAATTTAATTCAGAATTATTTTCTCTTAACTATTTTATTTTAATCGCTAATATTTTTTATATTGCGTTAATTTTCTTTTCTTCCATCTCTTGGCTTCCTGAGTTTGACAGTTTTATTCCAAAATTTAACTTTTCTAAATTATTATATTTCTGTTGTCTGAACTTGTAGTTTTATTTAACTATCAATTTCATACAAAGTCTTGGGGAGGGGGGATAATATTACAAATTTAAAATTTTTTCGCCAAAACTAACCTTTATACTATCTTAATTTTCTTATACTAATATTCCGTACTTACTTCAAATTATTAAATTAAAATCTTGTTTCTAAATCTAATCTGTTAATCCTTATGCAGAGGATATAAATTCTTAATAGGCCTTAAAAAACATTATTCCAGTATGCGTAAATTTAAAAAGATGGCTCTAAATTAAAAATATTCTTAATTAAAACTTTATTTCTTAATATTCCAAATAAAACTGATTTCTTCTATGTTTTTATCAACCCATTTTAAGAAAATCTTATTAAATTTATTCCAAAACCATACCTTTCAAAAAATATCATTATTTTATTTTATCTATTTATTTATTTTTCCTATGTCAACCTTTGATGTGTGCATATTAATAAATTCATTTCTTTTCTTTTTCTCTTAAAATTAATCATTTATAAAAATCGTCTGCCTAAGATATTTAAAATTCTGAGTCAATTATAAATTGGTTAAATAATATTTTTTTTAAATAAATTTATCGTTTGTGGAAAATAATCTCGTAGCTGGACAAGAATTCTGTTTACATAAAAGAATGATGGTTTGAGGTTACAGAATGTTCCAGAACTTTCTTTTTAGTTTAAAAAAGGTGGAAGTCTCGAGATGAAAAAGAAGATTTCTTGGGTTGCTTCTTCGATGAGGACAGCTCGCTGAAATAATGATGGAATTTTTGCAAAAGGAGCTTTTCCTTCCTCATTATTACGAATTTAATAAATGAATTTACAGCAGCCCATGACTAATTATTGGATCTTCTACATTTATTTATTTATTTTGTTTTTTCCCTCGCTTGCCATGACTGTGTTTTTTTTTTAACCAGTGGAAATAATTCGAGTTTCTTCTTAAATCGTCATACATATATATATATATATATATATTTAATGTGGAATGAAAATTTAAACGCATATATTTCTCTCTCTCTCTCTCTCTCTCTCTTTTTTTTTTTTTTTTTTTTAGGAAAAAAATAAAACTCTAAAATAATGTACCGAGTTATAACAATTTTAAATTAATCAATTTTTTTAAAAGTATGACAATTTTTATCATGTGATTTTATTTGCAAATAACGTGGTTAAGCCAGTCCTCCATATTTTATACATTAGATTTTAAAACAAATACAAAAATAAACCTATGAGTCAACTACTGGTGGTAGTAATTTTTGACTTATACACAACTTCTTTTCAGGCAGACATGGATCATTAGATTCCCCTATTTCTTCTCTTTCATAAAATAAAATTTCCTTTTTCTTGTGCTCGATGCCATATTTTTTTGTGATCTCAGATCTTAATCTATTTGGAAGCATGAATTGCGATAGGTTTGTACACATTAGTTGCTAGGAGATATCACTTCTTTTTATGATTGTCGTTTGAGATTGCTGCTATTTATGAATTGTTTTTATGACACATTTATCTGTTTCATTTTGCCACTCTTCGGCTTTTTCCATGTGTCATACATTATTAAAAATGTGAGTTTTGATATGATTTGACGAATTAGATATTCTTTCTTTCTAAAATAAATAAAATTATAAATATCTTTCATATACCATTTAAAATCAATGGTAAAACTCTACAGTCATATAAAAATATTAATCTTAATTTAGACTCAATTGAGTAGCGCTCTGATGAAATATTCAACAATAGGCTAAAAGAAGAAACATGTGTGTCCATACTTTCATTTATTTCATTTCAGTTTTCGAACGTTTATTTTAAAATATCGTTTATTTATAAAAAGAAAGTATTGGATTGAAGAAAATTTCCGAATTCTGATTTTCAACGGATATAGATGTTTTAAAAATCAGATAACCCGAACAACATGTTTTTAAAAATGTCTGCCTGTGAGTCTTTATATATGTGTGCATGTGACATAAATATTGTGAGTGCTCTGTCTCCCCATAAAAACTAACGAAAGGTTGAAAGAAAACTTTAAATTATGTTAATTCCTTACATAAACTGGTGCTGATTGCATTTTGGTATAAATCGTTCAACAGGTAGTGATGTTATGCTTCCTTTTTCAGGAATTCTGCAATAAGTATAATTTAAAAATTAATAAGTGGATATTCATAAACTTCAGATACTATTAGTCTTTAATGTAATACGGTACTGTTTACTTTCTGGTGTAATTTGCTTAACAAATGATGCTGCTATGCAGCATTATTCATGAATATCACAATAGTAGTTCTTTCTAAAAAATTAATTCACGAATTTTCATCAAGCTACATATCCAGTTAGTCCCTGATATAAACTAGTGCTGTTTGGTTTTTGAAATAAATCTCTCAACAAATGGCGCTTTTTTTTTTTTTTTTTTTTTTTTTAACAATTTTTGCAAATGTCCTATCTCAAAGCTATCGCACGGATTTTCATCAAACTTCAGATTCAATTAGAGCTTGTTTTACGCTGTTACTGATTAGATTTTATTATAAGTCACTTAACCAGTGGTGCTGCTCTGCTTCATTTTTCAGAAAGTATAACGTGTATGAGATAGAAGAAAGTTTTGGAATCGCCACATCCGACTAGTTCTCATTATTTTGCGTTAACGTTTGGAAGCTTTCAAAAATACTAAATACTAGCATAGATGGCTGTCCTAGGAAGGTGGTTAAAAATTGTGTTTTTGTTTTGAAATACATTTTCACAATCCTTCATCCGAACACCTGTCGGCTGAAAGAGTTGCCCAATGAGAAGCGAAAACCTTCGATAGTTTTCTTTGAGAAACAGGTGTGACTCATGCGCAGAACATTCTATTACTAAAGAACAATTTGTTTATTAACTTTTTTCTTTTCTTTTTTAGATCAGTTTGAAGTTTTACGCGGAAAAGCTTTGATATTGTCAGTGCAGAATAATATGTAAATAATATTAATGTTTGTGTGTAAATGTTATGTGAATCGTCCTGTAATTAAAATAAGAAAACTTTCAGTAAACGTTTCTTACTATTAATGCTGCCAATGCTTAATTAGGACATCCGGACACCCGATTCCCCGATTTTCTGAAGAAATTGGAATTTTGGAGGTAAGAAATTTTTATATCTTACCTAATTTTTGTTTTATGAAAATGTTAGAATCAATTAGAATATTGATATTTCTTTGTTAAAGAATTAGGTAATTAATTAATTAATTTAGGCAGTCGGATTTGTCACAAATTGTGCTTTTCACAAAAATTTGAAAAAAAAAACTGATAAAAATAATTGACACTATGGAAGCATTTAGATGAGCAGTGTTCGGCTAGTTTATGTTTTAATAAACACATTGTAACCATTTAAAATACTTCTGGGTAAACCAGGCTTTCGGCTAATATACCCCAACAAAATTAAGATTTACAAAATTTTAAAAAATATGCAATAAAACAATTAAAAAAGTCTATTGCAACTATTGAAATATACTAATAATTAAGACGTATTACTATATTTTATAGCACGTTGAAATTGTATTTTTTCCGTTTAGATGGAAAAATACATCATAGAAAAAAAAAAAAAAAAAAAAAAAAAAAAAACGATTGTCATATTTTATTTTTGTTGTTAAATTTTTAAGCTTCGGATGAACACAGAATGACATACCGGTCTCGATGGGAGCATCATATCTAATGGCAGTTTTTGGAGGGAAAAGCCGGTTTGGCGCGCTATGCGTTACATTATGTTTTATTATATTGTGGTGATTCAAGAAATTACCTATTTCTCGACACTCTTGTGCGTAGAAGGTTTATTACGAAATTCTTTCCCACAATGTGTATATCCGCATTTTTTACTGCTTGTTTCTCGTATTCCAATACTTTTGAACTTAATCCAAGATATTGTATGTGAGATAAAACCTGGTATTAAAAATGGAGAACAGTAAAAATTTTAAAAATATGTTAAACTGAGTAAAAGCTATGTGGATAATAGTGAATATGACTTATCTAAAGCTCATGAATAAGGAGATTGTTTTTCGGCACTATCTGAAATTGTGATGAAGAATTTTATCGATTTTACATTAAACACTAAATCATTAGATTTATAATTTAAGTATTATTTGTTAAGTTCTTAATTAATTTTAGAAAATAAGATATTTTGTTTATTTTTAAAAGAAAGTATAAATTCTTTTATTTCTTGAAAGTTAATTAAAGCCAAGAAGCTTCAGATGATTAAAATTTTTGGAAACATCTTTTATAAATAAGAATATGGAAAATAAATCATACATTCATAATATTTTACTTGTATAAAAATGAAAGTCGAATATATCGGCATAATTTAATTAAATTCTAGAAATTCTTATTATAAAAATCAACAAAATAAAGTATATAATTTTATCTTAGTAATTCCCTACTTTATCAGTTTATTTTTATTGATTAACAAATTGATTCGTTCCGTTATCTATCGATTTCCATTAACGTAACTCGGATAGTTATAAAAATATTTTTATAAGGGCTTATTTTCCTACCAACTGACATATAATGCTGTCAAATTAGCGTAAGTTTTTACACAAAATATGATGCATTATTACGAATAGGTATCTTAGTTTAATTTATTGTTTGCCGTTAAATTTAGTAAAGATCTTTAATTTGAAATACAGTGAAATCTCCTGCGTAATCACTTCCGTAAATGACTTTTTCCCCCATGGAACGGAATTTATTTCCATAGGTTCAATAATAATTTTACTTTCATTCAGAGACCATCGCAGTCTAACTCCCTCCATGAAAGATCAATTTCATTGAAGGGAATGAAACATGTTCCCTTTTTTTCCTGGTCTTTTGAAGAAGGTTTTATTAGTAAAAATAATTTCGGATAATGCATTATTCATCAAACTTCTAAACTATGTTTAAGTTTTTTTAATTACGTTAACTTTTAAATACAGCGTGGTCATAAAAAAATTTGCCGATATACGGAGCTCTAGCGGCCAGTCCGCTTAACCGATCGAAATGAAATTTCAGATATAGCTATTCAGGAGTATGAGCTCGAGATTCGGTGAGCGACAACAAAATGGCACTCATGGTTACGGTTATAGTTACAGAAACTCGAAAATTTCCAATGGCAACACCCATTTTTTTCATCGCAAATTGCTCAGCGCATGCGAAAACCCTAAAGAGCATTGGAACCGTACGTGTATCGCAAGAAATGGATATGTTATGCACGCACAAAAAACCATTCTAAGAATCCTTCCCCCCATAGAAAAAACTCGATTGGGGCGCAAGGAGGAAATTTGCATATGACACAGAGTCAGTACACTAACCTCTGATTACAATACAGATCGGAGAAACTAAAACTTTTATTTTGATTACACATTTTTTACACGGGTGCCGTATATCGGCAAAGTTTTTTTATGACCACCCTGTACTTAAACCCCTTTATACATTTTTAGAGAATGAATTATAGGGATTCTTAATTTCTAAAAAAGTCGCTTGTAAATGCTGGTGACAGTCGACAATTTCCCGTTTTACTAATAAAATTTGTCATTGACGGAAAGAATTTAAAGCAATGTGATATAGGGGAGAGTGGGGATACTTGAGCATAGGGGATACTTGAGCCACCCCTATTATCTCTACAGTTGATTAATTTTTCTTTCTAAAACTGCCAATATGATAACATATTTATAGTTCTGAACATGTAAAAAAGAAATCACACATCTTGGTACCATTTTGAAAGTATAGTGATTAATAGTTGTCTTTTCCCTATCTGAAGAAAATATTTGGGTGCATGTTTTTTTTGTTTTTTTGTAATCAAAGTTTTGTTTAAAGTTGCATCTATATACATACATTCAATAAGCATAATTTCAATTGTATTTTGAGTCTAAAATAGGTCTAATTGCTGCATGCTTTATTTAGTAAAACTCTGGGAAACAAAAATAGTGATAGTGGGGATACTTGAGCCAATGAGAGTGGGGATACTTGAGCCATGTCTTAACCATCCCCACTAGAAATAAAACATGGGTGAAACAAACAAAAAATAAAATTACATCCTTATATTCACTAGTAGATATTTTTCTGGAGAAAAGGGAGAATAATTTTTCATTTTATTTTTTTTTTTCTTAAAAAAATAACGACCTAAAAATGTTTAAAAATGCATATTTTTTAAATGAAAATGTCTATTTTATTTTTCGATTTGACTAACAAAATAGCCTGTCTATATAAATGTAAACATAGTTTTCAATTTAACTTTCATTAAATGAAAATAACTTTTTAAAACGGTTTTACGGGCTATAATCTCTAATACTTTAATTAGTTAGGTCCAACATATTAAAATATTTATTTTTTAATATAACATATTAAGATTAGTATTTTATATTGAAATCGTAACCTCTGTTGCTGTAACTTTTTTTTTAACTAAGAAAATTGAAGAAAAACTGGTAAAAAGAGCGCACAAAAACAAGAAAAGCAACAAAAATCCCAGTTCAAACTTACCTACATGGAGCCAAAGAGGAAGACAAAATCTTTTCCTGTGAAATCAAAAAAGTGTTTGAAATAGTAGAATGATACATCTAGCTTAAATTCCGACAGCTACTAAACTAAAAGCATGAGTTCGACAATATCATTAGAGGAAAATTCTGTCAATGATGGTGATGATGTGAAAGAAAATCTTCTATTGATTGTTGGTTACTAATAAAATATGCCAGAAAGAAAACTGTAAAAATATTTGTTGGATAAGTGCTTAATATTTTGAAAATGAAATTTGCCGAAGAATTGCAGATTCCAAATTTAAATGGCTCTGAACTGAGGATGTTTCTACCGTCGTTATAACTCAAGTTCAAATTATCCTTCGACAACCAGTTTTAACGACAAAAAATGATCGTATTACTAGCTTTGTTTTCTCAATTGGTTTTGAAAGACTTTACGTTTCATAATTTATCATTCTGTAAAATGTTTGTGCAAAAATAAAGCGAAAAAATTTACTTTTGTAGGTAGTTTTCCGTAGTGGCTCAAGTATCTCTTCACTATGGCTCAAGTATCCCCGCCATGGGGATACTTGAGCCATGATGTAAAACAAAAAATAAACATTTATTATACATAAAAAATAGTTCAAAATTTATTGAAAGTGGTTTTTAGTTGAAGGAAAAATATCAAATTTTCATTTTCAATATTTTATTTTATTCTAAAAAAATATAAAAAATTAAAAAAAATTAAAATTCAAAAAATGGCTCAAGTATCCCCATCTTCCCCTATATTAGGTTATTATAATACAGTCGTTTAAGAATTTTTATCTTATTTTAGACTCAATTCAGCAGCATTCTGTTGAACTACTCCATCATACACAAAAAAAGAAGTACCCATTATGGTGTGTCCATAGTTTCATTTGTTTCCTTTCTGTTTTGGAGCGCTTTTTTTTTTATCATTTTTACTTTCATCTATCTTTACAAAAAAAAAAAAAAAAAAAAACTGTGATGACAAATTAAGAATGTCGGTCAATGAATTTCCCAGCCCCATCCTAACTAAAACAAAAAGAAAAACTAGTTGGATGTGTCAATCCCAAAACTTTCTTCTATCTCATAAGTACATTTTAATATTAAAAAAAAAAAAAAAAAAGTGGTGATCCCAAAATTACCCACTATCAAATTTCCTCGAACATTTGACCTAGCCAAATGAGATTCTGGTATCCGAAAAGCCTAAAACCCAAAATTTAATTAATATTCTGAGAAAATGAGCTTAGTAGTGTCTGATGTTGGGTAATTTATACTAAAACCTAATAAGCATCTATTTATGTCAAGACTTAACAGAATCTGAAATTTGATGGAATTTCGTCCATTAGTTCTTGAGATATAGTTATAACAAAAAATTTTCAAAACGTAGCACAGCAACACCATATCTTGGGAAATTTATACCAAAACGTAAAAAAGCGTCTAATTATGTTATGGTGTAAAAGAATCTGAAGTTTGATGAAATTCTGTGCATTAGTTCTTGAGATATAGCTAGTTTAAAAAAAAACCGTGTAAAATATAGCAAAGCAGCACCATCAGTTGAAGGATTTATAAAAAAACGTAATCATCGTGTAATTATGTTATATGTCATTTTGTAACGAAATCTGAAGTTTGATGAAATTCTGTGCGTTGGTTGTTGAGATAAAGCTATCGGAAAAATTGTGCAAAATGCAGCATAGCTGCACCACCTGTTGCAAGGTTAATACCAAAATTTAATCAGCGTCTAATTATGTTACATATTCTAGTGTAACAGAATCTAAAATTTGATAAAGTTCTCTGCATTAGTTCTTAAGATATAGCTATCGCAAAAATCGTGCAAAATGTAGCATAGCAGCGCCACCTATAGGGCAGTTCACACCCAAACTTTATCAGCGGCTATAAATCTCAAGGTATCGCAGAATATGAAATTTGGTGAAATTCTGTGCGATAGTTGTTGAGATATAGCTATCATGAAAATCATGAAAAACGTGGCATAGCAGCGCCACCTGCTGGCCAATTTACACCAAAACTTAATCAGCGTCTATGTATATCAAGGGGTCACAGAATCTGAAGTTTGGTGAAATTCTGTGCATTAGTTCTTGAGATATAGCAATCTTGAAAATTATGAAAAACGTAGTATAGCAGCGCCACCTGCAGGCCAATTTTCACCAAAAACCAATAGGCACTAATTCCTATCAAGGTCTAACTGAATATAAAATTTTATTAAATTTCGAGCATTAGTTCTTGAGATAGAGCGCCCACAAATTTTTTGTCACATACAGACAGACACACAGACAGACAGACAGACAGACGGACAGACTCACAGACAGACATTTTCTAAAAATAGCCAAAACGTGTTCAGGACCTTCTAAAACGTATAAATCCGTCGAAAACCGGAAGTCGAAAATTTTCATGAATCCAATACTTTCTTCTTGTAAAGATAGAAGAAAGTAAAAAAACAGATAAAGTAATGAAATCGCTAGTATTTGTCCCCCCCCCCCAAACAAAAATCATTTATTTACTGAAATTAGGAAGGACTTAAAAGTTATGAAAGATAAAGCTGTAAAATCAAAGAAAATGTCAATGCATTCAATTTTTAATCTCTGCAGTAATTAATTTTTATAATTAACTTTTGTGTTGATACTTATTTTTTTTTATTTTTTCATATGTGAAAAATAAATTTTAGTGCCATTAAGTGCTACATTTTTTCAACAATTAAAATCTAGATATGAACATAACTCTACTAAGAGACCACCTCTCGGAGCGATCAATTTTTTATTAGAACGGAACTTGGTCGTTTTTGAATAGTTTTACTGTACATGCTTTTAAAAAGAGAGCTCCCTGCATGGGCAACATTGGTAATATTAATGAATATTCACTGCAAAATAAACATTTTTTTATTGTCAAGAAGAATTTTTTTAATAACATGAAGTCTCCTGCTTCTAGAAAGAATTAAATATTTAAGTAATTAAATATATAAGTTAAATGTTTCTTAAATCATTCTTTCAATAACAAAAAGAACGCTAAGCAAGGAAGAAAATTTTTTGTCAACCATAGATTATGAAATACATTCCAACACTCCCCCAAAAAAAATTTAACAAAACATATACTTAAATTAATGTAAAGAAATATCCAAGTAAACATTTTAGTATATATATATATATAGCGAGAGAGTATGGCACAGATTATCCTTATCTGTCGGGACCAAGCTCGATCCGGTTAATCAAAAATGCGGATAATTGGACAACTTTAAGTAAAAAAAGCAGGCAATACTTAGTTTTAAAATAACTTCAAGCGTAGGATTGTCAACTGCATTCATATACATCTTAGCATAATACAAAGAGCATGTTTAGGAGCATTTATTTAACTTTTTAAATTTTTATTTTCCACGAAAGAGGTTGAAAGTTATGCATAAAAGTACACATGTAATCTATTACATGTATATATACATATAGGAGGAACTGAGGCAGATTGTTACAGCTTTTTTCTAAGAATTTTTTTGGTGTCCAAAAAGCAGAAATTTAAAGTTATTTTTCTATGTAGTGTCAGCAAAACCTATGTAGTATGTTATAAAAATGTACAATCGCTGTTTTATATATTATTTTTGCATGTAATTTAAAAAAAAAAAAAGTCATTTGTATCAATGTGCCCCATCCCCGGGGCAGATTGATGCACCTTATGAACACTTTGATATGTCTGGGAAAAAGGGGAAACAAAATAACAGCAATGAATATCTTTTATAGAAAAATAATTAGCAAACTATTTTATATTATTTATAAAAATTCAAATCACCCACACTTAATTTGTAAGCAATATTAAAGCAATCAAAATGACATGTATAATGACCTGATGTTCTGGCTCTTCCTTGTCTGATAGTTGGCTGTGGTAACTTTGTCATACCTGGTACTTCAACCCCAGCATTATCTTCTTTCTTAGGAAAGATGGAAAAATCACCAGGTTTTCTGTTTAGAAATCGGCTTATAAACAGAAAATAAAGGATAATTATACTAAAAAATATGTTTATAATATAATTATCCGGCGCTGTTCTGCAGCTTGTTTCTCTTACTTAACATTTCTCATGTCGAAAATACTTTTTTCTTTGGAGAATCGATATAAATTTGAGATTTTCCAGGTTTGCCGTCCTTTTCTTTTGTTAGTTCTGCTAGCACTAGATGTACAGTAAGTTCGTACGTCTTCTCTTTGCGAAAATACTATAAAATGTTCTAATATAAAGAAAATAGAACTATTTCACTTCAATAGACTCTAATATTAGAAATTTTTAGCGAAAAATGGTTGGATTAAGGAGCATATTGTAAAAAAAAAATAATAAAAGGTAATGAAAAAATGAACTAAAAAAAGATTTAGGTTGTATCAATGTGCCCCGACAAAGACAGTATCAATGTGCCCCATACAGCCATTTTGAATAAAATGAGTCTCAGATCCAATATTCATAATTTATCTAACAAAAAATAATGAGGAACTGATAAAGAGTAACTTTACTTGCCTGGGATAATATTCTTTTCGGTTGAAAACACTAGAACAGTTGTATAATACCATTTCAATTGTACAACTCAAATTTACTTTTGACATACAAAAAATATAAATCACCCATACCGTTTCATCAAACAACTGAATCATTCCAAGATTTTCTGTATGTATTTGAGTGCACTAGTATCACTTTTTGGAGCTGTTGTGAAACTTCCTGTAATGACCCAGTGAGCAGTAGAGGGGGTGTGCCCCAGTTCCCCTTACTGTACAAACAAATGAGAGTGGCAGCAAGAAGGAGGGGAAGAAGCCCCTCTTTCCGAGGGCACCAGAGATCAAAATATGCTGCTTTTCGATCACCTTCAGAGAATCTGAAAATAAAGAGGAATTTTTATGGGGTTGGGGGGATAAGCGTGGGACTCTCAAGTGTTAGAAGGAAACAGTTAATTTTATGATTATATATTTTCATTTGTCGGCGATTTTATTATTCCAGGGTTAGGACATAATTATTTAACAGTTAACTTTCGTAACATCAAGCCGAATTTACTCTACCGCGCAAAGAGAAATTTCACATAAAAATTTTTGGAGATGGTGGTAGAAGTCCTTGATCTGGTTAATTGGCGTCCGGATAAAGGGCGCTCGACTGTACCAAATATCTAAACGATAACAAGTTTCAATAATTACAACTCATAGACATAAATGTATTCAGCTTTTTATATTATCTGTACAACTGTACCAATTCTACATAACATGCTAAATTTATGTTTGTACTGATATCCAAAACAAAATTAAAAAATTTTCTTCAGCAGTCTCCAGCAGTAGGGGGAAGACTTACTTGAATTCTACAACTCTGTATATTATAAACAGATTTTAATGCGCGCCTAATATGCTGAAATTTAATTCAGACAAAAGCTTTCTTAAACTACTTAAATCACACTTACAGGAATTGCTATCCATAGGTGACCATGTATTAAATTATTTGCTTAGCCCTGAATATGATGTTATTTGCACGCAGTAAACATTCGTTAGTAATATACTGAGCATAAAAAAGCTTGAAATTGGACTTGAAAATGCATAATCCAAATTAAAATACATTTTTTAAGCAATTCGCGCTCATTTACGTTAATATTTACCAATTTTTGTGTAGAATCGTATGTTTTCTATAGAATTTATACACAATATGTAGTATGCAAAAATTTAGTTATACATACTTAAAAACAATATTATAACTGAAAACGCACTTTCAGTAATTATTCCTAATAGACAATACTCCGAGTACTGTAGTGTCATCGACATTTTTAATGTGTCCCTGTAAATGAATTATAAATGCAATATACATTGTATACTATTGCAAGCATTTTGTAATAAAATTTCTTAATGTATATAAATTTCCTCGTGTTTGAAATAATGCAATATTATTGAAATTCTCTGCAACAATGTTTGCCCGTTGACTATTATACACTATATTGCCATTGATTATGGGACACTTGCGATTTTAGACATTTTACTAAATATCTAGAAAAATACATGAGGAATCATCTCGAAACTCTTAGTGTATAAATATAATAGTATAAGTCATATATCTCCGTGTAGATTTTTTCCCGAAACTCCAAAGGGGACCGTCAACAAATTAAAAAAGAATGAATATCTTTTGAATAACCCTGTCAAAACTAACGTAGCAACAGCGCTCAAACTCTAGATTGTGATTGAATGCCTTATTGTAATAAGCCTTGTTCATTTTTATGCAAATAGCATGCATACTCGCAGAGTAATTAAGGTTTTTATAAAAATGATCCCAAATTTTTCCAAGTTTTTTCCTTATAATTTTCAGAGTTCTTAATATAAAATATTATTTTTTTCAGAAACTATGACAAACAACATTGCACACAGTACCCTGTAATCAGAATTAAAAAATAATGAAAATTGTATAAAAAATGAGTTGTTTTACTAAATAATTTTTTACTGCGCATGCGTCAACGATATCAAAATTTCATTTGCATATTATGTTAGCTAAATGTATAGAGCAATTTTTGTGAAAGTCACAAAATCATAACTTGAAAATTCTGACAATAACCGTTAATTGAATAAGTCGAAAATCCGTTATTCTCAAAATGAAGCAAAAACAAGAGGGGTTGTATCCATATGTTCATTGATTAGTGTCAATATAGAATACACAATATGGGATGTACTACTGCATTTGGATAAAATCCCTCATTTTTTTGCTTCATTTTGGAAACAACGGATTTTGTCCTTTTTCTATAGACGATTACTTTCAGAATTTTCAAGCTATGATTTTGAGACTTTTACAAAAGTTGCTCTATACATTTAGCTAACATAATATGCAAATGAAATTTTGATATCTTTGACGCATGCGCAGTAAAAAATTATATTGTAAACCTACTCATTTGTCATGCAATTTTTATTATTTTTTAATTCTGATTACAGGGTACTGTGTGCAATGTTGTTTGTCATATTTTCTGAAAAAAATATTATTTTATATTAAGAACTCTGAAAATTATAATGGAAAAACTTGGACAAATTTGGGACCATTTTTATAAAAACCTTAATTACTCTGCGAGTGTCCATGCTATTTGCATAAAAATGAACACAGTATATTACAATAACGCATTCAATCATAATCTAGAGTTTGAGCACTTTTGCTACATTAGTTTTGACAGGGTTATTCAAAAGATATTCATTCTTTTTTAATTTGTTGACGGTTCCCTATGGCGTTTCGGTAAAAAATCTTCACGGAGATGTGTGACGTATACTATTATATTTATACACTAAGAGTTTCGAGATGATTCCTCGTGTATTTTTCTAGATATTTAGTAAAATGTCTAAAATCGCAAGTGTCCCATAATCAATGGCAATATAGTGTATAATAGAATTCTTATGCGTAACTCTATTAATCAATGATGAATGCGCTGCACCCCATATTCTACAGAACGCATGTGTTAGTGCACCTCAGAATTTTTTTATCAATTTACTTAATGGGTGTCCCAAAAATGACTGATGGATTTTAAAATTCAATAACTTGCAAACGGTGACAGCTATTTAAAAAATTTTTGCATGAGGGTTATGTTTAATGTCAGGAGTTTTTTTACCGTAATTTTTTATTTTAGTTCGCATCTGAAACAATAGGTGGCGCTGACGGCGATTGAAGTCCAGGTCGACGTTTCGCTCAGCACTGATCACCTGGCCTTCAATCGCCGTCAGCGCCACCTATTGTTTGAGATGCGAACAAAAATAAAAAATTACGGTAAAAAAGTCCTGACATTAAACATAACCCTCATGCAAAAATTTTTTAAATAGCTGTCACCGTTTGCAAGTTATTGAATTTTAAAATCCATCAGTCATTTTTGGGACACCCGGTATGTTTGTAACAGTGTTATATCAGTAAAATGCAAGGCAAATCATTTTTCTTCCTAGAATATACTTTAACGGAATATTTTTAAGTTCGCGTGGACGCGAACTATAAGTACTAAACATAGCATATTCGATACTAATCATGTTTTAGTACACTGCAATAATGTATATAAATTTCACGCACAGAAATATACGCATCATGTTTGTGCGATTACAACAAAATGACAATTTTGTGCCTCACATGCAAACTTAGCTATTATTGTTTATTTATCAATAAACTGGTTATACCATTTGGAAAATGATTGTTCTTTTCGGTCAAAAACAGACCTTGCGGTGTCCGCATTTTATGTTTTTACCTTTTTTAATGTCCGTTATCATTTAGCTTTTTTTTTTTTTTTTTTTTTAATCATCCGCGAACCTTTAGATTTTATCTTTTATTGTAATTGTCTAGCAGAAAACAGATGTTCAAAGATCCCGACCCATGTCCCGTATAGTCGAGTCTCTAGCGGGAGCAAGGTTGGGTAAAACATCAAAAATTGAAACCTGACAAATTTAAAAGGAAAATTGATTAAATTAAAACACAGAAAAGAAACAGGACTGACTTCCGTGCTCTAAAGCTACCATATGATCGCAGCTGCGTTTATTTATTATTATTATTATATATTAACCGCTTCCCTGTTTTGTCCGTACGTCATACGGGCGACACGCTTTTGCTAATCATGATTTGTCCGTACCACGTTAGGGCATCCATACATCAATCACAATTTATTATTATCATCAGTAAAATTTTATCGCAAATTTTGCCTTATTTAACCTGAGGATTTTTCCAATTCAATTAGACAAAAATTTCTGTTTCGAAAACCCGGGGGAAAAAGAATAAAAATTCTGTAAAAGACACGAAAAAATGGGCATTATTTGAAAGTTTTTTTTTCTCAAAAATGTTGATCAAATAATTAGTTAACCATTTGCATTGGATAAATTCGAAAGTGAATTTGATAAACCTAAATCATGTAAACTTTCGTCATCTGAATATGAATCAAACATGTTAAATTGAGTAGAATTACCTTTTCCAAATGGTTGTTATAATTTGTCAAAGTACATTTTATTTTTATTTATTTATTTTTCTTAATGTTATACATTGTTTCGTTGTATAGTTATTAATAAAACTGTTCTATTATTTCCGTTTTAAAATAATAGAAAATAGTTAAAACTATGTATATGTAAATGGTCCTTGACAGCGAAGTTTTCGCCAAATTTGCGAAAGAAAAAAATCGCGCCAACGTGGTTTATATATGTGACATCTGGGCCAAATTCATTGCAATTAAAATATTGTAATAATATTAAAACTTACTTCAAATGGTTTTTATCGATAGAAAACAACATAACGAAACACTTTTTAATGTTCTGTAAATAAATTATGAATGGTTAACATCACATATTAAAAACCGAACATTCAATCTTGAACATCAAAATCTTATACCAATTACGTGACAATCAGAGTGTATTCACGCAAGTTAGTGCACGGACAGTCTAACGGACTGAGAAACCCAATTTCTAAAACCAAAATTTATAAAGTGTTTTTAATTAAAAAAATATGCAAAGTAGTTTTAGTAGTTTTATTAACATCGCGTTCTGTATTATTAACAACAGGTTCAGCTTTATTAACAGCAGGTTCAGTTTTATTAACAGCACGTTTAATGATAATACAATAAAACATGTCAATACAAATTTCTGCTTAAAATTTCACTAATGTTTACTCTTCTTGATATATTCTCAGAAACTGCGTTTATGATTTTTTATGATTTTTAATCCCACTTTCATAGCAGTAGAGCACTATATGTTAAACACTATTCTAAACCGCGAATTATGAAAAATGTGCTTTTTTACTATCCAGGGTTTAAAATAATGGAGAAAAAAAGAATAAAAGCAAATTAATTTACATAGTAAGTGTTAAATATACAATCTTCTGTTTTGTCTTAAACATTTTATCGTTTTTATTTCGCGAATTTTTCAACTTTGCATTGAATGCAACGTCTTTAGTCATAATTATATCAAAGTAAGTAAAATAATATCTATTTTAACTCTAAATATTCTAAAGAAAAAATATATATAATGTAAATTATACTGTAAAAAATCGCCCAGTATCATATAATCAACATTGTATATTTAAAAGATTTCATCGTTTCAAATTAACAAACTTTTCAACTTTGATCACAGTTTTCTTGGCGATTAGCCAGAAGTGCTTAAGTTTGCTCTAAATTACTAAAGTTTCACATTTTTTTCGTTTTTCGAGAAACCGTTCATTAATAAGTTTTATCATTTCTTTCTCATGTAAGGTGTGGGAATTTCTTTATAAATTTTAAATGCCTTTTTATAATATACATATGCCGTTTCCGTTCACGTATTACATGAGTCCTGTTGGATGGATTATAATGTGACCTGAACTGTTAGTAAGGCAATTTCTCAATGGAGCTATAAGCATATTACAGATTCTTCTACATTACTTAACTATATATTTATGTGTGAAGATTCTATAATTAGGTGAACTGGAATATAAAAGATTAGCCATTTTATAGTCGAAAGTTTCATAATTGGTGGAACCGGAATATGAAAGGTTAGGCCTTTTTAAAATTATTCTTGGCTTAGTTTACGTGCATTGTTTTTTAGCATTGTTTATTATTGAATTTATTTGCTGCTTATCATTCCATCGTTTTAAATAAATCTACTGCGAATGGTAAAATAACAGGGTTCTCAAGAACTAAAATATTGTCTGGAGCATTGCAAATAATAACAACGGAATATAGTGTGTATCATTTAGCTGAATTCGGTTAAAGATCCATATTGTTTTAAAACATAAAGATATCAATGTGTTTCGTTTGGTTAACTTATATCTATATATTTCGTTTGAGGAAATGGACCAGTGTAGCAGACAAAGCTTGCTCGTTCAAATTAAATAAATAAATAAATAAAAATAAAAATAAATTAATATTTTAGTTGTAATATATAAAGGTCGCCTAAATGAAACTTGCATTTGTGTAATAATTCCGCCTTTTGAAGAGAAAGATAACTGACCATGCTCGTATAGAGAGCGCAGAGTACTGGGAAAGCACGTGATATCGTTAGATTCCGCTAGATGCTTGTTTGATTGCATTTGAACATATTAACATTTAATGCATCCATTTTTCATCCATTCCAACGAAAATTCTTCCTTTAAACGCTTCGTGATGGATGACTTTTATAAATTTTTTTATTTTTTATCACCGGTTTTTAAAAGCAGAAATTTGTGCGTTATAGAATCGAGAAAATGCTCCGATTAAATATGGCAAATTTTACAGCAAAATTTTACTGGTAATTTTAAACAAGGATTCTTAAGCCTTTTTGTGGCACGTAAACGTGTCGATCGTCCCCAAGGTGTTAACTCACCGTTGCTACAAAGCCATAATTGCGAGAGCATCGAAACCTCTATAGTCCGTTGGAGTAGATATCTTCTAAAGGGAGTTGCATTCTGTTAGGGTTAAAATTTATTTTCTTCAGCTATAAACAGGGTTTTAATAAAGCTTACCTTAAGGCGGTCATATGTATTAGAGGGTTAAAAGGTATCATTGGCAACATGAATGCCTCCAAATGGTGTCAACACGCGATCATGATCATGTAAATTTTAACAGCGGGAAATGTGAGTGCTAGGTAAAATTATCGTCGAATACAAAATATCTGTATGGCAAGGAGTCTATCTCATCACACCTTCTGTCCACTCGGAAAACTGTGAAAGTATGGCGATTTGCAAACCTACTTTCAACGGGAGCTTGGATTGCATTGTCGTCAGTAAATCGCTGTCCCTTCAGAGCTTTCTTAAGTGGACCGAAGGTATTGAAAGATGCATTAACACCTTCGGGACATGCGTCCTGTACAGAATTTTCTTTTGCCACCGTTTTTTTAAAGGAACGATTTTTGACGAATTGAATTGCGAAAATGTTCGGATTACAAGGCAAAATTTACAACAAACATTTACTGGTGAGAATAATCAAAGATTCTAAGAACATTATGTGGTACTTATACAGGTCGCTCGTCCCAAAAAGGTTAACGAACATGCAGAACGAATGCTGCAATTAGACGAAAGAAGAAGCTAGTGAAAGCTGGATCAAACTGCTGTCTTCGGCACATTCGCCGTGTCTTTGCTTATCAGAAACCGTCTTTAGTTACTTATACAAATATTTCCACACGTGAATATTATTTTAATTAAGAACAAGAGCATCTTAACTACAGAAAATCCAGATGTTTGATCCGTCTTCAGACGATAAACATCTGCAAGGGAATTTAATTCAATTGACGTCGCAAGTTCTGTATCAGGAGAATCATTGATTATAAGAAAAAAGTAAAGTTCATTTAGTTGTGTTATTTTTTAGCTATATATCATAATAAAATGTAGCAGTTACTATGATGCGACTTTTGAAAACTTTCTTCAAAAATTTTCATTATACTTTCCCAGGAACCTCATCCCCCATGCAAAATGTTTATATATATATATATATCTTGTTATGATGTATATACAATGTAAAAGAATATTCATCTTTTTAACTATGTCAGTCTTTTAATTGAAAGACTATTTTCATATAAATTAAATTATAGACACATTACATTAATAAGATTTTTTTCCACGCTGCACATTTTTAACTAGATAAACTTATTAGGTAAATCAGCTTTAAACCGTCCTTATCACACTATTTATTGTCAAACGTAATTATTCTGAAAATTCTTTGAGGATCGTTTGAGTCTTAATCGAGCGCATCCTATTTAAATGATAATTCAGATAATGGATATTTTATTGAAAGTGTTCATATTACAGTTGCCAACGGGGTTTTCTTTAACGTGTCAGTGCTTTACCTTTGAAATACAACTTTCAATAATAATAATAATAATAATAATAATAATAATAATAATAATAATAATAATAATAATAATAATAATAATAATAATAATAGTTTAACGAAGGTTTAAGATTTGAAATTTATGGTGCACAATGTTTTTAAAGTTTTTAAAACGAATAAAAGTCGTTACATTATAATAGAATAAGTAACCTTATAGGATTATTTTAGTAGCATGTTCTGGGCTAGAGAGAAATAAAAGTTGCCCCATTCAGAGGATTTTAAAATGAGTTATAATGGTGCAAATGAGATCAAATTTGAACTACAGATAATTCAAGTGACACGCTTGACGGCCGGGCCGATAAAGAAATTTAGCGGGCCTACCGGCCCATTATAAAGCTTTATGCAGAAACGATAAAATATCAGCTATTTACAAGGAACACTGCTTTAACGAGAATAAGTATAAATTTACGTCACGAGCCGCTACTAGTTTGAAAATATGAGTAAAGAAATGTAACTTGTACAGTTTAGAGATCTGCTTCGGACAGTTACATTGTGTGTAACCCGGTCTTAATATTTTTTTTTAACTGACTCGTGCATAACGATATCAAGCTTGTATTGCTTTTCTACATATAGAAGAGCCGGGCCGGAACTAGACTTTACTGTTCTCAAGATTGTAGATCAGACAACATGATTTGTAAAATTATTAATAACGATAAAGGACTTATGTTACCGTAATTTTGGGGTATATATTTCTTAGTGGTTCTTAAATTCATTCGCAACAACGTGACAGTTTCACACATTTTCCTACTAATTTTTAAATGTAAAAGTATCAAATGGACCAGCCTGACTATTGAAAGGACTTGGAATCAAATGGCATTTTTCATTTTTGGTAAGAAAATCTACTTGTATAACATTGTTGAAGTATAAAAGATTGTTGTAAATGGTTACAGATTTTTTTCCCTTTCCATGTTGTCGCTTCCGGAAATTCTATTCCAAACGTTAACTTTGAAATTATTTTCTTAAATTGCTTGTATAAAAAATTAATAACACCATTCGATTACATAATTTCTGAATAAAAACACTTGCTAATTATATGCATTTCCAAAAAAAATGAATTCAGAAATGAATCAGAAAGTATCTCCTTTGGATTTGAGAACGAATTTGGATTTGGAATCTTTAGTAAAATGATACAGAAATATTTTCAGAAATCTACTTTTATTATACAACTTCAAAAGTTCTGGCGTTTTTACCTTTCCTTTTTTCTTTTCTTCTAAACCATATTAATTTTTTAATGAAGCTTTAATTGAATGTTGAAAGTCTAAGAATTTAGGTAATTATTAATATTGCTAATGTGTATTTCTTGTAAAATATACTTTAAAATCATTCCATAGATATGTATGCAGTACTCTTTCGGGGAATCTTAATAATATGATAAAAATCTGAATTTGTAGAAATTGTGTCTGGCTAGAACGGGCTGGGATTAGAAATGCAAAAATATAAACGGGCTGGGCCGAGATCCGGCCGTAATTTTGAGCTTTACAACGGGCCTGAAAATTCCAGCCCTTGCAGATATCTATATCAAGGTCTAATAGAATCTAATGTTTTGTGAAATTCCGTGAATTAGTTCTTGAGATAGAGCGCCCACAATATTTTTGCAACGTACAGACTGGCAGAGAGACTTATAGACTCGCCGACTCACAGACAGACATTTTGTAAAAACATGTTTTCGGGATCTCTGACCCCTAAAACGTGACAATCCTTTGAAAACCGGATTTTTAAATTTTACATGAATTTAATACTGTTTTCTTGTAACGATAGAAGAAAATAAAAATACTTAAATTTTAAAAAAAAGAAAGATAAGAAAATTTCCGATATTCTGTAATCGGTGAATCCCGGTTTGTTTCCACTAGTTATAATGAAAAAGTGAAGTAAATAATCATAAAAAAAAATGTAATTATGTCCCTTATACACTTTTTTTTCTCACGCATTTCGTAAATACATTTGCATTGCTCTCTTGAAATGAAACACATTTGAATATATAATCAGTTACAATCCATTTCAAAAAGTTTTTTCTTTTTTAAGTTATAGAATTACAATCAAAAAGAATAATCTGATTTTATCTTCAAACTGTAATAAATGTGCATTTTCCTCCTAAGATTTTCCCTTTTTTCTATGCTATATTTATCAGCAAATAGCAATTAAACACATTTTACTTCCAGAATCTTTGATGCATTAAAGACAATTTATCCATAAAATTTCATGTGATAAATGAAGTAGAAAGTAAGAAAATATCTTATCTTTCTTTTGCCATTGTTCAATTTTCACAAATGCAAATACATTTGCATTGCTCTCTTTAAAAAAAACTCTGTGTCAAAAAATGTTATCAGTTGCAACCCATATCAATATTTTTTAAATTACAAAATTCCTATCTAAAATAATGATTTGATTTTATCTTCAAACTGTATTAAATATTCTTTTTTCCCCTTAATACCCCCCTTTTTATTCAACATTTATCAGCAAATAGCAATTAAATACATTTCACTTCCAGAATCTTTGATGCATTATACACAATTTATCCATAAAAATTACATGTGATAAATGAAGTCGAAAATAAGAAAATCTTTCATCTTTCTTTTTCCGTTGTTCAATTTTCATAAATGCAAATACATTTACATTGCTCTCTTTAAAAAAAAAAACTCTTAAATGTTATGAGTTGCAATCCATATCAGTTTTTTTTAATTATAAAATTACTATCTAAAATAATGATTTGATTTTATCTTCAAACTGTAAAAAATGTGCATTTTCCCCCTAAGATTTTCTCTTTTTTCTATGCAATATTTATCAGCAAATAGCAGTTAAATACATTTTACTTCCAGAATATTTGATGCATTATAGACAATTTATCCATAAAAATTACATGTGATAAATGAAGTCGAAAGTAAGAAAATATCTCATCTTTCTTTTTCCGTTGTTCAATTTTCATAAATGCAAATACATTTGCATTGCTCTCTTAAAAAAAAAAAAAAAAAAAAAAAAAATCTTAAATGTTATCACTTGCAATCCATATCAATTTTTTTAAATTATAAAATTACTATCTAAAATAATGATTTGATTTTATCTTTAAACTGTAACAATTGTGCATTTTCCCCCTAAGATTTTCCCTTTTTTCTATGGAATATTTATCAGCAAATAGCAGTTAAATGCATTTTACTTCCAGAATCTTTGATGCATTATACACAATTTATCCATAAAAATTACATGTGATAAATGAAGTCGAAGATAAGAAAATATCTTATCTTTCTTTTTCCGTTGTTCAACTTTAATAAATGAAAATATATTGTTTTACTAATAATGAATTTCCAAGGCGTGCAATAATTAACAGCTCCTATGGATAGCTGTTCATCTCGAAAGTCATAAAAATGCAATTAAAAGATATTTTATCTTAAACTTTGAACTATGATAAAAGTAACATTTAGCATTGCTCTGTTTAAATAAAACCCTTAAGTGTAATCAGTTTCAGACCATGTCAAAAAGTTATTATTTTTTAAGTTATAAACTATTATAAACTTCAAACTATAATACATATACTTTTCCCCCTTGATCTTTCCCCCCTTTTTTCTATCCAATATTTACCAGCAAATACCAGTTAAATACATTTTACTTCGAGAATCTTTGATGCATTAGAGACAATTTATCCATAAAAATCACATTTGATAAATGAAGTAGAAAATAAGAAACTTTTCTTATTTTCCTTTTTCTGTTATTCAAGTTTTCTAAGTGCAGATATATTGTTTTACAAATAATAAATCTCCAAGGCGTGGAATTACAAACAGCCGTTTTGAATAGCGCTATATCTCTGAAGCCACAATTAAAAGATATTTCATCTTAATCTTTGAACTATGATAAAAGTGGGCATTTGCATTGCTCTACTTAAAGAAAACTATTAAATGTTATCAGTTACAATTCATATCAAATTTTTATTTATTTTTCAAATTAGAAAATTACAATCGAAAATAATGATTTGATTTTATCTTCAAACTGTAATAAATATACTTTTCCCCCCTTGATATTTTTCCTCTTTTTTTCTATTCAATATTTATCAGCAAATAGCAATTAAATGCATTTTACGCATTTTACTTCGAAAATCGTCTTTGATGCATTACAGACAATTTACCATACAAATAAATTACATGTGATAAATGAAGTAGAAAATAAGAGTTTCCTCATCTTTCTTCTTCCTCTGTTCAAGTTCCCTAAATGCAAATACATTGTTTTACCATAGCTGCCAACACTTCTGCTTTTTTGGTCCGGAAAAATTTTATAGTAAATTTTACCATTTCAAATCTCAGTCACAGGAATGCAGTTAAAAGATATTTCATCTTAAACTTTGAACTATGACAAAAGTGCTCATTCGCATTGCTCTCTTAAAAAAAACTTTTAATTGTTATTAGTTACAATCCATATCATTTTTTTTTTTTTTTTTTTGAATTTTAAAATTACAATCGAAGAGAATGATTTTATGTTATCTGCAAACTGTAATAAATATGCCTTTTTTTCCCCTTGAGATTTTTCTCCTTTTTTCTATCCAAAATTTATCAGCAAATAGCAATTAAAAATTTTTACTTCGAGAATCTCTGATGCATTAGAGACAATTTACCCATAAAAATTCCTAAATGACATGTGATAAATGAAGTATAAAATCAGAACCTTTTCTTATCTTTTTTCTTCCGCTGTTCAAGTTCCCTAAATGCAAATACATTGTTTTACTAATAATAAATCTCCAAGGCATGGAATAACGAACAGCCCCTTTGAATAGCGCTATATCTCTGAAGTCACAGAAATTTAACTAAAAGATATTTCATCTTAATCTTTGAACTATGATAAAAGTGCACATTGAGCAATGTTCTCTTTAAATAAAACCCTTAAGTGTAATCAGTTACAGCCTATCTCAAAAAGTTATTATTTTTTATGTTATAAAATTACAATCAAAACGAATAATTTTTATGTTATCTTCGAATTGTATTAATTATGCTTTTTTTCCCTTAAGACTCCCTTCCCCCTTTTTTTCTATCCTATATTTATCAGCAAACAGCAATTAAATATATTTTACTTTAAGAATCTTTGAAGCGTTATTGATAATTTACCTATAAAAATTTCTAAATTATATGTGTTAAATTAAGTAAAAAATAAGAAACTTTTCTTATCTGTCTTTTTCCGTTGTTCAAGTTTCCCAAATGCTATTACATTGTTTTATTAAAAATAAATCTCCAAAGCATGAAATAACTGCAGCCCCTATGAGTAGAAATTTACCTCTGAAATCATAGAAATGGAATTAAAAGATATTTCATCTTAATCTTCGAATTATGATAAAAGTTCATTCTTTTTTTTAAGGAATATTTTTGCTAGTGTGATCTAATTGCAAAAGAATAACCAAATGTAATGAAAGATTCTCTATATATTATGAAAAAGAAAGAAGTTTTTTCTGTAAGTTATTTTTTTTATCCCAATCTTATTAACAAAAATTCAATCAATCAATTTATATAAAACTGAATTTATTGATATGTGTAAAATATAAATTCCTAAAAAAATAATAATAAATAAAAAAAAGATTATTTTTACCTCTTACCCATCATACGTTGTATAAGTAAATCTTGAATACGTTTCAAAAATCGGAATTTTTTGACGGATTTACGCGTTTTAGATACTGGAGATTCCGAAAAACATATTTTTAAGGGGATAAATGCCGTCTGACTATCTGTGTGTCTGCGTAATGTAACTCTAAACGCTCAATCTTCCGTCAGCAGTCTTTTCAGAAATGCATGATTTTTTTAAAAAAAATATGTTAGATATGCACGACATATACCTTGTATATGTTAATTAGTGATAGAGCTGGTCATTTACACCATAAAAAGTTACAAATATACGCATTAAAAACACAAACAAAAAGAATATTTTGATGTAATCAGGGCTCCCAAATGGTCCGCGAACTGAACATCAAAATTTTTTTAGAGAAATTTTCTTTTTAGATTTTTCTTGCAAATTGTCAAGAAATTACGTTTGGAAGTTGATTCTAGCTCAAACGCATTATGAAATTTTCTGTTAAAAAATACTGATGTTCAGTTCGCGGACCATTTGGGAGCCCTGTGTAATCGTCAAACTGTATTAAATATGCATTTTTTCATTAAAATCCCCCCCCCTTTTTTTTCTATCCAATATTTATCAGCAAATTGCAATTTAATATATTTTACTTCAAGAATTGTTGAAGCATTATAGACAATTTACTCATAAAAATTCCTAAATTACATGTGGTAAATGAAGTAAAAAATAAGAAACTTATCTGTCTTTTTCCGTTGTTCAAGTTTCCTAAATGCAAATACATTGTCTTAATAATAATATATCTCCGAGGCGTGGTATAACTAACAGCCCCTATTAATAGCAGTTTATCTCTGAGTCATAGGCCCATCTGAGTCATAGTCACATCTTCTGAACCCTTGTGCGAATCTACTTCATATGATTTGAATTTGAGTTATATGTTATATGAAAAAATGGTACTTTGCAACATATTACAATGGAAGAAACAGATACCTCTAATAATATATTATACCAGATACCTCTACCTGATACCTCTAATAAAATATTATTAATGATGACTTCATTATAGTTCGGTTTGCAAAAAAGAGTTCAGTTGTTTACTTTGTATGCCAAGGGGAAGGAAAAACTAATTATGGTAATTATCTCGTTCGGTTGACGAACAAAAAAGCAGGTAATTTTTCATTTTTCCTGAGAAAGAAGATAATGGTGAAGTAGAATTGCAAGATATGACAAAACTGCCGCAGCCAACAACTGGACAAGAACATCAGATTCTTACTTATTTAATTTTGATTTTGATCGTTTTAACATTCCTTACATATAAATTGTGGGTAATTTAAATTTCTTCTAAAAAATATAAAATGGTTTACTAAATCATTTTCTTTGGAAAATATGCAATAGATGTTATTTTTCTTCACTTTTCACAAATGTATCAAAGCGCCCTATGATGTGTACAATCTACCCCGGAAATGGGGCACATTGATAAAAATAACTTTTTTAGGTTTTCTTAAAATTACTTGCAGAAATACGGCATAAAACAGCGATTCTGCCTGTTGATAACATACTACACTAGTTTTTCTAACATCATATGGAAAAATAACATGAAATTTCTACTTTATGGATACCAAAAAAATTCATAGAAAAAAGATGTATCAATGTGCCCCAGCTCCGCCTACATATATGTATATATATATACATATACAGAGTGCCTCAAAAGGTTGTTTGAAACTTAACATGTTGTTATGTCAGGTCATGAGTAACAACATTAGTATAGGAACAAGTAGGAAAAGTGATCGTATTAGTGTAATTGCGTCATTAACGTGACACATAAAATGACAACAAACGGTGCTAAAATACGTTTATATTGCAAACAAAAAAGTAACCAAATTACAAAATAGAAAGGAAAAATGTTACAACTCATAATAAGCGCTCAAAATATGGCCCATTACCCGTGATGTATGCTTCACATCGGCTCTGCATGGAATCAATCAAGTCATTGCAATTCGCCCTATACCTCGGCCACCTTGATCATTAGGACCTAGCCTCTCTGGTGGTATATTAAATGCATGTTGTGCGAGACACTCGCTCCATTGATTATGGATCTCATAGCAAGGGTCGCTAAATGGCACGTGTCCGGGGGGACTCCTAGCCAATTGGAACTTGTTTGTGATTGCATGTGATGCTGATGTGAAGCACAAATGACGACTAAAGAGGCTTATTTTGAGCATTTTTTATGAGTTGTATCATTTTCCATTTGTATTTTGTCCTTCAATTAATTTTTACACCCTTGTTATCTTTTTTTTCGACATACAATTGCGTTGTCACGATCACGTTTCCGATCCCCAGTTCCTGTTTAAATCTTGTTCATCATGATATGACAGACCAGAATATTCAATTTGTAAACGGACTTTTGAGAGACCCTGTATATATATAACATATAAAATTGAAAAGATCTAAATAAGTTATAAATAAAAGGTTTTTCCAACATTCTGTAATCCGGAAAGCCCGTGTCAAGTGCCGTAGTTTTGATTATATATATATAATCATATATAAGTAAATGATTGAAAATAGAAAAAAGAAAACTATCCTATATATCAATTACAGTTTGTAGAATATCTGCAGCAAGTTCAGAATGACAAGACTTTTAGTTTATAAAAAGACTGTAGCAAGATATCGCAATCGCTGGAGTTCAAAGTGCAGCTAACTTGTCATGCAAGTTTTTCTCTTGTTGTATCGAATTTATTGCAAATTAACAGAGAAGGAGTACAAAATTTATGTTCTATTATGACTAGAGTACTGCAAAGTTTTTGCAAGCTAGCTGAAAACTTAGCTTTGTCTTGTCAAAAATACTGCAAACCTATTTCAAAATAGTAATCTTGTTGGGCCACAGGGACTGTCTTCAACTGTCACACTGCAAGTTAAGCCCCTTGATGCATATGCAATGATGTTCCAGACAGTCAGAAAGTGCATGCACCATACTTATTAGCATTAACAGCTAAACGTATCATTTGCAAATTAAAATTACAGTCTTTTCATTATCTCATTTATTTATTACCTTCTTTTATCTTCAATAGAAGAAAGTATTGTAATCGAAATTTTTTTTTCGACTTCCGGTTTTCGACGGATTTACACGTTTTAGGAGTCAGAGATTCAAAAAAAAAAAATATTTTTACAAAATGTCTGTCTGTCCGTGTCTCTGTGTATCCGTGTGTCTGTGTGTCCGTGTGTCTGTGTGTTCTGTGTGTCTGTATGTCGCCATTCTACCACCAAAAAGTGTATGAAGTTATGCATAGAATTGAACCAACTTTTTTGTGAATGTTGGTTGGTTTTGTGAATGTTGGCTTGGCTGTGGCAAGCAGGTCCTGCTTCAGTTTTGAAATTTTCCGCCGGAAGGGGGCGCTGCAATCGCGAATTTTGTGCCATTATTAATATTGTACCGACCAAAAGTATATGAAGTTATGCATCGAATTGAACCAAATGTTTTGTGTATATGTATGACTATGGCTAGTTGGTCCTCCTTGAATTTGAAAAAAATTCGCCGGAAGGGGGCGCTGCAATCGCCATTTTTGTGCCGTTTTCAATATGGTACCGACCAAAAGTATATGAAGTTATGCATCGAATTGAACCAAATTTTTTGTGTATGTGTATGACTATGGCTAGTTGGTCCTCCTTGAATTTGAAAAAAATTCGCCGGAAGGGGGCGCTGCAATCGCCATTTTTGTGCCGTTTTCAATATGGTACCGACCAAAAGTATATGAAGTTATGCATCGAATTGAACCAAATTTTTTGTGTATGTGTATGACTATGGCTAGTTGGTCCTCCCTGAATTTGAAAACAATCCACCGGAAGGGGGCGCTGCAATTGTGATTTATGTGCCATTTTCAATATTGTACCAACATGAAGTTATGCATCGAATTGAACGAAATTTTTTGTGTAAGTGTATGGCTATGGCTAGTTGGATCGCCCTGAATCTAATAACAATCCGCCGGAAGGGAGCGCTGCAATACCGAATTTTATGCCATTTTCAATATTGCACCACATAAAAGCGTATGAAGTTAGTTTTAGAACTGAACTAAACATTTTGTATATGATTATTTTTTGGTAAGGCAAGTAGGTCCTCCCTGAATTTGAAAAAAAAATCTGCTTCTCATTCTATTGTCCATCGGCTCGTGCAGAAACGGAAATTCTTTTTTACTCCGATTAATTGATTGAAGCAGAAATTTAAGATGAAAATCAAAGTTGGTAAGGTACTGAATTAAAATTATTAAAGCATTAAAATGAGTAACTATTTTTTTAATATTAAAATGTATGTATGAGATAGAAGAAAGTTTTGGGATTGGCACATCCAACTAGTTTTTTATCTAATGTATAAAGCGTTTAAAAAAAAAGGTGCCCCGAATAAAAATTGTATGAGGGATGCAGTCAGGAAAACAGTCTATACTCTCAACAGGGGGATTTTTTATTTTTGTCAATCTCGATATAAAGGCAATCTTGCAACAATTTCACAACAAATTACTGATGAAAGTGAATAATAATCTGCCTCACGGGAGATTCGCTGCGAATTTATCAAGTCAAATTTTTCATGCTAAATATTATAAGACAAAATCAAACTTGCTGCTAATATGCATGCTATCTGGGATACCGCTTCATAAAATTTTTTCGCTTATATTTTTTAAATGCATTTGCATTCTTCTACTTATATTAAAACCCTGAAATCTGATCACTTTCAATCCATATCAAAATGATTTATTAAGAAATTTTACCTTTGAGTTTATAGATTTACGATCAAAAAGAACAATTCGATGTTATTATCAAACAATAATAAATATTCCAGTTTTTTTTATAAGATAGATATTTTTTCTTCAAATATTTATTCGCAAAGAACAATTAAATTTATTTTACTTCGAGAATCTTTTATGTATTACAGGCAAGTTATTCATAAAATATCCTAAATTACATATGATAAATGAAGTAGAAAAAAAAATCTTCTTTTTTTTCCTTCCTTTTGGTTTTCAGAAATGCAAAATACATTGTCTTACTAATAATAAATCACCAAGGCGTGGAATAACTAACAGCCCTCATCAATAGAATTTTATCTCTGAAATGTAATCAAAAGATATGTTATCTCATTCTTCAAATTATGATAACAATTTATACTTTTTTCTGAAAAAAATTTCCTATTGTGATCTAATTGCAAAAAAACGTTATCAAGTACATTAAGTACATAATGAATGATTCTGTATTAATAATGAAGGAAGTTAAAAACATTTCATTTTCTTTATTTCCATTCTTATTCATAAAAAATTCAGACAGACATTTTATATGAAATTGAAGTTTATTAATGCATGCAAAAAATATATTTGTTAAACAATGCATGTATTTATTTGAATTTTTATTTAATTTTTTTTAATCAATTTTCTTAAACCAGTATTGAATATTTAATGGTTCTGGAATAGATTTTTTTGTGTCTATAATCTTCCGTATTTTCTTTTCTCATTACCTATATTCTATTGGCGGTTTTCGTTTTGCAAAAATAAACTACATTTTAAAGGATAAAGAAAGAAATACAATGCATCAAACACCGATTATGACAAACGTTTCTATAATACTGTATCGTAAAATCATCATTTTACAAGGTGGAGCCATTATATATTTAAAAAAAGATTTAGAAAAAAAATCTGATAAACAACGTCTGTTTACGAGCTCTTTAAACACTAAATATGAATATTATTTAGCATTTTTTTTTAATTTAATGTGCAACAAAATCTGTTTAAAGATATAACATCATTCAAATTTGATGTTTATTTAGGGTTAATACACTGTCCTTAAAATCTATGCCTATGTACGCTGATAAAAAATAAGCGTCTGCTGAAGTCTATTTTTTTTTTTTTTTTTTTTAAGTATCTACGGTCTCCTGAAAGTACGTATACATACCAGTGTTTTATAAAAGTTTTCTTCCTCTTCAATTAAAGTAAAGCCGAAAGAACTTTTAGAAATCATTGGAATTTCAATTCTATACAAAGGACTATACAAATGCTGAAATAAATCCGACTACGGTAAGCCGCCATTGTTCTGTCAGAATATTTGTGAATTTTTGTGGTTATAATTACGGAACCGGGCAAAGCTGGGCGATCATCAAGTAAGGGAAAAAATTAATTTAAGAAATAATTCTATTTTTATTACCTTAATTATGTTTTATATGCATATGTGATTTAGTTACATTTGTTAAAATGTTACCTTTTGAGTAAGAAGCTTTGCAAATAACAATGTTTGAAATTTATTAGATTTTTCAATTCATATATTCCGAATTCACACGCACAAAAAATAAAATAGGAGTATTTGCTTTATTTGATAACGGGCATTCCGTATTTAAATAAAGCAAAATTAACCGCTGGAACTTTCTTATGTAAAGTCAAATTTTCTAATTAATAATAAAATATGTATTTTTATAAGTACGTATAATAAATAAAGCAGAAAAATAATAAATATATTTTTTTATCTCCCAGAAAATTTTTAAATGGAAGTACATTGTTCAACTTATAATAAATCACTCAGCAGATCTTTGGAGTAAAAGATAGTCTATCAAAAAGATAATTAATCATAAACTCCTGATAAATAAACTTCTCTTTACGAATACATACATATGGTTCGCTTGTGAGATATATCATCAAAAGAATGATTGAATATATAGTTCTTCTGAAACACTGACTAAATATAAAATCAAGCATATTCGTTCATCTTATTTACATTCAAAATTGTTTCGTTTATATACAGTAACTTATTAAAATAATACCGTAATTTCGGTTGTACAGGGTGATTATAATTAAAGTCCGAGTTTCAAAACGCTCTAAAAAGCGAACCACTCGTTAGAATGGCGTCAAAATTTAACAGCGTATTATTGAAGAAGGGGGAAAGAACATGAACCAAAAAAAGTTCCCAAATTTTAGCGACAGATGGCGCTGTAAGCGTCAGAATTTCGACTACAAAGGACAAATCATAAAACAACGGCTAAGGCGTAAGTTACACGATATAAACCAACTGTATTGTTCAGTGTGCATGACTGTACGCGTGTGATACTGTTAGTTACGTAAGCCCGTCCACCACGGCAAGGTCGTACCACATCGGATGGGAAAAATCGGTTTTTAATTGTCCTGAGGCCAAAAACCGCATAAAAAGCATCCATCTAACCGGTTTTTAATTGTCCTGAGGCCATATACTGACGCTTACAGCGCCATCTGTCACTCAAATTTGGAACTTTTTTTGGTTCATGTTCTTTCCCCCTTCTTCAATAATACGCTGTTAAATTTTGACGCTATTCTAACGAGTGGTTCGCTTTTTAGAGCGTTTTGAAACTCGGACTTTAATTATAATCACCCTGTATAAGCCGCGGATCAAACAATTCTTTTTGGACCCATAAATCTTATTTAGTGATTGAAGACAAATATTTACCTCGATCTAAGTAGTTACATTTGTTTATTAAAAAATTCTGGGTCGAAAAAGAATTGTTTGATCCGCGGCTTATACACCCGAAATTACGGTAATAATAATTTGTTAAACTGATGGCGAAAAAAAAAAATATTGAGTTGTAAAAAAATAAGTATAAAATTAAAAATAGTTTGAAAAAATCTTTTATAAGCAATCTTTGTCAGTGTTGAGTTCAGGGGGTAGTCCGGGTTTAGCCATTCCCCCCCCCCCCCCCCCGGAGCAATGAAATGTCCCACTCTCCTAGAAGTTTTCAGATTTTGCGTCTTCAACGGCCAAAAAGTGCAATTTCCATATCGGAATTCTAAAATGTCCGTCCCGGAGAAAAGTGCCTGCATTCAAGATTCTCCTTTGTTCATCTAGAAAAAAAAGTCTAATTTTTTTTATTTAAATTAATCTTTTTTTTTATCATGTTATAATAGAATTATTTTGGTACGGTTACCGATTCCGATAACCAAGATTTCATGGTTTACTTGTGCTTTATAGAAAGCACACGAAAACGAAAACTAATAAGATTTTAATTTATTAGAAATATTATCTCTCGATCAAGATGCAAACTTAGTCCTTCCGTTATCATATTTTCCTGAAGACGCCTGCAGAAGACGGCCCGAAACGTTGATAGTTTTATTTTATTTTATTTGTACAAATGTATATTAAAATTCTTGTTTTGTGCACCTCTGAGCAATATGTTGTATTTTAATAAATATATTCTTATTAGTTAAATTTTATGGTGCAAATGTCCTGTACATATTTGAGAAAACGAATACATTAAAAAGTATACAATATTGGTTCTGCTTCTTTTTTTAAGATAGATTAAAGGAAAAGGAAAAAATTAAATATTATTTAAACTATATTTTTAGATTTCTAAATTGATGTCAAAAAGTATAATCGTAAATTAATTAACTTTGAATTATTAACTGATAAGATCATACTTTTTTTTTCATTTTATTCGCTTTGTTTTTTATTTATTTACTAGCATACCCAGCCCGCTTCGCCGGGCTTAATTTGAAGGTTTATTTAATAATTTATGTGTATGGTACGCTTCCCGGACCATCGGCACTCCACGTGCGTCGGGTGAGCGTCAGAACAAACTTTCAGCATATACATATGGGTGGTTGTACTTGAATGCACAGACCTGCGCGTTTTTTTCTATCTTGCTTTTATACCTCTGGACCGAGTTGGCGCATTGCCAAGATTTGCTTCCTCTGGACCGAGTTGGCGCATTGCCAAGATTTGCTTTCCCCTGTGCCTCAATTAATTAATTAATTAATTATCCTCGGAATTCCTTTTATTTATAGAGATTTTTACTCCTTAGCGTTTACCACTATGCCTATTTTTTGGGTCTTAGTTATAATACATATCAAATCGTTTTAAAGTTATTATAACTTCTAGGTAAATGACCAAAAGTTTTTTACAAATTTTTGATACAATTAAAAATGGGTTCAAGGGGCGAAGAAATAGGGTTTTAGAGAGAAAAAAATCATAATTTCGTCAATTCTCAAGATATCAAATTCACTTAAACTATTACTTATAAATCTTCCTAACTGAATTCAGTGCTTTTATACTGACAAGTGCTTGTTAGGAGCAACTTTTATTGCAAAAATAAATAAATAAATAAAAATAAAAATTAATAAAGGAGGATGATTAAGAAAAAGAGAAAAATTCATTATTTCATTAATTCTCAAGATATTAAATTCTTTTATTTAATAAAAAACTTCTTACCCGTAAAGCATGGTGACGTCAATGCAACGTCGTTGTGAAATCACATTATAACTTTGTGACCATCGATTGTCGATGTGACGTCACGTGACGTCGATGTGAAGTTACAGTGACTAGAATGTGAAGTCGTTATGGCCGTTTTAGAGCTCTTTTGTGACGTTTCACAAAGTGGTCACAATGTGACAAATTTGTGAAAAATGTTTCATTTGTGACTAATTTGACATTAACATTGTGACGAAACTGTAACAAAAGAGACGATATTTAAATTGTCAGAAACATGTTTTTTTTTTTAAAGTAAATAATGTGTTTTGAAGGATATTTATAAATTTCTAAAGATTATTAAGAAAGTCACATCTCAGTCACAATGTGACGTCACTGAATGGTGGCATTTTGGTCTCAGATGTGATGTGACCAAAGTGACTCACAGTGACCATGCGTGCTATTAGGGTAGTGAGATATAAAGCATTTATCTTCACAGGTTATTGAAAGTATCGACTCTTACAGCGAAAAAAAATTGAACGAAATAGGGGTTGAAAAAAAAATTATCTTATTAACATGAATCAGATCATACAAAGAAATAAAATCTAAAACTTGCCAGAAGCGGCCACATGAAATTATTAAACTGAGTTTATCTGTAATTTTGAATTTTTTTTAACTATTTGGAAAATATTTGTTCTCGGTAGAGACCTGGAAATCTGAAGTACATCTGAATCTTTTTATTGGTTGTATTCCGCAATTTACATTTCGTTCTCTGATTGTTGCCACGATGACAAAACAGTAATAAAAACTTTTTTTTTAAATAAATAGTTAATAGTTAATAATTTGAATATAAATTGTGATAAATATTTCAAACAAATTTCATTTAAAAGTGCATTGTTTACTAAGCAGCGGTGCAAAAATGTAAAATGTGCGGTATTTAGAAGTTTAAAAATTTGCAGCTCCGAAAATTGTAATACTGAAATTTCATTTAAAATTTGTTTGTGATTTGTCCAAAAATATTAATGTGTTATCCATAGCGTTCGTAAAATGAGTCGTTCAGAACTCACTCTGATTAACTCCATCAAATAAAAATGCACATTTTAAACAGTTAAAGTTGTACATCTATAAAGTACTGTTTATTATATCATTGTTCTAGGAATATTAATGTTTAATGCATGGCGTACGGAATATAGGACAAGTTACGATCACCATAGAAGTGATACTTATTGTTATTATGGATTTAAATAACAAATTTATTTATAAGTCTTTAAAATTTGAGTTTTCGAAAATATGGTTTTACAAATAGTCGTTGTAATTTGTTAAATTACAAATTTGTTGTTGTTGTTGTTGCTGTTTGGGAAATCTATATTAGGGTATTTCCATGAGCAATTGCCGTGTAAGTCACATTTTTAGTAAATGATAAATTGTTGGCCACCGTTATTTTCGAAAGGTTTGCATGGCCTTATTCAATTAATGAAATATCTCGGATAAAATAAATCCCATTTTCCTGTTCTAAGATACTGGTATTCAAAATCTTAGTATGTGACTTACACGACACGTGCTCATGGAATTGCCCATTATAAAGGCCAAACGTATCTGTGCGTAACGCATACGTCATTTTGAAAATGGCAACACTTTTCCCCGGGAATTTCGGTTTTGCAATCTTTGGCTACTGTAAATTTTACACTTTTAAACACCGCACATTTTAAATTTTTACACCGTCGTATAGAGAAAAAATGCACTTTCAAATGCAATTTGTTAGAAAGCTGTATCTCAATTTATTTTTGATACATTAATTTTTTTATAGTTTTTAGTAACAATTTTGTAAATGTGGCAACAAAATCACTCATTTTCTCTTAAAATTGAGGGGGGGGGATACAAATTAAAATGCGTATACTCGTTCAAAAATATCGTTTATTATAAAATCCCGTGAATTTGGTTATTTTTCGTTTAATAATTGGAATAATTGAGTTTTATAGTATTTTGATAATTTTAGCTTAAAATAATATTTGTTTGAGAGTTATATTGACCAATATAGGTTTCATGTTTTACTTTAAATAATTTTGTAGATTTATTACAAATTAATAAAACAGTTCTTTCTTAAAGATTTTCTTTCGTCGAATTTCGACGGGTTCCATCTCGTTATTACTTAACTTCGAAATTTACCTCTGCCTATACGCCGAGTCGACAGGAATTCTTTTAACGTATGCGAGCCATAAAATTCTGACTCATGAATTCAACACACACATGTGATTCACAGTTTACTCAGTACCTTGCTGGGGTATTATTGTACTTATGGAAATTATACATTTGTATCTATAAAAAGATTTAAAAAGAGATTTATAGCTTATGATATTCAGACAGATAAAATTAACAGATAGATAATATGAATATTTTCTGATTTGTATATTTCTTTACATGCGGTAAATATTATAACTTACTTTTTACTTTCTTCTATCTTACAAGAAAAAAGTACTGGATTCATGAAAAATTTTGAAATACGGTTTTCGACGGATTTACATATTTCATGGATCAGAGAAGCTGAAAAACGTATTGTTGTAAAATGTCTGTTCTGTGAGTCTATAAGTCTGTCAGACTGTCAGTCTGTCTGTATGTAACAAAATTTTGTGGGCGCTCTATCTCAAGAACTAATGCATGGAATTTCTCAAAAATTTAAATTCTGTCAAACCTTGATATAAACTAGATCTGATTGGTTTTTGGTCTCGCTCAACAGGTTGTGCTTCTATGCTGCTATATTCAATATTTCCCCAATAGCCTTATTTCAAGTCTTAGTGCATGGATTTTCATAAAACATTAGATTTAGATACTACTTGATATAACAGGATGCGGATTTTGTTTTGGTTTAATTCTCTCAACAGGTGGCGCTGTCATGGTGCATTATTCGTGATTATCTCAATAGCACTCTCTTCAGAGCTAACGCATGGAATTTTCTAAAACTTCAGATTCAGTTATTCTTTGATATAGATTAGAGTTGTTTAGTTTTTTAAATAAATTGTTCTACATATGGTCCTGCTATGCAGCATTTTTCACTGTTCGCAATAAATGTATATCAAGAACTAATGCATGGATTTTTATAAAACCTCAAATCCAGATACTCCCTGATATATTAGTATTCTTTAGTTTTTAAAGTAAATCGCTCAACAGGTGCCGTTTCTATGCCGCATTATTCAGTAACTCATTCTTTAGTAACTCATAAATATTAATACTGAATAGTTTTTGGTGTACATCACCCAACATGTAGCGCTGTTATGCAGATTTTATTTAAAGATTTTGCACTAGCTCTATCTCAATATCTGACGCACGGATTTTATGAAACTTCAGATTCCGTAATAAGTTGACGTAAGTTGTTGCTGACTAGATTTTGATTTAAACCACCTAACCGGGGACGCTGCTATATTGCATTTTCAGGAAGTATTAACATGCATCAGATAGAAGAAAGTTTTGGGATTGCCACATCTGACTAGTATTTGTTATATACTTCTTTAAATGATATCGATATTTTTTATTATTGAGAAATGAAAATAGATACAGTAGCTTCTAAATGCTTTAAATATATTTTTTGAGATGTTTAATGTAAATAATATAAAATAAAATCTTGCATTTTTATTATTTAAGATGTTGTTATTACAGTATATGTTCTTCGGTGCACTATGTTACCGAATAAGATATAAGAATTTATAAAAGTATTTTGATATCATTATAAATTGGGTTAACGGAAATCAGTGAATAACAAAAAAGTAGGAACTGGATAACAGATGACTATAAATTGATAACGTCAAGGAAAAATATTTCCTGGTATTTTCTTATGTCGATATTTAGATGTGAATATGTTCAGATAAATGTATATGTAACATATTTAAGCAATTTTTTACCTGTATATAAATAATATGAAATAAAAGCCTGCTTTTTGTTTATAGGAGATTTCTGTACAGTATATGTTCTTCAGTGCACTATGTCACCGAATAAGAAATAAGAATTTATAAAAATATTTTGATAGCAATATAAATTGAGTTAACGGAAATGAATGAACAACGGAAAGTAGGAACTCGGTAACAGATGAATATAAATTGATAACGTTAATAAAAAATATTTCCTCACATTTTCTTATGTCAATATTTAGATGTGGATATATTCAGTTAAATGTATTTGGAATATACCAAGTAGACAAAAAGTTTTATGAAACTTTAAAAATTTATAAAATCCGAAAAAATAACCGAAATAAAAAACGGTTTGCAGGGATAGCATCTATAGGTCACGGGATTTTTTAAAGACATTAATAAAATATAAATAAAAAAATCCGACAGATGGCGTTGAAAACGATTAATTTCAGTGGAAATATGTAAATATATTCAGTTAAAAGTATCTGTGATATACCAGGTAGACAAAAAGTCCGTAAAAACTTTAAAATTTATAAAAGCCGGAAAAATAACCGAAATAAAAAAAGGTTTGCAGGGATAGCATCTATAGATTTTTTTTAACAATAATAAAATATCAATGACAAAATCCGACAGATGGCGCTGAAAACGATTAACTTCAGTGGAAATATGCAAATAAGGTGTTTATAAGAACTTGCATTGCTAATCCACAATTAGTTCAGTGTTGAGAACCGTGTATTTGATCAAGACTGATTAAGTGCGAAAGATAAAGCTTTGTTAGTGAAGTTATTTTATGTGAAACAGGAATCAGCGACTGATTCTTGATCAAGTCAATTGTGGCTCTCAATTGTGGAATACCAGCGCACGTTCTTATAACCGTCTAATTTGCATACTTCCGTCGAAGTTGAACAATTAAAGTGGATAGGATGTTTTTTGAATTATTCTTTTATTACTGTCTTTAAAAAAATCCTGGGACCTGCAAATCGTTTTTTTTATTTCTGTTATTTTTGCGACTTTAATAATTTTTTAAGGATTTTTGCCCATCCAGTATTAACAATTGTTTGTTTCTGAATTGATCTATCAATCTTTTTATTTTCTGGTATGAAATCTTTAAACATCGATGTTTAACGCGTGCAAGCTATTAAACAATATAAATAGGTTTTTTTAATATTAATATAAGTAGTTAGTACCAATTCTTTCCAGCTTCAATTACGAAAATCACCCAGCAGTGAAACGAATAAAAATAGTTACATATATATAACTGCCAACTTGTATGGATTTTTTCCACCACTAAAATTAAAAAGAAATTTTTGTCTTGTTTCGTCGTTGAAAATCATAATATCATGACGATTGTTTTAACTAATTTTTTCTGTTAAATTTTTGTGGTAGGAAAAATCCGTACACGTTGGCTATGTATATAGGAAGTCAACACTTAAGAATAAGATTGTATTGGCTACTGAGACCTATTCCTTATATGTTTAATCTCATTGTATGTCGTCAGTGCTGAACACTGAGCTCGAGATATAACAGGAGGTCCGACTCTGCGGTCAGTCGTCTTCTAGCCGAATTACAACCCGGAGAAGCATAGTAGGCAAGAGAGAAAAAATAGTCCGCTTTTTCAATGTTAGACATAGGAGAAATCTCTTTATTATTATCCCAATTTATTCTTCACTAATTAAGTAAATTATAAAAACAATGAGAGTAAGTGATCTATAAGAACAGGAACTACCCGATTAGTACTTATTTAGCAGAAATATTTTTAATTAAATTGTTTATAAACCCCATCTTTCACATCCATTCGAATTCGGCAGATAATGTTGTTTTGAAATTGGCATTTAATTATCCGGCTATTTTATTATCCGAATATGTATTTTTATTTTATCATTTCTGAACGAAAGAAATAGTTTTAAAGAACAATTTACAAATTAATTTCAACAAAATAAAGCTTCAAATTTTAATCAAGAGGTTTTAAGTAACACAAAAATTTCAGAAGTATTAAAACATAAGGTAATTTTTAATATAATAAATGTATTTATACATATGTTTTCATAGTTTCAATGCGCATTATTATCGCCGTAAAACAAAATCTTGAGGGAAGAGGAAGCAGTTATCCTAAAAACTATGAGACTGTTCCAAATATTCAATATCCCCCCCCCCCCCGCGTAATATGTTACTATTTTAGCAATAATTTGTTGTCATTTTATGTAAAAGTATCTTCTTTTTGGATTTAAGTTTACTTTTTTTTAGTTACGATTTAAATTATGCAAATTACTGCTGTCAGATCAGAAAAAATTCAAGATTCAGCCCCCTCCGAAGGGAAATCCTGGCTACGGGCCTGGACACATGTGAACAATTTCAGACAATTTTTAGAATGATAAGTTAGAAGTTCTTGATAAATGTTTTCAAAAGTTTCACTAAAAGAACAAACGAAGTGTAAATACTCATATCAATCAGTTTTGTTTCAATAGCTCATAAAAATTTTGAGAAATAAAAAATGTAAAAAGTTGTTCACATGTGCCCCACTTTTCCCTATATTTTGATGTTCAATGACATGTCTATTGTTAATCATTCGGTGCAAATATAAACATAATACCATTTTTTATAGATAAACGATAAATTTATGAACGTGAAAATATTAAATTAAAAAGTAAGCTGTACGATAATTATACACTATTTTTCAGAAAATTTTAAAATGCATTTAAAAAATTATAACAATAATTGTTACAATAAATGAATTTATAGAATTACGATGATACATTAAAATAATAATAATAATAATAATAACAATAATGGAATAATGTTTTACACCAACTATCTAACTAAATATTAATTTAAATATTTATGTATTTTTATTAAATATTTATCCAATATATATGTTAAAGCATTTTCTCAAAATATTTTCCAATAAGTATTTTAGTAATCTTTGTATTAAACACTAGACAAAAAATGATACTTGAAATTAAAATAAATCAAAACAAAAAATTATCATTCACAAAGTTTGCACATAGTCAAACCTCGTTAACAAAAACACGTTTAACGTGGATTACATTTAACATAAACTGTTTTTACAGTCCCCTACGAAAATGAATACAAATGTTTAATACTAATAACATGAATTACTGTTAATATGAACAAAATTTCGATACCACTTGAGATTCACATTAACGAGGTTCGACTGTATCACACTTGTGGCTGGTTAACATGTGCATAGGAGAAAAAAAAAAAGGCATTTTACCTGTGAAATTGCAAATTTCCCTCTTTTGTCCAACGGTTTTTACAGCCGTAAGCAGAACAACTGCTCACCATGATATATGGTTAATAATTATATCAAGAAAATTAAAAGAAATTAGAAAATAAATAAACTGCTCCCATAGTAGGCAATGAGCGAAACAGCGCTTTCTGCCTAATATACGAACCAAAACTCAGCTAAAAGTGCCTTCACTGTATTCATCCGCGCTGACCGCGGGAGCTAACGTTTGGAAATAGGAAGCCGGATCTCCTGTTATATGTCGAGCTCAGTGGTGCTGAATAATTATGGTTTTAGCCTCGATTGAGTGCCTATTGTATATAGCGCTATCTATCGCTGCTATTTGGAACTAAACAAAGAAAATAAAATAAAATAAAGAAAATTGACATCTTACATAACTCTCCTGCAAGAATCATTTTAATAGTTGTCACCACCATATGCCATATCTAGTGAAACCTCAAAATAAGGGACACTCCGAAAAAGGGACACCTCTATTTAAGGGACAAAAGTTGCGGTCCCATAGGTGTCCCTTATTTGGAGGTTTCACTGTATTGGATTTTAAAAACGGTCAGTCCATTTTAAGACACCGGCTATGTTGTAAATTATTAAAAAAGAAATAGATACACAGAATCAGAATTCAATTATTTAATAAAAAGTAAATGTTATCTGTTTTAAAACCAAATGTATTAATAATTAATTTGTAAAAATAACGCATTTTTCAACAGAATTATATGGCTTTGTGATAAATGTGATTACATTGTGATTATATTGTGATGTGACTGAAATTCTCAAAGTCAACCACGCAACAATGAATCAGGAACTTAAGATATCGGAAATTCATAGACATTCTGTAAGGAGAGACTGATAATATTATTGGGAATTTCCAAAATATCTATTAAAGCCATCTCGTTTCACATACAACAATGAAAATCTTTTGAAAATATTGTCACCATGTTTAATATCCAACAAAATATGTACCGAGCTCTAAATTTCTGCAGTAATAATAACCATAGCATATCTGCTGATCTTTTCACCTAGTAAATTTATATTTTATACTTTATCTGTAATATTTCTAATAATTTAGTGTTCAGCATAAGAAACTTTTTAATATATTTTGAGTATATTGTCTACAAAATTCTGCATCGGTTAAATACCGGTAGTTACGAGTATAACATGAGTATCTGTATTTGGAGCTATCTGTAGCTTGAACAAATAACTTGAATGAAACCGAACTCGCTGCATTTAATATTCGAGAAGGGGGAAGAACAATTGAACAATAAAAATATAGCAGCAATAACCACCGCGTGTTATTGGTGCAAAATCCATTGTAATCATCAGCAAAAGGAATGAAGAGATAATTTCTACCAGTAACATTGTACAAATTGCCTCTCGATTTGCCAGTTCGTATTTTAATTCTGAAACTATTCTGCGTAATGAGAAAAATGACCGTCAGAAATGACAACTTCTTGATTTTTATGATGATTACAACGGTATTTGCACCGACAAAACCCGCTCTGTAAAAATAAAAGACCCGAACTGGGATTTAAGATTTTTTTTGGTACAGTGGTGTTCCCAAAATGGTACAAATTGTTTCAAAAATAGTACAGTAATATTCCCAAAATAGTTAACTGAAAATGGTTCAAAACAGGGGAAATCCTTAATAAAATTAAAACAATCAAAAGTTCTTAGATATAATGTATATATTACCTAAGATGTTTGTTTGTTTTATTATTATTAACGATCTGCCGTTTTTAACCATTTTGGGCTACAAACTGAACTTTCCAATTTGTACTACTCATGTAAACAGAAATCTTACAGCCCAGTTTGGGCCTGTTTTTATGCATACCTCAATCTCATGGCAGTTATTGTAACCATTTTCTTTAATTGCTCCATTCCTCTTTCCCTTCTCGAATAATAAGTGAACCAACTTTAGTTTCGTTCGCGATATTCCTCGAAACTACAGATAGCTTCAAATAGAGATGCTTATTTAAAAAAAAATCCTGTATAGTAAATTTCCTACCATTTGGTAGGATATTTTTTGCATTGTTATTGTATACTGATAGACGGAAAAACAGTCGGACTGACTATGACGACGAAAGTAGGTGCTATATATTTATGTAATTAAGAACGTAACTGAAAAGAAAGCATAAAAAAGAAATGCCAATCTTTCTCTTGAGGAACAATGGGATATATTTTATTCCACCTACCATTAATAAAGATTTGCACCTGAAAAAATTGATTAAATTTTACTTATCTAACTCTGGTGGGGAGAAGCTTGCTAAATTGCTTCTTATTTTGAATTTTTTTTTCCAAATTTCTGGTAGGAGTCCAGAATTATACAAACGCAATTGCTCGCTCCTGAAAGAGTTAAATGTTATTCATTTGGAATAACAACTTTAATGTTTACCGCTATTTATTTGTTACTGAATAGTTAAAAAAATCATTTATTTTTATATCAACTTTGTATTCACGTAGAATTCCGAGTAGGAGAAAAAATGAGCAACACAATTCTGTTAACAATCTCAGAAAAATAAAATAAAATAAATGTCGTATTCATTGCCGATATACATTTAAAAAGTTAAAATTCTTCAACTTTTACAACAAGAAAGATGTTTAAACTTCTGAAGAATTTTATTTATTTTCTATTTTATATTCTTTAATCAGTACGCTAAGCTGTTAAATAAGATGAGACTTCGAGAAAAAATATTCCTATCTACACTTCACAGTTTTACTAACTTAGTCAGTAGATCAACAAAATTCTTAAACCGATTTAAAGAAGCTTTGATCAAGTTTTTCTTTTTATTGGTATCATCAAAAGTCAAACAGATGATGGCCATTATCAGAATTCTAAGAAGAAAGAAAAGAAAAAGTCTGTTTTGAGAAAACAGGATAAGCTTTTATTTTTATTTCTACGAAGTGTAAATGTTTGAAGATTTTAGAAGTAACTATTTGTTTGAAAATAGTTTTATTATATGCATAAACTTTTTTTTTCAAACTTATTTCCAATTTAAAAAACATTTTTTATTTATATTGTTATTTATATTGTGTAAAGCTAGGTATGTAGCTGTATTACATTATTTATACATAAAAGGTATCTATCCATGAACTAAAATTTTTAAAACTTATTCCCAATCAAATGTACATTTTCGATGTACATTGTGCGTTATATTGTTTGTGTGAACAACATATTAAATTAACAATCTAAAACAAAGAGTACGCAATATTAACAATTCACAATATTTACAATCAATTACATTGTGTGAATAATTGTGTGTACGTTATGGATGTATTACACAATTTATATCTAAAAGGTATCAGATTTAATGTATTTTTTAAAGTGAGTTTTACTCATTTAATAAACAGAGTTCTTACTAAGATGTTAAAAAAATCAGTTAATTTTAGGTCACTCTATATATATGAAAAATTCCAAGTAGGAGAAAAAAAGAGAACTAAAATTCTGTTAACAGTCCAAGCAAAATAAAATAAAATAGAATAAAATAAATTTCCTATGCATTGCCTGATATACATTTAAAAAGTTTAAATTAATTATCTTTTACATCAAAATAGATATTTAAAATTCCAAAGAAATTTATTTATTTTCTGTTTTGTATTCTTTAATCAGTGCACTAAGCCCAATGAAGATGAGACGTAGAGAAAAAAAAATTCTTATCTATACTTCACAGTTTTACTAACATAGTGATTAGATCAACAAAATTTAACTGATTTAAAGAAGCTTTGATCAAGTTTTTCGCTTTATTGGTTTCGTCGAAAGTCAAACAGATGACGATCATTATCCGAATTCTAAAAAGAAATTACAAAAAAGCTTTATTTTAAGGATTTTATTTTGAGAAAACAAGATTAACTTTTATATTACTTTCTACGAAGTGCAAATGTTTGAAGTTTTTCTGAGTAACTGCAGATAGAAATTTGTTTTATTATATGCATAAACTAATTTTTTCAAACTTAGAACTTGCATATCTGGCTGTATTAAGTAGTTTACATATAAAAGGTATCAGATTTAAAATACTAAATTTAAATAAGGAGATATACTCACTCAATACACAGAGTTCTAACTGAGTTTTTAAAGTAATTTTAGTTGTTAACTAACTTAGCGAGTAGATCAACAAAATTCTTAAACTGATTTAAAGAAGCTTTGGTCAAGTTTTTCTCTTTATTAGTATCGTCAAAAGCCAAACAGATGGCGGTCATTATCAAAATTCTAAGAATAAAGAACAAAAAAAGTTTTATTTTAAGGATTTTATTTTGAGAAAACAGGATAAGCTTATATTTTTATTTCTACGAAGTGTAAATGTTTCAAGATTTCCATGATAATTACTTGTTTAAAAAAAAATTATTACATGCATAAACTAATTTTTTTCAAAAATATTCGCAATCTAATATACATTTATGAGGCATATAGTGTGTTATATTGTTATTTTTATTGTGTGAACTGTATGTGCCTGTGTTACGTAATTAATATATAAAAAGCATCAGATTTAAAATACATTTGAAAATAAATAGTTTTACTCACTTACAGGGATGTGATTTCCGCTTTTTTGCACACCAGTAAAATCTTAGAGAAAATGCTATATTAATTAATCGAAACATTTTTGCGATTTAACACAACAACATTTTCTCTAAGATTATACTGGTGTCCAAAAAAGCGGAAATCTCATCCCTACACTTAATAAACATAGTTCTTAAAAATACAACCCTTTTCGGCACGGGCAAAATCTGTTAGTTAAGAGCACACACTAGTCACGCGGTAAAAGCCGAACGCTAATGATAAGTCTTTGGGCGTGATCTTTTCAAATATCTCGCTGAAATTTTAATATTTTTACATGATTTTTTTTGCACAAGATAGCTGAGGACAATCCACAACCGGCCTAGTTTTTACTTTTTCGATTTTGTTTATATATTTTTAATATTACGTTAGTTTCAGTTTCAGAACCGGTTTAAACCGGTTTCGAAAGTTAAAGTAATTTTTTTTAAGAAAATCTGAAACCAAAACTGAAAAAGTAAAAACTAAGCCGGTTGTGGATCATCCTCAGCTATCTTGAGCAAAAAAATCATGTAAAAATATTAAAATTTCAACGAGATATTTGAAAAGATCCCGCCCATAGACTTATCATTAGCATTCGGCTTTTACCGCGTGACTAGTGTGTGCTCTTAAATGAGATATTATCGACTGACACGGGAATTCACAAACGAATTTTTTTAAATATTTTGAAGTCCCTAATTTAAGCTTTTATCGGAAAAGCAAAACTTTACCAAAATATTATTGATGCCGTTTGCAAGTTTGGAATTAAAATTAGATATCCCAGATCGGGAACAGTGTGCCGGAAAGGGTTAATTTTATGTCCCTCTGTATGTACGTAGAATTCCAAATAGGAGAAAAAATGAGTAATCAAATTCTTTTGGCAGTCCTAGCAAACCAAAATCAAATAAAGTAGAATAAATGTCTTATTGATTACTTGATATACATTAGTTTAAATTCTTCAAATTTTACGTCAAGAAAGATATTTAAACTTCTATTATTTATTTATTTTCTGTTTTGTGTTCTTTTATCAGTACGCTAAGCCTTTAAACAAAATGAGTCTCAGAGAAAAAAAAAATGTTCCTATCTACACTTCACAGTTTTATTAACTTAGTGAGTAGATCAACAAAACTCTTAAACTGATTTCAAGAAGCTTTGATCAAGTTTTTCTCTTTACTGTTATCGTCAAAAACCAAACAGATGACGATCATTATCAGAATTCTAAGAAGAAAGAACAAAAATAGTTTTATTTTAGGGATTTTATTTTCAGAAAACAAGATAAAGTTCTATTTTAATTTCTACGAAGCGTAAATGTTTGATGTTTTTCCGGATAGATACTTGTTAGAAGTATTTTTTATTTTATGCAGAAACTATTTTTTTTAAATCTCCGGGAAATTCCAGGCCGAAAGTACTAAGATATTAGAAACAAAATGTATATTGTTAACTTCTAACACAGTACTGGCCAATCTACAGCACGGTTGCCACAGAGATATCAATATTTATCTACAGAAAAAAAATTACCTTGTTTAATGAATGGAGTTATGAATAAAGATGAAGTGTCATGTAGCATATTATTTTGTTTCGCAGTTGTGACTGGGAAGGCAGTCACAAGATTGAGCGAGTTTCTTTTAACCCCTTCGCGACGGAAATCTTTTACGAATTTTTTTATGTTTCGTCACCGGTTTAATAAAACAGAAATTTGTTCCTTCTTAAATCGAGAAAATGTTCTGATTGAATAAGCCAAAATTCACATTATAATTTTACCGGTGGAAATAAACAAGGATTCTTAAGCCTTTTTGCGGCACGTATACGTGTCGCTCGTAACCAAAGGGTTAAAGGTAAAAGTAATTTATGATTAAAGCCGACGGAACCTTCTATCAGTAAATTTGAATGACAAATTTTGTTTAATTTATTAATCTTCAGCACGATACATTTCACCCACAAATATGGTAAAAATATTCTCTTTATTACTTACCCATCATACGTAGTATAGGGTGTCTTGCAATCGTTTTGAAAATCGAAAAAAAAAAATTGACGGATTTACACGTTTTAGATAGTAGAGATTCCGAAAAATATATTTTTAGAAAAAAAAAATTTGCCGTTCGTCTGTCTGTCGGTCTGTCTGTAAACGCTCTATCTCCCGAACAAATTGAGATAGAGACTTGAAATTTTGTATGTAGTTAGTATGTAAGAATGGAACGAAGCCTATTTAATATCAGCAACCTCGATTATCCGGAAGTTTTTTTTCGGACTCTCAAAAAATTCGTTCTGATGAAAAGTACATAAATATTTTAGAATTTTTTTGTTCTAAGGAATGGACGTAAAAGGCAATAAAATAACACACATTTTGCATATAGAACGAAGTCGATCGGATTATTAGTTGCCGAGATATTTATAATCCTGTTTTCTACATTCTTCGATTTTTCATGACCCTGTATTTCATTCAAATTTCGATTCAAAGGTATAATTTAATTGGAAATGAGAAACTTAATCCGAAGCAGTTAATTGTTAGTTAATAGAATTATCATTTTTGGAGTTATAAGGATGTTTCTTTTACGCAGTTCGGTACTACATGAGTAGTTTGGCGTTTTATATAATTTGACGAAACTGGTAATCAGCAGTTCTTTAATATAGCATTACTATGTATATTTTTAATATTTAAATTTTGTTTATAAATTGCAATGCATTGTATAAATAGTTTTCACATGTTTTATTTTCATATACATATCCATGATGGTTAAGTATTACGGTGGCCCCCAACGACTAGTTTTTACTGGTGTCAGTTTGCATAAGTATTATAACTTTTCTATTGATTCAGAAAGCAGGTTCTATTGGTTGTCTGAATGTGTTGAAAGTACTACGCCGAAGTAAATTTTTACCCTTTAGTAAATTTTTGTCCTTTTTTTTTTAATCAATTACTTTATTAATGACACTTTTAAGTAAAAAAATAGTTTCCAAATAAATATACTGGTGGAAATTTTCTTCGGTTTTAATGAACCCTTTACGAAAATAGTTACAGTTGAAGCTATTTAAAGGTTACGTTGGTTCTTTTTCTTAATACGGTGGACTCTCTCTATCTGAACACTCTTTAATTTGAACACTCCGGTATTATGAACAGTTTTTCACGGTCCCTGCGAAACTCCATAGACCAAACAAAAGATGAACTCTGTGTATTCATAACACCCTCTAATCTGAACACCCCGGTATTATGAACGCTGGTCCCTATTTATACTTCAATTCTCTGTAAACTTAACATGTGTATTTGCAATCAGAATTCAAATTTTCCCATCGTGGAAATTTGGATAAACTGCTACAGGAAAAGGTCACAAAAAGATTTAAAAAACTCTTTCAAAAAATAAAGAGACAAAATCACTGCTAGATTTTAAGCATGTACTAGAAGTTGCAATTTGTTTGAATAGTTCTGATAACTTCTTCAGTTAAAAATTGTGAGCACTTGTTGTCACATTGTAGTCAGTTGCTAGCTGTAAGAGAAGCCATTTTATGGTTTTTGATTTTTTGGAGACGATTACTGTAAGTTTGTAACGTGTTGGAACACACGTTGGGTGTCATTTGTGACGTGGCTGGTGTTCTGCTGGTTAAATGAATACATAATTCTAAATATAAGATAAAATCAAACAGTTTATTTAAACCTCTGGAACATGGGAAAGTGGAGCGACAGTTCAAGATTTCAGTCACTAAGCACAATACTAAAAAGTTAAATCATAAGCTATACTCAAGACCTCGGCTTAAGCTCAGTTCGGGGCACTTCACACCAGCTTCACGTTCAGACTGCGGCTAAAAGCTAGTTTAAATCTTTAATAAGACAGCCCGTGGCTGCAAACACTCTTTATTACTCAAAAATATCCAACGTATTTAATTAATTCTTACCCACTGGCACTCTTCTTGGGTGACTCCGCTTACCACAAACTAACTCAGCTCACAATGCTGACTGGCTCACTTTAGAACACAATCTATCTCACTACAGAACACCAATCTAACTCGCTTTGCGGACTACTGCCGCCTCACCACACACCACACACTAGCTGACTTTCACCGCCTAAACACACACTCCAACTCACAGCTTTTATACATTGCAAACTGAAAACGGCGCTATAAATTTACATATTACTCCTAACCACAACTAACTGTAGATTCGAGGGCGATACACACGATCTGGAAAGTTAGAGTTCAATAAAGGATAGATGTCGCTTCCGCGCCACACATGTTAGAACATTGACGTCACGATCTCACTAAAATGCTAGAGTGCCTTTATCACAAAGGACATTCCCTCACAAGTTAAAATAATCCACTTCCATCTTGCTTATTTGAAATATTAGTTTTACATGAATTATTGTTAAACACAGCTTAAGCATGATATTTTAAAAATTAATTTTCAAATTTGACCGATTTCTTCGATTGATCATCTACTGGGAAAATGGCAATTAGAGAAACAATATGCTTATAATTTTGTTGTTATTTAATTACAGATTTCATTTTTACCCATGATGGGACATTCATTAAGGATTGTAGCAATCATGTTAGTTTACTTATAAAGCTTAAAAGAAAATATAAAAAACACCTCGTAGCACTGACCTTATTTGATCAATTAATGGTTCTGTCATCCTACACAGTAATAGTAGTAAGCCATTTCCAACCTCCCTCTATTATGAACACCGCCATATCCTGAACACTTTTGGCCGGTCCCATGAGTGTTCAGAATAGACATAGTCCACTGTAGTTCCATGGTTTAATGACAGAAGTTCTTCAATTTAAAAAAAGGAAAAATTATAATTCTTAATAAACGGTGCAAGTGAATTTTAGACAAAAAAGGTTGGTCACCCATGTTCTAACATATACGAGGGTAATTCGGAAAGTAACATTCGTTTATGAATTAAAAAAAACTAATGAAAGGAAACATGTTTTATTACTTACGTATGAAAGACACGTTCTTCAGCTACTTCTCAACATAATTTCCGTATTAATTAAAACAATTATCATAACGGTAAATCAGCTTTGAAATTCCCTCGTCACAGACTTCTGCCGCCGGCCTATTCAACTGCGATTATTTTTAAATTCAACTCGCACCACTCTCTCAATCCAAAGAATTTTAACATATTTTTCTATATAATTTGCTGATAAATGTACTACCAAAAATGTTTTAAAAAATAGTGGGTCAAGTAAAATATTACGAGAGCAATTCGGAAATTGTCAATATGAATAAAAGAATATGTTAAAATTCTTTGGATTGAAAGAGTGGTGCGAGTTCAATTTAAAAATAATAGCAGTTGAATAGGCCGGCGGCAGAAGTCTGTGACGATGGAATTTCAAAGTTGATTTACTGTTATAATAATTGTTTTAATTAATACGGCAATTATGTTGAGAAGTAGCTGAAGAACGTGTCTTTCATACGTAAGTAATAAAACATGTTTCCTTTAATTAGTTTTTTTTTAAATTCATAAACGGAGGTTACGTTCCGAATAACCCTTGTATTTTTGTCCTTTTAGTCGCATTTTAAGTAAAACGTTAAGCTTTTAAAAGTTCATATTGTGTATTTATTAACTCAATCAAGGTGAAATATTGCATTTAATCTCATGTTTTTATTTTTAAAAAGACTCATTTTTATTTACAAGTCTATTAATAAATGTCAATTTTCATATATTTTTATTTTTTGTAATAAATTTCAATTACATAGTCATTACTTCATGAAATTATTGTTGTTTTTCGATGTAAGATCTTTTAGCCCTTACCCGAAAAACTGAAAAGTGCTTATACATTCGGTTTGTCTGTCTGTCTTCTACGCTCTAACTCACATAAATATACTTGGATTTTCATGAAAATGATAAAGATTATTTAGCGTCACTAAAATATGTTTGGTCTTGCACTTGAAGTACGTACGATTAGTGATTCATTTACAGAGACACTCAAAGAATTCGATTACGTTATGATATATGGGAGAAAATCGTTTTGAAAGTATTTTAACGACATTACGCTATTTCAAATACATTTAAACTAATATAAATCGCCGAATTTCACTACGATCACGTTAAAACAGAGCAATCATAAAATTTTTTATTAATTTACATGACACAGAAAATATATCTTTTACAATACTGTTTTTGCGTAAAAATTGCTGGAGAATACGTGTAAAATTTGAAATGCGCTTTTGTATTTAATTAGTTTTTTGAATATTACTCTTTATGTATAAATTCTATACCTCATATATAAGGCTACACAAAAGTATTCGCATATCATTCTCCTTATTAGAGCAAATTGCTTAAGATGAATTTTTAATTGAAATATGTGTATTTTTTAAATGATCTAAATTTTGAAATTCATGTTGCTGATGGATATAATTATCTATAGCGTATACAGGGCTACTAAAAAATTTGGATAATTTTTCAATTGTAGATAGAAACAGCTGAAATTTCGTTTTTAAATGCGAGCATAAATTTGAAATGTGTTATACATTATCATGTAGTGTAATGGGAAATAATATTTTAATTTTTTTAAGCGATGCAGCTTTGTTACATTATTCTGAATGCATTGGAAAAAGCTTCATAATCTATGCTTGACGCATGAATTTTTCCTTTATTTAATATTTATATCAGAATTTATTCTTTTGAATACGTTGTAACGTTATTGAAATCTTTTCGAGTTAAATCCTTCAAAAATTGAAATGTCAAAAATGGACGGATTCTTTTCGACGCTGTGGAAGATTCATGATAATGGAAAAGATTTTGATAAAATTTATTTGACATCTCAGTGATGTTCATTTGTACAAGCTAGCCTGAAATAAAATATGTCTGAAATCAAGAATAAATATTTTGAAATAGATTTTATGTCCTGGATTATCCAAGAATATCGCTGGTTATCTTTGGTAATCTTTCATAAGGTTATCTTAGAATATTATCTATAGATTATACTGCTAAAATTCTCTATGATAATATTGTTTAAAATTGCAGGAAAATTAGCAATAATGCATTTGAATTCATTGTTTCATATTTCACAAATTTGTACAAGCTGGTGAATGGCCATAGAAAAATACACTCGAAAAAAAAAAAGGAATATACCAGCATTATTTTATATGGCAAATACATTAATCAATATAAAGAGATTAACGAAGACCAATTTATTTTTAACATAAAACTGGTAGTATTTCGTCTTCAAATTATCAATGTACGAACGCTTTAGCAGTCTTTTAACCCTCTCTGTCAATGGCAAAATCTGTTAGTAAAATGAAAAACAATCGACTGTAACCGGAATTTACAAGCGATTTTTTTAGATATTTCGAAATCCTTAATTTAATTTTTTTTTTTTTTTTGTACAAGCAAAATTTTATTAAAATATTATTGGTGCCTTTTGCAAGTTTGGAATTAAAATTAGGTATCCCAGACCAGGAATAGTGTGCCGGAAAGGATTAAGCAATCGGCTGACTTTAAAGTGGCATTTTTGGAGAGCATTTTAACCGCTTTCCAGATTCGTCCGTACGTCATACGGGCAACGTGTTTTTTCCAATCATTATTTGATCGTACCACATACGGGTATCGATTTTTCATTCTTTAATACGAGAATTTTTCTGATTAAATTAGAAAAAATATTCTGTTTGAAAAACTGGTGATAAAAAAATAAAAATCTTGTAAAAGACATGCAAAAATAGATTTTATTTTGATAGTGAATCAGTTTACCTGCTTGAAGGGTAGTGCGATACATTATACGATTAATAAAGATTCGTGACAGAAAAAAAAGTTATAAAATTTTATTTTTCTAACTCTGGTGGAAAAAGTTGTAAAATTGTTTTTCTTATTTTGATTTTTTTTAAATCAAATTTCCGGTAGAGTTCAGAATTACACAAATGCAATTGCTTCTTGCCCCTTAAACCTTTCCGTCGCAAGCAAATTCTATTAGTAAAATGAGAAATTTTCGATTGACACCGGAATTTATAAAGGACTTCTCTAGATATTACGATTCCCTTAATTTAAGCTTTCCTTGTAAAAGCAAAATTATATTAAAATATTATTGCCGTTTGCAAGTCTGGAATTAAAATTAGGTGTTGCCGGCCAGGCAACACTGCGCAAGAAAGGGTTAACCCCTTGATGGGCGGTGGGATATATTTTATCCTACCTAATTTAAACGAGATTCTCACCGGAAACTTATTACAAAATTTTATAGTTTTAACTTTCGGGGCAAAATTTTAAAAATTGCATTTTCTTATTTTAAATAAAAATTTTTCCATTTTTTCGGTGAAAATTTAATATTACAGAGAAATTATTGCTTGCCCCTTAAGGGGTTAACCCCTTGAGAACGAGCGACGCGTATACGTGCCGCAAAAAGGCTTAAGAATCCTTGTTTATCCCCACCAGTAGAATTTTACTGTAAAATTATCTTATTTAATCGTAGGGATGAGATTTCCGCTTTTTTGGAAACCAGTATAATTTTAGAGAAAATGTTGTTCTCTTAAATTACAAAAATGTTCCGATTACATAATATAGCATTTTCTCTAAAATTTTACTGGTGTGCAAAAAAGCGGAAATCTCATCCCTGTAATCGGATCATTTTCTCGATTTCATAAGGCTCAAGTTTCTGTTTTTAAAAACCGGTGACAAAACATTAAAAATGTAAAAGGCTTCCGTCGCGAAGAGATAACAGCGTTAAGTGGTTAAATATATTTTTATCAATATTTTTTTGAAAGATAATTTTCTCAATCTATTTTAATTTTTACTAGTAATCTATTTTAATTTTGCGATTACTAGTAATTCATGGCAAATTTAAACAAGCAAGAAAAATCATGCGTTAAGTATAGAATATGAAACACTTCCCAACAATTCCTGCAATCGTTAATAAAACTACATTACGGAAATAATGTATTACTGCCCATACCCAAATATGTATTCCAATACTTCTGAACAGCCCTGTATTTGATATGTCGGTTGATATATAGACTATATTATCGGTAAATTTAATTTAGCAAGAAAACGCCTAACTGGCTGAAATTTTCCTTTCAACAATTTATACTTATAGATGGAAATGTTCTGTAATACTTTTATTTAGCCCTATACTTTACCTAGTACCTGTAATACACGTATTACAAGTATTTTCCTAAAATATAATTCAAACAACGATACTCTTTAAAACTACTTAATTCATATTTCCGGAAATTATCATACAAAGACGACTATGTATCAAATTATTTGCGTGACCCAGTGTTTTATTTTATCTATATTCTACAACCATTTCTTTGTAAACTGAATACAGTTTAACGTAAAAATACATAACTTAAAAAAAAAACACACTTCGATAAATTACGCTCATATTCAGTAACCTCTCCAAGATCTTTGTGAAATCCTGTATATCTTAATTGTGTAAATTTTATCATTTATACACACCATATAATATTCATACATTTCAAGAAACTTAAAAGCGCATATCATATTTGTGTTTTATCCATCCAACAGCTATCATCAATAATATACAAAATTTTTCCCCTATCAAACAGGGCGCTAAAATAAAATGAAATTTTCCAACGAAGTTTACTAGTGGACATTTTTTTCCGGCGGTGATCGAAAATTATTAACCCGATTAAAAGAATGTACTGTTATCTTCTGACTACGGTTACTGAACTGGCAACTACTGGACAGTACACTGTGCCTCTTCATCTTTATTGATAACTCCATCTGATAGTGTAACGTGTTATTTTTTCCTTAATATTTCCCTAATGATGGATAAGTTCTATTGTCCGAAACTGTAAGAATATAATTCTAGTTTGTTATTGTAAATAGTATGTATTTTTACTCTAAAAGTATATTGTACACACTGATGAGCCGAAATTATTGTTTATTTACTTAATACTATTAGGAATTTTTCACAATTTTTCAATCCGCTCTCTGTATTATTCAGAGTTCTCACAATACGTAAGAGTTTATTTATGTTGCCCTAAAAAACTGGCTACTAAATTATGAAATATAATTTTTGGAATTTTACACGTATGTGTAGTTATTAATTTTAGTTTACTAATTCAAAGAAGGTATGATTAATTTTTTTTTCGTCAAAACGATCCTCGTAATTGATTTTTATGTTGTTAGTAATAAGACTTTTTAAATTTCTTTTATCTGAGTTCAGCTTCTTGGTGCTGTTTATGTCTCTTTAGTAATCAGCAGTCTCTCTTATTGTTTATGTCTCTGTAGAACATATAACAATAATAGTATATCATCCTTTTTTACAATTCTTTTATAATTTACACTTAAGAAATTTGATGCCTTCAAAATAAGAAAGATTTTTAAAGTTAAATCAAAAAATTATTTATTTTATTAGTTATTGAAAAGTATGGTGAAAAATGTTTGATATTTTTTACACTTCTGTAGATTTCAGAAAGCATAAAATTTTGGCACAACGTATTTTGATATTTCTCTGATTTTCATTCTTATACGTATAAAGTTAAAATAAAATACACTTTTAAAATTCAGAATTATTCATTTCTTAGACACACACTGGATAAGTTTCATGAGTTATCTGTAAATATAATTCTTAATTTTAATTTTCGGACAATATTTTTCAAATTAATATAAAATTCATTTTCCCAATCTTTTTTCGTGCATCGATCGCTTGGAAAAATGATACTTTCTGTCGCTCATTATAACTGTCGTAAAATTATGATATTTTCTCACTAAGGAAATGTATGATACCGAGCTGGCAAGATATGTTATTCAAATCATAGATTTCTAGATGAAGCATAAGAAAAGCTGCATTAAGTTTATAAAGCTAAGATGATTTGTTTTCCAGAATTAATTCGTTATTTTTCATGCAAGACACAGTGTTTGAAAACACACAGAATCATTACAATTTACTTTTATCACTTTCGAAATTAAATATTATAAGAGAGAGTATGGGAAAATGAAAACACAGTTAACAAGGCAAATATTAAGTTAACGGAAAGTTAACTGTTTAGTGTTACTGAAAGTTAACTGGAAAGTTAACTGGTACCACTTTTTGTAAATAGTAAAATTCTCAAATTTTTAGGTTTCGCACTAATGTGGAAAAAAACGTTGTGCCAATGAAGAAATCGGAATTTTAAGAAAGTAGGTGTGAAAAATCATACGACATAACATTCCGGTTGACCTAATGTGCGAGTATATAGTGTTTAACTTTCTGTTGTCTAATGTGTAATTCTGTCCAGTAAACTTAAAATATAAAGGGAAAGAAAGAGCAGAAAAGGCTCTGTGCAGCGCAGTTTGAAAAACGATGCATCGGCAATCTCTTTAATCTTTGTAATGTTTATTTTTTCGACTCATTCACTCTTATTCATTTCTCATCATTCATTTTCTCATTCATTTCTCGACTAAATCTGAAAGTAGTTAACAAATCAAAACCGAAAACTTAAATTTTGTCAAGCACATTAGTAAATATATTACCACAACGATATTTTCATAATTCTCTGAAAATAGTGAAATACTTTCCACATATGGATAATGGATCCATATAATAGTAAGTTACTAGGCATTTTCATCATTATATATAATTTGAATGATGGATCGTCTGGAAAAAATAAAGTACCGTAGTGGATGTAGCCTTCTAGCATTTCACAAGACAATAATTAAGTGAAAAATCAATGAATTGTTGGAAAAAAATAACAAAATCTAATGGAATTATTATTTTCGAAAAAGTATAATTCTTTATCCACCGGTAAAATTAAATGCTGCATTTCATTGATTTTAAAAGTAGTATTGTTACGGATGCTGTGCCAAGTGTTTCTAAGCAATTGTCGAGACAGCCATTTCTTACTCGGGTAGGAAAATTGGGTGTCGTATTTAGATGTGCTCGTAATTAGCTAAATGCGCCGCACTTATAGTAATCATTCAGTCAGTCTGTCTGTGTATAACCGAGCAAAAACAACCAAACCAACTCATTTGAAATTTAAAATAGATAATTGTTGTGCAATGTTGTCGAGACTGTTCAAGTTTTATGAAAATTTGATGCATAGTTTAATTATAGGGGGAATCAAGATCACTCCGTTATATTACGGTGAATGGAAAAATAAAGTTTCAAGTACATTTTAATGGTGTTACACTCTTTCGAACATAATAAAATGGATATGCATCTATGAAGTATATATTAAAATATACATTCTGTACGGTCTATGATACAAAAAATATTTGTTATTACTTTACAAGGCTACACAAAAGAATTCCATCACATAATGGTATAGAAAGAAACATTGTTTGGGACGCGTTTTAATAATATATATAAATATTTGTTGCTGAGGTTTATTACAAGCTACTCCCTATATAATAGAAAGCAGATAGCATTTACAGGGATACACAAAGATTTTGGATACTCTATTGTGTGCGAAGTATTGTGTAATATTGCACCAAGATCTGAATATTTATAAAACTTCTTTATAGTATGAACGAACCTTTTTGCTATGCTTAAGGTGCAATTTCCAACTTGCAAAACATTAGCATAATTTCAGCAGGGCTGTCCCACCTGGCGCCCATGAAATACTATAAAATTTTTGCCACTATTAAATCTTCGACTATCTCCGATTCAGTAGGGTTTTCATTTCTCTAAGAATTTTCTGGTATCCCGCGGGCGCCAGGTTGGACAGACTTGATTTTAGGATTTTTCTGTGGCGAGTGTAACACCAGAACAGTATAGCCAGTGTGCTAATTTTTTCAATTCAGCTTTCTCAAATTGGCAACACATTTTTGACATGGTGAAATTCCTTTTGTTTTCACCTCATTAATACGTTATAACTTCAGTTAAATTTACCATTTCAAAAAAATGGTGGGTTTCAATCAAGTAATCTGTTTTTAACCCTTTTCGGCACGGGCAAATTCTGTTAGTAAAACGAGAAATTATCGACTGTCATCGGAAATTACAAACGCCCTTTTTAAAAATTAAGAATCCCTTAATTTAAGCTTTCGTTATAAAAGCAAAATTTTATTAAAATACAGTAAAGCATCGTTTATACGACGATTACTTATACGACGTTTACATTTATACGACGTTTTAATGTGGTCCCTATTCATTCCTATACATTTCAATGTACAAATATATCTTTTATACAACGCCTAATATCGTTTATACGTCGATTTATTGATTTTGTATAGGTTTATTTTTGTTCATTTTTCTTGTGTATTTTAAGAACGAGCGGAATTTGGCATCTATGAATGACACCAAAGCACTCCACCAAAATGCACTCCACATTTTAAAAATGTGGACTGGTGTTCGATTAGTCTGAAAAAGCTTACATGTAACAGAGTACACTGGCAGGGGTCATTCTTTTTTCGGGGATGATCAGCTTTCACGACCTCTTTTAAGTTGCCAACAGACTATCCTTCTAACTGTTATCGGTATTGGCGACTTTTAGTTGGCCACGCGAGGTTTTCGATCTTTGACTTCAAATGGAAAGAAAATGATGTACTGCAAATGAGGAACCTTTCGGTGAAACATAAACATAAGTGAAATATAGATAAAGGTACGCATATTTAAATTGCTTACTAATCCCCTCCCCGTTTTTTTTTTGGTTATTTGCTTATTTTGGTTTGTTTAATTTACAAATTCATGCAAATCAGCACGTTAAACATTAAAGTTAAGTAAAAATAAAATTAATTCTAGTTTTGGAAGTGAAAATCGATTATACGTCGTTATCGTTTGCACGACATTTTTCGGTAGTCCCTTCGACGTCGTATAAACGATGCTCCATTGTATTATTGATGCCGTTACAAGTCTGGAATCAAAATTAGGTGTCCAAGACTGAGCACAGTGTGCCGGCAAGGGTTAAAAGGTATCTTACTGACAACCCTGCGTCAGAGAAACAGTGTGAAATGGTGTGGTAAACTGTGTCAGAGATGGTTGAGTAATGGAGTAATAAATAAAGAGGTGTAGTCATATAATTTATAATCCAGCAGTTACGAGGAAAGTAACTGAGAAGGTAACAAATGAAAACAAATGTTTAAATTTAATGTTAAAATAAGCGTATTTAAATTGAATCTAATTGAGAAGGTATTCAAAAGATTACGGGTGTTTCTTTTAATTGTATTAGCAATTTCTGATTATCGCCGGTTAAAACTTCCCTCAGTAAGTTTGAGAAGAAAATTACGTTTAAATTAAGCGCCTTATTGGTGAGAAAAAAAAATCTTTTACTTTTTACTGGTGTCAATTTCTAGCCCTCTGAGCGTCTTTCAAATGGGTAAAATTGTAATGTTGTTTTCTTTGCATTTTGTTTTAAATGCTAGGAAAATATGATTCTTTCAACATTATAAAAAAACTTAGTTACAAATATGAATGTAATCCTTGGGAGTATCAATTATTCTAAAATACATTGAAAATTCATTAAATTTATAGAGTTATATTATTTTAAATATTGCTCACAATGTAGTGAAACCTGGAGCTTAGTTTACGGAATATTACGTTCCAAACACTTAGAGGGCTAGAGGTATTGTAAAGTTTTTACTGGCACAGACAGTAGGATATCTTGGTAATCATAATATGACGGAGTTAAGGAAAAGATAAATACTGCTACATTTGTTGAATATTAAAAGAGGTCTTGCACAAAGGGCACTTGCTTTTTTATCATGACAAACCCTTCTCACTCCGGTAGGAAGATTTTGTGTCGCTATTAAACCTCAGCATCAATTTAAGGCTCAGTGACGAGAGCAAAATATAATGTCTGTGAATTTATTGTCAGAAGCATTTATATGAATCGAGTGAATATACGAGCATCCTCATTAAGACAAAGTCCTTGCCAATACTAACATTATGAAAAAGTAAAGTTTGTTTGTTTCTGTGATAGTGGAAAATTCATAAATACTTCTACGCTTGTTGTATATTAAAACTGATCTCTATTCGATAGTATTACACAAGACGCAGGGGTACTGTCAGTGATTATTTGTATGTTTTTATTTGCCCCAATATATTTATGAAATAAATTTTGAATTACATTTTTCTTGCGCAAGTTGTCAAAATGTACGTCAAATATTACTGTTTTGAGAAGGTGATGCGAAATAGAGTTAAATAAGTCGGAAATTGCACGTTAAATGTAGAAAATGAAGTACGTTTGTACTGCAACGAAGTTTTGAAAATACTCAGATTTTGGTGCAAATAGTATGCAGTATTTTAGATACAATAGAAGACGAAATATTTTGGTTCTCCCTGTAAATACTATCTGCTTTTTATTATAATAGAAGTAATTTGCAGTAAATCTCAGCAACGTATATCTATTTCATAAAATGTGAAATAGTTTAATATAATTAAAATGCCCCCAAACAATGCTTTTTCCCCTATACCATTATATATTAAAATACTTATGTGTGGCCCGATAAATTAAAAACAAATATTCTTTGCAACACAGACTGTACAGAATGTATATTTTAGTACATATATCATAGATTCATTATAAATTATGTTATTGTCATAACGGTGTGACATCATTAAAACGCACTAGAAATTATTTTTTTCCATTGGCCGGAGCGTAACGGAATAACTTTGATTGTTCCTGTAATTGAACTATACGTCCGATTTTCATAAAATTTTAAATGACTCGTCAAAATTATGCTAGAATTATATATTGTAAACTTCAAAGAGTTCGGTTGGGTAGTTTTTGCTCTGTTATATGCGGGCAGATGGACAGACGGAGAGACGGAGGGACGGATAGTTTGAACGACGTATTTACATACTTACGAATGCGCTTGAAAATAGTCGTCGATGGCAGCTCATGATCAGGGAACTTACCTATTTATCATGACAATCGCTTCTTATCCCGGTAGGAAGATTGGTGTCTATTTAAAACCTTACTTAGCATCAGATTAGGGCTCAGCGACGTCATTCTATATATTTAATGAAAAATTTGTTGTCGGAAGAATTTTTCTGAAACGAACATGTACGTGCGTTATCATTTAAACAAATGTCTTTCCTAGTATTATAAAGAACTAGTGTTTGTTTGTTTGTGTGATTGTAGGGAGTATTACCTGGAACTACCGAACCGATTACAAAAGCAATAGTGGTAAAACGGTGATGGCAGTCTTGTTCCAATATAGAATATATTGGATATATTGGATAATAGAATATATTGGATACCATTTGCCGCCACGTCAGTTGTGGAGTGGAACCTAAAACATCCTAAAAATATGATTTTCGTTATACTAAAGTGCAAAAAAATTTGAAATTTGGTAAGGTAAGTAGATATAAAATCTACATGCTCTCTAAAAAGTGTTCTTTATTATATGTTTTCTACATTTTGTTTGTAAAATCACTTCAAAATGTTGTAAAATGAACTGGAAAAACACTAAAAAAATACACTAATTTCTTTTTGTATTTATTGGATAAAATGTAAACATACTAAATGTAAGAGTACCATGGTTCGTACGGGTACCGTTATTTCTCATGTGATGTACCAGTATTGTTTTACGAAAAAATAAATCTAGTTTAAACGTGCGAAATATCCCTTTATTTAATTATAGATCTTCTGTAAGAAAATACTGGTACCAAAAAATTTCCTTGTCATGAAATTCCAGGATCCGTACGAACCCTGAGTACGCATAATATTTGTAATAGTATAATATGTATAATTATATATTTTGTCTAAATGTATAGGATGGCAGGTGGTCAAGGAAAAACACAGTCAAAAAAAGGTGATATATACCAATATTTTGTTAAAGAAAAATTATCCTTGTTAAATTCCTTTATATTATTGAAAGTATTTTCTACAAGAAAATACTAATAGTTTTGTCTTTCTTTGTTCGAAAAAATAAGCTTTTACATTGTGTTTTATATATTATAATTAGTATTTTTATGAGCTAAAAAAAACTTTACAGAGACTAATAACATTATAGCTATTTGTAACAATTAAGGATAATCGTATTTGAGGCTTAAAAACATTTTGTTTCTTAGTAGTCTTGAACATTACATAAATAACTGATGCTTAAATGTCTAATAAAAATATGTGCCCATTCGTACGTAGCGCCATATATTTTGTGAATTATAAAAATTCATAAAAAGTAGGCTTGAACATATAACTTCACGATTTAATAAAACGCATGTTTCAAAGAAAGTCTACAAGCTAAATATTCTGACACATTTATTTGAATGCTTGAAAGAAAAACACAAGGAAACTTACTTTTTTCATTTCGCAATCTTGAATAATGAAGAAGCTATAAATTCTTAAAAAATCTTCATTTAAGCAAATAAACATTTACCTAAAGCTGTCATCTTTAGGCAAAAGATAAAGACATTTACAGATAGTTATTTCATAGAATTTTCATGCAATACAGGAGAAGAAAATAATGTAATTTCATTAAAATTCGAACCGCCCAAAAATGGGTTAAGCAGAAGTCTTGACTTTGATCTACGACTTGGACACATTTTTACTCAAAATGAAAAATATCAGCTTATATGGTATCTTTAACCCCTTAACTGGTTAATTCTTTTCCGTTCAATAAATTGAAAACAGCTGACTCACACCACTATTATTTAAATAAAATATTCATAAAATTCAGTCTAAACATTTCCGCCTTTCAATAGTATGAATTTTTTCTTAAAAATAATAGTGGTATCAAAAAGCTTTAAATGGTGAAATAAGCAAATTCGTCTTGCCCGAACGACGTTCGGGCAAACCAGTTAAGGGGTTAAATGTTGTCTTAATTTCCCGTGTGTCATACGGGCAATGTGTTTTTGTCAATCATGATTTGGCCGTACCACGTACGGGAAACTGATTTCAAATCATGATTTATTATTCTCACCAGTAATTTTTTATTGTAAATTTTGCATACTTTAATGTGAGCCTTTTTTCTTTATTAATCTGTTTATTTTGGCAAAAATTCTTTTTTAAAAAACCGGTGAAAAAGATTAAAAATTCTGTAAACAACGCAAAAAAGACATTATTTAAAAGTTTTTTCAAAATTGTCCATTAGTTAAATAGTTAACAATCACTATAATTGAGTTTATAATCATACCGTGGATTATTGTTCTATCAGAAACAGTTTATTACGAATATATATGTGAATAATGGTCCAGATTTATCATTGTATTTTAAAAAATGTAACATCACAAAATACGGAAACTAGTGTTCGAATAAAATTTAAATAATCGATTTGATTGATTGACATTTTAAATCGATTTGATTGATTGACATTTTAAATATTCTATCTGTGTAACCAATAATTTAAAATTACAGAAAAGTTTTATATTCTGATAATTTTTGGCATTTTATCTAAGTATGTAATAATTTGGACCTGGTCATTATTCTGTTTTTTTTTTTTTTTTTTTTTTTTTTTTTTTTTTTTTTATGAGCTTTTAAAAATTGGTTTTAAATTTTGCGAAGACATTATTTTTGTGACAAAAACTGACGACATGAAAAAGAATTTTTAGGGTTAGAAAAGCACTTTTTCTTCACCACTTGAACCGGCTATAGGTGAAATAATATGAGTGCTGGAAAGCTAATTTAGAAGTGCAGCCAACACCACAAATATGTTATAGTATTCTCCAACTTAATAAAATCACTGAAGTTTTGTCATTAAATAAGGCGAAAAATTACAAGTAAAATTTATTGACGCCATTTCTGAGCCAGTTTTCTGCATAGCTATAGTTCAATATTTTTTCCTTACTTTACAATCAATATAACAATAGGACATTTTTTTTATTTTCCTGACCGCTTCACTGCTTTGCCCGTACGTCATACGGGCAACGTGTTTTTGCCAATTATAATTTGCCCGCACCAAGTACGAGCACCCATTTTCCAATCATAACTTATTATTATCAACAGTAAATTGTTGTTGTAAATTTTGCATAATTTAATCCGATATCTTTTTGATTCCATTGGACAAACATTACTAATTTGAAAAACCGGTGATGAAAAATTAAAAAATCCTATAAAAAACGTGAAAGAAATAGGCAGTATTTGGAAGTTTAACCACTTGCGGCGAGCTGGTATATCTATGAAACCACTTAATTTTAATTCCCAAACGCCACATTGGCACCGGAATTATGATTTAAAATTTTACGGTTCATTGAATGCTTGAAATATACTGTTTCCTTATTTACAAATAAAGTTGTTTTCAAATTCCGGTGTCAGTCATTAATTTCAACATTTAAGCAATGAATTTGCCCTGCTCCGCAAAGGCTTAAAAATATATATGTCAGTAATATAAATATATATAATAATAAATATATATAATATATTGATCAGTTAAGTAGTTAAAATTATCTTATATTGATTCATTTTCCTTTTCGTTACTCATTACGAATTCGCACATTTAGCAGCAGATATTTCACTGAATATTCTGTTTTCTTAATTCCTTTTTCTTATTTTCACGAGCATACATTTTTTAATCATAACTTATTATCCTCCCCAGTGAATTGTGATTGTAAATTTTGCATTATTTAATCCGAGCATTTTTCTGATTCTATTTTTTTTTTTTAAATTTCTGCTTTGAAAAACCGGTGATAAAAGATTAAAAAATTCTATAACAGACATGAAAAAAATAGGCAGTATTTAAAAGTTTAATATATATATATATATATATATATTAATCAGTTAAGTGATTAAAATTATCTTGTATTGATTCATTTTCCTTTTCGTTACTCATAACGAATTCGCACATTTAGCAGATATTTCATTGAATATTCTGTTTTCCTAATTCCTTTTCTTATTTTCACGAGCATCCATTTTTCGAGCATACATTTTTTAATCATAACTTATTATTCTCCCCAGTGAATTGTGATGGTAAATTTTGCATTATTTAATCCGAGTATATTTCTGATTCTATTCTTAAAAAATATTTCTGCTTTGAAAAACCGGTGATAAAAGATTAAAAAATTCTGTAAAAGACATGAAAAAATAAGCAGTATTTAAAAGTATAAAATATATATATATTGATCAGTTAAGGGATTAAAATTATCTTGTTTTGATCTTGTATTTTCTTATCTTGTATTGATTCTTTTCGTTACTCATAACGAATTAGCACATTTAGCAGATATTTCATTGAATATTCTGTTTTCCTAATTCATTTTCTTATTTTCATCAATCGAATTACCTGACAAGTAGACGCAGTTAATTTGTGATTGAGCAATTAAGCGTTTCTTTTCAGGAACTATTAATGAAGAGGTATGGGAAATATGAAAAGCATCTAATTTGATTAATAAATCAGAGAAATAAACAACATCATTTAATGCATAAATAAGGACTAATAGCCTTGAATAACTTGCAAAAATTATTATGCGGGTTCTATTAAGCTTGAATCTTGGTTAATTAATTTATTACATGCAGATAAAGTAGGAATTTTTGTTCCAAATCCCAGTTGTTTTATTTATATTCTTATTTATTTTTCTAAATAATTAAACTTATACAGAAATGGAGGTAATTAACTGTCTTGGATCTTACAGATAGCAGAACTAAAAAATATATATCAATTTGTTTCTTATAGCGCTTTTTTAGCGATCTACGTGTTACAAGAAAATGGCTTGCAACGGAAATGTAAGAAATGTACAAAAAAGAAAACGAAATAATTTTGCTATTAGTATCGCTATTACTCAAATAATTTTACTGCATTAAGATACCATTTCTAGAGTCCATTAGTAATAAAAATCAATACATGTATATTTATTTTATACTTTTTCGATGTTATTCTATGCAAAAACGAAAATTATTTTTAAAAACCCTAAGAAATTTTCAAAAAAATGTTCTTTTTGAGTCCTCCTGTATCATGAAATTTTGTGTATAAAAAATATTTTTTGGCAAAAAGAAAGACATGAAAAATATTTTGCAAGTTAGAAAAACATTTTTTTCTTCAACGCTTCAACCGGCTTTATCTGAAGATATAGCCAGAATTTATTTTTTTTACCGTACTCTACAATCAGTATAATATTAGGCAAATTTGTTTCATTTTCTTAAAATCGTTTTTTATTGATCATTTTTCTTTTCGTTACGCATTACGAATTCGCACATTTAGCAGATATTTCATTGAATATTCTGTTTTCCTAATTCATTTTCTTATTTTCATCAATCGAATTACCTGACAAGTAGATGCAGTTAATTTGTGATTGAGCAATTAAGCATTTCTTTTCAGGAACTATTAATGAAGAGGAATGTTAAATACGAAAAGCATCTAATTTGATTAATAAATCAGATAAATAAACAACATCATTTAATGCATGAATAAGGACTAATAGCCTTGAATAACTTGCAAAAATTATTATGCGGTTTCTATTAAGCTTGAATCTTGGTTAATTAATTTATTACATGCAGATAAAGTAGGAATTTTTGTTTCAAATTCCAGTTGTTCTATTTATATTCTTATTTATTTTTCTAAATCACTAGAAATTATACAGAAATGAAGGTAATTAGCTGTCTCGCCCGCACTTCTAAAAATAATTACCTAAGCAAATGGTACTGACTAATTATTTAATATATTTTTACTCTGATAAATTATTTGAATATTTAAGTTTCAGTTTAGAAAAATCTGTACCAATTTTTTTAAAAGTTATACACAGTAAATCTATGTACAACTATAAGTATACACGTATTAATTGAAATGCTATCATTAACATTAGAGCCCTGAAGGTAAAATAGATTTATGTTATATCTTTTTCAGGCTATATGATGTACATCTTTACAATTTTTTCCAAATATGTAAATAATGTTAAAAAATGAGTGGGAATGGAACTTGACAGATAGCAAAACTTTAATAAATATCAATTTTTTAACGAGCTACGTGTTATATAAAAATGGCTAGCATCAGAAATTTACGAAATGTACAAATGGAAACGCAAATTATTTTACTGTGCGTTAAGATGTCATTTGTAGAGTCAATTAGTAATATAAAATTATTAAATGTATATATTTTTAATGTTTTTTAATGTTTTTGGAACGCAAAAATGTAAAATTAAAGTAAAAAATCCTAAGAAATTGTCAAAAAATGCACTTTTTGAGTCCTATGTATCATCAAATTTGTGTATAAAAAATAAGTTATTTTTTTTCGCTGTTCAATCTTTCTTAGTTATCTGTTTGTGAATATAAATTCATAAATGAGAATTTAAAAAAAGTTTATAAATAAACTCTGCGGTCTGAAGAAGATATGGGATTAGTGACATAAGGGATATAAAATTTGATTGATTGACACAATGGAGAAAACGAATGTAAAATCATCTTATCTACTTATACAGCAGTGATTTTCAACGAGAGGCGAACAACGGATGAGGGGGGGGAGGGGATTTGACGTTTTAGGCGAGCAATTTAAAATTTGTTATTTACCCATTCACTCCCAGATTTTATGGAAAACTATGTTTGAGAATACAAATAAAAGTGATACATGTTAACTTAAAAAAAGGTTTATCTGATAAATTTGAAAAAAAAAATGTTTCCAAATAATATTACAAAATATATTAACACCGAACAAAATATATGAATAAAGTTGTGAATATTACTTTGATCATTTTTTGACTTTCCCTTTGTGAAATTTCACTTTGAAGTATTTTTTTGCTCACGTCGGCCGGCTGTGGGTCGGTGCGCTAGGATATCTTTTCCTAAGTAAGTGCAGTGTAAGCATGTCAAACTAATTTACACATAATATTTAAAAGATAGGGAAAGTAAATTATATTACAAACGCACAAAAGACATTTTGAATTACAAAACATAACCATATTTAAAAAAACAAATAAATGAATAAAATATAATTCACTACCAAAAATTTTTTAAAGAGAATGTTTATTGAATAAAAAAAAATCACAATAATGTCATTAAGACCACATTAATTAGTAAAATAAAATGAAAAAGAAATTGTAGGAATGTCGTACAACGGTAACGTGCAAAATCATACATCTGGCAATTAACAACTGAAACAGACATCAAAGTTCTACATAAGAAAATAGCACTATAAAACTCTGATCTTTCACTTTTATGTTAATTTTAAGATTATTATTTTTTATGAAACCCATCGTTGCAGGAGTACTATAAATGTAAGTTTACTTTTTTAATTAAAAACTTTATTAAATCCTTAAGTTTCATAATACGCTTAAGGTTATTTTATCAAGATAGGATAATTCCCAGATGTCCTTAACTTATTTTTAAATATGCATCATGTCTGCGAATAAAAACCGCCAACATGGTGGATTTTGTTAATACATATATTAATGAATTTTAATATTCTTTGTAAAAAATATTTAAATTATGAATAATTTAGTAGAAAATGTATAAATTTATGAAAAATCATGAAAAGTTTAATCATATTATCGCGTTTATTGATGCTATTACAAAGCTATATAACATATGAGGACCCCAAAAGCCAAGGGGTATGAGTGACAAAATTGAAAAAATTGAGTTAAGTACGCAGGGTATCTGGAAATATGCTTTTTTCATTTCAGGTAAAGAAATATAGGTCATTTTCTTATTATTTGCTGAGTTATAGAGATAAACCATTTTTTTCGAAAAACAAACAATATTGATTAATTATACATTTAAAGAAAATTGTACTCTATTTTTTTAACAGTTATTGAAATGAGAGTTCAATGATTAGAATGCAACAAGCAGATGTTTCCTATTTCAATTTAGTCAATTGTTATTGATGTTCCAATTTAACATCAATTATCTTTAAACTCAATTTACAATCGACATTTTGTCATTTGCACCCCTTGGCTTCTGAGGTCGTCATATATATTTTAAAATAATATCTATTTTAAACGAAATTCTCACCAGAAACTTTTAACGAAATTTCATATTTTAATCTTTGGCGGCAAAATGTTGCAAATCTGCATCTTCTTATTTTAAAATAAAAGTTTTCGGTTTTTCCGATTAGAATTCATTAAAACAGAGACATTATTGCTTGCAGCTGAAGGGGTTAACGGCAAAAACAAAAACTTAGGTAACATATACACGTCCTCATTACAGATCCAAAATTGTGTAAACTTAGTAATTGTTTAGGAAAATAGTTTGCCTAGAATTTTTTATGTAACTGCAACCCAGGTTAGAAATTTAGTAACATTATTGTAATTTTAGTTTTTTTTCTTTTTTTCTTTTTTCTTTCTTTCTTTCTTTTTTTTTATATAGTTTCCAATTTCTGTAACTTTACAAAAACTAGAATTGTAGCTTTAATTCTTTTCTTGTGCACTGTATAGATAAAATTTTAATAAACATAAAAAATTCAGTAACATTACATCTGTATACTGTAAAAAATAAAATCTATAAAATAACTGAACTTTTTCTAGGAAACTGGGATTCCTAGAACTATTTATATAATGGTTACAGTAATAATTTATGTGACTAAATTGGGTACATGAATTTTTACATCAAAGTACATTAAAAGTTCTAGAAATAACAACTTCTTTCTTTTTTTTTTTTACAGTGTATGTTTACTCGTATTTTCCTAATATCTAGACGCATAGTAAAAATCAATCTTAAAGTTTGAACTTTACATAGTAAAACTGTAGAAAATCAAGGTAGAGTTAAATAAAAGATTTAAATTATATCCTTCTCGGTCTAGGAGATCTAGGAAAATTAAATTATATCATTATGAACCTCTTAAACTATTTCTTGTAGAATGCTTGAATTTTTAGAAGATATTGTATTTTTTAATTTTCTTTAATTGTTAATTTTCTTTTTAATTTTCTTTAATCAGTTTGATATATGTAATGATAAAGTTTGATTTTTTTTCCAACATACAGATTTTAAAATTTATATTAAAAAAAAAAATCATTATTTTTTTTCAAGAATAAGTCATCAGAAAACTATCAATCTTCAGAGTACATCATAAAAAATTAAAACATGATAACCGTCAAAGTAAAAGCAAAACAATTTTTCGGTTAAAGAGTTTTTGATGGATTATGTAATAAAATTAAAATGTTAAGGAAAGTTAAAATTCTCGACGAATCTTGTATAATATATGTCAACAAATTTTATATTTATTTCTTCTCGGAAAATACTAATACAGGGTGCGTAGCCATCAAGAAATTCAGAGAATTTTAATTCTTTTAGCGTCAGAAATTCTTTAGAGTACTGGTTGTTACATCTGAAAAAGGATTTCGTTTTCGTTAACTAAAACAGATTTTACATTATACAAATTCTGGTAAAAGGTGCTTACAAGGTCCTTCCAGACTACGCACCCTGTAATACTTTCTTTGTTTCTTATTTACAATCCTCTGTGATTCACTCGTTTGCAACCCAAATTTAACCCTTTGAGCTCTGGTGGGTAAATTTCTTCAAAATTCCAAATGTCACATTGACACCGGTATTTTGCAAAGGAAAAAAAAAGGTTAATAATGTACGCGAAAAAAAAAAATGCATTAAACCTTTTTCAAATAAATTTGGTCGAATTTTCTGGTGCCGTTGTGACATTTCGGAATTAAAATTATGAGGTAGAAAATTCTACCATTTGAGCTCAAAGGGTTAAGGATTATACTTTATCGCATATAACAGAATCTTATGGAAAAAAATAACCATATAAAAAAATTTCCTAAAAAATCTTTTTTTTTTTTTTTTTTTTTTTTTTGTAGTACATTTTTATAAAGAACTACGATGAACAGAAAACTTGGTGCAAATCTAAAAAATAAATTGTGGCTCTAGAAAAAATAGTTCCACATTATCCTTATAATTTCTAGTTCCCTTTGGACAGTTCTAGTTATCCCTATTAAAATCCAAGGGACTTTACATGCATTTTCGTAGTCAAACTTGTTTAAAAAATCTCTGCAAAGAAATGCGAAAAAAAGAAGTGAATTGTATAACTATAATTTTTGTTTCTGAACTAATTTCAAAAATCAAATGATAATTACTCACAATTCAAATATTAAGTAATATAATGCACCGTTTCATCAACAAGAAAACTATAAACAGAAGGTTCTGCATCATTTCGTCTATTCAGTTTAGTTGCTTACCTTATTTGGATATCACGGAAAATCAATATTTCTTTTTAATAAAATGACTACCTATTCGTTGTAGATGAAGGCTGTATGTTTTTTCTTTTAGTGTATTATGCTACACAATGAAAAAAAAAATCTGTAAAGTTATTATTATTATTATTATTATTATTATTATTATTATTATTATTATTATTATTATTATTTTCTTTGCTAATTTATATGTAAGATTACTTTTATTTTTTAGGAAACTGGAATGTCTAGAACTTTTTAGGTAGCTGCAAACTAGATTACATGCAAAAGTTTAATAAAACTACTGTAATTTTTGTAAATTATTTTTTTTTCCAAAGCTAGATTTTTGTAGTATTATTCACATCTTTTTTTTTTGTATAGAATATAAATAAAATTTTAGTAAGCATACCGTTTTCCGTAACTTCACATTTGTAAAATTATAATTTTTTTTGCAGTGTAGTTGCATAGAAAAAATAGGTGGACTAAAATATCAAAATTCAATAAAATTTAGCCGCATTGAAGAATTATTTTGCGAAAAATGATTTAGTAATGTATCGGATTTGAAATTTTGAAAAAGGTTGTTCTAAAAATCCGCAACAGCCGCCTTATCCCCCTTTTTAATGACAAATCCAATCCACACTACACTTCAGAAAGTTAAAAATAAATTACTTTAAACAACATTAACCACTTGTGCCCGAGACATTCACGGGCTTCAAGTTTCAAGGTTTTTACTCAGAATTGTTTCAGTCCCACCACTTTTATAAAAGAGTGTAATTGGTTTTATTCTGATATCATTTTACTTGTCATTAAATAACATGAATATTTTTTTCGAAAAAAGTTTGGCAATAATGAATTCAAATTTTTATACCGTACTTTTATGACTGTTAAGTGGTTAAGTGATTAAAATTCGCGATGCTTACTTTAAACAATTAACATTTTATCTATTTTCTAATAATAGAATTCTTTATTAAAAAAATAAGCTAACATTAGATTATAACATTATTAACTAAAAAATCTCTAAAATATTTATGCTCACAAATTATTGGTTCATCTTAAAGAGAAATTCGGTACTAATCTATGCACAAAACTCAAGGGCATTAACCTCTTACCCGATTTTCCCGTACATCTTACGGACAAAGTGTTTTTGCCAATCATTATTTATTATTTTCTCCAGGTAAATTTTTATAGTAAATTTTGTATCATTTAATCCAAACATTTTTCTGATTCAACTAGGCAAAAATCTTTCTTTTGAAAAACTGGTGATAGAAGATATAAAATCTGTAAAAAAACATGAAAATATAGACATTTTTTTTTCTCGAAAATATTAATCAGTTAATTGGTTAGCAATTATTAACCTAAATTAACGTAACTAAAATTATTTAAATTTATAATTTATTTTGTAAATTAAAGACTTATTTTTTATTACTACATGTGTTCTCTGTCCTCTAGGAGCATTATTTGTCAATCGTCATCCATGCCCAGAAAGCTCTAAAAACAGGTTGATCATGATAAACGGCGATCATCTGTAAACTTGATGTTATTCCTTTCTCTTTGATGGGATAATTTTCAATATCCAATGCAATACCCACCGTTGTCATGACAGCTGATGGCTGTTTTAATGATTGATTAAGAAAGATCAGTTTCACATTAAATTCGCGAAAAATGTTGATTATTGTTTAATTTCTATAAAGTTTATTATATATACATATATATAATAAACTATAATATATAAATATATAACATATTATATATATTTATATATATTGCTACTTTAATAAAATCGTTTTAAACAACAACAATTTATCAGCTTTAAATATTTTCAAACATAGCAATTTAATAATATTGAAAGTTTGCTTATTCCTGCTTAAATACATTTTTCACTATAAATAAAATTTCTATTCTAATAAACGAAATATTGAATAAAATAAAAAAGAGACTTATAATGGAATCGGAATAAATTTAATTACGGTACCTGCAGCGATTACTTTTTCATTACATAAAAAGTTTGCAAATGTACTTCAAACGTGTCAAATGCTGTGCGTTCGTACAATAAATATTTTTATAAATATTCAGACTTTGATGTAATAGCTGTTAAATTCTTATGCAAAAATGCATGAATAGAAAATATCCTACGATTATATATGAATTACTGAGCTGTCAATTATAACGCAATTCAGAGTTCATTTTAATATTTATTGCAATATGATGATACATGAGACAGCAATCAATTTTTTGAACAAACGAATTACAGAGATGTAGTCTTTCTTAAAGTAAAGTTAAGATGAAATTTCATACTTAAAGCAAATCAATATTTCGTTAAAAAACTTTATAATGAGTTATGCAATAAAACAAGCAAAACTGTAAACTTTCGTAACTTAATGGATTTTCGTAAAGTAAATGTCACACTGAATTCCCATTCTTTTTATCTTTGAGATAAAAAAAAATCGCCATACTGTGGAAATAATGTTTTTCTTTTTAATACTGCTATTTTCGAATATATCTTTCAATAATTTTTTTAAATATTTTATTTACTGTCATTTTTCGACCAATCTTTGTTCATTCTTTCCAAATCGAGTTTGAATATATCACTTTTCTTGTAGATGAATTTGTATGCATGTGTATGATTTAAGCTTTTAAAAAAGTTCAATATTTATTTCGATAGGATGAAATATTAGACAGCAGTCAAAATTTAGAACTAACGAATTACAGGAAACATAGTCTTCTTTAAAGTAAAGTTAAGATAAAACTTCATACTTAAAGTAAATCAATATTTCGTTAAAATACTTTTTAATGGATTATGCTATAAAATAAGTTAGCAAAGCCGAAAACTTCAGTAAGTTAATGGGTTTTCTTAAAGTAAATGTCATATTGAATTTCAATTCTTTTTTACCTTTGAGGTAAAAAAATCGTGATATTGTGGAAATACTATTATTCTCTTTAATTCTTTACTGCCTATTTTCAATTATTATATTTTAGAAAAATATGAATTTGTGCGTGTGTGATACAGGATATGATACAAGATGTAACTCATAGTAAACCTCAGCAAATTATATCAATTTCATTACATTTAAAATAATTTAACACGATTAAAATACGTCGAAAACAAAGTTTCACCTTGTACCAATATGTAACGGAATTCTTTTGTGTGGCCTTATAAATGAATAATAAACACTTTTTAGACCGCATATTATAACAGAATGTATTTAGTACACTTCAGTTTTTTAAGCTTTTAAAATTTTCGAAATTTACTTTGACAGGATGAAATATTAGAAAACCTAGACAATATTTAGAACAAATCAACTATACAGATATAGTGTTTCTTAAAGTAAAGTTAAAATAAAAATTCATCTAAACATTCATTTCCTAAAGTAAATCAATATTTTGTTAAAATACTTTTTAATGGATTATGCTTCAAAATAAGTAAGCAAAGCTGAAAATGTTAGTACCTTAATCAGTTTTCTTAAAGTAAATGTCACATTGAATTTCCATTTTTCTTATCTTTCAGGTAAAAAAAAAATATATATATCGCCATACTGTGGAAACACTATTATTCTTTTAAATACTTTACTGCCTATTTTCAAATATATTTCTCAATTATTTTATAAAAATATTTTATTATATATCATTATTTAAGCAACCTTTGTTCATTTTTCCAAATCCAGTTTGAATATTTCACTTTTCTTGTACATGAATTTGTATGCTTATGTGAATGATTGATGCTTTTAAAAAAATTCAAAATTTATTTCGATACGATAAAATATTAGACAGCAGTGAATATTTAGAACAAACGAATTACAGAAGATATACTAGTCTTTCTTAAAGTAAAGTTTAGGTAAAACTTCATACTTAAAGCAAATAAATATTTCGTTAAAAACTTTTCAATGGATTATGCTATAAAAGAATAAGCAAATCTGAAAACTTTAGTAACTTAATGAGTTTTTTAAAGTAAATGTCACATTGAATTTCTATTCTTCTTATCTTCGAGGTTAAAAAAAATCGTGTTACTGTGGAAATACTATTGTTCTCTTTAATTTTTTACTGCCTTTTTTCGATTATTATATTTTAAAAATATATGAATTTGTGTGTGTGTGTGTGTTTTAAGCTTTTAAAAAATTCACTATTTATTTCGATAAGATGATACATTTGACAGCAGTCAACATTTAGAACAAACGAATTACAGGAGATATAGTCTTCCTAAAGTAAAGAAAGATAAAACTTCATAGAGTAAATCAATATTTTTTAAAAAATACTTTTAATAGATTATGCAATAAAATAAGTAAGAAAAAGTGAAAACGTTAGTACCTTAATGAGTTTTCTTAAAGTAAATGCATAGCTGCAAACTTTTACGCATTTTTGCTACCACTAAAATTGTACAGAGATTTTTCATTTGTTTAGTCATAAGATTTTGCCGATTAAATCAGACAATATGTATTATAAAATTTTTGTGGTAGGAGAAATGCGTAAAAGTTATCAGCTATGTAAATGGCGCATTTAATTTCCATTCTTCTTATCTTTGAGATAAAAAAAAATTGTTATATTGTGTAGAGATGAAAGATCCGAGCTTTTTGACACCAGTATTTTGTTAGAGAAAAGGCTGCTTTTCTAAATCTCGAAAATGTTCCGATTTGATCAAATAATATTTTCTCTGTCAATTTTCTGGTGTACAATAACGCGGAAATCTCATCCCTATACTGTGGAAATACTATTATTCTCTTTAATTCGTCTATTTTCGATTACTATATTTTTAAAATATATGAATTTGTATGTGTGTGTGTGTGTGTGTGTGTGTGTGTGTGCGTTTTAAGCTTTTAAAATTTTCAAAATTTATTTTGACAGGATGAAATATTAGACACCAAACAATATTTAGAACAAATGAACTTCATAGTGTTTCTTAAAGTAAAGAAAAGATAAAACTTCATATTTTAAGTAAATCAATATTTCGTTAAAATACTTTTTAATGGATTATGCTATAAAACAAGTAAGGAAAACTAAAAACGCTAGTACGTTAATGGGTTTTCTTAAAGAAAATTTCACATTGAATTTCCATTCTTTTTATCTTTGAGGTAAAAAAAAAAATTGTGATACCGGAAAAATTCTATTATTCTCTTTAATTCTTCACTGCTTATTTTCGATTATTATATTTTAAAAATTACTCGTTAGGGGCCTCCGTAATACTTACCCATCATGGATATGCATAATATAATATATAAAAATATATTGTTAATATACATAGTAATGCTCTATTAATGAATTGCTGATGAACCAATTGTGACAAATTATATAAAATGCCAAACTACTTAAATAGCACCGTACTGTGTAAAAATACATCCTTATAACTCCAAAAATAATAATCATATTAACTAACAGTTTATTGCGTCAGATTAAGCGTCTCATTTTCAATTAAAATATATCTCTGAATTGAAATGTGGATGAAATACAGGGTCATGAAAAATCGAAAAATATCTAAAACAGGATTACAAATATACGGCAACTAATGATTCGATCGACTTCATTATTTATGCAAAATTTGCGTTATTTTATTGCCTTTTACATCGACTCCTTAAAAAACAAATTCGGAAATTTTTATATACCTTTCATCAGAACGAATGTTTCGAGAATCCGGAAAAAATGGTTTCGTATAATCAAGGTTACTGATAATAAATATGCTTCGTCCTATTCTTACATACTAAGTACATACAAAATTTCAAGTCTCTATCTCGATTTCTTCGTGAGATAGAGCGTTTACAATGACACAGACAGGCAGAGGGCAATTTTTTTTTTTTAATATGTTTTTCGGAATCTTCACTATCTGAAACGTGTAAATCCGTCAATTTTTTTTCCGATTCTCAAACTGATTGCAAGACTTCCCTATACTACGTATGATGGATAAGTAATATATGAATTTGTGTGCGTGTGTGTGTTTTAAGCTATTAAAATTTTCAAAATTTATTTTGACAGGATGAAATATTAGGCACCAAACAATATTTTGACACAAACGAACTACAGAGATATATTGTTTTTTAAAGTAAAGTTAAGATAAAACTTCATTTTTAAAGCTAATCAATATTTCGGTAAAATACTTTTTAACGGATTATGCAATAAAATAAGTAAAGAAAACTTAAAAATTTAGTACCTTAATGAGTTTTCTTAAAGTGAATATCACATTGATTTTTCATTATTCTTATCTTTGAGGTAAAAAAAAAAATCGTGATACTGTAGAAATACTATTATTCTCTTTAATTCTTTACTGCCTATTTTCGATTATTATGTTTAAAAATATATGAATTTGTGTGTGTGTGTGTTTTAAGCTTTTAAAATTTTCAAAAGGGTATAGCCAGGTTTCTTAGTAAAATATGCCCTTGAGTCAACCACATCGAATCCTTCATGGATTGATAGCCCATAAAAAGAAATTTATTTCTCCCCAGATTTAAGTTTGTATCTCAACACCATGGGGGGGGGGGGGTAATGGCCCTAAATGCCTGTTTTTCAGAAGAGCGCATTGTGACGAAACTACTTAGCAGATTTCAACGAAAAAAATAAGAGATTTAAAAACCCACCTTACGAATGTTTGACAATTTTTTCATATTTTTTTTAAACAAAAGAACAAGTTTTCTAACGTTTTTCCTGTTTTTAAATGTACATTTTAATTAAAAATAAACTGAAATTTCTGAGTGACCGCCTTAATTTTTTTGCATGAAATACTATGAGACATCATGCATATTCACTATCAATTTCAACTTTCTACGTATGGTGCATTCATGTTAAAAAAGGGCAAAATCATATTCCGGTTGGAATGTGGGGCGTGTCTCGGACAAATTTCAGGCCTTCTTTTAAAAATACCGTGTGAATTAGAATGTGAGATTTGAAAAGAAGGCGTGAAATTTGTCCAAGACACGCCCCACATTTCCTCCGGAATATCGTTTTGCCTTTTTTTAATATGATGCACCATACGTAAAACGTTTAAATTGATTGTGAATATGCATCATGTCTCATAGTATCTCATGCAAAAAAATTGAGGTGGTCACTAAGAAATTTCAGTTTATTTTTAATTAAAATGTTCATTTAAAAATAGGAAAAATGTTAGAAAACTTGTTCTTTTGTTTAAAAATATCTGAAAAAATTGTCAAACATTCGTATGGTGGTTTTTTACATCCCTTATTTTTTTCGTTGAAATTTGCTTAGTAGTTTCGCACAATGCGCACTTTTCCAAAACAGGCATTTAGGGTCATTACCCCCCCCCCCCCTATAGTCTTGCGAAACAAACTTTAAACTGGGGAGAAATAAATTTATTTTTATGGACTATCGATTCATGTAGGACTCGATGTGGTTGAATCAAGGGCATATTTTACTATGCTGCCCTTTATTTTGACATGATGAAATATTAAACACCAAACAATATTTAGAAACAACGAACTAGAGAGATATAGTGTTTCTTAAAGTGAAGTTAAGATAAAACTTCATATTTAAAGCGAATCAATATTTCGTTAAAATACCTTTAAATGGATTATGTTATAAAATAAGTAAGCAAAGCCGAAAACGTTAGTACCTTAATGAGTTTTCTTAAAGTCAATGTCTTATTGAATTTCCATTCTTCTTATCTTTAAGGTAAAAAAAATATATATCGTCATACTGTGGAAATACTGTTATTCTCTTAAATTCTTTACTGCCTATTTACAAATATATTTTTCGATTAATTTTTAAAAATATTTTATTGAACATCATTATATAAGCAATCTTTGTTCTTTCTTTCTATATCTCGTTTGAATATTTCACTTTTCGGTATGTACAAATGCGGAAAAAATCTCATCCCTAATTTAAAGTAAATCAATATTTCGCTAAAATATTTTTTAATGGGATAATGCTATAAAATAACTAAAGAAAACTGAAAATGTTAGTACCTTAATGAGTTTTCTAAGAGGAAATGTCACATTGAATTTCCATTATTCTTTTCTTTTAGGTAAAAGAAAAAAAAGTCATACTGTGGAAACACTATTATTCTCTTAAATACTTTACCGCCTATTTTCAAATATGTTTTTCGATTATATTTTTAAAAACGTTTTATTGAACATAATTATTTGAGCAATCTTTGTTCATTCTTTCCAAATCCCGTTTGAATATTTCACTTTTCTTGTACATGAATTTGTATGCGTATGAGTATGGATTAAGCTTTTAAAAAACTCAATATTTATTTCGATAGGTTGAAATATTAGACAACAGTCAATATTTAGACGAATTACAGGATATATAGTCTTCCTTAAAGTAAATTTAAGATAAAACTTCATACTTAAAGTAAATCAATATTTCGTTAAAATACTTTTTAATGGATTATTCTATAAAATAAGTAAGCGAAGCTGAAAACGTTAGTACCTTAATGAGTTTTCTTAAAGTAAATGTCACATTGAACTTTCATTCTTCTTTTGTTTGAGGTAAAAAAAAATCGTGACACTGTGGAAATACTGTTATTCTCTTTAATTCTTTACTGCCTATTTTCGATTATAATACTTTAAAAATACAATTGACTCTCGTTAATTCGAAATCGGATAATTCGAATCTTCGCTTAATTCGAACTAAATATGAAGTCCCGTAATTTTCAATGGCAGAATAACGTTAAAAATATTCATTAATTCGAACTCATTTTCTTTTGATTTCGTTTAATTCGAACTAACGAGAATTCCGATTTCTTATTTTTCTTTTCTTTCTCACGGATTGCAGATCATTTGAATAACTTTCTTTGATTTTTGTGAAGATTGTTCAAAACGCGTATGCGTATAATCCCATGCAATTGATATCCACTTTCTTAGTGCCCGTCTGTCCATCAGTGATACTTCAATTTTTTCTTCCATTGTGCTTGTTTCTAATCTTTTAATTAGTTTATGTATTTATACATTCTCGCCGGTCTGGGATACGTAATTTTAATTTCAAACTTGCAATCGACACTAATAAAATTTTAGCAACATTTTATTTTTTAAATAAAATTTTAAATTACGCATATTAAAATATAAAAAAAAAAAATTCGTTTGTAAATTCCGGTGTCAGTCGATAATTTATCATTTTACTAACATATTTTGCCCTTGCCAGAAAGGTTTAAAGCAAATCAATATTTCGTAAAAATACTTTTTAATGGATTATTCTAAGAAATAAGTAAGAAAAACCGAAAACGTTAGTACCTTAATGAGTTTTCTTAAAGTAAATGTCACACTGAATTTCCATTCTTGTTATCTTTGAGATAAAATAAGTCGTCATATTGTGGAAATAATGTTATTCTCTTTAACACATAATTGCTTACTTTCAAGTACACTGTTAAAAATCTTGTCCTAGTTTGAACCAAATTTTGCTACTCAATCGCTATCAATATAAGATGGTTAAACCGTGAACCAATATTTGGAGCTCCTGTTGAAGCTCAGTTCTAATATTTGGTACGAGGTTGAAATAGGATGTTCCAAATGTTGGAACGAGATTGAACCATCTTATGTTGGCAGCTCCAGAGCACCAAAATATTGTTCTAAATAAAGCAAAATTTTTAACATTGTATATAAAGACTCTGGATAAACGTTACTGTTTAATCATTTAAAAAAAAACCAACTGATTAGTAAAAGAATTATACGAGAACTATTACGATAGTATAATAAATATAATAAATATATCGTAAAAGTATTATACGAGACTAAAAATTTATCCAGAGCGGGATTCGAACCCTGAAACTATGAATTCAATGAACAGTGTTCTTCCAACCAAGCTATCTAAACATCCCAACCAATACAATATTCAATCAGACAAAATTTTATCAAAATCATAATCATATGCTTAATGGAAATTAATGTTGATTTATTTTCGTTATGTATTGTATTTGTATGTATATCTTATCCGCGTACCTGGATTATAGATACATTTGTTTATCTATGGGATTAAAACAAGAGCCATTTTATCAATATTTGTATTCTTACGTTTATACATTTTATTTTTTGTTTTATTGACGATTATTTTTTGAGCAATCTTTGTTCATTTCTAAATCCCGTTTGAATGTTTCACTTTTCTTTTTCATGAATTTGTATGCGCGTGTGTGCGATTTAAGCTTTTAAAAAATTCAATATTTATTTCGATAGGATGAAATATTAGACAGCAGTCAAATTTTAGAACAAACGAATTAAGAGAGATATAGTCTTCGTAAAAATAAATTTAAGATAAAACTTCATACTTTAAGTAAATCAATATATCGTTAAAATTCTTTTTAATGGATCATGTTATAAAATAAGTAAGGAAAACTTAAGCGGTTAGTGCGTTAATGAGTTTTCTTAAAGTAAATGTCCTATTGCATGTCCATTCTTCTTGTCTTTAGGTTAAAAAAATGTCATATTGTGGAAATAATGTTATTCTCTTTAATACATTACTGACTATTTTCGAGTACATAAAGACTCAGAATATACATTACTGTTTAATCATTTTAACAAAGCCAACTGAATAGTAAAAGCATTATACAAGAACTATTATATTCAAAATGCCTAAAATTTATCCACAGCGGGATTCGAACCCTGAAACTAAAAATTTAAACAAATACAAAATTCAATCAGACAACACTTGTAATAAAATCATAAAGTATAGCTACGCTGTTAAGTCTTTAGATTCAATGATACGTATGCTTAATGGAAATTAATGTTAGTTCATTCTCTTTATGTATTGTTTTTGCTTGTATGTCTTAATATGTGTACCTGGATTATGAATAAATTTAGTTATTTATGGGATTTCAACGAGTACCCTTCTGTCAATATCTGTATTCTTAAGAGTTTTATTTGATATTTTTTTTATTGACCATTATTAATTCAGCAACTTTTTTTCATTCTTTCTAATTTCTGTTTCAATATTTCACTTTTTTCGTGTACGAATTTATGTGTGTGTGTGTAATTTGAGCGCTTATAAAAAATTCAATATTTATTTTGACAGAATGAAATGTTAGTCAACAATCAATATTTAGAACAATCGAATTACAGAAATATATTGTTTGATAAAATAAACTTAAGATAATACTTCATACTTAAACAAACCAAGATTTTTTAATGGATTATGCAATAAAATGAGTAAGAAAAGCAATAAAAAAAATATTGCCCAGTTAAGCTGATGATATTGAGCTTGCAGGCTACGGATACTAATTGTACATTACAGTCATATATTTCCAAGGATTAATTTCGTTCGAAAAAAATTAAGAAGGGAGACAGCTACCCCCTTTCCCATTTTTATATTTATCATTCAACCCCCTTAACTAATCAGGGGCATGCTTTATCATATTAAAAAATCTATATCCAAAATTCAGAGCAAATCGGAAAATTCTTAAAAAAACCCATTTATATAATTTAAGAGGAGTTATCCCCCTCTATTATACTTAACTTTTAAACTTCCAAAACTATTCAGAGAATTGAAAGAAATCTGATAATTCTGCATGAAAAACCCATTTATATAAATTAATGGGAGGGGCATTAGAATCCCCGTTCCGCCTGTTCATACTTATGCAATGAACACCAAATACCAATATCGGAAGTGCCTCATCGGAATGATCCTATATCTAATTTTTGAACGAAAACTGATAATTTTGCATAAAAAACAAATTTATATCAACTAAGGGGAGTGGCATGAGCCCCCCCGTTCCCCCTCTTATACATATCGAATGACCTCCAAAAACTCATCAGGGAAGCACCTTATCAGGATATACCTATATACAAAATTTCAAGTGGATCGGATGTTTTTATCATGAGTTATGGAGTTACGCCCGTACGCAAGCACGGACGAACGAACGTACATACCGGGTGTCCCAAAAATTACTGATGAATTTTAAAATTCAATAACTTGCAAACGGTGACCGCTATTTAAAAAATTTTTGCAGGAGGGTTATGTATAATGTCAGGAGTTTTTTTACCGTAATTTTTTATTTAAGTTCGCATCTCAAACAATAAATGGCGCTGACGGCGATTGAAGGCCAGGTCGACTCTTCACTCAGCACTGATCACCTGGCCTTCAATCACCGTCAGCGCCAGTTATTGTTTGAGATGCGAACTAAAATAAAAAATTCTTGTAAATTTTTAAATAGCTGTCACCGTTTGCAAGTTATTGAATTTTAAAATATATCAGTCATTTTTGGGACACCCGGTACATACAGAACGGGCGGGCACATAAACTTGCAGGCTATAATAGCCTGTGAGCTAAAAACCGTTGCAACTTAATGAGTTTTCTTAAATGTCACATTGAATTTCCATTATTCTTATCATTGTAGTAGAAAAAGAAAAAAAAAGGTCAAATCATGAAAATAATGTTATTCTATTAAATGTTTCACTAAATCATGGTTCGTACTTGTACCCGTCGTACCTTTCAGGTGAAACACCAGCATTTTTTATATAAAAAATAGATTTGGTTGAAATGCTCAAAATTCCGTCTTATCTATTGAGAGATTTTCTATAAGAAAAATACTGGTACCAAAGATTTTTCTTTTTATGAAATTCTAAAACCCGTACAAACTTTGCTAAATATTTTCGTATATAAGACTCTGAATATACTTTACAATTTAATTGTTTTAACTTAGCCAACTGATTGATAAAAAAATTGTAAGAGAACTGATTTATTTTTCTAAATGAGTGAAAGTTTATCCAGAGTGGAGCTTTAACTTCAATTAACAATGTTCTTCTAATTAAGCTATCTGGTTGATTGTGTTCAAGACGGCCAATTATTTACTCAAGGAATATAGGCCCTAACAGCAGTGCACTCCGTGGGGCAAGGGCGGATCCAGCCCAACCTCCAGGGGGGGGTCACAACTTTTGACAGATGATTTAAAGAAGCAATTTTAAAATACAGTAAATCTTGTGAAAACGGATATACGATAAAAAATAGCAAATTTCGCCGATCGGGCATGAAAAAATCGCGAATTTTGTCGATTATGCACGGAAAAATCACGAATTTTGTCGATCGGACGCGAAAAATCTCAGATTTCGTTTATCGGGCAAGGAAAAAAAGTCTAAATTTTTTTATAATATTTGAAAAAATTGCAAATTTTGTTCATAGGTTGCAGAAAAGTCGCCTGTTTTGTCTGTTTACAGCGCGAAAAAAATCGAATATCGTCAACTGTACATTGGAAAATCGCGTGTTTTGTCTATGGGCCTTCGATTGGTTGGTTGGTTGTATGGGGTTTTATGGCACAAAATCCCGTAGGGGACATGCTGCGCCAAAAAAGTTACTGAAAATAGCAAACACTATCGGCCTTCGAAAAATCTCGAATTTTGTCTGTATGTCTCAGAAAAATCGCGAATTTTGTCAATCTGGAACGAAAAAAATCGCAAATTTCTTTAATAAGGCACGAAAAAATCCCAATTTTGTCGATCGGCTTCGTAAAAAACGCGAATTTATTCGATCGGGAAGGGAAAAATCGCAAATTTTGTTGATTGGGAATAAAAAATCGCGAATTTCGAGTTGATATGGAACGCAAAAGTTGCCGATTTCGTGAATCGGGAAAGAAATTATCTCGAATGTAGTCGATTCTTTTCGTAAAAAGAGTGATACGGGCGATTGGGTACGAAAAACTCGCGAATTTTGTCGAATCGGTACAAAAAAAATCGCTAATTTCGTTGATAGGGCAAGGAAAAATCGAAGATTTTGTCGATGATGCGCGGAAAAATCGAAAAATTTTTTGAGCGGCTGTAGAACAATAGCGAGTTTTATCAGTTTATCGCGAGAAATTACAGATTTCATCAATTTACGGCGGGGAAAAAATGCAGATTGCATCAGTCAGTTAAGAATCTCGAATTTTATTGTTCGGTGCGGTATTTCAGGGACCAAGAACGGATAAAGGCGCGAATCTCGTCGATTGGGCACGGAAAAATCCCGAATATGGTCGATGGCTTTCGTAAAAAGCCCGAATTTATTCAATCAGGAACAACAAATTCGCTTTTGGTAGGGCACGGAAAAATTGCGAATTTTGTCGATCGGGAACGAAAATGTTACAAATATGGTCGATCAGTTTCGTAAAAAGCGCAAATACAGTCGATCGGGAATGAAAAAAATCGAGAATTACATTGATATGGCGAACAAAAATTGACAATTCCATCGATCGGGAAAGAAATTATCGCGAATATGGTCAATCGGCTTCGTAAAAAGCACGGATTCGGGTGATCGAGTACAAAAAACTCGCGAACTTTGTCGATTCGGGACGAAAAAATCGCTAATTTTGTCGGTGGTGCGCGGAAAAATTAAAAAAATCTTTGAGCGGTTGAAGAAATTTCATCGAACAAGAACGGAAAAAATGTGCTAGTTTCGTGGATTGGGCACGGAAAAATCGTGAATTTTGTCAATCAAGTGAAGAAAAATCGCAAATTTCGCAGACCATTCGTGGAAAATTTTCAAATTTCGTCGATCACACCCAAAAAATCGTGAATTTCGTCGATTAGGCATGGAAAAATTGCGAATTTCGTGGATCGGCTTCGCAAAAATCGCGAATTTCACCGATCAAGTGCGAAAAAATCGTGAATTTTGCTAATCAAGTGAAGAAAAATCGCAAATTTCGCAGACCATTCGTGGAAAATTTTCAAATTTCGTCGATCACACCAAAAAAATCGTGAATTTCGTCGATTAGGCATGGAAAAATTGTGAATTTCGTGGATCGGCTTCGCAAAAATCGCGAATTTCACCGATCGAGTGCGAAAAAATCGTGAATTTTGGTAATCAAGTGAAGAAAAATCGCAAATTTCGCAGACCGTTCGTGGAAAATTTTCAAATTTCGTCGGTCACACCCAAAAAATGTTGCGTTCCTGTTTTAGCACTTTTTACTTTCACTGTACATCCCTCTTTGAAGAGCTCCAGGGGGGTCATGACCCCCATGACCCCCCCTTGGATCCGCCACTGCAGTGGGGGTTTTTCTCAAGAAATTTAACCCGTATTTAAAAATGAAAATGCAAGTTTCGAAGAAAACCACGGAAAACTCCGAACAGTTAATCCGAGGGGCGTGATTGAGTTCAAACCAAGAGTTCAAACGGGCTTGATTGAGTGTAGACCTCCCGTCTACCAATTTCGTGGACAGATCCTCACGGCCACTGTTGGGCCTGAGATTTCCAACCAATAAAATATTCAATCAGAAAACACTTGTATTAAAATATTAATGCATGATTATGCAAGTCAAGTCCTTGGTTTCAGCGAAATGTATGCCTAATAGAAATTAATTTTAATTTATTTTCTTTATACATTGTATTCGCTTACATATATACATACTTGGATTATGCATACATTTACTCAGCTATAGGATTAAAAGGAATATCGTTGCATTAGTATTTGTATTGTATAAAAAACTCTATTATTTAATTTAAAGGAATAATATAAGAAGGTATTTTATGTAACGGGATATGGATAACAATAAAGAATATGAAGAAAACTAGATGGAGAGAAGGTGAATAGAACATAAACTCCTGTGATAACTTTTTTAATGGGCGATTGTATATTATACCAGGTGTAAATTTTCTAAGTATGTGAAAAAAGTCCAGGCAAGGAGTCGAACCTGGGATCAATGACCTCAACGATCACAGAATCTGGACTGATTTTATGGATCAGCTCTCCAGAATAAATCGAAGGTCAATATTTGGAACTGCAAAAAACGCTGCATATGAAATGAAATCAGATTATTTTTTTAAACACTCTTTTTTTTAAATAATGTACACGATACACGAATGTTAGTCACGTGAGTTGTCCTTGATTTTAGAGGTAGAGACCAGGTATAACGTTGAATTGAAGCGAAAAAAGAAGAACAGAAAGTAACTGCTTGTGCTATGTTCATGAAATATTGCTTTAGCGTACTAAGTACATTCGGATATGTTCGAGAAATTTATGTGGTTATCTCATTGGATAAGCGTAGCTGAGTAATGTCAATAGAGACGAGGAAAGTGTGTATTTAATGATATAGTCTAGTGCGTAGATAAAGCGTTACATGTAATTTAATGGAAGGGGTATCTATAATGGAAAAGAGGGTGTTTTTGTAGTATTCTAGTTATACGTTACTAACCTACTTACAATATGTCTGCTATCACACGTTCATACCAGTAATGACAGCGTATTAAATAAGAATTATATTTTATGATTTGAATTTGGAATCCCCCAACGAAAAAAGAACCAGATGCGGCAACATTGTGGCATTCCGTACCTGGTTCAATTTTTATGAACGGATTCCGAATTCTCACCAATAAGTTTAAAAAGTTGTTATTGTCTTATAAGATGATGTATGCCAAAAAATAAAATAAAAAATATTGTCATTTAAAAATTTCCGGTGTGAATTCCAACACTAATGAGAAGTCAGGCGATTGATTATGACGTCACAATTTGTGTGCACTGACCTTGAGTATTTCGTTGGCAGCGTTTAACCCCTTGGGGACGAGCGACACGTATACGTGCCGCAAAAAGGCTTAAGAATCTTTGTTTATCGCCACCAGTAAAATTATGCTATAAAAATTGCCTTATTTAATGGGAGCAATTTCTCGATTAAAAAAGGCGCAAATTTCTGTTTCTAAAACCCGGTGACAAAACATTAAAAATTTTGTAAAAAGCTCCCGTCAAGAAGGTGTTAATGCATTTCAAATAAGGATGTATTTTTTGCAAAGCCAGTGTATATGCTATGGATAGAAGGGAAATCATACGAGTCTTTCTCACCCTTGCCTTGAAATTCCGATGGCAGTAGTTAACCTCTTAACTATGTTGCCCAAACTGACTTCGGGCAGCAACTTGTTGCAAGCTTCGTTACTTAAAGCTTTTTGACACCACTAATTTTTAACTGAAAATTTATCTTTATTGATTGGCTGATTTTTTCGATTAAGTAAAGCAACTATTTTAGTATGGAAAATGTGGTTTACAGCCCCTCTTTTTAATTTATGTTGTCGAAAACATTGCCACAGTTAAGGGGTTAAATTATTTATAGTTTAAACTTTTCTATGTGTGTTTTCTGTTGTGTTGTACTTCGTGTTTTCTATAGTTTAAACTTTCAACTTTTGTATTTGAACTGCTTTTCCTCAGACTGTGATCATAATTAAGAAAATTTAAAGGCCAAAACTTTAGTTAATAAGCTATTTTGCTAACTATTTAGCATACAGCATCGCAATATGCTGAAGCGGTAATTTTTCAATCACTTACATTAAAAACTAATAAAAATCTTAATTAATATTTTATATTTATTTTACTTAATCACAAACAATGTATCTAACCTTTATATTGCTTTTTATAATCATCAGAGTAAAAACTTTGCCTTCTAAAATGCAATAACCCCATCAAAGAATTTTGCGATAGTTAATACTTTCATTATTAATAAAATTAATTAAAACTTTGGAAACTTTAAAAATATTTGAACATTCTCAATGAGCACACTTGAGATTGTTAATGTTACTTAATATTGCTGATAAATGAGTTTAGGTATGAAAGTAGCGTTGTAAAAGAGCTCTTAAATATGATTACCTTTAATTAAAATGTTTGCGTTGTAATTTTCGCCGTTAAATAATATACTTAAGAACATTCTTTGTTCTATAATATTGAAAATTTAATGTTTTCCATAAACACTACACATAATAGAACTAAAATTTTTGAGGTTTATTAAGACAGTGGTGAAGAATGTTGAAAAATGCGTTTGTTTACTAAAAAAGGAGGATGGTTTTTCGCTCTTCATTAAGTGAAATAGTTTAGTTTTGTAACAATTTTAGGGTTATTATGTTTTTTAAATCGATAGCACGCTATTCGAATATTTTTGATTTATTATTTCGTAAGAAACTGAAAGATTTTTTCATTTAATCAAATCAAAAAGTGTACACTTAAAAATAAATAAATAAATGAATAAAATTAATATTATAAAATTTTATGTCTTCTATCATAGAAGGCGGCAGCCTTCAAGTGACGCAGCTTTAAATCTACCATCGTCAAAACCTACCATCGTCATAAGGGTAGATGCGGAACTTCATATATACAGCTAACTCAACTTCAAAGGAAATCGGAAAAGCCGCCTTCTAATAACTCAGCAAATATTGGTCAGAATGGTCCAATTTTTTTAATATAGTCTTATATTCCCAGTCTAATCCTATCCTATAATTTTTACATTTCTACGTGCCGTATATTTTTAGATCTCGATAACCATTTTTAAACTGAAAACGATGGTGTTTGTTCCTGATAATGAGATCTAGGAAACGGGCTGGGAGATTTTATTAAAACTTATATATAATATGAATCTCTTTAAGATAGAGGGAATAAGACTTGCCTAGTTTCTAGGAAAACTCTTGTTTGTTATATATTGGTCTTGGAAAATTGGACTATATTAGCTCGCGGATTACATGTTATTCTATGGGTTAGCAGACAGAGCCTGAGTGAAAAAGTTAACAGTTAAAAAGTCACAGTTAAAACACCCGAATCGAAGCAATAAATGTTTTTTAAACTACAAAAACATCTTATCATGTGCTTTAAAACATTCATTAAATATATACTAAATAAAATTTCTATTTATATTGCCTTTATTTTTCGTAAAGCAGAAAATATTACGTTTCTTATATTAGATATTTTTGCATTTTGTGGAAAAAATATTTTGAATCCTTTTTTAAAATAGGAAAATATTTTTTAATTATACATATTCAATATACTTTCGACTTATGATTTTTTTTTAAAGTTTACAAACAAAAATTATTTTTAATAATTTGTCCATGTATTCATACGCCTTTAGATAGTTTTGTTTTGAATCGTAATCGAATTCGCTGACGGTAAGAAGGTTCTCAAAGCTACGCGAGGCGTCAAAATTCAACTGTAAACATGGGATTAGAAATATGAAATATTAATAAAGCATGCCCCAAAGTAAGTACGAAATCTTAAATATCGAGGTAGTATATGATGTAATTATTCCCGACCCAGAGTATTTTTTATTTACGACAATTTTTTACTGTTTACATTATAGCTGTTTACATTATAAATACATGCTTCCTGACGTGTCTGTGGAGCGAAATACAAATTAAACAATTTACTATTTTATTTTGAGTTTTCTTCATAAATAAATAAATAAATAAACAAAATTTTTCGTTTTTAATGAAAATCCAGGTTAAATTTAAGGTATGACAAAATGAAAATTGTTCCCGATCCCGTGTGTAAAATAGTTTATTTGTGAATCGTTTGTATTTAAGTTAACGAAAATTGCCTCAAAACAACATCTTTTTCGAAATATGCATACCTATAGCTTGGTTTTGATTTTACATTCTTTTCAGATTAAAAAAAATCAAGCATCTCAGTATTTAAATTTTTATCAAAATTTTACTTTTTAAAATTTTCGGGACTTTCTAATGTAACTTATACTTTTTTCCCCCCTTATATTCAACTCTTATTCTTTCGTTACGCATATAAATAACGTTAAGAATGTTTTTAATTTAAGTGATAAAGGTTTGAAATTTCAAACTTTGTCCACCAAATTTTCAATCAATCTTGTTTTTATTTACAGTAATACTTGATTATAATCCTTTTCCATTCAAGTTCATTTGTGTAATAGAGACCAATTAGCAATGCAATTTTGTTTATCTTTTAAAGAAATTAAACAAAAATTCACATTATTAAAGACAGCACAAGTTAAATAAAAAGTTATGACATTATGGAAATTTGGATATGTTTATAAAATGATATACTTGTTTACAGGGGCGGATCCAGAGGATCATTTTGGGGGGGGGGGCAATACCAAGAAGCATAGAATCAACATAGTCATAATTTCTGTTCATGATATACCTACTTGTACAGTTATTATTAAGCGAATGATTAAATGAAATGCTTTTTTCAAACGAAATAGGCTGTTTTTCTGCGACCTTTTGACTAAATTTGCACTCTTTTCGTGACTCTTTGACGGAATTCGCATTTTTTGGCATTTTTGACAAATCTCGCGTTTTTTGCCCGCAATACTGTCAAAATTCGGGGTTTTTCCGCAATCCTTTGACAAAATTGGCTCTTTTCTGCGATACGTTGGCAAAATTAGCAATGTTTTGCAACCCTTTGAGAAAAGTAGCTCATTTTTCTTCGACCTTTTGACGAAATTGAAGTTTTTTCCACAACACTGACAAAACTCACTGTTTTCCAGCGATCCTATGTCAAAATAAGCGCTTTTTCCGTGACCTTTTGACAAAATTCGCACTTTTTCGCAGTGCTTTGATAAAATTAGTGCTTTTTCAGCAATCTTATGTTGAAGTTGGCGCTTTTTCAGCGATCCTATGTCGAAATTCACACTTTTTCCGCGATTTTTTACATACCTTTCTTAAAACCCTTTGACTAAATTAGCACTTTTCTGCAGCCTTTTGACGAAATTCGCTCTTTTCCACTATACTTTGACAAAATTAGCACTTTTTTGCAACCCTTTGAAAAAAGTAGCTAACTTTAGACAAAATTCATGCTTTTTCCTCGACCTTTTGATGAAATTCAAGCTTTTTCCACGACATTTTGACAAAACTCGCGCTTTCAGCGATCTTGTGTCAAAATTCGCATGTTTTAATGATCCTTTGTCGAAATTCTTTTTTTTTTGTGCGACCTTTGACAAAATTCGTGCTTTTTCCACGATCTTTTGTAGAAATTTGCTCTTTTTCCGCGACACTTTGACAAAATTAGCACTTTTTAGCGACATTTTAATGAGATTCGCGTTTTTTCATGAACAATAGAATGTCTCCGATGAAGTTGCAGAAAAAAGTCTGAATTCAACACTGGTTTGGAGGGGGGGAGCTATGCCCCCCCCCCCAACAAATTTCATTTTGTCATACCTTTAATTTAACCTGCATTTTCATTAAAAATGAATTTTTTTTTTTTTTTTTTTTTTTTTAAGAAAACTCAAAATAAAATAGTAAAATGTTTAATTTGTATTGCACTCCATAGATATACATCAGGAAGCATGTATTTATAATGTAAACAGCTAAAAAATTGTCGTAAATAAAAACAACTCTGGGTCGGGAATAATTATATCAGATATTACCTCGATATTTAGATTTCATACTTACTTTTGGGGATGCTTTATTAATTTTTTTCTCATCCCATGTTTACAATTGATTTTGATGTCAGTTTGACTGATCTCTGTGTATATATATGACCATTGGTCACTGCATAGGAAAATTGTGAATTTTTTTATTTGAACTTACCAAAGTTATTAATTCTGTGCAGTTTCAGCACCAATAATTAGATTCTAACAGAGAAAAATTTGTTTGAAAAGTTTTTCTCTCCAAATGGGGCATTAAAAATTGGGGTGTGCAAGTGCATGCCACATACATAACAACAAAAGTGGCAAGTCCTTAAAATTTTTTAGACTCCTTGGATTTTTTTGGCGCAATCACTAACGTGTGTATAACCGCTGTGTGACCATTATAAAAAAAAAAAAATCGCTGGATTTACAAAAAATATTGAGCAAGAATCACTAAAATGCACAAATTTTGTCAATTACACAAACATTAATTCGTCTATGAACACAGTTTGCCCGTTGAAGCCAAAGAGACATCACTCGATTCACAAAAATTACTGTGCAAGAAACTCGTCAACACCACAATCATTAATGCGTGTATGCAGGGATGTGCAAAGAGAAAACTGCGGCCACCGCAAAGTCATTTGGCGCCCCCCCTCCCACCCCACAAACTTTTTCTTGTGACAGGCTAAAAATGATTTTGGTAGTAAAAATTTGGAAAACTCAAAATTTCTGCACCCGGAGCGACCTCCCCCCCCCCCCCCATTTCACACGGAGCTTCGTGTATGTGCTAAAAGCCATCATTAGATCCATGAAATTCGCTAATCACTGAAATATACGAAACCTATCAACATTGCAATCTCGCGTGTACAGAGGCCAGAGTTGTCCTATATTTCCTATATATCCTATATTTATAAAATAATCTTCAGAAATGTCCTATATTGTCCTATATTTCCTGTATTTATTTACTTTTTCATATATTTCGTATTAATGTCATTACCTGCTAGCATTTACAATTGCTTCTTTTTTTTTTTTTTTTTCCTCCGGTATCTCCATGCAGCAGCAATAGTTCAATCCTGCACATATTGCTCATACTTTCAGTCAGTACACAAAGTACAAATGAGAAGTAGGCTGTGGCATAGATTGCTGAATTTTTAAACATGACTTTGTACCCAGGGAGATTAAACATTGATGTCTCTGCTCAGTTTCCTAGGCTTTGGTGTCCATTTTTTTCTCTTTTGGATGTGACACCAGTAAAGAAATGGTTTTGAATGACTTGATGTTTTCATGTGCATCGGTTTGCTTGCTGAGTTAGTTCTAATGTTCAATGTGTTTTTGTGTTTCGCTGCAGCGCTGTGCGAAAGCGGTAGTCGCCCTGGCTGTGGAAATTTAGGGGGCGTCAAATTTATACTACAAATGTCATTTTTGGCCTGTCACAAGAAAAAGTTGGAGGGGGGCACCAAACTGACACTTTGCCCCGGGTGCAGTTTTCTCTTCGCATATCCCTGTTACATTGTGATTTTTTTTAGTTTCTCTTATGCTTATCCTGTATTCAACTGCAATATATAATTTTTATTTATTTTAAATTTTATTTTAATCTAGAAAAGTATGTTTATCATAGAAGGCGGCAGCCTTCAAGTGACGCAGCTTTAAACCTACCATCGTCAAAACCTACCATCGTCATAAGGGTAGATGCGGAACTTCATATATACAGCTAACTCAACTTCAAAGGAAATCGGAAAAGCCGCCTTCTAATAACTCAGCAAATATTGGTCAGAATGGTCCAATTTTTTTAATATAGTCTTATATTCCCAGTCTAATCCTATCCTATAATTTTTACATTTCTACGTGCCATATATTTTTAGATCTCGATAACCATTTTTAAACTAAAAACGATGGTGTTTGTTCCTGATAATGAGATCTAGGAAACGGGCTGGGAGATTTTATTAAAACTTATATATAATATGAATCTCTTTAAGATAGAGGGAATAAGACTTGCCTTGTTTCTAGGAAAACTCTTGTTTGTTATATATTGATCTCGGAAAATTGGACTATATTAGCTCGTGGATTACATGTTATTCTATGGGTTAGCAGACGGAGACACTGCAAAAAGGCAAATGTAGTTATGGTCATAGTTAAAACACCCGCATCGAAGCAATAAATGTTTTTTAAACTACAAAAACATCTTATCATGTGCTTTAAAACATTCAATAAATATATACTAAATCAAATTTCTATTTATTTTGCCTTTATTTTTCGTAAGAAGAAAATATTACGTTTCTTACATTGGATATTTTTGCATTTTGTGGAAAAAATATTTTGAATCTTTTTTTAAAATAGGAAAGTATTTTTTAATTATGCATATTCAATATACTTTTCACTTATGATTTTCTTTTAAAGTTTACAAACAAAAATTATTTTTAATAAATTTGCTTTAGAATTCCATGTATTCATACGCCGTTTAGATAGTTTTGTTTTGAATCGTAATAGAATTCGCTGGCGGTAAGCTTTGTACTTGGCACTTGTTGTTTTTAGCATGTATGTTGTGTAATTTGCGAAATAATGGTTATTATGGTAATATAGGTATTGTGTTATTTGGAGAAACTGAAAGGCCCCCTTTTTTGGATAAAATAATATCGTGAATCCAAGTACACGAATCAAAACAAATTGATTCGTGCTGTATGTTGGCATGAAATATTCAATTTCAGGAGACGAACGTGAAGCTAAACCATCTATAATGAAAAAGAAAGGTAAATAAATATTTTTTGGCACTCATTATTAAAGTATTATTTAAAAAGTATAAGTGATGTATACATTAGTTAGCATGTTGATTTGATTTCAAACCAACATAAACTATCACAGAATGTGTAAACTATTGCTAAATTTTGGTAAACAAACAATATTTATAATTGACCAACAGTTTAACCAAGTGCTTGTGAATTCTAAAATTCTCAAAATAGATTGTTTTTAAGTTTATAGATGTCCTTATTATATGAATTAACAATAATTATATGAATTAATTAACAATACTAAGTTTTAAAGTGTTGTAAAAATTGTGCTTTTTTATTTCATTTATTAATTTCTGTGATTAATAACCCAGGATGTTAATTTTTAGATTAAAATTGCTTGAATATGTTATTCAAAATGCATTTATTACTTTTTCTTATGCATTTTTGTCGCTATTAATTTTCATTTTGAAACTGTGCCTTTTTAGCTTAGCTTAATGGCCAGTAAATCCAGGTTTTAAACAATTTTTAAAATAAGTAAGTGCACTTATTATTGGAAATTGTGAACAAACTAGTATTTATCAACAAATTACAGCAGTATTTTGATAATTCAAAAGAAAGTAATGAAGTTAATTTGTTCTTACATGCATTAGTGACTGTGGCTATAAAGATTTCAGAGATTTAAAAACAAATTAGTTGCACTCATTGTTTTTTTTCTTCATGTACACACAGTGCTTGTACAACATGCATTAGTGATTGCATTTTTAATTAATTTTGTGTATTTTATGGATTGTTGCACAGCAATTTTGCTGCAGCCTGAGTGTTTTGTTTTTGTTTTGTTTTCATGTGCTCTAAGTGCTATACATGCAGTAGTTGGACTGCTTTAACGAGTTTTATTTTAGCGAGTGAGAGTTTTAGGCCCTTTTTTTTCTAATATAAACGTTATTGTTTTAATGTATTTGTTTCACAATATTGTCACTGGATTTTTTTAGTTCAGGTATCACTCATTTCTTCCAGATATTGGGAATCTGCATGTTACCGCATAGTTTGCTGCATCTGTTAATTTTTGTTGTTTGTTTTCATATGGGCATAGTGCTCATACATTTGTTATTGACTGCGGCTTTGAGAAATTTCATGTGTTTTAGAGACCATTGCATAAGTTTGCTGCATCCAGTAATTTGACATGCACCCAGCTCTCATTATCCATTAGTGACTGTAGCTTTAACATGTTTCATGCATCCTATTATTTCATTAATAATTTCGAAATTCCATGTTTATATTTTAAAATGTTATTTAGCAGTTGCCACGGAGGTACTACAGCGCATCATTGTAGTCTGCATTAGACGCTGTTCAAAATAGAATTTTTTTTTTCTTTTTTTCTTCCTAAGAGTCTGATGATTTAAATCCAAGCGTGAAAAATTTTTTCTCAGATCACAAACCAAATACAAAAGTATTGTAATAGTTAATATTACGTTATAGAAATCAATAATCAAAATATAAAAGCATTAGCTTTACAGCTTAGAACATAGCGTTATTAATAAACTGCATTTATAAATTGGACATCTAAAATGGAAAATCTTAATATATTTTTATAATGTTAGAATTTACAAGCAATAAAAGTTGGGTAAGCAAATAATTCTTAACCAAATATTAATGATAACATTGGTTTAAAAAGAAATAACTTATACTTCTATGCTTTAATAATGAGTTTCATAAAATATAAATTTACCCCCTTTTTTTTTCTATAGATGTTTTAATTTCATATTCATTGTCTCGAAATTGAAGTATTTCTTTCTAACATTCTTTTACAAAAATGTTTGATAATTAACGCTTTTTTTATTAAAAAAAAAAAAAAAAGGCCTTGTTTCTACTAATGAACACAAAATCCTCAAATAACTTTGAATCCATTATTTAAATAAATTGCATAACATACCTAAGAAGAAAACAAGATTAAATTTAATACAAGAAATTAAAAATTTTTAATTCAAATAATGTAAAGTTACTAACACACTAACAAATAAATATTTTAAAATACTAACAGCTAATAATGGGCGATAAATAATTACATTTTTTAGTTTTGTCATTTCTAAAATGTAATTGTTTAAATTCTATTTGAGTTGAACCTCATCCAAACCCTAAGAAATATTCTATCAAACCTTAATTCAATCTGGAAAAAAAAAAAAAAAAAAAAAAAAAAAAAAAATCTGACAATACACATTGACAAGCATAGTTGTATAATATAGACGCACACCATGTGCAGAAAATTTTATGAAGAAACAATTTTTATTTATTTATTTCGACAAAGAATTGCATTAAAAAAAAAAAAGTGTATCTCAACAAAGAATCATGTAAAAAACCCCAACATTTCGAGAAAATACCACACGAAAAACATGAATTTCGTCCAAAGACCGCAAAAAAAAAAAAAAAAAAAAAAAAAAAAATTCAATCCATGAATCGCATAAAAAATACAAATTCCATGAATCGCTAAAAAAAGAAAGCAAATTGCATAAAAAATGGGAATTATGTCCGCAAATTGCTTAAAATGTGAATTACGTCCATGAATCATGTAAAAAAGCGAGAATTATATTCATAAATTGTATGAAAAACGCAAATTACGTCTATGAATCGTGTAGTAAAACATGAATTATGTTCATAAATCGCTCAAAAAACACTAATTTTGGTGGCAGAAATCTGAAACGGAAATTACCTCTATAAAACGCATAAAAATAGCGACTTGCATTCATGAATTGCATAAAAAATGCAAATTACATCCATGAATTGCATAAAAACGTGAATTGCATTCATAAATCACTCAAAAAATGCGAATCACTTCCATGAATTGTACAAAAAAACACGAATAACGTTCAGAAATTGCAAAAAATGCGAATTACGTCCAAGAATTGGTTAAAAAAAGCGAATTACATTCATAAATCCTATAAAAACACAAATAATGTCAATAAATCGATCAAAAAACACAAATAGAAAGCTCAAAAGATGCAAATTAGATCTATGAATCGCATAAGTATAGCAAATTACGTCCATAAATCATGTAAAATGTAAATTACATTCATTAATCGCATAAAAATCTCGAATTATGTCCATGAATCACTCAAAAAAGGCGAATTGCATAAAAAACATGAATTGGGTTCACAAATCGCTCAAAACGTGAATTACGTCCATGAATTGTTTAAAAAAGTGAGAATTACGTTCAGAAATTGTATGAAAAACACAAATTATGTCTATGAATCGTGTAGTAAAACGGGAATTATGTTCATAAATCGCTCAAAAAACACAAATTTTGGCAGCAGAAAGCTGAAACGCAAATTACATTCATAAATCACTCAAAAAATGCAACTCGCTTCCATGAATCGTGCAAAAAAATACTAATAACATTCATAAATTACAAAAAATGCGAATTAGGTCCAGCAATTGGTAAAAAAAGTGAATTACATTCATAAATCCTATAAAAACACAAATAACGTCAATAAATCGATCAAAAAACGCAAATTTCGTCGAGAGAAAGCTTAAATGAAAATTATGTCTACAAATCGCATAAATATAGCAAATTACACCCATAAATCATGTAAAATGTAAATTACATTCATTAATCGCATAAAAATCGCAAATTATGTCCATGAATCTCATAAAAAACGCGAATTGGGTCCACAAATCGCTCAAAACGTGAATTACGTCCATGAATTGTTTAAAAAACTGAGAATTACGTTCAGAAATTGTATGAAAAACACAAATTATGCCTATGAATTGTGTAGTAAAATGGGAATTGTGTTCATAAATCACTCAAAAAACACGAATTTTGGCAGCAGAAAGCTGAAACCCAAATTACGTCTATAAATCGCATAAAAATAGCGAAGAGTGTTTTGCATTCATGAATCGCTCAAAAAACACAAATTACGTCCATGAAACGCATAAAAACGTGAATTACATTCATAAATCACTCAAAAAATGCTAATCACTTCCATGAATCATGCAAAAAAACACTAAGAACGTTCATAAATTACAAAAAATGCGAATTACATCCAAGAATTGGTAAAAAAAAGCAAATTACATTCATAAATCCAATAAAAACACAAATAACGTCAATAAATCGATCAAAAAACGCAAATTTCATCGATAGAAAGCTCAAAAGATGCAAATTATGTAAATTTTAAATTACATTCATTAATCGCATAGAAATCATGAAATATGTCCATGAATCGCTCAAAAAATGCGAATTGCATAAAAAATGTGAATTATATCCACAAAACGTGAATTACATCCATGAATTGTCTAAAAAAGTGAGAATTATGTTCATAAATTGTATGAAAAATGCAAATTACGTCTATTATTTGTGTAGTAAAATGGGAATTATGTTCATAAATCGCTCAAAAAATACGAATTTTAGCAGCAGAAAGCTAAAATGCAAATCACGTCTATAAATCGCATAAAAATAGGGAATAGCATTTTGCATTCATGATTTGCATAAAAAACGCGAATTACATCTATGAATCGCTCAAAAAATACAAATTACATTCATGAATTGTATAAAAATGTGAATTATGTTCATAAATCACTCAAAAAATGTGAATCACTTCCATGCATCGTGCAAAAAAACATGAATAACATTCATAAATTGCAAAAAGTTGTGTAAAAGTGTTACGTCCAAGAGTTGTGTGAAAAAAGCGAATTACATTCATAAATCCTATAAAAACACAAATAACGTCAATAAATTGATCAAAAAACACAAATTTCGTCGACAGAAAGCTGAAAAAACATAAATTATGTCTATGAATTGCATAAAAATAGCAAATTATGTCCATAAATCATGTAAAATGTAAATTACATTCATTAATCACATAAAAATTGCGAATTATGTCCATAAATTGCTCAAAAATGCAAGTTACATTCATAAATCGCATAAAAAACACTAATGATGACCATGAATTGCGCAAAAAATGCGAATTACACCCAACATTAAATTAATTTGCAGAAAGTTTTTGGTTTTATACAAGTCTGCCAACAAGAACCTACAAGTTATCCTGAAACCCATTCTAAACCAACAAAAATTTAATGGAAAGATAAATTTGTCCAAGATAGACAAAATAATTTCCATTGACATACATTGACCAGAATCGAAAAATTCCTATTGAAATCTATCCTATACACTCCAAAACCAGAAAGAAAAAAATCCCTCCAAGAGTAACTCAATCTATCTGCTGCAAAATAAAAAACATTGAAATGCAACTGAACAAGAACCTGAAAATTACATTTGAAATCAAACCGAAACCAGATTCAACCCCCCCCCCCCAAAAAAAAAAAAAAAAAAAAAAAAATCCAACCATATCTCGATTTGGGAAAGAAAACTTAATTTCCATAGATACGCGTGGTCAGAAATCTGGAAATTCCAATTAGTCTATGGGTTAGCAAACCTTAATTCAATCTGAAAAAAAAAAAAAAAAAAAAAAAAAATCTGACAAGCAGAGTTGTATAATATAGACGCACGCCATGTGCAGAAAATTTTATGAAGAAAGAATTTTTATTTATTTATTTCGACAAATTGCGTAAAAAAAAAGTATCTCAACAAAGAATCATGTAAAAAAACCCAACATTTCGTCAAAATACCACGTGAAAAACGTGAATTTCGTCCAAAGACCACAATAAAAACATTAATTAAATCCATGAATCGCATAAAAAATACAAATTCCATGCATGAATCGCATAAAAAATGTGAATTAAATGCATGAATCGCATAAAAAATGTGAACTACATCCATGAATCGCTAAAAAAAAAAGCAAATTGCATAAAAAATGGGAATTACGTCCACAAATTGTTTAAAATGTGAATTACGTCCATGAATCATGTAAAAAAGCAAGCATTATATTCATAAATTGTATGAAAAACGCAAATTACGTCTATGAATCATGTAGTAAAACATGAATTATGTTCATAAATTGCTCAAAAAACACGAATTTTGGCAGCAGAAATCTGAAACGGAAATTACCTCTATAAAACGCATAAAAATACCGAATTGCATAAAAAATGTGAATTACGTTCATGAATCGCTCAAAAAACGCAAATTACATCCATGAATTGCATAAAAATGTGAATTACGTTCATAAATCACTCAAAAAATGCGAATCACTTCCATGAATTGTGCAAAAAACACGAATAATGTTCATAAATTGCAAAAAATGCAAATTACGTCCCAGAATTGGTAAAAAAAAGCGAATTACATTCATAAATCCTATAAAAACACAAATAATGTCAATAAATCGATCAAAAAACACAAATAGAAAGCTCAAAAGATGCAAATTAGGTCTATGAATCGCATAAGTATAGCAAATTACGTCCATAAATCATGTAAAATGTAAATTACATTCATTAATCGCATAAAAATCTCGAATTATGTCCATGAATCACTCAAAAAAGGCGAATTGCATAAAAAACGTAAATTGGGTCCACAAATTGCTCAAAACGGGAATTACGTCCATGAATTGTTTAAAAAAGTGAGAATTACGTTCAGAAATTGTATGAAAAACACAAATTATGTCTATGAATCGTGTAGTAAATCGGGAATTATGTTCATAAATCGCTCAAAAAACACGAATTTTGGCAGCAGAAAGCTGAAACGCAAATTACGTTCATAAATCACTCATAAAATGCAAATCACTTCCATGAATCATGCAAAAAAATACTAATGACATTCATAAATTACAAAAAATGCGAATTAAGTCCAACAATTGGTAAAAAAAGCGAATTACATTCATAAATCCTATAAAAACACAAATAACATCAATAAATCGATCAAAAACATAAATTTCGTTGACAGAAAGCTCAAAAAATGCAAATTATGTCTACGAATTGCATAAATATAGCAAATTACATCTATGAATCATGTAAAATGTAAATTACATTCATTAATCGCATAAAAATCGTGAATTATGTCCATGAATCGCATAGAAAACGCAAATTGGGTCCACAAATCGTCAAAACGTGAATTACGTCCATGAATTGTTTTAAAAAGTGAGAACTACGTTCAGAAATTGTATGAGAAACACAAATTATGTCTATGAATCGTGTAGTAAAACGGAAATTATGTTCATAAATCGCTCAAAAAACACTAATTTTGGCAGCAGAAAGCTGAAACGCAAATTACATCTATAAATCGCATAAAAATAGCAAATAATGTTTTGCATTCATGAATTGCATAAAAAACGCAAATTACATTCATGAATCGCTCAAAAAACACAAATTACATCCATGAAACGCATAAAAACGTGAATTACATTCATAAATCGCTCAAAAAATGCAAATCACTTCCATGAATCATGCAAAAAAACACTAATAACGTTCATAAATTACAAAAAATGCAAATTACGTCCAAGAATTGGTAAAAAAAGCAAATTACATTCATAAATCCTATAAAAACATAACGTCAATAAATCGATTAAAAAAACACAAATTTCATCAACAGAAAGCTGAAAAAACGCAAATTATGTCTATGAATTGCATAAAAATAGCAAATTACGTCCATAAATCATGTAAAATGTAAATTACATTCATTAATCGCATAAAAATTGCGAATTATGTCCATAAATTGCTTAAAAATGCAAATTACATTCATAAATCGCATAAAAAACACGAATGATGACCATGAATTGCGCAAAAAATGCGAATTACACCCAACATTAAATTAATTTGCAGAAAGTTTTTGGTTTTATACAAGTGTGCCAACAAGAACCTACAAGTTTTCCTGAAACCCATTCTAAACCAACAAAAATTTAATGGAAAGATAAATTTGTCCAAGAAAGACAAAATAATTTCCATTGACATACACTGACCAGAATCAAAAAATTCCTATTGAAATCTATCCTATACAATCCAAAACCAGAAAGAAAAAATCCCTCCAAGAGTAACTCAATCTATCTGCTGCAAAATAAAATACATTGAAATGCGACTGAACAAGAACCTGAAAATTACATTTGAAGTCAAACCGAAACCAGATTCAACCCCCCCCCCCCCAAAAAAAAAAAAAATTATCCGACCATATCTCGATTTGGGAAAGAAAACTTAATTTCCATAGATATGCGTGATCAGAAATCTGGAAATTACAATTAGTCTATCTTAAATCTAATCTGAACCTGAAAAAGGAAATTCCATATAACCGGAGCCCAGTATCTATACAGGACAAAATATTTTCCATTAAAGCGCAACCTGACCAGAACTTGAAAATTCCATTTGAATTGAACCTGATTGAAACCTGAAAAAAATTTCCATCGAACCTTAACCTAATCCGAAAAAGAGAAAATTATTTCTGCCGATACACATTGACAAGAGTCTGAAAGTTAACATGAAACCTAATCCAAACCCGAAAAGGAAAAAACAATGGAAACACAAGTCTGTCCAAGAAAGACCAAATAATTTCTGTCCACATACACCGACAAGAATTTCAATTGAAATCTATCCTAAACCCAGTTCAAACACTACCCCCCCCCCAAAAAAAAAAAAAAAAAATCCAATTGTAACCCAATTTATCTGCGACAAAATAATATACTTGAAATGCAACTCAACAAGAACCTGAAAATTCCATTTGAAGTCAATCTGAAACCAGATTCAATCCCCCCCCCCCCAAAAAAAAAAAAAAAAATTTAATCAAATCAAGATTTTAGAAAAAAAAGGAACAATTTATGTCGATATGTATTGACCAGATCATGGAAATTCCAATAGAAGTCTATCTCAAACCCGATCTGAATAACCTGAAACTCAATCCAATCCCTCCCCCCCCCCCAAAAAAAAGTAAAATAAAAAAATTAGGAAATAAAAATCTGTTCAAGAAAGACAAAATAATTTCCGTCCCCATCCACTGACCAGAATTGAAAACTAGTACTTGAAATGCAACTCGGCAAGAACCTGAAAATTCCAATTCAAGTCAAACTGAATCAAGATTCAAACCCGAAAAAAAAAAAATTAACCAAATCAAGATTTTTAGAAAAAAAAATTATGTAAATAGGTACAGACTAGAGCATGGAAATTTTAATAAAATCTTAAACCCGATACAAACTCTCCCCCCCCCCCCTTACATAACTAACAAGAAGCCTTGATGACCCCACAAAACATAACTAACAGGAACGAAGAGTCATGCATACTGCATCGATTATGATGCATTTTCTGACTCATTCTGAATATTGTAAACTTATTGTCATTCATGTACAATAATTTTACCATTCTGTGCAAAAAAACAAAGCATAATTAACGAGAGTAAAAAATTTTCCATTAAACATATTTATGTACTTTCCATTTTATTCTGAATGCTTTAAACCTATCAGTTTCATCTTTGTACAGTAATCTTCCCATCCAAATCTCCCCCCCCCCCCTGTTAGTTTATATATGTTTTGTGCAAACAGCAAAACATAAATAAACTAACAAGAATGAAAAGTTACACATACAGTATAGATTATGAAACACTTTCCAACACATTTTCATTATTGTAAGCCTATCATTTTAATCCATTTGCAGTAATTTTACCACTCTATATAAAGAACAAATCATAATTAACAAGAAAGAAAAACCTGTGTGCAACATAGATTATGAAACACTTTCCAGCATATTCTGAATATTGTAACGGATATAGTCTTAATCAATCTGCAATATTACCAACCTATACAAAGGTTGAAACATAATTAACAAGAATCATGCACGCAGCATAGATTATGAAATACTTTCCAGCACATTCTGAATATTGTATTCCTGATCATTATCCATCTGCAGTATATGTATCATCATGTGTAAAGAATAAACATAGTTAACTAGAATGAGAAATGATACATACAGCATAGATTATGAAATCCTTTCTTAGAAATACAGTGCTGAATGTACATTACTTTCTTATCTTATACTAACGTACTTTACTACAGAGTTGTTTTTAACGAAATCAAGAAGCACAGCATATATTAATAATAAAATATGAAATATCTTTTTTTAAGTGGGTGGGGGAGGGGTAATTAAAGGTGATCAGAAATCATGAATATGAATTCTTTACATTAGTCTTTAATTTTTTGTTTTTATCTTTTTATTATTAACCTAAAAAAAGCACTGATATCAGTACAAAAAACCCTGAACGGGTTAAAAGCTTGTGACGCAGCACTTTATCTTATATATCTAAGAATTTTAAATTTGGGACTTAAAACTAATGATATCAAAATTTATGTGACGCTATGCTATTAATTAATATATACATATATTAAAATTTAATTCATTAAGGTTTTATCAATTACATCTTTCATAAATTCAAAATATGAATCTTAAAAGATATGATATCAAAATTTAAGTGACGCCTTGACGAGGCTTTAAACAATGTTTTAAAATTCCATTTATTTATTTATTGTCTAAATACATTTTCATATCTAAACAATACTTTTCATTTTCCAATACACTGTTAAATACATCACTTTCACTGAATATATATAATGCACTGAAATGTATTTATTTGAATAAATAGATTTATCTTTTGGGCTACGCTATCCAAAATCAAAAATAACGTTTGAATAAATATTTTTTGCGTCATTGTATCCAAAGTAAGTTAAACAGATGCAAATAGATACAATGACGCAAAAAATATGTATTCAAATGTTATTTTTGATTTTGGATAGCGTAGCCCAAAAGATAAATCTATTTATTCAAATAAATACATTTCAGTGCATTATATATATTCAGTGAAAGTGATGTATTTAACAGTGTATTGGAAAATGAAAAGTATTGTTTAGATATGAAAATGTATTTAGACAATAAATAAATAAATGGAATTTTAAAACATTGTTTAAAGCCTCGTCAAGGCGTCACTTAAATTTTGATATCATATCTTTTAAGATTCATATTTTGAATTTATGAAAGATGTAATTGATAAAACCTTAATGAATTAAATTTTAATATATGTATATATTAATTAATAGCATAGCGTCACATAAATTTTGATATCATTAGTTTTAAGTCCCAAATTTAAAATTCTTAGATATATAAGATAAAGTGCTGCGTCACAAGCTTTTAACCCGTTCAGGGTTTTTTGTACTGATAAACATTACACATAACAGAACTAAAACTTTTGAGGTTTATTGAGGCAGTGGGGAAGAATTTTGAAAAATGCGTTTGTTTATTAAAAAAGGAGGATGGTTTTTTGCTCTTCATTAAGTGAAATAGTTTAATTTAGTTTTATAAATATTTTAAATTTATTATGTTTTTAAATCGATAGCACGCTATTTGAATATTTTTTCTTTATTATTTCCTAAGAAACTGAAAGATTTTCTCATTTAATCAAATCAAAAAGTATACACTTAAATATAAATAAATAAATAAATAAAGTTACTATTTTTTCTAGGAAACTGAATTTTTTTTATCTTTTTATGTAACTGTAACAGCAAAAATTCATGTAATCGCTTCTGTTATATGAATTTTTGCTATTTTTGTACATAAAAATTTCTTGGAATTGTAGTATCCTATAAAAAGTTTAGTAACTTTATATATTTCTTTTCCTTTTTTTTCTTTTATATCATATTTTTTTTACAGTGTGCAGTAAAGTCATACAGAAATGGTTGATGAATTTTTGAAATATGAACATATATATGAACACCCAATATACACTGGTGTCCAAAAGTTAAGCATAATTGGTAATTAAGTAATTATTTTTAAGTAATGAAAAAAACATGAATCGGAATGTGCTGAAACTCCAGGTGTGTAAACAAAATAGTACGCGTCACATATTTTCGCGAAGAGTTTTCCCCGAAATCGAACAGGGGACCGTCAACAAATTGAAAAAGAACGAAGATCTTTTGGATAACCCTGTCAGAACTAATGTAGCAAAAGCGTTCAAACTGCACAATATGATTAATTGGCTTATTGTAATGTACTGTGTTAATTTTTACAAGGATAGCATGTATACTCGTAGAGAAATTAAGGTTTTTATAAAAACAGTCCTAAATTTTTCCAAGTTTTTTGCTTATAATTTGCAGAGTTCTTATTATAAAATAATGTTCTTTTCTGAAAATATGACAAACATCATTGTACACAATACCCTGTCATCAGAATTTAAAAATAATAAAAATTTTATGAAAAATGAGCATGTTTAGTAAATAATTTTTCATTGCGCATGCGTCAACGATATCAAAATGTCATTTGCATATTGTGTTAGCTAAATGTATAGAGCAACTTCTGTAAAAGTTTCAAAAACATAGCTTGAAAATTCTGAAAATGGGAGCCTATAGAATCAACTCAAAATCCTTTATTCCTTAAATGAAGCAAAAAGATGAGGGGCTGTATCCATATTCCATTGTTTAGTGCCTACACAATATTGCACGTACAACTATATTTAGGTAAAACCCCTGATTTTTTTGCTTCCTTTAGGAATAACGGATTTTGAGTTGATTCTATAGGCTCCCATTTTCAGAATTTTCAAGCTATGTTTTTGAAACTTTTGCAGAAGTTGCTCTATACATTTAGCTAACACAATATGCAAATGACATTTTGATATCGTTGACGCATGCGCAATGAAAAATTATTTACTAAACATACTCATTTTTCATACAATTTTTATTATTTTTAAATTCTGATGACAGGGTATTGTGTACAATGATGTTTGTCATATTTTCAGAAAAGAACATTATTTTATAATAAGAACTCTGCAAATTATAAGCAAAAAACTTGGAAAAATTTAGGACTGTTTTTATAAAAACTTTAATTTCTCTACGAGTATACATGCTATATTTGTAAAAATTAACACAGTACATTACAATAAGCCAATTAATCATAATGTGCAGTTTGAACGCTTTTGCTACATTAGTTTTGACAGGGTTATCCAAAAGATATTCGTTCTTTTTCAATTTGTTGACGATCCCCTGTTCGATTTTGGGGAAAACTCTTCGCGAAAATATGTGACGCGTACTATTTTGTTTACACACCTGGAGTTTCAGCACATTCCGATTCATATTTCTTTCATTACTTAAAAATAATTACTTAATTACCAATTATGCTTAACTTTTGGACACCAGTGTATATAAATATCGTTTCTTTGATTTTATTAAGTGGGCTGAGAACTCTTAAAATCGACAAATATATATATACATAAAGACCATTTTTAACATTTATTGATAAGATTTAGAATAATGATGCTTAAATTGTGGGTCGCGATAAATTTTTTATCGGTTGCAAAATTGAATAGAATTTATTTAAGCTCAAATTGATAAAGGAATTAATCCTCAAAAATCAACTATATTGACGATTAAAACGTCAACTATCAATCAAGGAGACATGGTAATATTTTCTGGAAAATGTGGGGTCGGGAACGAAAATAGCTTGTGGACCACTGTTTTAGAAAAGCATTTTTTATTGAATAAAATATATAACAACTTTCTTTTATCTCGTGGATTTAAAAAAAATGAAAGGTGCAGAATCAGCACTTATAATGTCAATGTCCAAAATGTCAGACATTTGACGAGCAAAAAATTCGTATAACAGATCCCGCGCATGATTGCAAAATAAATATTTCAAGTAAATTGAAAATTATAATGCCTATATTTACCATGTGTCCCATAAATAAAGCCACCATTATTTTCTGTCGTAATCGGAGGCGAAACAAAACTAAGAGAACGAAACATATATATTAATCCGGGAGAATGCGTGCATATCCAGGGTATGAATGGTTTAAACTTTTTCACCAATAAAATCAAATTATAATAGTCACTTTATTTAGACGGAGACAATTCTTACAAATTTCGCGATAAAATAAGTTGAAGATTACTTTAAAAAAATTAGTGATTACAAATGTAAAATCCATACGCACTCCAGGTCTTTTAGGCCCTGCGCGCGTCCTCCCGGGGTAAGAAAGACTGTATATAAGTGCATATTTACAAGGAATAACTCACTCGCTGCCCCACTAGATCAGGAAAAAAATAAATGCATAAAAAAGAGTGAGGGAAGTGTCCCGCTGAAATAAAACTGCTACTGTTAATAGCAATCATATCCTCCATGCTTATATATGACTTGGAATATACAATTTGGCATACCATTTACCAATCGATGGAGGTCATTAGCATCAGTATGATCCCAGGCCTCAATGATGGCGACCATCAGTTCTGTCACAGACTTGAACTGTCTGTCATTGGCATTTAAAGTTCTACTGGGGATATTCCACATATTTTCATGGGGGTTAAGATGAAGGTACATTCGTAAGAGGATTTTGCTAAGTATATGGAGGCGTTTTCCAGTTAAAAAATCTAGCTTAGCCCATCAATTCTCTCTTCAATTGGCAATAAATGCATTTCTAGCAAATCTTGGTGATTGGTAATCTACATGTGGTCTGAGGGAAGAGCCAGGTTAAGTTTATATTAATAAGCTTCCATCGAGCTGGCTTTTAGAAAAAAAAATCCTGTCTTTTCCTCATGTCATTCCAATAGAAGACAAGACAGTCTGAGCCATCCAAACTAATTTTTTTCGTACTCTGGGAATATAACAAGATAACACTGGTCCTTCCAGGTTTGGTGATATTTGGCCCCATCGACTCTGATTCGTTTGCGGATAGCTTTCAACATGAGCAGGCTCAACAATTATAGATGGAAGTTTATTAAGTGTTTGGAGGCTTCGACTATGGTGGTAAACTTAACTCTTTCCGGTGCAGTGTGTCTGGTCTGGACACACCTAATTTTAATTCCAAACTTGCAACTGGCACCAATAATATTTTAATAAAAACTTGTTTTAAGAATATAAGCTTTAATTAAGAAGCTCTTGGTTTCTTAAAAAGTCGTTTATAAACCCCGGTGTCAGTCAATAATTTCTCATTTTGCTAACAGAATTTGTCGTCGCTGGAAAGGGTTAACCTGGCTCTTCCCTCAGACTGTATATAGGCTACCAATTACTCAGAATTGCTAAAAACCCATTTATTGTGAAATGATGAGAGAATTGCTGAGCTAAGTTGGATTTTTCAGCAGAAAAACGTCTCCATAACATTTGTAAAATCCTCTTAGGACTGGCTTTTCGATAGTTATGCACATGTTATGGAATGGCCTGCGTTGTACCTCCATCTCAATCCCCCAAGAAAATGCGTGGAACATCCCCAGAATAACTTTAAATGCCAATGGCAGACAATTGAAGTCTGGCAGAGCAGAAGACCGCCATCATTGAGGCCTTGGATAATATTAATGCTGATGTCTTCCAGGGATTGATAAATGGTATGACACATCGTATATTCCATATCATATCTTAGTATGGCAGATATCATTGTTATTATACTATTATTTTAACACAATCAAACTGATTGGTAAAGTTATCATACGATCTGAATATTTCCAACTGAGCGAAAAATTGGTCAGGCTGGGAATCGAACCCGGATACTTGGCTTACAAGGCCAATGCTTTATCTGTTAAGCTAAGTGGGCGACAGCTGGCTGGCATTTTTCGCTCAGATAACCTTATTGGTCTTAACATCTGGTATGTCATTTAGACAGCTCGACAGAATAGACCGCAGGTACTTTAACTCCATATAACGATGATACATAGATATAATATTATTTTAACACAATCAAACTGATTGATAAATTTATCATACGAATTGAATTCAATTTATTCAGTTATTAGTTACTGGTGTCCAGAACATTTGGATCACCCATTTACGCTGGACACTAGTAGCCAGTGAAAATCACCTCTTGAGTGCAAAGAATGAAGTGCTTTAATAAAAGTACCACTGCCTCTGAAAAGGTTAAATCATGCTTGTAAATATTACCTAAAAATATTTCACTCGCAAGAAAAAAATTATATAACGCAAAAATATTTATCAGTGGATTTAATAAAATTTCAATTACACAACTCTACCTGGAAATATTTAAACTGTCTGAGAGAAATATTTTATGAACATACGAAGCATAAACTATCATTAAAGCTTTAGCTTTTATAATGTATTCTGATTACAAAACTAAATGAGCTGCTCGACAGACGTTAAGTAGCACTAGTTTCCAAAAAAATCGATAACGCCCATTCACGTGCGACTGACGGAAGTCTAATTGATAGGCTATAACTTACAGCTGCATTTAGTCTCATTACATCAGTGAAAAATGGAAAAGGAGATGCGTTTAAAAGTTTTGAATGTAAATAGAATCTTAGATTTAAAAAAAAAATAGAAATGGGAAAAGGATCTTTTGTATGAAAAAAATGGAAGAATAGAAATAAAGGTATATGCGCATCTAATGTGAAAATGAATACGAAAGATTAAAGTAATTAAGGTGTTTAAAATTATTTATTAATTATTGTTATTATCATTATTTTTTTTATATATGGCTACTTTCAGTATTTCTTCTTTTTTGGTCTTTTTAAAAAGCTTCAATATTTTCTATGTATATATATCTGTTTTTTTTGTGATTAAACTTCTATTTTTTATGAATATTTGGAAGTAATTATTTCCTTAAAAATCTCATGATAACCGAAGTTACGGTTTTTAGAAAACTATACAGGCTTGATAACTTAAGCGGCATTTTTGTAACTTTGAACTCCCTTTTCTCCAAATGACGTGTTTGGATTTTTTGGTGTTTTCATAAATGTACCACCGAACCTGAAATGGTTAAATCATGTTTTGAAATAGTATTTAAAAGTGTTTTACTCGCAAAAAATCATTTCATAACGCCAAAACATTTAACAGGGCATTTAAGAAAATTTCACTTATACCATTCTCCATTTAAATACTTAAACTGTCTGTGAGAGACAGAGCCTGATTACTAACGGGGCACTCTCTCCCCAGTAAAATTACATAGAAATTTTCGCCTTGTTTAAACGCCCTTTTCAGTCAAAATTACTATCATGAATAAGGAAAAAATTTCTATTTATTTTTTCTGGTGGGAGAGTGCCCCGTTGATAATCAGGCCCTGGTGAGAGATATTTTATGACCGTAGGAGGCATAAACTATCATTAAAACTTTGCCTTTATAATCTATTCAGTTTACAAAATGAATTAACTGCTGGACAGACGTTAAGTAGCACTAGTTTAGAAAAAAAAAATCGATAACGCCCATTCACGTGCGACTGACGGAAATCTAATTGATAGGCTATAAGTTACAGCTGCTTTTAGTCTCATTACATGAGTGAAAAATGGAAACGGAGATGCATTTAAAAGTTTTGAATGTAGATAGACTTTTAGATAAAAAAAATAGAAATGTGAAAATGATCTTTTTCATGAAAAAAAAAAATGGAAGAATAGAAATGAAGATATATGTGCATCTTATGTGACAGTTAATGAAAAAATTCAAGTAATTAGGATGTATAAAATTGTTTACTAATTATTGTTATTATTAATAATAATAATAATATTATTATTATTATTTTACATAGTATAACTTTCGGGATTTGTACTTTTTTTTAAGTTTCAAAGTTTTAATTTTTTTAGCAGTTAAACTTTTATATTTTATAAATATTTTGATGTAATTATTTCCTCAAGATTCTCATTATCATAAAAGTTATACTTTTAGAATTATACAGGCTCGATAGCTGAAGCGGCGTTTTTGCAACTTTGAAGTCATTTTTCTCCAAATGACGTTTTTGGACGTTTTGGTGTTTTCATAAATGTACCACTGCTCCTGAAAAGGTTAAATCATGCTTTTAAGTAGTATTTAAGAATACTTTTCTCGTAAGAAATCATTTCATAATGCCAAAAATATTAACAGTGAATTTAAGTAGATTTCATTTGCACCACTCTGCACTGAAATACTCAAACTTTCAGAGATATATATTTTATGATCATACGAGGCATAAACTACCATTAAAGTTTAGCCTTTATAATGTATTCAGAGCACAAAACTAAATGAACTGCTCGACAGACGTTAATAAGCACTAGTTTCGAAAAAAAAAAATCGATAACGCCCATTCACGTGCGACTGACGGAAATCTAATTGATAGGCTATAAGTTAGAGCTGCTTTTAGTCTCATTACATCAGTGAAAAATGGAAAGAGATATGCTTTTAAAAGTTTTGAATGTGGACAGATTTTTAGATTTTTTTTTTTTAAATAAGAAATGTTAAAAGGATATTTCTCATGAAAAAATGGAAGAATAAAAATACAGACATATGCGCAATTAATGTGAATATTATTACGAAAGATTAAAGTAATTAGGATGCATAAAATTATTCATTGTCTATTGCTATTATAATTATGATTTGTCAACTTTTTGTTTCAGGACTTTTACTTTGATCCTCAGACTGTTTAGGGACGAGCGACTGGTATACGTGCTATTTAAGATTCTCAGAATCTTTGATTATTCTCACCAGTTATTTTTTATTGTAAAATTTTCTTAATTTAAGCAAAGCATTTTCGCGATTCGATTACAGAAATTTTTTTATATTGAAAAACCGATGGGGAAAGATTAAATATTAAGCAATAGACTTCCGTCGCGGAAGGGTTAAAATTTTTAATTTTAATAGTGGTTAAACTCGTATTGTTTATGAACATTTTGATGTAATTATTTCTTTAAAATTCTCATTAGAGCAGAAGTTACGGCATTTGGAGCAAACATTTACGAGGGACACTAGTGGTCAGTGAGAATCCACTCTCAAGTGTAAAGGTTTAAGTGTTTCATAAAAGTACCACCGTTCCTGAAAAGGTTAAATCATGCTTGTAAATATTACTTAAAAGTATTTTGCCATTTTATTACAGATTATGTGGCCATTAGATAAAGCAAAGAGAACTAGTTTAAAATACTGGTGTCCAGAACATTTGGATCACCCATTAATGCTGGACACTAATACCATAGCTGCCAAACCCGGAAAAATTTTATAGGAATTTTTGACATATTTAATCGGGAGAAACGGCGAAGTGTTAAATTTTTTTCATAATTTTTTTCCGTGCCAAAAAAGCGTAAGATGTTGGCAGCTATGCTAACAGTCATAGTCAGTGAGAATCACCTTTCAAGTGCAAAGTGTTTTCATAAAAGTACCACCGCCTCTGAAAAGGTTAACCCTTTCCGGCGCAGTCAAATTCTGCTCGTAAAATGAGAAATTGTTGACTGACACCTGAATTTACAAAAGACTTTTTTAGAAATTAAGAACTCCCTGATTTAAGCTGTCATTGTAAAAGTAAAATATTACTAAAACATTATTATTGGTGCCGTTTGTAAGTTTGGAATTAAAATTAGGTGTGTCGACACACTGCGCCGTAAAGGGTTAAATCATGCTTGTAAATATGTCTAAAAATATTTCACTCGCAAGAAATCATTACATTACGTCAAAAAATTTAACAGTGTATTTAAGAAAATTTTACTTACACCACTCTGCATTGAAATACTTAAAATGTTTGAGAGAGATATTTTATGACCACACGAGGCATAAACTATCATTAAAACTTTGCCTTTGTAATGTATTGAGATTACAAAACTAAATGAGCTGCTCGACAAGCGTTAAGTAGCACAAGTTTCTATATATATATATAAATATATATATATATATATATTAACGCCCATTCTTGTGCTACTGACGAAAATCTAATAGATAGGCTATAACTTACAGCTGCTTTTAGTCTCATTAAATCAGTGAAAATGGTAAAGTAAATGCGTTTAAAAGTTTTGAATGTAGATAGACTTTTAGATAAAAAAAAATAGAATTGTGAAAATGATCTTTTTCATGAGAAAATGGAAGAACAGAAATGAATATATATGCGCTATTAATGTGAATATTAATACGAATGATTAAAGCAATTAGGATGCATAAAACTATGTATTAATTAATTGTTATTATTATTATCATTTATCAAGCTGTTTATTTTGCAGAGGATTACTCTCAGGACTTTTAGCTTTTTGGTCTGAAGACTTTGTTAAAGAGCGACCGGTATATGTGCCAAGATTCTCAGAATCCTTCATCATTCTCACCAGTAATTTTTTATTGTAAAGTTTCCCTTATTGAATCAGAGCAAATTTTCTACACCGAAAAACCGATGGGGAAAAATTAAATAATAAGCAATAGGCATCCATCCCGAAAGGGTTGAAAATTTTAATTTTTTTAGTGGTAAAACACCAATATTTAGGAATATTTAGATGTAATTATTTCTTAAAAGTCATGCAAAATCCTATTCCGGTGGAGATGGGGGGGGGGGCGTGTCTCACATAAATCTCACATATTAGTTCAAACGGTAGTTTAAAAGAAGGCGTGGAATAACATTAAACGACAGAACTTTTCGGTAGACCTAATGTGTGAGATTTGTGCGAGACATGCCTCCCATCTCCGCTTGAATATGACTTTGTCTTTTTTTAAATATGATGCACCCTACGTAGAATGTTGAAATTGATACTTAATATACATCATATCTAACAGTATTTCATACAAAAATATTAAGGTGGTCACTCAGAAATTTCAATAGATTTTTAATTAAAATGTTCATTCAAAAACAAGAAAAATGTTAGTAAACTTGTTCTTTTGTTAAAAAAAATCTGAAAAAATTGCCAAACATTCGTATGGCGCTTTTATACATCCCTTATTTTTTCCGTTGAAATCCGCTTAGTAGTTTCGTCACTGTGCACTCTTTTCAGAAACAGGCATTTAGGTCATTAACCCCATGGTCTTGAAATACAAACTTGAAACTGTGGCAAAATAAATTTCTTTTTATTTGCTATCGATTCATGTAGGACTCGATGTGGTTGACTCAAGGGCATATTTTACTAAGAAACCCGGCTATACCCTTTCTATTGAATTTTTCCGGGCCAAAAAATCGGAAGAGTAGGCAACTATGCTTACATTGTCTGAGAGTGATATTTTATGACCAAACTAGTTCTCTTTGCCTTATCTAATGGCCACATAACCTGTCATAAACCCTAATAGTATGCATGGTCACAGAGACGTCACAGTGACGTCACTGTGAGTCACTTTGGTCACATCACGTCTGTGACCAAAATGCCACCACTCAGTGACGTCGCATTGTGACTGAGATGTGACTTTCTTAAAAATCTTTAGAAATTTATAAATATCCTTCAAAACATGTTATTTACTTTAAAAAACATGTTTCTGGCAATTTAAATATCGTCGCTTTTGTCACAGTTTCGTCACAATGTTAATGTCAAATTAGTCACAAATGACACATTTTTCACAAATTTGTCACATTGTGACCACTTTGTAAAACGTCACAAAAGAGCTCTAAAACGGCCATAACGACTTCACATTTTAGTCACTGTGACTTCACATTGACGTCACGTGACGTCACATCGACAATCGATGGTCACAAAGTCACAATGTGACAAAAATGTGGGAAATGGCAAAATATGTTGTGAGATATTAGCGGTATCCAAAGCCTTTGGCTTCCCGATTTACCGGGGACACCTGACAACACTAATGATGCGTGAGAGTCACGTCTGGTGGGCAAAGAGTTGATTTCAATTTCCAAATCTCACAATGGAACTAGAATGTTGTAAAATAAATTTCTGTTTTTTATGTACGATGAATTCCATAAAAACGTGTCATGTCTGTCACACAGCTAAAAATCGCTATGCTTATTGGCCACCGTGATTTTCGAAAAGTTACCTTCGCCCTATTCAACTGATCTCAACATCTCTGATAAAATAAGTCACATTTTCCGTTCTAAAATACTGGTAGCCAAAAACCGTTGTATGTGACAGACGACAAGTTTTCATGGATTTAGCCGTTCATGAAATATGTTTTTTCTTATCTATATTAATAAAAGAACAAAACGCTCTGTCTGTGTGTGTGTGTCTGCGATGGCTAGCAAAATCTACAGCATGTACGAGGCTCAAAAATTTTTTGAGAGTAGCCCCAAATCTTTCCTGATGCACCTGAGCTTCAGAATTTCGAAATTCTATTTATTAACTGAGTAATTAATTAAATTCCAAAGATCACTCTCATAAAAAATCGCCTTTCTTCTTCTTTTTTTCCCTTCATTTAGCTATGGTTGGTTGGTTGCATAAAATTTTCGCATAAATAATTAAAAAAGCTGGAACAGACCTTTAAAATTCATAGATTGGCAAACTGCCAGTTTAAATGATGATTTTTTATCACAGCGGTTGTAAACCATGGAGGAAAAAGATAGGTGGTGGTGAAGTAAACCGAAAAAAGTTTTGCAATATTAAACCATTTATCGCTCAAATTTTAATGTCCCAAACAAAAGCATGTGGAAGGGATTTTGTATTAATGAGACGAATTGAAAGAAATGAATTACAGCTGAAGCATATTTTACGAAGAAATAGTAATTTTTTAAAATGGTCTTTTTTCTATTATATTATTTATTTTAAAAAAATGTTTGCTTTTAAAATAATTGAAATTGATAAATTCGAAATAATTAAATGTCAAAATAAAATTAAATAAAATATTGAAAACATTTGATTTGAACTAAAAATTGTATTACTAAAAGTTTTCTTTTTTTTTCAGAACTTTTTAATACTTTATAACGTAGATGAAAAAAATGTTTATGATTTAACACAATATTAATAACTCTATGTCAATATATAAAATATATTTATAAAAACATTCTTTTAAAATCATGCGCGAAAACTTAAAAAAAAATTGTAAAAAATATTAGTGTATATTAACTTTTCAAGCAAAATCTTAAATGATGCTTCTATATTGATATTTCAAAGTGACGGCTAGGTTACATTTATGTTATATTTAAGTTACGGTAGGGTACTGTTAAGTCGCAGTTAGGTTACAGACAGATTATGGTTACGGTACAAAAGTTTACGGTTAGGAATATGTCCACAGAGTCAACATTATGCATGCTTCGATTAAAAATATACACTTTTGTTAAATGGCTCTGAAATTATAATAATACTAGCTGACCCGCCCGGCGTTGCCCGGGTCCGTATTAACAATATTAAACGAACTTGAAATTTGTATGATTTTATCATTAACTCGAAACATGCAGAAATGCATTGTCTGAAATACGTGGCCACTGACTGTGTGAAAAATCGGTTTAAAAAACAGCTAATGTTAAGCTCTAAAAATACTCAAAATGAGCGATGAGAAACGCGGGAGGGAATATGTATCCAACGACTGCGTGATTTTTGTGTTAAAGTGTTGATATTTATCAAAAATCACTGTTAAGTCATGTAACTAATTATTTTTTTTCACATAGAAATCCTAAGTGAAATATTTTGAATTTCAAACTAATTATATCACTCTTAAATCCGACTATACCATGAATGAAATCGATACTCGCTGGTAGCTAAAATGTTGGTATGTAGTATTATAATTTCAGAGCCATTTAACAAAAGTAAGTGTTATTTTTAATCAAATCATGCGTATTGTTCACTCTATGGATAAATTCCTACCCGTAAACTTTTGTACAGTAACCATAACCTGCCTGTAACCTAACTTTGACTTAACAGTACCTTATCGTAAATTAAATATAACATAAATGTAACCTACCCTTCACTTTATTGTAACATATCCTTATTCTAACCATAACATAAATGCAATTTAACTTTAACCTAACTTTAACTTAACCGTGACCTAACTGTAACCTAAAGGGAAATTAAATATAATCAAAGACTTACCGTAATGTAATTGCAACCTAAATGTTACCAAACCATATATTGGTTTCATGTCCATGGAAATTATTTTGTCTTGTTCGGATCTGGTTATGATTGATTCATTAGAACATTTTTGTCGGGTTCAGATTTCGTTCGGTTCAGATTTTAGGTTTTTTTTTTATATTGAGTTTTAATGTTCGGGTCGTATTCATGTCCATGGAAATTATTTTGCCTTGCTCGGATACAGTTATGGTTCTTTGGAATGTTTTTGTCGGGAACAGATTTGTTTCAATTCAGATTTCGGCTTTTTCTTCAAACTGAATTTTTGGGTTCGGTTTTTCTTGCGTGTTCAAGGAAAATATGCTTCCTTTTTCGAATAAGAACATGCTTCACTGGAATATTTTTTTCAAGTTCAGATTTGGTTCAGTTCAGATTTCGTGATTTTTTCAAAGAAATTTTTTAGGTTCAGATTCCGTTCATGTGAATGGAAATTTTTTGTCTTATTCAGATCCGGTTACGATTCTTTGGAATATTTTTTATCAGGCTCTGATTTGGTTCGATTCAAATTTCAGGTATTTTTTAAAATATAATTTTTAGGTTCGGATATCGTTCATTTCCACGGAAATTATTTTGTCATACTCGAATCCAGTTATGATTCTTTCGAATATTTTGGTCGAATTTAGATGTGGTTTGGGTCAAATTTCAGTTTTTTTCAAATCGATTTTTTTAGGTTCGAGTTGGGTTTATGTCCATAGAAATTATTTCGTCTTGCTTGTATTGGATTATAGTTCTTTGGAATATTTTTGTCAGGTCCAGATTTGGTTCAATTCAGATTTCGGGTATTTTCTTCAAATATAAGTTGATCATCAGTTGATTAAAAATAAACTGTTGGGTTCGGGTCTTTTTGCATGTTCACGGAAATAATTCTGTCTTGTTCGAATAAGGACATGTTTCACTGGAATATTTTTGCCAAGTTCAGATTTCGTTCAATTCGCGATTTTTTCAAAGAATTTTTTTGGATTCAGATTGTGTTCAGGTCCATGGTAATATTTTGTCTTGTTTGGATCCGGTTGCGTTTCTTTGAAATAGTTTTGTCAGATTCAGATTTGTTTCGATTCACATTTCAGGTATTTTTTGAATGGGAGTTTTAGGTTCGTATCGGGTTCATGTCCACAGAAATTATTTTGTGTTACTCGAATCCGGTTTTAGTTCTTTCGAATACTTTGGTCAGATTTAGATGTGGTTTGGGTCAAAGTTTAGGATTTTTCAAACGGAGTTTTTTAGGTTTGAGTCGGGTTTATGACCATGGAAAGTATTTTGTCTTGCTGGGATCGGGTTATAGTTTTCTGGAATATTTTTACCGGTTTCAGATTTCGTTCGAGTCATAGTTCGGGTTTTTTTCAAGAAAATATTTAGGTTCGGGTCAGGTTTCATACCCACGAAAATTATTTTTCCTTGTTTGAATCGAGTTATGCTTCACTTAAACATTTTTGCGGGATTCAGATTTGGTTCGGGTCAGTTAACAAATCCATAGTTTTTTCCAAAGAGAATTTTTAGGTCAGGGTCGGGTTTATACTCATGGAAATTTTGCGTATCACGGATCGGAGTGTAGTCTGTTTTTTTCTGGTTGGGATCGGGTTACGTTTAAATTAGTCTAATCATTAAGGTTGTAATCAGTTTTACTACTATTCTTTTTATGGTTATTTCTGATAAATAATGTACTTTGCTATTTGATAATTTATTATGGTGAATAAATCATTTGCGGATACAAACAATTGTACGCCAAACAGCTATTTTATTTTTGTTTTAAAAACAAATTAAAGCCATATTACAATTTTAAATTGAATAGAACACATTTAAATTTAATCAATGATTAAAAAAATAAACTCATAGAAAAGTGGTGTGTAATGTTTTTTACAGCAACACAGCTAATGACTCATACATTCTAATGTTCGAAATGCCAAAAATATGCGTAAAACCATATAGTAAAAATAAATTAATAGAGTGGCAGTATAATGTCTTGAATTGACGCAAAATATGTAACTCTAAAATCCGCTACATTAAGTCCAAATAAGCACCAACAAAACCATGTCTTTTGAAACTCCGATCAATTCAAACTGGTTTAAACCAGTATTTCTTAGTCTTTGTTTTTTACCTTTTAAACTGTTATTGAATAGATGACTAAAATTTCGTTTAAAAAAATAACGTTTTGTGCAATTATTGCCTGTAATACACGATCAGAATGCATGAAAGATACAATTAGATCAATCATAAGCAAGAATTATTTGATTATTTTTATCATATGACTTTGAAATATCATTATAGAAGCATCATTTAAGACTTTGCTTGAAAAATCAACATTCTTTCGTTAATGTCTTAAAATCGTCTGCACTCTGAAATCTAATTTTAGATTAATATTATTATTTAAGTGTTCATGCATGATTTTAAAAGAATCTTTTCATCAATACATGGCATGGAATTATTACTATGTTGTTAAATCATAAACATATTTCATCTACGTTATAAAGTATTAAAAATTTCTGAAAAAACAAAAGAGAAAACTTTTAGTAATACAATTTTTTACTTCAATTTTTTACTTCAAATCATATGTTTTCAATATTTTATTTATTTTGTTTTGACATTTAATTATTTTAATTTTCCAATTTCAATTATTTTAAAAGCAAATATTTATTTTAATAAATAATATAATTGAAAAAACTATTAAAAAATTACTATTTCTACGTAAAATATGCTTCAGCTGTAATTCATTTCTTCCAATCCGTCTTATTAATACAAAATTCCTTCCTCATGCTTTATTTTGAGACATTAAAATTTCAGCGATAAATGGTTTCATATTGCAAACCTTTTTTTCCGTTTACTTCGCGACCACCTATCTTTTTCCTCCATGGCGTACAGCAGCTGTAATAATAAAAAAAAATCCTTATTTAAACTGACAGTTTGCCAGTCTATGAATTTTAAAGGTCAATCCCAGTTTTTAAAATTATTTCTGCGAAAATTTTATGCAACCAACCAACCATAAGAGAATAAAAAGGAAAAACGCTAAAAAAAGCGATTTTTTATGAGAGTGAGGTTTGGAATTTAATTAATCACTCAGTTAATAAATAGAATTTTGAAATTCTGCGCGTCAGGTGCATCAGGAGAGATATTGGGCTACTCTCAGAAAAATTTTGAGCTTCGTACGTACCGTAGTTTTTGCTAACTATCGCAGACACACACACACACACACACACAGAGACAGAGCGATTTGTTATTTTATTAATATAGATATACCAATCTTTTATCATCGCGTATCGATTTCATTCACGGTATAGTCGGATTTATGAGTGATATAATTAATTTAAAATTCAAAATATCTCACTTGGGATTTCTATGCGAAAAAAATAATTAGTTACGTGATTTAACAGTGATTTTTACGGGTAAATATCAACACGTTAACACGAAACTAACGCAATCGTTGGATACATCTTCCCTCACGTGTTTCTCATTGCTCATTTTAAGTATTTTTAGAACTTAATATTAGTTGTTGTTTTTATAACCGATTTTTTACAAAGTCAGCTGCGACGTATTTCAGACAATGCATTTCTGCATGTTTCGAGTTAATGATAAAATCATGCAAATTTCAAGTTCGTTTAATATTGTTAATATGGGCCCGGGCAACGCCGGGCGGGTCAGCTAGTTTAGATATAAATTTCATCGTAATGTATGGTGCTTTCCATTCATTTCATCATTTTAGCAATGGAAGCTCTTTGCCCCGAAAAGAGTTAAGATTTATCACTTGCGTTGCTATTTTACAAACATAATACATTTCGGTTTACCGTATTTACTCGTGTATAACGCGCAAATTTTCGAAACAATTAAGACAAAAGTCGTAGGTGCGCGTTATACACATAATAATTTTTTACTGCTTAAAGTAATCACACGATATGCATATGAATTAAAAAATGCATTCAAAGAAGATATCAGAAACAGAAAAATCTTACTGAATAGAAGTATTGCTGCGTCTTTATTCCACTCCTTGCACTTTTTTTTTATAGAAAAACGTAAGTAACGTTATTTCAACATAATTAGCAATTCTTATTGCCGTCACTCACTATTATCCTCCGTCATCCGCTCCCTACCCGAAGTCTAAAAATGCAATTTCGTCTTCTTTTCTGGCCTAACGCAATGTTTGTTTCGACGTTCTTTACTTAATTTTTTTTTGGCCATTCATTTATTTACATATCAAATTTATGGTGCGCGTTATATGTGAGATTTTAAAGAATCATCATTTTTCCTTCTAAAGTAAGGGGTGCGCGGTATACACGAGTAAATACGGTATTATGTATGTGAAAAATAGTTTTTTCGTATTTAGACATAAATTTCTTCGTAAATTACGGTGCTTTTCATTTATTTCATCATTTTAGCGATGGAAATGCTTTTCCCGGATATAAATTTAAGAATTATCAATTACGTTGCTATACACGTCTGGTAAATACATATTAGTTCGATAAGTCTGAATATACCCCACTGCCCCCCTTCTGTAATTAAGAGAATTTTAATAGCAAATTACTCTTTATTTAACCTTTGGGGACGAGCGACACGTATACGTGCTGCAAAAAGGCTTAAGAAGCCTCGTTTATTCCCACCAGTAAAATTATACCGTAAAATTCAACTAATTTAATCAAGGTATTTTCTCGATTTAATAAGATACAAATTTTGCTTTTAAAATCCGGTGACAAAGCATTAAAAATTTCGTAAAATGCTCCCGTCGCAAAACAGTTAACTGATCAATATTTTCGAAAAAAAAAAATGTTCTATAACGTCTATTTTTTGTCAATGACTTTAACAGAATTTTTAATCTTTTGTCACCGGTTTTTCAAAACAGAATTTTTGCTTAATTGAATCAACAAAATACTCGGATTAAATAGTGCAAAATTTACAATGAAAATTTACTGGCGAGAATAATAAATCATGATTAGAATATGGATGCCCGCACATGGTACTAGTGTTGCCAGTGGGCTACTTTTTTAAAATTCAAATTTCCTGATTCGCGCCACTTTTTTGAAACGGCAAAATTCCGTTTGTTTTCGCCTTTATCAATATGTCATTAAATACTACGCATTTTACTATTTCAAAAAAGTGGTGCCAGTCAAGAATCTGAATTAAAAAAAAGTAGCCCATCTGGCAACACTGCATGGTACAGTCAAATTATGATTTCAAAAATACTTTGCCTGCATGACATGCGGACAAAGCAGAAAAGCTCCTAACTGAAGATAGGCTTTCTGAATTATAAAAATATTGTTAACCCTTCGCACTCCGCTGCCTCTTACACAAATTTTATTCGATTAGCACCGTTTTTAAAAAAGAACTTTCCTTGAAATATACAATTAAAAAAATTCTTTGATTAAAAAAGGAAAATTTGATTTTCCTTTATTACTGGTGCCAAAAAACAAATTTTGAAAGGAAAGATGATGTCTGAGCAGCGGAGACAACGGAATGCCAAGGGTTAATACAATAATCCCTTAACATTCGCGAGGTTTAGATTCCACGAATGAAAAAAATCGAGACCGTAAAGCTTTTCATTCTATATCTTATTCGAACCAATATTTTAAAAAAAGTTCATTTTGTATTATATTTTTCTTGCTAATGTTTTTAACGTGCATGAAAAAGATTTTTATTTTTAATCTCTTTATACCCCTGGGTTTGTTTATGTACTTTTTTTTATTTCAGTTATGGATTTTTGTTAACAGCCTGATAACTTAGAATGATTGACCAACGAAAAATTTAAAATTTATTTTTTGTACATAAAGTTTGATGATACATGTCGACTCAAAAAACGCATTTTCGACAAACTCTTCGAATATTTTTATTTTGTTTTAATTTTTGCAATGAAAAAACATTAAAAACATAATATATATACACAGGGTGTTTCTAAACTCATGGTACAAACTTTAAGGGGTGATAGTACACATCAAGACAAACAATATTAAACAGGAAACTAAGGGTCCCAAACGTCTTCCGAAGGAGATAAGCGCCATTAAAGTTTAGGCTCCAAAAATTCAAATGATTATAAAAAACAGAAAAATTGGTCGATTCGTTTGCGGTTTTCACTAAAACTATTCTTTATGTCAGTATTGTCTTGAAAATCTCTATAAATAAAAGGAATTCCGAGGATAATTAATTGAATAATTAATTGAGGCACAGGGGAAAGCAAATCTTGGCAATGCGCCAACTCGGTCCAGAGGAAGCAAATCTTGGCAATGCGCCAACTCGGTGCAGAGGAAGCAAATCTTGGCAATGCGCCAACTCGGTCCAGAGGAAGCAAATCTTGGCAATGCGCCAACTCGGTCCAGAGGTATAAAAGCAAGATAGAAAAAAACGCGCAGGTCTGTGCATTCAAGTACAACCACCCATATGTATATGCTGAAAGTTTGTTCTGACGCTCACCCGACGCACGTGGAGTGCCGATGGTCCGGGAAGCGTACCATACACATAAATTATTAAATAAACCTTCAAATTAAGCCCGGCGAAGCGGGCTGGGTATGCTAGTAAATTATAAAGATAAATTTCAAAAAATGTCGATAGAGGGCGTTTTAGACTTTGGAGTAACGAACAACTATTTTTTACCGTTATTTTTTGCATCTCATTAATTTTTTTTGGAAGCTTAGACATAAACTTAAATTTTGAGCTCAAAATCTAAATCTTTGGGAGTGGTTAAGTAGCGCAAACTGAACTGTGTTCAATGGGGGTGGGAAGATTCAAATTTCAAATGATTATAAAAAACGGAAAATTTGGTCGGTTATTGCTAAAACTATTCTTTATGTCAATATTTCCTTGAAAATAAATTTTAAAGATATCTTTCAAAAAATTCCGTCAGAGGGCGCCTTAAAATTTAGAGTAACCAACAACTATTTTTAACCGTTATTTTTTGTATCTAATTAAATGCTTGTAAAAGTTAAAACGTAAATTTTGCGCTCAAAATCTGCATAGTTGTGAGTAATTAAGTAGCGGAAAATTAAACTGTGTTCGAGGGGTGGGTAGGGTAACATTTCAACTCCTGAACACAGTTCAGTTTGCGCTTCTTAACCCCTTCCATCGATTTAGAATTTGAGCTGAAAATTTAAGTCTAAGCTTCTAAAAATATTAATGAGACGCATAAATTAACGGTAAAAATAGTAGCTCGTTACTCCAAAGTCTAAAGCGCCCTCTATCGGCATTTTTTGAAATTTAGCTTTATAATTTATTTTCAAGACAATACTGACATAAAGAATAGTTTTAGCGAAAACCGACCAATTTTTCCGTTTTAAATATTCATTTGAAATTTGAACCTCCCCAACACCATTGAATACAGTTCAGTTTGCGCTACTTAACCACTCGCAAGGACTTAGATTTTTGGCTGAAAATGTAAGTCTAAGCTTAAATAATAATAATAATAATAATAATAATAATAATAATAATGAGATGCTTAAAATAACGGTAAAAGATAGTTGTTCGTTACTCAAAATAGAGGGCCAAAATTTCCAGGCCCGAGCCCGGCCCGAACAAAAGAGATATAGGCCCGACCCGGCCCGGCCGGACTACTAACTCTAACGGAAGATTTCAGACCAAAAAAACTTATCTTAGTCCTTTTTTTCCTTTCATGTTTATAATAATCTCTATTTATGCAGAAGTGCCATAGGCTGCGATTTTTACGCTTTTAATGATCTTTTATTTATTATATATAAATGTTTTAATTATCATTAGTATTATTAATACATTAAAAAAATTTTAAATGGTATGTGGTAAAAGTAAAATCTTCTAAGACATTGGAAAGAAAAAAATACGTTTCCTTCTTAGCAGATGTAAATGTTAAATATATATTTTTTTCGCGTATTGTTGGATTCATTCTGCATGAATGAACAGTTTAAAAAAATTTCTGTTTTCAGTTTAAACGAAAATTCCGTCATAATCATGTTTTTTTTTTTATTCTATTTTAAGACACCTAATAATCTACGATTCTTTAAAAAAGATAAATTCTAATGTTTAATTATAGAATAATGACGACTTTAAAGTATATGTCTATTGTGCAAAAATTTTTGGACCGAGCCAAACTTAACTGATTTATGAACAGACTTTTGCACGTCGAGAAAAAGATTTTCATACGGGAAGATTCAACAGGAACTGATTATTTTGGTCCGCGAAGACTAGGAAGAACGAAATTAGTCTGGGCTTCGTACGGAAAAAATAAGTTAGGCTCGGTTCGGCTCGGCCCGGCCCGATACTCCAGGGAAAAAAATTAAGGCCCGGCCCGGCCCGGCCTGAAGAGATTAGTGACTAGGACCGTCCGGCCCGGCCCGAGGCTTCAGAAGCAAGGCCCGGGCCCGGACCGGCCCGAATGCCTTTATTGAAAATCGGCCCGAACCCGGCCCGTGAAGACCTCTAACTCCAAAGTCTAAAGCGCCCTCTATCTACATTTTTTGAAATTTATCTTTATAATTTATTTTCAAGACATTACTGATATAAAGAATAGTTTTTGCAAACCGCAAACGAATCGACCAATTTTTCTGTTTTTTATAATCATTTGAATTTTTGGAGCCTAAACTTTAATGGCGCCTATCTCCTTCGGACGACGTTTGGGACCCTTAGTTTGAGATTTAATATTGTTTGTCTTGATGTGTACTATCACCCTTTAAAGTTTGTACCATGAGTTTAGAAACACCCTGTATATATATATATATATATGTATGTATTTAATACTTTTTTATTGCTAATAGGCTCTATGAATGGTACCTTAATGCAGAGTAAAATTAGTTACGTTTACATTTTTGTTCATTTCGTGCATTTTTGTTGGAAGGCACATTTTGTATAACATGTACCTCGCTTAAAAATCTCTAAAAGAAATAATTGCTATTTACATAAATTACATATAAATATACTATTTAAATATAAAGACCGATAAAAATATAAAGTTTAATATTCTTGTATTTTTAAGAAACATAGCATTTTGAGTTTTACGAATAAAAAAATATATAATTAGATATGTTAAGTTTCAGAATGTTTTCTATTATTTATTCTGAAATTCGGAAGATCAAGTTATTGTTTTACACTCATTTAGAACAACAAAGAAAATATGACATTTTGCTTACCGTGTACCTTCTATCAATTCTTTTAAATGAAAATTTGAAAATTGAAGTTTTGTTTAGCCAGATATTGTTATTTTGAAATAATTCTAGAAGAACAATGAACTTCATTGTCAAAAACTAGAATTAAAGTTAAAGTTTTGAAAATTTTTATAAACTATTATAAAAATGGAACTTTTGCATTTCTGCTGCTGTTTTATCAGCAGAGAAATTTCAAGCGAATTTTGTGAAAACAAATAATAAAAAATAAATGATATTTACTTTATGAAAATAGTACGTGCAAAATTTCAGTAAATTTTTGTAAAGAATTTATTTAAGTGACGGTAGGGATGCGAGAAAAATAAAGCATGAAAATATATAGTGAAAGACATTTGTAAGTTTTAACAATTTGTATTTTATTTATTCCTATTATATCAAAAATAATATTTATATTTTACTTGAATAATTGATTGAGTATTTATAGCATAGCTGCCAAATTTTACGCATTTTTGCTACCACTAAAATTGTACAGAGATTTTCCATTTGTTTAATCGTACAATTTCGACGATTAAATAACACAATATTTACTATACATTTCTTGTGGTACGAAAAATGCGTAAAAGTTGGCAGCAATGTTTGTAGTATATTTTTATATAATGTATATGATTGTATGAAGATTCAATTAAACATTTATATAAAAAAGACATTATATTACAACTGTACAATTTCTTATATGATCTCAGTGTCGAATTAAATTGCAGTTTTCATGAATTTGTGCTTATTTTATTTATATATGGATGAAAATTTTTAATTTAAACAGGGAGAAAAAAAAAACTAAAATCGAATGGAAGATCTCTTGCGCATTCTGCCAAATCCGGGACGACGCAAATGTACATGCATTTAGCATTATCACGACGGTTAACAGATGATTCTGTAATGCAAGTAACTCCATTAACATTTACCAGTTCCGTTTCGTTTCGATTTTTTTTTTCTTTTTGAAGCAGTTAAATAAAAATAAGTACATAACACTACTTTTTCCTTACTATAAAATAACTACCTATTAAATAAAGCAAAAATCAATGTTTATAAATAGTGATGTCGAGAACTTTTTTAGTTATGAAGTAAGGAAAATTCTTGGTGTACGGGCAAGACAAGTAAGTGGTTAACATGAATATTTCCTCATATTTGTTATGGTTTGGTATATGTTAACTTTTTGAAACAGTACATTACATCATAAGTTATAAAACATTAAAAATGCTAACACTAAATTCTAAAACTTTCAAATATAACCATTGTTTTACGTTTGAATAACTTAATATCTTGAAACTTATAACAATATTTTTCTCCTTTCAAAATTTGACTTATAAGTAAAATGTGTCAAATATTCTCATCAAACCACATTATCAAATTATCAATATATTGCTTCAAGCATTTTTAAATATTGCGAGGACATAGCCCCTTAACTCTTACATTCTTTTTGACATTATAGATTAACAAGTCAAACATTGCACGTCAAACTTAGCCAATAAGGTGCGTTCGTATTATAATACAGGTTTTAAAATATACAGTACTTCCAATACAGTACAGTAAACAAAATCTCTTGCGTGTCCCTGTAAATACTATATGCTTCCGATTACACAGGAATTAATATGAAGAAAACCTCAGTAACGTATTTCAATTTCATAAAATGTGAAATAGTTTAATATAATTAAAATGCATCCCAAACAATATTTCCCCCTATATCATTATGTATTGGGATACTTTTATGTGGCTCTGTAAATTAATATAAAATTTTTGCTACACCACAAATTGTACAGAATATAATGTATATTTTCATATATATTTCATGTACGCATATAAATTTTATTACGTTCGAAAGAGTGTAACATTATTAAAATGTACCTGATATTATTTTTCTCATTGACCGTACAGTAATGGAATACTTTTAATTGTCCCTGTAATTGAACTACACATACGATTCTCATAAAATTTGAAATAACTCGACAAAATTATGTAATAATTATATATTTTTAATTTTAAAAGATTCGGTTGGATTGTTTTTGCTCTGTTATATGCACGCAGACGGATTGATTGAACGACTACTAAAGTTGCAGCATAATAACATAAAAATAAAGAATACTGCCCATTTAAACTGATGGCATTGAGCTCACAGGCTACAAATACTAATTGTACATTAATGCCTTATATTTTCAAGGATTAATTCCGTTCGAAAAAAAAAAATTAAGAAGGAGGAACAGCTCTCCCCTTTCATCTTTTTTTATACTTAATCATTGAACCTCCTATACTATCAAAGACATGCTTTATCATATAAAAAATCTATATCCAAAATTCAGAGCAAATGAGATAATTCTTAATAAAAACCCATTTAGCATTTATATAATTTAAATGGAGTTATCCCCCTCTTTTATACTTAACCATTAAACTTCCAAAACTATTCAGAGATTTGAACGAAATCTGAAAATTCTGCTTGAAAAACCCATTTATATAAATTAAGGGGGGGGGGGATTAGAACCCCTGTTCCCCCTATTTATACTTATTCAATGAACACCTAATAACAGTCACGGAATCGCCTCATCAGAATGATCCTAATCTAAATTTTGAACGAAAACTTAATTCTGCATGAAAATCCCATTTATATCAACTAAGGGGAGGGGCATCAGCCCCCCATTCCCCCTCTTATACATATCGAATGAACTCCAAAAACTAATCAGGGAATCGCCTTGTCAGGATATACCTACATACAAAATTTCAAGTGGATCGGATATTTTTATCATGAGTTATCGCGTTACGCACGAACGCACGTACATACAGAACGGACGGGCACATAAGCTCTCAGGCTATGATAGCCTGTGAGCTAAAAACGAATACCACTTTTTAGCTCACAGGCTATCATAGCCTGAGAGCTTATGTGCCCGTCCGTTCTGTATGTATGTGCGTAACGCGATAACTCATGATAAAAATATCCGATCCACTTGAAATTTTGTATATAGGTATATCCTGACAAGGCGCTTCCCTGATTAGTTTTTGGAGTTCATTCGATATGTATAAGAGGGGGAACGGGGGGCTCATGCCCCCCGTTAGTTGATATAAATGGGATTTTCATGCAGAATTAAGTTTTTGTTCAAAATTTAGATTAGGATCATACTGATGAGGCAATTCCGTGACTTATTAGGTGTTCATTGAATAAGTATAAATAGGGGGAACAGGGGCTCTAATGCCCCCCCCCGTTAGTTGATATAAATGGGATTTTCATGCAGAATTAAGTTTTCGTTCAAAATTTAGATTAGGATCATTCTGATGAGGCGATTCCGTGACTGTTATTAGGTGTTCATTGAATAAGTATAAATAGGGGGAACAGAGGTTCTAATGCCTCCCCCCCCCCGTTAGTTGATATAAATGGGATTTTCATGCAGAAATATGTTTTCGTTCAAAATTTAGATTAGGATCATTCTGATGAGGCGATTCCGTGACTGTTATTAGGTGTTCATTGAATAAGTATAAATAGGGGGAACAGGGGTTCTAATGCCCCCCCCTTAATTTATATAAATGGGTTTTTCAAGCAGAATTTTCAGATTTCATTCAAATCTCTGAATAGTTTTGGAAGTTTAATGGTTAAGTATAAAAGAGGGGGATAACTCCTTTTAAATTATATAAATGCTAAATGGGTTTTTATTAAGAATTATCTAACTTGCTCTGAATTTTGGATATAGATTTTTTATATGATAAAGCATGTCTTTGATAGTATAGGAGGTTCAATGATTAAGTATAAAAAAAGAGGAAAGGGGAGAGCTGTTTCCCCTTCTTAATTTTTTTTTTTCGAACGGAATTAACCCTTGAAAATATAAGGCTTTAATGTACAATTAGTATTTGTAGCCTGTGAGCTCAATGCCATCAGTTTAGCTGGGCAGTATTCTTTATTCCATACTAAAATCGGGCAACAAATATTTAATCCTTTCGTAATTGGCGTGACATATATGTGAGGCATTAAGTGTTTAGAATATTTGAATATTCACACCAGGTTTTTTTTTTTTTTTTTTTTTGGTACATTGTACCTTTTTAGCTCACAGGCTATCATAGCCTGAGAGCTTATGTGCCCGTCCGTTCTGTATGTATGTGCGTAACGCGATAACTCATGATAAAAATATCCGATCCACTTGAAATTTTGTATATAGGTATATCCTGACAAGGCGCTTCCCTGATTAGTTTTTGGAGTTCATTCGATATGTATAAGAGGGGGAACGGGGGGGGCTCATGCCCCCCGTTAGTTGATATAAATGAGATTTTCATGCAGAATTAAGTTTTTGTTCAAAATTTAGATTAGGATCATTCTGATGAGGCAATTCCGTGACTTATTAGGTGTTCATTGAATAAGTATAAATAGGGGGAACAGGGGCTCTAATGCCCCCCCCCCCCGTTAGTTGATATAAATGGGATTTTCATGCAGAATTAAGTTTTCGTTCAAAATTTAGATTAGGATCATTCTGATGAGGCGATTCCGTGACTGTTATTAGGTGTTCATTGAATAAGTATAAATAGGGGGAACAGAGGTTCTAATGCCTCCCCCCCGTTAGTTGATATAAATGGGATTTTCATGCAGAATTAAGTTTTCGTTCAAAATTTAGATTAGGATCATTCTGATGAGGCGATTCCGTGACTGTTATTAGGTGTTCATTGGATAAGTATAAATAGGGGGAACAGGGGTTCTAATGCCCCTCCCCCGTTAGTTGATATAAATGGGATTTTCATGCAGAATTAATTTTTCGTACAAAATTTAGATTAGGATCATTCTGATGAGGCGATTCCGTGACTGTTATTAGGTGTTCATTGAATAAGTATAAATCGGGGGAACAAGGGTTCTAATCCCCCCCCCCCCCCCGTTAGTTGATATAAATGGGATTTTCATGCAGAATTATGTTTTCGTTCAAAATTTAGATTAGGATCATTCTGATGAGGCGATTCCGTGACTGTTATTAGGTGTTCATTGAATAAGTATAAATAGGGGGAACAGGGGTTCTAATGCCCCCCCCCTTAATTTATATAAATGGGTTTTTCAAGCAGAATTTTCAGATTTCGTTCAAATCTCTGAATAGTTTTGGAAGTTTAATGGTTAAGTATAAAAGAGGGGGATAACTCCTTTTAAATTATATAAATGCTAAATGGGTTTTTATTAAGAATTATCTAACTTGCTCTGAATTTTGGATATAGATTTTTTTATATGATAAAGCATGTCTTTGATAGTATAGGAGGTTCAATGATTAAGTATAAAAAAAGAGGAAAGGGGAGAGCTGTTTCCCCTTCTTAATTTTTTTTCGAACGGAATTAACCCTTGAAAATATAAGGCTTTAATGTACAATTAGTATTTGTAGCCTGTGAGCTCAATGCCATCAGTTTAGCTGGGCAGTATTCTTTATTTGTAAATTAGGGCGTTTTCGCCATTCAATTGGCAAAATATTCTATTTTGAAAAAACAACTAACTATTCATTAAATATTCTGTAAATAACTCTTATCCCAGAAGGGGTAAACTAATTTTAATATTATTGTATAGAAAATGTATGAGTAATTTCCACATGTGCCTCACACATTGTTAAAAACGTGCAGCAAATTATCCAATAGTTGGACTATTTTTAAGCTTAAAGTCTGTTTGACGAAATATGACACATATCTGACAACGTTATAGTAGAAATACATATAACGATCCACTTTCTGTAAAAACTGTCCAAAGAAAACAGTTGGCGGTAAATATTAGGTTACTTAACTCTCAAAAAAAAGGAACAGCAGGGGAATCTATTGCAGTCGTAATAGGCAACCGAAATGGAAATTTTCTTGAATACAGTACAAAAGAATTCCAGTAAATTTCCGTGTAGCATACATAATCTAGCTATTGTACCAGCGGACCTTATTTGCCATGTTTCAGAAATAAATTCTGACTTGTTTTTTTTAACTTCGTTTGTTTCTTTTGTAAGAAAATTGAAGGATATATATTTTTTAATTTCATGAAAGAACTTTTTGTATATAGAGTTAAAAGTCTTACACCAAGATAAGAAATTCTATGTATGATTTATCAAAATAACATTCTGTTTAAAATATTTTTGTCTGCAGCCATTTAAACATGAATTCTAGAAACGGAAAAAGCCGCACCAAACGGTTAAAGGATTAATGGAAACTTCAATAAAAAATAATGGCAAAAATCGATAATCATTTTTACTGGGACAGTTTAATTTGGCAGTTTTAGTTCCGCCCCATTGTGACAACAAAGACAATTTTCTGTCTGTGTCAGTAAAATGATTATAATACATGGGCAAACATACCAGTGAAAATAAATAATTTTTTTTTACCATATTTGTGAGAGAAATTTCCCATCAGTAAGGCTCTAAAATAAAACAAAATATTCTATTTAAGTTTTCTGGTGGAAGCAGTGATGGTAACTTGTGGGAAAATTCCCACATCTGAGGGTAAAATAAAGTTGTGTGGGGAAAAGGGGAAACTTGAGGTTTTGTGGGAAATTTTGAGAATTTCCCATTCCACTCTTATGAACGCGCTTTTTCCCTTTCTTTCTGCAAAACTTCTTAGAAAAACCTTCCTTTCTACTTGTTTTTCAAAACTCCTGGCGAATTGCATCGTAACTATCTGTTGCGTTCCATTGACTATCGAAGCAGCAATACAATTAAACTTCTCAAAGTGAATAGATCAGATTCAACCACGTGACCACATGTCGCAAATTTTCCACCCACCAATCAAAATTACCGATCTTTTATCGCTCAAAGCTCAAGCAATGAAAGTAGAGAAACCTGAGGGATATTTAGAAGGAGGTAAAAAAGGTTGTGACGTCAGTCGGAACTATTCTATTCGATTTTCGGTTTCGATCGCTCGCTTGCTTGAGAAAAGCATAAAACGAAAACCGTTTTTTAGTTTTAGATTTTAGTTCCAATTTTTCTAGAATGTGTAAAGTGTAGTATCTCAAAAGTTACATTTTAGTGTTTTATAGCTATGGATTTGGATAAAGCAGAAGACTCGCACGTTGCGACAACCAATGTTAAAAGGAAAAATAGTTTTTCTGATAAGGATAAATCGAAAGTAAGAGAAAAAAAGTATTTCAATACGAATGGCTTCATCTATCAGAAATTAAAGGCTGGTGAACACGAATAGTATCAGATGTAAGTGTACAGCATGCGATGCGATATTGTTCTGTGGAAAAAGCGAATTACAAAAACACGCGGATACAGGGAGGCATAAAAAAATTAGTTTTTTAATAGTCTGTTTTAATAATATTACGTTTTAGACAATATGCTATTTCTCTTTATATATATTATATATGCAAATATATATAAATATGTGTACGCAGTGTTGAATTCAAAGGGTGGCCCGAGGAGGACATCCCCCCCCCGGAGCAATGACATGTCCCCTCCTGAAGATGTGAGATTTTGTGTTTTCAATGATCAAAAAGCGCAATTTCCTTCCCGGAATTCTATAATGTTCTTTACCCCCTCCCCCCTCCCCACACTAAATTTCCTTTTGGAATAAAGTTTATTTTTTATTAATATGATAAAAAAATTTTTGGAAATTAATTTTCAGAATTTTCTTTACTGACATTATCTCTGTAATTTATTGTAAGGAATCTGCTTCTTTTTTCATCAGAATAAACTTTTTACGTTTGAAAATAACTATTGTGTGAATAGAAATATTAACTTTAAACACTAACCAGTTCATCCTAGAGAAATAACAAAAATAAACTTCTGTTGCATAGAACTTTCATGAATGAATAACAGTTTTGAAAAAAAAAATAATCATCATTATTGCCTTAAGAATTTATTTTTATATGTTTATGTTTATTAAATTACTTATGTTCTTCGATTGATTGAAAGATTTTTGTTTTGAAGAACTAAAATGATAAGTAGTATAAAATATATTTTGATCATTTGCCGATAGAGGGCAGCACTGCTGAATTTAACAGTGTGGGAAAAATTGAGCTCACGAGGGAAATTTGAGGGGGAAATGGAGCTCATGAGGGAAATTTCGAGGGAACATTTCAACGACGGGGTTACCATCACTGGGTGGAAGTTTTCATGTGCAGTAATTATAAATACGGATCCGATTAAGAAAAAACAGCACTTATGACAACCACCTCAGTTATTTCACGCGTAACTGATAGACAATGCACTATATATATATATATATCTCCTCCTTTTATTCATAACTTCATTTGGGCAACCTGTTTCTACCAATCATGGTTTGTCCGTACCACGTACGGACATCTATACTCCATTCATAATTTATTATTTACACCAGTAAAATTTTATTGTAAAACTTGTATTATTTAATCCGTATAATTCAATTAGATAAAAATTTCTGTTTTCAAAAACCGGCGACAAAAGATTGAAAATTCGGCAAAAAATACGAAAAATAGAAAGTTTTTAAAAGTTTTTCAAAACTACTGATCAGTGAAATGGTTAACCAAAGGCTCGAACTGTTCCTAAAATTTTCACACTATACTACCAGTATTTTAAATCGAAAATCTTCATGGAGGAAACCTTTCACAGCTACAATGGAATTATACAATTAATATTCCACTTTTGAAATTGTGGTAGGGAATTATGAAAATTTTAGGAACAGTGCGAACCATGGGTTAATCTTTTCAATGGCGGTGGCTAGACCCTTCTAGCTACCTAGTTTTAATTCCAAAACTGACAAGCAGCAACAGGAATATTTAATAAAATTTTGCTTTTATAATAAAAATGCAAACTAGCGGGTTTATGTTTTTTTTTTTAAGAAATTCGTTAGTATATTTTGGTGTCAGTCATTTATTTCATCATTTTACAAGCAGAATTCTTCTGCCCCTGAAAGGGTTAGTAAAAGTTATGTCCTTTCCATTAAATTCTATCATACTAAACTAATTCAATCATATTCTCTTGTAAATAACGTTTGCAAGTCACCATGGTGATTCGTATTTAACTCCTTCCCGAGCCTTTTGGGAAATTTTTAGTGTTTTGACAACGGTTTTTAAAAACAAAAATTTTTTTCTTATTAAATGGAGAAAATTCTGTGATTAGATAAGGCAAATTTTACAGTATATTTTAACTGGTGGGGAAAAACAAGGATTCTTAAGCCTTTTTGTGACACGTATACGTGTCGCTCGTCCCCAAGGTGTTAAGATGGAAACAATTTATTTCCGTATTACTGAATTTAATATTTATGATCATTTATTAAATAATAAATTTTGCATTAACGCATTATTTCAGTAGAGAGCAACAGCTATAGCACCAAGATCTGAAATATTTTTAAAACTAGTTATAGCATCAACGAACCTAAATTGTCATGTTTTTTGAACAATTTCCGACTTGATTTTTTTTGTTGTTGTTCGCTTGTTCATTTTACTAGAAAATTAAAGTATATTTCTTTAGTTTTGATGAATAGACCTTTCTATGTGCTAAATGAAAAATTCTTACGCCCAGCTAAGAAATTCTTAACGTTTAACCCCTTCGCGACGGGAGCATTTTACGAAAATTTTAAATTTTATCACCATTTTAAAATACAGAAATTTGTCTTTCCTTGAATCAAGGAAATGCTCCAATTAAATAAGGCAAAATTTACGGCATAAGTTTACTGGTGGTGATAAACACGGATTCTTAAGCCTATTTGCGACACGTATACGTGTCGCTCGTCCCCAAGGGGTTAACCTATTTATTATTTTTTATTCCTTTTTATTCATAGTATTTAATTATTCGTTTATGGTCATAAACCCTTTAAATATCTTCAACTCAATTTTTACGATATTGTAAGGATTAAATAATCGAAAAATGCCTGACTATTCAATTTAAAATAAAATTCAAAAGTGTCGTCGAATAAAGATTTTAGTAACGTAAAAGAAAAATACCTTTGCTTGTACAATGTACTGTAAGGTATTTTTTTTTTTTTTTTTTTTTTTTTTGTATAACAGATATGGATATGTAATGGTATATGTTATGGTATAGCGTATTTTAACTATTTAAATAGTAAATTAGTTCAAAATGTCTAAAAAAAAATTAAAACTAAATGCAAAACTTTCAAATCTACCTTTGTTCTACGTTTCAACAAATTTAATGTCTAGAAATAATAATATCATTACTAGCAGGAATGACCGAGCTTAGCTCGGTCAAAATTAACTTTGTTTTCAATTTGATATAGTATTTTCTCTTTATTAGTCTCTCTGTATTATTGCTATAAAGCATGTTATTTATAATAGAATTATTTACAAAAAAAATCAATAAAAAAGTTATGTATGTATGCACATGTTCGTAAATTTTACATTTTAAAATTTACAATAAAACGACATCGATCCAAATCACTTTTTTAGCTCGACACTCTGATTGTTTTAACCATGCATCTCGAATTCTATTAAGAATGTAAAAAAATTTCTTCGCATTCTGAAAGACTATTTTCTTCCAGCTATAGCCAAATTTGACGACATTCTTTCATTTGGCGCCAAATATCTATTTTGGCTTTTGTAATCTCGATTTTCTCTCTAAAATCGATTTTTTTTTTACAAATATCACCAATATTTCAACTGAAATACATCTATTTCAATGCATGTTATTAATGGATACAAATCTCTATATCATACACAGGGCTGCTAAAAATTTCGGATAATTTTATGATTGTAGATGGAAAGAGCCGAAAATCGATTTTGAAATGCGTTATACATTTCCACGTGTTGAAATAAGACGTTATGTTTTAGCTATTTAAATGGTGCGTTTTTGTTACATTATTCTGAATGTGTTGGAAAGTGCTTCATAATCTATGCTTTACACATGCGTTTTTCTTTCTTGTTTAATTATAATATTCAATTATTCGTCAACATTTTCAACTCATTGTTTAGGATAAAAAATTAAAATAACATTTTTCACGCCACTTTATTTAAGTTGTTTTCGTTTAATCCTTCTAAAGTATGTTTTATAAACAAACTAGCTGCACCCGTCTAAACTCGACGGAAAAGAATATATATTAGGTATGATATGTATCAATCTTATATAGACAGTAAAATACTGAGCGAAATAAACAATTGCCACCTCTTAAAATAGGGATAACATAGCTTTTCATGATGAAGATACACAAACTTTAGAAAATAACAAAAAATAAGGAAAATAACTCATAAATTATTATGTTGTACTTAACTTCAGCTACAAATCTTTTTTTAATGCGGTTTCTAAACCTTAAATATTATTTAAATGCCAAATTATTTAGGAAGTTAATATTATACCCCGGAAGACGAATTCAAAAATATCTGCATAGTTTACTTTTTCTCCGTTTAAATATCGCTTGATAACTGTAGAATAATTATAATATCAATGAAACATTTTATAATAGAAACAGGCACTTACTAAACTGCCTAACCAACCCACTACATATTTACAGCACTTGCAATAAATTTAATTTATTTATTGGTTTGTATCCTCCATGAACTTGTAAAAATTAATTTTATTGTTATGGCAACGAAAAAAAAAGATGATACCTCTGTTATTAAAAAGAGTAAAATTGTTGTATTTGTTATTGAAATGTAGATTTTTTTTATTTTATTTTAAACAATAACTTAATACAATGAAATGATTTTAATTATTTTTTGATATTATGTAAGATAGAAATATAATAATACCGGCATATCACAGATTTTAGTCTTTTTTTTTTTTTTTTTAAATATGACATTATTTACACCTTCAGAAATACTCATCTTTTCTTAAATAAAAGCGTGATTTATGCAGTTATTTACGAATTCTTTAGTTTCATAAAATATTCATTATAATTAAATAGAAATGGTGCAGTTTACAGAAATATTTTCATGTGTGCACACCACGGACCTTTAAATTAATAGAAGTTCACTTTATTTAGATGCAGGAATAAAAGTCAGTGAATATGACATCATCACTGACACAGCTTTAACAATGCATATTATATTCATGGAATAAATTTATCTGGTTTCTGTATGACGACATTTTCTCCATCGACAAAATTTCACTTTAGATATTTTATTAAAGTTTATCTTCTGTTGTTTTACTTACATAATACTTAATAATATTACTCAGTAAATAATCTGTATATTGCAGGGAATAACTATGTGCAATCATTTTATTCTGATTAAATTTTACGAAAACCTTTATTTATTTATTTATTTATTTATTTATTTATTCTTTTTTGAAATGCGATTATACATTCACCGATGAGATCAAGCTCCTGATTGGAGAAAAAAAAATGAAAGAAAATAAATTTTGAGAAAAGCTTAACCTGTTGCCACTGTTTTGAAGAAATGTCATGAAAAAGCTTTTAAAATTAAAAATAAAATATAAAAATTGAAATAAATTAAAAATTAGCCAGAATGGGCACATCTATCTACACATAAACAGCTTTCATAAAAAAAAAAAATAATTATCAAAATCGGGCCAGTAGAAAGCTCAGGGCTGATGACCAAAAAAACAGCCAGGTGTTTTAAATATATAGACTATATATTCTAATATTTAAAGCCTTTCCCACTTGAAATTTTTAAAGATTAAAAAGTAACATTGAGTATTACTATATTTCGTTAAATTTTCGCATTATCCGCCAAAAAGTAATTTTAAAAAGCCATTGTTATAAAAAATGATAATTAAAATTATTCCCAAAATAATACTTTTGGGAAGGAACATTTTCTGAAAAATGGCTAAGCAAGTAAAATAAATTAGTAAACAGTAATTTTAATAATTAAAAAAAACTAATTTAACAATCGTCTAACGTTATATAGATATTTTTTTAATTGATATAAATTTCATAAAAAGACGGTAGAACTACAGATTTGTTGTCTTTCATTATTTTTTATGACCATTTAATTCTTGAAAGTTTATATTGATTAGATCAAGGGTCATCAACTGTGGCATGCCTGATACAGGGCCATAGCTATAAGTGAATATTATGGGGAGGGGGCTCATATTATCTCTTTCTATCTTTCTCTGACGTAGAAAGATAAATTGGTGCTTTTTCACATTGTATAATACTATGTTTCTTAACACTTCTGCTGCCGCAGACGCGCCAGAGCGTGATAAGGCGCCAACATTAAGGGGCCACTCACGCGCCAGCGCGTGATATGGGGTGATGTCCAATAGCCAGTCACGCGCTTGCGCGGGAAAATCTTTCACTGATTCTTTGTTATAAAAAGTAAATCGGTTTCTGGGAAAAACCCACTTCTACAGTGCGGCATTAACTATTATCACATCTTGACGTAAGCGGCAGCGAACGTGTTAATAAACTACTGTAATAACTTCATTTTATACTAAGAAAGGTATAAGATGGTGAAAAATTTAAGTGTATAACTAGTGCAAAATTAAATATGTTAGCTTCATATGTGCAAAAAAGAAGTGCGAATTTTAAAACACTTATTTTAATTACAATTTAGTGTTTCTGCAAAGATGTGAAAGGGCCTCAAAACTAAATTAACCCTTGACACTTCGTTGTCTCCGCTGCGGAGATATCATCTTTCCTTCCAAAATTTGTTTTTGGCACCAGTAATAAATGAAAATAAAATTTTCCTTATTTAATCAGAGAATATTTGGAATTGTCTACTTTATCAAAAAGTGATGCTAATCGAAGGAAATTTGTGTAAGAAGCACCGGAGTCCAAAGGGTTAAATGTTCGAACAAAACTTCATTTGAAATTTTTAAAACAAAAAATCTGAAACTATGGATCAGCTCCACAGAATAAATCGAATGTCAATAATGGAACTGCAAGTAAGCAAGTAGTTACTTCTCTGGTTCGAATCCTGGCCAGTACTTTTCTCACCTTCTTGGAAAATTTACATTTCTTATAATTAATTTACCGACTAAACAATCGTGTTATAAATTAATCTAATATAATTTCGTATGCAAAGTTTCTTTGCAGTTCCATATATTAACCTTCAATTCATTCTATTGAGTTGATCCAAAGTATCAGATCAGATTGAGCGATCGTTAACTCTTTAACTGGTTTTCACGAACGGCGTTCGGGCAAGACGAATTTGTTTATTCCATAATTTAAAGCTTTTTGACAGCACCATTATTTTTAAGAAAATTTTCATACTACTGAGAGGCGCAAATGTTTAGATTAAATGTAACGAGTATTTTATTTAAATAATAGTGGGGTGAATCCGTTATTTTCAATTTATTGAACGGAAAAGAATTAATCAGTTAATGGGTTAAGATCGGCTGGGTGAATTAGACCTCAAGTATTCGTCTGCATGGTTCAGTTTTCCATTTTTCAATACAAAAATATTTAATAATCTCCAATAAATTATTGTGGATGTTTCATTCATACTTTTAAGTTGTTTTACTATTTGTTGGGTGTAAAGAACAACTTTTCAAAATTAATCGAATCAAGATGACGGAAGTTTCTGATTCATGGGTTATTTTATCTTTTTTACATGTCAGATAGCACTTAAATCTCAAAGGACATGCAAAAGCTTTTTTATTCAGTTTCGCTTCAGTATTAATCTTAAGTGCACTAATTAAATAACTGTAAACCGTGCACGTTTATTCTACAACTTGTTTTTTATAAATACTCATAACAGCTTGTTTATGTATGTCAAGTTTTTTAGCTTTATCATACATTTTAATGAAATAGGTAACATTTCAAGTATATATTTTAAAAAAGACTGAGTTTAATTAAAATTATATAAGTACTAATTTTCATCGGTGAAAATTGTGATTGAGAGAGTTTTAAAATGCAGCAAGGAGCACTCTTAAGTATCATTAAATATCAACACCGCATGATCAAAAAATCTACTCTAGTTGATTATTATTTAAGATTTTAAGAAGTATCAACAATTCTTAACCCCTTGAAGGGCGGTGGGATATATTATATACCACCAACGATTAGTGAAGATTTGCACCTGAAACTTTAATTGAGTACTACTTTTATAACTTTGAGGGTAATTAACTGAAAAGCATAATTGTCAACATCTTTCAACTTTTTGGCCCCGGAAAAATTTAATAGAAATTTTAGCACTTATAATCGTCCTTTTACCCGATTAAATAAGTCAAAAATTTCTATTGAATTTTTCCGGGTCAAAAAATCAGAAGAGTTGGCAGTTTGTGAAAAATTGCTTTCTTTTATTTAGAAATATAATTTTATAAAATTTTTGGTGAGAATATAGTATTTCACAAACGCCATCCTTTGCTCCTCTTAGAGTTAAAGATGATTAATAAATTTATGCTGTGTTTTTCGGTAATAAATTTTGTATAATTTGGTTTCTGCTTTAATTTTTAATTTACCATTATTTGTGATAGGCGGGAAGCGGCAGCACAGACAATCACCTTTTCTAGCTTAAGGATGAAATCCTAGAATTTGCTAAAAATCGATAAATTACTAAAACACAATCGGTCTGGCAAATGAGATCTTGGTTGAAAAACTGAATTTTGTGGTTGACTCGTAGGTTTACTATCACGTTTTCTTGCAACAGAAAGTATGAAAACATTGAGAACTGGCAACAAGAAAACACAATGGTAAATCTACGAGTCAATCACTAAAATCGTCTTTTCAGCTATTATCAAACAAAATTTAAGAAATGGCAGATATGTGAGTCAAGTTTTAAATATATTTGGAATTTCAGCCGTGAACTCGATTATGTGATTGTCTGTGCTTTTGTCTTCCGGTCCAAGACGATTTTTTTGATTAATTTGTTCATAGTATAGTCTTTTTATTTTACTTTTTCAGTTAAGTAAGTTTATATTTATTTTAGTAAACATAACGAAGTTGTTTAAGAATGATTATATAATAATTTAATTTTACTTATTTTTTAATTATACATTTATGCAAGTATTTATAATGTTCGGTTCAAAACTTTTACAGCACATTTACAGAAACAAAACTGTTTCTGTTCTCACAGTAGTAGCATACATTTTTTGTTTTCCTGTCCTTCAGATCTTAAACTCATACATGTCTTGTACATTAACGAATATGTAGAAGTAGAATGTCGAACCATTTTACTAATAATCTTTTTGATCGCCCAGAACGTCTTTTAAACGGAATATGGAGAAGTGCACGTTTGCTTTTCATTGACGTTTCTGTTTGTTTTTCAAATGAGTTGTTTTTCAAATGTTTGTTTTTCATCGGAAATGAAAGAGATTTGTCAACCCCACACCTTATTAATTCTAAAACATTTACTTTGTCTGGGCAGGCTCTGGCCTATCGTAATTTATAGTAACTTTTAAAACGTTTTAGCTTCATTTTTAAGCCTATAGAGCTACTTCTTCGTAGTTAAACCGATTATGGAGCTCTTATACCAAAAAATCATGTTACTTTTCAAAAGTTTTTTTTCTTTAAAACGTTTCATGATAATCAGAAGTTCTTTTCTGGTAATAAATTATGTATTTAAATTCGTCTTGAACAACAAAATTAAAAAACAAAAACAATCTGTAATCGTTTTTGGTACACACTCGTACACTAACAAAAAATTGAGAATATTAACTATAAAAATGACCATTTAATTAAAAAAGGAGCAAAAAAGACCAAGATTTTCTGAAACATTTGTCCTTCTAAAACTTAAACCTAATAGAAAAAATTGTAGTTAACACTTAACCCCTTGAGGGGCGCCGTCTGCAGTCTACATACAGTTAATTTTGCTGCCCAAATTTCCAAATGGCACCAGTAAATTTTTATTACAAAATCAATTTGATAATATTGATGAAAAGGAGCTTTTGATTATTATCAGATGAAATTGTTCGAGAATTGCGGTGAAAATTAATTATTTGAACACTTTTAGAGCAGAAATGTCTTGCTATTGAAAGGGTTAACTCGCTTTAATCCATAACTGAAATCTTCAATGTTTTTAGACACTGAATTTTTTTTTTTCAATTTCGTCACTATGTATTCTAAGCGTCACAATATCTATAAAAATCGTATTAAAAACAAATTGAAAATTGATAAATTTTTGTTACAATTTAATAATTAAGGGTTCAACAGTGTAAAAATATTATTTTTAAATTATTATGGCGCAATTAAAAAACGAATGTCCAAACAAAGTTATTGATTTTTTTTCCATTTATTATCATATCGCGATATGCAGCTTAACTTCAATTTTTAATGATGACCAAGATAACTTTGAGCACTTTTTGATACTAAGCAGATGTTTACTGACATCTGTTCTATTAAAGTAACGTATGTCGATAGTTCAAAACAGAATTTAATTTTTTCGATTTTTTGCCCCACTGTGTGGCGGTGAAAGCTGCAATCGATAAACATGAATGGAAAAATTCGTGTTATTTAAGCGCCTTATAGATAGAAATTGTTTTTCTCGAGATTCATAAAACAAATCAAATAAATATGGTTTATTTTTATATTTGTTTTTATTACTGTTACTTTACCCAGGTATTATACTCTTATCAGTGACACTGACGTGAGCTGGTCTAGGTTGTCATAGTTTACGCGATTACCACCGTCGATATAAATTTTTATCTGTAAAAATTAATATAAAATTTTTCCATTATTTTTGATTGAAATTTTAAATAAAGAATAGTTTTCTATTAGAATTTACGGATAAAATTTAACCATTGGGATAATGAACCATTGCGAAAGTAAGTTCATTCTTTTAACACTTGCAATGTTACTTAACACTAGAACCGCGGAGATGGGTCATTTTGACCCTTACTCAGTGAAAAGATATTGATTCGAACCAGATAAATCCTCTTCAAATAATTTACATATAATTGCACAAAATTATTTAAAATGCATAAGTTAAATAGACTTAAATAAAAATTCTGATGAGAAATATTTTTATAAAACTTGGGTAAAATTTACCGCGGTTCTAGTGTTAAATCGCTAACAGTTATTCTTTCTTAACCTTTTGAGAGCGGAGGATAAAGGGTCTAGCCACCTTAATTTAGTTCTAAAACTGCCATATGCCCCAAGAAAATTTAAACAAATTTTATTTTTTTCAATGAAAGAAAAAACAGCAGGTTGTTATTTTCAAAGAATTTTTTTTTCAATATTCTGGTGCCTGTCAATTATATCATTGTTTTACGAACAGAATCATTCTTCTCCTGTAAGGGTTAGTATATCTATGTCTAATCCTTTCAGGAGCAAGGTATTTTTGCTTCAAAAATTTTCAAATAACCGACTCACACCGCAATTAAAAACATGTTTATTTGAAAATATTCAAGAGCTCATTATTTATTTTTTTTTTACATATAATATGAGATCGAAATTGTACTAAAAATTTACTGGTGGGATTTCTCAATTGAAACAGTAAAATCAACCATTTGCAGATTGTAAACGGCGCTCCTTAACCCTTTCCGGCACACTGTGCCCGGTCTGGGATGCCTAATTTTAATTCCAAACTTGCAATAATATTTTAGTAAAATTTGGCTTTTACAATAAAAGCTTAAATTAAGGAATTCTAATTACCGTGAATTCCGGTGTCAGTCGATAATTTCTCATTTTACTACAGATTTTGCCCGTGCCGGAAAGTTTTAGTGTTAAATAAGACAGATATTTCTTTTAAAGTTGTCTATTAGAAATTCGCTCTACTGGAAAGAATTGCTCCGGCGACTATTAACTAACATTTCTTCTAACCATTTTCTCAAATTAAAAATTACTGAAGTGAGGTATAAAAATTCATGTAAATTTGCATTTTTAACAAAATAGTGCAGGGCTCGCAGCGTACCTAAAATTTTCGCACTCTCCTACCAAAATTTTGAAAAGACACTATTTATCGTAAAACTTCATTTTAAGTGTTTAAGGAATCTTACATGAAGATTTTTGATTTAGAATACTGGTAGAAAGGTGCGAAAAGTTTAGACATGCTGCGACCCCTGATAGTGGCACAAATAGAAAAAAAATAGTCACGTGTAATATTTCTGTGAGGGTAATCAGGTCCTGTTTGCAATTTATGAAAAACTGACTATAAAGAAAATTAAAAATGAGTTAAAGTTATTAATAGTCTAAGAGCCTATAGCACAAAAACCTATGTCATCGAGCACAAAGAAAAAAAAAACCTTTATTTTCTGGAAGAGTAGAAATAGGGTAATCTAATGATCCATGTCTGTTGGAAGTGAAGTGGTGCATAAACCAAAAACTAATACGACTATTGGTTCACTCGTAGATTCATCATTGTACTTGGCCTACAATCAAAGGTATGAAAACAGTTAAAACTGGGAGCAGGAAAGCACAATGTTAAACCTACGAGTGAATTGTTAGTGGTAGTAATTTTTCGGCTTATGCACTGCTTCACTTTCGGTAGACATGGATAATTGAATTTCCCTATTAATAGTTTTCCAGAAAATAAAGGTTTTTTTTTCTTGTGTTCCATGATATAAGTTTTTGTGCTGCCGGCTCTTGAACTATAACGTTTTAATAATTAAAAAGTTATCAAATTAATAACTTTTTATCTCGCTTCTTGTTAAAATTTATTCGTATTAAATCCGAGAAAAAATGACCTTTTTAATTTCTTATTAAACCGAATACCCTAGCTAAAACATTATAACAGATAAAAATAAAATAGCTGATATGATGCTTTTTTGATAATTTTCGAAATACTTTTATTTTAATAGTTGATGCACAGATACTGAAAAAAAAATGGATCCATTCAATCCTTGGTAGGTATAAATTGGTGCTTATTAGAAATTGACGGAAATCACCAAATAGGTGTCGTTTCTATTTCTATTTTGTCTTATAGATAAAGAAAATGTAAGTTCTATTTTTACCTAAAAACAATTTAAAATATCTTCTTTTACTTGCAAGTTTTACATCGCATTTATATTTTGACATATTTTGAATAAAGTTTAAAGTGTTTCACTTTTCAGTTATTCATCACATAATGATCCTCTTTTACAAATGAAAATTAAACCTTTATTATTTTAAATAAATCTAATACCGTACCATTCAGAATAAGAGGAAAAAAACAATATTCTTTTATCGTTTTCTTTAATCGCCTTTGTTTTAAAAACCGATAAAAAGTAACTTTTAATTGTCAAAACCTAAAATTAAAGTAACTCATTATTTATAGCTTAATGATATTCTCTGAATTTAAAACTTGAATGAATATCAAATTTAATGAAGATAAAAGAAGATTTTGAAGCAATTATTTTCAGCTTGCGTTCAAGTGTATGAAATTGGATGGTTTCTATAATTTAAATTCAGAAATAATTCCTGTAGAATGTGAAATTGAGGAGTTATTGGCCATTGATATGCAAATCATTCCATTGTGATTTTTTATGCCTTTAAAATTTTAATATTTTCAACAATTTTTAGATCTTTGCATAGAAAAATATCTTTCCACATATAACATATTAAAATAAATTTAAAACTTTGATTTAATTTTAACAGTTAATATTTACATAAAATTGCTACAAAATTTGAACAAACATTCAAACATATGACCTATGGTCCATATTATTATTATTTTATTTACTAGGTGTTTCTGCTATCTGCAAGATACGTGCACATTTTCTTAAAACACCACAGGCTCTAAAATTATCTGAATTTGCTCTGTTTTGAAAAAGTTATCATAGGAGATGGAGTTATAATTAAATGACCAGTGGCGAATTTCTGTAAACGGAATGTCATTCATTTACATTTCTCTGGAGATTTTAATTTATTCTTTAAGTCTAATGAACTGCTGTGGTGACCACAAGGCTGTTTTCGTGATTTATTAAATAAGAAAAATTAAACATTTGAAAATCCTTTTTAGATAGCTGACAACGTGTTCGGATTTTTCCAACCACTAAAATTAAAAAGAATTTTTTTTTCATCGTTGGTAATCGTTAGATACCGGAGACTGTCTTAGGTGAATTTTCTGTTAAATTTTAGTGGTATGAAAATCCGTACAAGTTGACATCTATGCTCAAATTCTATGCTCAGATCCCCGAAAATTCATAAAGTACTATTATAAAAGTGTTTTAAAAATACACTTTAAATGTATCGTTTAAAATATGACGTAATTTTCTCTAATACTTTAATTATAAGGAAATGTTATGATTTGCTTGTTTTTAAAATTTGAAACAAATTGAAAAAAATCTCTTTTTCGAAATATGGATTAAATATCTCATTTAAATATATTTTTAAATTGTACCGTATATAATAATTATTATTATTTTAATATTACGTAAAATTTCCCAGTTGTGCTTTTAACCCCTTGGGGAAGCATAATTTGAAGACAAGTATACGTGCCAAAAAAGAGCTTAAGAATCCTTGTATATCCTCACCAATAAAATATTACTGTAAATTTGCCTTATTTACAAGATTATTTTCAAGATATAATAAGGCACAAATTTCTGTTTTGAAACCGGTACCAAAACATTAACATTTCGTAAAGGCTACCGTCGCGAAGAGGTTAACATATAACAGTTTAATCATTATGTTAATTTTGTCTTTCCGTTCTTAACCTCTTCGCGAAGGGAGCCTTTTACGAAATTTTTAATGCTTTGTCACCGGCTTTAAAATACAGAAATTTGTGCCCTATTTAAATCAAGAAAATGTACCAATAAAATAAGGCAAACTTTACAGTATAATTTTTCCGGTGGGAATAAACACGGATCCTTAATCCTTTTTGCGGCACGTATACGTGTCGTTCGTCCCCAAGGAGTTAATAGTAACGTCTAAATGCATTATTTAATTGAAATCAAATATTATCATGTAAGGTGTTTTAAAATTTGGTATCAACACAAAAATAATAATAATAATAATACACTACAGAAATACGAAATAAATCTCCATTTCAAATAATGAAATTCTGAATAAAAAAACTTTTACAAATCAGTCATATTAGAAATAAAATAAATAAGTATTACGCTTTACATACCACCAGATCATAAAGTATATGCCTATGTAGACGGTTAATATGCTGTGCATACTTTTTATCCTATAAAATATTTTAACTTAAACAATTTTGATCTACTTAAACGTTAAATTCCGTTTCAGAAATTTAATCTATTTTAAATGGTGCGCTTCAAAGTGTTTATCGAACATTCGAATCATGGTTGACAGAAACACATTACCCGTATGACATACGGGTAGTCGGGGAAGCGGTTAATATATGGTTTGCATACATGCTATTTGAAAGCCTTTTTCATATTGAAATGTGCATTGACGTTAAATTAACGAGGTAGAACCCGTCGAGATTCGACGAAAGAAAATCTTTAGAAAGAACCTGTTTCATTGATTTATAATACATACAGTAAAAAATACATCATATATTGTTTAGTCTAACTTTCAAACAAATGTTATTTTAAGCTTAAATTAACAAAATACTATTAAACCCAATTATCCAAATTATTAAGCAAAATAAAACCGAAATTCATCGGATTTTTTAACAGACGATACTTTTGAAATAGTATACGCATTTATTTTTTTATTTAATTTTTTTTAAATTTTAACAGAAAATGGAGTGATTCTGTTGCCATAATTATAAAATTGGAAATAAAAATTATAAAAAAAAATTAATATATAAAAAATAAATTGAGATACATCTTTGAAACAAATTGCATTTAAAAGTACATTTTTTCTCTATACGACCGTGTAAAAATTTCAAATGTACGATTTTTAGAAGCATAATATTTGCAGTACCGAAAACTGCAAAACCGAATTGCATGGTAAAGTGTTGCGCATTTTAATTTCTATTTTTTCTTTCTTTTCAATTTTAGGAGAAAATGGAGTGGTTCTGTTGCCACAATGACAAAACTGATGCTAAAATCTATAAAAAAATTAATATTTCAAAAATAAATTGAGATACAGATTTCAAACAAATTGTATTTAAAATTACATTATTTTCTCAATACGACGGTGTAAAAATTTAAAACTTGCGGTGCTTAGAAATGTAAAATTTGCATTAGCGAAAATTGCAAAACGGAAATTGCTGGGGAGAGTGTTGTCATTCGCAAAATGACGTATGCGTTACGCACAGATACGTTTGACCTTTATAATATAGATAAGAACATTTCATTCTGACAAAATATTTTTATTGTAAGTTTAAATTCTTGCTTCTTAACAAATTTCACATCATCTGGAAGAAACGTTTTTGAAGTAAGAATATTCATAAATTTGATTTTTTATCTTCTGAAATATTTTGTTTATATTTTTGGTGAAACTGTTTTGTAATGCTGCTTTATTTTGCATGAATATATTGGGATATCTAAAAATAAACTCCCGCAATTTTATAATATTCAATGTGGATCACAAATATTAAACAAATACAATTTTTAATATATAAAAAATACATTCTTGCAGAGTGATATACATTATAAGGAGTGGCTGTAAAAAAATAAAAATATACATATTTTAAATAAGAAATGAAATCTATCGGATAATTAGTTGTCGAGATATTTATCATTCTATTTTTCACACTCTTCGATTTTTCATGGTCCTGTATTTCATTCAAATTCCAATTCCAATATATATTTCAATTGAAAACGAGATACTTTAATCGAGTCATTAAATTGTTAGTTAATATTTTTATCATTTTGGAGTTATAAGATGTTTCTTTTACAGCTTGATTATTACGTCGACCAAAAAACTATCGCCAAATTATAAGATAAAATGTCAATAATGGTTTATCTTAAATACCATATGTATTCGACTTTAACCCCCTTCGCGATGTGAAACTTTTACGAAATCTTTAATGTTTTCTCACCGGTCTTAAAAAAACAGAAATTTGTGACTTATTGAAATAAAAATTATTTCATCCTATATAATCTACGAGTAGTTTGGCGATTTATATAATTTGTCGAAATGGGTTGATGAAACAATCAGATAGTACCCGCAATTCCGTAATAGAACATTACTATGTATTAAAAGTATTTAAATGTATGTTTACACTTTATTTTGGAATTGCAATGCATTTGATAAATAATTTACGCGTGTTTTACATTATTATTTTATAGTATGCGTATTATATAGTATGCATATTTCATATTTTATAGTATTCATATATTCATGATGGGTAAGTATTACGGTAGTACCAACGATTATTTTATAATTGAATCAACGAGACCTTGCGAGGATTCGTTTCTTTCTTCAACCATCATGCGTAATATAAAGTAATGCTTGCATTTTTTTAAAATTTATTTAACGGATTTTCCCGTATTAAATACTGGAGATTCGAAAAACATATTTTTAAAAAAAATATTTGCCGTCCATCCGTCCGTGTGTCTGTTAACACTCTATCTTCGAAACAAATTGAAATAGAAGAGTTTCACAGTTGAAATATTGTATATACTTAGTATGTAAGAATGATACGAAGCCTCTTTAATATAAATAACCTCGATTATCCGGAACTATTCTTTTCGAATTCTCTAAAAATTCGTTCTGAAAGGCGTATAAAAATTTTCGAATTTTTTTACTTTAAGTTCTGGACATAAAAGACAATAAAATAACACAGATTTTGCATGAAGAATAAAGTCGATAGTATTAATAATTGCCGACATATTTGTAATCCTGTTGTCACATTATTCGATTTTTCATGACCCTGTATTTCATTCAAATTCCAATTCAAAGATATATTTTAATTCGAAATGAGATGCTTAATCCGACTCAATACACTGTTAATTAATGTGAATATTTTTTTTTTTTTGGAGTTAATAAGATGTATTTTTTATTCAAGTCGGTACCACTTGAGTAGTTTGTCGTTTTACATAATTTGTCAAAATTGGTTCATGAGCAATTCATTAATAGAGCTATGTGTATTAAAAATATTTAAATATATGTTTTTTTTTTTTGGAATTGCAATGCGTTTTAAAAATAGATTAAATTTTATAAAACGATTTGAATTCGGTTTCTTCCACAGGTAACCAGTTGAATTAGAAAGAACTTAGATTTTCGGGAATGGAACTCAATATCGATTTTCTGATTACGCATCTGCGTTTACTTTATTTTTAGGAACGAAGATTCCCATCCATGACATCCAGAGAATGATTAGTAGATCATGGAGCTGATTAAAGTAATTTTTAAATGACATCCATGAAACTATTATAAAAATATTAATAAAGGAGAACAGAATAAATAACGCTTACTTGTTTAATAATCTTTCACAATTGAGTAAGCTCAGTTTATTTGCAGATTGTTAATAATAAAATCAAAACAGATGCACCATTTAACTTAATGTTTTAAATTGAAATAAGAATGCATTTTTTATGAGGTGACTTTTGCATATTACAAATTTTATAAACTTTCTATTTTCCATTAGTGATACCAAATTTTGACATTTTTCAAAATAGTTAAAAAGTCGTTTAAAAATACAATTTGTCTACCGGTTCTCTAGGTCGTGCACTCACTCGTATATACCATAGCTGCCAACTTTTACGCATTTTTCTTACCACAAAAATTTTATAGGAAGTATTGTGTTACTTAATCTTCCAAATCTTATTATTAAACAAATGAAAAATCTCTGTACTATTTTAGTGGTAGCAAATATGCGGAGAAGTTGGCAACTATGTATATACACTCCGATTTCCATGGAAATTTTTTAAGTTATTGTTGTTTGCAAAACAGCATTCCATTTGGAAAATGCACTATTTATCATTCACAGTTCGTTTACAGAGAAACAAAAAATGTTTCAATTTTTTAACGCGCTACGCACATCATTTTCTACAAACGTACTTCTAAATATTTACATTAGGATTTCGTACAGAACGACGTACCCATATACGTTGCTGTATCTGCAAACTTTCCGTTACAGCTCATCTAAAGAACAATGTAAGTCTCATGAAAATCCTTCCATTAGTTCTTTGTATAAAGGCTAATCTTTCACAATTGGTTTTAAGTAATTATTAAATTTTACTCTAAAATTCTACGACTGAGCATTGTAGAATGATATGCAATGTACTGAAAACAGCTTCAGAAAATTATCTAACTTACAATACAAGTTTCATCAAAATACGTTTAGTTATTTGCAGCTGTACGCATTGTTACTTACGCAGCAAAAACCTATGGAATTAGCCGTAATTAATTTGCTGAATCGTTTTCAGTTATCCCATTAAGCTCTGGTGAATGAATTTCTTTAAAATACCCAAATGTCACATTGGCAGCAGTATTTTGCAAACATAAAAAATAATTTATTATTCCCTCCGTCCTAAATTAGTTGCTACATTTAGGCCGAAAAATTTCTCCCAAATTAGTTGCTATATTTGAAATAAGTGGAGTCATAAATAACTTCTGATGCAATTTAATAAACATACACTAGTAAAATTATATTTCAATGAATATTATATAGTATATACTACGTGTTACAAGAAATGCTAAGCTGGAATGTGTAGAAAAAAAATAAATAATATGACTCGATCTATCATAAAAGTAACGAAAATGGAAATTATGAATAATAATTTAGAAAGTACTTTCAGAAAGAAATGAATAAAAAGCAGTGTAACGCCGTATTGCTGCTTTTACTTCAACATTCGAAAAATGATTAACTAAGCAGTGCTGCTGTAAATGCCAAATGAATATGAGAACCTTTGACGCATTACAAAAGCAAAAGGTTTATTACCAAAGTATTGTTTATGGCAGTGGTGGTAAGATCAAGATTGGACTAAAATAAATAAAAACAAAATAATTAGTCGAAAAAGTGGAATATAATATTTTGTTAATTCTCAAAAAGTGTAAAAATAAACTAAAACAACATGCGAAAAATACAGAATGCTGTGTCTAAAGTTGTGGAAATTGTTAACAATTAGGAAATAAGAAAAATGATTATAGAAAAGGTGTCGCCAGTTATAACGTGTAAAATCGAGACCTATATACATAGAATAGGACAACACCTAGCTTCATTTGGCGGTGGATAATCTCAGTATCAGAGGCGAATGTTTAAAAGATGGATGGGATTTGCGATTACAATGCTTTAAGAAACATTGTAAATACAAAACAAAATGGGGCGTGGCTTAAGAACGTGCAAATTTTGGATTTTTTAACACTAGAACCGCCGGGTATTTTATACAAGTTTTACAAAAAGTGTTTCTCACCAGAATTATAATTTTAAACTATTTAATTTACTTAATTAGTCTATTTGTGTTCTACATGCTTTCAAGATATCTCATGAAGAAAATTCTGGTTCGAATCTATTATTATCAATCTGGCAGGGGTCATTTTGACCCCTAATGGCGGTTCTAGTGTTAAAAACTAATATAATACTGATTTACAAAAAGACAGGAGAATTCTTGGTAAGTAAATATGGTCGATTGAAGCATAACACCCTGAAATCTCTAAAAAAATGTTCAAACAAAATTGTAAAATCATCAATCTCAATAATCAATACAATAATATAGCAACTAATTTGGGACAGAGGGAGAATATAATACAAATATGTTACAGTTTATTTTCAAACAAATTTGGACCAATATTCCGGTGTCATTGTGATATTTGGCGATTAAAATTAACCCTAAACTGATTTGCCCGTACGCCGTTCGGGCATGACAGACAAATTGCTTAATTCATCATATAAAGCTTTTTGACAACGCTACTTTTATTTTTTTTTTAATAATTTCATACTATTTAGTGGCGGAAATGTTAAAACAAAATGTTACGAATATTTTATTTAAAAAATAATGGTATGAGTCCGTTATTTTCAATTTATTGAATGGAAAGGAAATAACCAGTTAATGGCTTAATTGGAAAGACTTTGTCCACCAGAGCTAACGCCTTCAAGGGCGGTCGTTCATTTTTGAACCACTTAATTTGAATTCCTGCCATATTAGCTCTAGAATATTGGATTGAAAATTTTACTTTCATTCAGGACGTGCGTAAAAACTTTTACTTACATTTAAAAAAATATGTTTGTAGATTCTGGTGTCAATCACTCATTTCACAATTTTATGAAAAGGAGTTTCTTGACTCTGAAACTGTTAAAGTGAATGTGTATAAAGAAATGTAATGCATATTCATGAAACTCCTATATTATCAATCATTTTATAATAATTTGTACTTATCCTCGGAAAACATTGTAAGAAAACCAATAAAAAAAATTTTTCTTATATTTTAGTGCATAAAAATCCCTCTCACTTGCTATATATCGCATTAAGTATGTAAATTAATTTTAAACAAACTATATTTTTTATTTCCTTAAAGAAATTTATATCGTGAGACGAATTTTAGTCCAAATTAAGATACCTTAGCAAAATTGCCGTTTTTTTTTTTTTTTTTCATTGAATTTTAAAATGCCCTGAAATGTTGGTTTACATATTAAATGAACCCACTGACATTCGCATATGAATTAGAACTATTCAAAAAAGTATCTGTATAATAACTGAATTTCGATAAGAATATGGAATCTTTATGTAATTTTAATCTAATCAGGAAAGGATATTCAAGAAATTCAAAAGAGTATCTCATTAATAGTATAAGATAATAATTAAATATTTTTCTTTTTACTTAGATTAAACCACAAAATGCGTACCGGAAAAATATTAAAGTAACATTTATATATAAGAAATCTTTCTTGCGGTTAAAGCATTTTCATTATTGTGTTTTATTCTGATCATGCAAGCTAATTGTCGAATGCAGACGATTAGATAGGTATTTTGCGTAAGTAGCAACTCGAATTAAGACAAGAAACGCTATACATAAAGCTGTTAACCCCTTCGGGACGAGCGACCGGTATACGTACCTGCGTCGTTGGCGCTCACATCCCGCGCGACTGGTATACGCGACAGCGCGTTTGGCACTCAGGTCACAGCGACTAGTATTCGTGCCGCGTGGAACGTTATGTATCTGAATGTATTCCGTACGAAAAATTTAATTTAGTCGTTTTTGAATATATATATTAGGAAAGAACACACTTTTTTTTAATTAGAAAGCAAACGGAATCGACGAATAAATATTTTTTTAATCAATGTTAATTAGTTAAATAAATACTGCAATGAAAAGAAAGTAATTATTTCATCATCTATTTATGTTTCTCAATTGTAATCTTTTCACGTTCATAAATCTTTTACATGAGTAATAAGTTTCATTTTTATTTTGCTTGTTGCGGGGGGGGGGGGGGGAGGCGGAGTGGATAAGCTGATGAACGCAAATATATGATATCTATACATGTGCTTCTGACTAAGACTTAATGCGTGTTTCTGTTTCTTTTTTCTTTGTTCTACTTTTATCTCGATAGGAATAACTTATTTATTGGTTGACGGATGCGTATTTCGTGAAGGTTTTCTTTCTTTCTTTTCTTTTTTTCCCCTCTTTTGAAAATTGCTTATTCATATGCTTAATCATCGAGATTACTGACCTCTGAAATTTGCTGTTTAAAAATGAAAACTGCTCTGTAATTTACACTTTTATTCAGTCACATTATTTTGCGCAATAGAAAATAAGAAAAGGAAAAGAAAAATATAAAAAGTGACCGATTGTGAATTGTATTGTACTCAACATTCGGAGCAGTTTCGGCAAACATAAGATATAAATAAAGAAGTATTAGCATCAATATATTCTTTGATGAATATATTTTAAGTCATCATTCAAGTTCTCATTATTATCAAAAACTTTTTATTTGATATTTCTCACATTGCTAATGCATTATATATTGCTATTACATTATGCACTGCAGTGTATTTCAAATTTTGATTTCAAAAAAACTTTTAACATTTAATAACTTTTAAGTAATGTAGGGGGAACTGGGGTACTTTGATACTTGGGGCACATTGATACACCCCCTATACAGCACACAGTGTCATTACAGGAAGTTTCACAACAGCTCCAAAAGGTGATACTAGTGAAATTAACAACATACAGAAAATTTTGGAATGATTCAATAGTTTGATGAAATGGGATGGGTGATTAATTGTTTTTGTAGGTCAAAAGTAAATTTGAGTTGTACAGTTGAAATGGTATTATACAACTGTTCCAGTATTTTCAACCGAAAAGAATATCCTCCATGGCAAGTAACGCTAATCTTTATCAGTTCCTCATTCATAATTGTTAGATAAATTATGATGTGTTGGATTTGCGACTCATTTTATTTAAAATGGCTGCATGGGGCACAATGATACAGTCTTTGTCGGGGCACATTGATACAACCTAAATCCTTTTCTAGTTCATTTTTTCATTACCTTTTATTTTTATTTTTACCATACACTCCTTAATTCAACCATTTTTCGTCAAAAATTTCTACTGTTAGTTTCTATTGAAGTGAAATAGCTTTAATTTCTTTATATTAAAATATTTTATAGTATTTTTGCAAACAGAAGACGTACAAACTTACACAATATCTAGTGCTAGCAGAATTAACAAAAGAAATGGACCGCAGCCTCGCAAATCTCAAATTTATATCGATTCTTCAGAGAAAAATGTATTAGCGACATGAGAAATGTTAAGTAAGAGAAACAAGCTGCAGAACATTACATGATAATTATATTATAAACATAATTTTTAATATAATTATCCTTTATTTTCTGTTTGTAAACTGATTTATAAACAGAAAACCTGGTAATTCTTTCACCTTTCCTAAGAAAGAAGAGAATTCTGGAGTTAAAGTGCCAGATATGACAATGTTACCACAGCCAACAAAGAGACAAGGAACAGCCAGAATATCAGGTCATTATACATTTCATTTTGATTGCTTTAATATCGCTTACAAATAAATTGTGTGCGATTTTAATGTCTATAAATATATATAAAATGGTTCGCTAACTATTTTTCTGTAAAAAATATGCATTGGTGTTATTTTGTCTCCATTTTTCCCAGACGTTTCAAAGTGTATCAATCTGCCCCGGGGATGGGGCACTTTGATACAAATTACTTTTTTTGATTTTTTAAAAATTACATGCAAAAATAATATATAAAACAACGATTGTACATTTTTGTAACACACTACAGAGGTTTTGCTGACATCACATAGAAAAATAATTTGAAATTTCTGCTTTCTAGACACCAAAAATTTTTTTTTTAAAAAGCTGTATCAATGTCCCCCAGTTCCCCCTATATTTTAAAGTTTATTTCCATTTTACTTGTTTTTATAATCAAATACTTTTTATATGAATGACATTTTATCATGAATTTTGTATTTAAAGATATTTTTTTAATTTTCAAAAACATTTTAAATTACGTTAAACATTTTCAAACTATTTTTTATGTATGTCTGCATGATTAGTATAAAAGAAATTATGCAACAGTTGCTTATAAGCTTAATTTAACTGTTTTTATTAGTGAACAAATCAGCTTTTTAAAACAGTTATTTAGTTTAAGGATCGTATTAAAAACTATTTAGACACACAGCTATTTTTTCACAAAATTACTCTGTATTTGGGCAAAATGCATCAGATGTTGCTAAAATAAAGGCTGGTAAGTTTTTTGTAATCATGTTATATTATTTTTTAATCTAAAAAAGTGGTTAAAATAGGCATTATAAAAATTTAAAAGGTCATTTTATACTAAAATATTGGAAAAAAATACCCCAATTTTTTCCATGAATATACATAATAACAATTTATTTCATGTGTGTTAATCTCAAAAACTTATACGGAAAAATGAATTTTCTATAATATTTTAAAGAACACTTTATAAGAGTTAGGCTTAGCTTCGCAAAATCCTTCGGCCGTGAAGAGGAAATCAAATTCTCCCGCTTCTAAATGCGCACGCCGTCGCGAACGGGTTAAGACTTGAATTTTTATTAAACTGCGGATTACCAGTTAAACTTTGCTGAGGTTTACTATAAGCTAAAACACTGTCATTTAACAATGAATAAAGAGATTTTCGTTTTGCAACAGGATAAATGATTACAGAATGTTTATGAATAGGACAAGCGTACAGAAAGTTTTCAGTTAGAAAAATATGTACTTTTTTGCATTCCTGATTTCGAAAATGCATTGCCTTTCGTATTTCTGCTTTATTTTCTTTTATCTATACGAGAAAATATTGGATTCGTGAAAACTTTGAAATTCAAGTTTTCGGTAGAGATACAAGTTGGACCAGAGATCCTGTAAAACATAATTTTATAAATATTATGTTTGCAAGTCTGTCTATATGTGACACAAATATGGTGGGTAAAGTTTTGAAAATGATTTGGTGAAGAGTTGAAACATACAGTGATCCCAAATGATCCGCCAACTGAATATCAGAATTTTCTTAGCGAAATTTTCTTTTTAGCTTTATTTTGCGAATTGCTGAGAAATCACCTTTGTAAGTTGATTCTTGTGCAAATTCTGTAGAAACCTATTACGAAATTTTCTGTTAGAAATATTGATGTTCAATCGCGGATCATTTGGGTTCCCTAAACATGTCAGCAGTTAAATACAATTATTTTTTTTTCTAAAATCTTAATCAGGTATTCTAATGTATCCTAAAAACTGTTTATTTAAAAACCTCGTTTTAGTACGGACGCACCTCATTTGCTATGCCAGACGTCTAATTTCGGACTTGTTAGCAATTAAAAAAAATGGAGAAATGATTTTTTTAAACTCTGTCACTTAAAGGTGAATAAAGATATTTTCGATTTGAAACAGGATAAATAATTACAGAGTGTATATGACTAGGACTAGTATATCACTTAATAAAAATATGAACATTTTTGTATTGCTGATTTCGAAAAATTATTGCCTGTCGTATTTCTGGTTTTTTTAACCTTATTCTATGTATACAAGAAAGTATTGGATTCATGAAAACTTTCTAATTAAAGTTTTCAGCAGATCTACATAATTTAAGGATCAGATATCCCTAAAAACATGTTTTTACAAAATTTCTGTTAGTGAGTCTATGTGTGACATAATTATTGTGAACTGTGTTTTTTAACCCTTTCCGGCACGGGCAAAAATTGTACTAAAAGGAGAAATTATCGACTGACACCGGAATTTATAAACAAATTTCTTAAATATTTTGAATTCCTTAATATAAGCTTTTATTGTAAAAGCATAATGTTACTAAAATTATACTGGTGCCAATTGCAAGTTTGGAATTAAAATAAGGTATCCCATACCGGGCACAGTGTGCCGGAAAGGGTTAAATGTGCTGGTAAAGAGTTGAAACATGTCAACAAATAAATAAAATTATTTTACTGTTTTGAAAATCTAATCTTACACCTTTTTAGCAATTAGAAAGAATGCAGAATTGATTTGTTAAAACTCTGTCACTTAACCTATTAACTGGTTTGCCCGGGCAAACAAATTTGCTTATTTCATCATTTAAAGCTTTTTGACACCACTGTTATTTTTAAGAATATTTTCATACTATTGAAAGGTGGAAATGTTTAGATTTAATTTTACGAATATTTTATTTAAATAATAGTGGTGAAAGTCCGCTATTTTCAATTTATTGAACGGAAAAGAATTAACCAGTTAAGGGGTTAAGGTTGAATAAACGGATTTTCGTTTTGTAATAGGATTAATAATTGAAAATGTTTGAGAGAGAGTCATTTTGTAATAAAAGCACTCTTATGTTTTGAGTGAGTACGTGATGTCATTAATCTAACATTTGCGGCGCAATAGCGACATCTGTACTTTATGCATCTTTAACTTTCCGAAACATGTGTCACGCTCCGGGTTTACAGTTTTATGAGTTTGCGAGTTTTATGCAAATTTATAGCATAGTCTCTTCAGTCTGCAAAGTATTAAAGCTTTGCATTGATATGCAAGAGAGAGATTGTGGTCGCTCTCCGCCGTACGGTGTCTTAGACGAGTTTCAAATGAGCACTGAAGTTTTGAAGCTACTTCGACGGTAGTTAAGGATTCTAGATCTTGTGGATGTAAGAGAAGAGTAAAAAGAACCGTGGTAAGATATTTCAGAAGTAATTTTAAAGCCGATGATTTGCTTTGTAAATATAGAGATTGTGACGTCGTAACTAAATATACTCCGACTCTCTGTACAATTTCACAATTCACTTTAATAAAACCAACACAAAGAATACACGATGAAAACTATATACATAACCACACTGCGCTATTTACAATTATTTACAGTTAATTTACACATATATCTCTTAGGAAAAGCACTTGAGAATATACAGCCCCTTCCGGGCATGAGGTTTTGAACACCCTTTTCCGATGTTCTTTAAAACCTGAACTATACACGGCTCACACCCGAGCCCGCCGAAAAAAATGTTCTTTCTTTGCTGCACACCAGGCAACAACTGAATCCTTTCGTTTCAGTTCCATTTCAAACCGAAAAGTTACTTTCAAAAAGTCTATTTCAAAATGAAAAATCACGAGTGGACAGTTTTCACAGACCTTATGGCACGAGGTATGGAACGTCATCGCAGACTTATTGGCGTCGACATCACGGAGCCGGCCGATATCACAGCTCCTTCCCCCAAAAGAAATTTTCATAGGGTGCATACACCTATGAAAATTGAAGATTGGGAAGACGGCATTGAGCCCCCTATCACTCCCGACACGCCAAACCTGAGAGGTCACAATACCAGAACACTATTAAAATAAATGCATAATAATAATTAAAAAAAAAACTTACGATTAAATTTTACTAAACACAATGAGCTAGTCATCTGAGATATCCATCTGAGCCGAAAGAATGGCACAGTACTATTCTCGAATATGCAACATAAAGTTCTATACTAAATAATACACAAAATTAATACAATTAAATAAAATTCAATATATGTAAAATAAATATAAATGAGTGAATTCAATGATTGGATTTTAATATTTACACACACTATTACTCAGTTCTACTCAGTCCATCGGCATTCCCGTGAAGCCTTCCCGGTTTGCGCTTAATCTCAAAATTGTATGCCTGTAAATATAATGCCCACCTAGTCAATCTAGCATTTTCTCCATCATTGTTTTAAGATAGGTCAAAAGATTGTGGTCTGTTTGTATAACAAACCGCTGCCCATCCAGATAATGATTCAGCTTTTTAAGACCATATACAATCGCTGCTAATTCGCGTTCAACAGTGCTGTAGTTCTGCTCTGCTTTAGAAAATTTTTTACTTAAATATAAAATGGGATGCTCTTCCCCATCTCGAATCTGTGACAGAACTATACCAGCACCATATAAACTTGCGTCGGTCTGCACAATAAACTCTTGGCTATAATCGGGGGCATATAAAACAGGACTCTGGGTCAACCTCCTTTTTAATTCCTGAAATGCCTTTTCACAATCCTCATTCCACTCTATCTTTTCTTTTTTTACTTTCCCTTTCAAGATATTAGTTAGGGGGAACTGCAATAATTGCGTAATTTTTATATAACGAGAATAGTAGCCCGTCATTCCCAGAAATGACCTTACTTGTGTTTTAGTTGAGGGTGTTGGAAAATCTAAAATTGCTTTAATTTTTACGTCACTGGGGGACCTCTTTCCCGAACCTACCTCATGACCTAAAAACTTCACACTGTCTTGTGCAAATCTGCATTTTGTGGGTTTCACTATTAAACCGGCCTCTAATAAGCGCTTTAGGACCTCGGCTATATCCTTCATGTGACTTTCCCAAGTAAGTGAAAACACCGCAATATCATCAATGTACGGCAAGGCAAATGATTCCAGACCTCCCAGAACCATAGAAATTAATTTACAGAAGTAGAAAGTAGCGTTCACGAGACCAAACATCGTGACCTCAGGGAAAAATACTCCAAAAGGTGTCACAAATGCAGCGTACCTTTGGGCCCTTTTGGTCAGTGGTATTTGGAAATAACCTTTGGTTAAATCCATCACCGTAATAAAGGTCGCAGAACTCACCTTCTCTACTACCTCCTCTATATTCGAGAGTGGGAAAAATTCCGTTCGAGTCGTGGAATTTAGTATTCTATAGTCCACACAAGGACGAGGATCTTTTCCTGGAACCTCTACCAAAATCATGGGGGACGTAAAATCGGACTGCCCTACCTCAACTACTCCTAAGTCTAATAATCTTCTTATCTTCTCCCTCAAAATTTCTATCTGCCTCGGCGACATTCTATAAGATTTGGCTCTCACCGGCGTTTCATCAACTAATTCTATATCCATCTCCACTAAATGAGTACGTCCTGGGTCTGAAGAAAACACTTTCTTATTTCGCTCTATGACTTCCTTAAAATTATTAATTTGAATTTCTGTCGCCCTTTTCTCTAGTTTACTGTTGTCCACGATTTCCCAAAAATCAATTTGTGTGGGGTTTGGCATGGGGTACGGTATTTCGGCATCTTCTTCCACCTCTTCCGAATCGATATCAATTACCAGATTAACAAATTCGGGCCGTTTATAATAAGGTTTCAATAGATTAACGTGATAGATTGTCGCCTTATTTCGCTTCTCTGGTAAGTCAATGATGTAATTCGTTTCTGAAACTACTCACGTGACCGTACATGGCCCGATCCAATTTACAGCCATCTTATGAGATTTAGAGGTTGCCAAAACTAACACCTGGTCCCCAACCTTGAACTTTCTTATCACTGCATTCCGGTCATACCATAACTTTGGCTTGTCCTGGCATTCCTCAATGCGCTTGACTGCCAACTCCTGACATCTTTTCAACCTATTTGTCAGATTTAAAATATAATCTACCACATTTTGGTCCGTACTCTCGTCACCCATCCAATTTTCATACACCAAAGTGTGTGGCATACGCAAATTCTTCCCGTGAACGAGTTCAGCGGGACTAAACCCCGTGCTTTCATGCGTTACTGTTCTTAAAGCGAACAGTGCCATAGGCAAAACTTCTTCCCAATCACGACCTGATTCGAGACATAAGGCTTTAATGGCTTTCTTTAATGTAGAATGTAATCTTTCCACACAATTGAACTCCGGATGGCAGATTGAGCTATGGGACACTTTTATGCCAAATTTTTGAAAGAATTCGGTCGTTAACTCGCTCGTAAAAGACCTTCCTAAGTCAGATTGTACCTCTCTGGGAAAGCCCGTTTTAGCAAAAATCTGCAACATAGCATCAATAACGGAAGTGGAAGTGATATCTACCACCGGAACGGCATCCGGATACTTAGAAGCAAGGCAAATGGATGTAATTAAGTATTTGTTATTTCTATTACTAGTTTGTAAGGGACCTACCGCATCCAGATTTATCTTAGAAAAATATTCGGCAATTATTGGTACCAGTTTTAAAGGAGCCTTGCGCTTATCTTTATTACTACCCACCTTTTGGCATGGATCACAAGTTTTTACGTAATTTTCAATATCTTGATAACAATTTGGCCAAAAGTAATACCTAAGGACTCTATCCTTTGTCTTTGTCGTACCAAAATGTCCTGATACCTGCTCATGACACAATGCTAAAACTTCTCTACGATAAATTTCCGGTACACATAACTGTACTTTCTCCTCACCTGTCCTTGATTGCGACACCCGTACAAGCTTATCTTCCCTAACACAAAATTCCTTATCATTCGAGTTTTTAGTTTTCTCCCACAACTGCTTAAATGAAGGGCAATTTTTCTACTCTTCTTTAAATTTCGCCGCTGATACATTAACCAAACCTGTCTCCGTCTCTAACTTTTCCGGTATAATTATCCCTTCCTCCTCTTCTTTAAACTCCACCTCATCTTTATCTCCATCCTCCAAATCCAATCCATTCTCAACTTCAACCACGGATATCTCCCTTTTACGTTCCCGCTTCTGACTGCGCGTCATTACAGCATTTACCAACGCAGGATTACCATTTGATTCCTCAATAAGTTCAGCTGTCTTGTTTCCCAGCAAATAATAACCTTGCTCTAATTCTGTCGGTATCACAGCTGCCTTAGTAATCACCATTCCAAAATCCCCTTTAATTGTAACTCTCGCCAAAAGCAAACATTTACACTCATTATCCAAGCGTTGCTTTATCCACGTTACTTCCCCAATTAAATCATCATTATCTATCCAACTACGGTCACAAAGATCAATTCCAGCCCCTGTATCTCTTAAATAATTTCGTTCTATCCCATTAATTTCTGCTTTTTTCAAATAAGGTGTAAAACACTGTCCTAAACGTACACCTACGTCCACGTGACTGACTAAATCTCCAGAACTTTTGCGCTTTAAATCCGGACAATCTGGCCTAATGTGCACTGCACGATTACATTGAAAACAGATAACTGGCTTTTTTCTATCAAATTTATCTTTATTTCCAAAATCCCTACGCATATTATCTCTTTTATCAACCCCACCTGATTTAACTACCTGATCCCCTTTACTTCAAGCACTATCTTGCCCATTCCTTTCCCTAAAGTATGGTTTATTATTCCACGTTTTGTTATCAAACTTCCTAACATTCCCTCTCACACTTTCAAATTTATCACATTTTTTTGCTAAATATGACGCTGTCTTAATCTCATCCCATTCATCGAGGAATTTATCCTTAATCGCAAAAGGAACTCTACGCTTAACCTGCTCTGTGAGCATTAGTTCTTTGAGTGATTCAAAATCATTTACTTCAACAGTTTCTAACCAGTATTCTAAATACCCTCTTAATTCATAAACAAGCTCAGTCCATAGTGCACCTGCCTTCCTTTGATGAGTCTCAAATTTTGCTTTCAGGGCCCCTGCTCCTAATCTGAATCTCTTTAACAAAACATTCTTGATATGCTGGTAATCACCCCTTTTTTCTAAGGGTTCATTTACAATAATTTTAGCTACCTCTACAGGTAACAAAGGTATAAGTTGGGAAACGTAATTTAATTCTCCTAAATTTTTTTTTGACGCCTGACTCTCAAAAATCATAAAAAAACAAGGTAATATCAATTAATTTAGGGTCAAATTTTGGAACTAAATCCTTTAAACTCACTCTTTTATCCTTATTTTCAGCCGTTACAGAATCAGGGGAAACTAAGGAGTTACTATCTGCACTGCATTGTAATCGCAGCTTCTCTAATTCCAATTGTCTATCTTTCTTTCTTTCTAACCTTTCCTGTTCCGCTAATTGCCGAAACGTCAGTGAAGGCTTACTTTGGAGACACGAAATTTTTTGGTGTCTGTCAGTCAGTCTGTCAGTCAGTCAGTCTGTCAGTCAGTCTGTCAGTCTGTCTGTTCCGCGATAACTAACGCAAAAAGCAACCGATTGGCTTGAAATTAAGTGGGTATGTTAGTGAGGCACTGGGATTAAGCTGTATAGTTTTTTGTTAGATTTGATTCATTCGTTCGTAAAATATAGAATATTTTATTTTGCGCAATAATGCTTTTCTATGGCAAATCCAATGATTTTCGATTTCTTTTTTCCTTGAGAGAAAATGACACATTTTATTAATGGTATTCAATGATAAATGGACACTGAAATTTACCAGTTAAATTATTCGTTTTGTTTTGAAATTTTGTCTATGCATTTGTCAGATTTTTAAAGTTATTACTGTAAATTTTGGAGATTTTTTATAAATGTGTTCCAATAATATAAACTAATTTGTTTTAGAGATTTACTTATTTAAAATGTACCGTAATTTCGGGTGTATAAGCCGCAGCTCAAACAATTCTTTTTAGACCCAGAAATTTTTAAAAAACAAATATAACTAGTCAGATCTCCGTAAATATTTATCATCAATCACTAAATAAGATTTCTGGGTCCAAAAAGAATTGTTTGAGCTGCGGCTTATACACCCGAAATTACGGTATTTATTTCATTTTCTTTATTTTCTCTTAATGGTTGCTAAGCAACCATTCATCCTGATCCTTATTATATTTTAATGCTATAAATTTGAAAGCGTGTACGAAAATTTAAAAACTGATGAATTAATTAATGTCTTTGTATCTTTGCGGATAAATATAACATACCCCAGAAAAGAATATAGGCTATGTTTTATTAATTTTATTCAAATATTTTCCTTAATAATTCAAAATTTTCTTCTTTTTCATACAGAATCAAGAGCGATTTTTTAGATAAAATTTAACTAATTTCCTTTATCGTTGCCAAAGAAAAAAAAATCGAATAATTTTTCAACGGCAATAAGTTTCAATTGAGCAATTTCCATTCGAAAAATTAAACTAAGAAAAAATAAATATGACGTCAGAATTAAAATAAAAATAAAAATAGTATTTTGTTAAATACTAAACACGGAAATTTGTTTCGTTAATAAGAATTTTTCTGACAAAAATGGGGGCATAATTAGAAGTAAAAGAAATAAAAAATAATTATATTTTTAACAAATATTTCAGTTGATAAAATTTGACGTCATAATTGAAATAAAACAGGTATTTTATAGTTCTCGTTAAAACTACAAGAAACATGGACAGCAATAACTCATGAATAATGACGTCATTGTCGAAACTTCAGTGAAGGCTTATTTTGGCGACGCAAAATTTATTGTTTTCCATCTCTCAGTCTGTTCTTCTGTCTATCTTTCAGTCCCCGATAACTGCCACAAAATGTAATCAAAACTTCTTTTTTTCGTAAACAAAATTGTAAAACCCTAGATTACTGAGTTTACACTTTCCAAAGTTCCTGATACATCAGATTTAGGTTTTTTCGATGGGCAGGTATCTAGAAATAAGAGGATAATGAAAAATGCACTTAAAACTACCACTTATCCTTATAAATCAAAATGTAGAAAGAAATACAAGATATTCGATAACCATTAGCAGATTGATAGAAAGTTAGAAATTTAAATTTAATGAGGCTACGGGGGGTTCAGGGGGGCAGAGCCCCCCCTGAAGAAATCTACTGTGGTATAATTAAAAAAAAACAAAAATAATAGATCATGAATTTTTCAGAATATCCTAACATAACTGAATTTTTAATTTAACGGCTTTTGATGGCTTCAAATTTCTTATTCTTATTTTATTCTTATAAATAATTACGTAATTCGAAAATTTTAAATTACATTTTCCAGGAAGTTGAATATTACGCTAAGTGTATTTAAAAAAAAAATGTGAAAAGCTGACGTTGAGGCTCTTGATCTGCAGATTTACTAGTTTATTTAATTTTTCCTGTTCTGCTAATTTTTCCCTTTCTTCTAAAATCCCTTCTAACATATCTTTTGCAATTTGTTCATCATAATCAGAAGCTTTCAAAATTGCCTGAATTAAATTCACTTTTTTAATGTCAGCAGATATTTCGGTATCAAATTCTGCTGCGAGCAAAAGCAATACATCTTTATTTTGCCTATTGAAGAATGAAGCCATAATCAAACTCAGAAAAATATCTCACTACAAAAAGGTAAATACAATTACAAAATATTTCTATAACTTTCCTGGGCACAATAGCATTAAAATACCAAAGAAAAACAAGATTTTTTTTTCAACTGAGTAACACTTTTCTCTAATCACAGTAAATAATTAAAAACGTAACTAAAGTATTCATAAAAAATGCACAATAAAATAATAAAGACTCAGTACATTCCTTTACTTTATTAAATCACATTGCTTTAATGCACTACGAAAAAGTCAATAGTAATTTCAGTAAATTCAACTTTATAATTTAATAAACTTAACACTGTAACTTAAACAATTAAGTTCATTACCGTACTACTTGTGCAATGAAAATTACTTTACTCTTTATGCAAAAAATAAAAATATATTTAAAATACTTAATATATTCTACCTTTACACTTCTTATTTTGTTTTACTTTTAAAACAAAACAGTAATTAGCAAAGAATAATAATAATAATAAATCACGAAAACACTCTTGTGCAATAACCTTTAAAAAAAAGAAAACAAAACGAAACACGCTATTTTAATTTTCTTACATTTAAGCGTATGGCATTGAGACCTCCCCAAAATTCAGCACGCAAGAGAAACAATAGGGACTCACCGTTTGATTCTTTAATATTCCGAACTGAAATTCACAATCTTCGAACACTGATTTCAATGACCGACACAGCTTTTCAGTCCACATTCATAATAGTACAGGAGAGACGATGAGTTTTCAGTCCACATTCAAAATAATACAGGAGAGACGATGTGTTTTCAGTCCACATTTCAAATAATACAGGAGAGATGATGAGTTCGCGGAACTTTTGATTTTAGTTCCTATATCCCACAGCAAGCCACCAATAATTTTATATATTACTAGCTGTGACGTCGTAACTAAATATACTCCGACTCTCTGTACAATTTCACAATTCACTTTAATAAAACCAACACAAAGAATACACGATGAAAACTATATACATAACCACACTGCGCTATTTACAATTATGTACAGTTAATTTACACATATATCCCTTACGAAAAGCACTTGAGAATATACAGCCCCTTCCGGGCATGAGGTTTTGAACACCCTTTTCCGATGTTCTTTAAAACCTGAATTATACACGGCTCACACCCGAGCCCGCCGAAAAAAATGTTCTTTCCTTGCTGCACACCAGGCAACAACTGAATCCTTTCGTTTCAGTTCCGTTTCAAACCGAAAAGTTACTTTCAAAAAGTCTCTTTCAAAATGAAAAATCACGAGTGGACAGTTTTCATAGACCTTATGGCACTAGGTATGGAACGTCATCGCAGACTTATTGGCGTCGACATCACGGAGCCGGCCGATATCACAAGATCAATATCAGCCACGGACTGTCATTATAAAGATAGCAAGAGGTGTTCTTCACGTTTTGCAGCAGACCAAGGAAAGTGCCGTAAAAGTATTTGAAGGAGATCGTGAGTAAAAAAAAAAATCATTCTTCTTTATAGTAATTGGATATTAGTAGTGTGAAGTAATTTCTAAACTCTCGAATCTAGCTCCACACCCCCAGTACAACTACAGCTAAAATAAAATTATTTTAGTGTTACATTTGCGAGTGTGTCTTCATTTACAAGTGGTTGTCTAGTCCTGGCCGTCACAAATGTAGATCAATAAATCAAATAACACTGAATACTACAAATAATACACTACAAATATGTAATGAAAGATAAGTATGAACAAAAAAAAAATATTCAAAGATATTTAATGTGTGGTTTTATTTAAATAATAATTTCCTATCTATATCAGTTAGGCTTAAAACAAAGAATGTATGTAATATTTAAATGTATCTCCCTATTACGTGATGTATTATTAGTATTTCGTGTCCTGATTTAAAAACAATCTTTTTATTAAGACAAAACATCGTTGTTTGTGTTTAAAATTTTGCTAAATATTCTTTTGCAAATACTACAACACCAATCAATATGCAACAGTCTTTTATTGAATTAAAATATCATTCCTTTAATCTCTTGGATGAATTCTTTGTTTGAAACTTATATTCATAATTATTACACTGTAATAAATGGAACTTTACATATTTAAATATTAAATTATTTTATAGCTACATTGTATTTTAACGACTGCTGCTTCCATTTCACAATTAAAACATAAATAAATTCTTTGAATTCTAATATTGTTACATGTAGTTTAAAATTTGAGATTTATGTTGTAGTAATTTAATACAAAATCAAATACGTTGCTCTATACGTAAACAAACATTGCATTTTACGTTTCATATCGGCATAATTAAATGGTACAATTTGATATATAGAACATTTTGAATTAAATATAATCAGTGGCAGGATTCACATTATTTAACAGCCGGTTTGCTGCCCGAATGATTTTTGACATAAAAACATGAAAGAAAAATAAAGCATCATACATAGATTATGGAATATTTTTTAGAAAAAAATTTATATTTTAGTTTGATCTTTAGTAATATTTTTGTCTGTAAAAGCACGTAAATTATTTAATAAATATTTGGAATTCATGAGTCCGGATCAAATATTGTATCAGAAAATGCATCAGTAAAGCACATTTTATCCGAATTTAAGTACTATTGTAGTGTTGAATAATCATGCCACATAAATTATTTAACCTATGCAGCAGATTTAGATCCCGTAAATTTTCAAATCTTTAAAATTTCATTTTTTTTCACAGTTAAATTTCCTGTTTATAGGACTGACGAAGAAAAGAAAATATTTGCTTATAAAACGTTATTTTATTAAACGAAACCAATCAGAACATGTCACAGACAATATTATATTTAGATAATACCTATTGTGCCGATAAACATTTAAAGAAAGTAAACTAATATACACTGCTCGACATTGAAAATGCAACACCAAGAAGGAGTGATCAGAAATTTATGCATATTTCAGAGTAGGCGCATGTCACTGAGTTATGCAAATGATGTGAAATGCGTAGGTCTCCGACGCACGTGAATTAAGATATAAGAGAAAGAACTTGTAGAATGTGCAATATTCGTGTCGTTATTTCTGCCAGACAAATTATGGAAGAAATTTTGTTTTTGTCTCGGAGGATACGTGTATAGAAGAGAATGCCAGGCCACCGTCAACGAAGGCACTTCCTGCAGATAAACGATTTTACGAGAGGTATGGTGATGGGACTGAGAAGGGGGAGTTGGTCTTTACGTCAAATCGCAGCTGATACCCACATGAATGCGAGGACGGGGCTTCGGCTATGGCGAACATGGTTGGAACAAGGAAATGTGGCAAGATTAAGGGGTGCAGGTGCATCCAGAGTGACGTCAGCACGCGTGGATCGACGCATCCACCGACAAGCTGTGGCGGGCCCGCAAGTCACTTGTACCTTGATTTTGCAGCATGTACAACATACCCTGGATGTTTCCGTGTTGACCAGAACCATTTCCCGTCGATTGGTTGAACATGGCCTGCACTCACGGCGTCCGTTAAGAAGACTGCCATTGACTCGACAGCATAGACGCCAACGTTTGGAATGGTGCCGGACTAGAGCGACTTGGATGGCAGAAATTCGAAACGTCGCGTTCTCAGATGAGTCACTCTTCTGTTTATGTAGTGACAGTCGCCGCATACGTGTGTGGCATCTACGTGGAGGCAGATCAAATCCGGCAATAACTGTGGAACGCCCCACCGCGCGACAACGTGTCATAACGGTTTGGGGCGATATTGCGTATAATTGTATGTCACCTCTAGTTCGTATTTAGGGCACTATGACGGCCCAACGATTCTTGGATAATGTACTGCGGCCAGTGGCAATCCCCTACCTTTAGGGGCAGCCTAATGCAATTTTTCCGCAGGATAACGCCCGACCACACAGTGCTCGCATGTGCCGACATGCTTTGCGAGGTATACAGATGCTTCCCTGGCCAACGTACTCTCCTGATCTGTCACCAATCTAACATGTGTGGGATGTGATTGGACGCCGTTTTGCGGACTCTGCCCCTGCCTCGTTCAGAAGATGAACTGTGAAAATGGTTGAAAGGGAATGGAAAGCGATCCCTCAGTACACCATCCACGATCTTATTGACTCGATGCCTAGACGTGTTTCTTCGTTCATCGCAGTTCGCGGTGGTCCTACATCCTATTGAGCCGACGCCGTTCTCGTTCTGTATTCTGACTATAATTTCGAAATAAAGATCACTTAATGCTCCTTGCTGTCTCTGTCTTTTCCCCAAATTTCATCACTTTCTGACCACTTCTTCTTGGTGTTGCATTTTCAATGTCGAGCAGTGTAAATGCGAGTTTCATTTAATCCCTTGAAGGGCGGTGGTATAAAATATATACCACTTAATTTTAATTGCAAAATGCCTCATTGACACCAGAATTTTGAAAAGAAGATTTTTATTACCTAAAGTATATTAAGAAAAGCTTTTTTTCTGTTTTGAAATAAATTTGTTTTAAAATTCTGGTGTCAATCAGTCATTTTAGGATTTTAAGAATAAAAGTGCTTTGCCCCTCAAAGGGTTAAAACAACTGGCTTGCCGAACTGAATATAAACTAATAACAACCGGTTCTACCGAATCAGTGCAAATAGGCTAGATCCAATCAATGGACATAGGTAACATTTTATAATTTGCATTTTAGAAAACTTATCGGAAATATTATTAAAGTGAACAATGAATTGAAAAATCTGTTAAAGAGTGCATTTTTAATTTAAATATGGAATTTATACTTGTGCACCCAGAAAAAGCAACTGATTAAAACTACAAAACACGTTTTGTTGAACACATTGTGGTTGTTTTAAGCGATTTTTTTAGCTGAAGTAAAAAATCAGTTTTGTTGCTCACACAAAAAGATACTGTTAACACTCTTATAAAATTTTAACAAAATTTCATCTATTTTATTTGAGTCATACTAAAGTCTTGTATTTTCAATTTGTAATTCCAAGAAAATTTTGTTGTTTTTGCAAAATTAAAATTGGTGTGAAGCAGCCATAACTCTCTCTCTTAATTTTGTTTAATTGAATTATATAGCTATAAAAGATTAACATAATTTTTGGATAATAAAATCTTTTCAAATTGAGACGGATTAATGATGTTATTATTACATTATTATGCATTTCGGATGAAAATTGAAAAAAAAAAATCAACAATATTTTTTTTATTTATTCAAACAAAATTTCCATTCACCCATATTTAAACGAAAAGATTTATTGGACCAAACCAATTTTTGTTGATTCAACAAAACTTTTCTCTGGGTGTGTAAAAAAATAACAAAATAAATAAAAATGAACAGTGGTTTGTCATAAAGGATTATTTTTATCAATTATCACTTTATCAATAAGCTAAAAAACTGTAAAATCACCATAAAAAGAAAATTAAAACAGGACGCGTTTCAAGCTTCAAAAATACAGCTCGTCTTCAGCTAATCGAAACACGTGTCACAAGGGACAGAGTGGATAATTTGACACGTGTTTGGAGTAGCTGAAGACGAGCTGTATTTTTGAAGCTCGAAACGCGTCCTGTTTAATTTTCTTTTTATGGTAATTTTACAAAGTTTTTTAGCTTATTTATAAATTTATCGCCAGTGATTTCGGTGTTTCTCAAGATCACTTTATCATTATCCAAATTACTTTCTTACCCGCTTCCTTGATCTGCTCATACGTGATACGGGCAAACGTGGTTTTTCTAATTATGATTTGCCCGTACGACATACGGACATCCATATACCAATCATAATTCATTGTTATTATCAGTGAATTTTTATTGTAAGTTTTGCATTATTTAATCCGAGCATTTTTCTGATTCAATTAGGCAAAAATTTCTATTTTGCAAAACCTGCGGTAAAAGATTAAAAATTCCGAAAAGACAGGAAAATTTGGCATTCTTTGAAAGTTTTTTTTTTTTTTCAAAAATATTGATCAGTTAAGTATTTAACAGTAATCGGACCGCTGTTTGTGTGTTTCATTGATATTTTACTAGAAAAGACATTGAGAATAATTATCAAAATGAATAATTCTTCAGAAATAGTTTAAATGGATATTTTGCGAGCTCTAAATTTGAGAATTAAAAAAAAACTTCATATTTTGCAACACAGTTTCCAGTCGATACAGTCTTAAAACCTTTTGCGGGGTAGTGGTATGTTTATGAAACTACTTAAATTTAATCGCTTAACTGGTTCGCCCGAACGCCGTTCGGCCAAGACGAATTTGCTAATTTTATCATTTAAAGCTTTTTGACACCATTATTTTTTAAAAAAATAATTTCATACTTATTTATCATATTAATCAATTTCTCGATTAATTTCAGCAATGAAATTACGCCTGAAATTTTAGATACATGAATATTCATACTTCTACTAAGCGCAATACCAACTCAGTGAAAAATGTCCAAGCCGGGAATCGAACCCGGAACCCTTGGAAGAGCGCTTCAAGTGCTCTACCATTTAAGCTACGAGGACGATACCCAGCTCAGCATTTTTCACTTCATATGTTGGTTAAGCTGCAAATCACATATGAAGTGAACATATGAAGTGAAAAATGCTGAGCTGGGTATCGTCCTCGTAGCTTAACACTAGAACCGCGGAGACGGGTCATTTTGACCCGCACTCAGTGAAAAGGTGTCTATTCGAACCAGATAAGTCTTCTTAAAATAATTTACATATAAGCTGCACAAAAATTATTTGAAATAAATAAATTAAATAGACTTAAATAAAAATTCTGATGTGAATTATTTTTATACAACTTGGGTAAAATTTCCCGCGGTTCGAGTGTTAAATGGTAGAGCACTTGGAGCGCTATTCCAAGGGTTCCGGGTTCGATTCCCGGCTTGGACATTTTTCGCTGAGTTGGTATTGCGCTTAGTAGAAGTATGAATATTCATGTATCTAATTTCATACTATTGATAGGCGGGAATGTTTAGACTAAATTTTACGAATATTTTATTTAAAAAATTGTGGTGCGAATCCGTTATTTTCAATTTATTGAACGGAAAAGATTTAGCCAGTTAAGGAGTTAAAATTTGCTTAAAATTGGCCTTACCGTATTTACTCATGTAATGCGCATTTTTCGCCCAAAATTTAGGGCAAAAACCGTGAGTGCGCGTTATACATGGAATATTTTTTTATTGCTTTGTGTAATCACACAATATACCTATAAATAAAGAAATGTATTCATAGAAGATATTAAAACTGGAATCTTATTAAATAGAAATATTCCTGCATCTTTATTTCCCTCTTAGCACTTTTTTACACACAGCGGTAGTAACATTATTTGAACACTACTTAGCAATCCTCATATTGCCGCTACTGCTTTTTATGCAGTGTTGGGTATGAACGCGCTCACTGAACGAAAACTCACGAGTTTCGCTCACTATTTGTGAACTTTGAACTGAACTTCGCTCACTATTTTATAAACGAGTTTCAACTGAACGGAAACTCAAAAAATAGACGAGTTTGAACGAAATTTACGTTCAAATTTACGTTCAATTTTTCATAATTTATTTAAAATTTTTCCAGACCTTAATACAATTTTTCCCTTTTTCAAATGCCATTTAGAGGCCTACACAAGCCTCAGGACGGGTTAAGTCTGGATATCACTTCTCTGGGCAGTATCCTAGTCTTACTTCTTCTGCAGACTCTGGTCGCGCCGAACCGGACCTGGGCTGTATACAATTTCGCCGAAAATAGATAAAACAGTAAACTCTCTGTACAAGGTGGACTGTGTAAGGCGGAAATATCTCTAAAACCGGAAAGATTTTAAAAGAAAGCATAAATATCGCAGCCTCTTCTGCATAAATGGAGATTACAAACAGACTAAGGTAAGTTTTTTTGGCCAGAACTCTTCCGTAAGGGTAAATATCAATGTCCTGTAGAAATGTACTCGGGTTCGGTGTGAAATTTCAACTTTTTTTCTGGGCCGGCCAAGCTCAGGTCTTGTTTTTAGCTATTATATCGGGCTGGGTCGAGCCTTGATTTTAGCTATTATATTGGGCCGGGTCGGGCCGCTAAATTTTCTCTACGAGCCGGGCTGGGCTCGGGCCGAAATTTTTATTTTAATATCGGGCCGGACATTTTTATCGATGGATCGGGCCTCGAAATTTCCGTCCGTGCATACCTCTATCTTACATATCGAATAATCAAATGATTAGTTCACAAAATTTTGTAAATTTGGACAATAATATCCAAACATAAAAAAAAAAAAATGTGAACTTTTTAGTGAACTTCGTTCACTTTTACAAATGAGTTTGATTTGAACGAGCTCGTTTGAAAATTTTTGAATTTGAACGTGAACTTAAATCACTTTTCAGAAATTGAACGTGAGTTTGAGTTAGCTCGTTTATTTTGTGAACGTGCCCAACACTGTTTTTATGTAACGGTAACAGTAAAAATTTATGTGATGGATACAGATTTGCACTATAAATAAAAAAATCTGTAAAGCTGAAAAATTCTTAAGAATTTCTTTAGGAAACTGGGAAACCTAGAACTTTTTATCTAACTGCGACCAAAGTAACAGATAAAATTTTAGTAAAATTAGCATAATTTCACTAGATTCATTTGTAAAGATGCAGATTTCTATAGATTTACAAAAACTAGTTTGTAGATTTATCTCTCTCTCTCTCTCTTTTTAATACAGTGTACAAATAAGTATTACCAAGAATACAAATTTCTGCAACTTTATATTTGTAGAATTACAGATTTTTTTTAAGAAGGTAGACATTCTTAACCCGGGAGAACGCGCGTTTATCCAGGGTATGAATGGTTTTAACTTCGCCACCAATAAAATCAAAATATAACAGTCATTTTATTTAGACGGAGGCAATTCTTAAAAATTTTGCGATAAAATATGTTGAAGATTAGTTAAAAAAAAATAATGGTTGCAATTGTAAAAACCATACGCACTCCGGGTCTTTTAGGTCCTGCGCGCGTCCTCCCAGGTTAAATATATCGTTCGCAAGTGACCTCAGCATGACTTGACATTAACTCCGTACATGAAGTCTAAAAAAAAAAATTCGACTTCTGTTCTAGACTGACGTAACATTTGTTTAGATTTTCTTTACTAAAATACATTTGATCATTCATTCCCTTGCATGTCAGACTTACGGTGAGCGTTATATACGAGATACAAAAAATCGCCATTTTTCTTTATAAAATACTGGGTGCGCCTTACACACGCATGCACGGTATACACAAGTTAATACGGTAATAATAGTTATTAAGTGAAGTATTTAAGAAAGTGAAATAATAATCATAAATTATCTTAAATCAATAGTTTCCTTACAACCTTACCTTAAGTTTTAACGAATAAACAATTCTATTGCGATAAAAGAACATTACGTTTTTTAAATATAAACTGTTGTTAACTTATCAGATAAAGTAGTGTTAATTTAAGTTCTTTATTTTATCAATTAAAACAGAAAGCATTATACGAAACACAAATAAGCATTAAAAAAATTGAGGATAAAAAGGTTTCAAATAAATTAAAAATATATATATTGTGGTTTTCATTTAAATATTAATTCTACATTTATATCATTCAGGCTTAAAAGAAAATATGAATGTAATATTTAAATGTCTTTTCTTATAAACGATCATGTCGTGCGAAAAATTGTTCTATTTTCATTATTTCAAGCGTTGCATATATAAATTAGTCTTTTTGTTTTTTTAAAAAAAGCATTTTTGTTTGCCTTTGTGATTATAATTTTGTTAAGTATTCTTTAGTAAATATTATTCAAACAATGTGCAATAATCCTTATTGAATTAAATTATCATTCCAAAAATTTCCTGGACGAAATATTTCTTTCAAATTTATGTTTTCGAATTATTACACTGTAATAATTGTAATTTGCATATTTTAATTTTAAATAATTTTAAAGCTGTATAATGCTTTACTAACCGCTGCTTTATTTACACATTTCAGATAGAAGTATAATCTTTAAAACGAAAATTAATAATGTTCCAAGCAATTTTAAATTTGAAAACGAGATAGTACAGTAATTAAATACATATTCAAATATATTGCTCTACATACAAACAAACAATTTATTTTATGCTTCCTATATGCATAATTAGTTTTTTACAAGCCGAATTCATATCCAAGGATATTTTTAATCATTTTCTTGCACATTATGCCTTCTAATGCTTTAGTTAAGGGATATTAAACATTAATATAGTAGAATTTATTTTATATATACAGGGCTCCCAAATGGTCCGCGAACTGAACATCAGAATTTTTTTAGAGAAATTTTCTTTTTAGATTTTTCTTGCACATTGGCAAGAAACCACGTTTGGAAGTTGATTCTAGCTCAAACGTATTATGAAATTTTCTGTTAAAAAATACTGATGTTCAGTTCGCGGACCATTTGGGAGCCCTGTATATATAATGTTCAGCATTTTCCTAATTGGGAACATTGGTCACTTCCGACTATACTTTTACACCCGATTCAAATGTGGAATATAGTTATGAATAGATTAAACTATAAGCAAAATAATAAAAATGAAATGAATCATTTATTTTTAAATTTAAGTACACAAATCAGATATGTTGGAAATTTATAAATTTAAATGAAAACAATCTATTTTACTTAATCAAAATATCAAAAAGTTAAGTTTATAACTTTATTCTATGATACAGTGGTACGCATTTTAAATACAATTTTTTCTTGCACTCATTGCAAGCCAATCTTGCATTTACCGTGCACAGTGCACATCTACATTGTGTTGTTTGTACAAGGACACTTTTTCTCACAAGTCACACTTTCCCTGTGATATATGGCGGTTAACTTTGGGCCGACGTTGAGGCCTATCTTTTCTTGGTACAATTCTAAGAAGAGCAATTGTATGAACAACTCCAGATGAGTCAGCTTGGTATTTTTTTCAAGAATTGCTGGATATAAAAGCCAACTAGGGACACCATCGATAATTAATTCATTAACAAATAGATTCCACCAACATTTTTTAATGTGAAGTGTTGGACGGTAACTTCCTAACATTCTATAAAGCAGATTAACTCCTCCCATTCCAGTTTCATATTTATGTATTAAATTTGGTTGTTGGATGTTCACTTTCTTCTGATCTTTACGTGAATATTTTTTACTCGACTGCATTGGGAGATGAGTGCAATAGTTTGAAGGAACTACCATCACAGTATTGTCTTTCTGACGGCATGGAAAATACTGATCATCACTTTGATAATCAAATGAACCTCTTTCTAGTTTTTCAATCTACTTCGTGGGTGTCAATGGAAAATTTTTAATTCGATGATCTCGGATAGTTCAAATAGCTTTTATATTTCTACTTTCAAGATCCTTCATCAAATCATAAATAGTATAAAAGTTAGCCAAAAATATTTCTACTTGAAGGTGTCAATATTGACATCTGCAGCTTCAGCATTGATTATTTTGAATTTGATGTTATGTTAAATTTTGAAATGAGTCAACAATTCTTCCGATGCCTTTAATTCTGCAATTTTCTGAAAAATCTGAAGTAGAAGTTCAGTGACAGGATGATTCTTTGTTCGCATTTGACATAAAATCTTCTGAACGTTTATGTTTATGTTCTTGTTTCTCGTTTTATTCCAAAATTTTATACTTATTTGAGTTCGTTAAAACTTTTTATTCTTCTGCAACAAGTTTCACTGAAATTCCATGATGCAGAAATTTCCTGAATTTCAATTCCAAACACATGTTCAGTTTACAGAGAGGTGAAGTAAAAATGGCGACAGAAAGTAGCGTTCATAAAAGCGGAGTGTTCAGATTGGAGGGTGTTCAGAATCCCGAGAGTTTATCTTATGTTAAGTCTATGGAGGTTCGCCGTGACCATCGAAATGTGTTCATAATACCGGGGGTGTTCAGATTAGAGAGTGTTCAGATAGAGAGAGTCCACTGTAGTTTAAATAGTTATATTGAGAGCTCAAAACTTGTGAATAAAAAACCTTTATTCTTTGCGACATTTTTCCATTCGGTATAATGTTCAGAACTGCATTAAGTTAAAATCTGTCTAAAATTGGCTTTTATGCTGTTAATCAGTTAACTAATCAATAATTTTGAAAAAAATCTTTCAAATAATGTTTATTTTTTCATGTCTGTTACAGAATTTTTTGTCTTTTATCACCGCTTTTCCAAAACAGAAATTTTTGCTTACTTGAATCCGAAAAATGCTCTAATTAAATAATGGAAAATTCACAATAAAAATTAACTGGTGAGAATAATAAATCATGAATGGAATACGAATGCCCGGACGTGCGCAAAGCATGATTAGCAAAAACACGTTGTCCGTATTACGTACGGACAAATCAGGGAAGCGGTTAAGTGAAGTATTTAAGATATTGGGATAATATTCATCACTATTCTGAAAAGACTCCTTCGGTATGTGCGTCTATTAGAGATTTTTTTTTCGTCGGTCTTTTGAAACAGAGACTTTTTCTTAATCGAATAACAGCAGTGATTGGATTAAGTAAGACACAATTTACAAGAAAAAAATACTGGTGAGAATAATCAAACATTCTATGCACATTATGCGACAAGTATGGTGGTTGCTCGTCCCCAAGGGGTTAATAATTTTCTTAAGTTTTAACGAATAAAAGTTGCACTGCTATAAAGGAAAATCACGTTCCTTAAATCTAAACAACTACTCACTTTTTAGCATTTTCCAACAAAGTTGAAAAGTGCTTATATATTCGGTTTGTCTGTCCGTCTGTCCGTATAGCCGACTGTCCATTTGTCCGTCTGTCCGTCTGGCGGCGCTCTAACTCTCGTATATATACTCCGATCGCCTTGAAATTTTTAGATGTTATTGAAATTTACCCTAGCACGAACCCTATTGAAAATGAAGTTTCTACCATAATTATTTTATTTACAGGTTTAGTCAAAAGTTTAATATTACATTACGGCCTATGGGAAAAAATCGTTTCAAATAAATTTTAAAGATGTTACACCCTGTCAAACATATTAAAATTTATATGCATTCACGATATGTACTAAAATATGCATTATGTACAAAATGCGGTGAAAAAATAGCTATTATACATCTACAGAGCCACACAAAAGTATTCCATTACATAATGGTCAATAGGGGAAATTTTGTACGACATATTTTAATTACATTAAATCATTTCAAATGTAATAAAACTGATTTATATACCTGAGGCTTAGTATAAATTATACGATACAGTAATGCATAACATATAGTATATATCATTTACAGGGCCATACAAAAGATTTCAAATAGTATATTCTTTCCAAATTACTGTACATGTATCCTATGATGGCTGATGGATGAATTGAATGCATTTTAATTATGATATGCACATTTAAGTTTCACAAAATCTATGCGTATTATATGCTGTGTATAAATACTATGGCTGATATACAGGGCTACCGAAAAGAGGTAGCAAACGTTACTGAATATCAGCTTAAATTACTTAAAGGTGGTTTTTAAATAAATTATTCATTTTTAGCTGAACTAAGTTCAATTTACTAAGAAATGTTTGCAGAATATAGATAAAATGATATACAGGGCTACGCAAAGAATTGAATACATGAACGCCTAAGAATGATAATTTCTGAGAGTGTGATTTTAGTAGTTTTAAGAATGCTTTGGTTTAAAATAAATTTTAGCTTAATACTAACGTGTATTAAAGGTACAAGGTAAACTACAGGGATGAACAAAAATATTCATGTATTTTCCATCGATTAATATAAATTGCTGAAGAAGAAATTTCAACATGCTAGAGATTTTCTTACGTAACAAATTTTCTTACTATATAGTATATAGTATATCAACCGACAGATCAAATACAGGGCTGTTCAAAAGTATTGGAATGCATACTTGACTATATACAATAACCTTTTTTTTTCTAAATGACGAAGTTTTGTGAAAGATTTCATGAAGAGTTGGAAAATGCTTCATAATCTATGCTTAACGCATGATTTTTCTTACTTGTTAAATACTGCTGTTAATTTAAATTATTTATTTTCTCAATTAGAACAGAAAGTATTATATGTAACACAAATAAGAATTGAAAAACTTGTAAGGATAAGTGAGGTTTCAAAGAAATTAAAAAATGAAATTATGGTTTTCGTACTTAAATATGAAGTGCATATTTATACAAATGGAGTTAAAATAAAGTATAAATGTAATATTTAATTGTCGCTTCCTCTGATATGATCGTTTTTCATTATTTGAAATCCTCCATAAATAAATTTAAAAACAGACCCTTTGTTAAAACAAGGCATTGTTTTGTCTTTGAGATTAAAATTTTGCTCCTAAGTATTCTTTTGTAAATATTTATCAGACAATGTGCAATAATCTTTATTGATTTAAAATATCATTCCAGTAATCTCCTGGAAAAATTCTTTGTTTCAAATTTATGTTTTCAAATTATACTTAGAATAAATGGAATTTACATATTTTAATTTTAAATAATTTTTGAGCTGTATAAACCTTTACGAATCGCTGCTTAATTTTCAGAATTCAAACAGAAGTAAAGTCTTTGAATTGAAAGTTAATAATGTTCCAAGTAATTGTTAATTTGAAAGCGAGATGTTGTAGCAATTAATTAATAAAACAAATATGTTGCACTATATGTAAACAAACATTGGATTTAGTACTTCATTTCTGTATAATGAAACGAATATAGATGTAATTTGATAAATGGAAAAATGAAAATATACATAATATCTTACAATTTACATTTTACGAAAGTTAGTGGAAATATTACTAACTAAATAATTCAATGATTGAAAAATGTAATAAAACAAAATGCTGTTTAATTTCTTTGATAATGATAATTATTTTATCATTATTCAAAATACTTTGTTAACTGCAATCAAACCGCTTAATCAAATGACTGGTATCATTTTACTGCATAAACCCCTTAACTGTTGCTTTTTAGGTGCGTTCGTAATGATGTGAATACTTGGCACCTATAGTCGTCGTTCAATCCGTCCGTCAGTCTGTCGGTCCGGCTGCATATAACAACGCAAGCACTACCCAACCATAGCGTTTGGAATTTAAAATACACAATTATTACATAATTCTGTCGATTCATTTCAAATTTTGTCAAAATTGGTTGCATAGTTCAATTACAGTGGCAATCAAAATGTTTCGTTACATTACGGTCAATGTGAAGAAATGTTTCAAATGCATTTTAATTGTGTTACACTCATTCAAACACTAAAAAAATGATATGCATCTGTAAAGTACATATTATAATATACATTTTGCATTATGTGTGGTGCAAAGAACATTTGTTATTGATTTACAAGGCCACACAAAAGTATTCCATTACATAATGGTATAGGGAGAAAATTGTTTGTACGCATTTTAATTGTAATTAACTATTTATAATTTTATGAGATTGCTATTTTTAAAACTTAGTGAACGTACGAACGTACCTTATTTGCGACGCTTCACGTGAAATGTATTTATTTATTTCCATTTTTTTTTTTTCTGCAGCATCACATTTTCCTTACTAAAATATTTATTTGCCCTACTTACTCCAACGACAGTTGATATTCACTTAAGATATATTTACAATTACAAATTAGTGGTTTCAAAAAGCTTTTTGTAACGAAGCAAGCAAAATGTCATTCCCCAAATTCAGTTCGGACAACACAAATAAGGAATTAATATTTTACTAGGAAATGCAATATGAATAATCATAAACAGAAATGCCACACTGGCGGAATTTTTTTATTTAGAAAAAAATAATTGACACTGGAAAATTTTGAATTGCATTTTATTTTATTTTACTTATTGAAAGTTTTATAAAGTAGTAAACAAAAATAACTATTAAAATTTACTGTGAAAATACGGAATGTTTAAATAACAATACAGCTACATGAGATAACGCTGGATATCAAATAATATATGGTGGTCTTTTGATATTTTAAAAGTTTTTTTTTTCTTTTTTTTAACTAACCCACTGAGAAGTTAGAATATGCATTCTAAAAAATAATAATTAAACTGCTTTTTTACAGTTAAAAATTAATGATTTATGATAATGAAACTAGAAATAGAGAAGAATGAACTAAAATCTATGAACCAAATTCTTTAATTTAGTTAGGGGTTTAATTATCAATGTTATATTTTATTTTTTTAATGCGCATCTAATTATTTCATAAATCTGAGGAATGTATTTGTTAGGGAATCAGCATTATTTATTTATTTATTATTGCTCAAAATCATGCGATCAGCAATGAACAATGTAAAGAAAAAGAAAAAACATTGACTTAAAATGACATTTTAATGTTTTGTTTTATTTGTATGTGATTGTTTCGTGTTAAAAAGAAATTGAGAAAAAAAAATTCATGTATTTTATGGCAACGATTCCTTTTTTGTTGATTTCGAAGAATGGAAATAAAAATGCTAGTAGCTTGTTTTATATGCGTTTTTATTGTTTAGATTTAGTGTTTTACTCACTGTAGTTGTCATGATTTTGATACAGCAATGCGTGCACAAAAGTACTAATTGTGAGTATTATTTTTTGTTAAAATTTAAAGTTTAGTAAAAGATATTTAGTCGTAGAATTGAAGTCGACAACAATTTACTGCCGTGGTACGCGTAGTATATTGTACAATATTCTATACTACAAAAATTTGACAAATGTGTACTCATTCTTACCAATTTTTTGTTTTTAAGTTCGTAAATGACTTCGCTGATAATTTTTTAGGTGGTAGCTGTTTTAAGTAGCAATTATTTTACTCGCAGTTAACTGTTCTATACAGGGTGTTTCTAAATTCATGGTCCAAACTTTAAGGGGTGATAGTACACATCAAGACAAACAATATTTAAATAGGAAACCAAGGGTCCCAAAGTCTTCCGAAGGAGATAGGCGCCATTAAAGTATAGGGTCCAAAAATTCAAATGATTATGAAAAACAGAAAAATTGGTCGATTCGTTTGCGGTTTTCACTAAAATTATTCTTTATGTCAGTATTGTCTTGAAAATAAATTATAAAGATAAAATTGAAATGATTTTATACATTTACATATAAAGATAAATTTCAAAAAATGACAATAGACGGCGCTTTAGACTTTAGAGTAACGAACAACTATTTTTTACCGTTATTTTTTGCATCTCATTAAAGGTTTCATAAGCGTAGACTTAAACTTAAATTTTGAGCTCAAAATCTGAATAGTTGGAAGCAGTTAAGTAGCACAAACTTAGCTGTGTTCAGAGGGTTTTAAATTCAAATAATTATAAAAAACGGAAAAATCGGTCGATTGATTTGCGGTTTTCACTAAAACTATTCTTTATGTCGGTATTTTATTGAAAATGAATTATAAAGATAAATTTCAAAAAATGCCGATAGACGGCGCTTTAGACTTTGGAGTAACGTACAACTATATTTTACCATTATTTATCGCATCTCATAAAATTTTTTTAGAAGCTTAGACATAAACTTAAATTTCGAGATGAAAATCTGAATCGTTGGGAGTGGTTAAGTAGCGCAAACTGAACTGTGTTCAATGGGGGTGGGGAGGTTCAAACTTCAAATGATTATAAAAAATGGAAAAATTGTCCGATTCGTTTGCCGTTTTCGCTAAAACTATTCTTTATGTCAATATGTCCTTGAAAATAAATTTTAAAGATTAATTTTAAAAAATACCGTTCGAGGGCGCCTTAAACTTTGGAGTAACTAACAACTATTTTTAACCGTTATTTTTTCTATCTAATTAAATGCTTGTAAAAGTTCAAACTTAAATTTTGAGCTCAAAATCTGCATCGTTTTGACTAATTAAGTGCGGAAATTTGAAATGTGTTCGAGGGGTGGGGAGGGTAACATTTTAACTCCTGAACACTGTTCAGTTTCCGCTTCTTAACCCCTTCATCGATTTAGAATTTGAGCTCAAAATTTAAATCTAAGCATTTGCAAGCATTTAATTAGATACAAAAAATAACGCTGAAAAATAGTTGTTGGTTACTCTGAAGTTTAAGGCGCCCTCTATCGGTATTTTTTTAAATTAATCTTTAAAATTTATTTTCCAGGAAATATTGACATAAAGAATAGTTTTAGCGGAAGCGGCAGACGAATCGACCAATTTTTCCGTTTTTTAAAATAATTTGAAATTTGAACCTCCCCACCCCCATTGAACACAGTTCAGTTTGCTCTACTTAACTACTCCCAACGATTCAGATTTTCATCTCAAAATTTAAGTTTATGTCTAAGCCTCTAAGAAAATTGATGCGAAAATTGATGCTATGAGATGCGAAAAATAACGGTAAAATATAGTTGTACATTACTCCAAAGTCTAAAGTGCCCTCTATCGGCATTTTTTGAAATTTATCTTTATAATTCATTTTCAATAAAATACCGACATAAAGAATAGTTTTAGTGAAAACCGCAAATCAATCGACCAATTTTTCCGTTTTTTATAATCATTTGAATTAAAAACCCTCTGAACACAGTTAAGTTTGTGCTACTTAACTGCTTCCAACTATTCAGATTTTGAGCTCAAAATTTAAGTTTAAGTCTAAGCTTACGAAACCTTTAATGAGATGCAAAAAATAACGGTAAAAAATAGTTGTTCGTTACTCTAAAGTCTAAAGCGCCCTCTATCGTCATTTTTTGAAATTTATCTTTATAATTTATTTTCAAGACAATACTGACATAAAGAATAATTTTAGTGAAAACCGCAAACGAATCGACCAATTTTTGTGTTTTTCATAATCATTTGAATTTTTGGACCCTAAACTTTAATGGCGCCTATCTCCTTCGGAAGACTTTGGGACCCTTGATTTCCTATTTAAATATTGTTTGTCTTGATGTGTACTATCACCCCTTAAAGTTTGGACCATGAGTTTAGAAACACCCTGTATATATATAAGCCTTTTAATATACTTCGAAAATGAAGGTGCTTATGAAATTCTGATACTGCTATTTTCTGACAAAAGCCCAAACAAGTTTTTTTGTAAGAAAATGCCGCTGATCTAGTTCTCTCTAACTTCTGTTAACAGTTATCTTGCAAAATTAATTTATGGAAAGAACAGGGCGATTCAAAATAACATGACCAACCTAGAAGACCAAAGAAACTTTTAATCACAAATGCCATGCGGGTCCTCTAGAGGGCGTTTTCATGAGCGAGTTGAGCAAATTGAACGACTTGAAGTGTATAATTTTAGCACAACAGAGCTCCACTAATTTCAGCAGACAGTTCAGAAGACATCTGCATTGAAACTTTCCCACGTGTCGGATTGATCAATGTGGACCAACTGCACATGGTTAGCGCGATCACCAGTTTGTTTCCAGTACATATTTTCTTATGGGTTTTTTTAAAGGAACTTATATACGAAAGGCCTATTTGGTCGCAAGAAGAATCAGTAGGAATAATTGTTGCGATGGAAAGATATGTTCAAGATACATCTGATATGTTCGAAGGTGTGCCACTCAATGCAACATCGATCTAATGTGTGCCTCCAGGCGTCCAGCAAAAACATTGAACATCTACTGCATTAATCGTAAATGCCTAATGTGTGTGGAAATACAGTATAAATAAAATTATGTAGCATGATATTTATTTATTCTTCTTTTATTGCACATATTTCCACTACTCTAGCGGCCACAGATGGCATTTGTGAAATAACATGTTCCAATGTGATTTTTTAATACTTTTTCTTTGCTTGCATTCCTCTTTTATTTTTTGGCTGCATAATTTAATTCACCTTGTGTAGTGATTAACATTCTAGGGCTGTTTGCATGAGCGCTTACAGTGTAAGTCACAAGCTGCGATATTTTACTTACCAGTATTTTAAACGAAAAAAAGTGTTTTATTTTATAGGATCTATCTTATTAATTTAATAAAACCAAGCAAACTTTTAGAAAACAATTGAAGCCAACAGGCAAATCAGGAATGAGCAATGTGACTTAACTACAAAGAACAATAGAACTCGCCCTAGTAAATGAAAATGAAAACTTTTTTATTAGGTGTGCTAATTTTATGTATACAAATGTTTAAATCGATATTTAGATTTCGAGTTTTACAAATACGATACTTATCAAATGTTTTTAAATTAAAAAAAGAATAATTAAGCATATTAAAGATTAGTGTAATTTTAAACAATTACATTAAAATTTATCTTAAAATTGACGCAGTCATCTTGAAATTGACATATGCGACTAAAAACGTTATATATTCAAATACCGCCTTTTGATAAATATATAGTAAAAAAGATTACTTTTATTAATATTTCTAGTATAAACAACGCTATTTAAATCAATTTCCATAAGAGTCGTTGAGTGAAATTCAATACTCAGCAATTTTTTATTTCCCTATGAATAGAAATTCAACATATTTTATAAGCATTATTCATGAAAATAGAGTTATTAAATGTTTACAGTTCTATTCAACATCTTCCATATTCGTTGTCAGATAAAGCTAATTTAATCAATGTATATTGATTAACTTACGGAAGGAAAAGCTTGCATCTTCGTAATTCAGGAGGATTTGTTTAATCATGTATGCTAAAATTGAATCTGCAGATAATTAAGTCGATTGGTGTTTTGACATTAAGGTTTGTAGATACATTAGTTAATTAATTACTAATAAAGTAATTCAAGAATACAAATTCGAATTTAATCAATAACTTCAGTTTCACTTTCTATTGAAAGGGAATGCTTTTGTTTTAATGGGATTGTGAGATTTCTGTAAGTTTCTGTATAATTCCAAAGGAATATTTGACAGAAATATGTTCGTCATATTTCATAGAAAAACACTGCAGAAACTTTTTAAGTTGACGGCAATGGAAAATTTTAGTATTAAAATATTGTTACAATTTTCTAACTACAAACTAAAGAATTTTAAAAATAAAATTACATTCAAAACATTAATATTCTGAAATGTATATGGAAAAGTTACTTTATATTATTTAATTTACTTTTTGCATCGCTGAAATGTTTGCACGTTTTATGCTAATATTTGTAAACACTATTAATTTTCGCAGTTGTATAATTTTTTATATATTAACCTTTATAATTATCTAACAATGTTAAACTTTCTTTCGGGTCTGAAACTGATGCCTTCTTTGGACGAACAAGGATATCAGATATGTGTCATGTACTTAACCACTTAATCGTCGCGCCCGAGACATTCACGGGCTACAAGCTTCACGGCTTTTATTCAGAATTGTTTGAATCCCACCAGTTACATAAAATATAGGGTTATTGGTTTTATTCTGGCATCATATTACTTGTTATTAAATAAGATGAATACATATTTTTTCAAAAAAGTGGTGGCAATAATGAATTTGAATTTTTTAAACTGTAATTTAAAGTGACCATTAAGTGGTTAATTACAAAGAATTTTGGAACTTGTCATTTGAAAGTGAAAATGAAATATTTTTATTCGGTATGCTAATTTTACACATAAATATTTAATTCGATGTTTAGACTCGGTTGTTTATGATTACATTATTTAATAATCACCCAAAGGATTTTATACTAAAAAAGAATAATTAAACACATCAAAGATTGTATGCCATTAGTGTAATTTTAAATAATCACATTATCTATCTTTAAAGTTAACACGTACCACTAACAAGGAAGGTCTCCATACGGGCATACCCCGAAAAATCTGAAAAAAATTACAGAATGTTCTTCTCATGTGACTATATACGTTTATAAAAAAAATTTCGGCGGAACTTCCATTCAGTTACCGTAAAAAAAATAATGAAAATTTCGTTATTTGGCGATTTATCGCCGGTTGGCGATGGAATGTAATTTCAAAAAATACTTTATGTCAAATACACTTCAAGAAAAAAAAAGTTTCATGTTGAACTTGTTTTGATAAATTTAATTTAAATAACTTTAGTTCTGTAAGTTTTAGTTTGTTTTAAGTATTATTTTGTTATATCGAAATTTATATGTATTTATATTCAAATTTAATCATCAAAATTTGATATTTAAAACGAAATTCATAATTTAAATTTAATTAAATTTGTTTCAAGCTCAAAGTCCAACTGAGAATTGCCGATTAGATTTTGTTGCTATGGAAACATATGACGTTTATTTTTGAATAAGCTTAAATGTATGAAGATAATTTTTCTCAATTTGACTTTTTTTTAGCTATGAAAACATTTTTTCCAGCTATTAATTAAATAACTACTTCAACGAATACTATATATATATATATAGACATAAATATGTAATACAATGTGTACATAGATGTATGTAATATATTAAAGTCTGTCATTGTTTATGTTTAAATTCATTAAATACCATTTACACGCAAACTAAATATCCAACAGTTTTAAGTTTCATTATAATCGTTTGCTTTTGGCGAGAAAAGGGGCTGCTCGCCAAATCGAGTGATAATCCAAAATATATATATATATATATATATATTACACAATATCTGATTCCGTCGCTAATTTTGACTGATCCTTTATTACATACATAAGTACAACCCATTAGTGCCTAGCGTCCCTTTTTTAGGGACGCTTCAAAAGGTGCATTTAGCACTGTTTTTGACACCGGTAAAAAAGAAAAGCAATAATTATTTTATTTAAATGATGTATTTTCGTGATTAATGAACTAAACAAATCTTCTAAAAATAGTGGTGCCAACCAAATAAAATTTACGCAAAAGGTGCTGGGCACGAATGAGTTAACTAGTATTTTTTTCATAAAATTCTGGGTATGCCCAGTATGGAGACCATCCTTGTAAAAACATATGTGTCCACGCACCGATTTATTTTAAATATATATTAAAAGGGTTTACTCTTTTTAACATTTCTGGTATGAACAACGATATTTAAACCAATTTTCATAAGAATCATACAATGAAATTACATACTCAGCACATTTTTATTTCCTGTAACAATGGAATTTCAATATACTTTATAAGTATTATTCATGAAAAAAGAGTTATTTAATGTTTACAGTTCTATTCAGAATCATTCGTATTAGTTGTCAGTTAAAGCTAATATAATCAATGTATATTGATTAACTTACGAAACGAAAAGCTTGCATCTACGTAATTCAGAAGGATTTGTTTAATCAGGTATACTAAAATTGAATCTACAGATAATTAAGTAGATTGGTGTTTTGACATTAAGGCTGACATACATTAGTTAATTAATTACTAAAAAGGTTCTTCAAGATTACTAATTCGAATTTAATCAATAACTTCAGTTTATGAAAGGGTTTAAGAGCTTTTGTTTTAATGGGTTTGTAAAGTTTCTGGAAGTTTCTATACAATTCAAAAGGAATATGCGACAAGAAATGCATTCGCGATATTTCACACACAAAAGCAGAAAATGCTGAAATATTTCAGGAAGACTTCACTGTTTTTTTTTTTTTTTTTTAATATACTTACAATTTTTTAACTACAAACTGAAAAATCTTTAACATAATATTGCGCTTGAAACATTAATACTCTGAAATGTATATGGAAATTTTTTTTTATTTAATATACATTTTGCATCGTTGAAACGCTTGCATGTTTTATACAAATATTTTTTAAATACTATAAATTTTCGCAGATTTATAGTTTTTTTTATGAATTAACCCTTATATATACTTAACCCTTTCATTCCCATAGTAGAATACATTCTAGAAATTCCGTAGGTCAGAGAATCTGAATTTCTACCAGAAAATTTCAATGGTAAATTTTACTTTATTTAAATATGGAATATCTGTTATTAAATAAAACGAGTATTTCTATTTTAATTTTCTGGTATGAATTTGGAATATCCGAGTTAAATATAGAAAGAAAAATAATTAATGCCATGATGCCATTTGGACTCACTGGGAATGAAAGGGTTAACAATATTAAACTTTCTTTTGGATACTTCACTTTTACAGTTGGGTATAAAACTGATGTCTTCTTTAGACCAGAAAGGAAATCAGGTATCTGTGATATGATTTAATAACAAAGAACATTGGATATTGCTATTAGAAAAAGATAATGAAATATTTTTATTAGTTATGCTAATTTTAAACATAAATATTTAAAACGATGTTTGAATTCACAGGTTTACAAATACATTTTGTTGTCTCCCAAAATTTTTAAAATTAAAAAAAGAATAATTAAACACATCAAAGATAGTATGCCATTAGTAAAATTTTAAACAATCCCATTATCTGTGTCCTTAAAATTAACATGCGTTACTTGGAACAATATAAATTCAAATACCGTTCTTATATATATATATATATATATATATATATATATAATAAAAAATTACACTTTTTAATATTTCCGGTATTAATAACAATATTTAAATCAATTTTTATAAGAATCATTCAATGAAATTCCATACTCAGCATATTTTTAATTCCGGCATCAATAAAATTTCGGCATATTTTGTATATATTATTCATGAAAAGAGAGTAATTAAATGTTTACAGTTCTATTCAGCTTCTTCCATATTAGTTGTCAGATAAAGCTAATTTAATTTATGTATATTGATTAACTTTCGAAACGAAAAGCTTGCATCTAAGTAATTCAGATGGATTTGCTTAATCAGGTATACTAGAATTGAATTTGCAGATAATAAAGTAGATTGTTGTTTTGACATTAAGGTTTAAAGATACATTAGTTAATTAATTGCTTACAAGGTTGTTCAAGAATACAAATTCGAATTTAATCAATAACTTAAGTTTCACTTTCTAATAAAAGGGAATATTCTTGTTTGTATAGGTTTGTAAAGTTTCTCTGTAATTTCAAAAGAATATTTGACAAGAATTACATTTGAGATATTTCATACAAAACGCAAAATGTAGAAATATTTTTAGAACACTGCACTTAAAATTTTTAGCATTAAAATATACTTACAATTTTCTAACTACAAACTAAAGAAATTTTACAATACAATTCCCCTTAAAACTTTAACATTCTGAAATGTATATGGACAAAATATTTTTTTTTCATTTATTTAATTTACTTTTTGCTGAAACGTTTCTTGTTGAAATGTTTGCATATTTTATGCAAATACTTTTAAGCACTTTAAATTTCGTAGATTTTTATTTTTTATATTAACCTTTATTATTAAGCATTAAACTTTCTTTTGGATCCTCTACTTTTAAAGTTGCTTACAAATATGTTCTTCGTCGGAGATTGATTGAAAATATAAACAAATTACAATTCATAAATGAAAAAAATTTTTTTTTTTTTTTTTTTTTTTTTTTTTTTTTTGCCAATTAAGCTACCACTGCAAGTGGCAGATAAAGAGCAAATAACACACACTTTGATATATAGGCTCTAAAAGATCTGCACACATCGTGGGGTAAATAATACAACCATCAGTTGGAATTTTTTTTAAGTCGTGAAAGAAAAAACAGTCGCATATACAGGGTGGGTGCCCATGTGCGTTGCAAACCGCAGGGCTCACAAATAGTCCGTCAACTGAACATCAATATTTTCTTAGGAAAATTTTCCTCTTATATTTTCTTGCAGATTACGCAGAAAACGCCTTCGGAGTTTGGTTTTAGCACAATTGCTGTAAAAACCTACTTATGAAATTATCTGTTAAATAATATTGGTGTTCACTTTGCGGACCATTTGGGAGCCCTGATACCGGTAATTTTTTAAGTTATGTTTCCCTTATCTAACCAAAAAATTTTCTGCTAAGAGTCAAGGAAAAGAAAACATTACAATATTACTGGTTTGGGCACCTACTCTGGTTGCGCCACTTAAAAACCCTATAACAAAGAATCTACTGCTCCAAATGATCCGACATTTCAGCAATATGCTGCCAAAGAAATGGGAATTTTAAGGTGTGTTTAATTCTTTCCGGTCAGGAGAAAATCTGTTTGAAATATTTAATTAACACCAGAATTAATAAACAAATTGATTACGAAATACAAACTTGCTTATACTCAATTATGTTATGAAATGAAAATTTTAATTAAATATTCTAGGTGCAAGTAAAACTAAAATTAGGTATCCTTTTTTAGGGATGCCACGCCGGAAAGGGTTTAAAGAACAACAATTGATAACCCTTTAAATAAAGCCGACACAGGGTGATATATGTATATGCAATAAAGGCAAGATATGAGATTGTGCACGACACACGTGCATTGGCGACAAAAATGTGAAGCACTAATGCCTCCTGTTATTATTCTACTGATATCTTCTAAATGACTGTGCCACTGATGCAGAAAACGGTGAATAGCACATTTAAAGCCTCTTGCGTCAGTATGCGTGCTTTACATCTTTATCAAACACTTTATCACAATTCTGTGCACAATCTCATCTCCTGACTTTACTGCATATACAGCGTCCTCTGTTGATTTTATTTTAAGTTTTTTTTAATCACGCCTAAAGAATCCCCATTGTTTTGACAGAATATTGCTGGAGTTTCAGGTCATGTCGATCTGTGGTTCTTTTGTTATAGGGTTTTACTTTCACGATTAAAAAAACCCCTTTCTAGTATTTATGTCTCTATATTCAGATATTTCAAGGTCCTTTGTTTAATAGTAAAATAATTTTAGCTGCAAGAGTGACACCTTGGGCATTCTCGTATTGGCCCATTCGAAAAGTTCTGCGATTTTTCAAATCGAAGCGCAGTATCCTCTCCTTATATTTTGCCACTACTGATTAGGAATGATCTTGAATGACGCAGTTATATACATTGGGTCTTTCTTTTTACTCTGCATATTATTCTCATTTGTGACATGTCAGAATTTTTGTTTCAGTTTAGTGATAAAAATGGAGACCTACAAAATTCATTTTCATAACATTATTTTCTGTCATTTTAAGGAAAGTAAAAATGTTAGTCAGATCTATTGCAAAATTTATGTTATTCACGGACAAATTAATATTTCAAATGATGATGTCCGAAAGTAGTTCGAGAAACCTGAGTACGTAAATTTTAATCTTGAAGATAATACCCTTTCTGGACAAATATGACCATCTGTAAAGTAAGACCATTTAAAACAAGATTTCAAATGATCATTCATAATAGTTTTTGGTATATTTAATCTATGTGATTGTTTTTTACCCCTGCAACTTGGAATTTCAGCGATCGCATCTTTGAAGGGATCCGCCTTTACAGAATGTAGTTGTCATAAGCGGCATCATATTTGAGACTGATTTTTCTGCTCTTAAATTTCTCAAACTATCTTCGAGCTGTGCCATATGAAGCAACATATTATCCATATAACAGTACAAATTTTTCAATCAGTTTAACTAGCATTTTTACTTTTCTTGAAATAACTAAGAGTGAGATGCCGAAAATCTTTGTGATTCTTCGTGATTCTTCATTCTTAACACAGCGGTGAAACTAAATTATGCCACAACAGAGGCAAAACTTATACAGCATTAACAGAAAAGATAGAATTTACATGTCTAGCTTATTAAAATTTACTATTTATTAGCAATAACAAAATAATTACACGAAACCGCTTTTCACTTTTAAATACTGGGACAAATCTATAAATTTTGAGTAAAAAAGGAAGTAGAAAGCATATTCCCACACAGCCTGTGATAGGTACAATGCTCTTTGTTAATAGTAACACATTCAGGTATCATAATACTAACAGGTCACACTTACACCGATAAAAATTAATCACAGCGGTGAAACTAAATTATGCCACAACAGAGGCAAAACTTATACAGCATTAACAGAATAGATAGAATTTACAAGTCTAGTTTATTAAAATTTACTATTTATTAGCAATAACAAAATAATTACACGAAACCGCTTTTCACCTTTAAATACTGGGACAAATCTATAAATTTTGAGTAAAAAAAGAAGTAGAAAGCATATTCCCACACAGCCTGTGATAGGTACAATGCTCTTTGTTAATAGTAACACATTCAGTTATCATAATACTAACAGGTCACACTTACACTGATAAAAATTAATTGAAATTGTCTTCTTTTCTAAAGGTTGTAGTCGTAGAAAATTTCCGTCATTAAAAAGGCAGAGCTTTTTGTTTCTTTTTACTAGTGGGAATGTGCCCTGTTGGTAATCAGGCACGGAACACATTATAAAACTTTCTTTATGTAATTTTTTGTCCAGTAATTCGAGAACATTCTCTGTAAAATTTCATCGGTAACAAAAAAAATCGTGAATTTTGGTAAATATGTGTGTGTAGGTACTCAGAAACTGCAGTGGCACTCGTATTAATTATTTTTGATAAAAATTTTGATATTTTAAAATAATAATTTTGTAGTCGATTTCTTGAAAATTCGAAAGAGAAATCTATCACATGAAACATACTAGCATATCAAATTGAATTTCGTAATTTTTTTCCATTATCTATACACAGACAAAATTTGGTTCTGGGTTCAACGGTCTTTTCAGCTGCAATGGCTGAAAAGCTATAAGGCGGGGATACCTTCCACCATGTGGAGTTCTTATTAAACCGTACGTACGTACACTCTCGAACAAAAACTAAAAACTCATGGAAATATAAACTATTAAATTTTTTTTTATCAAGAACCGATAAAATATAAAATAAAATAAAAATAAATAAATAAATAAACGATGACTCGTAAAGTGCGATGTTTCAAATCATTTTCAAGTTTTATCTATGAAAGCTATTATTCATAGGCTATTATTTATAAATTTTTATCATTTATTTACTAGGCTCTATTCACACAAATTTCTCTTTTTCTAGCGTTATTTATATACGTGAAAAAAATTGTAATGATGTGTATCGTGTAAAATACATAAGGTTTGCTGAGATTAACCCTTTAACTGGTTAATTCTTTTCCATTCAATAAATTTAAAATAGCGGACCCACACCACTATTATTTAAATAAAATATTCCTAAAATCTAGTCTAAACATTTCCGCCTTTCAATGGTATGAAAATTTTCCTTAAAATAATACTGGTGTCAAAAAGCTTTAAATGATGAAATAAGTAAATTCGTCTTGTACGAACGGCGTTCGGGAATACCAGTTAAGGAGTTAATGTGGTCATGTACTCCAACATTCATCTAGATGTCGCTTTTCTCCTATTAAAATATATTATACCAAAAAATTTCGACTACAAAACAGCACTGTTGGAGATAGGGCCACAATACATTTCTTTGTACTGTTCTCATTATTATTGTGATATATCCGTTACAGTATTTTAACGCGGTCGTTGCCAATAACTCCGCCCTCTGTGTTAAATGATTGAGATTTACCAGCGCTAGCGCGTGACCGGCGGCGAATTTGTTAAGTTAAATAATCTAATCATACTTGTAAATACTCTGCAAAAGTAGTTCTAATTTTCGACATAAAATCCTTTTTTATTAAAAAGCTATCTAAAAATCGAATTAATATTATACATGTTTCTCTGGATATATTAGATAGTAACGCAAATAATTATTCAGGTGAAGTATTTTTTACATTCAAAATTTGAGGATGTAAAGGATAAGATTGTATTTGGAGCAGCGTGAAATATTCATTTTGGAACTTCTTGCATACATATGTGTTTAAATTATTTACTCTATCTCAGAAAAAATAATCATATAATTATTACAGATGAGAATGTACTGCCGTAAAAAATACTGGATGCAGTTAAATATGGATTAAATTATAGATTTTAGATTATGGATTTAAGCAATATTTTATTGGTTTTCAAATAAAAAGCGAATTTTTGGAAAGGTAAAATTATACAAACTTAAATTTGCCTTTTATTTCCTTTTACGTCGGTGATATTTGCATATGTATGAATAATAAAGACAGATCCAATTTTTCTATAACAGCAGTATCATTATTCTAACGTAAAATGAGATGACATTCTAATAAACCTTGAGCAAATAGAAGAAACATTAGGTCTTATTAACATGGAAAAACAAAGGTAGTAAAAGAATACGTTAAAATTATTTCTTTTAGTGCCTTGAAGCAATGAGTTTATTGAAACTTTGATGTTCAATTCATTCTAACAAAATATATTTCTACAGTCATTAAAATATATGTGTGCACTTAAAAGTTTTGTTGAATCAGCTTTAAGCAATAATGAAGTCAAACCATTGTCCTTAAAACTGTTCCAAAAGTTAAACATTGATAAATTTGAAAATTGATATTATTTTCAAATGAGAAACAATGTTGACATGGTAAAAGTTAAATTTCTTTATTTTGCACGAGATTAAATTATTCAGTATTGGCACCAGCATTTGTTTTTTGTAGATTTCTAAATTATTCGCTATAATTACTCAATAAAGTCAATTCTCTTAAACTCTTTAGAGCTAGGATCTTTTACAGTGTTTTTAATCTTTTGGCGCCGTCTTTTAAAAGGAGAAGTTTTGTGGAAAGTAAATCCGGATGATGTTTGGATTAATTATGGAAAATTTTCAATAAGACTTTACTGGTGAGAATAATGAAAGATTTTGATTACTTCAAGTGCAACATACATGGGTCGCTTGTATCTAAGTTGTTAATTCCTTTGTGTTTAAATTATTTACTCTGCATAAAAAAATAATAAAATAAAATAAAATAAAATAAAAAATAAAAAAAATAACCATATTATTATTTCAGAAGAAAGTATCCTGCCGTAAAAAAATATTTAATCTACATAAATATGAATTAAGTTACAGATTTTAGAATATGGATTTAAGATTTCTTTAATTGGTTATCGATTAAAAAGCTAATTTTTGAAAAGGTAAAATTATGCAAATTTTGTCCCCCATTTGTCGTTTATATTTGCAAATTAATAAGTAATAAAGGAAGATCAAAATTTTCAGTCACGGCAATATCATTAATGTAACGTAAAATTAGATGAATTTCTAATAAACCTTGAGCAAACTGAAAAAAACGTCAGGTTTTATTAAAATGGAAAAACAAAGATAGTAAAATGATACGTTAAAATTATTTCTTTAAGTGCCTTGAAGCAATAGGTTTATTAAAACTCGTATGTTCAATTCATTCTAACAAAATATATTTCTACAGTCATTAAAATATTTGTGTGCACTTAAGATTTTTTGTTGAATCAGCTTTAAGCAATAATAAAGTCAAATCATTGTCCTTTAACCCTTTCTGGCGCAGTGTTGCCACTCCGGCAACACCTAATTTTAATTCCAACCTTACAAACGGCACCAATAATAGTTTAGTAAAATTTTACTTTTACAATGACAGCTTAAATGAGGGAATTCTTAATTTCTAAAAAAGTCTTTTGTAAATTCCGGTGTCAGTCAACGATTTCTCATTTTACGAACAGAATTTGTCCTCGCCGGAAAGGGTTAAAACTGTTCCAAACGTCAAACATTGATAGATTTGAAAATTGATATGATTTTCAAATGGGAAACTAAGTTGGCATAATAAAAGTTAACCCATTAGTGCCTAGCGTCCCTTTTTAGGGACGCTTCTAAAGGTACATTTGTAAAGGCGTTTTCTTTTACATATTATTTAATAATGGTTTTCCCCCCCCTTAGTTAAAATTACAATATTCCCTTAATTTGTAACTTTATTTAATAAGCTAGATTTTTAATCCCTTTAATTCTATTCAGTTACTAACGGCCATTTTCCCTTTAAAATATGACTTCACTTATCTCTAATTCTTTCTTTAAAGCCACAACATATATATGTTTGTTCATGTAACTGTAAGTATTTTTCCATGGCAACAGCCTTTTAAAGAGTTATTTCTAGGCTGTTGTTATGCATACTTAAACGCTACTCGCTTAAGAAGCAGATGCGCTAAGTTTGTCTTTTATTTTATTTCATTAGAATTCATTTCCTTTCTGAGCCCGTGAGACTCTTGTTAACCCTATGTAAAGAATTCAATCCTTGTGGTTTTCGGGGCCATATGCTATCTTTTATCATTTGGCGTTAATTATTTCAAATTATGCACTTTGGTTTCTATCATTGAATGTCTATGTAACGGAAACTCTCCACGTACCTTCTCTCATCACAATTTGTGCGTATCAGTTGTTTTTGGCTATTTTTATGTATATGTATCGCGCCAACACTTGACGATGTGAAAAATGTATTTGGGACCACTCCTTCTCTGTAACTACTAGCGATCGGACCTATCTCTGTGAGGGTCCCTCTCTGGCACGGCAACCATTCTTGGAACTGTTAAGTTAATAAAAAACTTGTATCTAGTAAATAGCCTCCTGTGTTGCCTTTCTCAATATTCATGGATTATCTACGAACTTGGGATACCAACTACAGCTTAACGGCGCAACGTTACCCTTAAGATGTTAAAAAATCGACTTCATAAAATATCTGCGATGTTTGCTATACGATAGTGAAGCCATCGTCGTCACAGCATTCAGCACTGTTTTTGACACCGGTAAAAAGGAAAAGAAATAATTATTTTATTTAAATGATGCATTTTCGTGATTAATGAACTAAACTTAAATCTTCTAAAAATAGTGGTGCCAACCAAATAAAATTTACGCAAAAAGATGCTGGGCACGAATGGGTTAAATTTCTTTATTTTCCATGCGATTAAATTATTCATTACGGGCACCAGCATTTAGTTTTTGTAGATTTCTAAATTATTCGCAATAATTACTCAAGAAGGTCAATTCTATTAATCCCTTTAGGGCGAGTGTCTGTTACAGAGTTTTTAATCTTTCGTCACCGCCTTTTAAAAGGAGAAATGCAAAGTAACTTGTGTAGTAATTTGTGATAACAAAGTAACTCAGGATAATGTTTCGATTAATTAAGGAAAATTTTTCACAAAAACTTTGTTGGTGAGTATAATCAAGGATTCTGATTACCTCAAGCGGAACATATATGGGTCGCTTGTATCCAAGGGGGCTTATATCAAAATCCCTTTGTGTTTAAATTATTTACTCTGCATCAAAATAAATAATCATATTATTACTACAGAAGAAAAAGTTCTGCTGTAAAATAAAAACTGAATCTGCATAAATATGGATAAAGTTACATATTTTAGAATATGGATCTATGATTTATTTTATTCGTTATTGATTTAAAAGCAAATTTTTGAAAAGGTAAAATTATGCAAACTTTTTTCTCCTTTTTGTTGTTTATATTTGCACATCAATAAGTAATAAAGGAAGATCAACATTTTCAGTCACAGCAATATCATTAATCTAACGTAAAATGAGATGACTTTCTAATAAACCTCAAGCAAATAGAAGAAAATGTCAGGTCTTTTAAAAATGGAAAAACAAAGACAGTAAAAGAATACGTTAAAATTATTTCTTTTAGTGCCTTGTAGCAATAGAATTATTGAAACTCCGATGTTCAATTCATTCTAACAAAATATATTTCAACAGTCATTAAAACAGCTGTGTGCACTTAAAATTTTTGTTGAATCAGCTTTAACCCCTGAACTGTTCCGGACGTATATATACGTCTCGCTCAAATAGATGCATATTTCTGAAATTAACTATCAAACAACCACTTTTTTGAGTTAAAAATTAGGCTTTTTTAACAAAAAGAAACTTTTATCATTAAATAAAGGAAAGATTATTTTCCAAAATTTGTGGTGGCATTTTTTTAGGAAAAAAGTTGAAGATTACTTTTTTTAAAGCTTTGGCAGTTAACCCTTTCCGGCACGGGCAAAATCTGCACAAAAATGAGAAATTATCGACTGAAACCGGAAATCACAAACGAATTCCTTAAATATTTTGAATTCCTTAATTTAAGCTTCTATCGTAAAAGCAAAATTTTACTAAAATATTACTGGTGCCGTTTGCAAGTTTGGAATTAAAATTAGGTATCCCAGACCGGGCACAGTGTGCCGGAAAGGGTTAAGGGGTTAAGCAATATTGAAATCAAACTTTAAAACTGTTCCAAAAGTTAAACATCATTAGATTTGAACATTGAAATGATTTCAAATTAGAAACAATGTTGGCATAATAAAAGTTAATTTTTTTTATTTTGCATGAGATTACATTATTTATTACGGGCACCAGCATTTAGTTTTTGTAGATATCTAAATTATTCGCAATAGTTACTCAAGAAAGACAATTCTCTTACTCCCTTAGGGGCGAGAGTCTTTTACAGAGTTTTTAATCTTTTGTCACCGGCTTTTAAATGGAAAAATTTCATCCAAGGTAAATCAAGAAAATTTTCGGATTAATTAAATTGTGTAATAAAATGAGAAATTATCGACTAACACCGTAATTCACAAACGAATTTTTTAGATATTTTGAATTCCGTAATTTAAGCATTTATTGTAAAAGCAAAATTTTACTAAAATATTACTGGTGCCGTCTGCAAGTTTGAAATTAAAATTAGAAATCCCAGACCGAGCACAGTGTGCCGGAAAGGGTTAAACGGAACATATATGGGTTGATTGTATCCAAGGGGTTAGTTCCTTTGTGTTTAAATTGTTTACTCTATATCAGAATAAATAATCATATTATTATTACAGAAGAAAATGGTTATCCATGCAGATTATCGATTAAAAAGCGAATTTTTAAAAAGGTAAAATTATGCAAACTCCCCCCCCCCCTTTTTGTCGTTTATATTCGCAAATCAATAAATAATAAAGGATGATCAAAATTTTCAGTCACAGCAATATTATTAATCTGATGTAAAATGAGATGAATTTCTAATTAACCTTGAGCAAACAGCAGAAAACGTCAGGTCTTATTAAAATGGAAAAAGGAAGAGAGTAAAAGAATACGGTAAAATTATTTCTTTTAGTGTCTTGAAGCAATAGGTTTATTAAAACTCCGATGTTCAATTCATTCTAACAAAATATATTTCTACAATCATTAAAATATATGTGTGCACTTAATTTTTTTTTTTTTTTTTTTTTTTTTTTTTTTTTTTTTTTTTTGAATTAGCTTTAAGCAACAATGAGGTCAAACCATTGTCCTTTTAAACTTTTCTAAAAGTTAAACATTGATAGATTTGAAAATTGATATGATTTTCAAATGAGAAACAATGTTGGCATAATAAAAGTTAAATTTCTTTATTTTGTATCAGATTCAATTATTCATTACGGGCACCAGCATTTAGTTTTTGTAGATTTCTAAATTATTCGCAATAATTACTCAAGAAAGTCAATTCTCTTAATGCCTTCTGGCGAGTGTCTGTTACAGAATTTTTAATCTTTTGTCAGAGCCTTTTAAAAGGAGAAATATTGTGCAAAATAAATCAGGATAATTTTTGGATTAATTAAAGAAATGTTTTCAATCAAACTTTACTGGTGTGAATTGTGAATAACCTCGGATTCTGATTATCTTAAGCGGAACGCATATGGGTCGCTTGTATCCAAGGGGTTCGTCCCTTTGTGTTTATTTAAATTTTTTACTGTACCTCAAAATACATAATCATTATTACAGAAAAAATGTCCTGCCATAAAAAAATACTGAATCTACATAAATATGGATTAAGTTATAAATTTTAGAACATGGATTTAACATTTCTTTTATTGGTTATGGATTAAATAGCGAATTTTTGAAAAGGTAAAATTATGCAAACTTTTTTTTCTCCTTTTTGTTGTTTACATTTGCACATCAGTAACAAAGCATATAGATAAGTAATAAAGGAAGATCAAGTCAGAGCAATAGCATTAATCTAACGTAAAATGAGATGACTTTCTAATAAATCTTCAGAAAACAGAAGAAAACTTCAGGTCTTATTAAAATGGAAAAACAAAGACAGTAAAAAAATACATTAAAATTATTTCTTTTAGTGCCTTGAAGCCATAGAATTAGTAAAACTCGGATGTTCAATTCATTCTAACAAAATATATTTCAACTGTCATTAAAATATTTGTGTGCACTTAAAATTTTGGTTGAATCAGCTTTAACCCTTTAACTGCCCCGGACGTATATATACGTCTCGCACAAATAAATGCATATTTATCGAACAACCACTTTTTTGAGTTAAAAAGTAGGCTTTATTAAGAAAAAGAAACTTTTATCATTAAATAAAGGAAAGATTATTTTCCAACATTTGTGGTGGCATTTTTGTTTCTTTTTGCAAAAACGTTGAAGATGCATTTTTTTTAAAGCTTCGGCAGTTAAGGGGTAGCAATATTGAAATCTAAATTTAAAATTGTTCCAAAAGTTAAACATCGTTAGATTTAAAAATTGATATGATTTTCAAATGAAAAATAATGTTGTCATAATAAAAGTTAAATTTCTTTATTTTGCATGAGATTAAATTATTCATTACGGGCACCAGCATTTAGTTTTTGTAGATTTCTAAATTATTCGCAATAATTACTCAAGAAAGTCAACTCTCTTTATCCCTTAAGCGGTTTATTCTTTTCCGTTCAATAAATTGAAAATAGCGGATTCACACCACTATGATTTAAATAAAATATTCGTTAAATTTAGTCTAAACATATCCGCCTTTCAAGAGTATGAAAATTTTCTTAAAGACAATATTGGTGTCAGAAAGTTTTGAATCATGCAATTAGCAAATTCGTCTTGCCCGAACGGCGTTGGGGCAAACCAGTTAACCCTTTCCGGCACGGGTAAAATCTGCTAGTAAAATGAGAAATTATCGACTGATACCGGACTTCACAAACGAATTTTTTAGATATTTTGTAACCCCTATTTTAAGCTTTTATCGTAAAGGCAAATTTTTACTAAAATATTACTGGTACCGTTTACAAGTTTGGAATTAAATTTAAGTATGCCAGACCGGAATATGTGTGACGGAAAGGGTTAAGGGATTAATCCATTCGGGGCTAGCGTCTTTTACAGAGTTTTTAATCTTGTGTCACCGGCTTTTAAAAGAATAAATTTTGTAAAAAGTAAATGAGGGTGATGCTTAGATAAATAAAGGAAATTTTTTCACTAAAACTTTAGTGGTGAGAATAATCAAGGATTCTGATTACCTCAAACGGAAGCTTGTCCCCAAGGGTTTAATACTTTGAAGATGAGCGACCGGTATAAGTGCCGCTAAGGTGCTAATATCCTTGATTACTCTCATCAGTAATTTTTTTTTATAAAGTTTGACATATTTAATCTGAGAATTTTACTGATGTAATAATTTTAAAAAATTTATTTTGAAAAACTCGTGACAAAAAACGATTATCAAAAATAAAATAGAATAAAATAAAATAATATGCTTGTTTTGAGGGAGTTGATACATTGTTATTCATCTGCTTTGTAAGTTATTTTCGATTTATCCGTTCTTTCTTTAAACAAAATTTTAAAAACTCGGAAATTAAAAATGAAATTTATTTTTGATGGGACTAAATCGGCGGTGCACAACCTTTGGCCCGCTTGCCACAAAGCTAGCACTATTTTCATGAAGAATAGTTCTCATTGTAATAATGACAAAATTTTTGCTATTAAAGAAGACAAACGACCTTTTTGAAATATTCTGGTGGCAAACAATTTTCGGGCTAAAAGGTTTTGCGTTGTGCATCATATCACTAAATTATTAAAAAGGACTGAAAGCATTGACATTTATTTTTGAAAGATTTTAAATAGTAAAGTAATTATTAAAGAACAAAAAGTATTTTAGGATTGCTAACAATTTCAGCTGAAATACCAGTATTTATATGCAGAAAATCTCGATTTACAAAATTGTTCAAAAACAATTTTGCACTAGATTTTTTTTTAAATCTAAAACCGGACAAATTTTCTGACCTGTAGGAGCCCTGTATTTTTATAAGAAAATAACCAATGAAGTTAAATGTGGAATAAATAATTGAACTTCTTTTTATTTCCTATTGATTAAAATCCTAATTTTCGAAACTATAAAAATATGCAAACTTAATTTAGTCTTCTTCTTTTTAAACAATATGAGTTAAATTTTTATATCAATCTGTATCAGAAAATCCGACAATTGCAATTTCAGCAATAGCAGTAGCTAAAGTAAATAAACATAGCTTTCAAATTTACCTTGAAGTAATAGAAGAAAAATGTAGGAATTATTAAAATAAAAAACAAGAATAATAAAGCAAAAATTTTAATCATTTTTTCCTCTCAAAGAGATTATTAGTTTATTAAAAGTGCTGTATTCATTGCATTGGAACAAATAAATTTCTTTTGTCATTAAAATGTATTTTTACTCTTTACATTTTTGTTGAATCAGCTTTACGCAGCACTATTATCAAACATATGGTTTTTAAAACTATTTTAAAAGTTAAACATAGTTAGATTTGAGCAGTAAATTTTAAAGAAAAAAAATTGGAAAATAAAAATAAATTTATTTATTTTTTAAATGACAGAACTATTCAGTTAAGGCATAAAGACAATTTTAAATTATTATTGTCTAATAATTAATTCAGTTAATTCATTGTAATTTACCTGTATTTTCACTGCAATTGGACTTTGCACCTTATGTTGTGAATAATTTTTTCTTGTTATTAAAATATATTTTTATTCTTGACATTTTTGTTGAATCATGTTTACGCAGCAATATATCAAACATTTGATATTTAAAACTATTTTAAAAGTTACAATAATTAGATTTGAATAGTAAATTTTAAAGAACAAAAAATTTGGAAAATAAAAATAACATTTATTTATTTTTTAAATGACAAAACTATTCTTTAAGGCATAAACACAATTTTAAATTATTATTCTCTAATGATTAATTCACTTAACCACTCCGCGACGGAAACTTTATACGAAATTTTTAGTGCTTTGCGATCGGTTTTTAAAAACAGAAATTTGTCACTTTTTAAATCGAGCAAATGCTCCGATTAAATAAGGGAAATTTCACAGTATAATTTTACTGGTGGATATAAACACGGATTCTTAATCCCTTTTTGCGACACACATACGTGTCGCTCGTTCCCAAGGGGTTAATTCATTGTAATTCACCTGTACTTTAACTTCGTTTAGATTTTGCACCTTATGTTGTGTGTATAAATAACGTAGTTATACCCAGGGTAACAGAACAGAAACTGCATAGGTTATAGAATATGAACGAAAGTAGCTTAAAGTTGATTTTAAATAAGTTATCTATTTTTACACTGAACTGTATTTAGTAAACCAAGATATGTTTATTGATTGTAGAAAAATACAGAGCCAAACAAGAATTAGATACATTGTTTCTATGAAAGATGATCCCTGGAAGTATGATTTCACTAGATTTAAGCGTGTTTTAGTTTTAATTAAATGTTGCCTAAATACAGAGCTGCCAAGTCTCCGGGTCTTTGGATACCAGTATTATTATACAGAAAATGATGCTTTAATTAATTGGAACATTTTGACGATTTAAAACAACATGGTTTTCTCTAAAATAATACTGGTGCGCAAAAAGCCGGAGACTTGGCAACTCTGTAAATAGTTGTATATATATAGATGTAAAGATAGTAGACAAAATACACGGTTGTACAAAAGAATTAAAATATCCTACCGTCTATTGAGTACAAATTTCTGAAAGTCAGATTTAACCTATTAGGAGTTTTAATACTTTACATCATAGTTGAGAATGCCTAAGATTTGGTTTGTCTGTTTGTACTCTAACTTGCGATAATGTAGTTGTAGTGCTGTGTAATTGACATATGTTTGTAACTGATACAAAATCGTATCATATTCTGTATTCTTGCATTTTTGCATGAGAATTTAACAGCTATTGCATCAAAATCTGAATATTTATAAAAATATTTATAGTACGAACGCACCTCATTTGCCACGTTTGAAGTGCAATTTCTAACTTTTTTGTTGATTTAAATTGATTCATTATGTTGTTACAAATTTAGTAGTATAGTTTACCTGTCCATATTGTCAAAGTGTATGAAAATTTGGTTTGCTTAATGAAAATGTTGCCAATAAAATAGAATAAAAATAATTGGTGCAAGTGCGAGAACTGGTATCTGTATACTTGAAATTTTTGCTTGTTCAGTTGCGAGGTGTCAAGTTACTAAGCTCAATGAGACGAACTGAATGAGCTAACAAAATCTCTATTCGCCGTCAAAGGCTGAGGTATCTTTTCTTGTAAGCAGATTATCTTTTTATACAAAAGCATGCGTATGCTATTAAATAGGGGCAGGGCAAATATAACGTTATCAACTTCTTCAAATGTTGGACCCCCTCCCCCGGTAAAGGTATCGTTGTCAAAGCATAAATTTCTTTTTGAGTTTTAGGAATTTATTTCTTTTACTTGGAGTGATATATAAAATTGATTATATTTGTTTTTCGCATATTTTATTGATTCAAATTAAGAGAAATCAATAAAACATCATGTTATGCGTGGAATAACTTTATATCAATAGATTTAATTTAGATATCAATACACTTAAAAGAAATAGTTACTATTTAAAGGTATTTTACAATGTCTTTTTTATTATATAATGCATTCAACAGTGATAAAGTCTTGTTGCATTTGCACCATTAAGAGGAGATGTGGGTGTGGTGGTGGTAAGGGGGGAGGGCAGATAGAAATTCTTATCAATAAAGCAAATGAGCAACTTTCTTTCTATTTCTCTTTTATTCATTTGTAAACACAAACTTTACATCAAATAACACGTGAAAGAAATACAGTCGAACCTCGTTAACATGAACCTCAAGGGGAATCAAAAGTTTATTCATGTTAACAGTAATTCATGTTATCAGTATCAAATCTTTGTATTCGTCTTTACAGGGGACTGTGAAAACAATTCATGTTAAAAGTAATTCACGTTAAGCGTGTTCATGTTAACGAGGTTTGACTGTAGTTATTATTTAAAGGTATTTCATAATGTCTTTTTATTACATAATGCATTCAACAATAATAAAATCTTATAGCACTTGCCCCATTCGGAGGAGAGGTGGGGTGGATGTGGTAGTAGTGGTGGTGGTGGTAAGGGGTGGGCAGATAGAAATCCTTATCAATAAAGCAAATGGACAACATTCTTCCTATTTCATTTTTATTCATTATTAAACACAAACTTTATTTCAAAATATCTTTTCCATGTAGATTCTCAAATCGTGATAATATATGCATACATGTGTATATGAAGACGTATACTAAGGTCAAACATTCGTGTAGTCTACAGTTTAGAATTAAATAATTTTATTGTAATTTAGTTATTCTAATAACATTTTTTTCATAAAAATTTATCACCAACTAAACAAACATAACAAACTTTTTGATCCGTAGACCATGTTACAAATAAAAAGAGGAAATTTTGATTGGATCAAAAATGATATCGATATCAAAAGATAAATCCCCCCTCCCGCTAGAGATATCGTACGGTATCTAGACTTCTCCTTCCACCGAGAATGGTAATGTTCTATATGCACACGCCCTTACAGTAATTCTTTAGGAAACAAAATTAAAAAAATATATTATATAGACAAGTCTGTAAGTCTGACGTCAGTATTCTCAAGATCATTTTAATTATTATGGCATGTTTAAAAATTACAGAAATTATTTAAAAGTAAGTTTATTTCTACACAATATTTCCACAAATTATTTAATACTTTCTACGTAATTTATTCCTTAAATGTCGCAACACTTTGTTTCAGTGTATCAAAAAGTAATCATGTGCACTTAATTCTGTAAATTTATAAAACTGGATTATGTCAACATTAAGTTCAATTTAATTAATGTGTGTTTAGCATCAATAACCCATTCAAAAATTAATTTCTCCAAACTATGTGAAAGTTAATTTAATCTTAGTTATGCGGGACATTTGCGAATTTCTGTCACAAATTGATTTATAATTGTTATTGAATCATAATAAAGTAATGTGAAGTAGTACTTTTCGTAATATGTAAAGTCCATTGCAAAATTTTAGAATCACTTTCTCTAGTTTTTGACATTATATCAATTTAAGCGAATAACAAATGTGTCAGTTCTCTGAAGTTAATTAAATGCATTCTTAATGCAAATTACTGTTTAATTCATTTTATTTTGTTTATTTGTATAAAATTATCTACGTACTTGAGTTATAGGTTGTTTGCTTCTTTCGGAAAATAAATAAGTTAAAAGTATCAAATATTCAAAGCAGGAATCAAACAACTCTGAATAAAAGCCGTGAAACTTGCAACCCGTGAATATCTCGGGCGCTACATTTAAGTGGTTAATAAGTTACGAAAAGGAATTCTAAAATCTGTCAATGTTATCAATTTTAATGCTAAATCTATAAGCGCAATCATTTTAGCAAAAATAGGGGGAAAAATTTGAACAAAGCTGGATTTTTGCGTAGGTACTAGTTAGGTTATGTAGTTAAACATACTAAAAGTCCCCATCAATCCGATGTGAGCTTTCGCCGCCAGGGGGCGCTAAAGAGCTTGAAAATCGGTTTTTTGAGATTATCTCACGAACAATGGCATTTAGATAAAAAAGTTCAATTACAAAGTTGTAGATAATTTAATTTCCTATAAAAAGTGTTATTTACATTTGTTTGTTCCACCAAGTTTCTCTATCAAAAATGTAAAAAAGAAACATATTTGAAAGTAAAATTATAAAAATTCGAGAAATCTGCTGCTAAATAAAAAAGAATTATATAAACAGATCTGAAATTCTCACCTTTGAATGGAGAAAGTGAATATATAATATACATTTATGTTTATTTTTACATTACTCTTGAGGAAAAGCATTTAGTGTATTTTCTTTATTGTGGTTTCCCCTGTAGGCATATTCCACTTATAGTGACTGGCTTAATCCAATTTCAGTCGTTTAACTGCTTTAGTAGTTCTTTGCACAACTTCAATTTCTACACACGATTCAGATTCGTCACTATCTGTATTTCTTTCTATAGTTGTTGGGCAGTTTCAGTATTTTTTGTTTGCCTTTCGATATCACCACTGAATTCAGATGTAGCGCTTCCCTCCTCCCTTGCAATGGGCAGGATACACGTCAATATTTTCCTGGTCTTCAAATTCAATTTTACTTGCATTATGACATGAAACTCCGCAGAAATTTATGCAAATATCAGCACATTTCAATCCAAACTATCGGCATCCACATGCTTTTCCACATCCTTTGGAGAAAGTACAAAAATTTGATTCAATAATATTTTTGGTGCGGGCTGTAAGGTAGCTGGAATTGGAGACAAATTAGGTTGATTTTACTAGCTCCAGTTCTCAGGATGTAGTTTATTGCCCAACCGGTATTGTACGAAAGTGATAATCGTATTTATCATGTACTATTATGATAAACACGTAAACTGTGCAATCTAGCTGCATCTTCGGTAGGCGGCAACGATGAAAGGCTTTTTTTACCAACAGTAACTTCTTCCTTGAAACATACATAACGGTGCTTGTTCAGAGAAATTTCTGCTTTACCACAGTATAAAGCAAAAAAACATTTTTTCCTGCCTCGGAAACTTCAAATTGTTTTACTTGTTCCTTTTTTAAAATGCTGGCAGTTTGTATGTTATAATCTTCTTCCTTTTTCAAAATATTTGCTAACGACATTTTACCTTTCCCAAACATTGCTGATGTCGAGTCACGACCCGAAAAAGCGTGAAGGAAAATATATGATCTTTCAGAACAGCATCATTGTTAAGACTGTGCGATGAATACAGGGTGCTTGCAATTCTTCCTCTTCCTGGCTTAAAAAAATATCTGTATCGCTGGAAGTGCTAAAGCAGTCAACAATACGAGCAAGTCAACATCATCGCCAACAACAGCAGTAAGCAAGCCAGACTTTGCTATTTCAATAGCTGTTTTAACAATTAGTGTGTATGCATCATCTTCTGCTTGTTTCGCTTCAAAACCATTCTCTATAAATTTCTCCATAAGCATAGATATGAGACATGGCTTTAATGATAAGATTAAAAAAAATTCTTTTTTGTGATACTTTAGAATTTTTTTTCTCTCTATATAAAAGCTTCGTCTAATGTATCAGAACATAACAGACATTTTTCCTTAAATTCAAACAGCGGACTGTCATTTCTCAATTTTTCCTCCAATGGAATAAATTTCTGCGGACATTGATGGTTTTTCTGCAATAGATTTATTGTATGATTTAATAGAATTCTTTCCTGTATAATTTTTCTACACTTTGGGTGAACTTTAGATTCACTATTGTTTTTAGCCATTTCTTCAAATATTTTCTACTTATGATCACCTCTTTCTGAACTTTCTGTCACAAGGAATTTCAGTCCCTTTTTTTCTATTTTTATATAATCTTTCGAAATGTAATGCTCACCGCATACAAGACATACTATTCTGTCAATCTCCATTTTTTGCTCACAATCACCAATTAAGAGATAGTAATTTTAAACTGTTATAACTATTTAATAATTTCTATAACATGCGTTGAAAATAAAATTATTCCCTTCCTAAAATCTCACACAGGGGCCTGAAAAGAGAAAACTTCGTCTGGGGCAAAGCTTCAATTTGGAGCCCCCAACTTTTTTATGTAACAGGTCAAAAATTAGTTCGTAGTTTATACATTTGGCACCCCTTAAATATCCGCGTCGGTGGCGACCGCCCCTTTTCGCTAATCTCATAAAGAATACTTTGTTCAGTAAATTAGGGTGATTTCATACTACCGAAATGAGCCCCAAATGAAAATTAAGTATTGGAAAGGTACCTGCACGTGGTACATTTCCACAAATGCAAAGAGAGATAGGGTATTGGACAATTACTATTGCACAAGCGCGCGAAAACGGCATACACACAATGGGGGAGAATTGGGGGGGGAGGATCCAAAGTTGCTCCATATTTGTTCTGCCTCTTCGCCGCGTTATGACTGTGCTTCCGCATTTTTTTTCAATAATGTTTACTTTATTTTAATTTTTGGCAGGGAAGGGTTGGTGTGACAGAAAAATGTTAATGACACTTTTTGTAGGAAATTAAATTATCTAGATCTTTGTAATTGAACTTTTTTTTCTAAATGCCATTGTTAGTGAGATATTCACAAAAAAAAACAATTTTCAAGCTCATTAGCGCCCCCTGGCGGCGAAAGCTCACATTGGATCGATGGGGACTTTTAGTATGTTAAACTACGTACCCTAACTAGCACCTATGCATCATCCAGCTTTGTTCTAATTTTTTCCGCTATATGTAAAAAAAGGTGCTAAAATGACGGGACTATATCCCCGCTAAAAAAATGTGTAGGTATTTGGTCCATTCTGCAGATATTTTTGATTATCTTAAACAATTCTGCAGATATTTCTAAGGTAAAACTATGTCTAGAAAATTTCTTCAGCTTTCTATAAACTTTCTGAAGAAGGGAAAATTTCTTCAGGTTATTTTTAGTGGGATAAGTCTGTTATAATCTGAGCATATGTTTAAGTGTATAATAGAGAAGGATCTGCTATACACTTGTCTAAAAAAAGGAAATGCGTATTGTGTTTTCATGGAAATATTTAAATGTACTGTAAATAAAGTTACATTTTTGTATTTATTCCAAGAGTCCTAAGGAAGTGGTACTCAAACTCACATCATTTTCGATATCACGCATGTACTATATCTCTATTAGCAACACATCAGTTAAGGAATATATGTACATCTATTAAGGAATAAAATATATTAAAATCGGAATAATATTTTTTTAAATGCTAGCAGCGTTTATTGAAAAAAAAATTAGGTATTAAGAACAAAAAATTAAGTTTAATTTTCCAGTAGTAAAAAAAAAAAAAAGGCGAGTTTCTTTTATTTTCTCGAATTTAAGAACAAAGCATCATAACTTAAAAAAAAATAAAACCTTAAAATCCTGTTTAAAATCATTTTGCATAATGTAATTTCAGTCTGTACTTTCACTAGCACTATAAATTATTAATTACCGATTTATAGTAAAAAGGTTTCGATTAATCAGATTGAAGTAACATTTCACAGTTCCGAAAATGGATTTCGTAATAATATGAAATTTACTATCAGGGTTCGCACAACTATACCACAAAAATTTTACAGTATTATCAATGTATTTCACTGAAGAAATATATGACGAAAATTGCGAATCGAGGGGATGGTTGCGAATTCTGTTTCTTAAAAATTAAATATAAATTTTCCTATCTTTAATAGTGGTGCCAGAGTCCTTACAAAATATAAGGAGTGTGCGAACCCTGACTATGGAAAAGATTATTACTATTTACTATAAGAATTGTAACCTATCATTTTTAAAGCACTTTTTTCTTTAATTTGATTTCTAAAAACTTCTAAATATTTAAAAAACAAACAAACAAACAAACAAACAAAAAAGAAAAAAAAAACAGCGCATTTCTCAAAATAGGATTTATGCTATCCGGATTAAAATCTATTTTGAAACAAAGTATTTGTTCGCAAAGTGTATTTGATTACAAAAATGAATTTAATATCAATAGTTTCAAACTCTAAACAGATTAATTCCTAAACTGTGAAGCCAAATGAATTTTCGTTTGCTAATCTATTCTAGGATCCAAGCATGACTTAAAAAATTTGTGCGATATTTCTAGTTTGGAATAATTTATAGATGTTTAAAATAGCTCTGAACAAAGATTAATCAAATCGTTAATTAGTACGTTTTACATTTAAACCTTTCAGGGGTGCCATTTCCTGCCTTCAAACACTTCAGGGGTTCACTTTCTGGGTTATATGCCCCACTGGGGAACAATTGCAATATTCTAAATTAGTAATTCACCAATTCGCTATCAGTTTCTTTTGACATTTTTCTTTTTTTTTGGGGGGGGGGGGGAATGTTGTACAGTAATAATAAACGGAATAGAAGCAAAATCTAAAAAAAAAAAAAAAAAAAAAAAAAAAAAAAAACTTTTAAATGAACAAGAAAAAAAAAAGAAAAGACAAGTTAAATGTAGATTCTGCCATTGCAGAATTCAGTTTCGCCTCCGATTAGAAAAAAAAAAAAAAAAAAAAAAAAAAAAAAAAAATCCGATAGAGGTTTTTTAGAAGGGCGACCCCGTTTAGATTGCAATGAACTAACTTCATTTTTCTTGTGTTTATCAATATAATAGCAAACAGAACAGCGTAATACCCAATTCAATAGTAATTTCTCTCTGAGACATTGGAATTGCGGAATAATAAAGATATACAATTTGACGTGCTACTTCTTCATTGACTAGATTCATCAAAAACGGATTTTTTCTTCAGTTTAAACGATTTTTTAGCTCACAGGCTATCATAGCCTGAGCCTAAACTGTGAAGCCAAATGAATTTTTGTTTGCTAATCTATTCTAGGATCCAAGCATGACTTAAAAAATTTGTGCGATATTTCTAGTTTGGAATAATTTATAGATGTTTAAAATAGTGCTCTCGATTATACGTTTATACGGGTATACGTATAATACGTATTATACGAAATACGGATTAACTATACGTATAATACGGCATTGGCGTTTATACGTATAGCACAAAAGAGCATATACGGTACATCGTATATACGGATCTTATGCAAGCGGTTAAACGTATAAACGTTTAAACGTTTTTCGTTCAAGGTATGAAATTTGATTTTTTAATGTTTTTCTGCGAATTAACGACATTGAGAAATATCCGGTAGAGTATCCCCACCGTGTTTCTTTGTTCAAAGAACTACGATGTGTTTACTAACTACTACTTGTTTTGCAGGCACTTAAAAAAATCTGAATGCGTTCCTCAGTTTAGATTTTGGTTTTTTCCCCAAAAAACTAAGTTATTTATTACGAAATGTCTTACATTAGTTGTGGTACAATCAAACTATTCTTTGGAAGATCTGTGGCGCAGTACTTACTTTTTTATATTTTCTTATATCTTTACAAGAAGAAAGTATTTAATTAATAAGGGAAAACTTTCGACGGGCTTACACGTTTTAAGGCAAGAGAGTCCGAAAAACATGTTTTTACAAAATATCTGCCTGTGAGTTTGTGACTTTGTCTGTCTGTGTGTGACATGAGATTTGTGGGCGCTCTATCTCAAAACCTAATACACAGAAATAAAAAACATATATGGGGGAGACTGGGGCACGCTTGAAAATGGGGCATATGAGAACATTGCTATTTTTCACAAGTTATTGTATGTTTTATTATTTCAAAAAATTACCAAAGATAGTAGCACCTATAAACATTTGGAAAAAAAATTGTCGAAACTCTTCGACATTTTGTTTGTCTCCAGAAGCCAAAATACTGCTTAACTGAACTCAAAAGTAAAATCTCCAACTTGCTAGTTGGAGAATAATTTTATTTATTTATTCATTTTTTTTTAATTAACGTTTTAACATATGTTGTGGCTACTAATAAATATTTACAATTTTTTTTTTTTTTTTTTTGGCTAAAATTGAAAAATGTTAAAGATTTGTCATTTTAACTCTTGTGGGAGTATGGGGCACTTATGAAGAGTGTAGTTGGAGTAGATCTGAACACGGCATTAAATTCTCCAATAATCATTCAGTTATTCTGTTCCTTTTAGTTAACTTCATGAAAATAATGCCAGCTCCATTATCTATAATTTTATTCAAATAGAAGACATTTCTGTCTTATAAACTTGATTTTGTATAGAAACTTTTACAAACATATCTGTCAGCAAATACATAAAAAGCAACAAGCTTGATTATGTTCAATTGTAATTTAAATAAATTTAATGTTTTTTAAAATGCAATAAATGTTATATATTATTTTATTTAACGGTTTTCAATGCTATTTTTTATGCATCGTTAATGCAAAAAATATTACGTTTAACAACTTTGAAATTTTTTTTATTTCATTTGTTGCAAACTTGTAGTATTAGTTTACTTTTATTTCTTAAACAGCTATGTTATTTGGTGCTTTGAAAATAAAATTATATTTTAAGAAAATAAAATTTTTAAACTACTATGAAATCTTAATTATTGACTTCCACCCCCCCCCCCTTTCTTTTAAAAGCAAAATAAATTAAATTTGGAGGATGCTTATAAACGGAAAACAATTTTTTATCCTTAATTTATAGGCAAATAAGGCAAATATAGGAATGAAAATCTTTCGCCTTTCGGTAGATTTCCGACAAACATTATCCAAATGCTCCCTCCCTAAAATCTCTCTCAAACAAAAAGCCCTAAGCAAAATTTAAATTCTATTATTTTCTCAAGTTTACTTCTTTAAGCTTTTATTTTATTGCAACAATATTTTATCAATTATCTAATACCCCCCCCCCCCCCAAAAAAAAAAAAAAAACAAAAACACAATCTATTTATTTTTATTTTATAATATTTTGCTTAAACATATCACTCAGAAACTAAATAAATATACATATATTTTTCTTTATGGTGAATTTAACAGATAGTACAACTAATGATTATGGTAACATATGGAAAAGATAATAAAAAAGTGTCAAATAATTATTTTTCCTTGTGTTCACATGTCGCCCTTGTGTTTACAGCTGCCCCTTCGTTGGAGCACATATGAACTTTTTTTTGAATTCATAAAACTTTTAAGAAATGTAAGAAGAGCTATAAAAATAATTAAAAAAATTACCATGCGTAAAAAAGTACTGTTTACTATATTGAGTAGTTTTGCTTATAGAAATTAACCCAGTTATGAGAAAAAAGCTAAGTTCACATGTGCCCCAGTCTCCCCTATATTTTCAGTTAGTGCCTGATAGAAATTGGTGCTGATTAGTTTTGTGTGTAAATCGTTCAACAGGTGGTGCTACTATGCTGTCTTTTTTACGATTTCTACACTCTTGGTCGGAATCCAGATAGATATTTCACTGTTAGTGAAACGAGATTGGCCAATCAGGAGTCTGATTTTTTGTGAACTTTTTGCAAAAGTTTTTATAAAGTATACGCTTTTTATTACTTGAACTCTTATAATAAGACGTACTATGCGGATTCCTGTCGTAACACCACCGATTTCCAAATTATTCTCAATTCAGTGACATACGACTGATGAAGTCTGCTATTTAAATTAGATACGATACGTGGAATATACGTATACATTAAATATACGTATTCTTAAATATACGTTTAGTTGATACGCGTTATACGTATCCGGATACGTTTAAACGTATATTCTAAAGTATCCGTATAGCAGAAAAGCGTATTATACGGATATACGTATATCGTTTAAACGTATAGCTGCTATACGTATCCCATCGCGAGCACTAGTTTAAAATAGCTCTGAACAAAGATTAATCAAATCGTTAATTAGTACGTTTTACATTTAAACCTTTCAGGGGTGCCATTTCTTGCCTTCAAACACTTCAGGGGTTCACTTTCTGGGTTATATGCCCCACTGGGGAACAATTGCAATATTCTAAATTAGTAATTCACCAATTCGCTATCAGTTTCTTTTGACATTTTTCTTTTTTTTTTGGGGGGGGGGGGGGGGGAATGTTGTACAGTAATAATAAACGGAATAGAAGCAAAATCTAAAAAAAAAAAAAAAAAAAAAAAAAAAAAACTTTTAAATGAACAAGAAAAAAAAAAGAAAAGACAAGTTAAATGTAGATTCTGCCATTGCAGAATTCAGTTTCGCCTCCGATTAGAAAAAAAAAAAAAAAAAAAAAAAAAAAAAATCCGATAGAGGTTTTTTAGAAGGGCGACCCCGTTTAGATTGCAATGAACTAACTTCATTTTTCTTGTGTTTATCAATATAATAGCAAACAGAACAGCGTAATACCCAATTCAATAGTAATTTCTCTCTGAGACATTGGAATTGCGGAATAATAAAGATATACAATTTGACGTGCTACTTCTTCATTGACTAGATTCATCAAAAACGGATTTTTTCTTCAGTTTAAACGATTTTTTAGCTCACAGGCTATCATAGCCTGAGAGCTTATGTGCCCGTCCGTTCTGTATGTATGTGCGTATGTGCGTAACGCGATAACTCATGATAAAAATATCGGATCCACTTGAAATTTTGTATGTAGGTATATCCTGACAAGGCGCTTCCCTGATTAGTTTTTGGAGTTCATTCGATATGTATAAGAGGGGGAACGGGGGGCTCATGACCCCCGTTAGTTGATATAAATGGGATTTTCATGCAGAATTAAGTTTTCGTTCAAAATTTAGATTAGGATCATTCTGATGAGGCGATTCCGTGACTGTTATTAGGTGTTCATTGAATAAGTATAAATAGGGGGACAGTTGTTCTAATGCCCCTCCCCCTTAATTTATAGAAATGGGATTTTCATGCAGAATTAAGTTTTCGTTCAAAATTTAGATTAGGATCATTCTGATAAGGCGATTCCGTGACTGTTATTAGGTGTTCATTGAATAAGTATAAATAGGGGGAACAGGGGCTCTAATCCCCCCCCCCCGTTAGTTAATATAAATGGGATTTTCATGTAGAATTAAGTTTTCGTTCAAAATTTAGATTAGGATCATTCTGATGAGACGATTCCGTGACTGTTATTAGGTGTTCATTGAATAAGTATAAATAGGGGGAACAGGGGCTCTAATCCCCCCCCCCCGTTAGTTGATATAAATGGGATTTTCATATAGAATTAAGTTTTCGTTCAAAATTTAGATTAGGATCATTCTGATGAGACGATTCCGTGATTGTTATTAGGTGTTCATTGAATAAGTATAAATAGGGGGAACAGGGGTTCTAATCCCCCCCCCCGTTAGTTGATATAAATGGGATTTTCATGCAGAATTAAGTTTTCGTTCAAAATTTAGATTAGGATCATTCAGATGAGGCGATTCAGTGACTGTTATTAGGTGTTCATTGTATAAGTATAAATAGGGGGAACAGGGGTTCTAATGCTCCCCCCCCCCTTAATTTATATAAATGGGTTTTTCAAGCAGAATTTTCAGATTTCGTTCAAATCTCTGAATAGTTTTGGAAGTTTAATGGTTAAGTATAAAAGAGGGGGATAACTCCTTTTAAATTATATAAATGCTAAATGGGTTTTTATTAAGAATTATCTAATTTGCTCTGAATTTTGGATATAGATTTTTTATATGATAAAGCATGTCTTTGATAGTATAGGAGGTTCAATGATTAAGTATAAAAAAAGAGGAAAGAAGAGAGCTGTTTCCCTTTCTTAATTTTTTAACGGAATTAACCCTTGAAAATATAAGGCTTTAATGTACAATTAGTATTTGTAGCCTGTGAGCTCAATGCCATCAGTTTAACTGGGCAGTATTCTTTATTATAGACTCTGAGTAAAAGTAAATGCAATTTAACAATAAAACGAGTGGAATCCCGTTGAATTCGACGAATGAAATGTTTAAAAGACCCGTTCGATTTGGTTTAAAAAAAGGCAAAAATAATTACATTATTGAATCAATATATGATAAATATATTTACAAACTAAATGACAAGTTTGCCAGTTACAATTTTGCATGCAAATATTCGCACATCTTCTGTTAAAAATGTAATCTGAGTGCCGGCGAAATCCAGAAATTCTATTTTATATGCACTCACAGAAAAATAGTTTTATTAAAAAAAAAACTAATTTCATTTTTACTATGACATTATTTTCACTAACTGAAGTCATCTGAAAGTAAAATCTCAATCTCAGTGACCATAATGAAAAGAAATATTGAAATGTAATATTGGGTACTACCAGGTTATACCGTCGACCAAAAAATTATCGTCAAACTATAATATTAAATGCCAATACAGTCCTCCCCATTTAATCAGGTAACGGATAATCGAATACCCCGCTTATTCGAATAAAATCCTCTGGAACCGAATTTAATCCCATTGGGCTAATGTTATTTTACCCCGCTTAACCGAATACTTCACGAAATGTCCTCGCTTAATCGAATAACAAATGAGTGAGACAATTTGAAAAATGGGTGTGAAAACACGTTTCAATTGGTATTTCCTTCACATTTTTTGTCATTTTCCATTGTTACACAGAAAACAAATTTTTAGAACTCCCAGCATGGATTTCACCTTGCAGGTGTATAATGGACTAGTCAAGTGAGTTCCCTCCCTTCTCTATTTTTCTCGAATAAATTTCGAAAATGGTGAAATAAATTGGAGAGTAATTTCAACCAATTTTGAATTTTATTTACTTTCGTTTGTCAAAGGACTTTTTTTTTCACTTTTTCAATTTCTTTACAGTTATTTTTAATGAAAACACTTTCATTTTCAAAACCGGTTCTGAAACTGAAATCATCTTCATTAAAAATATCAGCAATAAAAATCGAATGTTAAAAACGGCGACGACCTTTGTACAGATCGATCTCAGCTATCCATTGCAAAAAAGATCATTTAAAAATATTGAAATGTAATAGAGATATCTTTATAAATTTCTTCTATAGGACTAGCATTAGCCAGCAAATCCTTTCTCGTGATCAAAGTAGCCCTTTAATAATAATGTGTTGTCACTTAGAGGCTGAAGATGGCAATTGTGATACCATTCGTAAAAACTCTCGTCCATTTTTTACTATAAAATTTCACATAAACCACTTTCATCTATTTTTTTAAACCTGTATAAATTACGTAATTTAAATTTTAATAACAAATTTTGGACCCAATTCACACGATCTGCATTAAATGTAATGTAAACAAAATGCATGTGTTTACTGTAATTGAACTATTGCGTATTTACTTGTCATTTTGTTTTTATTTCAGTTTGTATTATTCTATTAAAGTTTTTAACGATTTTCTTATTCTGGTAATTAAATATACTATATTTAATAATTTTGTCATTATATTACACATTAAATAGTACATTTATATGCCTCCCCGTTTAATCAAATACCCCGCTTAATCGAATATTTTTTCTAGAACCGTCAATATTCGTTTATGCGGGGCCGACTGTAATGGATGATCGTGAATGTTACATTCAGTGACATTAAATAGGATTCATACGTGTTTAAAATGTCATTAAGTGATTTTTATTTCGACTTTTTATTAATATTTTTATTAATATTCTACTAATTATTTGTTTTTTCGTTATTTAAAATAAAAATTATGTCAATATGTATAATTTGGCTATTAGTTTGGCGATTTGTATAATTTGGCAAAATTGGTCGACGGCATAACAGAGTAGTAATTAATATCGTTATGAGTAAAAATGCGATGGTTTAAATAGTGACGTCATTTTATCTTCAAATGTTTTTTTTTAAAGTTACTGTTATTAATAATATGAAAAAGGCATCCGTAATAATATTGTAATTCCCATGTATCTGGTTGCTGAATGACATCATTTTCCTCATTAGAAATTTTTCTTATTTTGCTTTAGACATTAATTATTATCATAAATTATTTTCTGTTATTTTATTTAAATTATTAATATTATTTCTCAGTAAATATATTTATTTTCCTTTAATTAGTGCATAGTTATACGCACTCATTTTGGAAAATAAATTTTTATTATCGAGAGAAAAGCTAAACAAAGTTGCCATCATTTTGAAGAAATATCGTAAAAAGCATTTAAAATTAAAAATAAAATATGAAAATGGAAATAAATTAAAAAATAACCAAAATGGGCACAACTACAAATAAATAGCTTTCATTTAAAAAAATAATTATCAAAATCGGTTGAGTAGAAAATTCAGGGCTGATGACACGATATTTTTTAGCTTGTCTGAAAGAAATAACATCGGAGGCTAAAAATTCTCAAACAATTATTTATACCAAACTTTTTTTTTACTAATGTTGTACTTAGTACACAATCTTAGCTCGAGTTGTTGAAATTATATGAGTGATTCTTGAAATTTTGCATACACCTATAGTTTAATACCTACAATTAAAAATAATGATGGAATTAAAGAAGGATTCTGGGCACGTTAATCCCTTTGAGACGGGAACCTTTTACGAAATTTTTAATGTTTTGTCACAGGTTTTTAAAATCAGAAATTCGTGCCTTCTTAAAACGAGATATTGATCCGATTAAGTAAGGCAAATTTTACAGTAAAATTTTACTGAGGATAAACAAGGATTATTAAGCCTTTTTGCGGCACTTATACGGGTCAATCGCCTCCAAGAAGTTAAGCCATATGTCAGGGCTGTTACCGGCGACTATTTTTTAGTTCTATCTCGCACCATTTAAAAAAAAATTTCATTTCAAGAATACCTATCTATGAAAAAAAAATCATATGGAAATAGATTAGCAATAACATAAATAGATTGAATACTTTAAAATATGGAAAAAATTAAAAGAATTACCATCCGAATGCTAAACAGTTTATCGAATTTTAATATGGCATAAAAGAAAAATAATAATAATTAAAAAAATAACATTTGTTAAGTTATTTTCTATATATAGCTATCTCACACCATCTTTTAAAAGCAGAAATTTTTCACAAACACTTTGACAGCACCTGCAAGCAAAATATACTAAAAATTAATTTTCTCGTAATAGTGGTATGGAAATAATACAAAATTAGTCGAAAGTGTCATCCTACTATGTATATCTGGCGCTCGTGTCCAAAGAGTTAGTGCAGTACTGCGTAACTTTCTAAATTTAATCGATTTATTTACACTTATTGTTTTCCAATACTTTACATGGTGTTTGTAGAATATTTAAAGAAATGCTTGAAAAAATGTTCTCATTTATAAAAGACTTAGTTATAAAAAATTGTAGAAAATTTGAATAACAGAAACGTAAATATATTGAATAGATAAAATATAAAAGAAAAAAAAGGAATTAACATCCGAATGCAAAACAATTTATCGAATTATAATAAAAAAGGAAAAAAGAACATTAAATATAAAATAATATTTGTTCAGTATTTCTATATTTCCCAGATTTCGAATCTTCCATTATTCTTTCTAAATGCATTACGCCTTTTATATAATAAGCGAATAATGAAAAGTGATTAATAACGAATGTTGTTTGACTGTTAGGAATAAAATTTGAACAAATATCCAAGTTATTTTAAATACAGATTGATTACTATATTAATCAAGATTAACACATAAAACATATTGTATTAAACACTGACACCAGTTTTATTATATGAATAATTATAATATTATATTTAATATCAAAACATCTCTAATTTTAAAATAGGGAATTTTTTTTAATTTCAAGAACAAACTGCTGAAAATCAGCATTTGAAATGACAAGAAGCATTCGAAGCCGCTTTTTCGGTTAACCAAGGTGTCAATCCTTTTGTGAAGAGAATGCTTTGCTAAATTTGCAATTTTTTTCTACCGATTTTTCAAAACAGAAAATTTTCTGAAAAAAAAACCTCGTATTGAATAAGGTAAAGATTACAAAAAAAAAATAATGTAACAAATTACAATAACCATTTAAAAATGAATTTTTATTTATTTATTTATTTTAAATTTAAGACTTACAAATAATTTTTGTATTTAAATAAAGAATACTGCCCAGTTAAACTGAAGGCATTGAGCTCACAGGCTACAAATACTAATTGCACATTAAAGCTTTATATTTTCAAGGGTTAATTCCGTTCGAAAAAAAAAATTAAGAAGGGGAAACAGCTCTCCCCTTTTCTCTCTTTTTATACTTAATCATTGAACCTCCTATACTATCAAAGACATGCTTTATCATATAAAAAATCTATATCCAAAATTCAGAGCAAATTAGATAATTCTTAATAAAAACCCATTTAGCATTCATATAATTTAAAAAGAGTTATGCCCCTCTTTTATACTTAACCATTAAACTTCCAAAACTATTCAGAGATTTGAACGAAACCTGAAAATTCTGCTTGAAAAACCCATTTATATAAATTAAGGGGGGGGGGACATTAGAACCCCTGTTCCCCTTATTTATACTTATTCAATGAACACCTAATAACAGTCACGGAATCGCCTCATCAGAATGATCCTAATATAAATTTTGAACGAAAATTAATTCTGCATGAAAATCCCATTTATATCAACTAACGGGGGGGGGGCATTAGAGCCCCTGTTCCCCCTATTTATACTTATTCAATGAACACCTAATAACAGTCACGGAATCGCCTCATCAGAATGATCCTAATCTAAATTTTGAACGAAAACTTAATTCTGCATGAAAATCCCATTTATATCAACTAACGGGGGGGGGGCATTAGAACCCCTGTTCCCCCTATTTATACTTATTCAATGAACACCTAATAACAGTCACGGAATCGCCTCATCAGAATGATCCTAATCTAAATTTTGAACGAAAACTTAATTCTGCATTAAAATCCCATTTATATCAACTAACGGGGGGGGGATTAGAACCCCTGTTCCCCCTATTTATACTTATTCAATGAACAACTAATAACAGTCACTGAATCGCCTCATCAGAATGATCCTAATCTAAATTTTGAACGAAAACTTAATTCTGCATGAAAATCCCATTTATATCAACTAACGGGGGGGGGGCATTAGAACCCCTGTTCCCCCTATTTATACTTATTCAATGAACACCTAATAACAGTCACGGAATCGCCTCATCAGAATGATCCTAATCTAAATTTTGAAAACTTAATTCTGCATGAAGATCCCATCTATATCAACTAACGGGGGGCATGAGCCCCCCGTTCCCCCTCTTATACATATCGTATGAACTCCAAAAACTAATCAGGGAAGCGCCTTGTCAGGATATACCTACATACAAAATTTCAAGTGGATCGGATATTTTTATCATGAGTTATCGCGTTACGTACATACGAACATACATACAGAACGGACGGGCACATAAGCTCTCAGGCTATGATAGCCTGTGAGCTAAAAAACCAACCACATGGTCTTTTACAGTATTTAAGTACAACGTTACACTTTTTCCTTTTTCTTGGTCGTCACACATTTCGTAATCGGTAGGATCGATAATCAGATTTCTCTTTTATGCTGTAAATGTTGATTTTCCATACGACGTTTTTCTTTTGATTCGTTTTTTTTTTCCATTTCTGATAATTTGTGTCTACCCTTTTGTATTACTTTTAATTTTACGTTTATTTACAACGACATCGCCTCTCCCAATTTAAATAAAAATTCTTCTGAATGTAAAGAATTCCATAATAATAATAATTATAATAATAATAATAATCATTTTTATGATGATCAAAAAGTGGCTTACGTAATACATAAGTAATACGTAATACATAAGTCATACATTACGTACGCCATGGATTAAACTAATATTCCTGGGCCAATCATAAAGAAATTTTAAATGCAATTTCATACTTACAATTTTCGGTACTTCAAATTTTTAAACTTCTAAACATCGGACATTTTCAATTTTTCATGTGCAATCTCGACAGGAGACGGGCAAGAAATGGCAATGAACGCTGAAACATCCTTAATACTAGTAGCGCTGGAAATTTTACTCAAGTTTTATAAAAAAGATGTACACCAGATTTTTTTTAAGTATTTTAAACTATCTTTTAAACTTATTTTGGCATGATATACATATTTAATTCATTTTTACAGACATTTCTGGCTCGAATGGAATTATCCATATTTGTTCTAGATTGTTCTTGGCGCTTATAGTGTGCACCATTAGTGCCTAGCGTCCCATTTTTGGGACAGTTTTAAAATATTCAAGTAAGCGCGTTTCACACCTGTAAAAAAGGAGGATAAATAAATATTTCCTTTCTCCAGACAAAATCCTCGATAAATTAAGATAAATGTTATTCTTACTTTAAAAGTGGTGGGAAAATACAAAATTTGAATTTTAACGAAGAAAATAATTCAGGCATTAATTGGTTAAAATAGTGAATAATAGGTTGACACTGCTTTTTCAGGGGTTTATTACCGCCCTATCAATCTTCCACCAGTAATTTTAAATAAAAATTTTCATCTTTTCTGCGCAAAATTTCAGTCATAAATACTGGCAAAAACGCTATTTATTTTTACTCATGGATAACTTTTTCGGTGATAATCAGATCCTATGTTTCTGCCGCGTTGTGACAACCTATAGACAATCTACTATCAGCGTGAGTAGAAATGATTAAAATACTTGGCCAAATCGTCAGTAGTAAAAATAAATGTAAATTTTAATATTATTTGGAGAGAAACTTTTCAAAAGAAAGGTCGATAAAGAAGGACAAAATTTTCCATTAAAAATTTACTGGTGGAAGTTCGGTTTTCAGAAACTCAGCGGATTTCAGAAATTGTTTCTCCGATGTAAAATGATCAACCACCGTATTGTGACAAAAAAAAAAAAAAAAAAAAAAACTAAATCATTATATAAATTTTAGTAAAACGAATAACCTTAAATAATTTAATGAATAACTGAATCAACAATTTTATATTACTTGAGAGGCTTGACAATGATATAAATTAATTTTAGATCATGGTCCATGTTTAATTTAATTTTTTTTACAATAGAACCCGTGGTTTTTGTTTACATCTCATTGTCACGTGCCATTTATATTGACTGTGAAACTATTTGCATTTTTATTTTTATTATGATAATGGTTCTTAGTACATCAGGACCGAAACATGCCTGTATTATTTGTTTTTAATTTTTTGTAAACGCTTCTCTCAAGTATTATAAAATTGATTATTCAAATGTTTATACTGTAATTTCCGTCGTAAAATCCGCGGATCAAACAATCATTTTTCAACCCAGAAATTTTTTGAAACGAAATGTAATTTATTAAATTGCCGTAAACATTTCTTTTCAATCACTAGATAAGATTTCTGGTCCAAAAAGAATTGCTTGTTCCGCGGATTATACGCCGGAGATTACGGTATAAACATTGAAGTTCTTATAATCTTGCGATTTAAAAATCAAATGGAATTAATAATCTTTTTATGATACTTTAATACACGCTTTGTCCGATTTTCTTTTGATGCTTATTCGCAGATTCTTATATTGACATAAACGTGACATGAAAAATATTCCGAAGAAAATCAAAAATCGTTTAAATTATGGAAAGTATTACCTGTTGTCTTTGACAAATAATTGATCGTTTCCATAATTTACATATTAATGAGGTTTCCAAAACTTCTGTTTAACTTGTTGTTCGAAGAAAAATTCTATAACAGAAAGGTTTACATAATAGAAAAGTAATTATGGTACTATGCATTTTGAATCTTAATGTAAGATTACTAAATCTTTCAGTTTGTTTGCCGTCGCGGGGTATCTTCTTTTAAAATAATCTTATAACAACATTAGCCATTTTATTCCAAGATAAAGCACAAAGAACATTCTTTAATCTCGGAAGCTAACATCATTACTATACATTAATGATGTACTTTAGATTTTATTAATGAGTTTTAAATAAAACTACGGCTTATATACTGTGGTGTTAGAAACATTGAGTAAAAAATATTGTTGAAAAGAAAATAATTGTACACAGAAATTTATCAAATAATATTAGATTTTTGCACCGATATTTTGTTTTATCTTACTAAAATCAAGAAGTTTAATTATAATAGAAATAATGTCTGTACAAAATAGTGTTAGCAGTGGGTTCCATTTTTTTGGTCAGATGTTTTGATTTCAAACATTTTTTTAAAGATAAATTATCCTTGTTTTCACCTTAATTAATGTGCCATTAAATAAGGTGAAACTGACCATTTCAAAAAGTGATGACAAGCAAGAAATCTAAATAATAATAAACAAGTAAGAAAAATCATGCGTTAAGCATAGATTATGAAGCCCTTTCCAATACTTCAAGAAATCTTTAACAAAACTTTGTTGTTTAGGGTTAATAAGTGTATATAGCCAAATACAGCCAAATATGTATTCCAATACTTTTGAACAGCCCTGTATTTGATCGGTCACTTGATATACATAATATATAATGGGAAAATTTAGTTTAGCAAGAAAATGCCTAGTAGCTTGAAATTTCCTTTTCAGCAATTGATATTAATCGATGGAAGCATACTTGAATACTTTTGTTCAGTCCTGTAGTTTACCTTCTACCTTTATTACACGTCAGTATTAAGCTACAATTTATTTTAAACTAAAAAGTTCTTAATACAACTGAAATTACATTCTCATAAATTAACATAAAAAATTAACACAAAAAAATTATACAAAAATTTATATTTGGCATTAACAAAATATGAAGTTTGGCAAAAATACAAAATTAATTCTTCAGATAGAGCTAATCATAAATAATGCAGCACAATAGCGCCGTCTCTTGAACGATTTTCATCAAAAAGTTCTCAGCACCAAACTTCGCCAAAAACTAATTGAAGAAAAAGTTTTGTTAACATACGCTCATTAGTTCTTGAGATATAGCTAGCTATAGCTAGATATTAGTTCTATAGATATAGTTAAAATTCTGAATAATGCAGAATAACAGCGCCAAATGTTGAGCGATATACGCCAAAAACTAATCAGCTCTAGTTTCTATCAATGTGTAACAAAATCTAAAGTTTTTTTTTTTTTTCCATTTATTAGTTTTTGAGATAGAACAGAATTTTTATCACATACAGACACACAGGGTGACAGATATCTTTTTAACCCTTTCATTCCCAGTGAGTCCAATTGGCATCATGACATTATTAATTTTTCTTTCTATATTTAATTCGGATATGCCAAATTCCTACCAGAAAATTAAAATAGAAATACATCTTTTTTTAATACCAGATATTCCATATTTAAATAAAGCGAAAATTACCATTTAAAAATTTCTGGTAGAAATTCACATCCTCTGACTTACGGAATTTCCAGGTCGTATTCTACCATGGGAATGAAAGGGTTAAAACCATTCAAAGCCTTCTATAACGTATAAATCCATCGAAAATCGCAAGTCGGAATTCATCACGAATCCAGTATTTTCTTCTTGTGACAATAGGAGAAAGTAAAAATTAAAATGTAGTGAAATCGTATAGCATTTGAAAAGTAAACCAAACGTGTGTCTCTTTACCCCATGAAACTCAGCCAATAAACTATTAATTAATAATTAAATTAAATTTTTATTTCATCAATTGCGCATTAATGAATGCTTAATTTTAAAATGCATATTATCATAATTAGTCATATATTGTTTATTTTCGCAGTTTCTAATCAATTTATGTCAGCACTCTTTTAGATAACTGAAACATGTTGTTTATTTAACAAATTTATGCCAAACGCTACAAAAGCATTTTAAATCAGCGCCTTTCTTCAAAATAAATTAACAACTATTCCGTTTGCTATAGAAGGGAATCCGTTAATAATTAATTTGAATGAAAATTTTCACTCTTATAATCACATCAATAAAATATTTTTATAGTCAACATCATTATTATAAATCGGATTTCATTATAAATCTTTAATTTCTCAAAGCCAGGATATTTTGAAATATCTGTATTGAATTATTTCATAATAAAGGATTCACTATTTTTAAATATAATAAGGGACGGATAGTTATAAAATATAAGTTTTCTCTTCATGTAAGCTAATCGAACTATCCGGCTTCGCCCGTGTCAATATTGAAATTCCTTCCGGGCAGGGATGTAGAGGAGGCTATACAGGGGTACACGCCGACCTATATACCTTCATGATTTTTTGAGGAATACCGTATACCCTCTGTTTCTAAAGAAGGCTATAGTATATACATTGTAGAATATGCTGTCTGCCTTGAGCGTATATACCCTCTGGTTAGAGCGTATACTCTCTGACTTTTTTACGACTACACCACTGCTTCCGGGTAAAGTAAACTAAAATGGAATAATGTACCAATCACATTAACTGATATTTGTGCATTCTCTCCCATAAATCTTTAAAAGAATATCAGAAAACATAAAGTTACTTTATTGCAATCATAGAATCCCCGAGCTTTAACATCAGAATGAGCGTTCCCTTTAATAGAATAACAGAAAATAATCTATAACAGAAATCTTATTTTTACCATCTTAGGATTCATAACAATAGTTTAAAAGGTCGTTTCAAAATATGAAGTATATTTCTTGTTTTAATACATTTTTAAATTTTTCACTGTCTTGCAATACTACTTAGTCATTATAAATATGACGCAATTTCTTTTACTTGCTGCTTTTAACGCACATTAATAAATTTGTTTAAGATTTTAAAATGTTCTTTGTCTTTTTTATATTCATATGAAGATATTTTTATTTCTAGAAATGAAATATCTTTTTACCGTTGTCTTAGAATGGTAACAGTAGTTTAAAAGATCATTTAGAAGTGCAGTCAATATGGAATTACAAATCTTCAATTCCACAAAGCAAGGAAATTTTAAAACTTCAGGGTTGAATTATTTCATAATAAAGGATTCGCTATTTTTAAATTTAATAAGAGGCGGCGAGTTACATAATATAAATTTTCTGTTTATATAAGAACTAGCAGAACGTCTCCCGTTTCAAATATGAGAGGCCTCCCAATAAACTAAACTTATATGAAATAATGCGGCAATCACAATAACCGAGATTTTTTATTCTCGCCCTCAAATCGTTAAAAAGCAATCAGAAAACATAAAATTATTTTCTTGTAATCATATTAGAATTCTTCAGTTAAAACATCAATGCGCGTTCTCTTTAGAAAGTCTATCAGAAAAATGTACAGTTTATCGGACAATAAATAAACAAATCCGCCAAAGGACGCAGCGTTTAGTAAAATTCTGGTTAGTACTATCTACATTAGGTATGCCAATGTTAAAAATATGGCAATAAGTTACATTGACATCATACTGATTATGATGATGATTTAACCCATTAGTGCCTAGCGTCCCTTTTTAGGGACGCTTCAAAAGGTGCATTCAGCACTGTTTTTGACACCGGTAAAAAAGAAAAGCAATAATTATTTTATTTAAATGATGCATTTTCGTGATTAATGAGCTAAACTTAAATCGTCTAAAAATAGTGGTGCCAACCAAATAAAATTCACGCAAAAGATGCTGGGCACGAATGGGTTAAGCCATAAATTGTTCCTTTACTGAATTTCTTTTAGCAATTTGATTTTTTATGCTATCAAATAAAATAAAGTTCTTTCAAATAAAATTTATTTGAAAACTGTATTCAAATTTTTACATTTTGAGAAATTTTAAAGTATTTTCAGACATGGATGTTTTTAAATGCGCATGAAATCTAATTACGATAGATTTATCTGTTTCTTCTTAATGTAATATTTTAAAGAAAAAACATATTTATTAATAACTTTGTCATCGTATTGGCGGGGGCAACAAAATAACCTGACCATAAAATTTTGCAATTTAATCTCCAAATATAATACATTTGACTGTTCAATGTCTAATAGAATACAAAAAATACTTTCAAGCTAGAAAATCTATAAATGTGCGTGTAACCCAATCATGAAAGATATATCCATTTGCAATAAATGCAATGTTTAATAAAGAAAGACATATCTATGATAAGCACTAGAATCCTATTCTTGGTAGCAACAACCTAACCAATAAGTTTCGCTTTTATTGCAATTTGATTTCTGAATATCGCAAATTCGATTACAATTGTAATAGAAAAAGAAACCTATTTTCAGTATTTTTTTTCAAAAGTTGATCTCAATTCACAATGTTTGCATGCATTTTAAAATAAATATATATTTTTAAAAATATGCTTGCAGTTTAGTTAGGAAATATTATCTTAATTACTCAAAAACATTGTCAATAGTTCAATACTTGTCGGAAGGGCATTTAAGATAGAGCAAAAGATATTGAAGAAATAACATTCTCCCACGTTTTTTTCCTTTTTATTTATATGTAGAAAATGGTAGCAAACCATGGGTTTAATGGTTTTTTGAGTTTACAAAGGGGAATTGGAGATTCAATGGCAGTTTAAATTCAGATATTTACTTTTTTTATTAGGACATTAAAATGCATTATTCATTATTAGTTTCATTGGAGCGAAAAAAAATATTATTTACTATGTATTTTTTAACCCATTCGTGCCCAGCACTTTTTACGTGAATTTTATTTGGTTTGCACCACTATTTTTAGAAGATTTAAGTTTAGTTCATTAATCACGAAAATGCATCATTTATATAAAATAATTATTGCTTTTCTTTTTTACCGGTGTCAAAAACAGTGCCGAATGCCCCTTTTGAAGCGTCCTTAAAAAGGGACGCTAGGCACTAATGGGTTAAATTTATCATTTTTGTCTTTTTTCCATACTTTCAGCTGTATAGCGCCGGCTGTATTGTGCTCTTGGAATTAAATTTTATTTGTGTAATTTTTTTCCTCATGTCTTGATTAGTATTTACACATTTGAAGATTCAAGTAGGCAAGTTTCAAATACAGTCATCCGGTATATAATGAACGGAAAAATTATACGCATAATTGAGGCGTTTTTGTGGCATTTGGGAATTAATTTTTTTTTTTCATAAACGTACCGTTAGGGATTGGGAATTTCAAAGTGTAAAATGTAAATAAAGATATCATTATGTATGAATATATAGATTGTGCTAACGCTGATTTAAACAATAACAGCAATAGCGACTAGCGAAAATGGGGGATTTGGTTGTGGTTCATTTTAAACTGGATATTGAAAAGTATGAATTAAATTTGTTGTGAATATTCCTATTTCAAGTCTTACAGTACTAATGAAATAATAAATGTTCGAATTATTCGTATTTGATAAATTTGAACTTTTTTAATAGTCATAGTTACGCTAATTTAGGATAAAGTAAAATGGTACTTTTTCAGAACATATTCTGCAATTCTGCAATTTATTTTATTCATTACTTCTATATTTATACAACTGCTAGCGTTACCTAGGTGTTTCATTTAGCATTCTAGTGAAGATGTCTATAGTTTTAGTTTCAGATAGCTGTCGAAAACATAACGTGCAAAATATGAATGTAATTGTTAAATGTTATTTTATATCGAAAAAAACTTGCGCGTTATACACCAGAAAATATGATATTAAATGCTATGGTGTATGTATATTATGTGACTCCATGGCCCTTTATTACCCTTTGCGGCGCAAAGGGTTAAAGTCCTTGCTATTCTGTTGAAATTAATGAGTGACACTGGAATTTGAAAAGAAATTTATTTTTAAATATGATAAAGCTGTATTTCACACATATTATAAACCAACATTTTATAAACCACATATTATAAACGAACATTTTATAAACCATATATTATAAACCAACATTTTATAAACCACTTATTATAAAACACATTTTTATCGAAATTCTGGTGTCAATGTGACCTTTATGTATTAAAATTAAATTGTTTCGTAGGCATACCAGCTCACCTCAAGGCGTTAAAGAATTCGTAAGTTTTTAACCTCTTGAGCACCGCCCCCTGAAGTTTAAGCCTGTGCACTCACACAAAAATGGCGGATGTTGAAGGCGAATATTTTTCCGTGTATGTAAGATCCCTTGTATATAAGATCCCCGTACGAACAATATTTAAAAGCTTCTCCACTTTATTTATTTTTTTAGAAAGATCGGCGCAAACAATACTGTGTCTAAATTTATAGTTAAAAATACGTTTAAATATTATGAAAACCAAGGCCCCCTTATCATAATATCAAGGCCTCGCATTCAGGAGAAAATCTATTGTTGAAATTGTCCCTATAATTGCCAACTTATTATATGACTTTGTCTCGTATGTAACGCCACCTGGTGCATACTACTGCTAATAATCCCATAGGAAATAATGGAAAACATTTCAGTTTCTAACATTAGATGGCGCTACCAACGTGAAAATCATGTAGTTCAGCGCCCCCTGTACTGCGGTCAAAGGAAACTTGGTGAATGACAAGCCTTTATATTATGATAAGTTAGCCTTGATGAAAACATAACTTTAAAATCAATGAGATTTCTGGTACTGGTGCTTACCCAATGTGGGAACATATTTTAACAAGCAGTTTGTCTCAGTACGTATCTTTCATAAACAGTAAAGTAGAAAAAGCATGTTCTCATAAGAACAAAGTGTTTAATTTCATTTGAATATTTCTGGATATTCTGTTAGTATATTAGTCTAGAAGGAAATTAAGGATTTTCCGTTGAAATAATATTTCCTTTTTGTTATTGTCATATAGTTTTAAACAGATGAAACAAAAGATATGTATGCTGATGACAAACCTCGATTGTTCAGCGACCCACGAAAACAACTGCCGCGACCCACCAGTGGACCGCGACCCATAGATTGGGAACCGTTGTTCTAGATATTTCAAGCGGTTAAACACTAAAAACCATTATTAGACAAATTACAGAAATACATTTTTGATGCTAAACAGGCATAAAAATATTATCTTTTCTAGTCACGTAATGTTTTGACTGAAATTTGTTTTGCTTATTTTTCGCCGTATCGCTAAATATTTGGATCATCGTTTCTGATAAATACCGTATTATGGAATCAAGATAATGCGCCTTTTATGCGATGCTTAAAAGCTAATAATTGTCTCTTAATCCTAAATAATACCACAATAATGTAACTTGCAATAGTGTTTAACTAAGGAAATGGTATGTGTTTTTCTAGATATTTCCAGCAGTTAAAGGCAAAACACGTTATTAGAAAAAATACAGAATTAAATTTTAAACTCAAAATAGGCATGTTCTTTTCTAGTGCACGTAATGTTTTGACTGAAATTTCTTTTGTTTATTTTCCGCTGTATCGCTGAAACATTTGGATCATCGTTTCTGATAAATACCGTATTATGGAATCAAGATAATGCGCCTTTTATGCGATGCTTAAAAGCTAATAATTGTCTCTTAATCCTAAATAATACCACAATAATATAACTGCAGTAGTGTTTAACTAAGAAAATGGTATATGATTTTCTAGATATTTCCAGCTGTTGAAGGCAAAAAACGTTATTAGAAAAAATACAGAAATAATTTTTTAACTCAAAATAGGCATAAAAACATGCTTTTTTCTAATGCACATAATGTTTTGAAGGAAATTTGTTTATTTTCCGTTGTATCGCTGAAACATTTTGATAATCGTTTCTGATAAACACCGTATTATGGAATCAAGATAATGCGCCTTTTATGCGATGCTTAAAAGCTAATAATTGTCTCTTAATCCTAAATAATACCACAATAATATAACTGCAGTAGTGTTTAACTAAGAAAATGGTATATGATTTTCTAGATATTTCCAGCTGTTGAAGGCAAAAAACGTTATTAGAAAAAATACAGAAATAATTTTTTAACTCAAAATAGGCATAAAAACATGCTTTTTTCTAATGCACATAATGTTTTGAAGGAAATTTGTTTATTTTCCGTTGTATCGCTGAAACATTTTGATAATCGTTTCTGATAAACACCGTATTACGGAATCAAAATAATGCTCCTTTTATGCGATGCTTAAAAGCTAATAATTGTCTCTTAAACATAAATAATACCACAATAAAATAACTGCCATAGTGTTTAACTAAGGAATTGGTATATGATTTTCTAGATATCTCTAGCAGTTAACCACTTTTTATTAACCACGTTTTATCACAAAGTACACTCACATTTCGTTAAAACATGGTCTTTTGGAAATAAATAAAAATTGAATCATGATTGTTTAAAAAATACTATTTATAGTTTAACAACTTAATCTTCGTAACCGAGACATTCACGGGCTGCAAGTTTCACGGCTTTTATTCAGAATTATTTAATTCCCACCAATTTTATAAAATAGTGTAATCGGTTTTTATCTGGTATCATTTTACTTATCATTAAATAAGATGAATATTTCTTTTTACAAAAAGTGGTGGCAATAATGAATTTGAATTTTTAAGCCGTAATTTAATGCGACCATTAAGTGGTTAACCCCTTCGCGACGGGAGCCTTTTACGAAATTTTTAATGTTTTGTCACCCGTCCTATCAAAACAGAAATTTGTTTCTTCTTAAATCGAGAAAATGCTCGATTAAATAACACAAATTTTACAGTATAATTTTACTGGTGGGAATAAAGGAGGATTCTTAAGCCTTTTTGCGGCACTTATGCGTGTCTCTCGTCCCCAATGGATTAAACGCAAAAAACGTTATTAGAAAAAATACAGAAATAAATTTTTAACTCAAAATAGGCATAAAAACATGCTCTTTCTATTGCACATAATGTTTTGAAGGACATTTGTTTATTTTCCGTTGTATCGGTGAAAAGTTTTCATGATCCTTTCTGATAAATACCGTATTATGGAATCAAGATAATGCGCCTTTTATGCGATGCTTAAAAGCTAATAACAGTCTCTTAATCCTAAATAATACCACAATAAAATGACTGCAATACATGTCTCAATTGTTAACCAATCTTGATTATAATCTCGGAAATTTTCTAATAAACTTCTTAAGCACCAAATCAACATGAACCGGATATTAATATCGTTATTCAATATTATTTTCTAAAACGAAACATGAATGTTATATTAGAGAAAATTCAACATGAAGGATTATCTTTATGAGTTATAGAGTAAAGCCGTTATAGATCATCAATATTCTGAAGTGCATCGAGTAATTATAAGATTACAGAAAGTAAATAGAGTAACACTTTCTAAAACAAGAAAGTTAATTTTAACTTGTCGATCGAATTCCGTTATAGAGTTATGCGTGAAAGAATTAAAATGCAGGTTATAATGGTCATAAAGTTAAAATTATGAATAGTAACTTTATAAAAAACAACGCTAAATATTTAAAATATTTTTTTTCTTTTATAAAACATTATGTTACATAAGATGGATAATGCCAGTTTAAAATTTCTAGAAATAATCATCTATTCATTTTACTAATTTTTTATAAAACATATTAGCATTTTGAATTGTTGAATAAAATTAAATATATTTTAATACAAAGTTTTATTTTTATACTTCAATAATACATCTGCATTTGTATTTAAAATATACATATAAAATATGCTTCCAGTCTACCAATAAATTCCACCATTTTCTAAACAATTATAGAAAATGATACAATGTTTTTACTGTAGTAATAAAAAATATGAAAAAGGTGTTTGATATTTTTTAAAGAAGATGAAGAGTATCCAAAAATTATCTATTTTCATTTACTATCTACGCCTTTCCTAATGATGTCAAGTCTCACATTTATCAACAATAATTCCTAAAGAGAAATCCTATTTCCTCCATAAAGCTGCAAGCAGATGGACGTACTAACTGCTATTAGTATCGGTATCTTTTATTGTGGTGATGCGGTGTTTTTGATATTTAATGATTTTTAGGGGAAAGGGACTCATGTCCAGCAAAACAGAAACATTTCCCTCAATTGGGGTTGAACTCTTTATCTCTAGACAAACTGTAGATTTCCCTCGTTCTGCAGGGTTATTACAAATGAATCATCGTGTTTTGAAACGTTACTACGTGCGAACTAGGAAATGTATATGTTTCCATTACAACATAAACGAGAGGGCATTAAATACAGTTTCGCGCTGTATATGTGTTATAAGTGTGTGGTTCCCATGGTTGCTGCGCGAACGTCATATTCAAAATGGCAACTGTACAGCAGAAAGTGTTTGGTATACTACACTGTAAAAAAAAATGACCCTTTTGCTGCATCGTCATTCCACCGCTTTTATAGAAAACGATTACTTCAGCCTTCTATGAAACATTCACATGGCTTAAAATAAAGATATTCTATGTAAGCAGGGGGGGGGGGGGGATGACGACACAGCAAGAGGGTCAAATTTTTGTGTAGAATTTACAAAGTGTGAATTTTCTTTAACCATTCAGAGAGTATTCTGGGTGGCATACAAAAAAAAAACCACCAACCCAATAAAGCATTCTGTTCTGTATCGACAGTTCAAAGAAACCGGTTGTTTGTGTGAAAGCAAAAGTTCCGACCGATCAAGTATTACTGAAGAAACAGTGAACCGAGATAGAAAGAGTTTCATCTGAAGTCCCAAAAAATTGAACTGACGACGAAATTGAAATTGAACGTATGCATTTGCGACCATCGACGCGCCCATGCTCAGTATGAGTAGAGCGAACTGAACAATCGCCTTGACACCTGACGTGTCACTCTAGGAGCACATATTGATCTCAAGTATGGAAGTCAATCTTGTATGCTTTCGTTTATCATTGTTGTAACACAATTATGTTCTAAAATAAATGATTTGAAAACCCGATGATTCTTTTGTAATAACCCTGTATTGTAAATACATTTCAGAAGGATTTTAAACAAAGGATTTCCTAGAATTCAATTGAGGGCTGTCAAAACAAGTGTGTGCCTGCAGCCTGACATTGGTGCCATTTAGTTACGTTAGATGTGTATATGCGTCCTCCAATATTATAACTCCGTATGTGTAGCAATGCAGAAACGTTACTTACAAGGAAGAGATACAGAGACATTCAGAAAAACCTGAAAAAATAATATAGAATATTCTTTTTACATGGATAAATACGTTTATAAGAAAAGCGTCCGATAAAGCGTCCGTAAAAAATAATGAAATGATCGTTTATTTGGCGCGCATCCTAAAATAATTAGCAAGTTATTTTTAGGTGCGAGGAAAAATCCTGCTCGCCAAATCGCATGTCGTTTTCACATTATCGCTCCAAATATCTGAAAGTATTTTGTTTTTTACAGATTATCTAGTGAAATTCTGCCGCTAAATTTAACTGATCCTTTCTTGCATACATAAGTAGTTTCATAAGCATTTCTTTCAACACAATCTGAGTACAGTGTTGTCAGATGGGCTACTTTTTTAAAATTCAGATTCTTGATTGATACAACTTTTTTGACATAATAAAGCGATAATAAAAGAGCCTTGTTTAGTGACATATTAATAAAGGTGAAAACAAAGAGAATTTTGGCGTTTCAAAAAAGTGGTGTCAGAGAAGAAATCTGATTAAAAAAATAGTAGCCCAATGGCAACACTGTCTGAGTATGCCCAAAAAAAGAGACTTTCTTGTTAGACTTAATGTGATCAAATTCGTGATGTGTATTGTTCAGATTTCTAACTCCTGGGCCTTGCAAACTGCCAAACTGATATATTGGAATGTATAAGTAAGTTTTTGACTCACTTTTCTGAAATTATCGTGTTATCATAAAATCGGGATTGTGTGTAATCTTCACAATTTGATTTGCTGTTTTCTTGAGTTTTTCTTTGACCGTAAAGACGATATAATAGTCTTGGTGTGATGTCGGTTTGGATTTTAGGCTTTTTCTAAACCGTAAAATATGTATGGTTACTAAAAGATGAGTTGAACTCTACAAAAGATGTGATGAGCGATCTAAAAATCGTCCCAAGTATTGCGCAATGGATGTCTTAATAGGTCCTGATATCTTCCTTTTTACGCTGTTTTGTTTACACTTTCATAAATTGTTCTAACTTGTTAAACTCAACGTATTTTCTGTGAATTTTAAATTATATGTACTTTTACAGTAGATTTTTTCCACTTAATTATTTTATTGAAGGTCTTAACCCTTTGCAGCGCAGGGTAAATTACTTGCTTAAGTGTTGAAATTAATGACTGACACTGGAATTTGAAAACAATTTTATTTGTAAATAAGAAAAAGCTATATTTCACGCATTCAATAAAGTGTAAATTTTTCTTACCTAAATTCCGGTGCCAATGTGGCGTATGGAAATTAAAATTAAGTGGTTTCATTGATATACCACCCCGACGCAAGGGAGTAGATTTTTCCTTTTTAGTGATTTTAAAATGTTTGAATTTAAGATTAGTTTCTCAGATCCTAAAGCATCCTATAGTGTAATCCGTGCATGATATCTATATTTTATGCTATTATTGATGCATATTTTAACTATTTTGCTTTTTAAAAGAGTGTTTCTTGCACAATTATGTAAAAAATCATACTATCCAGAAGTAGAGACCGAATAGTCACAGTTGTATTTCGCAATTCAAGAATTTATACTTTGCATTTAAAGCTGGTTTAAAATTTATCAAAAAATTTAGATTTAAAGACCAACGTTGAAACTCATTACCCTCAAAATACTTTGAAATTCATCTCTAAACTAATAAAAATGGATGGTATTTAAGACCTATTTGATTGTTGTTTATTTACCAATATGAGTATATGTATTATTTATAACATAATATGTTATGAAAGTATAGTTTAATATTTTAGTATCATATTTTTATGTTATATGTTCATAATTGTTTATAGCATTTTGAAGATTGTTTACAAAACACAGTAAATATATTCATATTACGTTCATATAATCCAGATATCATTGTTACACAAAACTTACTATTTAGCAGAAATGTACGTAACATTAGAATTGATATTTAGATAACTATTATTTCAGACTCATATTTTACGAAATAACCTATTACTTTCTTAATAAAATACTAAATAATAGGGGAATTTATCCTTATACTTTTGATAATACCCTTATTAATATGATATGCATTAGAATTGTATGATATGTATCTTTGAGAAGCAATTTAATAACCACTGTAAATTTATCCTAACTATGTATATCTGATGCAGATTTTATTATCTTCATTGTATAAAATTTCCTTTCAAGCAGAAATCAATGCAATATTAGAATAGATATTCAATAATGATTATCTTATAGTATCGTTTCTACTGAAAATAGAAATTAGAGTTACTAAAATACTAATTTGCAGGTAGATTTCATACGTTTGGCATGAGAAGGCTTCATACGATTTGAAATGTCAAAATAATTCCGATACATATTCCAACATAGATTGTTTTAGATGCATTTCAGTAAATACTAAAATATATCCACTTGCATGATGAGGAGTTACCTTCCTTCCGTCAAGCTTGCCAATAAAGAAGAAATGGACGTAATATTAGAATAGATCGTTCGATAAGTATTATCTTTTGCACAATATTTAGTGAAATAGGCAATTCGACAGTAATTTAGAAGGCACTAAAAAAATTATCCGCCTTATGTTTGAATCATGAGGATATTATCTTCCTACTGTAAAGCTTGGGATTAAGTAGAAATGGACATGGTGTTAAAAGGCTCATTTTATATATATTATCTTGTACAGTCATATTTTCTAAAACAAGCAATTAGATTGCTCATAAAATATTGAATAATAGTAGAAAATCGCTTCATGTGTGATAATTACCTAATTAAGATGATATATATATCTGTTGTACGCTAATAGAAAAATTCGGCTCTTTGCAAATAATCTAGGCCTCAGGAAAAATCAGGCAAAGAGCCTGGCTAATTGAAAAATCATAAAGTCAGGGCTCACAAATGGTTCGCTAACTGAACATCAATATTTTCTTAGAAAATATTTTCTTTTAGATTTTTCTTGCAAATTGCACAGAAAACTCCTTCGGAAATTGGTTTTTGAGCAAATGCCGTAGAAACCTACTGCAAAATTTTCTTTAAAAAAATATTGGTGTTCAGTTTGCGGACCATTTGGGAGTCCTGTAAAGTCAATCAGGTCAACTTTGCGCAAAATCAGAGTAACTTGGCTCCACCTTTACGGAAGTTTGATCCATTCTGCTACGGTGGAATCTTGACAAATTATTTTCAATGAGATTCCAAACTCACACTAGTGCTGCCGTTTGTATTTTGAGACCAAAAATTTGCCGTTAACTCAAGTGATGAAGCCGATTCATTTTATCCCCTCTTGGTCCCAAAGTTGCCCTGAGTGACTGCATTATTTCCCCCCAATCAATTAGTTTTTCTAAAAAAATTCAGGATTTTCATCGCAAAGAGCTTAAGCAACTTTAGGCTAAACTAAAAATGGTATTTGTTTTCAGTTAGCCTCATATTTTTAGGTGCGTTCATAATTATGTAAATACGTAGCACCTATTGTTGTCGTTCAGTCCGTCCGTCTGTCTGTCTGTCCGTCCGTCCGTCCGCATATAACAACGCAAAAACTACCCAACCGAATCGTTTGAAATTTAAAATACATAATTATTACGTAGTTTTGTCGAGTCATTTCAAATTTTATGAAAATCGGACGCATAGATCAATTACAGGGACAATCAAAAGGATTCCGTTACATTACGGTCAATGGGGAAAAAAGTTTCAAATTCATTTTAATCGTTTGAAATTTTAAATACATAATTATTACATAATTTTGTCGAGTTCTTTCAAATTTTATCAAAATTGGATGCATAGTTCAATTACAGGGACAATCAAAAGAATTCCGTTACATTATGGTTATCGAGGAAAAATGTTTCAAATGCATTTTAATGGTGTTACACTCATTCGAACGTAATAAAATTTATATGCATCTATAAAGTACATATTATAATATACATTCTGTGGTGCAAAGAATATTTGTTATTGATTTACAAGACCACACAAAAGTATTCCATTGCATAATGGTATAGGGAGAGCATTGTTTGGTGCGTATTTTAATTGTAATTATTTACAGTTTTATGAGATTGATACATGAGAGTGATATTTTTAAAACTTCGTTATCGTACGAACGCACCTCATTTGCTACGTTTCACGTGCAATTTCCAACTTGTTCTATATTATGGCAGAAACTGCGGAAAATTTGACTAATTTGAAATAGTAATTTATTGCTCTCTCAGCCTGATATTTTTTTCAGTCTCATTGCAATTTATTTATTCAATTTTAGGTTAATTATAAAATGATTACCGATGATCACGTATTTGTACAAAACAGCTTAGTTTGATCCAGGTTTATTCCAACAAGCCCATGAAAGTGAATGTTTATGATTTTTAATGTAAGAAAATTTGAGGAGGAATTTTATGTTTAACAAAATATTTAAGAAAATTCTCATTGATGGATTTCATTAACGCCACTCAATCTCTAATACTAATAAATACCTTGAATTGAAGTTATTCTAAAAACGTTGCTTGCCACCAGAAATTTTATTCAATGAAATGTAACTTGTTTCTGATTACAATTTATTTGTCATTATTTACATACAAAAGTTTCTGGTTTTGAACAAATTTATTTTAGCAGCAGTTTATATGTTAATAGTTAAGATGCTTCATTTTTAACAACTTGACTGATCAATATTTTTGAAGAAAACCTTCAAATAATGTCTATTTTTGCATGTCTTTTACAGAATTTCTAATCTTTTATCACCGGTTTTTTTTTTAAACAGAAATTTTTGCCTAATTGAATTAGAAAAATGCTCTGATGAAATAATACCTCCTCTGTCCCAAATTAGTTGCGACATTTAGTTTGAAAATTTTGTCCCAAATTAGTTGCGACATTTCTAGTAGGCGGAGTCATAGATAACTTGTGATGCAATTTAGTAAATCGACACCAGTAAAATTATACTAGAATGAATATAATGATGTATACTAGGTGTCAAAAACAATGAAACTCGAATGTAAAGTAATAGAAATAAGAAATAATATCCTGAAGAAGGAAATGAATGATAAGAAGCGTTTTCAGTACTAGAATGTTTGCAGTAATGATTAAAAAATGATAAGCTGAAAACTAATTCTATAAATACTGCAGCTATTAAATTTAATGTTCATCGTAATGTTCATCGTCACATTCCGTTTGCAGAATCAGCAATGGCGTCAAAAATAAAAGATGAGGATATTTAGAATGTAAGTTTACAAAAAAAATGTAAAAGCTGAAAAAAAAGATTTTTTTAGCTAATTATCAAAATTAAAGATTCCAAATAAAACGAAAAAAATCTCTGCGAAGATTATCATAGGCTGTTTTAATTCGTAAATCAATAGTACACAGAATTCTCAAGTCGAATAAAGTTTTGGAACGTATTTCATCCAACATTAAGCCAAGTCTAATAGAAAAAAAATCGACAGAATATGATTTTGTTTGCAGCATCTTCAAACTAAAGGATACTTTTCCGAAATGCTAGAATGAAATGTTTGAAAATTAATTTACGATTGATTAGCTTGAAGATAATTTTATGTAATTACTGTTAAAAGAATCTTTGCAAATTTGGGCGTGGCTTAGTAGCAATTGAGACGGGATTTTTTTAATTGATTCAATGCTGATTTATGCAATGACGTGGGAAATGCTAGATAAGTAAATTTTGTAGATTGATAGTAAAGCTCTCTCAAAAACGTTAACACAGAAACATGAAATTATAAATTTCAATAATCAGAACAAAAGTATTCAAATGTCACAACTAATTTGGGACAGAGGGAGTACAAAATTTACAATAAAATTTTACTGGTGAGTGTAATAAATTATGATTAGAGAACGGATGCCCGTACGTGGTACGGGCAAATCACGGGTGGCAAAAGCACGTCGGCCATATAATGTATGGGCAAAAAAGGAAAGAGGTTAATTTAAGGGTAAGTTTTTCGCAAAATTCCCGTGCAGACAGTCATCAAAATTTGTACGTGAGACACATTTTCTATGTTTTCTCAGAAATATGTACAGCAGATGCGATGTAGCATGATAATATTAGTGTGTAAGAACAAAACATGTGTAAGAAAAGTTGATGCATAGATTTTCGCAACATTGATTAATGACAATTGTTCATTATGATAATATTTATAAGAAATATAAGAAAATTTCTGCAACAATAAAATCTGCAGATGAATCAGTTTCCGCAGCATCAAGCAGAGAAGAGGAAAAAGCTAAACCCCCAATATAACTTATTATTTATACGTATAAATATACAAGGTGTTTGAAAAATGACCGGTATATTTGAAAAATCAATAAAAACTAAAGGGGCAGCGATAGAAATACACCGTTTGTTGCACCAATGCTTGGGACCACTGTAAATTTTCAGGCAGACAAGCTTCCGAAATTAGTTACAATTTTCAACAACAGATGGTGCTGCAATCTAAACAAAACTAAAGCACGATATTTTCCACATATCCACCATGCTTAACAATAATAGGGCATAGTCTCTGAACGAAATTACCAGAAACCATTGTAAACGTATCGATGACTTCACATGCAGAAAAGATGTACAGCTTCAGTTGTTCAATTGTTTTTGGATTGTGACGGTACACTTGGTCTTTCAAGTCAAAAATTCTCTGTTCTAAGCACTAAAGTATTTTTTCAGAACATACCTGAAATATGTGAACAGCACACACTTACAGAGAAAGACGACTTACAGAATGGCCAACACACAGACTGCGTTTTCTTCAATATCGTTCAAATCGCCTGTAACGCCATCTGTTGTTGAAAATTGTAACTAATTTCGAATGTTTGTCTGCCTGAAAATTTACTGTTGTCGCAAGCATATTGCTACAAACGGTGTATTTCTAGCGCTGCCCGTTTAATTTTCATAGATTTTTCAACTATACCGGTCATTTTTGAAACACCATGTATATGTGGAGTTTCCTTTATTAATAAAATCTGTTGATAAGACAGACATTTCATTTGGTTGTCCAGCATTACGTAGAAAAGATAAATTCCTGAATAAAAATGATTAAAATAATGTATGTGAAAATTTCTGTATCAATAAAATCTGCAGATGGGGCAGATTTTTAATGTTTTGTAACATTATATAGAGATCATATGTTGCAATAAAATAATAATAAAATAGCAATTAATAAGCTTTTTGTTGATTTTTATTAATAGTACTTTGTAATAGATAAGAAAATTTCTGCAATTATAAAATCTGCAGATACGACAAATTTTTAACAATTTCCTATCACTAAGTGGAATAAATTGGTTGATGAATGAAATCAATTGTAAAAAATACATCACAAAATTTCTGCAATTGTAAAATTTACAAATGAGGAACATTATTAATATTTTCCTTATATAATGTAGGGGATATTGGTTGATTATGAAATGAATTTAAAATTAGTCGTTGGTGGGGGGGGGGGGGGCACCGTAATACTTACCCATCATGAAAATAAAATGCATGTAAACTATTTATAAAATGGATCGCAATTCCAAAATAAATTTTAAACGCATATTTAAATAGTTTTAATATACATTATTTTATTAATGAATTGCCGATGAGCCAATTTCGACAAATTATATAAAAAACCAAAATACTCAAGTAGTACCGGATTACGTAAAAAGAATATCTATATAACTCCAAAAATAATAATTATATTAACTAACAATTTACTGCGTCGGATTAAGCCTCTCATTTACAACTAAAATATATTTTTGAATTGAAATTTGAATGAAATTGTGGGTCATGAAAAATCGAAGAATGTGGATAACAGTATTAAAGATATCTCGGCAAGTAATAATCCGACTTCGTTCTTCATGTCAATCGACTTCGTTCTTCGTGCAAAATTTGTGTTATTTTATTGCCTTTTATGTCCACTCCTTAAAATAAAAACTTTCGAAAATTTTTATATACCTTTCATCAGAACGAATTTTTCGAGAGTCCGAAAAAAATAGTTCCAGATAATCGAGGTTATTGATATTAAATAGGCTTCGTCCCATTCTTACATACTAAGTACATACAAAGTTTCAAGTCTCTGTCTCAATTTGTTCGGGAGATAGAGCGGTTACAGACAGACAGACACACAGACGGACGGACGGCAATTTTTTTTTCCTAAAAATATGTTTTTTGGAATCTCCAGTATCTGAAACGTGTAAATCCGTCAAAAAGAATTTTCGATTTTCAAAACGATTGCAAAACTTACCCTATACTACGTATGATGGGTAAATAAAAGAAGAAGTAAAAGAAAAAGAAGAAAAAGAAAATTCTTTATTGGCAGATTTCATTTTTTGTATCTGGTTGATAATGAATGTTGATAAACACTATTTTTTAAAGAAGTAAATCTTGTAACTCGTAATCTTGTAACTAGATGTAAAAAGAGAAAAAAATCTGCAGACAAGATATTACAAAATTAATTCTCATTACGTAAAAATATCATGCTGCTGAATAAAAAACTTCAGATATTCAAATGTATTTTATTATTTAATCTCATTATATATTTAGCTTCATTAATTTTTCTTAGTCCACATGCATATACGTATATGTATATATTAAAATATAATATAATTCAGCTATTTTTACAAATTACTAATGCAATTATAATCTCATTATATATTAAGCTCCTTTATGGGATTACATTTGTATGATGCAAATGTTATTACCTTCATTTTACAAAACTTACTATTTAGCAGAAATAGGCCATATAGTATATCATTCAATAAATATTCTCTTACAGACTCATATTTAACAAAATAGGCAATTACATTGCCAATAAAATATTAAGCACAAGGGAAATTTCTCCTCATATGTTTTGATAATATCCCTATTAATATTATATATATTGCATTTATTTATATCTATATGAGCTGCAATTAAATAAACACTATAAATTTAGTCCCATTATTTTCTTGGCACGCAGATGTGATTATCATTATCCTGCAAATATACTTATGAAGCACAAATAAGTGCATTATTATTGTAGATATTTCAATAAGTAATGCTTAAAGAGTCACAATATTTATGACATACAGTTAATATTGTTGTAAGGCTTTAGATTTGCAAAACATTATTTTAAAAATATTGAGGGCTTTACTATTATCAGAAGAAATGCATTTGGAAGAGATTATTATTTCTCGATTATAAAATATTACACTGTTACAACGAATACTTAATTTTTTTTTGTTGGATTTTTTCTAATGTAGAGTAAAGATAAAATATGCGAAGTCATAATTTAACAAATTGTGACCGAAGGCGAATAAATATCACCCATAAATATCTCTAAATGCGTCACTTTTTAAAGCATATATTTTTTGAAAAAATACACTGTAAAAAAAAATCTGAGAAGGTACTAAACATTTTCTAGGAAACTGGGATTCCAAGAACTTTTCATGTAACGATAACAGGAAAAATTCATGTAATCGATTCTGAAACTTGAATTTTTGCTGTTACCGTTATAGGAAAAGTTCTTGGAATCCCAGTTTCCTAGAAAAGGTTTAGTACCTTTGCAGATTTTTTTTACAGTGTAAATATTAAAAAATATATATTATTTATAAACATATGAATAACTTACATATTTTTGATGATCTACGTATTTTTAAAATCAGGAATTCCATTCAGAAGCTTCAAATGGCTAATTCCATTAAAATTTGTCATGTCTGTTACATACAACGATTTTGGGCTACCAGTATTTTAAAAAGGAAAAATGTGACTTATTACATCGTATCTCTTCAGATAAACAGGGTGAACGAAACTTTTCGAAAATAATGGTGGCGAACAAGCATAGTAATTTATAGCTGTGTGACAGAAATGACAAATTTTCATGGAATTAACCAAATGCGTATAATGATTCAAATGTGTTATTTCAAAGATACATGTAGTTGTGTCAAGTAATATTTTTTCTATTACTTAAAAATAAAACTGGACACCTTTTACCTTTCTGACTGATTTATTTTTTTGCAGAATACATTAATAACACTGATAAACAAATTTTAACGAATTTTCTGTTTCTTTATATACGATGGGTGTTTCTTATAGATTTCAAGCTGCTTAAAAAGAATATGCTTGTAAAAATTTTCTATCACCTTCCAATTTTCAGAAATTTCATTCAGAAGTTTCGGAGTATGTAGGCATCGTATAGGCATTACACTGTAAAACATTTGTGGTAACGTTACTCCATAAAATTGGTGGCAGCTATGATTTATACTTCATTGAGTAATTTTTCACTTACATAATGGTGTAATAAAAACATGCATTACTGGTGTAACATTGCAATGTTACACTGATTATATCGGTTAAAATACTCCAATACTGCCACCAGTTTTATGGAGTAACGTTACACAAATGTTTTACAGTGTACAATTACATTACATTATTCTCTTACATGCGTTTGATTCACACAAATATTCTTTTTCCCTATTACAACGATAGAAGATACAGCAAGAGAGTAGAAACAGATGTCCCCTTAAAAAATGTTATGTTAGCGACCTTGAACAGTTAGCTCTAGCCACCCCCACAATATTTGACTTTAACGCAAATCCATGACAGTTGAAACTTATCTTTCTGGGCGAGTATACTGGCATTTCTTTGTTCTGTAAGACTTTTTACTTAAATTTTGATTATAATTATCCTGTTTTCCTCTAAAATATGTGAAAAATGTCTAAAGGATGCGTTAATGATTCCGATTCTCTTTGTTATGTGCGCGGGGAGCTAAGCATCGATGCGCTTGCACGCCGCTAATAAAGATTCCCTTTCGCATGTTATTTGGATGTAAAGTAGGTGAACAAGATAAGAAATGGGCACCTCATTCTGGTTGTACAAGATGTGCTACAAACCTCCGGGCGTGGGTAATAGGTACAAGAAAGAGTATGCCCTTTGCTATACCCATGATCAAGATTGCAAGGTTAGAATCTCCTGAAAAACAATACAAATACAGTCGAGTCTCTATATAACGAAATCCACCGTTACAGTAAAAATTTCGTTAAATAGAGAAATTCGATGTATAGAGAATGATGTTAAAAATCGTATTTAATGTGTGAAGTTTGAACAAATATTATTTTTGATCTTTTGAATTAATAATTTGAAATGTTTAAAAATAAATATTAACCTAACATTTTATTTCTTAATTATTTAAGCTGTTTCAAAAAAGAGAGCAGGCATTTATTTGAAAGCTTATTGAAAATCAAATAAGGAAGACTTGCATTAATTTCAGACGAAGAAATCTGTGATTTTTTTTTTTTTTTTAAATTGTTACGTTCTAAAAAAAATGCTCAAATTTTAGCAAGGAATAAAAAATTGTAGTTAACATTTTCCTCCATTTGAAAGCCTCTCTTATGTGCCTCTCATTGATTCCTCTCTTACATGTGCAACAATTCAATTGACTCTGTTTTGAGTAGGATGTGGAAAGGTGTGTGGGAGATGAGATGAATTCGTTGGATCTAAAGAACAAGGAGAGAAGTAATATAAAAAAAACTCAGCACTGACGATAAATCAAAAATAAGTGATGGAAAATTGATTCCATATGATGTCGAAGCCTTTTAAAAGTGAGTAAATTACGACCAATTTATGAAAAAATTCGTTATATGGAGATTGATATTTCGCTATATAGAGACTATTTTTAATGTAATCATGCGAAAAGGGAACCGTCCCTACAAAAAATTCGTTATATGGAGAAATTCGATGAATGGAGTTTCGTTATAAAGACTCGACTGTATATCTATTTATCTAGATCGATATAAGAAATATTCGATTTTTTTTTTTTTTTTTTGAAGAAAAGGTGATTTATGCTGTTGTAATGATATAAATGGTTTAATGTCTGCTTTAAATTGTCAATATAACTCGGAATAATGGCAGTTGTTCATCGATTGTTCGAAAACAGCTTGAGTGATAATGGAAATAATCAGCCGTCTGTTCCAATAGCATATTCTTGCATAATGAAAGAGTCTTATGAAAATATGAAGATACTGCTTCATTAAATTGATCACTCACATCATGATTAGAATATATGTGCGGATTTTAAAGTAATTGCCATTCTTACTGGTATGCAACAAAGTTATTCAAAATATTGCTATTTCCTATGCGAGTGGGATAGCAGAGCAAAGCATGAGAATTATATCAAAAACAAGTGGCCGGAGCGCAAACAATATATTGCAGGTGAAAAAAATATCCAAAATGTTCATCTAAATGACAAAAAGAAAGTTATTCTTCCACCTTTAAACATAACGTTTGGGATTGATGAAGAATTTCGTTAAAGCTATGGATAAAGAAGGTCGTGGATTTCAATATCTGCAAGAACAATTTCCATCGCTAAGCTATGCAAAAATTAAGAAGAGTATTTTTGTTAGCCCATAAATTTAGACATCTCATGAAGGACAAAAATTTTGATGATGCATTAAGTAATTTAGAAAAAACATCATGGATCGATTTTTAAAAGGTTGTGAATCATTTCTTAGGAAATTATCGAAGTCCTAACTATGAAACATTAATTAAAGACATGTTAAACTAGTTGGATGTGCCAATCCCAAAACTTTCTTCTATCTCATACGTACATTTTAATATTTTTAAAAAATAGTTACTCATTTTAATGCTTTAATAATTTCAATTCAATATCATACCAACTTTGATTTTCATTTTTAATTTCTACTTCAGTCAATTAACATGAGTAAAAACAAATTTCCTTCTCTGCACGAGCCGATAGACAATAGAATGATAGGCAGATTTTTTTTTTTAATTTAGGGAGATCCTGCTTGCCTTACCAAAAAATAATCATATACAAAATAAACTTTTCTACCAAAAATTGAACCGACTTCAAAAGCTACTGCAAAGGGAAAAATAATTTTTTTTACAGAATAGTATTAAGAAATTAAATTAAGAGCGTAGTATTTATCATGCGTATTATTATATTTATGTAGATTAATTTGATTTTTTGAAGTCGGTGCCAGCCAAGCCAAGTTACATGTAATTTTCCAATATACACGCATCAAAGTATCTACGAGTTTTTTTACGATTTAATATTTAGTTAAAGATTTAACTTTATTTTTTTATGATTTGCATTGGGTAATTAATTTTAATTTAGAACTTGGCTTGGCTGGCACCGACTTCAAAAAATCAAATTAATCTACATAAATATAATAATACGCATGATAAATACTACGCTCTTAATTTAATTTCTTAATACTATTCTGTAAAAAAATTATTTTTCCCTTTGCAGTAGCTTTTGAAGTCGGTTCAATTTTTGGTAGAAAAGTTTATTTTTCTCTTTTTAGTTAAAAGTTAACGATTTTTTGAAGTTAGTTAATAAAAATTATAATACGGGAAAAATCGCTGTAGCCACCTGACTGCACTCCATTCGGCGAGCTTAGTCATAGTCCATGTTACTTTTAGTTTGCGAGAAATCACTAATTTTATTAGTTTTTATTTAAATACTAAAAAAAGTACTGAACCAATTTCAATGAAATGGAAGAAGTACCAATGGAAGAGTAGCCTCTTTCATTTAACACAAAAAACAAATTAATCGGTTGAATAGTTTCGGAGTAATCGGTGAACATACATAGAAAAAAAAAATACATTCGCGCCGAATTGATAACATCCTCTCCTTTTATGAAGTCACTTAAAAAAACATATAATACGCAATTTTTTTTTTTTTTTGTATACTATACACATATGTCAGGAGTGAGGTTCGAACCGACACTCTCTTTCAAAACCAGAGGTAAATTCTGGTGCCTTAGACCGCTCGGCTGTCCGGACTACATTCGCTTCAGGGAACTTATTCAATCTCATGTTACTTTTTGCAAGTCTATTCTCCTTTTTGAGTACTCTTTCACTGATAAAGTATTGAGTTAATAAAAAATCTCTGATACTCTGTGGTAACGGTTAAATACAAAAATATTCCTAACAGCATAATTAGTATTTAACTTTTTAAATATATATTTAAAAATTATAATACGGAAAAATTATTGTATATTCGTATGTCAGTAGCGGGGTTCGAACCCACGTTGCCTTTCGAAAACCAGATCTTAAATCCAGCGCCTTAGACCGCTCGGCCATTCTGGCATCGGTATATTTATTCGACATCCATATTACTACTGATATGCGAGAAATCACTAATTTTATTAGTTTTTGTCTAATTACTAAAAAAGTACTGAACCAATTTATATGAAACGGAAGTGGTACCAATTCGAGAGCAAGCTCTCTCATTTAACACCAAAATCAAGTTAATTGGTTGGATAGTTTCGGAGTAATCGGTGTACATACATAAAAAAAAAAAATACATACGCGTCGAATTGATAACCTTCTCTCCTTTTCGGAAGTCGGTTAAAAATTAGTTCAGTTCTAGAACTAACTTCATGCACTTTTAGGTGGTGCAATATTGAAAATGGCATAAAACTCGCTATTGCAGTGCCCCCTTCGGGCGGATTTTTTTCAAATTCAGGAAGACCAACTAGCCATAGTCATACACTTACACAAAAAATTTCGTTCAATTCTATGCATAACTTCATACACTTTTTGATGGGGGGGGGGGGGGGCTGTAAACATATATTCAGTTCCCACTGAAAGCGACATAACGATTTATCCTTACTCGGTAATTACTCCATGGCATACAATAAATATATACATACTGATACAGTGTCGCAGAGAAGCCTCTTATTTATAACATAGTTCGGTAAAGTGTGAACACACTTACCATCTGTAGTGGAGAGTCGCGTGATATATTAGACAGATAACACATAATGTATGTCTAATAAACATTAAAAGGTAGATTTATGGGGTTTATATTGGAGTATATTTGATAATATCGTCTAATGAACCCCGTATTACTTACGCAGGGTTTATCAGAAGTAAATAAACCGACCCCCAGTAAAAACCGACCCCCAGGGGGTCGGTTGCGGAGGTCAAATTGAGTATCACTGAGTAGCTTATTTGAAAATATTTAATACGTATATTTTTGTTTTTCAATCTGATATATATTTCTCGAGTTATTCGACCGTTTCCAACTTTTCGGACACTCTGTATATATATATATATATATATATATATATATGTAATAAAATAAAAAAAAAAATTTGCGCCATTTTTATTTTTGTTCTCTCTTAGCTTCAATTCTAAATTTGTGGAACATATTCCAATCTTAGTTTCGTAACTTGTAACAGCTAAATTTCTTTTCTTACTTTAGTTATTAATAAATTATTTCTTGCTTCTCAAAAAGGCGGGAAGTATTTCGTAAGCTTTTTACTTTCTGGCATATTCCTGCGATTTTAATTTTATTTTTTATTTTTTAACATCGCGTGACAAGTGTTACTACGCGTTGCTAAAGGGTTTACTGTTCCGAGGAAAAAATATAGTTCTTGCCAGTAGACCGCCTATTACGGCCAATTAGAATTGATCATTTTGTCCGTTAGAGGCTCGAGTCCATCCTGATTGGATTTTTAAAATGATTGACGCGGAGTAGGAGGGCGCTAGTTTTGTCGTGAAAATGATTTTTTCATTTGGCTTTTCAGGAGAGTAGAATGCACCTTTTCTTTAAACTATCAAGACGCGCGTTTTATTGCTCCGCTGAATTAGAAATGTCATTTTTTCCGAGATTGTAGAACGCCGGAATGTTGCAGCTTAGTGAGCGAAGGCCGTAGTGATAGATGTGTGGAACGGTGATCTGTGGAGTAACTTAAGTTCGTGCTCTAAATAATAAAGAACTAAAACACTGATTTTCTTGCATTGTTATTGGAGAAACTCCTACGAGAACAAATCCATGGCTTATCCACTTACCAGAACGACTGCTCATCCCACTATTGAATCTTAGTGAATAGTAGTATTCTACAACCAACATGGTATTCTATTAGTGATTATACACTATTATAGAACATCGTCGTCGTTTTATTACATTTTAGCCGGCAGGATGAAAAATGAACCGGCGTAAAACTTTTGAGAATAAGCTGCATGCTCTTCATACACTTACAGTTGTTCCTACATTTTTCCTGGTATTGTTTTCATCTTAACATTTAATACAGAAAAAAAAATAACTATGATATCTTCCATCTAAATGGTATGTCCAAGACTGAAGATGGATGGGATCAGCTGCTGTGTGTTAATACTAATATTGTAATTTTGTTTCCTGCAATAAGACTCAATGTGTGTTACTAACAGTCAGAGTTTTTGAGATGTTAGCTGCACGCATCTTTAACCTCATCTGCGTCTACTTCCACCCATGTTACGACGAGATGGCCTGCATGGAAAAACATCTTCATGTGCATAAATGATAAACCTTTCAGCTGAAAAAAGATCGTCTTATAAAGTTTTGTTTGTAATTATGTGTGGTATCTACATCTACAAATATTTTAAATGTGAAATATACCTCGCATTCTAGTGAGAAACTTTTCAACTGAGAGATATGCAACCAAACTGTGAGATATGCAAAATAAAAATTACAAAAGATCACCTGCATGAAATCAATTCAACATCATTTTCTTTTATTTATTTATTTACTGTATTTTCTAGGTAAAAGTGCATAAATATTTTGATAAATTTTCATTTCATAATAAATGAACACCTGCTGTATGGTTGCGAAACTACGGTAGATTCCATCAGTAATACAAGATAATTGAAATTTACACCTGTGAGTCGTATCTACGAAGTTCTTTATTTTTGTTTAGTTTAATAAAAAATTAGGTATTTGAACAAGGCCACATCGAACATGTCTGTAAGTTATTATTTATTATTTTATTGTTTTATTGATTAAGAAATTTAATGATAATTTCTTTGTTTAAATTCTTGATTTTTTTTCTCTCTCTTTTATTACAAATATTAAAAAATAAATTTGTTCTTAATTTATAATTAGTTAAAATTTTCTGCTCATAGAAATTTTATTTAGTTTTAAAGGTGTTATTTTTTTTTTTTTTTTAAATCGAAAGATGGATTAATTTGTTGTTAAAAAAATACTCTGTTGCAAAATTTATTTTCCATACGTAAAGAAAAGTATTTTTGTAAAAGTATTTTTGTTTTTAAAATTATTTGTTATTTCCCATGTATGGAAACCCGATATTTATTATTTTATTACTTATTTATTTATTATTTATTTATTTTTATTATTATTTATTGAGGTATTTGAAGTATAGTAATTGAATTTTAATAATTGAAGTATAGCATTTAAATATTTTCCATATGAATTATCCTTCTTATATGCTATTAAGATCAGGATTAGTAAAAGAAGAAAAAATGTCAGAAAATAAACTTGATATTGTCCCTTTTGAATTTGGGTTGGGCATGGATATATTTAAATGGTTTAAACATTTTGATCGAGAATGTTCGGTAGAAAAGAAAGATAATGAGTGGAAACATCAAAATATTTCAAAATATTTAAAGGGGGAAGCGCTAAAAACTTATATCAATGATTGTTTGGATTGTGCTACTTATGAAGAAATTGTCGAGATTTTAAGTGAAAAATTCATTCAAGTTAGAGTTCCAAAATTTTCTGAATTTACTTCCTTAAAGTTAAATGATCTAAGTGATTTGGATTCTTATTTTAGAAAGAAAGTTGAGATTGGAAGGCAACTTCAGCTTGAGGAAAATTTAATTATACAGGGATTAATTGATGGCCTTCAGCCGGAGTATCAAAATTGTTTGATGGTTAACCCTCCTTCCAATACTCGTGAATGGTTTCGCATTGCTAAACAATTAGCAGCGATTCCAAATCATACCTCTAATAACGGCAATAGAAATTTTCAACAAACTAGACCAATGCACAATCCCAATCCTCAGCCCAGACATTGGACTCGACCTACTCCAAACAATCCATCCCAAAATTTTAATCCTAGGTTTTTCACTCCTAGAATGCCTACGACTCATTACCAGAATAACTACCCAAGTCGTCCGTGCAGAATATGTTTAAACAGAGGCATAGAAAATGCATATCATTGGGAAAGGAGTTGTATATTTAACACAAATTCCTTTCAAACTGAAACTCCTGCTCATATTCAACCACCCCCTACTAATAATATTTGACAATTATTTATCCCTGGATATGTGGGCAATAACAAAGTGTATTGTGTGGTGGATAGTGGATCAACTGTCTCAATTTTACCCCTCAAATTTGTTCGATATTTAAATGGTAATTTACATAATGTTACCCCTATTACTATCAGACAGGCACAAGGAACTCTTACAATTAATAAATCTTGTCGATTATGTATTAAATTTGGTAATATAAAGAGATATGTTAATTTTTTAGTAAGTCAACTTGATTTGGACTATGCTATTTTAGGTTTACCTGATTGTGCCAAATTTAAATTAAAAATTGATTGTGCAAAAAGCCAGGTGTTACAAGACAATATTTCGTTAAACCCATATGTCAACATATCCAGTGATAACTTAGAATTGCTTCATTTTGATATTATAAAAAATGATACTACTGTGCAACCCGATTATGGAAATACCATAACTCCTCAATCCTTGTCGCGAACTAATAATGATGATTATAATCTATTGGGGGATCTGAATGCTATTCAAAATAAAAATGTAAGGGAACTTTTAAGGGATTATTTAGATATTTTTGCAAAAAATAAATATGATGTAGGGAGAATTAATATTGAACCTCAGCGTATTTATCTTAAATCTGACCTACCAATATCTTTGAGGCCTTATCGTACATCCACTGCTGATGAAAAAGAAATATCTCAGCAAATCCAATCATTATTAGCTGCTGGGTTAATTAAAGAAAGTTATAGCCCATACTCTTCTCCAGTTACGTTAGTAAATAAACGAGATGAAGGTAAAAAAACCCGAATGTGTGTTGACTACCGAAAATTAAATTCTATCATGAAAAATGACGCTGAACCTTTACCCCGAATAGATGAAATTTTAGACAAATTAAGTGGTGCCTAATATTTCTCTACACTAGATTTAGACTCAGGCTATTGGCACATACCTATTCACCCAGCCGATTCCGAAAAGTTAGCCTTTACTACTAATTGTGGGCTCTGGGAATGGAATGTTCTCCCCTTTGGTGTAAAGGTAGGCCCCCCAATTTTCAACAGGACAATTAGAAGAATTCTTACAAAATATAAAATAGACTTTGCTTGTTATTATTTTGATGATATAATTATTTTTTCTAAATCAATAGATGAACATATACAGCATCTCATCCAAATTTTTGATTTATGCCGAATAGAAAATATTAAATTAAAATTATCTAAATGTACTTTTGCTCAAAAACAAATCAATTTTCTAGGGTATGAAATCCAAAATGGAACTTTAACTCCAGCTAATACTAATATAGAAACGATTAAAAAATTAAAACCTCCTACTAACACTAAAGAATTACAAAGATTTCTTGGTTCTATAAATGTGTATCATAAATTTATTGACAAATATGCTGAAATTAGACACCCCCTAAATAAATTACTTAAGAAAGATACTATTTGGGAATGGAATACTGAATGTCAAAACTCTTTTAAAAAATTAAAAGATGCCCTCATTGCTAAACCAATTTTAAAGATTTATGACCCAAAATTACCCCTACACATGTTTGTTGACGCTTCTCAGGTAGCGGTAGGTGCAGTTCTTAAACAACCCGACCATAATAACTTTTTACATCCAATTGCTTATTTTTCTAGAGGATTGAGAAGTTATGAGAAAAATTATTTCATTACCGAACTAGAGTGTCTTGCTATCATTGATACTTTAGATAAATTTTATCATTACTTTCACGGTGTACAATTTACCATCCATACTGATCATGCATCTCTTGTTTGGTTAAAAAATGTCAAACATTTAAGAGGTCGATTATTTAGGTGGTCATTGAAGTTAAGTATGTTCGATTACAAAATAGAGTACTTAAAGGGATCTACAAATGTCGAAGCCGACATGTTGTCCCGAAACCCTATTTCTCATTTTTGTAAGCCCCTTACTTTTCTTCTTGACGTTAAAGAGATTATTGAGATGCAAGAAAAAGAAAATGTGTGTGGATCAAATTATATTAATGACAATGGACTGATTATAGTTAAAAGAAAAGGTTTTCGTAAAGTGGTAGTTCCCATGTCCCTAAGAAAAAAATTGCTTAATGTTGCTCATGAACAGTTTGGTCACCCTGGTGTTCAAAAAATGCAAAATTTAATTTCTCCTAACTATTATTGGCCAGATATGACCCAAGACATTACTAACTTTGTTAAATACTGTGATATTTGCCAGAAAAATAAAAAACCTAGACAGAAAAAATTTGGCTTATTACAAGCTATGCCCACTACAGATCAACCTTTTGACTGTCTGTCTGTTGATACTGTAGGAGGGTTCAATTATTATAATTCTACAAAAAAATATCTCCATATTATAATAGACCATGCCACAAGATATGTTTGGGCATTTCCTTCCAAAAGTGTCACTACAGAAACTTATACAAATTGTCTGAAACAAATTTTCAATATCAAAATCCCTCAACAATTATTCTGTTTTAGTAAGATTTCAAGTGTACAGTCCCCTCAAAAAATACTTAGTGACAGGAATGCTGCTTTTACTTCTTCAAGATTCAAAAAATTCCTGCGAAATCATAATATTAAACAACGTTTGACCACTGCCCATCATCCACAAACGAATGGGAAATGTGAAAGAGTAAATCAGACAATAGTAACTAGATTAAAATGTAAAGTAAACTCCACTACCTCTAAAATTCCCTGGACTAAGCTTTTAACTGAGGTAATTAATGAATATAATAATACACCCCATTCTATTACCAAATTTCCACCTGCGTACTTGCTTTTTGGCCAATTACCCTATGACTCCCCCTTACAACAAAATTATTATCCCCCTGTTCATGAAGCACTTAAAATTGCTAAAACAAGAACTGATGAATTTCATTTAAAAAATAAAAGATATTATGATAAAGATTATATCGAACCAAAATTTAAAATAGGAGATCTAGTTATCTATGAAGAATTTCAGTACCCTAATACTAGAAAGTTGTCACAAGTATTTAGTGGCCCTTATAAAATTCTTAACAAATTATCCGAAGTAAATTTTGAAATTGATAGGCAAAACCAGTTCAAAAGTTCAGAAATAGTACATGTATCTAAATTAAGGCCTTATTATTCCCCTGATAAATTTAAATTAAGTCATGAGCAACAACCCCCTAATCAACAACAACAAACTCAGGTAAAAACTGTAGCTTAAACTATATCTCTAGTTTATCATTTTATAATTTTTCTCTTAAACAGTAAATTTCTTTTCATATTTTAATTCAGATAATATCCTGTAATTCTCACAGAATGGCAATGATATCTCTTGACTGCAGCGAGAGTGTCACTTGTCTGGAAATTTTTATATTTGTTTATTTATGCCGGCGTAGACGAACAAAGTGGAAATTTCTTATTCTGTACTGAATTACTCTACTTAGAATATTTTTTTTTCTTTCTTTCAACTGAACCTATTTGTAATATTAAGTTTAATCTATCAATTATTAAATTAATTATTTGCCAAGTAACAAAATTTTTATCACTTTATTTTAATTTTTATTTCTTCTTTTTCTCTTTCTTTGCTGCTGCATTCCAGTCCAAGTACATGTCAATTATAATATAATTTTGTTTCTTTTTCTCTTTCCTACTTGCATCTTGCAATGTTTTATCACACCGAGAGAATATTTATTGCGTAATTATTTGACATGAATAGATCTTGTTTTTATTTTTATCATTTATTAATATTTCTTTTTAAGAATCTTAGTAGTTTAAAGGTCACGTGCATTCTCAAACATGAACAAAATTTTTATTTATCTTTATTTTATTTTAATTTATCATATTATATTTTAATTTTTTTTTTGTACATATTCCTACTTAATCCTGTACTCGGATTACCAGATTAAGTAAATGATTTCATAGTTGATTGCATTTTTTATTTTATTCCACTTCTCTCTATATTTCATCCCAAAAATATGAGATGAGATAAACGAGATTAAGTATTTAAAGAATGTCTTTTGTGATATTTATTATTACTTATTAAGAGATTTACTTATACCCATTATGAGATTTACTTACACTTATGATATTTATTATTATTGATATTTTTCCTTATTATGTTTCTTAATTATATTGTTTATTATTTACATTGTTAAATTTTATTATTACTATATTATAAAATGTGTTATTAATTAAAAATACAATTATAAAAGTATTTTCACAAAGATTCCAAAATGGAACTGTTATGAATGTTCAAGGACTTACTCACACAAAATCTGAACTAATATTATAATGTTAGCTGATGAATTTGGACAGTTAAATGAATTAGACATCCTTAAAATGAGGTAATGAACTATGCCATTCCAAATATGACTTTAAGAAGATTTTTGAAATAAACTTTTAAAAATTGATTTCTAGATTTGACATTGTTAAAAAAGAATTTAACGTTATTGTTTTTCATTTTTATGTTTCATTTTTATGTTATTACTATGGGTAATTGCTTATATTTTCAAATTACTTTTTGATGTGTACTTTAAACAAGATTATATCTTGTATATGTATTGAAGCCTATTTTATTGTATTTAAATTTGAAATTATTCCACGCATCACCTTGGTGTTTTTAAATTTGAATTCTATATTTATATAAAAAAGAGAAATTAATTTAAATTTTTTTTTTATTCAGTATCTAATTATTATTACTTATATCAACAACTTCGTGAGCTAAGTCTGCATCATCTCCCTTTCTGTGAAATTGCAGGTCTCAGACCTACTTTTTCACCCGTCTTTCTGGGAGGGGGGATTTGTAATAAAATAAAAAAAAATTTTGCGCCATTTTTATTTTTGTTCTCTCTTAGCTTCAATTCTAAATTTGTGGAACATATTCCAATCTTAGTTTCGTAACTTGTAACAGCTAAATTTCTTTTCTTACTTTAGTTATTAATAAATTATTTCTTGCTTCTCAAAAAGGCGGGAAGTATTTCGTAAGCTTTTTACTTTCTGGCATATTCCTGCGATTTTAATTTTATTTTTTATTTTTTAACATCGCGTGACAAGTGTTACTACGCGTTGCTAAAGGGTTTAGTGTTCCGAGGAAAAAATATAGTTCTTGCCAGTAGACCGCCTATTACGGCCAATTAGAATTGATCATTTTGTCCGTTAGAGGCTCGAGTCCATCCTGATTGGATTTTTAAAATGATTGACGCGGAGTAGGAGAGCGCTAGTTTTGTCGTGAAAATGATTTTTTCATTTGGCTTTTCAGGAGAGTAGAATGCACCTTTTCTTTAAACTATCAAGACGCGCGTTTTATTGCTCCGCTGAATTAGAAATGTCATTTTTTCCGAGATTGTAGAACGCCGGAATGTTGCAGCTTAGTGAGCGAAGGCCGTAGTGATAGATGTGTGGAACGGTGATCTGTGGAGTAACTTAAGTTCGTGCTCTAAATAATAAAGAACTAAAACACTGATTTTCTTGCATTGTTATTGGAGAAACTCCTACGAGAACAAATCCATGGCTTATCCACTTACCAGAACGACTGCTCATCCCACTATTGAATCTTAGTGAATAGTAGTATTCTACAACCAACATGGTATTCTATTAGTGATTATACACTATTATAGAACATCGTCGTCGTTTTATTACATATATATATATATATATTACAAATTTAAAAATTTTTCGCCAAAACTAACCTTTATACTATCTTAATTTTCTTATAATAATATTCCGTACTTACTTCAAATTATTAAATTAAAATCTTGTTTCTAAATCTAATCTGTTAATCTGTATGCAGACGATATAAATTCTTAATTTTCCTTAAAAAACATTATTCCAGTATGCGTAAATTTAAAAAGATGGCTCTAAATTAAAAATATTCTTAATTAAAACTTTATTTCTTAATATTCCAAATAAAACTGATTTCTTCTATGTTTTTATCAACCCTTTTTAAGAAAGTCTTATTAAATTTATTCCAAACCCATACCTTTAAAAAATATCATTATTTTATTTTATCTATTTATTTATTTTTCCGCCGTCAACGATAATTTGCATATTAATAAATTCATTTCTTTTCTTTTTCTCTTAAAATTAATCATGTATAAAAATCGTCTGCCTAAGATATTTAAAATTCTGAGTCAATTATAAATTGGTTAAATAATATTTTTTTTAAATAAATTTATCGTCTGTTTAAAATAATCTCGTAGCTGGACAAGAATTCTGTTTACATAAAATAATGATGGTTAGAGATTACAGAATGTTCCAGAACTTTCTTTTTAGTTTAAAAGGGGGAAGTCTCGAGATGAAGAGAAGATTCTTCTGAAGATTTCTTGAGTTGCTTCTTCGATGAGGACAGCTCGCTGAAATAATGATGGAATTTTTGCAAAAAGGAGCTTTTCCTTCCTCATTATCACGAATTTAATAAATGAATTTACAGCAGCCCATGACTAATTATTGGATCTTCTACATTTATTTATTATTTTTGTTTTTTCCCTCGCTTGCCATGACTGCGTGTTTCTGTTTAACCAGTGGAAATAATTCGAGTTCTCCTGAAATCGTCACAACTAATCGAAAAGTCGCACAGGATAGGTAATGCCTGTGCTAGTGCCTGTTTCGGATTTTGAAATGAATCTACTGAAGAAGTAAAATGCTATGTAAATGAATCTAATGAATCTACTGAAACGAAGTGATGACAAAAATATGAATCGCCGAAAATTTTTCCCGCCATGGTTGAAAGTGGTATTAAGCAAGAATTGCCATTATCTTTTGATTCCTCGAGTGAATGTAACAGAGGAGATTTTAATGTTAAACAGCTTTCTGTCCGAGTGGTTTGAAAGATTTTTTCTAAATATCTCGTGAATTCCTGAGGCCTGATATTCCACCTTTTTGCTGTTTATGTGTAACTGATGACTCAAGATAATCATGGTCATAATGACAAGAAAAAAAAAAAAAAAAAAAAAAAAAAAAAAAACTTTTAGAGACAACTGAACGCAGATTACTACTTACTTTCATAATTTTCGTTATTCCTGTCTCCCCTAGGATCAGCTTGAAAATTTCTCCTTATCCGTGAGTTATTTTTAGATGTATTTAATTATTATGTGTATCCTTTTTACTGTATTTGTGTAGATAGTTCTTTGTTTGTAAGGTTTATTTATTTGTTTGTTTATTTTTCTGTGAGCCTTATTTATTTATCTTTTTATCTAGTTATGAGTCTTATTATTATTATTACTATTATTATTATTAATTGTTGGAGTGAAAACATGTTTGTTCTTAAAAATTTAATTGAGGAGTATGATGTTCTTAAGATATTTACTGTTACTTATTAAGAGTATTATGATATTTTTATGCACGTTTAAAGATAAGTTCGTAATAATAATGAAGTATAAAAGAACTCAGAAGCTCAAGTTATTTTTTAAAAGGTACATTTTCTAATTTATTGATATTGTTTGTTATCAAGAACTATTCTCAGAATACAGTATTTTCATGATAATGTTCCTACAACTAAACATTTGAGCTAAAAATTAAATTAACATTTATGTTTTTTCCTTTATTTGTTAGAATTTCTAGTGACAGTGAGCTTTGGTTCCCGGATTCTTATAATTTATTTAAATTCAGTAAGAATATGGAACTGTGCAAGGCTGTTGCTGGAATTTTGACTGATAAATGTGATTAATTTTTTTTAGTAAATTTTGTGGTTTTAAGTAAGGAATTACCTATAATTAAAATTTTGAATCTGTTTATGATTTATAAAATAATAGAATTAAAAAGTTGATCACAATTTAAGGTATAACTATGATATTTACAATTTCTATTTTTATTAGATAAAATTTCTGGTTAAAGTTAGCAGCTAAATATAGTTATAATTTTCACGATAATTTTGATTCAGATTTTTAAAATGGGGGGTAATGGTTTTGTGTGAGGCAATTAAAATGTATACAACTCCAGTAGACAAAGCCCTCAAAATTGCGAAAGCGCGAACTCATGAATTTCACCTTAAAAGTAAAAGACTCTATGATCGAAATTTTGTTGAATGCCCATTAAAAATACAAGACTCTGTAATTTATGAAGAATTTAAATACCCTAACACTCGAAAATTAGAACCTACTTTCTCTGGACCATATAAAATTATAAATAAACTTTCTGATGTAACTTATGAAATAGATAAATTTAATTATGAGACAGGACAGAATTCCGTTATTGTGCATGTTTCTAAATTAAGACCCTATTTTTCACCCGAAGATTTTAAACTGTTTCATGAGCAATCCAAAAAACAAACAAAACCTCAGATACAATCACTAGATCAAACTAAAGTCAAGACAATAGATTAAATTTACCATAAAAAAACCATAATTTTCAACATCAGCGGGTATGTTCTTGGAGCGCTACAAGAATATTACTTGTTTTTGGGAGTTTTTGGGATTAAATTGGGCTCCTTATGCAGGCATAAGGTGAACACTTTGATTGTAAAAGCTTTCAAATTGATGTTGATAAATTAATTTTAAGGGTGTTTAAGTCTAACTATATTCACTCATTTATTTGACATTAGTATTACTCTATTTATTCAGCAGATATTATATGATAATAGTTATAAAATCTAATGACTCTACTCAAACCTATAACATAATATGTGATTTTCAGTGATTGTGAAAACTAGATATTAAAAGTTTTTCAAAAAAGCACACTATTTTTATTTCCATTTCTCAATTAAGAATGACAACTTTCATTCCTATTGTATTTTATTATTAAAGTTTATAAACCATGTGTGGATAAAACATTATTCTACATTTGGCATTGAAAACTTATAACCAAATTTGACAATTTTGTAAAAGAGTATCAGAGAGGAATTATATCCGAAACAGGCACTAGCACAGGCATTACCTATCCTGTGCGACTTTTCGATTAGTTGTGACGATTTCAGGAGAACTCGAATTATTTCCACTGGTTAAACAGAAACACGCAGTCATGGTCAATATATATATATATATATATATATATATATATATATATATATATATATATATATATATATATATATATATATATATATATATATATATATATATATATATATATATATATGTATATATATATATATATATATATATATGTATATATATATATATATATTCATACATAGCATTATGACTGTTCGGTGCGCTTTTTTATCCCCTTCATGAGTGGTTGAATATATTTTATTCCACCTTATTTTAATGAGATTCACACAAGGTTATAACTAAGCGCAATTAAATAAACTCGAAATATTAGCCTGATGCAATGTATAAGATGTATTTATAGCAGCTTGCCGTACATAATATGTAAATATCACATTGCAGTAACTATTTAGAACTGATTAGAACTTGTGCGATTACGGGTTAAACGTAAAAAAAAATGTAATTTAATAAATTATAACAATTATATGAAAAATGATTTTTTTCAGACAAAAATTTAAGACAAATAAATTCTATATTTAAAAAAAAAAACCATCAATTTTATGATGATCATATCATGGCTTACGTAATAATAAAGTCATATATTACGTACGCCATGGATTAAAAGTTAACATTCCTGGACCAACAATAAACAAGTTTTAAATGAAATTTCAGTTTTGCAATTTTCGGTACGGAAAATTTAAAATTTCTAAACATTGCGCATTTTTACCTTTATAACTGTCGTTTTAGAAAAAAATTTACTTTTAAATTCAATTAGTTTGGAAACTGTAACTTCATTTGTTTTTTAATATTATTATTATTTTTTTTTCATTTAATATTTTTTTTTTTGTCTTTGTGAGAACAGAAGTATGTCAGATAAGTCTCAAATGTCCGAGAACAACAACCATTTTCCAAATGGTTAAAAAAACAAAAATTCGTTAAAAAATACATAAAATTCTATTTAAAATTTTTGAATTTTTGACCCTAAACGATCGTGGGCTTCCTACCAGCGACCCGTGTGCCAAATTTTATTGGACCTGAGCCCTGCTGTTCCGGAGGTTTTAAGCGTATATAGATACGCACACAATTTTTTATAGAATAGATAGTGCCATGAAAAATCGAAGAAAGGGGAAAATAAGACTATAAATATCTCGGCAACTAACTGTCCAATTGACTTTATTCATTGTGAAAATAATGAGAATTTTACTATTTCAAAAAAGTGGTGACAATGACGAAAATGTAATTATAAAAGAAATAGGCGTGAACTAGCCTTACAAGACAGAATTTTCCAGTTGACCAAATACATAACAAATTCCAAGTCTGTATCTCAATTTCTTCAAGAAATAGAGCATTTAGAGACACACAGAGAAGGGGACGGTAATTTTATTTTCATCCAAAAATATGTTTTTTCCAAAACTCCAGCGTCTGAAACGTGCAAATCCGTCATGTGACCCTGTATTACATACGATGGGTAAGTAAAATGATACGCGTATATTGATATTGACTGATTAGGTACATTCATTATAGAAAAAAGTTGGCTGACTTATGAGATTTAACCCATTAGTGCCTAGCGTCCCTTTTTAGGGACGCTTCAAAAGGTGCAAATAGCACTGTTTTTGACACCGGTAAAAAAGAACAGCAATCTTTATTTTATTTAATTGAACCATTTTCGTAATTAATGAACTAAACTTAATTCTTTTAAAAATAGTGGTGCCAACCGAATAAAATTTGCACAAAAGGTGGTGGGCACGAATGGGTTAATCTATTATCTATCAACCTAACCTGAAATTTTTTTATGAAATTCTATAAATCATGCAAGTCAAACAAGATGCTGTAAATACTGTCTATTATAACAAGCTTAGATGACAAGCTTAGACATGTTTGCAGAAAAAAAGGATTACGATTTCCTAAAATCCTCTTCGAATGAAGTGCAGAAAGCAGATGTAGGAGATGAAGACATAGGATGACATGGTGAAGGTATTTCAGTAGATTATAAAATACAGTATTTCCTTAACCCGGGAGTACACGCGCAGGGTATTTTCGACCCGGAGTGCGTATGATTTTTGCTATTGTAACCACTTACCTTTTAAAAGTAATCTTAAAATTATTTTATCGCAAAATTTGTAAGGATTTCTTCTGCCTAGATAAAATGACGGTTATAATTTGATTTTATTGGTGACAAAGTTAAAACTATTTCTACCCTGGGCAAGAGCGTGTTCTCCCGGGTTAAAATTCGAGAAGTTTAATTATTCGCGAAAGAGAAAATAAAAAAAACATATCATCAATCTCGAATACTTAACTTGGTTATTCAAGAATTTTGTTTTATAAAGAATATTCTTTTACAAAGAAAACTAGTTTTGTTTTACTAGTTCTATAACCTATTTTTCAATGGACAGCTGCATTGTAATGTATAACCCAAGTTTCTAAGAAAGCAATAGAATGCTATCTTTAACCACTTAATCATCGCGCTCGAGACATTCAAGGGCTGCAAGCTTCACAGCTTTTATTCAGAAATGTTTGATTCGCACCAATTTTATAAAATAGTGTTATTGGTTTTATTCTGGTTTAATTTTACCTGGCATTAAATCATGAATATTTTTTTTCAAAAACGTGGTGGCATAGTGAATTTGAATTTTTTAACCATAATTTAATGCGACCATTAAGGGGTTAACTGTGGTAGATCTTAAATTTAAAAGAGAAATCAAGACTGCATTTTTTTTTAAATTTATAACAGATCTTTCAAATGGTCCGCTAACTGAACATCAATATTTTGATGGACATTAGTTGGAAAATTCAGGTCTGGTAAATGTATGATATTTTCGTAGCACACAGAAACATAATGACAACTTGAGTCAGGCTGCTTTTTGTACTTCTTTTGAATTTTCAAATATTCTACTGTGTAACAGAAAACCAATAATAAATATACTATAAACCACCTACAGCAAAAGAAAAGAAAAGGTGTTTCAAAAAACTAGAATTTCCCAACTCTAAAAGGGAAGATCTCCTTACTGGGCATACTTAGAATATGTTGAAAAAATACTACTAGTACTACTTACGTATGTAATAAAGAATCAGTTAAAATTAGCGGCAGAACTTCAGTAGAAATGCTGTAAAAAACTAAAATATTTTCGAATATTTGGAGAGAAAATATGAAAGCGACACGAGATTTGGCGAGGAGGATTTTTCAAATTTCTAATGCATCTGAAAATTGCTCGTTAATTTTCGTTTAGAATCCTTCATTATTCACACCAGTTATTTTTTATTATAAAGTTTATTTGATTTAATCAGAACAAAAAAAATTTTATTTCTAAAAACGGGCGATAAATGATTAAAACTTAAGTAAACGACGTTCGTAGCAAAGAGGTTAAAGAGTAATCGGCATAAAAAGGTATTTTTTGATGGTGTGTTTCATTGCCAACCGATGCCAACGAAAATTTCATTATTTTTTTACAGACATTCTATAGAGGTTCCTCCAAAATTTCTTTTATACACAAATATATCCAAATGAGATGAGTATTCTGTCATTTTTTTCAGATTTTTCTGAATATATCCGTATGGAGATCTTCCTTGCAAGCTCAAGTTTCCCATGTTCACCATATATTAGAGAGTAAACTCCCATAACCCCTCATCGTGACGCGTCTACCTGTTTTTGACATTCTCACACACAATGCGACAGCCATTCCGGTTAAAACGAATTTCCTTTAACCCTTTCCGGCACGGGCAAAATCTCTTACTGAAATGAGAAATAATCGACTGACACCGGAATTCACCATATAATTTTTAAGATATTTTGAATTTCCTTAATTTAAGCTTTTATTTTAAAGGCAAAATTTTACTAAAATAGTATTGGTGCCGTTGGCAAGTTTGGAATTAAAATTAGGTATCCCAGACCGGGCACAGTGTGCCGGAAAGGGTTAAAGCGTAATCGATGAAATTTTTATACTGTTGTACTGTAACGGGTTTAACCCTTAAATGCATATTGTATCATTTTCGATACCATAAGTGTTCCCGATTTATTGGGGGTGTTATTCACATATTCCGTATTCTCACCAGAAATTTAAAAGAGCAATTTTCACTTTACTTAATGACAGACCATTCGTAATTAAATAAAGAAAAAATTACTATTTAGATTTTTCTGGTATGAATTCTGATTCTTTGCATTGTGCATTTTTTGGAACGTGTTTTATCCTATGCATTTAAAGGTTAAAGGAATAAACCTTATCCTTTATTGCTCCCCAGAAGAAGAAACAAAAAAAATAGGCACAATTAGTTACGTTTAAGTAACTGTGTACTTACTTTTGGGTCACCACATTTTTGAAAGAAGACTTTGAAAAAATTTTTTACATTAAATTCAAGTATTTTGACCTGTTTAAATATTAGATATTATATATTAAGAATCACTCAACTTTTTTACCTTTTGTGATTCTGTTTTATTTAGCAACATTTTAATTTTTTCAGAATATCAGTAAATGGAATGTCTTCCTGTTACATTTGAAACATTCCTCATTCTGAACTTAAAAAACTTATATATATAGTGCAAAATAGAACATGCATTTAGCTCTCGCTGAAAGTGATATAACGATTTATCCTCACTGGATAATTACTCCATGATATACAATAAATATATACATGCTGATACAATGTCGCAGCGAAACCTCTTATTTATGACATAGTTCCATGGAGTGTGAACACACTTACCATCATTAGTGGAGAGCCGCATGATGTATTAGACAGATAATACATAATTTATGTCTAATAAACATTATGCGGTAGATTTATGGGTTCGATTTAGAGTATAATTGATAATATCGTCTAATTAACCCCGTGTTACTTACGCAGGGTTGATCAGATGTAAATCAAGCATGTAGTAAATTGGCAAAAAGAGTATTAAGTTGTTAAAACCGGTTATTAATTTACTATAAACAGATAATCTGGCAAAAAGTGTACTAAGTTTTTAACATCCGCAGTTTCTTTACAATAATAAAGGCTTTGTAGAGAAATAGATTTTACCCCTTGAAGGGCGGTGGTATAAAATATATCCCGCCTAATTGTAATTACGAAATCCCACATTGACACCAATATTTTGAAACAAAACAATTAATTTTATCAAGTAAGTGAAGAAAAGCTTTGATCTATTTTTAAATAAATCTGTTTTTAAATTCTGCTGTCATTCAATCATTTCAGAATTTCAAGACTGGAAGTGCTTTGTCCCTCAAAGGGTTAAGTTCGACGATTTTTGACCAGTTTTAAGATTTATTTCTAACCTTTGGTTTTCTAGTCTTATACATTTCGCACAAAGGCTTTATTTGCTATTATAATATTTTAAGCTGTTTTAACTTTCGATACTATGTATTGGAAAGTACTCTACTTTTTACGTTTTATGATTTTATTTGATTTAGCAACATCATATCAGTAAATGGAATTCCTTTCCGTTACTTTTGAAACATTGATGAAATTACTCGTTCTAAAATTAAAAGAACTAATATCTAGTTCAAAATAAAACATATATTCAGTTCCCACTGAAAGTGATATAACGATTTATCCTCACTCGATAATTACTCCACGGCATACAATAAATACAGTCGAGTCTCTCTATAACGAAACTCCGTACATCGAATTTCTCTATATAACGAATTTTTAGTAGGAACGATCCTCTTTTCCCATGATTACATTAAAAACAGTCTCTATATAGCGAAATATCTATCTCCATATAACGAATTTTTTCATAAATTGGTCTTAATTTATTCAGTTTTAAAAAGCTTCGAAATCATATGGAAACAATTTTCCATCACTTATTTTTGATTTATCGTCAGTGCTGGTTTTTTTTTATTACTTTTCTCCTTGCTCTTTAAACCCAACGAATTCATCCCACCTCCCACACACCTTTCCACATCCTTCTCAAAACAGAGTCAATTGGATTGATACACACGTAAAAGAGGAATCAATGAGAGCACATAAGAGAGGCCTTCAAATGGAGGAAAATGTTAACTACAATTTTTCATTCCTTGCTAAAATTTGAGCCTTTTTTTTTTTTTTTTTTTTTTTTTTTTTTTTTTTTTTTTTTTTGAGAGCGTAACAATTTTGAAACCAAAACAACAAAAAATTACAGATTTCTTCGTCTGAAATTAATGCAAGTCTTCCTTATTTGATTTTCATTAAGCTTTCAAATAAATGTCTGTTCTCTTTTTTGAAACAACTTAAATAATTAAGAAATAAGATGTTAGGTTAATATTTACGTTTAAAGGTTTCAAATTCTTAATTCAAAAGATCAAAAATAATATTTGTTCAAATTTTCACACATTAAATATGATTTTTAATTTCATTCTCTATACATCGAATTTCTCTATATAACGAAATTTTTACTGGAACGATGGATTTCGTTATATAGAAACTCCACTGTATATACTGATACAGTGTCGCTGAGAAGCCTCTTATTTATGACATAGTTCGGTAAAGTGTGAACACACTTACCATCTGTAGTGGAGAGTCGCGTGATATATTAGACAGATAATACATAATTTATGTCTAATAAACATTATGCGCTGAGATTTATGGGGTTTAATTTGGAGTATATTTGATAATATCGTCTAATGAACCCCGAGTTACTTACGCAGGGTTTATCAGAAGTAAATCGAGCATGTAGTAAATTGGCAAAGAGAGTATTAAGTTCTTAAAATCGACAATTACTTTATAATAAAAATGTAAAGTTTTTGTCGACAATTAGATTTACGTTTGAGGATTTTTGAGCAGTTTTGAGATTTCTTTTTAAATTTATAAATTTTCTTTGTCTATTAGTTTATTTTTATTTTTACTTAGAATTTCTTATTTCTTAATAAAATTATTAATGAAATTTTTGATTTTGTGTTTTGAAAATTTTATAATGAAAAAAAATATATAATTGAAATATTTTATCTTTTGTTAAGGGGGCTCAGGGGTTGAAAATTTTTCAAAAAAATCTATTTTTTTTATGATCTAATTTGATTATTCATTTAATTCTTAACTCAATGCAAAAAACCGCATAAAAATATTTGCATTTTTAACGGAGTTATAAGCATTTATGTATCAACACTTTCATAGCCGCATCCATATAATTTCAACTTTAAGTCGCGTTTTCTCAAAACTTGATTTTTGATGACTAACACAAAGATTTAAAAAAAAAAAAAAAACCATTTGATGGAATGGCTTAATTTTTTTTTTCAAGCATACAACATCATTATCTAGATTATGAATTAATATGTTTTAGATAGTTTAATATTTTGAGTATTTTTAATGGAAAACAGTTGTATTTTTTAAGGTTTTTTTAAATTTTCAACTTTGAGAGATTTTTTAATACTGTTTTTATTAATTGGTAGTTATATCCTTAATTCATGATGTAGATTATGATGTTATATGCATGCAAAAAAAAATTAAGCCATTCCATCAAATAGTTTTTTTTAAATCTTGGTGTTAGTCGTCAAAAATCAAGTTTTGAGAAAACACGACCTAAAGTTGAAATTATATGGATGCGGCTATGTAAGTATTGATACATAAATGCTTATAACTCCGTTAAAAATGCTAGTATTTTTATGCGGTTTTTTGCATTGAGTTAAGAATTAATTGAATAATCAAACTAGATCATAAAAAATCGATTTTTTGAAAAGTTTTCAACCCCTGAGCCCCCTTAACCTTTAAAAAGTTTGATAAAAAATTAACGCCGCAGATTTTTACATCGTGAATATTATTGTAATTGTTTCTTTCTTAATTTCAACATAGATTTCTTATCATACATAATTTTTGATTTTATATGATAGTTAACAACAATGGTAAATCATTGAGTGGTAAATTTGTTATATATTATGGAAATTTATAAACATATTAATAAACACATTTGATGGGTATACTTGGTATTTAATATTAAGCATGTATTTTTTATTTTCTTTCTCGTTAATTATCAGTTTTAAATCATGTGTATATTGCCTTATTACAATAATTTAAAAATTTTCATAAAAAAATATAAAAATAATTTTTTCCTGTAAATTCCTTTGCGTTGGGAGACTTTTATGAAATTTTAATTTTTTGTCACTGATTTTTAAAAGGAGAAATTTGTGTTTCATTAAATCGAGAAAATGCTTCAATTATTTAATGTAAATTTTACTGTAACATTTTATTGATGGGGATAAACAAGGATTCTGAGCACTTTTTGTGGCACGTATGCGGGTAGCTCGTCTCTAAAGAGTTAAAACATACTTACGCCACATAGAAAAGAAATAAACTTGTGTCAATCGGGCAATTGTCACAGTGATTATACACAAAACTATAACGAGAAAAATTTCTTTATGAAGTACAATATAATTAAATAAATAAAAACGTCGTTTATTAAAGCACCAAAATTCTTTATTTCTTGTTACAAACTAAATTCGGTAGCTATAGGGCATTTCCATGCGAACTTGTTTGTCTGTTACGTACTACGATTTTTTAAATACCAGTATTTTAAAGCGAGAAAATGCGACTTAGTTTATCGAAGATGCATCGTCAATTGAATAAGGCGAAGCAAACTTTTTGAAAATAACGGTGGCCAACAAGCATTAGCGATTTTCAGTTGTGTAACAGACAAACAAGTTCGTATGGAAATGCCCTATAGCATGTCTTCATGAATGCTAATTATGAATGCAATCATATATAATAAAAATGAATTAATTTACCTTTAACAAAAATGAACTCATTAATTTATGCGTGCTTTAATTCTCAATGATGTTATTTAACAATTGAAATTTTTTTGCTTAATTTTTTGGTTGTATATTAATTTTTTTTCTGCACTCACAGAAATTTAAACAAATATATGTATTTTTCATTATTTAACTCACAAAATTGCTTATCGAAATCTCGAAATAACTTTAGTTTTGTTTCGTAACAGTACTTAAATGTAAATCGCACTATTTTTTCTTTTTTTTCGACTTCGAAAAATTGTAAAACATTTATGATATGTTAGCTTTAACCTTCCTACCCTGAATGGGTCTAATCGACCCATAACTATAATTTGTTTTACACGATTCGAACTAGAACTTTTTTCACAAAGTTAAATAACAGATTCTGAGAAATAAGCTAATTAAATATATTAAAATGTTTTAAATAACAATTCTGGTGTAAAATGTTTTAATCAAGATTGATTAAAAATTGAACAGGGTAGGAAGGTTAAAAGTTCCTACAAACATTAGCTCAATAAAGATAAATATTGGTTAAAAAAAATAAAATAAGACAAATTGCTACACATATTCGAAAAAAAAAATGGGGGAAGGATGAAATGCAAACTTTACATGTGAATTTATAAACAATATTTTACTAGAATTATTTGCTAGCATTATTTTCTTTTGCCTAGAATTTGTTTCTTGAATGTTTATCCAAATTACTAAATTTAGTCAAAAGTTAGTGAGAACAAACAACATTTATTCACATTTTCCTGACTAATTTATTACATTTTTGATTTTTTTTAAATGGGTGTTCATTTTCCCCTAAAAATAGTTTTCTCAACATTATGTCAAATTTCAATGCATTCCTTATAAAATTCCCAGTAACATTTCAACAAAAGAATCTGAAGTATTCCTGCTTTATTTGATATAACTTCATTTTCTGCATCAAATATATTCCATAAACGTTTTCCTTGCAGAGGCAACATATTTTGTTGAACTTAATATTTTCCGTCGGTGTAAAATTATGACATCTTTTATTTGCATGTCAGGAAACTGGCAAATAATATCCAATAATGTATTACAGAATTCTGATTTTTGCATTTCTTGTTATGCCATAAATTTCACTCTTTGGAAATATTGTGTTTCAGAAAAGTCTTTCGGAAGAATATATTGCGTAGGCATTTTTTAAAATAAATAATATGGAAAAGAAAATACTATTTATTTTGAGTACATTTCTTGAAATGTTGTTTTTGTATTCAAAATTAAATATTTGATATTTGTAATAATTTAAAATTCACTTTTTCCATTTCAAGAAGATATTCTGAAGTATTCCTGTGTTATTTGAAATAATTTCATTTTCTGCATCAAATATATTCCATAAACGTTTTCCTTCCAGAGGCAACACATTTTGTTGAACTTAATATTTTCTGTCTGCGTAAAATTATGACATCTTTTATTTGCATGTCAGGAAACCGGCAAATAATATCCAATAATGTATTACCGAATTCTGATTTTTGCATTTCTTGTTATGCCATAATTTCACCCATTGGAAATACTGTGTTTCAGAAAAGTCTTTCTGGAAGATATACTACATAGTCAGTATTTAAAATAATTGATATAGAAAATACAATATTATTTATTTTGAGTACATTTCTTAGAATGTTGATTTTGTATTCAAAATTAAATAGTTGATGTTTGTAAGATTTTCATTTAATTAACACCAATAAAAATAAAACATAGATAAAGATTAAAAGATTTTCTATAAAAAAAACTTTTGTAGGGGTGCTGGGTGGGTGCAAAATAGTCACAGTAAAAATAAAGTTGTCTGATGGTTTGACATTGAATAAACACTGTAGGATAAGTAATAGTGCTGGATTCTAAGTGCTGGCTGCATTAAAACTTAAAAGTACTGTCCAAATAAAAATACATTTCTCAAAAACTCCGTTTTACCTGTATGTTTCATTGTATACGTATATTATTTTATAAATTTAATGAATTTAAGTCGATTTTTATTTAACGAATATTCTTTTCAATGAAGTATTTAGGCCTAAGGCCATTACATCGTTAAATGGAAATTATTTCACTGTAAAATAAAACAGTAATATGCGTTTAACATTCAAAATTAAAAATAGAGTAAGCGAATGTAAAAGAAAATTTTAAAGAAAATAATTCTTATTTAAACTAGTGAGCATTTTTTAATTTTCTATTCGTTGAAAAAAATTCTATCTATATGCTGATGATGAAAACTTAAAATAAAATTACATTAAAAAAATACAACCCAGATAAAAATACATTTTCCAATATTTCCGTTTTACATATATTTTTTATTTTATACGTATATTATTTTATAAATTTCATAATTTTAAATTGATCTATCTTTATCAATTTTTCTTTTCAATGAAAAAATTTGGCGTAAGGATGAGATTTCGCCAAATTGAAGTTTCATTGTAAAATAAAAGAGTAAAATAAAAGAGATGTGTTAAAAAATAAAATCGAACATCAAAAAATGAAAATAAAATGTGGTAATTTAAAAGAAAATTTTAATAAAAATAATTCTTATTTAAACTGGTGAGCATTTATTTATTTTCTATTTGCTCAAAATACTTTTATCTATATGCTGAAGATGAAAAATTTTCTTACCTGTTTCTTCAAAAACATCGAATTCTCAAACAAAGAAGTACATTTTAAAGTGAAATGAAGAACTTGGAAAGGAAATCTTATTCTCCTTAGAGTAATATAAAAGTTTCAGAAATGTCTAAGAAGTGATTCTGAAACCTATGTAAGAGGTTAAAAATATATTCTGTTAAACAAACGCATTCACAGTAACTAGATGTACATTTTATACATCGTTAATATACTCAACAGAAGCACATATTTTCCTATATATACTGTTAGCAAAAAGTTTGCAGTTTTTAGGTCTATTTTTTTCTGTATGCATTATGTGATGGATATAATGTATTTCTATGTATTATTTCAGGTAAATTTTGCTGCAATTTTTCGAATTTAAATTGCATTATTTTACATACCTTTCGCATTTAATTCTTAATGGATTTAATATAGACATTTTCAGTGCATGGATTTACGTATATTTACTTAACCCTTTAACATTAGAACTACCAGAAACCCATTTCCATACTTCTTAGTAAGAAAAATAAATAAATAAATAAATAAAATAAATTCATTTTTAGATACACACTTGTACTTGATACTCTCTTGCGCAAACACTCTGAGCTGATAGTATTTGTATATGTGCGCGTGTGGAAGGGGGAGGGGGGGCTTCGACCAATAAAAAAGGGGATTTCAGTTTTACAAAAATGTCACTGATAAAATGTTCAGATACGCGTAAATTTGAAAAAAAAACAGTGTAATTTATTTTTATAAAACACCTGTACAAAGTAATATTTCAGATTTTTCTAAAGCAGACGATTACAATAGAGAGAGAGACAAAAATGGAAAAGAGAGGTTATGCTAGGCTTTATTTATTTATTTATTTTATTTATTTATTTAAATTTTCCTTTTTTATAAGCTTTATTTAACATTATTTAATTTTATTTCATATGGCTTCATTAAAAAAAAAATACAATTCAGATAAAAATACATTTTCCTAATATTTCCGTTTTACGGGTGTTTTTCATTTACGTATATTAATTTATAAATTTCACGAATTTAAGTTGAGATCTATTTAACGAATTTTCTTTATAAGGAAGTAATTTCCCTGTAAAACAAAATAGTATTATGTGTTTAACATTAAAAATTGAAAACAAAATGTGCTGATTTAAAAAAATAAATAAATAAATAAATAATAATAATAATAATAATAATAATAATAATAATAATAATAATAATAATAATTGTTATCTAAACTGGTGAATATTTTTCACTTTCTATTCACTCAAAGTAGTTCTATCTATATGCTGAAGATGAAAACTTTTGTTACCGTTTGCTTCATGTACCGCAAATTCTCAGACAAAGAAGCACATTTTAAAGTGAAATGAAGGTCTTGGAAAGGAAATCTTCTTCTCCTTAGGGTAATATAAAAGTTTCAGAAGTACCTAAGAAGTAACGCTAAACCTAACATAAGAGGGGTGAAAGATATATTCTGTTAACCAAATGCATTCGCAGTAGCTAGAAGTACATTTTATATGTGACTAAGTTACTCAACAAGAAACACTTATTGTCCTATATAAACTGTTTGCAAAAAGTTAGCATTTTTTAGATCTGAAAAATGTTTTTCTTTATGCATTATGCAATAGATATGTTATATTTCTATTTATTTTATAAGATATTTTTTGCTAGAAGTTTTCGTTAGTTATTTAAGTTAGTTATTTAACCTGCATTGTTTCACATACCCTTCATAATTGTTTATCAGTTTGATTTCAGTGGCTAACGAGGTGGGTGCATAAGTGCTCCAAATACCGGTGATTTTTAAAGTTCTGTTCGCCTTACCTAACGAGGAAACTTTGTGCTATGAATCAAGAAGAAGAAAACCTTATGATATTATTGGTTATATGCATCCATCCTGTTTACGCCACTGGATTTATTATAGACATTTTGAGACATATTTAATTGTAATCCAGCCTTACCTCTATCATTAAACCCAGCGGAAATTTCACTGAAATATAATAAAAACATTTGATGCCTGAATTTTTAACTTACTTTTGCACTGCGATATACGAGATTTCTGGCTCAATCGACAACCAGTGACTATGGATTTATTAAGAAAGCAGAATTGGCCTGCTTCGCCAGTTTGGCCTCTGCTTTCAAGTTAAAACATCGAATTCTCATCAGAAATTCTGAATGAAAATGTTTTACTGTAGGTACTCACGAAACGTCTGTCATTAAGTAAATTAAACAGAACCATACAGTATTTCTGGTGTAAACGTAAAATTTCAGATTTAAAAGTTTTTAAAAATAGGCCAAATCTCGCAACCCAGGAATTGGCATGGACTTAAAATAGTGTAGCTTCAACCGTAATCGCCTTCGCGGGAGTTCATTACAACTGTGGCATAATTACACCAATAAATTTGTGCAGAAAGTTTCTTCTCACTTAAACCCCCAATCAGTGTTGCCAGATTGTCGAAAGCCAATTTCCCCAAAATTTCAAAAATTTTCCCCAAATCAGGGCTTTTTTCAGAAAAAGTCCCCAAAGCAATTTCGACTCAAAAAGGCCAGTTCTCAGCTTTCAATTTTCTGTTATAAACATTTTTTAAACAAATTTAAACTCAAATTTCCCCCCAAATCAAGCATTTTTTTGAAAAAATTCCCCATTTATGAAAAAAAATTAAACATTTAATCTTAACAGAATTTTGCATATATATTCAAACCTAGAAACAACACCAGCAAAAAAAAAGTTATAATTTTTTTTTATTTTTGCTGCATAAATCTATACTATTGAATAAAATGTATTTCTGTGCTTGTTTTTCCGTCCGCGATAACTAGAAAGTCTGAATCACTTATCTGAAAATTCAGATGGGGGATATCCCAATGCAGACCACGATGAATTTGTAGTACATGTAAACGGTGAGCACGACCATGAGAATGATGATTTATATCTATTATTTCTGCATTTTATTTTCGCTCTCCAAACTAAAATCGAATTCGAGGCAGATCCGGTATTGGAAAATGTCTTGAAAGTAAAAACTGAAATTCTGAAAACAATTCCCCAAGTTTTTCCCCATATATGTTCATAGTCCCCAAGATTTACTTGTCCCCAAAAAATTCCCCTAGAGGCTCAAAATCCCCCAAAATGGGGACAAAATCCTCAATCTGGAAACACTGTACCCGATACCCAATTATTTAAAATGAAAAATAATATAAAAAACTTTTATTTATTTTTATTGGTAGCAGTTTGCTTCTGCGAGAGTAATTCCGCCATATTACATTAACCCATTAACGCCCAGCGTCCTCTTTTGAGGACAGTTATAAAAAAAGCAAGAAAACGGTATTCCCACCAGTAAACATGAAGATAAATATATACCTTATTTCGCGAGATAGAATCCTCGATAAATTTAGATAAAAGTTAATTTGCCTTTAAAAGTGGTGGGAAATACAAATTTTAAATTTTAGCGAAGAAAATAATTCGGGCGTTAATGGGTTAACACAACTTCATGTCAGTACCAGAAAAAAAAGAAATATAGTACTTGGACAATCTAAAATGAATAAAAAAATATATCAATTTTTAACGATATAAGTGACAGAAATCTTTTGTCAATAAGGCATTATAATAAAACAAGATTTTCTATTAAAATTTACTGATGAAAGATTTCACCGGGGGTAATAAGAAACTAACTATCCGATTAAAAATCACAACCGACATCTTGTGACAACCTGCTCAATTACTTTACTTGCAACTTCTAGATACACTATATGTACCCTCCTTCCTCATTTATAATTTTAATTCTATTGACTTGGTTGGGAGAAAAATAACTCTGTTGGCGGTTCTACTATATACAGGTTTACTGTAAACCGTGTGTGCAGGAAAAGTTTGCTTTTTTCTTTTTTAAAAGCTTTTCGACACCGCTAATTTTAAACTCCAATATTTGTTTTATTTATTGGCTGAACAAATTAAGATTCTATAATACAAATATTTTACTACACAGAAAAATTTGTTTACTGTTCTATTTTTAATGTTCAAAATAAATAATTAAATAAACCTTTTAAGGGGCTGGAACTTATACTAATCAACATTTTTTTTTAAATTCAACATTACATTTGAAAATTAAACTTACACCTATGGACTTTTTTTTAAGTTACAAAGCCACACCAGGGATTTTGAAATAAGAATATTTACATCATATAATGAAAAAGATTCTGCTATCATATAAATTCTGGGGGTCAAACTGTGAACCCTCGATGAAAGATTTCTTCGCAATTTTCTCGTTTGTAATTCCACATTTTGAAATAATTATGTTTGCAGAGCACATTTGCAGTTGATGTCTAACGCTGGATTTTTTTAAAATTTTGGTAAGAATTTTATTCCGAGGTTACTTGAAATTTGTGGGAAAAAATGCTTGCATCAAAAATGAAAATGTCTCCAACATACAACTGCAACAAATATTGAAATCGAGTAGATGAAGTTTAAAAATTGTTTTTCTTCTCAAGATATTTTTTATTTTCATATTTCTCAAACCAAATATATATACGCTCAAAAGTTTGTAGGTATTTGTCGTTAAAAATAAATTTATATTCAGTATTCTTTCAAATATAGTTTGATCTTTATTTTTACGCTAAGTTGCAAAGTTAAGTAATTTTGCAAATAACACTAAGTATTTCTACTTAGGAATTTTAGTTATAAAATCAATGTCTTTTGCAATTAATGTATTTGGAGAACACTCTGTGAATCAGTTCATGTTAACGATCTACGTCTCACATATTTCTGTTTAATGATACTTCCAATGTCTTTGCACACATAATTCTTTAATAAATTTTGTATGTATATAGGCATGTTTAAGGGGACAGTGGACCTTTATTTGAGCAAAATCGTCTATAGCAAAATCGTCGCAAGAAAGGTATATTTCTGTGATATAATAGTACTAAAACAGGTTTTTTCTTAGTAAAATATCTTTTATGAAGGTTTTAAGAAATAAATAATAAAGATAAGTCTATTTATATAATTTAAATCTGTTTTTCTCAAGACTAATTTTTCAGCGTCTTTAGATTTTTGAAATGCTCCTTGCTACGTAATTTTTGATGAATATTTATGAAACTGATAAAGAAGTATCATGATATTGTTTAGAAAGAAATTGTGTAAGCTTTTTAAAATTTGTCTTCATTAAGATAGTCAATTTTGAGTTTTTACTTATTAAAAGCCAAAATTTTGATGAAAATCGATATGGAATTTAGAAAAAAATCTGTAAAAAATTAACTATTTAAGCTATTTAAAAAAATCTTACACAAATTTGTTTATAGTAGAGTTTTAACTGATAAAAATGCAAAAAATACAGCACGAGGAGCATTTTAAAATTTCGTTTAAAAATTTAACTTTTTTTTTTAAAAAAATTGAAAATTTTAATAAGATTAAATTTTTTTTGAAGGTGTTCTAGATGCTTTTAGTGAAATATATATATGCATAAAATTTCATATTGCAAGAATGAAAATTTAAAGAAAAAAATTTTAACGTCCACCGTCTCCTTAACATGAATGATTTTTAACTACACTGTAAAAAATTGTAAAGTTACTAAAAGTTTTCTAGGAAACTGTGACTCTTAGAACATTTTATGTAACGGCAACAGAAAAAATATATGTAACAAATACGAATTCGCACTGAAAATAAAAAAAAATCTGTAACGTTACAAAGAATTTTTTAGGAAACTGGGATTCCTAGAATTTTTTATGTAATTGCAATCCAGGTTACAGATAAAAATTTAGTAGGATAGCTGCAATTCGTTTGCAAAGTTACACATTTCTGTAGCTGTACAAAAATTAGTTTTGTAGATTTACATCTTTTCTTGTACAGTGCACAGGTAAAATATTAGTAAGCATATAGATTTCGACAACTTTATACATTTTATATCCGTATACAACACGATACATTTTATATCTGTAAGGATTACATTTTTTTTACAGTGTATAGATTAATAATTAAGTTAAGCTATGTACAGTTGTTATTTCATAAAATTTTTCAAAAGCAAAACGTTGAGGATTAAAGATAAAAAACCAACGATTATAAATGCACAAATAAAATAAGAAAAGGTAGCAAACAGCCGTTTCGAATCTACTATGGAGATTCTTCATCAGCATAGTAGATTCGAAACGGCTGTTTGCTAACTTTTCTTACTTTATTTGTGCATCTATAATCGTTGGTTTTTTATCTTTAATCATTTTTGCACAAAGGCTTTATTTGCTATTTTAACAAAATGTTGAGGCTTCGTTTGTACTAAAAAAGCAAAATAATTAAGTATTTCTCTCATTGTGTTCTTAATATTTGTTTATACGTACAATCTTTGATACATTTTGAACTTAAAATACTGTGGTAATGTACATTTAAGTGCTTTCATTTATCAGATTCTCTGTAATCTTATACAATGTAAATCAACTTGTGTATACATAAACAAGTATATACGTAGACAACTGTATGCCCACGAAGATTTTTTTAAGTGGTAAGTAGTAGATCAGTGGTCGCTTTTGGAGATTTTACATTGTTTATTTTAAGAAAGCATAATTTCATAATTGAAATTACAGGCTTTCTAACATATAAAAAAAAATCGAAAAAGAAAATCATCCTCCTACGCTATGTGAAAGGGATGTCTTCTTTTACACGATACATTTTAAGCCCTTGAGGGACGGCAGGATATATTTTATCCCACTTAATTTAAACGGGATTCTCACCAGAAACTTTTAACGAAATTTTATATTCTAAATTTAGGCGGTACCATGTTGAAAAAATGCCTTTTTAATTTAAAAGAAATTTTTTTGATTTTCCCGGTAAGAATTCCGTATTACAGAGATATTATTAACAGGGGAATTATTAAATTATATAATTTGTTAAACGGAGGAAGATGTAGGGTTTAAGCTACAGAAAACATGAATAAAGAGAGAATGCGCTTTATAAATAACATAAGAATTAGTATTGTCGGCACGGTGCTTTCAACACTTCAATTTAATAATAGAATAAACAAATATCTCAAATACAAGTATGTAACTTTAAGACTTTTTTTTCCAAATGTATTATATATTTCATTTAAAATTTTACAACATTCCTACAAGCTCACGTATTTTTAACACTTTCCGACAAAGTTGAAAAGTGTTTATACATTGTTTGTCTGTCTAGCCGTCTGTTCATGCTGTATCTCCTGTAAATATAATCAGATTTTCAAGAAATTGGCAAACATTTTTTAGGGTCTCCTTGGCATGTTTCATATTCTTTATGAAGTATGTTCGATTCATGGCATATTTACAGGGTCACCCAAAATGTTTTTCTCCATACACCATTACATTATGGTGTATGAGGAAAATTTCTTTGCAGAGTATGTTAATGACTTTACGTTATTTCAAATGTATTGAAACTGACATAAATCACTGAATTTCATACATGATTACTATAGAATAAGGCGTTCACAGCATTTATTGTTCATTTACTGGGGCACACAAAGGAAATCGGTTTTATTATTATCAATTTAATAATACCATCTTTGAGTAATAATTGTTAGAAGCACGTTTTCAATTTCGGCATACAATTTTAAACATAAATGTTTTTTAAGAGCTCTCATAATTATATAAATACTTAGCACCTATAGTCTTCGACTGATCCGCCCATCTGCCCGCATATAACAACACAAAATCTAGGCAACCAAATAGATTGAAATTTTAAATATATTTGTTGCAGAATTTTGTCGAGTCATTTCAAATTTTAGTAAAATCGGATATTTAGTTATAATACAGATACAGTCAAAAGTATTCTTTTATCTTAAGGCCGATGAAATAAAATAGTTTCGAATGCTTTTTAACGATGTCCGTCCCTTCCAAACATAATTAAATTGATATGCATTTATGAAGGCCATTAAAATATACATTTTGTAGAATGTGCCGCGCTAAGACTACTTATTCTTTTACAGGGCACCGCAAAAGTGATGCATACATTACGGGGGGGGGGACATTATTTGCGGCATGTTTTAATTATATTAATTTGTTTCACATATAATAAATTGACATACGTTGTTTAGGTTTTGAAGAAATTTATTCCTGTGTAATAGAAAAGGATTTTCCATATTGTAGATATAGATATTATATTTTAACTTATTAAATAGATCTGTTTTGTCACATTGTTCTGAATGTGTTGGAAAGTATTTCATAATCTAAGCTTGCAGATTGTTTTTTTTCTTTTTTGCTTTATTAATATTCACTGTTATGAGCCGTAAGTTTTCTAAATATCCCAAAGAAAAAAAAAATCACATTTCTGTATCATTTTAATTCTATAGGCATTTTCTCTGTTTCTACTCCTTTAAAAGAACGAAATAACTAGAAATATTTTGTGTGCGAAAATACCTGAAATACAGTAAAACAAGAACACGATGAAATAAATTCTTATGCGCTCTCAAATATCGTAATATGAGGATTTTAAACCAAATAACCATAATATATTTTATAAGGAATGCTTTTTTTAAAGTACGTATCGTGTTTCCTTTCTTATTTATTTTTAGAATTGTCAAAGAAAACTTTGATTTTCATACTTGATTTATTATTATTTTTATATTAAAACATCAAAGCAAAATGATGATTACGGGTATTTGCCCACAACATATTTTTTATCAATTGATTTATTAAATTTTCAATGCGATATTTCATATATTTATAAGATAATACGATATTTTTGCTATGTTATACATTGATCAAACTAAAAAATATAGGTTTTTTTCTTTTACATTTACAATTAGAGTTTTATAATGAGGAAACTTTAATATCAAAGCAAAAGATTTATTTATTATTGGAATATATGATATCAAATAAGGTGAAAAAAACCACCGAGTAAACTGATGATAAATATTAATTGAAATAATACACTTTGTTAAATTCACCATAAAATAAAAAACAATGCAGAGTGCTTTTCGGGATAAAACAAATAGAAATGTGTCTGTAAGAGCACACGGTCAAAGATTAACTTGTTCCAGATCATATATGACCTTGTGCTCTTACGGACACTTGTTTGCTTCAGCTGATGTCGAGCTGTATTGTTTTATCTCGAAACGCGTCCTATATTGTTTATTTATTTTTTGGTGAATTTAAAAAAGTGTATTATTTCAATCAAATAAGTTATCCTGGGGTAATAATGACAGAGTTGGTCACATCGCTAAATGCTACTATAACGTGTAATTATGGAGTAAGCAGGGAGATGGTGCATACCGGTTCTGCGTAGAAGGGCTATGATTCAGCTTAATCATAAACAACCGCTAAAAATCAATGTGTCCCATTTCTAATCTTATTATAGGAAAAATCACGAAAGAGTCAATGACCTATTTAAATTTTGCGATGTAACTTCTGTTATCTGAAGAGTATATATTTATTATGAAATACTTTGTTTATAACACAAATTTATAATGTATTTCATGTAATTTCAAAATGTTGTATAACCTTTTGGATGTGTTCGCGAAGTAGTTGGTATTTTAAAATATACTGTGCAATAAGTATAAGGGGGATATAATGCCATCCACTGGCGTTATTACTCCGGTTGATTATTTTTAGTGCTATTGTCGTTGCTGAAAATTACAAAGGATAATAAGAAAGTTGTAGATCCTAAATATTGCTAATTTTTTCATGCCAGAAGAATAAAATATCAAATTCTTATTATTGCATTCTAATATCATTAATGGTAAGTAAGAAAAATTCGTCAATTTCTAGTATTGTAAAGTTCGTATCTTTAGAAATGAACAATTTATATAATTATATTTCATCTTATTATATAATTTTGTATGGCCTATTATCCATAAAGGCGGGTTACAGCATTAAATAACATTGATCAAGATATCATGCCATTACATTTTATGAATAGATATATTCTAAAATATTCTTTCTTGTATACATAGTCAATAAATTGTTGTATCAAATCCGGTTTTTCTTTGAAAAGAAATCTAAGGTTAAGCTCTGAAAATTGATAGAACTTTAACTGTTTCCCTTTCTTTCCGTACGTTAAACGGGTGCCGTGTTTTTGACAATCATGATTTGCTCGTACCACGTGCGGGCATCTATATTTCAATCGCATATTCACAGTATCCGCAAAGAAACTGTTCGGGAGGGTTGAACTCTGATAGGAATTGGCCGACGCGTTTTCACGTAACTTGGCGATAATTATACTTGGCGTAGCGATAGACGCTTCCGTCGAGTTTGATTTCCTTCGGAGCCTAGTACAAAGTAAACCGAGTACAAAGTAAAAATTTGTGTTTAAAAACTTTTAAAAAGTACAGCTTTCAGTAAGAAACGTTCCATCCAATGCACTGCTGTAAGAGAAAAGTTACTTTGTACTCGGTTCGGAAGGAAATCAAACTCCTCGACGGAAGCATCTATCGCTCGCCAAGTATAATTATCGCCAAGTTACGTGAAAACGCGTCGGCCAATCCCTATCAGAATTCAACCCTCTCGAAGAGTTTCTTTGCGGATACTGTGAATATGCATTCCAATCATGATTTATTTTTCTCATCAGTAAATTCTTATAATAAATTTTGCATTATTTAATCCGAACATCTCTCTTATTCAATAAGCCAAAAATCTGTTTTGGAAAACTAGTGATAAAATATGAAGAAAATCTGTAAAATACACGAAAAACTTAAGGATTATTTGAAAGTTTTTTCGAAAATACTCATGAGTTAAGCGGTTAATGTGGCGTGATTACCCCAGGACACATTATGCAAAATTCTATTAATTTATTAATAATGTACAATTTTTGTGAAAATTTAGAATTTGACCCTTTTAGGGGAATAATTCCCTTCGGAGAAAGATTGGGATTAACATATCTCAGTTTTTTCATAATACAAATAAAGGATTTAAATATTTTCATGTGTTGTACTTTCAGAAACAAATGTTCGAAGGTGTGTGAATCAATAAATAACAGGAAGAAAATTCCGTACATTGCACTCCATGATGAATTCAAAATAACACAGCGAAAATTTTTAATTTAGAAGTGTACCCTCTCCTAGATATAGGAAGGAATGCAACTCCATTTAAAAAAAGCACGTTTTCATAAACTAACAATTGCCGATTTTTTTTTTTTTTTTTTTTAATGGAACTTTTTATGTTGTAAGTACTTGGAGTATGTGAAATAAAACCTATGCATTGTGCTAACATAGAAGAACGTAAATGTTCTATTAAACTTATAGAAGACGGAGTTATGTCTGTGACAGAATAATAGACACAACTCTACTGAGGCTGAGTTAATATTTTACAAAAGACAAAGATGTGATTATGAAATGTAAGTATCCGTACAATTCAAAACAAGTAGTTTTTACTTCGTAATTTAGATTTTATATGTAGTAAATTTCATATATCCGTTGGTGGAATGGTAAAATGAAAATACTGTATTAAGAAAAGGATATGGTTTTAAAGATTCTTTATCTAAATCATTAGACAAAAACAATATATACAATTAAAGTTAAATGGTTTGAAAGATAAAAATAATCTTTAAAATCTGGATTAGTCCAATTTGTACAATTATAAATATTCAAATCCAGAACTGCTGTAATATTCATAGAATCTAAATTCTCGCAGATTCAAGAAAAAATAGTAGAAAAAATAAAGGACCAGCAGAACATTTCCAAACTAAATTGAAAATGAATAAAATGAATGATTAAAAAAATAGAGATAGAAAATAGTCATAATCGTAATGTTTTATATAAAATTCAAAGGAAACGTTGAGATACAGCAGGATCGTTTGAAATAACTGGAAAAGAATCTAGATTACTTTGAAATAAAATATTTTAGAAATATAATTGAAGTAAAGAATAATAAGCGGAAATTAAATAAACTCTATGAAAATTATTGTTTAATAATTTTCCATGGACTTACACATATAAAGCACTAGGTTTAAGAAAAAAATATACGAACACGAATTAACCACTTAATTGAACAATATTATTGAGAAAAAAACCTTTTAAATAATGCCTGTATTTTTAATGTCTTTTACATAATTTTTAATCTTTTTCAGAACAGAAACTTTTGCCTAATTAAATATAAAAAATGCTCGGATTAAATAATGCAAAAAATGCAATAAAAATTTACTGGTGAGAATAATGAAAATGATTGGCAAATTCACGTTGCCCGTATGACGTGCTGGAAAATCTGGAAAAAGGTTAATCCTGAGCGCATAGAATTTAAACCCTATGATCAGGGTTCTCGCTAGCTTTTGAGCAACATTGGCAATTCGGCGAATGAGAAATAAAATAGTCTCCAAATTAAAAAAAAATGTCAGAAAAATAGATTCGGTGTGAAACACTGAAAAATGTATCTCTAACCCCTTATTGTAGCCCTGTTTTCCAAATATTTTAAAACAACCTAATTTTTTGTAAACTAATTTAGCCTGCTATTCATTGGTCTGGTCTAGTTTATTCTAGGCGAATTCCATTTGGCGTTATTTTATTGAATGTAATGATCGCCTTAGCTCCAACATTCTTGTTTATCTTACGCTGATCTAGTTTATCCTAGGCCAATGTAATCTTACGTGTATTTAGCTCACAGTCATCAATGTCTGAGAACTAATTGGCTTTCAGATTCTGCATGTATGCATATACGCATGTATGCACGTGTATATATCCGTGCGTACGTAACATGATAACTCTTCATAGAAATATCCAACTTGCTTCAAATTTTGGATACATGTTTATTCTGATGAGGCGCTTTCTGATTAGTTTTGAGAGTTCATTGGGTAAGAATAAGAAGGTGGGTTAATGAGAAGCTAATACCCTCTCTCTGTTAATTTAGTTAAATGTGCTTTTCATGCTGAATTAGTAGATTTCATTCAAGTTTTAGATATAAAATCATTCTGACAAGGTACCTCCGTGATTACTTGTGGGTGTTTATTGTTTAGTATAAAAAGAAGGGCAATGGAGATAACCCTCTATAATATAGATAAGTTGTTTTTTAATGCAGTTCAAAATTCCCATTCAACTGTTTTCGTTAATAGGCAGAAAGTCAGTTACTCTCCCTGTAAATGAACGAGAAATCATATTTACATCAGATTCTACAGTAAGCGCTTGTAGTAACCTGATATATATATATATATATATGTAGAATGGAATAGAATGGAATTCTTTCGAGTAAACATTTAAATAAACCGTATACGCTTCTAACTTCATTTTTAATGCTGAACATACAATAGTACACTCCAATATCATATTCAATTTCATGATAATAGTACTGTATTTCGCGAGTTGCAGCATGGGTAGACGGACACTCAAAACCAATTCACAAATATTTACAAGTTTGTTGAAAAGTATTAAAAACACTCAAAGTCATGCTTTAGATATTATTTTCAAATATAACATGTATTGGTCAAGCAAAAATCACAAAAAAAAAGACTTTTTTAAGTATATATCTAAGAGTATTTTTTTGATTGAATTCTTGGGAAATCTTCGGATAGAAAACATTAAAATCCTCATGGGATAAAGCAAGGAAAACTATTAAATCGTACTTTATAAACTTTTATCTATTTTTAAAATTTTACCGATTTCAGAAGTTTATTTTTCTGATAAAAAGTTAAAGTAAGATTTATGAGAACTTAAGAGTGATGTAACAGTAAATCGTTTTTACATTTCTATTGCTTTTGACTTGTAGTATATATGTTTATACATATCTAAAGGCAATTTTTATTTAATAAATAAGAGCAACATTCCTTGCCTGAAATTTATCTTTAAAAAATCCCATCATAATTGTCATTAAAGAAGTCATTTAACAGTACATTCAAGTATTAGTATAAATTCTGTGTTTTCGATAAAAAAATATTTTATAAAAGCATACAAATTCTAATTTTTATTTCTTCTTTTAATAAGGACGTCATAAAATTTATAATTACTTTTTAGACAATAAGTTCAAATGACTGTACAGTATTTTTTTTTTTCATTATATTACACTAGGGGTGTTCCAGTGAGTCACTATACCACGAAAATTGAAGTTATACGGCAACATTTGTCATGGCATTATTAATTAAGAGGAAATAACTTATTTTTTAAATAGTGAAGCTTCAATTACAACCATTTTTTCTGGAGTTAATTATATTCGTCGGAAACTTCCACCAGCAAATTTACATAGAATTTTTTTTTCTTATTTAAATGCCTTATAAATGGAAAATTTTTGTCATTAATAATGAAATAAAAAGATTTCATTTTTATTGGTGGAAATTTTTTTAGATAGACCTCGCATTTCGACCATATTGTTAAAATCAGTGAAACAAACTAACTGTTTTACCAGGCAAATTGATAACAATAAAACTAATGGATAAGACTTTTAAATAAGAAAAAATGTTGTATTTAGTTTGCCCTTGAAGGTTATACAGGGTGTTTCTAAACTCATGGTACAAACTTTAAGGGAAGGTAGAGCACACAATAACAATCCTTTATTGTATAGGAATGTATGAGACCAAGTGACACATTAAGATAAAAACACCAGGGGGCAATTAGGCCGTTTTTTAATTTTTATAATTTCTCATTCATACCAGAAAATTTTTATGTTATCCTTTTCTTGACATTTCATAGTTAACGATAAAATTCTTCTTTGAAAAGTTTTGGTATGAAATCGAAGTTTTTGAATTAAGAAAAACTGCAAACCTGGAAAAATTGTCAAACAAAATACACGAATAAAAAGTAAAATGTTTATTTACAATGTAGTTTACAAGTAAATAATAATGAATACAATGCAACAAGACTCTTCAGATGTCCCCATAAAAAGAAATCAAGGCTCGACAAATCGGGAGATCGCGGTGGCCAAAGAACTGGTCCACCACGCCCAATCCATTGCGTCCCAAATGTTCAGGTAACTGCGCACATCAGTGGTGAAGTGCGCGGGCGCACTGTTGCCTGTTGAAACCACATCCGGTTACGAATGGCGATCGGAACATCTTGGAGCTATTCTGGTAAAACCTATTGCACAAAATAAGGTAACAGCGACCATCCAGCCTCTTTAGTAGTGGGTATGGGCCAATCAAATACTTATTAACAATACACGCCCTCAAAAATCGTTGTTGAAAAGCATGTGGCCGCGTTGCATGTAGATTATTGGTTGCCCAAAGATGGAAATTGTGCACATTAAATATATCCTCACGTGTAAATACTGTTTCATCTGTAAATAGAATGAGAGCAGTAAAGTCTGGCTGCACTATACATTGCTGCAAAATCCACTGGCAAAAGATCAACCGGAGAAGATAATCTTCCAGATTCAAAGTCTGTACACGTTGAAAACGGAAGGGATGAAATCGATTTTCATTTAACACTCTCCAAATAATCGTATGACTCACGCCTAAATTAAGTGTAACAGCTCTTATACTTGATTCGGGTCTTTCACTAATAATATTCAAAATAATTTCTCCCAGTCTTGCACTGCGTACAGCACTTTCTCGCCAAGTTTTTTGTCTGTTGACGTGGAAAGAACCTGTTTCAGATAGCTGACGGTATAAGCGCTGAAACATTCTATAATCTGGAATTATTCTGCGAGGAAACTGCTCCTGATAAATTCGTAGGGCAGCTCTGGCTTTGCCATTTACACGACCATATTATGAAATGCATGTCGGTTTTTTCGGCACATGTAAAGTCTTCCATGATAAATGATAACAGAATTAAAAATGGCGATTTCTTCTACTTGCATGCATGGTACTGAACGGCAACCAGTCACTTACTTCACTCTACCGCCAGTGGAAACAACCAAAAACTCCATTTCTATTTCAAAAAAATTTCTATTTCTATTTTCAATTAAAAAAATTTCGATTTCATATAAAAATTTTCGAAGAAGAATTTTATTACTAAGCAATTATAAAATGTCAAGAAAACGATAGCATAAAAAATTTCTGGTATGAATAAGAAATTTTGAAAATTAAAAAAGGGGCCTAATTGCCCCCCTGTTGTTTTAACCTTATTACGTCACTTAATCCCATACATTCCTATACAATAAATGGTTATTACTGTGTGCTCTACCTACCCTTAAAGTTTGTACCATGAGTTTAGAAACACCCTGGATAAAACTATAGATCAGTTTTAATAACTACAGCCGCTATCTTGTGACAACCTCCTCAGTTACTTCATTCGCAACTGGTGAACAGTACAGTGCCTGACTGCGTAATTTTTTTCCCAAGCACCTTCGTCGTTCTAAGCCCAAGCTCGCACTCTGATTGGTTGTTGCTCTCGGCACTGTTTTCATGTAACTTGGCGATAATCATACTTGGCGTATCGATAGATGCTTCCGTCCGTCGAGTTTGATTTCCTTCCGAACCGAGTACAAAGTAAATTTTCTCTTGCAGCATTGGATTAAATAGAACGTGTCTTACTGAAAGCTGTACTATTTAAAAGTTTTTACACACAAGACCACGAGGATAAGAATGAAGGAAGAATAAGAATGAGTAGGTTAGGTTTTAGGTTTACTCGTTCACTTACGAGCGAAGTATTTTTCGCCAAGTATGGTTATCGCCAAGTTACGTGAAAAGCAACAAGAGCAACAACCAATCAGAGTGCGAGCTTGGGCTTGGAACGACGAAGGTGCTTGGGAAAAAAAAATTCGCTACCTGTCTCCCCCTCTTTATACATAATTCCATTACTATTTTAAAACTCAGATTTCTTTATTGACAATGCTTTTTGAAAAAATCGTAAAATTTTGGCATATTACTAATGACATATTATTTAAGGCAAAAGCGAGTGGAATTTTATTATTTTAAAAGAGCGGTACGAATCACAGGCGACTATTTTTTAATTCTGTTTCGCACCACTTTCAGCAAAGTTGTCGCAGCTGGGGCAGCCTTGCAATAAAAATCTGAATTTCAAAAAAGTCATCCACTGGCAACACTCAATTGATGCAAATCAATAATTATTTCGAGAATATAATTTTTAATTTTTTAAAATTTGGAATGATGTATTAACCGCTTGTCTGATTCCCTGTGCGTCTAATAGACAACGTGTTTTTTGCAAATCATGATTTGCCTGTACGATGTACAGGAATCAGTATTCCAATCGTGAATTATTATTTTCACCAGTAAATTTTTAAAGTACATTTTGCATTATTTATACGAGCATTTTTTCATTCAAATAGAAAAAAAAATATGTTCTGTAAAACCAGTGCTAAACGACTAGAAATTCTGTAAAAGATATGAAAAAGTAGGCGTTATTTGAAAGTTTTTTTCCCCAAAATATAGATCTGTAAAATACTTAATGACATATAAATTAATACAACAAGTTGTGATATTAAAAGCAAGTGATAAAATGTGTTAGTTATGGAAATTATTTCATGGAATTACTTATTCTGAAGTAAATGTCGCAAAATATACTAAAAATTGAGGTAAGTTTAAATACCGTAATTTCGGGTGTATAAGCCGCAGATCAAACAATTCTTTTTGGACCCAGAAATCTTATTTAGTGATTGAAGACAAATATTTACGGCGATCTGACTAGTTATATTTGTTTTAAAAAAATTCTGGGTCGAAAAAGAATTGTTTGAGCTGCGGCTTATACACCCGAAATTACGGTAATTAAAAGTTTTTTCTGCAAACTTTAACAATATGTTACATTAATTTATTCAGACAATAAAAAAAAAAAATTATATTTTGAAAATATAGTTTGAATTAGCTATAACATGTCTAGTGTTCTATGTTTTACATAATATATTACTCCTATTCGGTTGTTTATATTTTGCAACAATACAAACGAGAAAAAAAATTGCAACTGCAATGCCGAAATTTATATTATAAAATGAATTTTTCTGTAACATTGGCGTATGATTGATAATATGTTAATCTAAAGGTAAAATTTAATATGTAGTAAAATCTTACTTTATGTATTTTTGAGGAATGAGCAATTGGCACAATTTTATGTGGTTATTTCTATGAGCACTTTCTATATTTAACCTATTTTTTAGGAATTCTTAATTCTAAAATGTCTTAATGCATCGGTTATGTAAAAGGAAATCATAATCAAATGTTAAAAAAATAATCTATATATTACAGGAAAAAATTCTTATTTTTTCGTATATGCACTCGCTGCAACTCGCATGATACATAAAATATTTTGACTATGTTTTTCTAAAAATTTCGAAATTCTAAAATACATATTTAACTATGCACTTGGCTTCCCTTTATTTGACATATAAAAGATACAAATAAAGCTTCACTGAAAGATTTTAAGTCTTGGAAATATACTAAAAGAAAGTTGAAGTAAATATTTTGGAACAATATTATTCGAGAATATCCAAAAGAATTTTATTATAAAAATATGCATTTTTTTAGTCGAGAAGTCAATTTTGTATATTTAGTTACCTAAAGATATAGTTTACGTTGTACATTACTATTTTTTGTTGTACTTCTAATTATTATCTTTAAGTAATAGTAATCTAATATTATAAATATGAATATTTATAGCCCAAGGCTTTGCAAGGAAGCTAGTTTAACTGAAAGATTTGAATTATTTAGTTCTTTGATTCCAGTATCAATATAAACCTACGAACGCCTCGTTGAGGAAAAAAAAAAGTCATATAAACAAGAATACTGATTTTACTACATTTTTAAAAGTACGACTTATGGTAAGTCAATAACAAATTACTGTTAAATCAGAATTCATTATTCGTGTACCTAAAGGAAAAATAGATACAAGCAATGATAAGATTATTTTTTAAGTACTTATCACATTACACCTGATTTTTTTTTCTTTTGTGCTGTAACGATATATTATGGATGCACATAATTCTTTATTACTGTACTAAATGAATTTTCAAGGAGTTCAATATAGTCACATGGAAATAAATTTTAGCATACTGCTTAAGAATTATTGTTATAAAAAAATATATAAACAATCCTTTTGTTTTCCAATCAAGAATTATAAAATTTTCAGATTTCATTTGTTATTTAAATTACGCTATTAATTTAGTGTAAATTTTGGAAATTGCGTTCCGTGCCTCACTGAGTTATGGAAAGAGTGGAAAATATATCTAAAATGTAGAAGAAGTATGAGGAATCAACATTTTATGAATATTATATTTTGACTCATCCAAATTGAGAGCATGATTCGTCAGTTTTCAATGTGCTTTTTAAAAAATCCGTTCAAAGTTTAAAAACGTTTCTAATTAAATTTTGTTTTCTTAGGGCTTGTTCAGATGTGCATGCACCTCACGCCGCACGCGTCTTAGAAGATTTTGCATAGACTAGGCCTCATTGAAGAAAGGAATTTAAAATAATTAAATTATTGCATTATTTTTGTGGTTCAAAACTGCTAAACTTAACGATTATATTTCTTTATCATTCCAAAACATGGTTTTCGTAACAGAAATACATACCTGTGTTCACTCAGATAAATTTTTAAATATTATAAAATTTAAAATATTCTCCAGATAATTATTATTATTATTATTATTATAGTATAAATAGAGATTTAAAGCATTTGCAATTTGTTTGAAAACATCTATAGGCCCGGGCAACGCCGGGCGGATCAGCTAGTTGACTTATAAAAACATGCATAGGTAGAGAAAAAGAACATACTTTCTGGCATTTTTGTACTTCTATTCAATTTAAATAAAAGTATGAAAGCAAAGGAAATTGGTAATCTTATGAACGAAATGAATCTATAATAAAAATAGTTTTGTAAAAAAAAAATCTCGAACAGTTATATAAAAGAGCATTTCATTCAATTTATTATATTTATGTATTAATAAAATGCAAAAAATATATACATAATATTGAATATTATACGCTATCCATGGACAAATATTAAATTAAAAGATTTTTCATATTTCAATGAATTAAATAACGCATTGAATTATAAAAACATTCATAGGCAGAGAAAGTAAACATATTCTCTGACTTTTTTTCATTTCTATTCAATTTAAATAAAAGTGTGAAAGCACAGGAATTCCGTAGGTGAAAACCAAGCTTATGGACGAAATGAATCAATAATATAATGTAGTTTAGTATAAAAAGAAATCTCAAAGATTTATATAAACCTTCAGAACTATTTTCATACGGGCTATTTTTCTAAGCGAACGTTAAAAATAATTTTTCCTTTTCTTTCTCCTTGTTATTTTAAGGGCATTTGAAAAAATCAATTGAACGACGAACATAGTATTTCAACGTGTTAAAACAAATATTTTGATTGGAAGACAAAAACTTTTAAATTGTTCTTTATAAAAACTGTTTAATGTTAAAGAGGTTATTTAAGAACAGCACTTTTCAGCTGTGTACATAAACTTATATAATAAGACTAACGAAATAATTTTAATGCAAAGGCTGTACTTTAATCAGAACTGTTTATTTTGATTCATTTTTAAATTCATTTTTGTTCTGAAATGCATCCATTTAATGCGTGCTCTTTCTCAGAAACTGTATAATGTACCGTATTGTTCATTTCCAACTGTTTGATAAAGGCTGAATATATTTTTAAAAATGCTTTCACAACGGGCATCTTGAACTGAGTTTCATGAAGTGATAGTACTGGAAACGAAAGCAAAATGATCACGGTGAGAAAATAATTTTTTTTTAAATCAAGTTCTAAATAATTGAAAAAAAATCAAATTGCACAAGTCGCTTATAAATCTCTTCACAAATTGGGTCAACAAGTATCATGATTTCATTTTTAAAAATGAGTCTGAAAATATCTCTGAAAGTTTTGAGTCGTTGAGCGTCGAAAAAAATTTCTTTGAGTACCTGCTCCCTAATGTTAATGCTGCTAATTTATTATGTTTGAATAAAAAAAAAGTCTCTTAAACATGTTGTTGACCATAAATAAAGAATAATACATTTAAAAAATGATAATAATTTATCTAATATTTCAGTCCTTTTTCAATACATATGCTAAGACCTCAAACGTATTATACAGGGTGATTCATAAAAGATGGGCAGAACTTTAAGGGGTTATAGTACACTTAAAGACAAATAATATTAAATAGGAGACTAAGGGTCCCAGACGTATTCCCAAGGAGATAGGGGGCATTAAAGTTTAGGGTCCGAAATTTCAAATGATTATAAAAAATGGAAAAATTGGTCGATTCGTTTGCGGTTTTTGCAAAAAATTTTCTTTATGCCAGTATTTTCTTGAAATAAAATTTTAAAGTTCAATTTCAAAAAATGCCGATAGGGGGCGCTTTAGACTTTGGAGTAACAAACAACTATTTTTTAACGTTATTTTTTGTTTTTCTTTAAATGATTTCGAAAGCTTAGACTTAAACTTAAATTTTGATCTAAAAATCTGAGTCCTAATGAGTAGTTAAGTAGCGTAAACTGAAATTTGAAATTTGAAACCCTTCTCCCCCCAGAACAAAAATCAGTTATTCCCGATCTTTGTGTCGTAGATTAGGCTCTAACTACTGCCGCGTTTTGCTAAAATTATTCTTTATGTCAGTATTTTCTTGAAAATAAATTTTAAAGAAAATTTTCAAAATATTCCGATAGAGGGCGCTTTAGACTTTGGAGTAACGAACAACTATTTTATACCGTTATTTTTTGTGTCTCATTAAATGCTTTCTAAAGCTTAGACTTAAATTTTCAGCCCAAAATCTGAATCGTTAGACGTGGTTAAGTTTCTGGGGAGAGGGGTTTGAAATTTTTACTCCTGAGCACAGTTCAGTTTACCATGTCCACACATTGTGTGCTGTGATACGAGGTAAAAAGACACAAATTAGGATTATGTTACCAAAGCATATTTATTAACATGTAATTACAATAAATGTTCAAAATTGTGACCACCAGAGGTTATGCACGCAGAACAACAGCGAAGAATTGAACGGCGAACATTCGCGAAAACATCAGGCTTTTCGAGCACTTCCCCTACAGCGGCGGAAAGTCTGGCGACCAGTTCCTCGGGGGATTCAATGGGTGTCTCATACATAAGAGCCTTCAATTGTCCCCCAAAAAAGAAATCGAGGGGTGAAAGATCTGGCGAGCGAGCAGGCCAAGTAACAGGACCACCTCGACCAATCCATCTGTTCAGAAATGTGATGTCCCGATAGTTGCGGACGTCTCGTACGTAATGGGCTGGCGCTCCATCGTGCTGGAACCACATGACCCGCCGGATGCGTGGAGGAACAACGTTTAACAGGTCTGGCAGCACATGTTGCAGAAATGTGAGGTATGTTTTACCGTTGAGGCGTTCAGGAAGAAGGTGCGGTCCGATTAGGTGGTCTCCGAGGATTCCTGCCCAAACATTGATGGAAAAGCGTCTCTGATGAGCATGTGGATACGTAGCATGTGGATTGACATCCGCCCATACATGTGCATTGTGTGTGTTAAATGTACCTTCACGTGTGAAGGTACATTCATCGGTGAAAAGCACAGTTCGTCCAAAATGTGGATTTAGCGCGTTCTGCTGCAGAAACCAGCGGGCGAATTCAATACGATTTGGATAATCCCCTGGAGACAGTTTCTGGACTCGTTGCACATGAAACGGGAGCAAATGTTCATCCTTCAGTACCCTCCAAGTCATGGACTGTGAGGTATCCACCTGCCTAGCCACTGTTCGTGTACTTGTACTTGGCTGCGCCGCTACTACATCCAGAATGGCTTCTGCAACAACTACTGATTCGTCCTTTTTTGCACGACCTGCATTCGACCGGGAAGCGAGAAATGATCCCGTCTCACACAACTGTCTGTGCAAGCGCTCGAAAGTTTTGCGGTTAGGCAACCGCCTGTTGGGAAATCGCTCTCCGTACATTCGTTGTGCCTCTGTACCATTTCCATCTGCCGCTCCGTAAATTAAATGCATCTCAGCCTTTTCCTTATTCGTGAAGGGCACCATCTTCCGATTCATTACTACAGCGACTTATACTTGACTCACCGTTCAGTGGTTTTTATGCCTGAATCGTGTCGAAATTTTGCATACGTGTTCTTCTTCTTCCCCATTTGACATTTGCATACTTTCTGTCTCCTTCTTCACCCGGTGACTAGCGTCAGGAATGGAGCTTTAACGTTTGCATGAGCGACGTTTCCAACTGTGCCAGTGCCTTTATGAGTGAATTCCGACTATGCAGTCCTTGACGAAAGTTGTATTTTTGCCTCGTATCACAGCACAAAATCATTGGGCATGGTTAAGTAGTGCAAACTGGACTATGTTCAGAAGTTGAAATTTGAACCCCCTCCCCTCGCTACTGAACCACGCTCAGCGATTCAGATTTTGAGCTGAAAATTTAAGTTTAAGTCTAAGCTTTAGAAAGCATTTAATGAGACACAAAAAATAACGGTATAAAATAGTTGTTCGTTACTCCAAAGTCTAAAGCGCCCTCTATCGGAATTTTTTGAAACTTTTCTTTAAAATTTATTTTCAAAAAAATACTGACATAAAGAATAATTTTAGCAAAACGCGGCAGTAGTTAGAGACTAATCTACGACACAAAGATCGGGAATAACTGATTTTTGTTCTGGGGGGAGAAGGGTTTCAAATTTCAAATTTCAGTTTACGCTGCTTAACTACTCGTTAGGACTCAGATTTTTAGATCAAAATTTAAGTTTAAGTCTAAGCTTTCGAAATCATTTAAAGAAATACAAAAAATAACGTTAAAAAATAGTTGTTTGTTAGTCCAAAGTCTAAAGCGCCCCCTATCGGCATTTTTTGAAATTGAACTTTAAAATTTTATTTCAAGAAAATACTGGCATAAAGAAAATTTTTTGCAAAAACCGCAAACGAATCGACCAATTTTTCCATTTTTTATAATCATTTGAAATTTCGGACCCTAAACTTTAATGCCCCCTATCTCCTTGGGAATACGTCTGGGACCCTTAGTCTCCTATTTAATATTATTTGTCTTTAAGTGTACTATAATCCCTTAAAGTTCTGCCCATCTTTTATGAATCACCCTGTATATGAATAACTATTCAATTTATATTCTAGGTGCATAGGAAAGTCCTTTCACCTGAAAATACTAGCGAACAGAGAAAGCAATAGCTATGCAAGTGAGGTAATTGTATAGTAAAGGGACTAGGCCCGACCTAATGCAAACAACTGCAGCGCCTCTAGTATCCGGTACTAGTAATCCGGAATATAGTAATTTCAAATCGAAAAGAAAGAAATAAACAGCAAAATTTCCAGTTAGAAAGTTTAGAGCACGAGTTAATTAGTACGAAAATATGTTTGGTTTACACAGATCCCTCATAGCATGCATGGTCACAGTTCCCTCACAATGACGTCAGTGTGAGTCACTTTGGTCACATCGCATCTGTGACAAAATGCCACCACTCAGTGACGTCACATTGTGACTGAGATGTGACTCATAAAAATCTCTAGAGAATGACAAATATTCTTTAAAACATGTTATTTACTTTAAAAAACATGTTTCTAGCAATTTAAATATTATCGCTTTTGTCACAGTTTCGTCACAATGTTAATGTCAAAGAAATCACAAATGACACATTTTTCACAAATGTGTCACGCCGTGACTTCACAATGTGACGTCACAAACGAGCTCTAAAACGGCCATAACAACTTCACATTTTAGTCACTGTGACTTCACATCGAAGTCACGTGACGTCACATCGACAATCGATGATCACAAAGTCACAATGTGACTTCACAACGACGTCGCAATGACGTCACCATGCCTTACGGGATAAGATACACTGTCACTTATTATAGCCGAAAATGCCCGATATAGATGAACTCGATTTTGTGCAAATGTTTAAAAGAAAAAACCAGATGTGTGATGAAATACGTACAACCTTGTACTTACGTCAATATATTTTGATAAGTATCACACAAAAAACGAAAAAGACAAACTGTCTCACAGTGATAAAAATTTATTTTCAATACATTCGAAAATTTCACCACTGCTTACGATGCACGTTTGTGTTCCTGAAAGTAATTCTGCATGCACATTTCTCATTGTTGAAGGTGTCATATTATTGCAAGCATCTTCAATACGACGATGTAGTTACAGCAGATTTGTAGCAAGAGTAAGCATACCTTTTATGTTATCCTACAATTGAAATCTAACGGAGTAAGATCTGGCCTTCGTGGGGCTATTCAACAGTACTACCATACCCGACAATTTGTTGTGCAAAACAGTATTTGCGAAAACGTCATAGAAAAGCTCGCTGCTGTGCATTGGCACCGTCTTTCTGGAACTACACATCCCCTAATTCAGACTGGGGAATATCATCCACAAGGACAATAATGATATTCTGCGATAGTTGAATATAACTTTGTCCATTTAATGTGAAGTAGTAGAACAGAAGTCCCAATATGTTATTTTTCCCGAAACAAGACTACGCGTTACTGCTCCACTCTATTCATTGAAAAAGACCCGCATGATAATGTTGAGATTATGGGGAAGTTCTTTAGAAATATCTTGCTCAAATTTTAATATTATTACATGATTTTTTTTTTCTTTGCATAAGATAGCTAAGGATGATCTACAACCGGGTTAATTTTAACTTTTCAATTTTGGTTTAAGATTTAAAAAAAAAAACTTTAACTTTAATTGAAAGTATCATAATATAAAAAATGCTTAACCAAAATCGAAAAAGTAAAAGCTAGCCCGGTTGTAAATCCTCCTCAGCTATCCTATGAAAAAAAATCATATAAAAATATTAAAATTTGAGCGAGGTATTTGCGTCTTAAGGGGCTACTTCAGTCACGCGAAAAGACCTGTTCGATAATGCTATCTAAGAAATCTAAGAATCAAAGAATCTAAGAATTTATTTAAGAAATTTATAAAGATAACTCGTACACAATTTAACAGCTTTATTTTTTTTTCTACATTGGATAGCTGAGATCGATTTATACAAAAGACTTTTTTCTACATTTTCATGTTCTTTACACGTATTTTTAATGAGAATGCTTTCAATTTCGAAACCGATTCCGAAAATTAGTCCATCAAGAATCTTCTTTTTCCTTTCACTGTTTTTCCCTGCTCAACATTAGAAAAATAATCCGATCAAAAATTTGAGTTTCATTCCCATGCCAAATTTGTGCATTGTAACGGAAATGTTTCGTTAAAAATTTTAAATGCAGTCAAAAATTAGATATGATTTTCATGATGAAAATTGAATGGCAAAAAAAAAAAGAAAAAAAAGAGTGTGGGAGAAGGAATTGTTTAATCTATATACTTTTATATTTTTTAACATTTATATCTTATTCCGAATTATATTATTTTCTATTGATGTTTATTTTCTTACAAACATTAGATTTTTTATTTTTATATCAGAATAGTTCAAAATGTACTAATAAGTAACTTCAATCATCTTGTAACAAACATTTTAGTAATTAAGATATTAAATAAAACGTTTGTAATTAATAGAAAAAATATTACTTTAGATCTAGAAAAATATTCGAATTCATATATTTTAAAATTTGTAGATAGGTTTTTATTAGTTAAAAAATAATAATAATATTACAAGTAATGTTACAATGATACTAAATTAAAAAAATATTTTCTCACAATTGATAAGGGTATTGTTGAGAATGTACCTCTTGAATTAAATTAATATTTGTTATATTACATATCTTGATAAAGCACAAAGTATATTTTGTTTTACCTACAAAAATTAGTTTTAAATTAAATAATAAATCCCATTTTAAACGAAGATAATTACGGGCTTTCAATAAAAATAGTTAATGATCGCTCTCAATTTTATAACAATTCTAAAGACCGCAACGTAGTTAAAAGCAAAAAATAATATCTGCAACCGATTATTGTAAATGTTTTTTTTTTCTTCCTAAACAAAATACAAATACTCAAGTTAACACTAAAGATAATTTTTAAACTCAAATAACAACAAAATTTACTGTAATAAGATTATTTAAAGCCCCATTAGTTATTGAAGTAACCGCAAACTTACTAAAATAGGATAAAATTTCTTTTAGAAATTTTTGAGAGTGTTTATTAATTTGTTGTTATAAAAAAAAAACAATTAATACATGGAAGAAGACAATTAATACTTTTAAAGTGTTATTAAAAAGTAAATGTTAAAAAACATCTTGATTAATGTTCACGGGTTAATAAAAAAAATGAAAGATAATAATATATTTTGGAAATTTTGCTCTATAATAAAATTTATTCTTCTTTTTATTTAAAATAAAACAAAAAATGCTGTTTTCATACCACAATAATTCTAAATATACTAATAAGTAACCAGCATTTTAAGTAATTTAGATAATAAATGAAACGCTATTAATTAATAAAAATAATACTATAGAACCAGAAAAAACATTCGAATTCATATATTTTACAATTTGTAGGTAAATTTTTAGTATTCATGTAAAAAGAATACGTGATTTTATAAATAATATTAAAATTGAAAAATGTTTCTTAAGAAATGAAAAGAAGATTGTGGAAAAAGTACCTCGTTAATTAAATAAACATTAGTTACATTCAGTATCTGAACCCATTAGTGCCTAGCTACCCTTTTTAGGGACGCTTCAAAAGGTGCCCTGTTTTTGACACCGGTAAAAAAGAAAAGCAATAATTATTTCATTTAAATGATGCATTTTCGTGATTAAGGAACTAAACTTAAATCTTCTAAATATAGTGGTGCCAACCAAATAAAATTTACGCAAAAGGTGCTGGGCACGAATGGGTTAATAAAACATAAAATATTTAGTTCTATTTATTAAAAAGTAGTTTTTAACTTTAAAAAAATCTCTTTTAAGCGAAGGTAATTGTGGGCTTCCAGAAAAAATAGATAATGATCGCCCTTAATTTTGTAGTAATTCTAAACACCACAATATATTTTGAAAGCTAAAAATAATATATGAAACCGCTTATTTCAAATGTTTTTTTTTTCTTCTTAAACAAAAGATAAATCTTCCACTTAAGTCTTAAAATGATTTTAAAACTCAAATAACAATAAAATTTACTGTAATAAGATTATTTTAAAATCTCATTAATTATTGAAGTAACTGTAAACTTACCAAAATAGGATTAAATTTCTTTCAGACGTTTTCAAAAGTTTTTTTTATTTGTTGTTATACGTAAAAAAATGAATGGATCAAAGAAGACGCTTAATTAATATTTTTAAAGTGTCTTTAAAAAATTAATGTTAAAAAACTTTCAATAACACTTGTTAATTTTACCTTGATTAATATCCAGAAGTTAATAAAAAAGCAAAAGAATGAACAATAATATCTAACAATTTTGCTGTATAATAATACAAAAATTTCTCTGTTTAATTATTTTAAAATTCAATAGTGTTTTTTTCTTTTGTAAAAGAAGTAATGGAAATTAAAAAAAGTTACCGTTTTATTAATTTTTTTAAATACTTAATTACAACAGTGTTTGTTTTCACATTATTAAACTTTTCTTTGTGATCTTAAATAAGGAAATAATACAATTACTTCCTAAAAATGTGAAAAGCTTCAAATTGTTTGCTAAATTATATTACATTATTAAAATATACCAGTAAAAAAAAGGACAAACAAAAGAGAAAAAAAGAACAATTTAGGTTTTTGATCCATCTCTTTATTTAATCTTCATTTTCATTTAATTATATTAAAAGTCCAGAATTATTATACTTAAACAAAATTATCTTCTTGTTAAAACCAGCATTACAAATTAAATTAATGCAAATAAAAAATGAGTTTATTTTATTTTTTAAGAATTTAGACTTCCTTAGCATTTAACATTTTAAACGTTATTATGAAAGGTATTAATAAACAAATTTATTAACAACCTAACTGTAAGAAAAATGTAAATGTTAAATTTTTTCTGAAAATTGATGTATGTGTGTTTCCAAATTTTCCAACGTCCTAGTATCAGGGATGAGGTTTCCGCTTTTTTTGCACACAGTATAATCTTAGAGAAAAGGTTGGTCAGTTAAATCGTAAAAATGTTTCGATTAAATAATACAGAATTTTCTCAAAGATTTTACTGGTGTCCAAAAAAGCGGAAATCTCATCCCTGTAGTATAAATAAGATTGTATAATTGCTTTTTAATTTCTATAGGTTAATTCCATGAAAATTTGTCATGTCTGTCACTCAGCTAAAAATCACTATGTTTGTTCGCCACCGTTATTTTCGAAAAGTTTACTTTGCCCTGTTCAACTAATGAAATATTTCCGATAAAGTGTCACATTTTTCCATTCTAAAATACTGGTAGCCAGAAATCGTTGCATGTAACAGACATGACAAGTTTTCATGGAATTAGCCTATAATTAATTTCTTTATTTGCGTTACTGAAGATTATACATAACAATGTTTCTATAAATTCTGTTCCTGAATAAGTTGAAGCATAGAAAAAATTAAGAAAAACTGAACAGCAAAAACGAAAAATGATGTATCGGGTATAGAAAAAATTCAGTGCTAAAAGTTATTTTAAAGATTTTTTTTAGACAATAAAATAAATTTCCATATGCAGTTTAAAAAACTCATAATTCATTAAAAATTCATTTTTAGCATCCGATGTCTCTATCTCATAATATCGATGAAACATTTTGTAAAATTCCGCATATGAATCTGTTCAAATTCTGATCCATTTTCTACATCTGAACGCAGAAGAGTTGGGTCGTGCTTCGAGGGATTGTATAAAAAGTGCTTAAGATATTAGAAAGATTTATTTCAAGTGTTCGTTACTGCATTGCAGCTGGAGATAGTCCCTATGAGCAAGTTTTAATATAATTTTTTGAGGAATTATTAAGTTTTAGATTAGACAATCTGACAACTTTTTAAAAATATGTATCATTCAGTAAGGAATTGGGGATGTACTTTTTCATTACTCCATTTAGCAAAAATGTTGTTACTCTTTTAAGCTTATATTTTTAGTTCTATGTTTTTCTTCAATATGTCAGAATAAAAATGGATCTATAATTTATATTGCAACGTTAATTTTGCTCAAAACTACTTTTTCTTTAACATTGAACAGGTATTATATAAAAAGTTTTACTCATAGAAGAATGGAACTTCTGTTATATTACTTTTTGGTGTAACATGGTATTTTTACTAAATATAAATTACACTTTTAAAAATATTTCTCTAAAATTACAGAGAATCTACGGGCAATCAGTTAGCTTAAGTCTTATGTAAAATTACACAGATTAGCCCTCTGCCCGCCGAGCAAAAGGGCAAAATTGTAAAGTTATTTTCTCTTTATTTTATTTTAAATGTTAATAAAAGTGAGATTTTCTATGATAGTGTAATTTTGTAGTTACGTATATGCTTATAGGCCTTGAAAGTATCAATCATAACTTAATTTATTAAAACTGGATTATATTTGCAGAATTATATTAATTTAAATAAAGTTTTAACTGCAGTGAAACCTGCAACCTATAGAACGAATATATCCAGTCATGGCATTGTGAAGTTTAGGAAATCAAGATTCTGTTAAATAACAGAGACATTATTCGGTAAATTTACAAAACATTCTGTAAATTAATATCGTCAAAAATATACAAGACTCTGTAAATTTACTTTTAATGATAAAAATTTAATTTCGTTTTCAAAATTAGTGAATCAAGCAGATTTCAGTGAATTCAGTTAACAGTTATTTTTAAGCAAAAAAAAAAAAAAAAAAAATATATATATATATATATATATATATATCGTGTGTTAGGTTGCGCATTTTTATAATTAAATATACATATATACTTATTTGCAGCAATAAAGAATCAAAATTTCGCAGCATAATATGGTAATGAATCATTAATTTCATATAGACGTATCAGTTCTCTTTCATGAAGAAACAGTAAAGAACATTTTCACTGTATAACACACATGCGTGCAAATGCAAAAAATAATCGCAAAAAATCTTGTGTAAATTAAGACATATTTAACAAACATTTGTTTTAAAATTTGTTCCTTACGGAATTATGTACTAATTAGATTTAAATATTTTTCTGAAAGAAAAACAATCATTTTCTTGTTTTAAATAAGAAACAATTAACATTGTTAAATTTTATAATTTAACGTTTTTTTCATTGAATAATTATAATTTGCAAGTTTAAATAAATTGTATCACCATGGAACCACATTACTTGCTTTTCTGCTTAATTTCTTTCTCCCTTTTTTATTTGAATGTTTACACAATATATTATATTTTTAGAGACTTTTTGTTTCCATTTAAAAAAATGAAAACTCTTTTGAAAAATGTATTATACATTTAGGTTAGCTTTAAAGCTTTTCAATATATTTTTAAATTATAAAAATTCCATATTTTTCATTGTTCTTCAACGATAAAAATTGTGTTTGTATATCTTTTTTTTAATAATGTTGTTATTTTTCTTTTTTACTATAGTTTTTTAATATTTAAAATTTAAAATAAGTAAATATATATTTTAAATATTTTTGGCTCTAAATATTTAAATTGTTGTGTCATAAGCTCGTTAGTTGAGTAAAGCAAAAAATACAACCAAAATTGATATTTCAATTACGCTTTAAAGGCATTTTGAGTTATGATTAGCTATGATTAGTTAAAGACATATTTAACTGGTAATTAAAGTACTTTTAAATTTCAAGACGGTTTTACTCGGTTTGGAAGCAGTGTAACAGCTATTTTTTCATGGATATCTCAAATGAAAATCGAAACGTTTATTATTTTAACTTTACTTTAATGTTTGTATAGATTTAAACTTTGCAACAGTTTGTATACCATTTAATAATCATGTTATTTTTATTTTTAGGTTTATTTATAATATGTTATGGTGTAAATGTCCAGCTCTTTCACTATTTTTTTTTAAATATTACTTGGAATTCCAAAGATCATATGCATGGCTTCAAAAAAGTTCTCATATTTAATTCAGTTTATTGAAGGAAATTACTGAATGGAAAAAATCAACACTGACATGGTAATACCTAAACAACCGTTATAACAATTACGAAATGCTTTATATTTATAAAAACGATATGAAATATTTTTATTGCAGAATTTTCAGAGTATTTTATTGCCTTTTTGAAGGTTTCTAAACATACGTAATATCCATAAAATTTCTTCAAAATCACTTCTGGATTTACTAGTATTTTAATTACTAACACAAATACTTGATTTGTGAGAATATATAATTTACTCGAATATTGTTAGTACAAACCAAACATCATATTTAAATGCCAGTTGTGTTTTTAGGTGCGTTCGTAATTATGTAAATATGTAGCACCTATAGTTGTCGTTCAGTCCGTCCGTCTGTCCGTCTGTCTGTTTGTCCGCATATAACAACGCAAAAACTACCCAACCGAATCTTTTGAAATTTAAAACGTATAATTATTACATAATTTTGTCATTTCGAGTTTTATGAGAATCGGGTGGATAGATCAATTACAGAGACGATCAAAAGTATTCCGTTACATTACGTCAATGGGGAAAATGTTGCAAATGCATTTTAATCGTTTGAAATTTAAAATACATTATTATTACATAATTTTGCTACATATTGTTGTTACGTATATGATTATAGGCCTTGAAAGTATCAATCATAACTTAATTTCTTAAAACTTGATTATATTTGCAGAATTATATTAATTTAAATAAAGTTTTAACTGCAGTGTAACCTGCAGCCTATAGAACGGATATATCTAATCATGGCAGTGGGAAGGTTAGGAAATCAAGATTCTGTTAAATAACAGAGACATTATTCGGTAAATTTACAAAACATTCTGTAAATTAATATCATCAAAAATATACAAGACTCTGTAAATTTACTTTTAATGTTAATAATTTAATTTCGTTTTCAAAATTAGTGAATCAAGCAAATTTCAGTGAATTTAGTTAACAGTTATTTTTAAGCATAAAAAAATATCGTGTGTCAGGTTGCGCGTTTTTATAATTAAATATACATATACACTTATTTGCAGCAATAAAGAATCAAAATTTCGCAACAAAATATGGTACTGAATGATTAATTTAACCCACTAAGCGTTTGTTTATTTGTAGAGATATTGCAAATTTTATGAAAATCGGATGCATAGATCAATTACAGTGACAATCAAAAATATTCCGTTACATTACAGTCAATGGGGGAAAATGTTTCAAATGCATTATAATGGTGTTACACTCATTCGAAATTAATAAAATTTATAAAGTACATATTATAATATACATTTTACATAATTTGTGGTGCAAAGAACGTTTATTATTAATTTACAAGGCCACACAAAAGTATTCCATTACATAATGAGTATAGTTGGTTGTATAGGGTTTAATGGCGCAAAATCCCTTCAGGAACATGCTGCGCCAAGATAATGAGTATAGAGAGAACATTATTTGTTGCGTATTTTAATTGTAATAAACTATTTACAATTTTAAGAGATTGATATATGAGAGTGATCTTTTTAAAACCTCATTATCGTACGAACGCATCTCATTTGCTACGCTTCACGTGCAATTTCCAACTTGTTTGATTTCAAAAATAGTATAAAAAGCCTTGTAAGGAATTCTGCTCTGCTGTAAAAATGAACTCCTATTTAAGTGACGGCCTTGCCGGGTACGTCACAGATTTTAAATCTTCAGTCTGGTAATATCTTGGGCACAAGAAATGGAGAACAATAAACAGAGACAGCTGGATATATTAACGAGAGTGACACTGAAGGCGCTATATATACTACGAAATATGCATAATACTAGCAAAAGCCGTGCTTTGTTTGGATTCGCGAAGTATTATTTCATAACATAAATATTTGAAAGTAACATTTTTTTTAAATATTATTTCTGCATCTTTATTAAGCAAAAACGTTATCTCATGTTTTGGCGCATTTAAATTTTAGAAATGTAAATTCAGCCAAATAACTAAGAATTTCATCGCAGTTTTTTTTTTATATAAGGCTGATATAAATAAAATAAAAAAATAAATAAAAATATTTTCAAAGCAGAATTTTACAAAATATTTTTTAAATTTTTAACTAAAAGTTTTAAAGTTGTTTATACATTTTCCAATGGCCATGGCCAGTAATGGCGTTCGTTCTGGCCAGTAAGTGTTCTTTTTTTCGGCATTTTTAAATTACTAATACATTCCAGAATTACTAATACATTCCATAAACGTAGTTAATATATTTAATTTGGTTGAATTAACTTAATCTTCAATCAATTAAAATATTCTTAAATTATTCTTCAATCTTTCATTTCGAATACCAAACTTAAAAAACTTACCAAGTTTAACAAAATATTCACTTTAAATACCAAATATAAGAATTAATTTTACTTGTTTACGATTCTTTTGGTGCCATTTTACCAAAGTAAATACCAAAATAAATAAATCATAATTTAATTCTTTTAAAATCCGTAAGTATAAACTGCGTAAATAATTTTGGCAGAATAATGAAAATATATATTTTTTAATATATTAATCATGATTCTATCTATAAGTACTAACCCCATCGTTTATTTTCCTTCTTAAAATAAAAAGATACGGGTCAAATTTTTTATTTGCAAACGATTTTGGCGGAATCATGAAAATCTATTTTATTTAATTAATTAATTATGATTCTATCTATAATTACTAACCCCATGGTTTATTTTCCTTCTGAAAATAAAAAGATATGCGTTCAATTTTTTATTTGCAAAAATGCGTCCATAATAGAAAAACATGTAGTAGAATAAATTAATTATTAAAATAATTTTTTTAAAGGTTTTTCTGTTAAAAAAATAACATTCTGCAAATCTACGAATCATAATTTACTCTTATGTTTAATTTAAAGTTAAAATACTGAATAGTTTTTTTTATAAAGTGTACGACAAAATGTAACTTGAGTGGCCTAGTAGAGGATTCGCTTCGCTCATCCTAATAATAAATTAATTAAATTTTTTCAAAGAATCTGGTATTCTGGAATTCTGTAACTTTACACGTGTAGAATTATATACACAGCGAAACCTCCAAATAAGGGATACTCCGAATAAGGGACACTTCTATTTAAGGGACAAAACTTCCGGTCCCAGTCCCTTGATATAAGACATATAATGTATTTACCTCTGAATAAGGGACACTCGATTTAAGGGACAGTTGAAAATGAGATCAAAGAAACTGGTTTTTCCATTTCAGATAAAAATGAAATGAAGTGTGATGAAAATGAAAATACAGATTTTTGTGAATTTATCAAACAGAAAGATAGTCATGTACAGAGGCATGAGACATAATTGATGAGCATTTATTTACCCACAATTCTGATTTGACATCAGAGCGTTTATCCTTATTGGAAATAATGCTGAAAGGTTTGAGGATGATGCTGAAAGTGGAGAATAAAAGGAAATTTTGAAGTAAAGAACTTTGCAGTTGCTTATAGGCTGTTCTCAAAAACAAAAGGGCAACTTTTATGACATACGTTTTAATTTCTTTTTATTCGAAAATGCCTGAAACTAGCAGGCATTGTCATTCAAAATTTTGTTGTATGTAACTGAACTTTTTTTGCAAATGCAATAAATTTTACAGAAAATATTGTCAAAGTGGGTATTTTATATCAAATTTCCTAGCATAAGGTGAATAACTACTCAGAAAGGGTGGAAAACGTATTTGTCACCCGATCAAAATCACTAATAGGTAATTTATTTACCAAAAATGTAAAAACACAATTCAATTCCACATCGCTTACACTTGCAGATATTCCAGTTTTATACCTTTCTGTTAAAAAAAGAATTTGTAAGTGCGTTAAAACGTTTTTCACTAGCTCAGAAATGCAGTTGAGATATTTGTTGCCTTAAAATGTGCAAAGCAGTTGAATATTTTTTTTTGTAAATACAACTGATAATGAAGAATTATAAGTTATAAATATTGTACATGAACGCTTGAAAGATTTGTAGAAAAAATTACTATTTTAAGTAAAATTCTTTTAAATATTTTAATACTTTTCGCATGCACTCAATTTGCATATGAAATAAAAATCAATAATTCTACAAATAATTTAATTATTTAGTAATCCATTGAAAATTTTATTTCATTAATTCTCAATTCCTTTAGTGTCTGATTAACGTAATTTATACACTTTGGATACATTTAAACTTCACTTTTAATGATTTCCTATTTTTATATTTTTCTGATCAATTAATTAAAAATAACAACAAAACATTAAATAAGGGGCACCTATATTTAAAAGACAAAAGTTTCGGTCTCACGGGTGTCCCTTATTTGGAGGTTTCACTGTATTTTCTCTTTTTCCTTTTTTTTCATGCTTTCTACTTTTTTTTAATTATTGTTATTATTATAGTGTAGGTCATACACAGGGCTGCAGAAAAAAGTTCAAATGATTTTTCGACTATTGATGGTTGTAGCAGAAATTTGGTTTTCAAATGCGTTATGTGTTTTACAAACTGTTTATTTAAATGTTATCTTTCACTTTAAATTGTGAATTATTTTTAAAGTATTCTGAATGCGTTTGAAAGTGTTTTATATATGCTGACGCATGATTTCCGTTCTTGCTTTTCAAACTATTTTTATTTTTATTAGTTATAACAATAATAAATATAGTAAAATGCAGAATAAATTTACTCTATTATTTTTTTCGGAACACCTTATTGCACGAGGAGTTTAACGCTACTGATCCATATCATCAAAAATTGAAAAATGTATGCTTCTCTTTACATTCTTTGTCATTTATTCAGAGTGAAATATTTTTTTGGAGAAAAATAATTCTCTTGAATATCATATCCTTTATAGAAATATGGATATTTTGGAATTTAATATACGGAATTTATTTTATGAAAGCAAGATTATTTGATTCAGCAGTATATCAGAACAATTTCTGAAGAAAGGTTTTATTTATTTTTCTTCGGTAACGAAGCAATAAATGTGAAATTTTTATTACTGGTATTATCTTAAGTAAGTTGAAATTTTTTCTAACTACTTAATTGATTAATATTAAAAAAAAAAAAAACACTATCAAATAACATCTAATTTTTCATACCTTTTGCAAAATTTTTAATCATTTACCACTTTTTTTTTCTTTTTTTTTTGGACAGAAATTTTTTACTAATTGTGTCAGTAAAAATGTTCGGATTAAGTAATACAAAATTCACAATAATACTTTACTAGTGAGCATATTAAATTATGCTTGGAGTATGTAGATGCCTGTGCATGGTACGGGCAAAATAAGGAAGCGGTATTGGTTGTAGCAAAAATTTTGTATTCAAATGCGTTATGTGTTTTACAAATTGTTTAACTTTCACGTTAAAGTGAATTATTTTTTGTTTTTGAAAGGGTTCCATATAGCTGAAGCATTACTTTAGTTCTTGTTTTTTTGTTTTTTTTATTTTTGTTTTTTTTTTTTTAATTTTTATTAGTTGTAACTTTAATAAATTTAATGAAATACAGAATAAATTTACTACATTGTTTTTTTTCGGCGCACCTTAATGCACGAGGAGCTTAACGCTACTGATCCATATCATCAAAAATTGAAAAGTGCATAATTCTCTTTACATTCTTAGTTAGTTATTCAGAGTGAATTACTTTTTGAAGAAATAAAATTATCTTGAATATGCTATCCTTTAAAGATATATGGATACTTTGGAATTTAATAATACTGAATTTATTTTAGGAGAGCAAATTTATTTGATTCTGAGTTATATCAGAACAATTTTTGAAATAAGGGTTTATTTATTTTTCTTCTGCAAAGAAGAAATAAATATGAAATTTTTATTATTGGTATAATTTTAAGTAAGTTGAAATTGTTTTTAACCATTTTATTAATCAATATTTTTGAAAAACACTTTCAAATGATTTTTCATGCCATTTGCAGAATTTTTAATCATTCATTACCATTTTCTTCAAAGAAATTTTTGGCTAATTGAATCAGAAAAATACTCGGATTAAGTAATAGAAAATTTTCAATAAAACTTCATTGGTAAGAATAATAAATTATCATTGAAATATGGATGCCCGTAAGGGCAGTGATGAATCCAGAGGTGGCGCGGGGGAACCTCCCCCCCCGGAAAATTTAAGATTATGGGTTTTCTGTTCATAATTGAATTGTAGAGCATACTACTTAAATGTGTAGCAAGGTAGCAGAGTAATAAACGCAGTTTGAATAGGAAAAATATATTTAATAAAGGTACGATCTAAATAAACAACCTACATGATAGACATTAAAATATAAACTACTTAAAAAGAGAATTTGTAGAAGTTGCCAAATAATAAAATCATAATAAATATTGAACGGCAGGTTGCACGAGAACTCATAGTTCAACACCCCTCCTCAAGCTGCCGCATTAAAAATAATTTTATCACACATTTTATTAAATTTAATTTTGCTCAATGGCTTTGTAAACATATCTGCAGTCATGAGATTCACCCCGTAAGACATGGTGACGTCACGGTGACGTCGTAGTGAAGTCACATTGTGACTTTGTGACCGTCGATGTGAAGTCACAGTGACTCAAATGTGAAGTCGTTATGGCCGTTTTAGAGCTCGTTTGTGAAGTCACATTGTGACCACTTTGTGACGTCACATTGTGACCACTTTGTGACGTCACGATGTGACCAAAATGTGAAAAATGTGTCATTTGTGACAAAATTGTCATTAAAACTGTGACTATTCTGTGACGATAGTGACAAGGTTGTGAAGGCAGTTTGCGATTATATTTTGATTTGTGACAAATTTTGTCACTAACTTTGTGACGGTAGCAGCATTGTCAATGTTGCGAAGTCATACTGGGACACAATTATACAGTTATGAACAATGTTATTTAGTGTAAAATCACTTACATCAATAATTTTATTATACTTTGGCGATACATCTCAATTAAAACTTGGGAGCTGCTATAAAAAGAATGTTCGAAGAGAAAGTTACTGGATCAAAATGTAATGCCATGCAGACTTTAATCTTTGATACATTTTTTTTCTGTTGCAATAAATAAAAATATTTAAGACAATTGAATATTCGATCTATCACAATTATTTCAAATTTAGCAATTTTTTATTCTAATAAGCATTAAAATTATCAAAGAAACACTTCCTTAAAGATGCAACACATAGTCACAGAAAAAGAGCCGGATGATAATATAAAGTCCGTGGCAGCGTTCTTTTCAAATATCTCGCTCAAATTTTAATATTTTTGCATGTTTTTTGCATAGGAAGCTGAGGACGATCTACTACGGGCCTAGTTTTTACTTTTTCGATTTTACTTGCATATATTTTATATTTTGATAGTTTCAATATCAGTACCGGTTTAAACCGGTTTTGAAATTTAAATATTTTTTTTTAAACTGAAACCAAAATCAAAAAAGTAAAAACTAGGCCGCTTATAGATCGTCTTCAGCTATGCTATGCAAAAAAAATCATGTAAAAATATTAAAATGTGAGCGAGATATTTGAAAAGAACGCTACCACGGACTTTATATTATCATCCGGGTCTTTTTCTATGACTAGTGTTGCACCTTAAAGGAAGTGTTTCTTTGATAATTTTAATGCTTATTAGAAAAACAAATTGCTAAATTTGAAATAATTTTAATAGATCGAATATTCAGTTGTCTTAAATATTCTCATTTATTGCCACAGAAAAAAAATATGTAACAAAGATTAAAGTTTGCATGGCATTTTGATTCGGTAACTTTCTTTTGGTACATACTTTTTATAGCAGCTCCCAAGTTTTAATTGAGATGTATTGCCAAAGTATAATAAAATTATAGATGTGATTTTACACTACATAACAATGTTCATAACTGTATATTTGTGTCCCAGTATGACTTCACAACATTAGTAATGCTGTCACCGTCACAAAGTAAGTGACAAATTTGTCACAAATAAAAAAATAATCACAAACTGTCTTCATATACTGTCTTCTATGAATATTAAAATATTATTAAAACATGCAAAGAGTAATTATGGAAAAAATTAAAGCTAAATATTTATTAGTATATTAATAAACAAAAAACATTAAGGGGCTATCCATTACTGCAAGGCTATCCATCACAGACACATCTAATAAAAATTCCGACGATAAACATAAATTAGAACAACAAATACGTTAATCATATTTATTAATATTTTATTTATAGTATTAGAGAGTATTTATAATACCCACTTTAATCACGATGTTCACTTATACTACATATAATGGATATTCTGAAATTTACCTCTGTAAAATTATTCAGGAAAGGAAATAATAAAAGTTTCTGAAATGAAAAGTTAATAATAAAATACAGTTATTACTTTTTAGCTTCATACCGCTCAAGTATTTGCGTCATTTGTTTTAAATTCAATCATGTTTAAATTCTTATCGATTGCGTAACTTCCAAATTTTCATCCAAACTTCTAGTTCTTTCTGAAAACATTCCAATAAGAATATTTACAACTGAAACGTTTTCACCCACGATGACTATCCATTCAGAAATTTTATAACATTTCACAAGTTGAAAAATACATTAAACAATCATTAACATAATTGTTTTTTTTTAATATCAAACATCTACGATTTCTTTTAATAGTTCTTCTCGTTCTCTTATAAATTCCTCTTCTGAGCAGATACAATTTTTTTAAATAAAATTATGAAATGTTTCAGAAGATTACTTAATACAAAAATTAAAGAAGGATGTTTGTAAATAATTTTATTCCATAAAAAAGCTTCTTTATTACAAAATATAATTATCTTTAAATGTTTAATAATTATATTATCGATTTATTATAATTTACTATCATATGATTTTATGTTTATGGAAACACATTATTTTAATCAGATATTTAAAAAAAGGAAACAACGCAGATTAGAATGCAATTAAAATCACTACCTGTAACAACCTAATCCAAATTATTAAAAATCAAGTTCTTTATGACAACAAAATAAATAATGAATGCATTAGACTTTATTAAGTTAATGAAGCATTGATGTTTTATAGCATGTTTTTGACAATGTAATTAAAATCGTTCTCAGAACAATAATAATAAAAAAGCAACCATTAAAAATAATATTTTCCATACCTTTTTTCCATCGAAGTCATTCGTTCTAGTTATTCTTGCTGCACTAACTAAATCCGATAATAATTAAAGTGGCAAAGACCAAATTATTTTAACAGTCAAAGCCCCATTAATTTTCTCGGACTTATATTTTGCCGCTTGGAAGGCCTGTAGTGGACATTCTTCTTTAAATTGTTAAATCCGTGTCAATATGCAACTACTCACAACTGCCATAAATTCCAGCCAACTAACTTCTTGCGTCTATCATCAATTTAAAATATTTCTGTTTACGTTTATTTATTCTTTCGTTTGCAAACGATTTTCATTTCCTATGCGCATGACCGTTTAGTTTTTCTTTTTCTGCGCAACAGCTTCGGAAGTTAAATACGAATAGTTTTATGAGAATGTCTTTTTTTAAGTGTATTTTTACTTTTTATTTTTATTAGTTTCAAAACAATTCAAGTTAAAGCAAATTGTTAAATAATAATAATAAAATTCATAATTAGATATTATTGGATAAAACATTGTTTAGGTTTTAATAAAGTAAAAATAATAGCTTTAATGGTAATATAATTTTTTTTTAATTATTACCATTACTTGTATCAAACGCAAACATACATAGTATCTTCTTAAAAAAAAGGAGCGGGAGGGGAGGGGAGTTATAGAAATAAAAAGAATAATAAATAATAACTAATAATAAATTCTAAGAAGGTCACATTTCAGTCACAATGTGACGTCACTGAGGGGTGGCATTTTGGTCACAGATGTGACGTCACATTTCAGTCACAATGTGACGTCACTGAGGGGTGGCATTTTGGTCACAGATGTGACGTGACCACAGTGACTCACAGTGACGTCACTGTGACGTCACTGTGAACATGCATGCTATGCGGGACAGTACTTTATATTAAACACACCATCTTTATAGAGCTCACGTATAAAACAGTAACGAACATCGATGTGTTTGGATCTTTGACCAATTCGTTCTTTTTTAATCAGGGCTATACATCCTTGGTTGTCTTCATGAATCGTAAATTGCCTTTTCTGAGTATCCTCAATTTCACACAATAATTGTACTAACCACACACCCTCTTTACATGCTTCAGACACAGCAATAAATTCAGCTTCAGTAGAGGACAGTGAAACTGAGTGTTGTTTCCTACTAGACCATATTACAGGTGAATTTCCTAGCATAATTATGAATCCGGTTGTAGATTTCCGATCTGAAATATTTCCACCCCAATCAGCGTCAACAAAAACTCCAACCGATGATAGATCTTTCCCAAATTTAAGTTTAAACTCAGATGTTCCTTTAAGATATCTCATAACTTGTTTAACTGCATTCCAGTCATTTTCAGTTGGTTTACTAACTCGTCTTGATAAGATTCCAACTGCTATTGAAATATCTGGTCTTGAGGTATTAGAAATATATAAAAGAGATCCGACTGCTTCTCTATACTTGTTATTTGTTTCTAATTCTTTTGATGAATCTTCATTTTTCAAAAATTCTGGATTCATAGGGATATTTACAGTTTTAGCTTCATTTAATCCATATTTTTTAATAAGTTGATCAATTTTTATTTTCTGGTTTATTACAAAACATCCATCTTCTAGTCGTTCAACTTGAACTCCTAAATAATATGACACTTGTCCTAAATCAGATATATCAAATGATTCTTTAAATATTTGCATTATATTAATTTCAGTTTCTTCATCTAATGTACAAATAAGTATGTCATCAACATATAAAAGAATATAACTCCAACCATTTTCTTCTTTTCTGATGTAGAGACACTGATCCACTTTATTGCGTACATAACCATTTAAAGTTAAAATTGAATTTACCTTATCATTCCAAGCTTTTGCCGATTGTTTTAAGCCGTATAAACCTTTCTTTAATCTGTAAACTTTATCTTCTTGACCTTTAATAATGTATCCTTCTGGTTGTCGTATATATAATTCTTCATCTATATCAGCATTTAAAAAGGCTGTTTTTACATCTAAATGCTTTATTTTCATAATCTTGGCACTTGCCACTGTTAAGAGGAATCGAAATGTTACATTGTTTGCAACAGGAGCATATGTTTCTTTAAAATCTTCTCCTGGCTTTTGAGTAAATCCCTTAGCTACAAGTCGAGCCTTATAACGTGAAACATTTCCGGTTTGATCTTGTTTAAGTTTAAAAACCCATTTAGTACCAATTGCATTTCGGTTTTGAGGTAAATCTGTAAGTTCCCAAACATTTCTTTCTTCGATTGATTTAATTTCGTCGTCTGCAGCTTTAATCCATTTATTTTGTTCATCTTCAGATAACTTTTTCATTTCAGCCCATGACATAGGTTCATCAACACTTTTAACAGATGTTTTCTATGCTGTAATATATTTTACAGGAGGTACACCTTTGTTGGAACGTTCTGAAGATCTTACTTTTACATTCTCGTTCGCTTCTAAATCTTCCTCTTCCTCTAAAGGTTTTGCTTCGTGCTCATCATTTAAGTTTAAGATAATTTTCTTGTGTTTATTACAGTCGTCTGTTTCATGAGAACTGGTTAATATTTCATTTTCTCCATCATTGAGACAAATTACATTTCTTGAAATAATTACTTTGTTTGTTTCTTTATCAAGAATAATATAACCTTTAGATTCTTCTGCATAACCAAGAAAAATTCCTTCTTTACCTCTGTTGTCTAATTTTCTTCTTAATACAGGTGCAATATAATAAACAACTTTGCAACCAAAAATCTTCAAGTGCTTTACTGTTGGTTTATATCCATGCCATATTTCAAAAGGTGTTTTCTCGCAAGCATTTGTGGATAAACGATTTTGCAGGTAGGTCGATGTCATTATAGCTGCTCCCCAAAACTTTTTATCCAACTTTGAATCTTCCAGCATGCATTTTCCCATTTCAGTCAAATAACGATTCCTTCTTTCTGCAACTCCGTTCTGTTGAGGAGAATGTGGTACTGATAACTGGTATTTAATTCCTTCTTTAATCATGAAATTTCGGAGTCTTTCATTCACAAATTCCCCTCCTCTGTCACATCTTAAAAACTTTGGCGTACGTTCAAATTTAGTTTTCACATAACGGAAAAATTCTTCAATTTTTGTCGCTGCTTCACTTTTATGTTTCAGTAAATAAACAGTTAGATATCTTGACTTGTCATCTATAAGTGTTAAGAAATATCGCTTTCCTGTGGGAGTCTCATTTGGAAAAGGTCCACAAATATCAGCATGGAATAAATCTGCAACTTTTGATGCTCGATGTTCACTTCTCTTAGGATAAGCATTCTGAACTATCTTAACCTTTGTACAACATAAACATTTCATTTTCTGCTTACAGTCCTTCATTTTTAAACCATGGACTAAATGATTATCTTGTAATTCCTTAATTGCTGGAAGATCACGATGTCCAAATATTCTATGCCACATATGAATACAATTAATATGCGATTCTTCAAAAACTTTATTAGCAATTTCATTGCAGTTTAACTTGTACAAACCATTTTCTAATTTTCCTTCAATTATGACTTGGTCGTTTTTCATTATTGTACATTTCCTGTTGCCAAAGTGCACAAAACAGTCGTTTTCATCAAGTCGCTTCACTGATAATAAACTGCTATCAAGATCTGGAACATATAGGATATCACAAAATTTTATATTTCTAACTTCATTGCCTGGTCCTCTGTATTTCATTAAACAATCACCAATACCTTTAATATCGAGTAATTGACCACTAGCAACTTGTACTTGGCCTCTTTTTGGCTTTATTTCAGTGCAATAAATATTTTTATCATTTGTCATGTGAGTTGTCGCAGCAGAATCAATATACCAATTAACATTAGAGAATTTATTCGAAGCTTTAAGACAGTGAAAAATTTCATTTTCCGTTTTAATTTCCCCGCTATCTGTAATCATTTTAACTTTGTGACTTCTTGTTTTATGCTGCTCAGCTTTCCATAAATAACAAAATTTCTTAATATGTCCTGGCCGTTTACAGTAATGGCAAAGCTGTTTTGACTTGTTTTCAGAGTTAACCCTAAAATTTCCCTTTTTCTTTGGATCTTTAACTATTTTCATCGCTGTTTCTTCATTCAATTTAAACGTTTCTAAACGACGCTCATACGTTGCAATAAGTTTACTTTTTACGTATTCTAATGATAATTCCTCAGAAGAACGAGCTTCTAAACTTGTAATTAAAGAATCATAACTCTCTGGAACACCGCATAGTAAAATTGCAATGATATCATCATCTGGGATTACTTTACCAAGACCTCTTAGTTGATCAACTACTTCTAATATACTTTGAATATAATCTTTCATGTTTAAGGTTTCATCATATTTCATACTGTATAACTTTCTTTGCAAGAAAAGTTTCGTATTTAAATGCTTTTGTTCATAAACTTTACGTAAAGAATCCCACATACCTTTTGCTGTTTCCTCATGTTTGATATGTATTAGCTGATTATCTTCGACACTTAAAGCAATTTTTGCTTTAGCAGACTTGTTTGCTTTAATCCAAGCATCTCGATCAGCTCCCGCTTCAGTAGGTTGTTCGGATGTAATAACATCCCATAATCCTTTATCGGTTAAAAACATTTCCATCTTGAATTTCCAAACATCATAATTACTGTTATTTAACATTGTAAAGTTAGCTTGCTGTTCAGCCATATTTCATATGTTAAATCGCACTTCTTCACAAAAAATGAAATTGAACTGTTAAATAAATTTTCCTAATTCAAAAGAAAATAGCCTTCTGGGCAACATAACCTGTTCATAATTGAATTGTAGAGCATACTACTTAAATGTGTAGCAAGGTAGCAGAGTAATAAACGCAGTTTGAATAGGAAAAATATATTTAATAAAGGTACGATCTAAATAAACAACCTACATGATAGACATTAAAATATAAACTACTTAAAAAGAGAATTTGTAGAAGTTGCCAAATAATAAAATCATAATAAATATTGAACGGCAGGTTGCACGAGAACTCATAGTTCAACATTTTCAATAATCAAAAAGTGCGATTTCCCCCTGGAACTCCATAATGTCCCCTCCGGAGCGCATATAAGCAACCTTTACATGGATACGGACATGATGAAAAATTCTGCGCTGTGATTGGCTTAGGTTATGGAGCAAATTTTATGCGTCATGAACACTATTTTCGCCGTAGTGCAGGAAACAAAGAACCACAAACCGACATGGTTTTATAATGTCCGATATCACAGATTTCTAATAACAAGATTTTTATTTAAGATGCTACAAGATATTACGAAACTAAATTTATTACTATGCAATTTAGTACTCTATAAAAAAAAAATCCGGCAGGAATGTGTTTGGTAGCTACAAAATGCAATGTTCCTTTTAATATCTACGTGCATACCTGCTAGTTCAAACCGACCAGCCAATCCCTGCTCAGAATTCTTTCACATGTCCGTATCCATGTAAAGGTTGCTAATATGCCTCCGGGAGCCTCAGAAGTCCCTCCCAGAGAAAAGTGACTGAATTCGAAACTGCGTACGTGCTACGGGCAAATCATGATCTGCAAAACACGTTGCCCGAGCGACTTAGGAGTAAAATAGGTAAATGGTAAGAGTTGTAGCAAAAAATTGGTTTTTGAAAAGCGTTATGTGTTTTACAAATTTCTTATCTTTCACCTTCAATTGTGAATTATTTTATGTTTTTGAAAGTGTTTTATAGTTGACGCATTATTTTAGTTCTTGTTTTTTAAACTATTTTTTTTATTAGTTATCAGTATAATAAATATTATTTTATTTGGCGAACGTTAATGCACGCGGAGCTTAACGCTACTGATTCGTATGATCAAAAATTTAAAAATGCATACTTCTCTTTACATTCATAGTTATTTATTCAGAGTGAAATACTTTGTTGGGAAATAAAATCCTCTTGAATAATGTATCCTTTAAAGAAATATGGGTATTTTGGAATTTAATATACTGAATTTATTTTAGGATTTTATTTTAGGAATTTATTTTAGTTTTATCAGAACAATTTTCGAAGCAAGGGTTTATTTATTTTTCTTCTGCAAAGAAGAAATAAATGTGAAATTATTATTACTCGTACGATTTTAAATAAGACGAATTGTTTTAAACCACTTAATTTATCAATATATTTAAAAAAAAACTTTCAAATAATGTCTATTTTTTATGCCTTTTGCAGATTTTTTAATCATTTATCACCGTTTTCTTAAAACAGAATTTTTTGTCTAATTTAATCAGAAAAATGCTCGGATTAAGTAACAGAAATTTACAATAAAACTTTACTGGTGAGAATAATGAATTATGGTTGAAGTATGGATACCCGTACGTGGTACGGGGAGCATTTTCAGAAAGAATCACGTTTTGAGCACCAGCCTTTGCGAGTTGGCGAAAGCGAGAACGTTCAACTAGCTGCATCGCCAAACACAAAATAAACTAAGTTTAAATGTGTCATAAAACGCATGATTAATAGAATTATATTTATTACAAGAGAATCTTTACTACTGTTTTTAATTAACTTCTCAATTTCTTCGAATATAGCGAGTTGAGGAAATAATATTTTTGAATTAAGAAAAAAAAAACCTATGTTTAGATGTTCTGTGAAATTAAAAGCATTTTAATCTGAAAAAGCTCTTTGTCTTAAACTACGTCTTAATCGTAAGCAACGGTGAATAACATTTCCTCATATTATAACCTTTGCTTGATAACATTAACGGAAAAACAAATGAGCAATAAGCGCGATCTCTTTGCAGAAGGAAGGGTTATTATTCGCTATGCATTTGACGTCGCAAACAAGAAAGGGTGCGTAGCATTGATTTCATCTCCGCGTCATTTCATCTCCGCGTTCTGGCGATAAGTTGCTCAAAACGTGATTCTTTCTGAAAATGAGTACGGGGAAATCATGATTGGCAAATACACGTTGCCCGTGTAACTTAGGAGTAAAACAGGGAAGCGATAATGGTTGTAGCAAAAAATTAGGTTTTCAAATGTGTTATGTGTTTTACAAGGCGTTTATCTTTTTCCTTATATAATAAATTAATTTATGTTTTTGAAAGTATTTCACATAACTGACGCAGTACTTTAGTTCTTGTTTTCTAACACGTTCGCTGCTGCTTACGCGAAGATGTGATGATAGTTAATGCCGCACTGTAGAAGTGGGTTTTTCATAGAAGCCGATTTACTTTTTATAACAAAGAATCAGTGAAAGATTTTCCCGCGTCAGCGCGTGACTGGCTATTGGATATCACTCCACATCACGCGCTGGCGCATGAGTGGCCCCTTATAAAATAATAAAACCCCTTCGTAGGCGTAAACCCTAACGTAGGCGCCATATCACGCACTTGTGCGTGAGCGGCAGCGAACTTGTTAACCCTTTGAGCTCTGGGGTGTAAATTTCTTCAAAATTCCAAATATCACATTGGCACCAGTATTTTGCAAAGAAAAAACCAGTTAACGATAAACACGAAAAAATGCATTAAACCTTTTTCAAATAAATTTGGTCAAATTTTCTGGTGCCATTGTGACATTTCGGAATTAAAATTATGTGGTAGAAAATTCTACCATCAGTGCTCAAGGGGTTAAACAATTTTTTAATTAGATATAACTTTAATAAAAATAAATTTATTATTATTTCTTTTTTTTTGGTGCACCTTAATGCACGAGGAGCTGAATGCTACTGATCCATATCATTAAAAATTGAAAAGTGCATACTTCTCTTTACATTCTTAGTTATTTATTCAGAGTGAATTACTTTTTTTGGAGAAATAAAATTCTCTTGAATATCTTATCCTTTAAAGAAATATGGATATTTTGGAATTTAATATTCTGAATTTATTTTATGAAGGTAAGCTTATTTGATTATTTGATTCTGCGTTATATCAGAAGAATTTTTGAAGCAACGGTTTATTTATTTTTCTACTGCGACGTAGAAATAAATGTGAAATTTTTAATACTCGTGCGTTTTTATGTAAGTCGAAATTGCTTTTAACCACTTAATTAATCAATGTTTATGTAAAAAACTTTCAAATAATGTCTATTTTTTCATGCCTTTTACAGAATTTTTAATCTTTTATCACCGTTTTTTTTAAACAGAAATTTTTGCCTAATTGAGTCAGAAAAAATGTTCAGATTAAGTAACATAAAATTCACAATTAAACTTTAATAATTATAATAATAAATTATGATTGGAGCACAGAGTACGGAACAGAGAATCAACTTTCATACACTGTAATGGCAACTTGTTTAACATGGGATTACGCATAGACGGTAGCGACACGAGCGGACCACTCTGAAACTACGATCATAACATAAGAGAGGTTGCTAATTCGGCGAAACATCGCTTTCTTGGCGACAAATGATAAGGGTAAAAAGAAAAAAAAAATACAGTGACTGCTTGCTGCTTCTTGTTTTGAAATTTATGAAATAATTATTTTAATATGAAATAACTTTACATATAACAGTAATAATTACGAATCAATATAAGCGCGGAAATCTAAGATCAAATAGCATAAGCACGTGTGCAAAGATAATCAAATCAGCATTCAGCAAGAACTGCCAAGCCAGAATATGGTTACAGTTAAACAGAAATCACGAGGATAAAAATCGACAACGCGATGGTTTAGTTTTTAAGTGATCCACTGAGGGCGCTCTTTTCAAGCCGAGTTGAGGCTCTGTCCATACTCTGTGTATTGGAGTATGAATGCCCGTACGTGGTAGAGGCAAAATAGGGAAGCGGTAATGGTTGTGGAAAAAATTTGGTTTTCAAATGCATTATGTGTTTTACAAACTGTTTATCTTTCACCTTAAAGGGGCTCAGGGGTTAAAAAATTTTCAAAAAATTGATTTTTTTTATGATCTAGCTTGATTATTCAAGCAATTCTTAACTCAATGCAAAAAGCCGCATAAAAATATTTACATTTTTAACGGAGTTATAAACATTTATGTATCAACACTTTATAGCTGCACCCATATAATTTCAACTTTAAGTCGCGTTTTCTCAAAACTTGATTTTTGACGACTAACACCAAGATTTTAAAAAAAACTATTTGATGGAATGGCTTTTTTTTTTTTTTTTTTTTTTTTTTTTTTTTTTTTTGCATGCATATAACATCATTATCTATAGAATGAATCAATATAGTTTAGATAGTTTAATATTTTGAGTATTTTTAATGGAAAAAAAGTTGTATTTTTTAGGAGTTTTTTCAATTTTAAATTTAAGAGTTTTTTTTTAATAATGTTGTTTTTGAGTGATAGTTATATCCCTGATTCATTCTATAAAGTTTCCGGATCATTTTAAAGCAAAAATTAGGTTCTTATATCAATTCAACATTAAGATATCTTGGTGTTGGTGATATAACACATATTTTTTTTCGAAAACTGTGTTACATAAATTTTGCTATATTTCTTAATTACATTGAAGTACTTCATTTTATAATTTTATAAGACTACAAACATACTTTTAAAATATCAGAAAGTTTTAATTAATTACATTGAATACTTTTGTTTTTATATGGACTCGAAGCGAGAGTTCTGTTTACATGTTTTTCCGTATCGATCAACCCCTGAGCCGCCTTAAATTGCGAATCATATTTGAAAGGGTTTCATATGGCTTACGCATTACTTTAGTTCTCGTTTTTTAACTTATTAAAATTGTTTGGGAAGAAAACTTGAAATGTAATGCAAACAAAACATTTAAATTTGAATAACAGTATTTTATTTTGGAAATTTTCACATTATCGAATCTCCAATTTTGAGCGATTAAATAATTCAAAATTACAATGTGCAAAAAAACTAGTGTCGAAGAATTAAAAGAAGTGTAAAAGAGGCTCGTCGCTAATGGGTTAAACATTTTTTTAATTAGTTATAACTATAATAAATTTAGTAAAATGCAGAAGAAATTTGCTTTATTAATTTTTATTTTCGGCACATCTTAATGCACGTGGGGCTTAACGCTACTGATCCATATCATTAAAAACTGAAAAACGCATACCCTTCTGTACATCCTTCATCATTTATTCAAAGTGAAATACTTTTCCTTGAGAAATAAAATTCCCTTGAATATCCTATTCTTTAAAGAAATATGGATATTATAGAATGGAGTATACAGAATTTATTTTATGAAAGCAAGCTTATTTGATTTTGCGTTATTTCAGTACAATTTTTGAAGAAATGGTTTATTTACCGTTCTTCTGAAAGGAAAAAATAAACGTGGAATTTGTATTGCTCTTATCATTTTAAGTTGAAATTGTTTTTAAACATTAAAGTGAATTTTAAAAATCTATAAAAAATAACATTTTTGTAAATTATAACAAAAATTAGCGATGTTAATTTTACAAAAAATGAGTTAATACATATATGTGGTGACGTGTCATTAGGAGCTTAAAAAGAAGCTATAGCACACATCGTTTTATAAAGGTTTCCCATTTTTGAGCACAGGATTCGAGCCGAGAATTTAAAAAATTGGTTACCTGTAAAGTCGGTATACGGGCGAAAGTTTTACGTGACAACGACTTTGAGTTGTAAAATAATTTTAATGTGAATATTCATTCGTATAGTAGGAAGAAGGATGAAATAATAGTAACAATTTAAAACATTTATTTATACAAAGAATTATATTTAAAACATTAATTTATACAAAGAATCTCGCACTGAATTTCATATTAACAAAATTTTATTTTTACCTTTACACATACATACGTATTTATATACAAATATACATACAATAACTTGCAATACACTGTGTTTGTTAAACACATTTTACTTCATGTTTATTGATGTCAAATGTTGAATTTTGTAAACAGCATATTAAAGAATTTTTCAATGAGCAGAATATAACTAAAGTAAAATGGCTTTCACTAATCACATATCATTAGTTTTCCATAATATACCACCGAATTACGAAATAAACTACACTTATTTTCTTTGTACTTTATACTAATAACTAATACATGACGTATTTCGTCTTAGTTTGATACTATCTAAAATTCCTATTAAGCACCGCCCCTTCCTTGCAGCGAATTCACATTCACGTTCAGAAAATGGTCCCACAAGTGACCGGAAAAAGTTAAGAGAAAAGTGAGCGCGTATCGTGAGCGGAGCGTAACGTAACGTAACGCAGTTTCTTGAAGTGTCTCCCGGCAAACCAATTTACAAGACGTTGTCACGTCAAAATAGCTGCAGATGGTTTAAAAAAATCAACATTTGATGAATAAATCCGAAACTTTATTGAAATGCAATAATATGTTGGAGGGGGGATGTTACATCTTTTTTACTGGAACTAATCGCCGAAAAATCATTGCTTAAATTGAAACTCCATTCCAGTAAAATAAAACACCTAGTAAAACAATCAACTCCGCAGACACTAGCCTCTCCGTCTTCTCTCCAAACCAACAACCCATTAACTCACCAGCAATCCGCTAATTATGTCCGGCAAATCTGTATTTATGTCCTTTAGCTTAAGAATACAGTAGAACCCCGTAAATTCGGACCCCGTTAATCCGTATCTCCGAATAATCCGGATTCATTTGGTCATTCTTTTTTCAAGTTTGAGAAGCGATTGGCTAATTTCCACGACATTAATTTGTTTCATCATCATATTCTGAATTTTAAAAAAACTTTTTCTGAAATCTTTTCGGAAGAATTAAGCAAAGTAAACATTTTTACTATCTGTAATTATTCAATAAGTTTAATATAAAGGTTATTTTTGTAAGTATGTTTTATTTTATTCCATTTTTTTCTTATTCTCCGGATAATCCAGATTTTGGATAATCAGGATTGGGTCTGGTCCAGTTAATCCGAATTATCGGGGTTCTACTGTACTACAAAAATCAGCCGACCATAACTGTCCAATCAGGTTCGTGAAAATAGGGGTTATTTCATCACTTCGGGGCATTAATCTTTAGTGAAACAGCATCCTAGCGCCAAAAATTCTTTCTGAAACATTCAAATGTTTAACTAATCTTGTTTAATCAAACGCGAAAACAGCTTATTACAACAAATGGTACGGTTTTAAAATTTTGCAGTAAATTGAAATTAATGTGAATCTAGTCCGTTTACCAGATATGTTTTTTGAATTATAATACAAATTTCCGCAATCCTTTTAAAACTGGGGCCCCACCAGTGGCCGAGAGGTTCGGACCTCTCAACTGGTAGACGGCAGGTGCTGGGTTCGAACCCAATCGCGGCTGTCGGCCTAACCGTTCGGAGTTTTCCGTGGTTTTCTTCGAAACTTGCGTAAATACGGGTTAGGTTCCCTTAGAAAGACCCCCACGGAGGGCACTCCCCTGGTCCTATATCCCATTAGCGTAGATAATCGGACGACAAAAATCAACCAACCAACCAACCTTTTAAAACTGATTCAATTAGGCTGCTTTTTAGAAATTGGACAGAAGATGGCACGTGTAGTTCGTAGTTCGTAGCTGACAGAATCCCCAAGTTTGTCAAGATAGAAGAAATTTATTTCATCAAAATTGATTTGAAACTGCTCAAATGATAAATGAAACGAAATTGAATTACCGTAATTTCCGGCGTATAATCCGCGGATCAAACAATTCTTTTTCGACCCAGAAAATTCTGAAGATAAAATATAACTTTTTAGATCGCGGTAAATATTTGACAAAAATTACTAAATGAAATTTCTGGTTCGAAAAAGAATTGTTTGATCCGCGGATAATACGCCGGAAATTACGGTAATCTTTAGCACAATTAATGAATTGGTAAAACCACAACAATCGTAAATTTGCAAGTGGGTGAAAACGTCCGGCTTTGAATTCCGAATCAGATTAGTTTTGTCAATTAGTTTCCCAGATTAGTCAGGGATGGTTTCGTTGGTCGAGCATAGGCGGCTTCAGCCAAGATGTCGCTGGTTCGAATCCTTGTACAGACATTTCACGCACTTGGAAAGTTACAACTATTATGATGAACAAAACATTGGTAAGAAAAAAAATAAATCATTGCCACGTTTGTTAAGGGGACATAGAACCTTTCAAAAGATCTCTTCAATTTTGAAAATTACTGTATTATATGTGGTGGCACAATACTTAACACTAAAAACTAAATAAAAAAAAATAATAAATTCTTGTAGAAGAACACATTTTACTAAAATTTAAATAATGAAAAAAATATCGTTTTAAAAATCGCAACTATTTTTTAAATATGAATCTCTTTGCTTCGATTCTCTTTCAACATCCATTAGAACATACTGCATATAACTATGCATGGAGTTTTAGATTTAGTGGATTTTACATTTAATGTGATTTTTTCTCTCGTTTATAGTAAAAAATGAAGAAAATTCAACAAACTCTCAATTTAAGTATTTTTTAAAAGAAACAAATATAAACTTAAATGTTAATTAATGTAGAAAAATGTTAAATACACCATGGAAAACAAGTAAAAATGTATTCAAACCTCTATCTAAATTAGCAAAAAAAGCCTTACTATTTATGGAACAAGAAGTTATAAAAATATGAACAAAGGAGAGAAATCAGTACCAGGTTTTGATTTGTACGGGGTAACTGCGCTAGATCTATTAACAAAATTTACAATATCTCGCGATACAATAGTCGTAAAAGAAGAAAGGATGTGTTAAAATATTCACAATTAAAGAAGCTTTCAGTTATTGCATAATAATAATAATTATAAAATCGACAGTTTCACCAATTTCAAGCTACTGTTTCCCGTTAAGAATTCTATGAACAATTTATATTAACTGCTGTGTTGGGAGATAGCAAAAGTAAATATAATTGTCAGTGAAAACATATTGTATAAGTAACATTTACTTTGGAATATATTGTAGATATGTAATTGGGTGATACAAAGGGTTAATAAACATTTTATTATTATAGAGAGACATCATTTAAATTATTTTAACATTTAAGTATACTATTAATATAATTAGATGCGTTCTTTTAAATGTATTGGCTGAAATTAAAAAGAAATGTTTCTGTCTTTATGATAATATATAAGCATAGGTGCCAACCTGATATCGATTATCCGTAATAAGTGCATTAATTTGACTCTGGTTTAATGAGTTTTGAACCAGAATTTTTTCAAGGAAATGAAATTAAGTAAGTTCCACTAATAATTCTGATATTAAATAAAGAAATATTCATGAAATATGTTTTCTGGTTTGAAATGACGTTCACCTGGATCAAACTAATCTAGGTATTACGGAAGATTAGTTGAAGGTTGGCAGCTATGTAAAAGTTTTAAGTATAAATGTAAATACAGGGCTCCCAAATGGTACACCAAGTGAACATCATAATTTTCTTAGAGAAATTTTCTTTTTAGATTTTTCTTGCAAATTGTCAAGAAACCACCTTTGGAAGTTGATTATAGCGCAAACGTATGATGAAAATTTCTGTTAACCCTTTCATTCCCATGGTAAAATACGTTCTAAAAAATCCGTAGTTCAAAGAATCTGAATTTACACCAGAAAAGTTCAATGATAAATTTCTCTTTATTTAATTATGGAATTTTTGCTACTACATAAAACAAGTATTTCTATTGTAATTTTCTGGTATGAATTCGAAATATCCGAATTAAATATAGACATAAAATAAATAATGTCATGATGCCATTTGGACTCACTGGGAATGAAAGGGTTAAAAAATACTGATGTTCAGTTCGCGGACCATTTGGGAGCCCTGTAAATATCAAAAAATATTTTGATGTATAAAAATAAATATACCTTTTGTTTAAGAACTTAAACTAGATTTATGAAATATTTCCAAAACCTTAAATGACTTAACTCGTCTCGCTGGGATAATCAATTTCACCCTTGTTGGCTTTCTAAATTTCGAAAATGAATCCACGAATAATTAATGAATTTACTAATGGATGTAATGAATGATTAACGACTTTAAATACTTTAAAGAGAGGAAAACAAATAAAATCGTATCCGAGTGACCAACATGGATGAAATTTATTTTTCATTATTTTTAAAGAAACGAATTATTTACTGCTAAATTTAAAATGAAGACAGTTCTAGAGTTTGTAAAACGAAAACAAAATATTTAAGAGAAAAAGAATTAATGTTATTTTTCTGATAATGTATAATATTCTGCTTTGAAATAATGTTCGGTTAATTCACCTATGTAGAAATTGCTCAGAAAGTATTTTAAACGCTTTAAAATTTTATTTAATAGAATATTTGCAGTATAACAATAATAACAAAAATAATTTTATTTTATTAAATTGTATAAGATAAAAAGTCATGTAAAATTATTAAATGTAAATATTCATGGAAAGACGGTTCACAGTTGTTATTTTATGAATAATTAAACATGACTGAAAAGATGTGCAGGACGCTTTAATGGTTAAATTATTTTAACATTAAAATTAATTTAAATGTACTATTAAATTATTTTAACATTTGAAATTACATTTAAGTATACTATTAATATAAATAGACTCGTTCTTTTAATTTATTGGCTGAAATTAAAAAAGAATTGGTTATGTCTTTATGATAGTATATTAATTTTAACTATAATTTTACATATCAAATAATATTTTGTTCTAGGAGAGCAAATTTACTTTTTATTTACCAACTTTAATTAAATTTATAAAATATTTTCAAAACGTTAAATGACTTAATTCGTCTCACTGGGATAATCGATTTCGTCCCTGTTGATTTTCTAAATTTCGAAAACGAAATCCATTGAATGATTAATGAGGTTACTAATGGATGTAATGAATTATTAACGACTTTAAATACTTTAAAGTGCAGAAAACAAATAAAATTGTATCTGAATTACTAACATAAACGAAACATATCTTTGATTATTGTTAAAGAAAATGAATTATTTACTGCTAAATTTAAAATGAACACAGTTCGGGTGTTTGTTAAACGAAAAAAAAAAAAATCTTTAACAAAAAAAAGAATTTTTTTTTTTTTTTTTTTTTTTTTGTTATTGTATAACACTCTGCTGTTAAATGATATGCGATAAATTCAATTATGTAGATACTGCTCGAAAAATATTTTAAACCCTTTAAAATTTTATTTAATAGAAATTGTACATAATAATAATAATAATAATAATAATAATAAGCAATTATGTTAATTTTTTTCATTGTATAAGATACAAAGATGTGTAAAGTTATCAAATACAAATATTCAGACCAATATTTTTCACAATTTTTATTTTATGAACCATTAAACATAAATTAAAAATGCGCAAAGCGCTTAAATGGCTAAATTATTTTAACGTTTAAAAATATTTTTAAATACGCTATTATTTTTTTTTAACATTTAAAATTACATTTATGTATACTATTAATATAGATAAGTGCGTTCTTTCAATTTATTGGATGAAATTAAAAATAAATGGTCACGACTTTGTCGTAGGAATTTAATTTAAACTATAATTTTATATGAAATAATTTTGTGGTCTATAAGAGAAAATGTACTTTTTATTTACCAATTTAAACTAGATTTATAAGATATTTTCAAAACATCAAATGACTTAATTCGTCTCACTGGGATAATCAATTTCGACCTTGTTGATTTTCTAAATTTCGAAAATGAATCCTTGAATGATTAATGAACTTACTAATGGATGTAATGAATGATTAACGACTTTAAATACTTTAAAGAGCGGAAAACAAAAACAAAAAAAATTGTAACTGAGTTACCAACATAGATGAAATTTATATTGGATTATTGTTAAAGAAATGAATTATTTCTGCTAAATTTAAAATGTAGACAGTTCGGGTGTTTATAAAACGAAAAAAAAATAAATCTTTAAGAGTAATAGAATTAATTTTATTTTTCTGTTATTTTATTATACTCTGCTTTGAAATACATGCGATAAATTCACTTATGTAGATATTGCTCAAAAATATTTTAAACACTTTAAAATTTTACTTAATAGAATATTTACAGAATAATAATAATAATAAACAATTATGATAATTTTTATTATTGTATAAGTTAAAAAGATATGTAAAGTTATCAAATACAAATATTCAGATCAATTTTTTTCACAGTTATTATTTCATTAGCCATTAAACATGAATTAAAAATGAGAGCGACACTTAAATGGTTAAATAATTTTAACATATATTTTTTTTAAATACACTATTTAATTATTTTAACATTTAAAATTACATTTATGTATACTATTAATATAAATATGTGCGTTCTTTCAATTTATTTGATGAAATTAAAAATAAATGGTTATGGCTTTGTGTTAGTATATTAATTTAAACTATAATTTTATATGAAATAACATTGTGGTCTATAAGAGCAAATGTACTTTTTATTTACGAACTTAAACTAGATTTACAAAATATTTTAAACGTCAAATGACTTAACTCGTCTCACTGGGATAATCAATTTCGTCGCTGTTGATTTTCTAAATTTCGAAAACGAAATTCATTGAATGAGTAATAAAGTTACTAATGGATGTAATGAATGATTAAAGACTTTAAAGTGTAAACAAATAAAATTGTATCTAAATTATCAACATAGACGAAACATATATTTGATTATTGTTAAAGAAAATGAATAATTTACTGCTAAATTTAAATAAAGACGTTTCGAGTGCTTTTAAAAGGAAAAAAATATCTTTCAGAGAAGGAAAATTAACTTTTATTAACTTAATTTAATTAACTTTAGTTATCTGTTATTGTGTAATATTCTGCTTTGAAATAATATGCGATAAATTCACCTATATGTACAAATTGCTCAAAAAATATTTTAATCGCTTTAAAGTTTTATTTCATAGAATATTTACAGAATAGAAATAATGAAAGTATTTACGGTAATTTTTTAAAATGTGTAAGATAAAAGTTATGAAAAGTTATAAGATACAAATATTCATACCAATACTTTGGCGCAGTATGTCCCTGAAGGGATTTTGCGCCATTAAAACTTATACAACAAACTATACCAATACTTTTCACAGTTATTATTTTATGAATCATTGAGGATGTTCTTAAATCAAAAAGGGCTACTTTGTGACACATGCTTTAATTTATTTTTGTTGGGAAATGCATGAAAATAGCATGTGTTATTATTCAGAAACTGTCTAACTGCACTCATTTTTCTGTTTTTTAAAAAACACAATAGATTTTTCATAACAAGCCTTCAAAATTGACACTTTTGAGCAACATTTCCCGACGAAAGCAGAAAAACCGATCAAAAAGGAGGAGAAAAAAGGGTGATTACGTCATCAAAATTGCTTATAACTCGATAAGTAATTTAATTATCATAAAATGGAAAAATAGGCTCAATTCGAAATCGCTTCCATAGTCAGGCATTAAAGTTTTATATCTTTCTGTTAAAAGATGTATTTGTAAATGTGTCAAAACGTTTTTCGCTTTTTGAGCGGATCAGTTAAGAACACCCTTAAATATGAATGAAAAAATGTGCAAGACGCTTAAATGGTTAAATAGTTTAAACATTTAAAATTACATTCATGTATGCTATTGATGTAAATAGACGCGTTCTTTTAATTTATTGGCTGAAATTAAAAGAATTGCTTTTGTCTTCGTAATAGTGCATTAATTTGACAAATAAAATAGTATCTGAATTAACAACATGGACGGAACTTATGTTTGATTATTGTTAAAGAAAATGAATAATTTATTACTAAATTTAAAATGAAGACGGTTCGAGTGTTTGCAAAACGAAAAAAAAATATTTACGAGAAAGATAATTAACTTTAATTTTCTGTTATTGCATAAAAAATTCACCCACGTAGAAATTGCTCAAAAATATTTTAAACACTTTAAAAAAATTTTATTTAATAAAATATTTGCAGAATATTAAAAAATAGTTTATAATAAATAAATGCCCCATGTTAATGTCTAAAAATATTAATTCTTTGAAAAATGGTTAATGGATTTGTCATTTGTATTAAGAAAATACATTTGAAATTTTAAACAAATGTTTTAATTTGATGAAACGGATATATGCATAATTTTTAAAAACAGATCATTTATTTATAAATGTTTAAATTAAGTTTTCAATGGAAAAAAAGAGCTTAAGCCGAAGGTGGACTCTCAAATATTTTTTTTTCTTTTGAACCGATTTGCTTGAAAATGAAATATGTGATTACAATTGTAGTTATTTGAGAAAAGCTAAAATTTTAAGGAAAAATATTAATTACTTTGGTAATTATTAATTAATAATTACTGAAATAATTAATCAATTGTAAATGCTCCATGCTCATTTTCTTTGCATGTAAAATAATAAATTTTATTTATGAGATACCTTTCAGACCTAAGAGCAAAACTTAGTTCATATCCTAAACATAAATAGGAAATAGAAAATTAATAATGATAATAATAAGTCGAAAAACCAATTTCTGTAGTGAAAAAACACTAAATCATCATTTCGATAAAGAATTTACAGCTTATGAGTTTCAAAGTAGAATTATTTTAACTAACATTTAGTCTATGTACTATAAGGTAATTACATAACAAAGTTTGAAGAACTCAGAAAATTAAAAATGCGCATGGAACATTTTGAAAACTGACTTTATCTCGAAATTTTCAATTCGAAAAAATCCATTTTCAAGTTAGAACTATTAGTATTTCAATAGTAAATAACATTAAATACCATATAAAAATTAATATTTCTTAGAATACACTTATAATATACTTATGATAAACTTATAATAAGCGCTTCATGAGTTGGGCCAAAAAAGAACTTTTCGAAATTTTGTATGATTTTTGTCAATTTGAAGATCCATCTTCGCCTTAACATAAAATATAATGAATCCTTTGAATGATTTATAAAGTTTCTAATAGATGTAATGAATGATTAACTACTTTAAATACTTTAAAGAGTGGAAAACAAATAAAATTGTATCTCAGTTAACAACATACACGAAACTTATGTTTGATTATCGTGATAGAAAATGAATAATTTACTGCTTAATTCAAAACGAAGGCAGTTCTAGTGTTTGTAAAACGAAAAGAAAAATAAATCTTTTACGAGAAAGTGAATTAAATTATTTTTCTGTTATTGTATGCTTGCAAATAATATGCGATAAATTCACGTACGTAGAACTTGTTCAAGAAATATTTTAGCCCCACCAGTGGCCGCGAGGTTCTGACCTCGAAACTGGTAGACGGTAGGTGCTGGGTTCGAACCCAATCGCGGCCGTCGGCCTAACCGTTCGGAGTTTTCCGTGGTTTTCTTCGAACCTTGCGTAAATACGGGTTAGGTTCCCTTAGAAAGACCCCCCACGGAGGGCATCCCAACCATTAGGGCCTATATCCCAAGCGTAGATAATTGGCCGGCAAAAACAAAACCAAACCAAACCAAGAAATATTTTAATCACTTTAAAATTTTATTCAATAGAATAACTACAGAATACTGCTAATTATAATGGTAATAGATAGTTAATAAGAAAAAAATGTCAGATGTTAATGTTTAAAATTATTATTGAACTTGTTATACTTAATTAGTTTATTTTACATTGTTGATTGTTGTAGCTTCGAAAATGAATTTTTTGTAAAAGATTAATGAATTTGTCAATTATATTATTTAAAAAATGTGTATGAAATTTAAAATAAATACTTTAATTTGATGAAAACAGATACATGCAAAATGTTTAAAAACAGATGAGTTTCGTCTGAAACTTTATTTATAAATGCTTAAATTAAGTGTTCAGTGTGGTGCTACTATGCCGAATTTTATACGATTTTCGCAATAGTCATACCATAAGAACTAATGCACAAATTTTCATTAAACATCAGTTTCAGTTAGTCCCTGATATACACAGGGCTGATTAGTTTTTAATGTTAATCACCCAACAGTTGGCGCTGCTATGCGAAATTTTTCATGATATCTTCAATAGCTATATCTCATTTGCTTGACACCCTGCATTGATGATGTAAACCACTTCAACGGCTGCCCCGAGATAAGTCGGGGGTTAAAGCACTGTTTCCCCGTACCCGTCGCCGGTTAAGTGGATAACAATTAAATTTAATTAAAAATTACTCGTATGAATAATCAAGGATTCTAAAACTTTATGTGTCACGTATGTCCGACGCTTGTTGAGAAACATGTTAATAAATCATTGCAATAAGCATTATTCAGAATTACCCGATACGTAGATGCGCAAAAAGTTTTGAGTTTATTTATTCATTTATTTATTGTTCAGTTGATATCTCATAAAACTGTCAAAATATGGAAATTAAATTTGTTTTGATTTACTGAATTGAATTGTAACACTTTCTCTAATAAAAGTGTCAATTGTTCCAGTTAATTTCCTAAATTCCATTTTATAAATGATGTTCGAATGCTTCTTCAAAGCTGTTGAAAATCGTCAAAGTTTACTTGTCACAGTAATCATCACTAATTTTCTCTCTGATAATTTACATTGTCTACATTAAAAGCGACTGAAATTGAATTTAACTCACAAAATACAGTCGAGTCTCTCTATAACGAAACTCCATACATCGAATTTCTCTATATAACGAATTCTTAGTAGGAACGGTCCCCTTTTCGCGTGATTGCATTAAAAACAGTCTCTATATAGCGAAATATCTATCTCCATATAACGAATTTTTTCATAAATTGGTCTTAATTTATTCAGTTTTAAAAAAGCTTCGAAATCATATGGAATATCAATTTTCCATCACTTATTTTTGATTTATCATTCAGTGCTGAGTTTTTTTTATAAATATTACTTCTCTCATTGTTCTTTAAATCGAACGAGTTCATCCCACTTTCCACACACCTTTCAACATCCTTGTTAAAACAGAGTCAATTGGATTGTTCGACATACAAGAGAGGAATCAATGAGAGGCACATAAGAGAGGCCTTCAAATAGAGGAAAATGTTAACTACAATTTTTCATTCCTAGCTAAAATTTGAGCATTTTTTTTTCAGAGCGTAACAATTTTAAAATCAAAACAACAAAAAATTACAGATTTCTCTCTCTAAAATTAATGCAAGTCTTCCTTATTTGATTTTCATTAAGCTTTCAAATAAATGTCTGTTCTCTTTTTTGAAACTGCTTAAATAATTAATAAAATGTTAGGTTAATATATACTTTTAAACATTTCAAATCTTTAATTAAAAAGATCAAAAATAATATTTTTTCAAAAATTACACATTAAATACGATTTTTAACATCATTCTCTATACATCGAATTTCTCTATATAACGAATTTTTTACTGGAACGATGGATTTCGTTATATAGAGACTCGACTGTATTTTTCTTAATTGTTTCAGATATACAAAACACCATTTTTCGATATCGAAAGAGTATTGAGAGCGTTCAAAAACAATTTTCATCACTTATTTTTGATTTATCGTTCAGTGCTGAGTTTTTTTATAAATATTACTTCTTTCCTTGTTCTTTTAATCCAACAAATTAATCACCCTCCCCTCCCATACACCTTTCAACATCCTTCTCAAAACAGAGTCAATTGGATTGTTACACATGTAAGAGAGGAATCAATGAAAGGCACGTAAGAGAGGCCATCAAATGGAGGAAAATGTTAACTACAATTTTTCATTCCTTGCTAAAATTTGAGCATTTATTTTTAGTTATTTATTTAGTTATTTATTTAGTTATTTATTTATTTTTGAAAGCGTAACAATTTTAAAATCAAAACAACAAAAAATTTCAGATTTCTTCCTCTGAAATTAATGTAAGTCTTCCTTATTTGATTTTCATTAAGTTTTCAAGTAAATGTCTGTTCTCTTTTTTGAAACTACTTAAATAATTAAGAAATAAAATGTTAGATTGATATATACTTTTAAACATTTCAAATTCTTAATTAAAAAGATTAAAAATGATATTTATTCAAAATTTACACATTAAATACGATTTTTAACATCATTCTCTATACATCGAATTTCTCTATATAACGAATTTTTTACTGGAACAATGGATTTCGTTATATAGAGACTCGACTGTATATGTTTTCAGAAAAGGATGGATTTTCAAATAATTATAATTATAAATGAAAAGCATGTATGATTGCATTGTTTTCTAGTAATGATACTGATAAACTATTATTAAACTAATTATCTGATAGATATGTTGTATTGTTAATACTTAATTTATTAGTAAAAGTGATAGCACTCGAAATAATGTAATTTTGGGATGCTATATTTTAAAAAGGATTACTTTCGCACTAACGATGATAAATAGTTTGAAATATTTCATTTGGCGACAACTCTTTAGGTTGGCAATAATGGAGTGATACAATATAAACGTACCGAACTTTAAAATTGCAGCATTTATAATGTCATTTATAGCAGCGGCGAGGAAAATACACAATAAAGCTACTGATATATAGCTTGAAGCGGCACTGATGCCATATATGCACTAGATTTTCGCGAAATTTCTTCTGACACCAGTGTCATATGTACATCAGGGTACTTAATTGGTGTCAAAGTTTCATTATTTTGCTTGATTTGATAACCCGGATGTTGTGGTTTAGTTATTAATAAATTGTTTATTAACTTTTATTTTCTTTTTTTAAAATACGTAAATTGTTTTGTTCTACAGTTATTAATTGAAATTTTTATTATTTATTATTATTATTCTTTTTTAAAATATATGTAACTGGTATTAGAAAACACGTTTTTTGCGAAATTAGCGCCCAAAAATCTTGTGCCAACGTTATGCGTATATAATATGTGTGTCCTTCAACACTTTTATTAAAATAATTTAAAAATTAAGACGAAGAAAATTCTGTAATCGGAATGCAAGTCTAATTAATTCAGTTATGCGAGATTGCTTTGGTACAAAATTAACTGCAGTTTTTTAAACTATAATCGTAAATCACAGTATTCGTGTATTGAAACCTCTTTAAATTTACCTCGTTCTGACGCAATTACGGTATTTATTGAGGAGAGATATTTAAAAAGAGCATGCTGTTTCATAATTTTTTCATGATCAATATTATTATGACGTTACTTCTGTCTACTTCTACTTTAAACATAAAATGCAAATTGGTATTTCGCTCCGGTTGTTGATAACCCGAGTACTGCTCAAAGCATTTTCACAGAATATTTTTTTGAAAGCATTTAGCATGTTTCATGTTGTTTTATATTCCTTACTTATCGAATTATGGGAGAAAGTTCAATAATCAGTAAAACTCATTTGTGGAATATTATTCAATTTTAAAAAATGTACTACCCGTATTTTGAAGAAACTGGCATTGTAAGTAAGATAACTTTTTAGGGGTGTTTTTAATATATTGATAGTTGCTCTAAAATGCTGAATTATAGAGATAGTCAGTTATTTTGAAGTAAATACCTACAGGGTGATTCAAAATAATGTGAACAAATTGATATGACAAATCCGGCATACGACAAGGATAAAAAATCACATAGGAACATAGGGCCGCAAACTACTTATTGAGTCACAAATACAGGGTGTTTCATCCTAACTCAATTTGGGTTCACGGTAATAAATTTCTGAAAACTGAAGTACATTATAATAAAACATTTAACAGACATTCTCACCTTTGTTGTAAATGTGATAACACCAAACAAAAGTGGTAGAAGTTTGCATTATGCGCACCAGCAATATGCACTTGGCACCTCACATTTTGGACTGTGATAATCCGTTTATATGGTATCATCGATTGCTTGAGTAATATGTTTTTTTTAGATCTTTTCGTAACGTTATCACATTTCATACAAAATAAGATACATAACTTTGCATTTTCATTACAATATTTTTATTTTTTTCGAAATTTTTACTCTCAAACCAGGTGTAGGTAGAATGAGACACCCGTATTAGTGACGCAATAAGTAGTTTGCGACTCTATGTTCCTATTTAATTTTTTATCCTTGTTGTATGCTTGATTTGTCATATAAGTTTGTCCATGTTTTTTTGAATCACCCTGTATAATCACGGAAACCCGATTATGAAATATTAGTCTTTATAAAAACTATTAATAGACGGATTTTGATGAGACTTACATTGTTAGACAAACGTTCAATGACAATTTTTGTAAATTGCATAGGGCTATGTCATTGTTTACCAAAACCTACTATAAATAATCAAAGATTCATCTGGATAGGCAGACCAGCGTAGCGGGCGATGACTGCTAGTATATAAATAAAAAGGCAATGTCAAGTGTTAGTAATCTAATAGTATCTGTTCATCCTAATCTAACAGGAATAATCAATAATAATTCTCAAACTTTATGCGTCATGTATATCCGGCGCTTATTGAGAAGGAGTTTAACAAATCATTGTAATAATCACTCGTAAGATCAACCGATATATACATAATTAAAATATTTTGAACTTTTTTATTTATTTATTATATTTATTCAGATGATATCTCAGAAAATTGCTAATATATGGAAATTAAATTAATTTTAATTTATTATATTGAATTGTAACACTTTCTTTAGCGAAACCGTCAATTGTTACAGTTAGCTTCCTGCGTTTCCTTTTATAAGTGACGCTCAAATACTTTTTTAAAGCGGTTGAAAATCGTCAAAGTTAACTTGTCAAAGTAATCAGCACTAATTTTCTGTCTAATAATTTGCATTGTCAACATCAAAAGCGACTATGATTGAATTTTACTCACAAAATGTATCTGTTATCAGAAAAGGATGGTTTCTGACAATTATATAATTATAAATGAAAACAACGCATGATTGTATAGTTGTGTAGTAATGCTACTGATGAAATAATCATATTATCAATCAAATAAAAGATTTGGACATACGCTGCAAAATTGTTTATTGATTAAAAGTAAACTTTAATCCCCATCATTCCGTGAGCAGATTTATCACATACATAATAAAGAATTTGTACAAAAAAATTTAAATTTCTATTAAAAAAACAACTTTATTATAATTAAAACATGAAAGCGGAGAAAATATGAACATGAAGAAAAAGCTTTTAAAATTTTCATTTGTATGAGTAATTGTCCTAGGTGCGTTAACAAAATTTACAATATCTCGTGATTTAGCTGCCATATGAAATTTTTAAAAACAGGTATCGAAACATTCACAATTAAATTGGCTTTTATTTAATATTTAATGAAATTAAAATCGGTTTTTTGGTGGTTTTTGAAGCAAACTGCACTCTTAACACGTTTTCCAAAATAACGGAGAAACTGTCGTTCAGTGTTGCCGGTGGGCAGTGTTGCCAGATGGGCTACTTTTTTTTAAATTCATATTCTTGACTGGCACCACTTTTTTGAAATAGTAAAATGCGTAGTATTTAATGACATATTAATAAAGGCGAAAACAAACGGGATTTTGCCGTTTCAAAAAAATGGTGCGAATCAGGCAATCTGAATTTTAAAAAAGGAGCCCACTGGCAACACTGCCGGTGGGCTACTTTTTTTAATTCAGATTTCTTAATTGACACCACTTTTTGAAACGGTAAATTACCTTTTGTTTTCGCCTGAATTATCATGTGATTGGATAAAGCACATTTTATCATTTATAAAAAGTGGTGCCAATCAGGAATCCGAAATTAAAAAAAGTAGCCCATCTGGCAACACTGCTGTCGTTTGCTTTTACTCCGTACATTATTTATACAGAAACAATCCTTTTCAATTAAAAATTTTTCGTAGGAATCATCAAGGATTCTCAAACTTTATGTGTTACGTACATCCGACACTTTTTGAGAAGGAGTAAAACCACTTCCCTAATTTGCCCATATATTATAAGGACAACATGCTTTTGCCAATCATGATTTGCCCGTACCACGTATGGGCATCCATAATCATGATTTGTTATTCTCACTAGTAAATTTTATTTAAAATTTTGCATTATTTAACCCAGGCATTTTTAACATTTTCCAACAAAGTTGAAAAGTGTTTATGTATTCGGTTTGTCTGTCCGAATGGCCGTATGGCCGTCTGACCGCGCTCTAACTCCCGTAAATATACTCGGATTGCTCTGGAATTTTTATATGTTATTGATGTTTACCCTAGCACGAACCCTATTGAAATGAAGTTTCTACTATGATTAGTGTATTTACAGGGATAGTCAAAAGTTTTCCGATATATTATGGCCAATGGGAAAAAATCGTTTCAAATGAATTTTAAAGGTGTTACACCCTGTTAAACTTATTCAAATTTACATGGATTCGCAAAGTGCACTAAAATACGCATTCTGTAAAATATGCTGCCAAAATAAGAATTATTATTCATTTACAGAGCCACTCAAAATAATTCCATTACACAATAATAAAGGAGGGAATAGTTTGCGAATATTTGAATAATGCTAAACGGTTTCAAGTATCATAAAATTGATATACGCCGTTGAGACTTAATATTTAACGCATAATATGAAGTGCATAGCTTTTACAGGGACACACAAAATATTTCAAACCGTATATTTTTATCTGAAATATTGTGTATTATCGATGATAGCTGATGGAAGGTTGAAATGTTTTTTCAATTATGATATGAGCTTTTAAGTTTTACAAAATGTCTGCAAATTATATGGTGTATATAAATGTTATAGTTGATATACAAGGTTACACAAAAGAGCTCATAAAGGTTACTGAATACGACAGTAATTAACTTAAAGTTGGTAGTTATGCATTTTTACATTGAACTGCTTTTAGTTTACTAAGAAATGTTTGTAGAATATAGATAAAATTATATACAGGGTCACGCGAATAATTAGCAACATGATCATCTATATGTGATAATTTCTGGAAATATGATTTAAGTAGCTTTAAGAATGTGTTTGTTTGAAATAAATTTTAACTAAATACTGGCGTGTAGTAAAGATACTGGATAAATTACAGGGCTGAACAAAAGTTTTGAAGTATTTTCCTATTAGAATAAAGTTCTGCAAGAGAAATTTCAGCCAGTTAAGCATTTTCTCTTAAATTTCCCTATCATATTGTATGTATATATCAACTAACGGATCAAATACAGGACTGTTCAAAAGTATTTCAATACATATTTGGCTACGGACAGTAGCATCTTATTTCCCTAAATAACAAAATTTTGTTAAAGATTTCAGGAAGCGTTGGAAAGTGTTTCATAATCTATGCTTAACGCATGATTTTTTTCTTACTTGTTCTAGTTCAATTGGGCATTAACTTCTGTTTCGAAAAACCGGTGATAAAAGATTAAAAGTTCTGTAAAAGAAACGAAAAAATAGGTATTTGAAAGTTTTTTCAAAAATATTGATCGGTTAAGGATGTATTCGAAAAAATATTTTTTTACCATCAACAGCTCGAAATTTTCCGATACACTTTTAGACTCATTTTTAAAGGTAAATACATGAATCTTGCTCAGATTATTTTTGAAGAGGCGCATAAGATGCTGAGTGATTTCTTTTTTTCGCTCAATTCATTAGAATTTGATCTATAAGCAATTATTTTCTCAGTATGAGCCTTTTTTTTCGTTCCCATACCTCCGGCTTCGGAAAATTCGGTTTAAAACGCCGTTTTTGACAGACTTTTATGCAATATTTTCTGCCTTTACCAAAAATCCGACAAACACTGCACCGTGAGTAGTTTCTAAATAAGAGAATTTGTCAGTTTGGTTTGTTTGATAACAAAAGTAAATTTAAAAATAAATCAGAAAATAAGCAGTTTGGATTAGAATACACCCTTAAATGGTTAATAAATCATTGCAGTAATCACTCGGCAGATCATCCGATACATAGATGAACAAAAGGTTTTTGTTTATTTTATGTATTCATTGAATGTCTCACGAAGCTGTCAAAATATTGAAAACTAAATTTATTTTAACTCGGTAAATTGAATCGTAACATTTTGTCTAACAAAAGCATCATTTGTTAGAATTAGTTTCCTGCATTACCTTTTATAAGAGCTGTTGGAATGGTTTTTCAAAGCTGTAGAAAATCGTCAAAGTTAACTTGTCAAAGTAATCATCGCAAAATTTTTCTCTGATAATTTACATTATCTACATCAAAAGGGACTAGAATTCAATTTAACGCACAAAATGCATCTGTTTTAAGAAATGGATGACTTTCGACATTAATATAACAAGGTGGAACCCGTCGAATTTCGACGAAAGAAAATGTTTAAGAAGGAACTGTTTCAGTGATTTATAATAAACCTACAAAATTAACTACCGCAAAAAATGCATTTTACAATGTTCAGTCTAACTCTCAAACAAATATTATTTAAAGCTAAAATTAAGAAAAAAATACTATTTCTATAAAAACCAGTTGTCCAAATTATAAAATTAAACTTTAATCGCATATATAATCAGCAAAATCTAATAAAGATCAGTTATTATGATTAAGTTATCATTTGAGGCTCTTATATTTGGTATAAATGCAAATGAAAAAAAAAAAAAAGATTATTCCAAATTGACACGATTTTAGAATTTCACGTGAAATCTAAACCCGTAATAGTTTTCATCTTCTCAAAATTTACGCGTGCACATTTCAATTTTTATCAATTTTAAGACAAAATGGCATAATTCTGTTGCCACATTTTCAAAATTCGTACTAAAAAGTGTAAAAAAATTAATATGTCAAGAATAAATTGAGATACAGCTTTCAAACAAATTGCATTTTAAAGAACATATTTTTTTCTATACGATGGTGTAAAAATTTAAAATGTGCGATGTTTAAAAGTATAAAATTTGCAGTACCAAAAATTACAAAACCGAATTGCATGTGAAAGTGTTGCCATTCGCAAAATGACGTATGCATTACGCACAGATACGTTTGGCCTTTATAATATAGATTATAAATGAAAGGCATGTAGGATTGTATAGTCGTGTAGTAATATTACTGATGAATTCTTATGAGACTAATTATCTGATAGATTTGTCGTAGTGGTGTTACATAATTTAATTAGTTTTTAAGAGGGATTTATTGCAATGTTATAAATACAGGGTGACTATAAATTCATGATACAAACATTAAGAGTTGGTGCAGGAACACTGTAATATTCATTTTTTGTATAGAAATGTATGGCCGCAAATGATGTGTTGACGTAGAAAATTCAGGGTGTCAATTTGTCCTTTTTTATTTCAGAATTTCTCATTCATATGAGAAAATTCCTGAACTATTAGTTGCTATATTTAAGACCGACATTTCATGATTACAAAAAGAAAAATTCTTCATAGAAAATTTCTGGTATAAAATCGAAATTTTTGAATTAAAAAAAAAACTCCATTTCTGTTTTTGTTTATGTACAGTGTATAATTAAAAGGGTGGCGGGGGGGATATTCCCCCCCGGAACTCTATAATGTCCCCCCCGGTGCTACAAAAGTCCCTTCCCGGAGAAAAGTGGCTGAATTCAACGCTGTTTTATAAATGTCAGGTATTTGACAGATGTAACAGTTTTCTTTTCTTTAAATTCAAAATTTTTGATTTCACACCAGACATATGTAAAGAACATTTATTATTTAAGTAATCATGAAATGTCTGTCATAAACAAATAAACAAACAACAAAAAGTACACGACTTTTCTAATATGAATGAGAAATTTCGAAGCAAAAAAAGGACAAATTTGTCCCGTGCTGTTTGAACCTCAACGCATCTGTTGGACCCATACATTCTTATACAATAAATGAATGTTGCAGTGTTCTGTGTTAACCCTTAAAATTTGTCCAACGAATTTAGATCTACACTATATACGAATATATATACAGTCGAGTCTCCCTATAACGAAACTCCATACATCGAATTTCTCTATATAACGAATTTTTTGTAGGAACGGTCCCCCTTTTGCATGATTACATTAAAAACAGTCTCTATATAGCGAAATATCTATCTCCATATAACGAATTTTTTCATAAATTAGTCTTTATTTATTCAGTTTTAAAAAAGCTTCGAAATCATATAGAATCAATTTTACATCACTTATTTTTGATTTATCGTTCAATGCTAAGTTTTACTTATATTACATATCTCCTTGTTCTTTAAATCCAACGAATTCATCCCACCTCCCACACACCTTTCCACATCCTTCTCAAAACAGAGTCAATTAGATTGTTACACATATGAGAAAGGAATCAATGAGAGGCACATAAGAGAGATTTATTATTCGATATTTGATTCCTTATTTGATTTTCATTAAGCTTTCAAATAAATGTCTGTTCTCTTTTTTTGAAACTGCTTAAATAATTAAGAAATAGAATGTTAGGTTAATATTTACTTTTAAACATTACAAATTCTTAATTAAAAACATCAAAAATAATATTTGTTCAAAATTTACACATTAAATACGATTTTTAACATCCTTTTCTATACATCGAATTTCTCTATATAACGAATTTTTTACTGGAACGATGGATTTCGTTATGTAGAGACTCGACTGTATATAAATATTCTATTTTACAGTTTGAAAAAATGAATAACAATCTGAATACATATTTTTCAGTATTTTCCTTGTATTTATCTAACAGAACTCGCACAAAGCTGGAAAAATACTGGAACTCTTAGTTGTTCAATATAGATTTGTAACACTTTTCCCAACGATACAGCAATTTTTTACGGCTAGATGCTTCCATTTCCTTTTATAAATGGTGATTTTTGGATATGTCTTTGAAGCTGCTCAAAATTTTCAAACTTAATCTAACAAAGCAAGCACTAATTTTCCCTTCAAATGATAATTTACATCCTCTTTATCAAAGGAGAATAAGATTGAATTTAACTTTCAAAATGTAATTATCTTCAGAAAATGATAATTTTCTACATAAATATACTTATGAATAAAAGATACGTACAAATGTTATATTGCCAGTTTATATTCAGTCACAATCATAATTGCAGCTTACTTAAATTAACTCAATACAGTATTTAAAAAATTAATTTCAATGAAAATCTTCAGTGTTATCTCAATATTTATTACGATCCTTCGGAAATTATTTAATTTCAAGCGTAAAACAAGATATTTAAAAAAATCAGTGATAAGACATATTAGATTCTTTGAATTTAAACAACGGAATAAGTTTTTTAATGTACAAAATTCGATTTGAATTGCTGCATGTCATTGAAGATATCATCCTTTGATCTTAAACTAAATCATAAAGAAAACCAGTTTTAAAATTTTCATTCATCTGTATTGTGGTTTGATAAAAAAATATTTTATAGTAGTAAGTTACATAAGCGACTCAAGTTAAAAATGCCTTTTAACGTGAGATTGAAATATTTGAAAGTTCAGTCAATTAAAGAATAGCATCTGTAAATGATTAATGCTTTCTTTTACTAGCTTCTCTAAATGTAGTTTTATTTTTTTAATTAAATACTAAAGTCTTCATTTAACAATCCCTCCACTTTGTTTCTATATATTTAAAATTGGTAATTGTAAATGTAAGTTTAAAAAAAAATAATTTTTTTTTTGTTTATTCTCAGTGGTTTGAACAATTATACAACCTATGGAAAATTACTATAAACGGAAAGATTTATAAAACAATTACAACAACAGAAAAGTAAATATACTAACTGAAATTTTTAAAGACCCTATTTTGAAGTTTAAATAAAATAACGAAAAACAAATCACACACAGAATAAAAAACCGCAAATTAAATGTAAAAATAAATCATTGTGCATTTGTAGAGATATGTATCTCTATAATTCATCTTTTCAATAACCATGAGATCACTTTAAAGAGATGAAATGCAACAAGTGGAGTTTAGATAAAATAATTTAAAAAAAAATTATATACTTATTTTTATATTTCAAAATATGTTTTGAAAATTTTGCTTTTTGTTTGTTTCATTGTAGAGTTTAAAACTAAATGGGATATCGCGTTTCACTAGATAGTTTTTTAATCTGATTTGAGGAAGAAACGTAGTTTTTTTACTAAATTCAAAAACAAAACTTTATAGAAAAATATATTATTCGTTGGAAATTAAAAAAAAATCTTTTTTTTTTCTTTTTCTTTTTCTTTCTTTTTTTTTTCTTTTTCTTTTTCTTTCTTTTTTTTTTACATGCATAGATTTATTTTGATATTCTATTGACATCACTATATTTAAAAAAAATACTTTTTAGGAAATTTCGCTAGCGCATTTTATCAAAACACAGATAAACATTTTTCTCTAAAAAAGGTTGTCTTAACCAAATAAATTCATGTAAAAAGATGAAAGATTCTAGGAGAAGTACTTCGACGGCAAATGATTAAATATATGTTAACAATGCATTTCTTTTCTAAACCTTTCTTAATCGAAATCAAAAATTTAACAAAGATCAAATCAAAATCCATGTTGCCAATGAGCAGCATTTGTTAATTGATAAACACTGTCAGCTTGCTGGCCGCAGAGTCATTACTATATATATATATATGTAGTTTTTATTATAAAAAGTTTTACGAAAAATTTGCAACTAGAAAACTTTTTGCAGTTACAGATATAATCATAATACATTTACTTACATTGTTCTTGTAAAAATTGAAAGCTTTCGATAATAACACTATGCTTTGTGAATAATTCCAAAACTTTTCATGATACTTGCAATAGCTATATCTCATTTGCTTAACATCCTGCATTATATATGTAATAACAACCAATTTCAATTAAAAATCATTCTTTGGAATAATCAAAGATTCCCAAAAGTTATGCGTAAGGTATATCGGATGCTCGTTGAGAAGGAATTTAATAAATCTTCTCAATAATCACTCTTTAGAATCACCTGATACGTAGGTAAGCAAAAGTTGAATGTATTTATTTATTTATTTTACCTATACAGTTGATAACTCACAAAGCTGTCAAAATATGGAAATTAAATTTATTTTAATTTATTATATTGAATTGTGACACTTTCTCTAACAAAAGCGGCAGTTGTCAGAGTTAGTTTGCAACATTTCCTTTTGTAATTGTGGTTCAAATACATGTTCAAAGCTGTTGAAAATCGTCAGAATTAACTTGTCAAAGTAATCATCCCTAATTTTCTGTCTGATAATTTACATTGACAACATCAAAGGCGACTAAAATTGAGTTTAACTCACAAAATGTGTATGTTTCCAGAAAAGGATGGTTTTCGACATTTATAAACTTATAATTTATATGTACGTATGATTGTGTAGTTGTGTAGGAACATTACTGATGAACTATTATTAAAGTAATTATCTGATAGATATGTTGCACTGATATTGCCCAATTTAATAAATTTTTAAAAGAGATATATTACAATATTATATATATATATATTATGTATATGTATATATATATACAGGGTGTTTCTAAATTCATGGTACAAATTTTAAGGGGGGATAGTACACATGAAGACAAAGAATATTAAATAGTAAATTAAGGGTACCCAACGTCTTCCGAAGGAGATAGGCGCCATTAATGTTTAGGGTCCAAAAATTCAAATGGTTATAAAAAACAGAAAAATTGGTCGATTCGTTTGCGGTTTTCACTAAAACTATTCTTTATGTCAGTATTCTCTTGAAAATAAATTATAAAGATAAATTTCAAAAAATACCGATAGAGGGCGCTTTAGACTTTGAAGTAACGAACAACTGTCTTTTACCATTATTTTTTGCATCTCATTAATTTTTTTTAGAAACTTAGACATAAACTTAAATTTTGAGCTCAAAATCTAAATCTTTGGGAGTAATTAAGTAGCGGAAACTGAACTGTGGAGGAAGGTTCAAATTTCAAATGATTATAAAAAACAGAAAAACTGGTCAATTGATTTGCGATTTTCACTAAAATTATTATTTATGTCTGTATTAACTTGAAAATAAATTATAAAGATGAAGTTTAAAAAAATGCCAATAGAGGGCGCTTTAGTCTTTGGAGTAACGTACAACTATTTTTTACCGTTATTTTTTGCATCTCATATTTTTTTTTTAGAAACTTAGACATAAACTTAAATTTTGAGATGAAAATCTTAATCGTTGGGAGTGGTTAAGTAGCACAAACTGAACTGTGTTCAATGGGGGTGGGAAGGTTCACATTTCAAATGATTATAAAAAACGGAAAAATTGGTCGATTCGTTTGCGGTTTTCGCTAAAACTATTCCTTATGTCAATATTTACTTGAAAATATTTTAAAGATATCTTTCAAAAACAGCCGTCGGAGGGCGCCTTAACTTTAGAGTAACCAACAATCATAATTAATTATTATTTTTTGTATCTAATTAAATGCTTGTAAATGTTCAAACTTATATTTTGAGCTAAAAATCTGCATCGTTGTGAGTAAATAAGTAGCGGAAAATTGAACTGTGTTCGAGGGTTGGGGAGAGTAACATTTCAACTACTGAACACAGTTAGTTTCTGCTTCTTAACCCTCCTATCGATTTAGAATTTGAGCTCAAAATTTAAGTCTAAGCTTTTACAAGCATTTAATTAGATGCAAAAAATAACGGTTAAAAATAGTTGTTGGTTACACTAAAGTTTAAGGCGCCCTCTAACGGAGTTTTTTGAAATTTATCTTTAAAATTTATTTTAAAGGAAAATTGACATAAAGAATAGTTTTAGCTAAAATCGCAAACGAATCGACCAATTTTTCAGTTTTTTTTTTTAAACATTTTAAATTTGAACGTCCCCACCCTTATTGAACACAGCTTAGTTTGCGCTACTTTACCACTCCCAACGATTTAGATTTTCAGCTCAAAATTTAAATATATGTCTAAGCTTCTAAAAAAATTTTACGAGATGCAAAAAATAACGGTAAAAAATAGTTATACGTTACTCCAAAGTCTAAAGCGCCCTCTATCGAATTTTTTTCAATTTCATCTTTATAATTTATTTTCAAGTTAATACAGACATAAAGAATAATGTTAGGGAAAATCGCAAATCAATTGACCAATTTTTCCGTTTCTTATAATCATTTCAAATTGGAACCTCCCCTACAGTTCAGTTTGCGCTACTTAACTACTCCCAACGATTTTGATTTTGAGCTCAAAATTTAAGTTTATATCTAAGCTTCTAAAAAAAATTAATGAGATACAAAAAATAATGGTAAAAAATAGTTGTTCGTTACTTCAAAGTCTAAAGCGCCCTCTATCGGCATTTTTGAAATTTTTCTTTATAATTTATTTTCAAGACAATACTTACATAAAGAATAGTTTTAGTGAAAACCGCAAACGAATCGACCAATTTTTCTGTTTTTTATAATCATTTCAATTTTTGGACCCTAAACTTTAATGGCGCCTATCTCCTTCGGAAAACGTTTGGGACCCTTGATGTCTTATTTAATATTGTTTGTCTTGATATGTACTATCACCCCTTAAAGTTTGTACCATGAATTTAGAAACACCCTGTGTCCCTAAACTCGTGAGGCATACGCTAGGGGGGATAGAACACATCAAGACGAGTAATAGTAAATAAGAAACCAAGGGTCCCAAACGTTTTCCAAAGGTGGTAACCGCCATTAAAGTTTAGGGTCCAAAATTTCAAATATACATAAAAAACGAAAAAAATAGCCGATTGATTTGCGGTTTTCATTAAAACTATTATTTATGTCGGTAATTTCTTTAAAATAAATTATAAAGATAACTTTCAAAAAATGACGACAGAGGGCGCTTTAGACTTTAGAGTAACGAACAACTACTTTTTGCAGTTTTTTTTTCTTTGCATCTCATTAAATGGTTTTGTAAGCTTAGACCTAAGCTTAAATTTTGAGCTCAAAATCTGAATAGTTGAGAGTGGTTAAGTAGTACAAACTGAACTGTGTTCAGAGGGTTCAAATTTCAAATGATTATAAAAAAGGAACAAGTTGGAAATTGCACGTGAACGTAGCAAATGAGGTGCGTTCGTACGATAACGAAGTTTTAAAAATATTCAGATCTTGCTGATATAATAGAGCGTACTCCGGATACAGTATAGTAGTCGAAATCGTTACGTTTCTGTAAATACGCAGGAAGTAATTTTTATTACACCTTAGCAACGTATAACTTATTCATAAAATGTGAAATAGTTGAATATAATTATATTCAAAAATAATTAATTATAATTAAAACACGTACCAAACCATGTTTCCCCGTATAGCATTATATAGTGGAATACTTTTGTGTGGCCCTGTAATTTAATAATAAAAATTCTTTGCATCACAGATTGTACAGAATGCATATTTTAGTATATATTTCATAGATTCATGCCAATTCTATTGTGTTCGAATGAGTGTAACATCATTAAAATGCATTTGAAACTTTTTCCCCATTGACCGTAATGTAACGGAATCCTTTTGATTGTCTCTGTAATTGATCTATGCATCCGATTTTCATAACATTTGAAATGACTCCACAAAATTACGCAATAATTATATGTTTTAAATTTCAAACGATTAAAATGCATTTAAAACTTTTTTCCCTATTGACCGTAACGTAACGGAATCCTTTTGAATGTCTCTGTAATTGACCTATCCATCCGATTTTCATAAAATTTGAAATGACTCGACAAAATTATGTTATAATTATGTATTTTAAATTTCAAACGATTCGGTTGGGTAGTTTTTGCGTTGTTATATGCGGACAGACGGACAGACAGACGGACAGACAGACGGACAGACGGACAGACAGCGGACAGACGGACAGACAGACGGACAGACGGACAGACAGCGGACAGACGGACAGACGGACGGACTTATCGACAACAATAGGTGCTACGTATTTACATTATTACGAACGTACCTAAAAATTGGTCGATTGATTTGCGGTTTTCACTAATACTATTCTTTATGTCGGTATCTTATTGAAAATAAATTATAAAGATAAATTTCAAAAATGCCGACAGAGGGCGCTTTAGACTTTGGAGCAACAAACAACTATTTTTTGCCGTTATTTTTTGCATCTGATTAAATGTTTTCGTGAGCTTGGACTTAAATTTTGATCTCAAAATCTGAATAGTTGGGAGTGGTTAAGATGCACAAACTGAACTGTGTTCACTGGATTCAAATTTCAAATGATTACAAAAAACGGAAAAAATGGTCGATTCGTTTGCGGTTTTCGCTAAAACTATTCTTTGAATTAGTTTTTCTTGAAAATAAATTTTAAAGATAAATTTCACAAAATGCCGAAAGAGGACATCTTAGACTTGGGAATAGCGTACAACTATGTTTAACCGTTATTTTTTTATCTTATTGAATGCTTTTAAATGCTTAGACTTAAATTTTGAGCTCAAATTCTGAATCGTTGGGAGTGTTTAACTAGCTCAAAATTGAACTGTGTTCGAGGGGGGGGGGGGGAGGAGGGTTAAATTTCAGTTCCTGAACACATTTCAGTTTGCGATTTTTAACCACTCCCAACGATTCAGAATTTGAGTTCAAAATTAAATTTTAAATCTAAGGTTTCAAAAACATTTAATAAGCTTTTGCAAGCATTTAATTTGATACAAAAAATAACGGTTAAAATTAGTTTTAGGTTACTCTGAAGTTTAAGGCGCCCTCTAATGGAATTTTTTGAAATTTATCTTCAAGAAGATACTGACACAAAGAATAGTTTTATTTTAAACCACAAACGAATCGACCAATTTTTCCGTTTTTTTAATCATTTGAAATTTTAACCCTCTGAACGAAGTTCAGTTTGTGCTACATAATCACTCCCAACCATTCAATTTTTAAGCTCAAAATTTAAGTTTATATCTAAGTTTACGAAAACATTTAATCTGATGCAAAAAATAACGTTGTTTTTTAGTCCAAAGTCTAAAGTGCTCTCTGTCGCCATTTTGTAATTTATCTTTATAATTTATTTTTAATAAAATACCGACAAAAAAAATAGTTTTAGTGAAAACCGCAAATCAATCGACCAATTTTTCAGTTTTTTATAATCATTTGAAATTTTAACCCGCTGAACGAAGTTCAGTTTGTGCTACTTAACTATTCCCAACTATTGAGATTTTGAACTCAAAATTTAAGTTTAAGTCTAATCTTACGAAACCATTTAATGAGACGCAAAAAATTACGGCAAAAAGTAGTTGTTCATTAATCCAAAGTCACAAGCGCCCTCTATCGGCATTTTTCGAAACTTATCTTTATAATTTATTTTAAAGAGAGTACGACATAAGTAATAGTTTTAGTGAAAACCGCAAATCAAGCGGCCATTTTTTCCGTTTTTTATCTATATTTGAAATTTTGGACCTTAAACTTTAATGGCGGCTACCTCCTTTGGAAAACGTTTGGGACCCTTGGTTTCCTATCAATATTACTCGTCTTGATGTCTTCTATCACCCCCTAGCGTATGTACCATGAGTTTAGGGACACCCTGTATATATACAGGGTGATTCTAAAAATTTTTTACAATAAAAGTGGGGTGATAGTACACATTAAGACAAACATATTAAACAGGAGACCAAGGGTCCAAAACGTTTTCCAAAGGAGATAGCCGTCATTAAAGTTTAGGGACCAAAATTTTAAATAAACATAAAAAACGGAAAAATCGTTCGATTGATTTGCGGTTTTCATTAAAATTATTCTTTATGTCGGCATTTTCTTGAAATTAAATTACAAAGATAAATTTCAAAAAATGCCGATAGAGGGCGCTTTAGATTTTGAAGTAACGAACAACTATTTTTTGCCGGTATTTTTTGCATCTCATTAAATGTTTTCGTAAGCTTAGACTCAAACTTACATTTTGAGCTCAAAATCTGAATAGTTGGGAGTGGATAAGTAGCACAAACTGAGCTGTGTTCTGAGGGTTTAAATTCCAAATGATTATAAAAATCGGAAAAATTGGTCGATTGATTTGCGGATTTCACAAAACTATTCTTTATGTAGGTATTTTCTTAAAAATAAATTATAAAGATAAATTTCAAAAAATGTCTATAGAGGGCGCTTTAGATTTTGAAGTAACGAACAACTCTTTTTTGGCGTTATTTTTTGCACCTTATTAATTGCTTTCATAAGCTTAGACTTAAACTTAAATTTTGAGCTCAAAATCTGAATAGTTGGGAATGGTTATGTAGACAAACCAAACTGTGTTTAGAGGATTCAAATTTCAAATCTATATTATAAAGGCCAAACGTATCTGTGCGTAAGGCATACGTCATTTTTTGAATGGCAACACTTTCTGATGAAATTTCACTTTTGCAATTTTCATTACTGCAAATTTTTTAACTCCTAGACATCACACTTTTTCAATCTTTACACCGTTGTGTAGGGAAAAATATCTACTTTTAAATGCAATTTGTTTGAAAACTGTATCTTAATTTGTTTTTGAGATATTAATTTTTTTGTAGTTTTTAATTTAATTTTTCTGGAGGTGGCAACTTAAGTACTCCATTTCTGTGCAAAGTAAAGGAAAAATAACCATAAAATAAAAAGAAGAAATAGAAGAGAACTTATGGTGGCTGGGAGTGGTGCGAAAAAATTAACTCTCAAATCTGCTACATTAAGCCCAAACACAACCGCGTGTTTTCGCTAAAAAGAAGGAAACTTTCAATGGCAAGTCTGTGGAGACTTTTAGTACTATAGTTTTTAGTTTATAATAAAATAAAATTCTACTTTATAATGCTTAAATTTAAGCATATCATTTCTATTTTGAGAAAAAACGCACGGCTGATATCAAAGGATTTAGTACCTGTTCAATGTGATTCTTTTTTTTTTTTCCCTCCGGGTTGAATTTTTTTCGCCGAGATAGCAAGCAAACAAAGATTATCTTGGAAATAATTCCAGGTTTAAAGTAATGTCCGGTTCCCCAAATTTTTGTCCAATTGTTTAAGACATTCAGTTGTAATTATATTAAAATAACGTTATTCGCTTAATGTAATTTTTTATAAATTTCAGATAAACTCGCTAGAACAAGCGATTTTTTTTTAGATTTTTTTTTGTTACCTGTCATTTTACCAGAAGGAAAATTCAAAACAAAATTATTTTTTCTTTCTTCTTGGAATAATTATATTTTTGTTATTTATTTTGGTACTACTAGGTTATACAGTCGACCAAAAATTTATCGCAAAATTATAAGATTAAATACCAATAATGTATGATTGTGAATGTCAAATTCAATTACATTAAATACGATTTGCGTGTTTAAAATGTCATTAAGTGATTTTTATTTCGACTTTTTATTAAGTATTTTTATTAATATTCTACTAATTATTTGTTTTTTCGTTATTTGAAATAAAAATTGTGTTAATATGCATAATTTGGCTATTAGTTTGGCGATTTGTATAATTTGGCGAAATGGGTCGACGGGATAACAGAGTAGTATCGTTTTTTCTTTTAATTTGTGTTGTGTATTTTTATTTATAAAACGAATTTTAAATTTGTCATCGAGTTAATTTTGAAGCAATTTTTTTTTTGAAAAAAATATACGTGCAGTCATTTCTTTACTTTTAACATTTTAGCATGCGCGTAAGATTTTTCGGTACTACTTGGTTATCCCGTCGACCAAAAAGCTATCACCAAATTATAAGATTAAATGCCCAAAATGGATGATTTGTGAATGTCATATTCATTGATATTAAAAACGATATACATGTTTAAAATGTCGTCAAGAGATGATTAATACCACTTTTTATTTGTAGTTTTATTCATGTTTTTCTGTTATTTAAAATAAAAATTATGTCAACATATATAACTTGGCTATTAGTTTGACGATTTTTTTAATTTGGCGAAAATGGTCGATGGGATAATCAAGTAGTACCGATTTTTCATATGCGCAAAATCTATATTGTAAAACAAATGTATCCGTGTATAGCACTGACGTTATTTTGCGAATGACATTTCCGGATAAATCACTATTTGCAATTTTTGTTACTGCAATTTTTTAATCTTCTAAACGCCGCACATTTTCAATTTTTATTTCATATGGGAAAAAAATTTACTTTCAAATGTAATTTGATTGAAAAGTGTATCTCATTTGACTCATTTAGTGCTAGCTTATATTTTTCAAGCATTTTTTTTTCTCTATCACGTATCTCCATTAAGAAATAATGATACACAATTTACTCATAAATCTGTGAATATTGTTTCTGGTAATTTCCCATTATAAAATTAAAATTGGTTGAGTAATAAAATAAAAGAATGGTTAAAAACGCAGATTAAATTATTAAAAATTACAAATTTAACATGTAATCAAACAACTTAAAATTTTTCACTGCCAAGTAAGAAAAAAAAATTGAAAATATTTTGAATTTGTTTGAAAACTGTATTTTAATTTACTGATTGGCTGTGGTTTAAAAAAAAATCAGGTGCGAGTTATTTTTAATATATCTCTATCAAGTGAAACTCGATTACGATGGATTACTCTATTGGTCCTTAGAAAAATATAAAGAGTTCAGGATTTGTTTCCGGCTAATATACTATAGCAAAATTAAAATTTCCTTTATAAATAATAAAATAAAATAAAATAAATAAATACAAATTTAACAGACATGTAATTGAATTACGTGCTCGAAGCACTGAAATGACCAGAAACAAAATTCCTGCCGTAACGAAATCTTTGGCTAATAACTTTCAGCATGCGTATAATACGGAAATATAACTTTTGAAAAAACCCATTGCTTTATTTGATTCCATAGTTAATATTTTTCATTTAACCCTTTAACCTAACCATGTTAGCCTAACCATGTTTTTCCGATATGTAATATTTTAATTCAAAGATTGATTTACTATAATATTGAGATTAATGTTAATGTTTTGAATTGTATAAGATAAAAAAAGATGTAACGTTATCAAATACAATACTTTTTACAGTTATTTTATGAATGAAACATGAATGAAAAAACTCGCAAGATGCTTAACTCTTTGAAGGAAAAAGCACTCAAATTCTTAAAATGCTGGAATGGTTGACACCAGAAATTAAAAACAAATTTGTTTTAAAATATTTAAAAGCGTTTCTTCACGTATTTGACAAAAATAACATTGCTATTTCAAATTACTGGCGTCAATGTGGCGTTTTGCTATTAAAATTAAGTGGGATATATTTTATCTCACCTCCCCCCTTCAAGGGGTTAAAGTGTTAAAAATGCTTTTTGGGAGTTAGCAATCTAAAACGCATATTATATACAGAAAATTCATTAAAGTTCTCAATTTAAAAAAATGCTTTTTATCTTTGCTATGTAACCCGGGAAGCCCGGGTTCGATCTACTAGTGATTATAAAAAACGGAAAAATTGTATGTAAATTTAAAGTTATTCCACGCATCACCTTAGTGTTCCTAAATTTAAATTCCACATTTATAAAAAAAAATTTAATTTATTTTTTTTCTTTTATTTAGTTTCTAATTATTATTACTTATATCAACAACTTCGTGATCTAAGTCTGCATCATCTCCCTTTCAGTGAACTTGCAGGTCTCAGACCTACATTTTCACCCGTCTTTTTGGGAGGGGAATTTTGTAAAAAATAAAAAAAATATTTTGTTCTCTCTGAGCTTTTAATTCTAAAATTGTGGAACATATTTTAATCTTAGTTTCGTAATGTATTAATCTTTTAACAGCTAAAATTCTTTTTCTTATTTTATTTCACTTATTAATAATTTATTGCTTGTTTCTCAAAAAAGGCGGGAAGTTATTTCGTAACCTTTTTTCCTTTTTAGAATATTCTCGGGATTTTAATTTTATTTTTTATTTAACATCACGTGATCTGTTTTAATGCGCGGATGTTAGCAGGCTAGTCTATTTGCGAGACAAGAATGAATTCCTTCCGGAAGGCCATGCCTCGTAGACCAATCAGAGGTGATGATTTATGACGTATAGCTTCAAAGTTAATCCTAATTGGATTTTTAAAATGATTGACGCGGAGTGAGGAGGGGCTAGTTTTCGTGCAGGTGTTGGATTCTCATTTTGGGTTTTTCGGAGCTCAGAATGCGACTAACTTTTAAATTATTAAGATGCCCGATTCATTTCCCCGCTAAATTAGAATATCTGATGATGTAGACTAGATAACGAAGGTTGTAGTGTTCGATGTGTGCTAAGGTGACTGCGGGGAAGAACTTAACTTATTTTATGAGTTCTAGTAAAATTCATTTAAAGACAGATTGATTGAACTTTCTTATGGGGAAATACACAAATAAACTAATCCACTGCTTGTTAAACTGCCGGAGCGACTGCTCAGCTCTTCCCGATGTTGAGTCTTAGTGAGTAGTAGAATGTTCTTTAGCTTAAATAATCAGCAGACATTTTCGTAGATGTTAAGTATAAAAAAAAAAAAATACTGGAAGCATATTTCACAGCTGAAAGGTTTCTCATTTGTTTGCACATGAAGATGTTGTTTCAAGCTAATTTAAGTAGAAGACATTTTGTTGCATATCTCACACCTGGAAAGTTTATCCTTCGAAATGCACGAAAAGATGTGTCTTCAGATTACTTTTTTGAGAAAAAATTTTTCTTTATCGACAGTACTTCTTTCAACACCAGTGGCATAACTTTGATGACTCATGTTTGATAAGGTGAGAATAAACAAAGGCAGAAGTTTCAGCAATTAGTTTTAAGCTCGGCGAAATGCCGCATGCACAATCAGCGCTGTGAAGCAATTCTCAGACAAAGGGTCAATTGGTAGTTGTTAAGCCACGATAATTTCCTTTTCTCAAAAGTAGTACGCCGGTTCATTTTTCATCCTACCGGCTTAGATTTCATGTTACGACGACGAGACGATATTCCATGCAATGTAGAAGCTCCAGTGGAAAACCATGTTATTTTCAGAACATTCTACTACTTACTAAGAATCAACATCGGGACAGGCTGAGCAGTCGCTCCGGCAGTTTGACAAGCAGTGGATTAGTTTATTTGGGTATTTCCCCATAAGAAAGTTCAATCAATCAGTCTTTAAATGAATTTTATTAGAACTCATAAAATAAGTTAAGTTCTTCCCCGCAGACACCTTAGCATACATCGAACACTACAACCTTCGTTATCCAGTCTACATCATAAGATATTCTAATTTAGCAGGGAAATGAAACGGGCATCTTAATAGTTTAAAAGTTAGTCGCATTCTGAGCTCCGAAAAACCCAAAATGAGAATCCAACACCTGCACGAAAACTAGCCCGTCCTCACTCCGCGTCAATCATTTTAAAAATCCAATTAGGATTAACTTTGAGGCTACACGTCATAAATCATCACCTCTGATTGGTCTACGAGGCGTGGCCTTCCGGTAGGAATTCATTCTTGTCTCGCAAATAGACAAGCCTGCTAACATCCGCGCATTAACACAGATCACGTGATGTTAAATAAAAAATAAAATTAAAATCCCGAGAATATTCTATAAAGGAAAAAGAATACGAAATAACTTCCCGCCTTTTTTTGAGAAACAAGCAATAAATTATTAATAAGTGAAATAAAATAAGAAAAAGAATTTTAGCTGTTCAAAGATTAATACATTACGAAATTAAAATTAAAATATGTTCCACAATTTTAGAATTAAAAGCTCACAGAGAACAAGATGGCGTAATTTTTTTTTCTTTTATTACATGTATTTTTAATTTTATGGTTTGAAAAAATTAATAATAATCAATATACATACCTTTCTCTATTTTCGTTGTATTTATCCAACAAAAATCGGACAAAACTGTAAAAATTATAAAAACATTAATCGTGTAATATGGATTTGTAACATTTTTACAAGGAAACAGTAAATTTTTACGGTTTGATGCTTCCATTTCCTTTACAAACGACGATTTTCTGATATGCCTTTGAATCTGCTGAAAAATGTCAAAGTTAATCTATCAAAGAAAGCATTAATTTTCTCTTCAAATGGTAATTTGCATTCTCTGCATCAAAGGAGAATAAGATTGAATTTAACTTTCAAAGTGTAATTATTTTCAGAAAATTATTATTTTAAACATGAATATAATTATTTTAAAAGACAAATATTATATTGTAAATTTATTACAACAATTACAACTGCAACTTAGATAAATTAACACACTACAGCATTTAAATTCACTTCAACAAAAATTGTCAGTATTATCTAAATATTAATTCCGATCTATCGGAATTATTTAATTTGAAATCATTTATAATATGAAGCGTAACACAACACATTTCAAAAAATCAGTGGTGAGACATAATAATTTCTTTGAATTTAAACACTGAATAAGTTTTTTTTTTTTTTTTAAATACAAAATGCGATTTGAATTGCCGCATGCTATTGAAGATATTGTCCTTTGATCTTAAGTTAAAACATAAGAAAATCGGTTTTAAAAATTTTCAATCATCTGTATTACGGTCTGAAAAAGAAATTCTTAATGGTAGTAAGTTACATGAGCAACTTGAGTGTAAAAATGCCTTTTAACATGAGATTGAAATATTTGGAAGTTCAATTAATTAAAGATTTGCATTTGATTGTAAATGATTAATACATACTTTTACCTGTTTTTCTAAATATAGCTTCAATTTTTTTTAATTAAATGCCAAAGTTTTCATTTAACAAGCCTTTTTCTTTGGTTCTATATATTTAAAACTGTTAATTATAAATATCAGTTTAAAGGAAATGAATATTTTTCTTAATCCAGTTGTTTGAACAACTACCCAACATATGAAAGTTAGTAAAAGAGGAAAGATTTGTGAAAGAACTAAAACAATAAAAATGAAATATATTTACTGATATTTTTCAAAGAATCTGTTTTGAAGTTTAAATAGAATAATGAAAAACAAAACACAAAAAGAATAAGAAATCCCAAATTCAATGTAAAAATAAATCATTCTGCATTTGTAAAAGATATCACTCTAATTCCACTTTTCAGCAGTAAAAATACTTCAAAGACATGAAAATGATTTAAAGAATCCAATGTGCAGAGTTTAGATAAAATAGATAAAACAAAATTTTCTATATACTTATTTCTATATTTCAAAATACGTTTTGAATTTTTTTTCTTTCTTGTAGAGTTTAAAGCTAAACTGGATATTGCATTTCATAGAATTTATGATTACAGAAAGAAAAAATAATTTATTTTACTAAATATATCAATGAAACCATATAGAAAAATATATATTTTTTGAAAAATTCAAAAGTAATCCTCGTTTTTTTTTTTTTTTTTTTTTTTTTTTTTTTTTTATATATATAGCAGATGGTGGTCAGGTTTTGTCAAATAGCTAACCAAACATTGTATACATAAATAAATAAACAAGCAATTCTGCTTATCAGTGTATGTAATACATTTTAAATTTTTTATTAAAATCACATACTAATTACAATAACAAAGTAAAATTATATTTCCCATGAGTTTCAGACAATGAAACTTGTCCATGATCAGGGAAATATTAAGAAAAATCTAATACGTTACAATATCTGCATTACAAAACTTTCAAAAGCAAGTTAAATATTTAATTACAATTAAAGATTTTAAATATATTGTATACATTGATGGGCCGAACTTATTGTTTAATTGTTATAATACAGTGTAATAAGTCCTTTTAGTAATTTAGATACAAAAGTGCAAAAATTTAGGCGTCAACGGGTAGTCTCTCACCACTAAAATTTAGAAGTTTTACTTGCTGAAAATTAATAACATTCTGTCAAGAATTTTACGCGAAATATTATACGAAAAGAAGCGAAATAAATGTAGTGGTGAGAGATTGCTTGCTGGTACCTAGATTTCTTATAAATATATATAACTTATACTTAACTTTCTGTTTATATTCTACTGGCACAACTATATTTTAAAGTAGAGTAGAGCCCCGCTAATCCGGACCCCGTAAATCCGGATCTCCGGATAATTCGGATTGGTTTAGTCATTTTTTTTTCTTCAAGTTTGAGAAGCGATTGGCTAATTTCCATAAAATTTGCTTGTTTCATCGTCATATTCTGAATTAAAAAAAACTTATTCTGAAATCTTTTCGGAAGAATGAAGCAAAGTGAACATTTTTACTGTCTGTAAACATTCAATAAGTTTAACATAAAGGTGATTTTCTGTAAGTATGTTTTGTTTTATTTCATTTTTTTCTAATTCTCCGGATAATCCGGATTTTCGATAATCCGGATTGGGTCTGGTCCCAATTAATCCGAATTATCGGGGTTTTACTGTACTTTTTTTAGAAAATTGCGCTTGCGTATGTTACCAAAATACAAATAAATATTTTTCTTTAAAAAGGTTGTGCCAAACGAATAAATTTGAGTAAAAGATGAATGTGCCTAGAATGAATATTTCAACCACAAAGGGATAAATACATTTTTACAATGCACTTTTTTTTTTTTACTAAACCAATCTTAATCGTATTCCAAAATTTAACCAAAATCAAATCAGTGTTCATATTACCATTGCCTATGTATAGCATTTGTCAATTTAGAAACACACCTATCTCGCAGGCCGCAGAGTAGTTACCATTTACATAGATTGAGGGGTTTTTTTCTATTAAAAAAATGTTTACTAAAAATATGCAACTCTAAAACTTTTTCCAGTTACAGATCGAATCACAATATATTTATTTACACTGAATTTCTAAGAATCGAGAGATTTCCATAACGGTATGCTTTATTAATAATTAATTTTATTCTTCTTCTAAAAACTTAGGTGTATCGAAAAGATTTAATTACAGGCGATTACTTCCCTCATAGCATGCATGGTCATAGTGATGTCACAATGACGTCACTGTGAGTCACTTTGGTCACATCACTAAAAATCTGTTTAAAAGTGAAATTCGAATAACAATTTGATAAGTTGTTTACAATAAAGCTGTATAAGTCTTGTGTAAGTTGTTTTGGATATCTTCAGATATTACTGCTGATAATTATTGAAGAGGAGCAAATTTCTCGTTTATAATTCGGGAAATAATAGGTGAAAAAAGGAGCCATTAGCATCAACTCTAGTCATGTCATTAAATTTGAGACACATCCGGGAAATTTTACAGAAATATATTCATTATTCTTAAAGACATGAGTGAAACTTCTATTGTTCTCTACTTTTAAAATAGGAAACTAATAAATAATAATAACTAAATAAAATGGAACTAGTCAGATGGGGTAATCCTAAAACTTTCTTCTATATTATACATGCTAATACTTCCTGAAAAAGCAGCATAGCAGCGCCAACAGTCAAATAGTTTAAACAAAAATCTAGTCAGCAACAAATTACGTCAACTAGCAACTGAATCTGAAGTTTGATGAACATCCGTGCATTAGTTTTTGAGATGTAATTATTTAAAAATCTTTAAAAAACTGCATAACAGCGCCATATAATGGAGGATGTACACCAAAAACTAATCAGTGTTAATTTTTTATCAAGTACTAACTGAATCTGAAGTTTGATGAAAATCCAGGCATTAGTTTTTGAGATACATTTACTGTGAGATCATAAAAAATGCAGCATAGCAGCACCATTTGTTGGATGATTTACACCAAACACTAAACAACACTAATTTATAATGGGTACTAACTGAATCTGAAATTTTAGAAAATTGCATTCATCAGTTCTTGAGAGCTATTGCAATAATCAAGAATAATGCACTATGAATGCACCATCTGCTGAGCAATTTGCACCAAAACCTCATCAGCACATCTCTACATCAAGTACTAACTTAATATAAAATTTTATGAAAGTTCATGCATTAGTTCATGAGATATGGCTATTGAGGAAATTGTTCATATTGCAGCATAGCAGCGCCACATGTTGAGCAATATTACACCATAAACAAATCAGATATCATTTAAAAGAAGGTCTAGTTTCTTTCTAGGTCAAAGTTTTTTGAAATTCAGTGTATCAGCTCTTGAGATAGAGTGCCCACATTTTTTCTCACATACAGACATTTTGTAAAAACATGTTTTCGCGGTTCTCTGACCCCTAAAATGTGTAAATCCGTCGAAAACCGGATTTCGAAAATTTTTATAAATCCAATATTTTCTTCTTGTAAAGGTAGAAGAAAGTAAAAATCCAATTCCTTTAGTTTTTTTTTTTTTTTTTTTTTTTTTTTTTTTTTAAATTGTTGTACAGATATCTCGATTTTCAATACGTTACTCTATTATTATTACGTATCAGAAAGTGAACAAGAAACAGATTTTTGTCTCTTATTATCTTTGCTTTATGTAATGAAATATTGATTTCCGCACATACTTGTTTTCTGCATTCTCTATTGTTTTTGTTTTTCGCTTAGAATGTATCGCATGTAAAAGAATTCTGTTTATTAAGCAAAAGGATTAATACTTACCCATCATACGTAGTATAGGAAAAGTCTTATAATCGAAAATCGAAAAAAAAAATTGACGGATTTACACGTTTCAGATAGTGGAGATTCCGAAAAATATATTTTTAGAAAAAAAAATTGTCGTATGTCATACATTCAGAAACACAGATTACACATAATAAGAACTCTTTTTTTTTTAATTATTATGTTTTAGCGTATTAAAAAATAAGAATTTAAATTTAATAAAGAATACTAATAAATAATAATAAATAAATAAAATGATGAAATTCCATCTTTTAAAGTTTTTTTCTGCTGCAATATAGATATCTTGTTTTTTGATTCGTTTTATTTCTATTATTATTATCAGAAAGCAAACAAGAAATAGATTTTGGTCTCGTATCATATTTTCTTTATGTAATGAAACATTCATTCCTCATATTATTGTTTTCGTCATTCTGTATTGTTCATACTTTTCTCTCAGAGTACATCTAGTATGAAAATTTTCTATTTTCTCAGCAAAAGAATTATTTCTTTAGATGTAAGTTAAATTATTTTACTGCTGGTAATCCAAGAAGTCAATCCAAATTTCTTTAGATCCAAGATTATGACACAAATAATGTTTTGTAATACATTCAAAAACACTAATGTAATTAGTTTACACTTAATAAGAATATATATATATATATATATATATATACAGGGGTTGGACAAAAATATGGAAACACCTTTTGAAATGCATGTTTGAAAAGAAAGATTGATTATAATGAACTATGTTGAAGGCACTGGAGTTTTCGCCTACTGACGCCACCTATACAACTTCGTAAAATCGCTGCACCGTTCAGTCGTTGTTGGAGCACTCTTATGTGAGATTATCATTGCATTATGGCAGAGTTAAGACTTCGAACGTGGACAAATTGTTGGCGCGCGTATGGTGGGTGCTTCCGTAAGCAAGGTAGCCGAGGTTTTTAGTGTTTCAAGAGGTACTGTGCGGAAGATTTATTCCGCATATTTGAAATGCGGAAGAAACATCATCCGCTAAATCACAGCGCGTACGAAAGTGTGTGCTGAGTGATCGCGACAGGCGATCATTAAGGATGATTATCGCGAAAAATAAGCAGTCCACAGCTGCAAAAGTTACTGTTGAAATGAATGCCGTGTTACCAAATCCTGTGAGTACCAAAACAATTAGAAGGGAGCTTCATAAATAGGGAATTACTGGCCGTGTTGCAATTGAAAAGCCATCCATCAGTAATGCTAATGCCTGTAACAGGAAAAAGTGGTGTTTAAGTCATAAAGCCTGGACTATAGCCCTCTAAGCGTTTGGCCCGTAATATTCCGTACACTAAGCTCCAGGTTTCACTGCAATATAAGCAATGTTTAAGATATTATAATTCTATAAATTTAATGAATTTTCAATGCATTGAAGAATGATTAAGACTCTCAAGGATTACATTTATATTTCTAAATAAGATTGTTTATATAATATTGAAAGAATTATATTTTATTAGCAATTAAGACAAAATCCAGAGAAAACAACTTTACAAATTTACCCATTTGCAAGACGCTTGGAGGGTTAAAGCAGTGGAAGAGCGTAATATGGTCTGATGAGTCTTTTTTTTCACATTGTTCCCCACTTCTGGCCGAGTTTACGCCCGGAGAACGCCATCTCAAGCCTATAATACAGATTGTTTGTTACCAAGAGTGAAACATGGCGGGGGTTTGGTGATGGTTTGGGCAGCCATATCGTGGGTCTCTTCTGGCCCCATGATAACTCTGTAAGGGCGTATTGCTGCTCAGACTTATGTGAACATTTTGGCCGATCAAGTTCATCCAATGGTACAAGCTTTGTTCCCCAATGATGATGGTATCTTCCAAGACGACAACGGCCCCGTTCACACAGCTCACATTGTCCAGGACTGGTTTTCTGAGCACGAGGATGAATTTTCGCATCTCCCCAGGCCACCAAAGTCATCAGACTTGAATATTATCGAACCTTTGTGGTCTACATTGGAGCGGAAAGTGCGTTCTCGCTATCCACCGCCATCATCGTTCTCTGAACTTGCCACTGTTTTGCAGGAATGATGATACAATATTCCCTTGGCAAACATACAGAAACTGTATTTATCCATTCCGAGAAGACTGCAAGCTGTTTCCAATAACAACGGGTACCGTGCACAATACTAGGCAAGGAAACGCGTTTTTTAAGATGTTTCCATATTTTTGTCCAACCCCTGTATATATATATATATATATATATATGTTAATTAATGCGTTTTTTCACATTCATGTAAAAAAGTTTGAATTAAATAAAGGACACTAATAAGCAATAATAACTAAATAAAGTGATAAAAATCAATCTTTTTTTAGTTGTTTTTATTTTTGACTGTAGTATAGATATCTGGCTCTTTTTATGCGTTACGTTTGTATTATTTTTAGATCTGAAAAAGAAAACACGAAATATATTTTTATCCCATATCATCTTTGCTTTATCTAATACGAATTTCCACTCATACATGTTTTCTTCATTCGCTGTTGTTTATATTTTTCTATTTTAGCGCATATGGTGCGAAAGAAACTTTACTAAGCAAAAGAATTCCTTCTTTAGATGTGAATTAATTTATTTTACTTAGACTGCTGGTAATCTAAGAAGTCAATCCTAATTTTCATGGATCCGAGATTATAGCAGAATCAAAGAGTAATGTTTTGTAATACATACTTGTATATTCAGGAACGCTAGATTAACCTTTAGATTACGGGCTAATACTGGGGACTATTTATGAATTCACTCGCACCACAATTTACAAAAGATTTTCATTATAGTAGAAATCTTTTGAAAGTTTTCAATTCTAAGTGTATCTCAGAGAATTTTTTCCAAAAAGTGGTTCGAATACACTTAATTGATTGTCGCTGGGACGACATAAGTCCCAACCCCGTAACCAAAGGGTTAATTAGTTTTACGCTCAAAATTATCGAGCTATTTTTTTTTATTAATGCATGATATCCCATTCAAAAAACAAAACAAAAAAACTTGAAATTAATAAAGTACTTTAATAAATAATAAAAACTAAATTAATTGATAAAAATCCATCTTTTTTAGTTGTTGTTTTCTGTGCTATAATATAGATATCTGGTTTTCCATAGATTACATTTCTATTATTTTTGCATTCTATAAAGCAAGCACGAAATATATATTTGCCGCAAATTATCTTTGCTGTATGTAATGGAATATTGATTTCCGAACATCGAACATTGTTATTTTCTTAATTCTCTGTTTTTTATATTTTTCTCTTATAATGCATCTGGTGTAAAATAATTCTGTTAAGTAAGCAAAAAAAATATTTCATTAGATGTGAGTTATTTAATTTTCCTTAAACGGCTGGTAATCTAAGAAGTTACTAAGTTACTCCAAATTTTTATAGATCCGAAAATATCACAGATACAAAAGAAAATGATTCGTAATGTTCGTGTATTCAGAAACACTAGTTTAACACTAGAATGACGGCAAGGAGCCAATTTGGACCCTACTAACTCATAATATTTCGGTTCGAATCACAATTTTTATTCTTAAATTATGCTTAAAAGAAGCAAAAAAAAAAAAAAAAAAGAATGTGGCTAATTAAAAAGCTTAAACAGTTTTAAATAAAAATTCTGGTGTTAAACATTTTTTATATAAAATTTGTGTGAAATTTCCGGTTTTTCTAGTGTTAAACCTTTGCAGTGCGGACAAATTCTGTTAGTAAAATGAGAAATTATCGAATGCCACCGGAATTTATAAACGACTTTTTAAGAAATCAAAAACTCCTTATTTGATGCTTTTATTGCAAAAGCAACATATTACTAAAATATTATTGGTGCCAATAGCAAGTTTGGAATTCAAATTAGGTGTGTCCAGACTAGAGATGAGACGGTCTCAGCCGAAGCCCGAAAGCCTGAGCCTGAGCCCGGGCCCGACACGGACTCTTTTTTTCTGAAACCGAAAAACTTTATTTATTCATGTGTAGAAAAGATTGTAAACCTTTTTTCCTTTTAAAATTGAGTACTTATTCCTTTTCAAATCATTTTGATCAAAATGACAGCGAACCGAAGTAGTGTTTATTTATTTTAGTATTTCATTGCTGTTTCAAATGAAAATTTGTGATAATTGCAGATTTATGTCGGCATAATTTCTGACGACGACCTACTGAATGGCGCCAATTAAAATAAACACAACCATGAATTTGCTTTTAGTTGGCTTTTCGTTAGAAGGGTTTTTTTTAATAGGATCGTTTTTTTATTTATTTATTATTTAGTTACATAACGCGAAGATAATACTTTTTTCTGTTATTAATAGACGAAAGTTAGCTGGAGGTTTGCAAATTATTTAATCTTCTATTGTGCACGAGTCATAATCGTTTTTCATATGAAAATTAGTGATTGTTTTATCTATTTATAAACTGATCATTGCTTATTTTCATCATTGCTTATATTCATTGCTTATATTTTATTCTGAGGACGGTATACATTTTTGAAGTCAACTTCCTCCGTAAGTAAACATAATTACCATTTTAATCTGATAGATTTGTTTCCTCTTTTCCTTTGAAAGAGGAATTTCTTTTGAAAGAGGAAATTCTTTTCCTCTTACCTTTGATATAACAACGTCATTTTTTTAAAATTTACGTTGAGTTTCATTGTACTATCAAATCATTTAAGATTGTTATTACAAAGGACTCGATTGTAATTAAAGATGTACATTTTTTGAAGAAAATTGAAAAACCTTGTTCGATTCAATAGATTACAAGTAGTAGTTTCTGCAAATTTCATGCATTTATTCATTAAACCACGAACATGTCCATGAAATTTTCTTTTTAAATTAGGGAAAAATTTTAGATTCATTTTAAGTGTCAAGTATATTTTTATTTGATACGCATTTTGATAAGATGCATTTTCATTTAACAATTCTATCTGTGTTAGAAACTTATAGTACCATACTAATAATTTTATAACACAATAACAGTAAGCATAAATAATTAACATAAATAAATAATTAACATAAATAAATAAGTAACATAAATAAATAAGTAACATAAATAAATAATTAACATAATAATAAATTTTCAATACCTTAAATAACATACAATTTTGTTTTGTATAGTTTTGGTATCGGGCTCGGGCTCTGGTAACAAAAAATCTTTCGGGCTCGGATTTTAAACCGTCTGGCTCGGGCGGTCCCGGGCCCCAGAAAACGAGCCCAAACTCATCTCTAGTCCAGATTGGACACATAGAGCCTAAAAAGGTTAATCAGTTTTATATTTAATTAGAACGAGCTATTCTTTTAAAAAATTAATGCATTTTATCTAAAATAATTGTACTATTGGAAAAATTCTTATTGCAACTCGTTTTATAAATATTCAAATCCTGTGCAACAACTGATGCATTCTTAAGCAAATCTGAATTAATACACAATTTATTGCGATTATATATATAAAATTAAGTAACACGGAAATAATCGCACTCCGTTTCATGTAGGATTTAATTACCATGGCAAATTATAATCATGGCATTTCAATGGATATTATTGAACTATTTGCATATGGTAGTATTTGACAAAATTAAGATTAATTTTATTTATATATTTTTACTTTCTTCTATCTTTACAAGAAAGTATTGGATTCATGAAAATTTTCGACTTCCGGTTTTCGACGGGTTTATACGTTTTAGAAGGTCCTGAACACGTTTTGACTATTTTTAGAAAATGTCTGTCTGTGAGTCTGTCAGTCTGTCTGTGAGTCTGTCAGTCTGTCTGTGAGTCTGTCAGTCTGTGAGTCTGTCAGTCTGTGAGTCTGTCAATCTGTCTGTGAGTCTGTCTGTATGTGACAAAAAATTTGTGGGCGCTCTATCTCAAAAACTAACGCTCGAAATTTAATAAAATTTTATATTCAGTTAGACCTTGATATGAATTAGTGCCTATTAGTTTTTGGTGAAAATTGGCCTGCAGATGGCGCTGCTATACTACGTTTTTCATGATTTTCAAGATTGCTATATCTCAAGAACTAATGCACAGCATTTCACCAAACTTCAGATTCTGTGACCCCTTGATATACATAGACGCTGGTTAAGTTTTGGTGTAAATTGGCCAGCAGGTGGCGCTGCTATGCCACGTTTTTCATGATTTTCATGATAGCTATATCTCAAGAACTAATGCACAGAATTTCACCAAACTTCAGATTCCGCGATACCTTGAGATACATAGCCTCTGATAAGGTTTTGGTGTGAACTGCCATATAGGTGGCGCTGCTATGCCACATTTTGCACGATATTTGCGATAGCTATATCTCAAGAACCAATGCAGAGAACTTCATCAAATTTTAGATTCTGTTACACTAGAAAATATAACATAATTAGACGCTGATTACATTTTGGTATTAACCTTGCAACAGGTGGTGCAGCTATGCTGCATTTTGCACGATTTTTCCGGTAGCTATATCTCAACAACCAACGCACAGAATTTCATCAAACTTCAGATTTTGTTGCAAAATAACATATAACATAATTATACGATGATTACGTTTTGTTATAAATCCTTTAACTGATGGTGCTGCTGTGCTATATTTTACACGCTTTTTTTAACTAGCTATATCTCAAGGACTAATGCACAGAATTTCATCAAACTTCAGATTCTTTTACACCATAACATAATTAGACGCTTTTTTACGTTTTGGCATAAATTGTCCAAGATATGGCGTTTCTGTGCTACGTTTTGCAAATTTTTTGTTATAACTATACCTCAAGAACTAATGGATGAAATTCCATCAAATTTCAGATTCTGTTAGGTCTTGACATAAATAGATGCTTATTAGGTTTTAGTATAAATTACCCAACATGAGGCACTACTAAACTCATTTTCTCAGAATATTAATTAAATTTTGCGCTTTAGGCTTTTCGGATACCAGAATCTCATTAGGCTAGGTCAAATGTTTGAGGAAATTCGATAGTAAATAACTTTTGGGTCACCACGTTTTTTTTTTTTTTTTTTTTTTTTTTTTATATATATATATATATATTAAAATGTACTTATGAGATAGAAGAAAGTTTTGGGATTGACACATCCAACTAGTTTTTAATTGTAGTCACTTTTAATTGTAGTCACTAGAGTTTAAAGGACTAGCGGCCATTTGAAATGTGTTTTCCTGAAAATGACTTTTTCCATATTTTGCCTAAGTTCAAAGTACTAAGACTCAGTGATAAAATGGTTTAGAAACAAAGTGTTTATGTTTTTAGAATCTTAAAAAATTTTGCAACAAAAGTAAGGAGAGATTTTTTTAACTATTTCTGAAAATTTTACATTTGGTAAACATGAAAATGATAACGAATTAAAGGAAATTTACCATGCGTAATTTCTTTCATTTTTTTTAGCTGATTAAAATAAAAAATTTAAAAAATCTTTCCCTAGGTCGTTTCCATATACTATAACACTATTTAAGAAATTTTAGTAATTCCAAAATACTGAAAATTGTATGAGGAGTAGTAATTTTAAAAAGTGTATTTTCCACCAAAAAAATCATAAAAATCGACATTAAAAATATACTTTTTAATAAAAAGTGAATTTTTTTGCTAATAATTTCTTACAAAAACATTCTTAAATGGTACACTAAAATTCATTACTTTAAAATCAATAATAAAAAATTTGGGATTTTTCTTACGGGTCTCCCTTAAAAGTATTCCATTATATTACAGTCAAGGAAAAAAATAGCTTAAAGTGTATTTTAGAGATGTTACACTTTTTCGGACATAAATTAAGTTAAACTATTTCACAATTTATGAAATTTATATACAATGCTAGGGTATTCTAGAAGTTTATTCTCGTATAATAGAAAGCATTTAGTATTTACAGGGACATAAAAATAATTCTGTATACTATATTATATCCGAAGTACTGCATATTTTAAAAACTTCATTAAAGTACGAATGTACTTCATTTACTCCGTCTGATGTGCATTTTCCGACTTGTTATGTTTAGATTCGATTTTAATAAAATTTTAAATGTTTGGACAAATTTCTGCAAGGATTATTTATATTAGATTTCAAACCATACGGTTTGTATTTTTTGCGCTATCATATGTGGGCAGACAAACGGACAGACTCTCAACGACGATCATACACTGTAAAAAAAAAAGGGGCGATCTACTAAAAAATCTTTAGTGATCCTTGTAATTACTAAAAAATTTTTAGTAATCTTTGTCGGTTACTAGAAAATCTGTAAGAATTACTAGAAAAAAGTTAGCAATGGATAGAGTTAATAGTTTTACATTTTTAATAGCTATTACTAAAACTCACTTGGTGTGGTCTTGATAGCATAGTGGTTATAGTAACGGATTCCAGGCTTAAAGGTCCCGGGTTCGATACCGGACACCGTCAAATACGTCCCGAGTGTATGTAGTGTAAGTACTCGTTAATAAAGGGATAATGAAAATCCTATCAGAGCAGGTAGCATTATTGGTGCTGCCATCTATTGCGGTTTTGCCGAAAATCTATCGCTTCAGAAGTTTGGATGCAGCTCCTGTCCTTCGGGCGCATATAAAGGTTTTTAAAAACAATTTTGGAGCTATTACTAAAATTTTCTTGGTGGCTCATACTAAAAATTTTTAAGTTAGTTATACAAAAAATTATTTTGTTCAGTTTACAAAAGAAATGCTTGTTTCACTTGCAAAAAAAAAAGTTTGTAATGGGGTCATTCCACGTCAAATGAGCAAAAATGGAAAAAAAGCCGTGGCTGCATAGAATCCGATTTTAATAAAATTTGAGATACGTGTTCATTTCATATTCAAATGTATGTGTGCACAATATTTTCAGAAAAAATTAATTATTTTATCAATTTTGGACATTTTAAAAACTTGTGATATAGAATGGCTTGCGGATAATCGTCGAAAGTTGCAAGTTTCAAGTTCTATATTTTGAAAACTATTTAACAAAAATGAAGTTTTTTTTATGATATTGAAATCTCTGGATATCAATCTTTATATTTATCGAGTAACAATAATTTGGTAATATCATAATTAATCAAAAATTGGTTGTAAATATTGAAATTTTGTAATTTTTTAAAAATTTTGAAATGTTATAAAAATTAAAGGATTTAAAAAACATCTCTGAAATTGATGCAAGATGTAGTACTATGTATGAAGATCGAATTCTCAAAATTTCAAAGTTTTTATTTATTTCCTTCATCTTCAAAAAAACTTAGAAACTTTTAAAAAAAATGACAAAATCATAATTATTCCTCTTATGTTACCTCAAAAAACAATTAAAGGGCAACTTCTACATCAACAATATTACACGTACATAAGAATTAATAAGTCCATGACACACTAAAAAAGTTTCAATACTGCCTTTTTAATTTCTAACATAACAAAAATGGGTTCAAAAAACTAATATTTGAGACATTCTAAAGGCAATCTTTCTTTGAAAACACGCGCTTTTTTGGAAATTTCTGGCTAAAAATAGACGTGTGCTGCCATCTATGTTTGTTAATTGACTTTAAGATTAAAATACACTTATTTTAAGAAAAAAATACTTTTTCTTCTACACAAATTTAAAATATTCTTGAGGCAAAAATAAACTGAAAGCAAGAATAAAACTACGTATACTTAAAATATACACTTTATCTGTAATATCAAAGAGTTTAAAACTTTTAAAAGCTTTTATTCGTCTCCAAAAAAATGAAAAAAAAAATGTTGACTTTTTAATCAGCAGTTTTCACTATTTATTTTTTTTCTCATAAAGGAATGAAAAAGGCATGAATTAAATTATAGATGTATTAAATAAATTCAAGTAGCTATAATGGCAAAAAAAATTGAATTTGGAATAAGTGTCCTTCATTTTAAAACATATAACTGAAATATTTAATTTTTTCCACGATTTTTTTATTATTTATTTATTTTTAAATTATAAAATAAAAATACAATTACTAAATTATGCTAATCTGTTACTTATAGTTCATTCTTAAGTGTAAATAATTTTTATTACAATCTTTCCATTCCTACGGCAAATAATCAAACTTGAAATTTCAAGCATGTACACAAGACCTCGATTTCGGCTCAACTTTAATGTAATTTTTTATACTGAAATAAACTAGTCTGAACTCTACTACTTTGCGTTTCCTCGTAAATGATTGTGATCTAATTATATGATGATTTTCAATAAAATCTGTGACATGTCAGCCACACCTGATTTGCTCATTTGGTGTGGAATGACCCAATGGTTACTAAAAAATTCTGTGGAATGCAAATTTAATAAAGATTTTTTAGTAACCTCTTGTTTTTTTTTTTTTTGTTTTTGTTTTTTTTTTGTTTTTTTTTACAGTGTAGGTGTTACATATTTATATAAATACGAATACACCTAATGATAAAGGATGCAAATAAAAAAAAAATTAAATAAAATAATAAAAATCTATCTTCCCTTGTTGCTTTTCTTTTCTATTGTTGTATAGATATATTTCTTTTCGATATGTTACATTTCTATTATTGTTACATATGGGAAAATAAAAAAGAAATAGATTTTTATCGCATATCACCATTGCTTTATGCCAAATAGGGATTAATTTTAGAAAATAGTTGGGTTTTTTTCATTTTTTTGTTGCTGATTAAAACTACAAAATATGTTTTGTTGAGTAAATTTTGGTTGTTTTAAGCGATTTTTTAGTTAAAGTAAAAAATCGGTTTTGTTGCTCTGACAAAAAAATATTGTTAACACTCCAATAAAACTTTAAGGGGACAAGGGACTTTTGAAATCCTTTTATATATATATATATATTTTTTTAAATTGCACTTTAAATATTATACAAAGGGTACATTATGTGCATTATAACGTATATTTATCACAAAAAAAAAAAAAAAAAAAAATAGGGAATTTTTTGTAATATTTTAGATTTAACGGGAATTTTTCAAAATGTCCCATGCGCATTTCATATCAATAAAAATCTCCAATAATATTTATACAAGTTTGATTTACATATATAAATAAAACTGTGCATTGAAATTTATATATTTGAATATAAAGGTAAGAAAAAAAATATTTTCTCAATTTTTCTGAAATTTTGAGCATTTTTTAACCTATTTTTACAATTAACTACCTATAACTTTTACAATTATTTTTATTTTCAAAAAACCATGCACAGTTTTGTGACATATATTGTGATAAATAAACATAAAAATTTCAAAGCATTCAGAGAAAAAATAATGCGCATGGAGCATTTTGAAATTTTTTTCGTTAAATCTAAAATATTACAAAAATTTTCCTATTTTTTTTCAAAAATTTTTTTTTAATTTTTTGTGATAAATATATGTTATAATGCATATAGTGTACCCTTCAATAATATTGAAAGTGCAATTTTAAAAATATAACAAAAATTATTTCAAAGGTCCCTTGTCCCCTAACAAAATTTCATCAATTTTATTTGAGTCTTACTAAAGTCTTGTATTTTCATTTAGCAATTTCAACAAAATTTTAATTGGTGTGCAGTAGCCATAATTCTCTCACGTAATTTTGTTTAATTGTCTATAAAGGATTAAGATAATTTTTGGATAATAAAAACTTTTCAAATTGAGACGGATTAAAGCTGTTATTATTACGTTATTATGCATTTCGGATAAAAATTATAGACAGAAAACTGAAAACAATATACAGTCGACTCTCGTTAATTCGAAATCGGATAATTCGAATCTTCGCCTAATTCGAACTAAACATGAAGTCCCGAAATTTTCAATGGCAGAATAACGTTAAACTTTTTTCCTTAATTCGAACTCATTTTCTCTTGACATCGTTTAATTCGAACTAACGAGAATTCCGATTTTTCATTCTTCCTTTCTTTTTCATGGATTTCAGATCATTTGAATAACTTTCTTTCTTTGATTTTTGTGAAAATTGTTCTGAACGAGTATACATATAATCCCATGCATTTGATATCCACTTTTTAAGTGCCTTATCTGTCTATCAGTGACGCTTCAAATTTTTCTTCCATTGTGCTTGTTCTAATCTTTTAATTAGTTTGTGTATTTATACATTCTAGTTTAATATTAAGTCATATTCTGATGATAATAGATGTAATAAATTAAAAAAACACTATAACTTTAATTCCTTTGTAATAGTACCATTTTAAGCACATTCTCATTTCATAATTTCCATAATTCGAATTTCGGATAATTCGAACATGTCTTGTGGTCCCGACGAGTTCGAATTAACGAGAGCCGACTGTATCAAAAATAACTTTTTGTTTATTCAAACAAAATTTTCATTGACCCATATTTAAACGGAAAGATTTATTGTACCAAACAAATTTTTGTTGATTCAATAAAATTTTTCTCTGTGTGTGCTTGTAGCGTTAAATAATTCTGTTCACTAAGCAAAATTATTATTTCATTAGATATGAGTTAATTAATTTTCATTGGAATGGTGGTAATCCAAGGAGTCTATTCAAATTTCTATAAATCCGAGATTATAGTAGAAACAAGTAATGTTTTGTAATTCTCGTATATTCAGAAATATTATTGAAATGAGTTAAATTTAATTAGAAAGAGATGTTTTTTTAATCAATGCATGCTGTCACATTCAGAAAAATCGCACTACCGGAAGTTTATTTACAATAAGTAATTTTATAACTATTCAGATTCTGGTGCAATAGCTGTTTGACTAGTATTCAAAAATGAATAAATAAAAAAATATTACGGTTATACATATAAAATTCAGTAATACAGGAATCAAAATTGTCGCATAAATCTTAAATAGGATGTAATTAACATGACAATTTAGAGTTATTACCTATTTACGGATATCGTTGAATTAATTACGTATGGTGGGATTTAACAGAAAGAAAAAAAAATTTTAATATATTTTTTGGTTTTGATTCGATTTTTCTACTTTTATATTCAGAAATCCTAGTGAAAATTTTCATTGACCCATATTTAAACGGAAAGATTTATTGTACCAAACAAATTTTTGTTGATTCAACAAATTTTTTCTCTCTGTGTGTTTGTAGCGTTAAAGAATTCTGTTCACTTAGCAAAATTATTATTTCATTAGATATGAGTTAATTAATTTTCATTAGAATGGTGGTAATCCAAGAAGTCTTTTCAAATTTCTATAAATCCGAGATTATAGTAGAAACAAGTAATGTTTTGTAATTCTCGTATATTCAGAAATATTATTGAAATGAGTTTTAGATTTAATTAGAAAGAGATGTTTTTTTTAATCAATGCATGCTGTCACATTCAGAAAAATCGCACTACCGGAAGTTTATTTACAATAAGTAATTTTATAACTATTCAGATTCTGGTGCAATAGCTGTTTGACTAGTATTCAAAAATGAATAAATAAAAAAATATTACGATTATACATATAAAATTCAGTAATACAGGAATCAAAATTGTCGCATAAATCTTAAATAGGATGCAATTAACATGACAATTTAGAGTTATTACCTATCTATGGATATGGTTGAATTAATTACGTATGGTGGGATTTAACAGAAAGAAAAAAAACTTCTTTTAATATATTTTTTGGTTTTGATTCGATTTTTCTACGCGTATATTCAGAAATCCTAGTGAAATTAGTTTTACATTAAAGTAGAAAGAGATGTTTTTATTAATTAATGCATTTTATCACATCCAGATAAATCGCACTAACGGAAAATTTCTTACTATAATTAGTTTTATCAATATTCAGATCCTGGTGCAATAGCTGTTGCACTCTTAGACGAAAATGAATGGATTAAAAAATATTATTGTTATGTGCATAAAACTCAGTAGTACGGAGTAGCACTTCATGTTGGATAGGAAGTAATTACAATGGCAACTTAAAATCATTATCTATCAAGGAATATTACTGAGTTAATTACGTATGGTTGGATTTAACAGAATGAAGAAAACGTTTATTAATATATTTTTAAGTTTCGATTCAATTTTCATAAAATTTGGTATCGTTGGAAAAACTTCTGGAAGCATTAAATTTCAAACCTTTCTTTTTGATTTTTTTTTTCTGTGTGTACAGATGGACGGACCAAATGCTGATTATATGAGCTACATATTTATAAAACTACAAGCACACCTAATAATGAAGAATACTAATAAATAATTATAAGTAAAAAAATGATAACAATCCATCTTCTTTAGTTGTTTGTTTTTCAGTAGAAATATCTTGTTTTTCTACATGTTACATTTCTGTAATTATCACATATGAAAAAGCAAACAAGAAATAAATTTTATCGCATATCATCTTTGCTTTATATAATGAAGTATTGATTTCGTCACATTTCTGTTTTTTACATTTTTCTTTTACAGTGCATCTGGCCTGAAAGAATTTGTTTGCCAAGCAAAAAAAAAAAATTCTTTCATTAGATGTAAGTTAATTTATTTTCGTTAGACAGCTGGTAATCTAAGAAGTCAGTCCAAAGTTCTTTTGATCCGAGATTATAGCAGAAATGAAAAGGAATGTTTTATAAGATATTCACTAATAACAGTTTATTCGTTTTTACACTCTATAAGGAAGTGTTATTTTTATTAATTATTGCATTTTATCACATTAAAACATATAAAAATTTCAATTTTATAAAGGGAACTAATAAATAATAATAAATAACTAAATAAAATGATAAAAATGTGTCTTATTTGTTGTTTTTTGTTATTGTAGGACAAATATCTTATTTTTGGATAGATTACATTTCGATTATTATTACCGATGAGAAAGCAAACAAGAAATGTTCTTTTATCTCATATCATCTTTGCTTATGTATTGAAATGTTGATTTCGTAAAATTTTTGTTTTCTTAATTCTCTGTTGATTTTTCTCTTAGAGTGCATCTGGCGTGAAAGAATTTGTTTGTTAAGCAAAAGAATTCTTTCATTAGATATAAGTTAATTTATTTTCCTTAGACTGCAAGTAATCTAAGAAGTCAATCCAGAGTTCTTTAGATCCGAGATTATAGCAGAAAGAAAGAGTGATGCTTTCTAATATATTCAGAAACTCTAGTTTATTTGCTTTTATTCATAGTAAGAAAGTGTTATTTTTTTTTTTTATCGCATTTTGTCATGTTAAAATAATCTATAATAATAAAGAGAGAAATTTGTGTGTGTATCAGCGCTGTTCTGAAGATGCCGCTGCACGTAGATTTAGAAAATTTGGAGGGAAGCTACCTCTATATATGAAGTTTTGCACCTCGAAACCCAATTTTCGACTTTTCATTAGATTTTTTTTATTTAAATTTTTATTCTATTTTTAGCTTTCTTTTTTTGTTTCGAGGCGATTTTTCCAGATTAGTGAAAGGAATATGGGTTCATTTTTTTAATCCAACATAATAAATCTAGTTCTATTTTCAATAAACCTTATCCGGAATTCGTACAGCGATTTTTGAATTTTTAACAATTTTTTTTAATGCGGTTGATAATACTTTTTTTTTATTTAGTGGCTATTTTTGGCATTGATAAAAAGAAAATTGTCTCAAAAATTCAGCCTAATTTACTGAATTTTGTCTGCTACGATTTTTAAATTTTATCTATTTTTAATGCGATTTTCGAAGTATTTTTTAACGGTTTTTCGAGTTTTTCGGCATTTAAAATCGAATTTTTGTTGTCTTTTTGTCAATATTATAGGTTTTTTATACATCATGGTTATCACGGACCCGGACAACGCCGGGCGGGTCATCTAGTAATAATAATAAATAAATAAAATTTTGAATTCAATAAAGGGAGCTAATAACCAATAATAAATAAATAAAGTGATATATATATATCTTTTTTACCTTTTTTAGTTGTTTTTTGTTGTTATAGAACAGGTATTGTTTTCCGAATATTACATTTCGGTTATGAATACATTACATATGAAAAGTAAACAAGAAATAGATTTTTCTCTCGTATCATCTTTGCTTTATATAACTAAATATTGATTTTTGCACATCGTTATCTTCTTCATTCTCTGTTGTTTATATTTTCCTCTTAAAGTTCATCTGGAACGAAAGAATTTTGTTTGCTAAGCAAAAGAATTGTTTCATTAGATGTGACTTATTTTTTTACCTTAGACTGCTGGTAATCTACACTGTAAAAAAAAATCTGTAAAGGTACTATACTTTATCTAGGAAACTGGGATTCCAAGAATTTTTCTTGTAACGGTAACAACAAAAACTCAAGTTTTAGAATCGGTTACATGGATTTTTCTTGTTATCGTTACATGAAAAGTTCTTGGAATCCCAGTTTCCTAGAAAATGTTTAGTACCTTCACAGATTTTTTTTTTTTTTTTTTTTTTTTTACAGTGTATGAAGTCAATCCAAATTTCTATAAATCCATGATAGAAAACAAAAGATCCGATATTATGATAGATATAACGAATAATGTTTTGTAATATACTCAGAAACAATAGTTTAATTAGTTTTTCACTTAATAAGAACGTGTAATTATTAGTTTTATTACACTGTAAAAAAAATTCTGTAAAGTTACTGAACTTTATCTAGGAAACTGAGATTCCAAAAACATTTCCTGTAACGGTAACACCAAAAATTCAAGTTTCAGAATCGTTTACATGAAATTTTTCTGTAACCTTTACATGAAAAGCTCTTGGAATCCCAGTTTCCTAGAAAAAGTTTAGTAAATTTACAGAATTTTTTTTACAGTGTATTAGTATTAATGCATTTAATCACATAAAGAAAAATTAAAATTTTTAATTTCAAAAAGGAGCTAATGTAATAATAACTGAATTAAATGATAAAAATCCATCTTTTTTAGTTTTTTTTTTTCTATTGTAGGATAAATATCTTGTTTTATGATACATTAGATATGAGAATGCAAACAAGAAATATATTTTTCTCTCACATCATCTTTGCTTTATGTAATAAAATATTGATTTCGTCACTTTTTTGTTTTCTTCATTCTTTGTTGTTTACATTTTTCTCTTACATTGCATCTGGCGTGAAAGAATTTGTTTGATAAGCAAATAAAATTCTTTCATTAGGTATAAGTTAATTTATTTTCCTTAGACTATTGGTAATCTAAGAAGTCAATCCAAAGTTCTTTAGATCCGAGACTATAGCAGAAAGAAAGAGTAATGTTTTCTAATATATTCAGAAACTCTAGTTTAGTTGCTTTTATTCGTAGCAAGAAAGTGTGTTTTTGTTATTTATTGCATTTTGTCATACTAAAATAAGGTACTACTTTGTTATCCCATCGACCAAAAATTTATCGCCAAACTATAGGATTAAAAGCCAATAATGGATGACCGTGAATGTTTTATTCAATCTATATTATAAAGGCCAAACGTATCTGTGCGTAACGCATACGTCATTTTGCGAATGGCAACACTTTAAAATTTGAAATGAAATTTAAGTTTTGCATTTTTTTCTTTTGCAAAATTTTGAGCATCTAAATACCGCACATTTTCAATTTTTATACCATCATATAGGAAAAAAATGTACTTTTTAATGCAATTTGTTTGAAAGCGGTATCTTTATTTCTTTTTGCGTTACTAGGAGGGCTCCGCCCCCCTGCTCGCTACGCTCGCCAACCCCCCGCGTTTCGCGATTAAAATGTGGTAGGCTACCCCTGCTTGCTGCGCTCGCCAATACCCCATGGAATCACTTCGCGATACTTTATTTTCCATACACTCAATTTTGGTATTCCTCTCATAAACGTACACTTATTAAAATACCGAGCAATAAATATCCATAAAAACCAGGAAAATCTACCAAAATAGCATCATAGGGGGAAAAAAAGGAAGTGTACTCATTTCCAAGTCTACCCAGGAGGTAAAGTACTGGACTCGTTTTAGCCCAGGTAATGATAAAAAATGAGTTGTCACTCTAAATGTGAGCATTTTAAAATTTTTTATTTTTACCTTTACAGCTAACTGATGCAAAGTAAGGGGGTTCTCCAACTTCTGACCATTCTGAAAGAAAATCTTGATATTATTTGAAGAAATGCATTGTGATAGTGCCATATAGAACTGAACTTGTGCAAAACTTCAACAATCTTGATATTTTTACGTTACAATACTTCCTTGTATACAATGTTCTCCAACTTGTGACCATCCTTAATGAAAATCTTGATATTATTTGAAGAAGTACATCGTGATAGCGCCACATACAACTGACCATGTGCAAAAATTGGCCGGTCAATGTAAAGTCCAACTCTTTCAAATGTTTGTCCTTGGGATTTATTAATTGTCAATGCATAAGCTAGTCTAACTGGAAACTGTCTGCGATATAATACAAATGGCAGCTGGGCATGACCTCCTGATGTATCTAGTTGAATTCTTGGAATATTAACTATAGTTCCAGTTTGATCACCAGTAATAATTTTTGCAGTTAAAATCCTAGCATGAATATTTTGAACAAGTAAACGTGTTCCATTACATAATCCGTCAGCTACTGATAAATTTCGAATCAACATGACTATGCATCCGACTTTTAATTTTAACTTGTGAGGTGGCATACCACAAGGGGTGAGTGAATGCAAGTATTCATCAGGATATCTGAGTGTTGCTTCTTCTTCTCGAGTGTCAGTTCTGTCGATTCCAGTCAAAGTTGCCTTGTCAATGCTGTAGCAAATTATTTCTTTTCCAGGTATCTTATCTAAAATTTTTTCATTAACTCTGTTAACTTCATCATTTTGAGGAGACAATATAATTCTTGACTGAAGATCAATAGCAAAATCTGTGACATCTTCAAAAAACCACTGTACCAAGTTGGAACAAAAAAGAGCAGATGATGTTTCAATTTCAAGCTCATTGACATCTCCATTACCAATCTGTAGCAGCCATTTTGAAAAATTCCCTGTCTCAGTTGCTACACGCATGTTAATCTTCAGATGATGAATTTCAAACAGTTTCCAAAGGGTGGATGATTTCAAACACTGAGAAATAATTTGTGCGCGGGAAGCTTTCTTTACAACTGGTAGAACTTGTCTGAAATCCCCACCAAGTATAATAGTTTTTCCTCCAAAATGTATATCACAATTCATAACATCACGTAATGTACGATCAATAATCTCCAATGCTTTCCTTGGAATCATACTTGCTTCATCCCAAATAACTACATCAATTTCTTTTAGTCTAAGCTTGTCACGCTTCTTAAGAAAGCAAATACCATCTTCTCTAAGATCTATAGGCAAGTTGAAAAATCGGTGAGAAGTTGTCCCACCTGGTAATAAAATGGATGCAATGCCAGTCCATGCAATACATATGACTTTCTTCTGCAATGTTATAAGTTTGTGATACATCCCATTATACAGAAAAGTTTTCCCAGTTCCACCTGGTCCATCTATGAAGAAACACTGAGCTTGATTTTCACTAATGCAATGTATGATCCTGTCATAAACCTTTCTCTGATCCACATTAAATTTACTCTCAATGTCTGTGCATTTCCTTAGATGACTATCGAAAGAAAAATGATCTGGAGGATTGAGGAAAGAATGTGGTTCTGGCAATCCAAATTCCTTACAAGACCTATTATCTGCATGAAAATGAGCTTCAATCTCAAATAAAGCTTCAGATTCACTACTGTTTCGATCAGTTAGATGATGCTTGAAAGTATCCCTCAGTTGCAAAGCATTAGACGGTTCATCTCCTATAACATAGTATACAAAGAACTTTCTGAACTCTCTTGGCATTAAAATAGATGCAGCTTCTTGTAACACAGCAGTAGCTTCTTCACTGGTTTCTGTTAATCCCATTGCAATTGCTGCTTCTCTATAAGTGCAATAAATTACTCCTTCATGTCTGCGAAGATCTTCAAAGCATGTCGCTCCAGCAACTCTATTTAAAATTAGCTTTAGGAAGAATCGTTCTGAATCTTTTGGGGAAACATTAACAATCCGTCCAATTACTTTATCAGCTCTCTTTCTTGGAATCCACTTTTTGCTTCCTGCATTCCAGGAATAATGTTCAGGTATGTTACAATAATGTATTTTTCTTGCAGATTCGCATTCTTTATTCAAATTGAACCGTCCAAGTAACATAGTTTTGCAATCTTTATTTAGAGCTATTTGTTCTGATCCTTCTTTAAATGTGACGTACTGTTGATTCTCAAGGTGCACTGGTAGTCTTATAACAGTGTGACTTCTATCATGCAAGGGCAGTGAATTTAATCTCCAAGCTGCTTCCATGGGACTTATATATCGACTGTCAATATATTTTTGAACCTCATTAGTGTCTCCAAGCTTCATCTCCATTCTTGCACGATCATGTCCCTTATGAATGTATTTATGAATATATTTAACTGCCATAACTGAAGCGCAGTATTCCACATTTAAATGACAATCAAACTTCTTCAATAAGTATGGGTTATGTGGAACAACCATTCTGTTGTCAACATAGTGAACTTTGCCATTTACTTTGGAATGATATGCATAAAGTCTATCTGTATTGTTTCTTCTTCTGTACTTAGGAAAGCCATCTCCACTCATATCAGTCTCTTCACAGAAATTTTTTGGAAATTTTTTTGAGCATTCATTCTTCTGTTTATCCCAACAAAGAAGACCTTCTACATGAGGACCATGCATCATGTGTCTCAGTTGGTAGTAACGTAGAGATGAGTCCTCATCAGATAATTCTGCACATACAAATCTATCTACATCCTGTGGCTGAAGAAGCTTGCAATCAGTTCTCAATGCTGCTAAGATATGGGCATGTGGAAGACCTCGTTTCTGGAATTCGATTGTTTACACATATGCAACAATGGGTCCAAGCAACTGTCTTTCTACAATATCTTTAATCAATTCCTTTACTTTAGCCTGAAAAATATCTGTTACTATAGTTGGAATATCATTTACAGTTGTTCCAGGAGAAAAGTAATTTTTAAGAACGTTTGTAATCTCTGTCCATTTTGGGTTACAAGTCATTGTTATAAAAAAGTCGGGTCTTCCAACCTTTCGGCATATTGCCATGGAATCTTGATACAATTGTTGTAAACTTCGAGGAGAACCAATATAAGTTGCAGGTAGAATAACAGCATTACCAAGTCGTACTGTATTTTCCTCATTTAATACACTTCTTTCTAAGTGATCGACTAATCCCTGGTAACATTCCGATCTGAGTTGTTGCTGGTTGAATCTTATGAAATCTAAACGTTGACGTTCAACTAATACATAACAATTAATGATATACTGCTGTGTAAGTTTTCCAGTATTTAGCAAAGGATTAAATTTATTCTTCCGTAATGCTAAACGATGACCAAAATATTGTAAAGGTGTAATCTTTGTACCCATTTTCGACAACATATTGTAAGTCCATCCTAGATCACCATGAGGAAATAATATGGGAAATGTCATGGGATCTGCATGTTGCGAGGTTTGACTGATAATGGTGGTCTCAGTGCCATTTTCTTGTTTTGAATAAACTTTAAGATCCACACATGGGATACAATTATCTTTTGACTCAATTATAAAAGCAACTTCTGAAGTTGTTGGTTTATTATACCTTCGCTGATCATCAAACTTGTAGGTTATAAAATTTAAAACGTATTCCGGTCCATCAGTTGTATTTAATTCACGTAACATTCTGTAATTTTTTGCATAAGGATTTATACGTCTGAGAAGTTTTTCAACTTTAAGATTAATTTCTGAATATTCAGAATTCATGCGCAGATTTGCTGCCTTTTCTTCATCATCATAAATATAAATCTGTCCATTTCGAGGTCGATTTCCTTTAAAGTTTTCAAGTGAAGTAGATGCATAATGATAAACCTGACCTTGAATTTTAATAAGGGGAGGACCTCTTCCTTGCACATCTTCGATATTAGCTGCAAACGTAGCAAAAGCAAACGATGAGTTGTAAGCCCTAATGTTTGCTCTAAAATGTTTTGCGTCTGGATTATTTGATGTAAGTAAATCTTTAAGTTCCGTTGGATACTCAGAAAGAGGAGGTATATTAACAACACCACCATGACAACAAGAATTCACAGTTCTTCCTTTCTGTTCTTTAAAATGAATAGCTCCACAGTGAATACATTCCATATTATATTCACCTAAAGAATGTTTTTCAACATTGCATACTGAGCAAAGACTGATATCTGCAGCAAAAAGATATTTCTTTTTAGAGACTCTGATTTTTTTTTCTTTATGAGAAATAGCTTTGTATTCTTTATGAGAAATATTTCTGATAGAACTGTTTAACGGTTGCAATATTATAGAATTGTGTGCAGAGTGTCCAACTTTTTCTTCTAGAACATTTATTCTGTCTTGAGACTGAGCTGCTACAATAAAATTTATATTTCTTTCTTGTGTTACTACTTCAGACATTGTCTCCTCAAAATGTGAAAAATTGGTTGTTTTTTCTGTAAGATTTGTAGCATATGTTGTAGTACCCAAAATATGAAGTCTATTTGCTGCTCTTGCTTTTTCCCTATTTGCAGCTAGTCGAGCCTTTGCTTCTTCAGAAGGTTCATTTTCTGCATAAATTTTCAAACCTTTATGCCTTTTTTGTACAATTTCTTCAAGAGAACTTTCAATAAACTTCGAATAAGGTTCAGTGTTGCATATTATAGAAGGACCTACTTCAGGAAAAACTGTTGTATTTCTACATGATGTGCCTGCATTTTTGAATGGCAGCAATATTATTGAATTTGAAGAATGTGAATCTTTTTCTTTTACATTTATTGACTCCTGCGATTCCACTATGCATTCTGCAGCACATATTGAAGAGGTCAAAACATGAAGTTTGTTTGCCGCTATTGTTTTTTTCCTGTTTGAAATTAATCGAGTCTTAGCCTCTTTATAAGGTTTCGTTTCAGCACTTATTTTTAAATGTTTAAATCTTTTTTGTTCCAATTCTTTTGCAGTATTTTCTAAATAGCTAGTGTTGCACAATATTCCAGAAGGACCTACAGCACATGTTTCAGAAGGTAAAACAGAATGTCTTTTTGCTGTTGCTTTTTTCCTATTTTCTGCTAGTTGTGCCTTTGCTTCTTCAGAAGCTTCACAATCAGCAATAATTTTCATACTTGTCCATCTTTTTTGTTGTATTTCTTTTCCAGCATATTCAGTAGAATTAAAAATTTCCTGATATTCTTTATTAGAAGCATTTGTCACCGAACTGTTTAATGGATGCAGCATTGCAGAATTGTGTGTACACCCTATTTCTTCAAGAGCACCATTTCTAGAGGGACCAGCATTACACAAAATATTACTTGTACTTTCATTAGAAATCTCCACTTCTACAATATTACTTAATTTTCCAGAAGGATTCTCAAAAGATTGCTTGAAAGATATGTTTTTCTTTTTGGCAGCATACCGAGCCTGTGCTTTTCTACCTTGAGCTTGTTTTTTTTCTAAAATATTGTGAGATATGTTCTGTACTCTTCTATTTGTACATATTGTTTCTTTAGATTTGTCAGTTAGTTTTGCCCTCCATATTTTTTTATATTCATTGTTTAATATTCTTTTTTGTTGAATCTTCCTTTCTTTTGTTATTTCCTCAGAAGAAACTGCTTCTTTAAAAACTGGAAAAGTATTTGTTTGATTTATTTTGTCTGTTTTATTTTGAAATTTTTGTTTTTCTCTCCATCTCCTTTGACGTTCACTGGATAATCTTCTTTTTCTTTGAATCTCTGTTTCATCCATTTTAAATACAATAGATAATCTAATAATTAGCTGAAATGTATAGTGGGGAAAAAAAGCTTATATACAATGAATGCATTGTGAGGAAGAACAAGAATAAGTGGGATTCCATGGTAACCAATGTCCTGTTTGATATTTTCGCCAAACTGACATAAAAAAAATCTCGCCAAACCCAGTATTGTCGGGTTGCGTGTTATTTATTTTAAACTATTAAAAAGATCATTCGTTTATATAAAATATTATAGTTACTTACAGACGTAAAAATAGCCACCTCTCTCATGGATGACTCTTTAGAACAACAAAAAATAAAAAGTCAGTTGCCATGCAAGGAAAACAACTTAAATATTAAAAGAGAAGTGCGTGCCGATAAACAAACCATGGACGCAACACCCAGTGCTTGTATCGCTTTGAGCATTTTATTTATGGATAATATCATTGTTTTATATACCATTTACTTCTTCTTGTATATAAAAATAGGTAAGTGTCTTTCTTGCGCAGAAAAAGTTGTATAAATCTTTAAAAAATAACCCCCATTGTACCAATTAGTTGTCGAATTAAGAAAAAAAAAAATCAATGTCCAATTCCTGTATTGCTCCCAGGTATTCATACGTATTCCAAATTTCAAAGCTCTACAGCAGGAAATTTGGTGAAAAATGAGCACAGATGTCACATAATTGGCGTGAAAATGGGATTATTTTGTCCAAAATAGTAACCCGGCTAATATTGTTTTTTCCTAATAAAATGCTTATTTATATTCATTTTTTTAATTATATAAATTATTATTTTTCTATAGTTATTAATTATATATTTTTTTATTTACTGTAAGTTCCTTTTGAAAATAATAGTAAATAATTTAAAATGTATATGCAAGCGTTATTCCACAACGACGTTTTCGCCAAATGGGCTTTACAAAATATTGCGCCAAATCTGGTGCATCTATGACAAACGTGACGAAAAATAAGTGACAAGAATTGACTTCCACACGCAAACAAAATGTAAGTTAAAACGAAACATGCACTAAAAATAAATAAAAAAAGAAAATGATGTCATAAAAAGCAATATTTTATTAAAACACGTAATTGTTTCTAATTTTCACACGCGAAGTATAAAAAAATCTTTTAGTGATTAAAAAATGCTATTAAGAGATTACCACAAAAGCTCAAAATCAAAGTATTTTTTTTTTAAAGTAACAGATTTATTTTCCTAGTTGATTAATTTTTAAAATGTTTCATTGATCATCAGTATTACTGCGCGCGTATTTTTATTATTATTTTTTTTTATAATTACTCCATGTACTCTAATTAGGTTGTCGACCGAAAACACCAGCCAGTGAAAAATGACGCACACCAAATTTAACAACCCCTCTCCTCATTAGTCGAAGCATAGCATAACCTCCCCCCCCCTCTTTGATTTTCAATAGATTGATTGAAAGATATGTTTTTCTTTTTTGGCAGCATACCGAGCCTGTGTTTTTTTACCTTGAGCTTTTTTTTTTCTTTCTAAAATATTCTGAGATATGTTCTAAACTCTTCTACTTGTACATTATTGTTTCTTTAGATTTGTCAGTTAGTTTTGCCCTCCATGTTTTTTTATATTCATTGTTTAATATTCTTTTTTGTTGAATCTTCATTTCTTTTGTTATTTCCTCAGAAGAAACGGTTTCATTAAAAAGTGGAAAAGTATTTGTTTCATCTGTGGATGTTACACCAGATATTTCTAAAGGCAAAACATGAAATAAGTTTCTTGTTTTGTTTTCTTTCTTATTTACATGTACCTGAAGCTTTGGATCTTCCGAAGGTTCAATATGATCACTGATTTTAATACGTTCAATTGTTTTATTTTGAAATTTTTGTTTCTCCATCCATCTCTTTTGACGTTCATTGCATAATCTTCTTTTTCTATGAATCTCTGTTTCATCCATTTTAAATACAGTAGATAATCTAATAATTAGCTGAAATGTATAGTGGGAAAAAAAACTTATATACAATGAATGCATTGTGAGGAAGAACAAGAATAAGCAGGATTCAATGGTAACCAATGTCCTGTTTGATATTTTCGCCAAACTGACATTAAAAAAATCTCGCCAAACCCAGTGCTTATATCGCTTTGAGCATTCTATATACGGATAATATCATTGTTTTACATACCATTTACTTCTTCTTGTATACAAAAATAGGTAAGTGTCTTTCTTGCGCAGAAAAAGTTGTATAAATCTTTAAAAAATAACCCTCATTTTACCAATTAGGTGTCGAATTAAAAAAAATCAATGTCCAATTCCAGTATTGCTCCCAGGTATTCATACGCATTCCAAATTTCAAAGATCTACAACAGGAAATTTGGTGAAAAATGAGCACAAATGTCACATAATTGGCGTGAAAGTGGCATTATTTTGTCCGAAATAGTAGCCTGGGTAATATTGTTTTTTTACTAATAAAATGTTTATTTATATTCATTTTTTTTATTATATAAGTTATTATTTTTCTAAAGTTATTAATTATATATTTTTTTATTTACTGTAAGTTCCTTTTGAAAATAATAGAAAATAATTAAAAATGTATATGCAACTATGCAAGCGTTATACCACAAAGACATTTTCGCCAAATGGGCTTTAGAAAATATTGCGGCAAATCTGGTGCACCTATGAAAAACGTGAACACACAAGACATCCATACAATGAATAAGCAGTTGCAGACCTTTCAAATGATATGTCACATGACTGGTTTTGTAAAGAAATAAAAAATGTTCACCCCCCTCGGGGGCAGAGTGGGGTGGTGACACACAAGACATCCATAATATGAATTAGCAGTTGCAGACCTTTCAAAGGATGTGTCACACAATTGGTGTTGCAAAGAAATTAAAAATGTGCTCCCCTGTGGGGCAGAGTGGGTGGTGACACACAAGACATGCATAATATGAATAAGCAGTTGCAGATCTTTCAAATGATGTGTCACACGACTGGTGTTCTAAAGAATCAAAAATGTGCCCCCCCTGGGAGGCAGAGTGGCTGGTGACTCACAACACATCCATAATATGAATAAACAGTTGCAGACCTTTAAAATGATATGTCACATAATTGGTGTTGCAAAGAAATTAAAAAGTGCCCCCCGGGGGGCAGAGTGGGGTGGTGACACACAAGACTTCCATAATATGAATAAGCAGTTGCAGACCTTTCAAATGATGTGTCACACAATTGATGTTGTAAAGAAATTTAAAATGTGCCTCCCTGGGGGGGGACAGAATGGGGAGACACAAAGTACATCCATAATATGAATAAGCATTTGCAAACCTTACAAATTATGTGTCACACGACTGATGTTGTAAAGAAACTAAAAATGTGCCACCCCTGGGGGGGCAGAGGGGAGGATGACACACAACACATCCATAATATGAATAAGCAGTTGCAGACCTTTCAAATGAAGTGTCTCACGACTGGTGTTGTAAAGAAATTAAAAATGTGCCCCCCCTAGGGGGGCAGAGTGGGGGTGACACACAAGACATCCATATTATGAATAAGCAGTTGCAGACCTTTGAAATGATGTGTCACACGACTGGTGTTGTAAAGAAATTAAAAATGTGCCCCCCCCCTGGGGGTGCAGACTGGGGGATGACACACAAGACATCCATAATATGAATAAGCAGTTGCAGACCTTTCAAATGATGTGTCATACGACTGGTGTTGTAAAGAAATTAAAAATGTGCCCCCCCCTGGGGGTGCAGACTGGGAGATGACACACAAGACATCCATAATATGAATAAGCAGTTGCAGACTTTTCAAATGATGTGTCATCGGACTGGTGATGTAAAGAAATTAAAAATGTGCCCCCTGGGGGGACACAGTAGGAGGGGAAACACAAGACATCCAAAACATGAATAGGCAGTTGCATACCTTTCAAATGATGTGTCATACGACTGGTGTTGTAAAGAAATTAATGTAAAATGTGTAACAGTAAAATGTGAAATAGTAAAATGTGCCCCCCCAGGGGGGCAGGGGGTGTGAAACACAAGACATCCATAATATGATTAAGCAGTTGCAGACCTTTCAAATGATGCGTCACACGACTGGTGTTGTAAAGAAATTAAAAATGTCTTCCCCTGGGGGGGTAGAGTGGGAGGTGACACACAAGACATCCATAATATTAATAAGCAGTTGCAGACCTCTCAAATGATGTGTCACACGATTGGTGTTGTAAAGAAATTAAAAATGCCCCCCCCCTGGCGGGGAAGAGCGCGGGGGTGTGACACACAAGACATCCATAATATGAATAAGCAGTTGCAGACCTTTCAAATGATGTGTCACACGACTGGTGATGTAAAGAAATTAAAAATGTGCCCCCTGGGGGGACACAGTAGGGGGGGGAAAACACAAGACATCCAAAACATGAATAAGCAGTTGCAGACCTTTCAAATGATGTGTCACACGACTGGTGTTGTAAAGAAATTTAAAATGTGCACCCCTCTGGGGGGTAGAGTGGAGGGTGACACGCAAGACACCCATAATATGAAGAAGCATTTGCAGACCTTTCAAATGATGTGTCACACGACTGGTGTTGTAAAGAAATTAAAAATGTGCCCCCCTGGGGGTCAGAGTGGGGGATGACACACAACACATCCATAATATGAATAAGATGTTGCAGACCTTTCAAATGATGTGTCACACAACTGGTGTTGTAAAGAAATTAAAAATGTGACCCCCTGGGGGGCAGAGGGGAGGTGACACACAAGACATCCATAAAATGAATAAACAGTTGCAGACCTTTCAAATGATGTGTCACACAATTGGTGTTGTAAAGAAATTAAAAATGTGCCCCCCTGGGGGGCAGAGTGGGGGATGACACACAACACATCCATAATATGAATAAGCAGTTGCAGACCTTTCAAATGATGTGTCACACAACTGGTGTTGTAAAGAAATTAAAAATGTGACCCCCTGGGGAGAGCAGAGTGTGGGGGTGACACACAAGACATCCATAATATGAATAAGCAGTTGCAGACCTTTCAAATCTTGTGCAACACGACTGGTGTTGTAAAGAAATTAAAAATGTGTCCCCCCTGGGGAGCAGAATGGGGGATAACACACAAGACATCCTTTAAATGAATAAGCAGTTGCAAACCTCTCAAATGATGTATCAAACGACTGATGTTGTAAATAAATTAAAAATTTGGCGAAATATTACAGTTATCGCCAAATTGGCATCACTTTTGACAACTAATTTTGGTCGCCAAATTTGGCGATATATCGCCAAGTTGGCGACAAACTTGGCGATTGTTGGCGATGGTAACCTTTCCTCTCTTTATGGTAACCCATATGGCGATGCACAGACGGAGCCCTTTCCTGATTGGTCTATTCGACTCATGGAAGGAGTGGACAACCCGGATTCGTTACTTCCGGAAATCTTCCACATCAGCATCATTCCAGGAGTCATTCCTTTTAAGGCTAGTTTTTTTTTACTATAGAAGGATTAATTTTTTCTTAGTTTTTTTATACCGTTTTTGAATTGTGGCAACAGACATGCTCCATTTTTATTAAAATGAAAATGAAAAAAGCCGAAAAAAGCAAATTAATGTATTTTTTGTTGCAATTTTTTTAAAGTGAAAAAAATTCGTTTTAGTTCGCTTTTATATTTATTACTTAAAGGATTTTTAGTTTATTAAAAACTTTCTTTAAACTCGATAGAACATTTTCTTTTTACACACTGACGTAACAGGAATATTGTATATCGTATTTATCGCATGCAGGTTATTTCAGAAATTTTCATTTACACTTAAAAGAATATAAATAAATTAGTATCTGTTTATAGCTAATAGCAATCGAGATTTCAAGTTTTGCATTAAAATGATTTTGAAATGATCAAATTAAAATACCATTTTTTAAAACGTGAACACGGATAAGACATGTGCATATGTAAATTTTGAAGCGGTAAAAATAATGTTGGATTTATATTTCATGAGGCAAAAAATTCTATGATTGAGTCAAAGTGGAGTACGTTTTGCTATTTTACATTTTGGAATACCGTGTGTAAGAGCCGTAATTGATAACTTAATAATAATACAAGATCTTTTTTATATTTTATTGTTTACATATCAATTAAGTTTAATTTTAATAATTTCTACAACTGAATTTTATAGAAATAGTATTTTGCTAACTTTAGCTTAAATATCATTTGTTTAAGAGTTAGACTTACGGATATAAGGTGTATTTTTTTATTGTGACTAATTAAGTAGATTTATTATAAATCAATGAAACAGTTTCTTCTTAAACATTTCTTTTCGTCGAAATTCGACGGGTTCTACCTTGTGACACTAAATACGATAAAGGTGTTTAAAACGTTATTAAGTAATTTTATTTTGACTTTTTATTTATATTTTTAATAATATTCTACTAATTATTTGTTTTTCGTTATTTAAAATAAAAATTCTGTCAATATGTATAATTTGGCTATTAAATTGGCGATTTGTATGATTTGGCGAAATTGATCAATGGGATAAACAAGTAGCACCTAAAATAATAATAATAAATAAATAAATAAATAAATTTGAATTCAATAAAGGAAACTAATAACCAATCTATACATATAATAAAACAGTAGGACCCGGTGTGTCTATACATTGAAGATAATTGACAAAAATGGAGTCAGGGCGATAATCTATACATATAATAAAACAGTAGGACCCGGTGTGTCTGTACATTGAAGATAATTGACAAAAATGGAGTCAGGGCGATAAAAGAAAACCAATGAAACACAAAAAAAAATTTTTTGAATTTTTTGTCTGTCTGTCTGTCTGTCTGTCTGTCTGTCTGTTTGTTCGAGGTTATCTTCGTAACTACTGAATGGATTTTTATGCGGTTTTCACTAATGAAGAATGCACACTCCCGGGCAGTGTATAGGCTTTGTTTCATCAAAATCGGACAACAGACAAAAAAGTCCTTCCGGCAATGCCGGGAGGAAGAGGTAGCTTTCATATACTTACATATTTATTTATTTATTTTAAGGTAAGTTACATTGTTCAAAAATACTAAGCTCAAATTAGTAGAAATAATCTTATAAAATTAGTGATTTTATAAGATTGAATACTAGTTTTTGTCAAGACTGAATATTAATAGGAATTTTTAGAAATTAGTCATCTTTTATTCAACCTGGTTTTATTTTAAGCGATTTAGAGAGTCACCAAATTCCACGATATCATAAAGTGTATGCCATTTTAAAGCAACATTGTGGATCGTTCAGATCAGACCGTTTCAAAATGTCAGCCATAAGCAAAATTCAAAGTGCTATAACTCAATCATTTTTTAAAATATAGACAAAATAAAAAGTGTTCCGGAATTGTTGTTTTAAGTTCTAACACGTAAAAGAAAAATATTTTTCAACTTTTAATTTTTTCGCATTTAATTTTAAATTTTAAATTTTTTAAAAAATTTAAAATGGCCACCATTTTGAAACAAAATGGTGGATGATGCTGGCCAACGAACTCGGTCGAGACATTTGTATGTACTATGTACATACCAAGTTTCATTGAAACCGGTTCATAAATACGCGTGTTATCACGTGACAAAAATCAGATCGTTTCAAAATGTCAGACATAAGAAAAATTCAAAGTGCTATAACTCAATCATTTTGTAAGATATAGACAAAATAAAAAGTGTTCTGGAATTGTTGTTTTAAGTTCTAACACGTAAAAGAAAAATATTTTTTAAATTTTGATTTTTTTGCATTAAATTTTAAATTTTAAAATTTTTTAAAAATTTAAAATGGCCACCATTTTGAAACAAAATGGCGGATGATTCTGGCCAACGAACTCGGTCGAGACATTTGTATGTACTATGTACATACCAAGATTCATTGAAATCGGTTCATAAATACGTGTGTTATCACGTGACAAAAATTAGATCGTTTCAAAATGTCAGCCATAAGAAAAATTCAAAGTGCTATAACTCAATCATTTTTTAAGATATAGACAAAGTAAAAAGTGTTCTGGAATCGTTGTTTTAAGTTCTAAAACGTAAAAGAAAAATATTTTTCAACCTTTAATTTTTTCGCATTTAATTTTAAATTTTAAATTTTTTAAAAAATTTAAAATGGCCGCCATTTTGAAACAAAATGGCGGATGATGCTGACCACCGAACTCGGTCGAGACATTTGTATGTACTATGTACATACCAAGTTTCATTCAAATCGGTTCATAAATACGTTAGTTATCGCATGACAAAAATCAGATATATATATATATATATATATATATGGTTATATATATATATATATATATATATATATGTCAACATTCGAACGGAGGGTGTTTTTGGGGTCTGGGGGTCATGATCGGTGAAAATATACCAAAATTTTCCGGAAGTGCTTTCCTCCGGACGGCTGCAATAGGTAGCTTTTTACTTTTTGTAATGAAAGCTACCTAAAAGTAACAAAAAGAAACAAAAGAAACTATTAGGTGCGCTGCTCACGTTTTTTAGTACATAACGTTTTTTAGTACATATAAAATCCAATAGATGTCACTGTGCGATTTTAAAACGCGCTATCGTTATGTTTTCGCCAGTCTACTTAAGTATGAGAAAGTTTCAAGCTGGCTGTCGTTCCATGTGGTTTAGTCGGTAGAACGTCAGTGCGCCATACTGATGGCCCGGGTTCGATTCCCAGCATGGAATTTTTTTTCACTATGTTGGCATTAACGCCTATAAGCAATTAAAAGAATTTGAAATATTGTATTCAAGGCGAATTTTCTCTCTGGGAAAATTTCCTTGCATTAATATGTCAGTGTAATTTTTTTTCGATTTAATTTTTTTTTTCGAAACTTTGTTTTTCTTAAAAAATTACAGTAAATATTTGATATTTCCCAACGTTTTTTGAATGATCGACTTGCTTTTTTTTTTTTTTAATGTATGTCTGAACCTTATCTAACTACTTCTTCAAGATTTCTTTAGATAAACCGACCAGCGTAGCGGGCGAAGGCCGCTAGTAATAAATAAATAAATTAATATATATCCTTTTTACCTTTTTAAATTATTTTTTTGTTATAAGACAGGTCTTGTTTTTCGAATATTACATTTCGATTATTATTACATATGAAAAAGCAATCAAGAAATAGATTTTTCTATCATGTCAGCTTTGATTTATATAATTAAATATTGATTTCTGCACATCGTTGTCTACCTCATCTCTGTTGTTTATATTTTTCTATTATATTTCATATGGAACGAACGAATTTTGTTTGCTAAGCAGAAGAATTGCTTCATTAGATGTGACTTAATTTTTTTCCCTTAGTTTCCTGGTAATCTAAGAAGTCAATCCAAATTTCTATAAATCCATGATTATAGAAAAAAGAGATTCGATAAAAGAGACAGATATATAAAGAATAATGTTTTGTAATATGATCAGAAACACTGGTTTAATTAATTTTTCCCTTAATAAGAATGTGTTGTTATTAGTTGTTTCATTATTATTAATGCATTTAATCACACAAAGAAAAAATAAAATTTTTAATTTCATAAGTGAGCTAACGTAATAATAACTGAATTAAATGATAAAAACCATCTTTTTTAGTGTTTTTCTTATTGTACTATAAATATCTTGTTTTATGATATATTACATATGAGAAAGCAAATAAGAAATATATTTTCCTATGATATCATCTTTGCTATATGTAATGAAATATTGATTTCTTCACATCGTTGTTTTCTTCCTTCTCTGTTGTTTATATTTTTCTCTTAGAGTGCATCTGGCGTGAAAGAATTTCGTTTGCTAAGCAAAAGAATTCTTTCATTAGAGGCAAGTTAATTTATTTTTTTTAGACTGCTGGTAATCTAAGAAATCAATCCAAATTTCTATATATCCAAGATTATTAATAAACACAACAGAAATAAAGAATAACGTTTTGTAATGTATACATAAACTCTAGTTTGATCACTTTTTTACTTAAATAGAAAGAACTATTATTGTTCATTCATGCAAATAAGCACATTTAGAAAAATAAAAATGTGAATTTAATATTATAGAAAATCATTTTGTTTCCCAGGGTAGAATAGCAAAAATTTAGCCACTGTTTGAAGAAAAGAAGAAAAAAGAAAACTTTCATTAAAATCCGTAAGCACCTAATTTGACGTTTAACTAAAATGCAAATTTTCGTTTAATAATAACAAAAATTTCAGTTGCAAAACGCAATTACATTATGGCAAATGAACTTAAGGATTAATAGGATATACATTTATATTTTAACCATTGTTCAATTCTAAATAAATAAATGAAAAATGTTTTCAGGGCTCTTACTAATCTATTTTTTTTTCAAACCAACATTTATAAATAAAACTATTTGTGGTAGGTTTTTAGCATACTTTACACAAAAATAATATTTGTGGTGGGTTTATATAAAATTTGCCAAAAATACTACATACGTTTCTTTTAAAAAATAATTGTTATAAATCGGACCGACTTCTATATTTTCTCGTAACAAACATCATTTTATAATTTTTGCAAATTGTGATAAAATAACAAATATTTTATGAATAAATCACCATCGATGCTGTCATTCATTGTTTTGGTTTTAAAGCAAAAAACATTGTATTATATACAATTAGAGTAAAGAAATAGAAAGAAAACACAAATTGTCATTTTTTATAAGGTAATGAACAAAAGTTCATAATTGTGCTTATTAGGTTTTAAAAAGATGAGAAAATATTCATATTACTGAAATGATTAAAAGCTTTAAATAGAAAGAATTCCGTATTAGTAACTTGTTAGAACATGCGAAATTCGTCGGTTAGCAATTGATGAATATTGAGTCATTTTAATCGTTAGAAGAAATAGTTTTAGTTTGACGTTGTTGATACTAAAACTGTTGTTAGCTTTCTTTTTTCAAAAACTAAAACAAAATCACTTCACCTTTTTTCATTCACGTATAAAAACATTTCATATTTATTTACTTAGAAGGTGTCACAAATAAAAATTAAATTAAAGTGTTGACATGTTTCGGTTCATTAATAAGAACCGTATTCATAACATATAAAATCAGTAGAAAATTAAATGACACTGGATATAAATATAATTTAAAAATCAAAACAAAACATTGCGCCCGCTATGATCGTGAATATAGCCATTGCCAACGCGGCATATAAATATAATAAATTTTGACCATATATTAAATTTAAAATGTATAAAATTAAAATTAAAAAAGTAGAAAAACTAAATGACTCTGGATATAAAGGTAATTTAACCCCCCCCCCCCCAAAACATAAAATATTGCGCCCTCTATGATCGTGAATAGCCAATGCCATCGCGGTTCCTCCTATTAGACTCATCCTTTAAATATTTATTAAGTAATTCTAACCACAAACTCGGAATGTCATAAGAATAAGAATCATTACAAACTCTATCCCTCCTAGAATATATCTCTATGGATTCACGGATGATTAATTTTCGGAATAAACTGGAAATGAACACTAATCTACTATCTTTAAAACAAATTTTAACCCCCCTCTTTAAAAACAATCTTGATAACGCAGTCTTATCCCTACCAAATTTTATGTCACATTCATGCTCTTTCTTTCTAACCCCAAACTTTCTACCTGTGATACCGATATAAAAATTAATATCCCCCTCTTCATTCTCATATGGAATTTCATATACCCCTGCTAGATCATCTTGTGGAACTGGATCAAAAGCTCTGTATAGAAGATGTTTTAACTTAGGAGGTGGCTTAGCAATTAATTCTATTTTAAACTTTTTTAATTTAGCTTTAAGCCTCTCAAAATTACCCTTTATATAAGGAAACGATAGTCTTTTAACCCCAATCTCTTCCCCCTTCTCACAGGCATTATCAACCAAATTACAATTAACCTGAGAATTATTTTTATCCCTATAATTTTTAACCAATTTATTAATTTTATCCTTTTTGTAACCATTCAACTTCATTCATTGATTTTATATGTTATGAATACGGTTCTTATTAATGAACCGAAACATGTCAACACTTTAATTTAATTTTTATTTGTGACACCTTCTAAGTAAATAAATATGAAATGTTTTTATACGTTGTTGATACTGTTAAAATTCATTAATAGCATATGTGAAATGTTGATGAGGATACAACAAATAGAAAGATAAATTAACATTTCGAAAACATATCATTATTCATAATTAAACAGCCTGTTTCAAAGCTTCAATTAATTTGAATCTCTGTTTTGACGATGCAATTTCTACAAATACGTTGAATTTTTTAAATTTAAATAATGTTAAAAATTTTGATTTCAAATGGCAAGAAAATGTTGTTTACAAATCTAACATGTTACATAATTATATTACATATTCATGTACTGCATATTATATGAGGAGTTCACAACCAAAGAAGATCAACTCCATTAAAAAATGAGATAATCTATTTAGAAGAGGAAATGAGATAGTCCATTTATAAGATGCCTAAAATCTGTTTTATCCCCTTCCACATTAATCATAGTCTGTTTTCACGTACTTTTTCATTATATTATTCTTGTACAGACTTCGTGTTCTTTGGGATTAGATCAAACAGATTTTATGGTCCTCCTAAATGAACTATCCCATTTTTATTTTCATGGACTGGGTTTACTAAGGCACAACCCCCCCTTTTTATCTTCACTGTATTTTAACATTAATACAAATATATATTTGATTGGTAAATAAAGCAGGTTTACCCTCGATCCCCGGGCTTTATTCTTTGCAAGCTCCATTGTTAATCTACATTACTTGATTTTTTTTATATTGTTTTTTTTTTTTTTTTTTTTTTTTTTTTTTTTTTTTTTTTTATCTCTTAACATTGGAAGAATCAATAAACTCCTTATTTCCGGCACAATATTATGTAAGGTACCCTGGGGTAATAACGCCAGGCGGGGTAATAACGCCAAGTGCTTATATTTTGCATAATTATGAAATAATCAGGTATATGACATCTATGTGCTCTGCGCAGAAGGGTTTTGAGTCATATAAATCGCAAAAAACAGCTTCAAGTTAATTTGTTTCATTTTTAGGTCTTATTGTTTTTACAAACAACTAAAATTAACGCTTGATCTAAAATTTGCGAGATACGTTGTGTGTATGTGAAGACTATCTTTTTATCCGGAAATACTTTGTTAATTACATAAATTTGTAGTGCATTTCATGTACTTTTAAAATGTTGTTGAAGATTTTGGATATCTTCTCGAGATAATTTGTAATTTAAAATTTACTGCGCAATAACTATACCGGGGTAATAACGCCAATCCTTGACATTAATACCCCGGTTGATTCCCTACAGTGGCCGAGCTACATCCTAAATACTGATTCAAATAAACACAGTTAAAACTGTGCAATGTTTCTCATATTTCTATTTAAACGGTCCTTTTTAAGCAAAAAGAAGCTCACGGTCTGATATTTTTTTGCCTTATCCCCCCCTCCCACACCACACCTTTATTTTTCTTACACTTTCACAAAAAATTGAACATTTTCAATAGCTTAGAATGCAATTTGTCTATTTCTAAGTTTGTAGAGTTTGTATTTTTAGAATTGGGCTATCTACATGCAATTATTCCATCTTATTTCATAGTTTTGTTTGCATGGCGTTATTACCCATATAGGTGGGTAATAACGCCAAATAGCATGGGTCAAGAAAAAACGCCATTACATTTTATGAATACATATCTGTTAAATTATTTTATTTTATATAGATAGTCAATGAGTTTCTGTATCAGATCCTATATTTGTTTGAAAAATACAATCTAAAACTAAGCCGTGAAAATTGGTAGAACCTTAACGTGGCGTTATTACCCCAGGGTACCTTACATAAAAATAGTAAATTAACATATCTTTCAGTTAATTTTGATAGAAAATTTTTCATTTTACTTTGATATTTTTTCCTTAAATCAAAATAAAAAAATGAATAAAAATAAAAAAAATCTTCAGCCCTTGTTGTGTTTATTTGACATAAACTAGGAGTTCAAGAAACTCTACGACAAAGTTATGCTTTTAAAAATGATCCTAAAGAATCTTCAGATACGCTTTATAACACAATTAAATGATAAAGTCACAAAAGGTCAGACGCGTCACAGTTGTACGAGTTTTAAATGCAATATTTTCTAGTTAGTCTTATACACTATTTAAAATTTTATGGCGAGTTAAAAAATTTTTGGTGCTAATACCATAGAAATAAAAGTACAAAAGCACGCCACTTCTAGGCCATTTCTTCTGATCCTTGAGCTCTGAATAATGAAATTAAATATCTCAAATCTCTTGCCCTTGCACGTAGTTATTATTTTTCTCTCTTTGATAGATAAATTTTAAAATATTCGATTGCATCTCATTGTTGGACTTCAAGTCATTGTTTCAATTTCTCCCTGGTCAGTATTTGTTCTTCTCAAGCCTTGTCAAATAGCTTGGAATTTCACGATTTTTTGTGTAAATTCCAACAATTCTCTGTCAATGATCTCTCATGATCTGTTTTTCACTTTTCAGCTTGAAAATTACTTCCGTAATTGTTTTCCATTCTTATTTACCCATCATACGTAGTATAGGGTAAGATTTGTAATAATTTTTAAATCGAAAAATAAATTTTACGGATTTACACGTTCAGACACTGGAGATTTGAAAAAAAATTCTTTTCGAAGAAAGAAAATTCTCCGTCGTCTGTCTGTGTGTTTTTAAATGCTCTATCTTCCGAACAAATTGAGACAGATACTTGAATATTCGTAAGTACTCAGTATATAATAATGGAAAGACGCCTACTGAATATCAGTATTTTCGAATAGCCATAACTATATTTTTCGGACTTTCGATTTACTCGTTCTGATAAAAGGTATATAAAAATTTTTGAAATTGTTTATTTTGAGGAATGAATATAAAAGTCAATAAAAATAACGTAAATTTTGCATAAAGAAGGAATTAATGGGATAATTAGTTGCCGAGATATTTGCAATCGTATTTTTCATATTTTTCCATTTTTAAGGACTCCGTATTTCATTCAAATTTCAATTCCGAGATATAATTAAAGTTGAAATGAGACGCTTAATCCGACGTAGTTAATATTATTATAATATTGGAGCTACAAGGATTAGTCTTCTACGAAATTCTGTATAACTTGATTATCTCGCCGACCAAATAAGTATCACAAATTTCTGACCAGCTTGGCGATATAAAACCAAACTTGATGACAAAAATTTTTCACCAACAGTGGCACCAACTTTGCGCTATTTCCGGTATTTCACCAAATCTCATAGACTCTTATTGTAGCCCAACAGAGTCACATTTTGCTAAAAAAATAAATATACGTTTAAATTTTATTTTGGAATTGCAATGCATTTTGTAAATTGTTTTCACATTTTTAATTATCATATTTTATATTATGCATATTTAAAATGTGTAAGTATTGCATTGGCCCTCAACGAATAGTTTCTTGTATCTTATCATTTTATTATTTAAAAAAATATATTTTATTTCTTATGTTTTCTAAAATTTTATTATTTCATTTGCTTATTATTTATATAATTCTTCATTTTTTTCTTTTTCTTATTTCCTTTACTTTTTTGTTTTCTGTTAATTTTTTATATCATTTTCCAAAGCTTTTCTCTTCTGCATGTGATCTTGTGTAACTACCTTTCAGCTAGCGCCACCAGTTGCATTTTTTATGAGATCTCCTCTCTATTCGTCGGTGACCTTGTCCTTTTACGAACACGTTTTTACATTGGCTGATGATGGGCTTTAAAATTTCCAATTCAAAACACGCTGTATGCTTTTTTTTTTCTTTTTTTATGGTGATTTAAACAAAGATTTATTATTTAATTGTAATTTATCGACAATTATCTCGGTGCTGTTTCATATTAACTTTTCACATATGTACTTTTACATATAAATGTGGCTTCAAGGAATATATTGCAAAACTAATAGGAATATAAGGATAATTTCGTAAATAATCGAAAAAGCTAGCCAAACAAGGTTCGCACACTCCTTATATTTTTGTGGACTCTGGTACCACTATTAATGATAAGAAAATTTATATTTAATTTTGAAGAAACATAATTCACAGCCCCCACCTTTATTCTCAATTTCTGCAATTATTTTTCTGCAGTGAAATACTTTAAAAATACTGTTAAAATTTAGTGGTAAACCTGTGCGAACCCTGTCCAAAACTTCAATTTAACCGCTTCACGACGACGAAAGCCTTTTCCTTAATTTTTACTTTTTGAGCACCGGTTTTTAAAATCAGAAACATTTCTGCAGTTGAATCGCGAAAATGTCCTGTTTGAATAAGCCAAAATTTACCAATAAAAAATAACTGCTGAGAATAATGAAGGATTCTAGGTACTTTAGGTTGCACGTATACCGGTCGCTCGCCTTCAGTTGGTAAAAAACCATCTTGTAAAAATCAAAACTAAGTAGATGACTTTTTTGCACATATATTCCATATATTCATTTATCTTTAGCTTTAAAATGGAAACATTTTTTTAAATTAACGTTTGAAAAATCTCTTTTTATTTTAGGGTTCCGTTTATTACACTCAATTTTTCAATTTTAGTTTATATCATTAATTTTAAAAGTAAAAAGATAGAATTTCGGTTATTATTAACTCTGTGACGGGTGATCTCATAAATCAATCTCCCCCCCCACACCCCCTTGTGAGGATTTCAATCCACTGTTAGACAATATAAATCCAATAATTTTTTAATTGCACCATCACATTACAGTTACAGTCAAACCTCGTTAACATGAACACGTTTAATATGAATTACTTTTAACATGAATTGTTTTCACAGTCCCCTATAAAAATGAATGCAAAGAATTGATACTGATAACATGAATTACTGTTAACATGAACAAATTTTGATTACTCTTGAGGTTCAACTTAACGAGGTTCGACTGTATATTCAATTTAGAGTCAATACATTTATTTTATTGGATGTCATTTTTCATCAATGTAATTTTAGCGAAGTAATTTGCGCAATTACAGCAAATGAACCGGTATCGATTTACAAACGCAAAACCTCCTACAAAGAAGAAAATGCGAGATATGATCTGATACTCTGATAGATTAAATCTCTCGGCGGGATAAAAGGTTTAGAAAAAAAATTCAATCTTGAATACATATTATATTTCAGAGAGTCACATTCATTATAAATTAGATATCAATATCTTTAATATAGTTTGATGAGATAATATGAAGAGAAAATATGCATTTACAAACAATAGGCAATTTCAATGGAAATATATTCATTATTATGTGAATCAATAATTGGAAAAGTGGAAAAATTTTGCGTAAAAATAAATGTTTTATAACACTGATGGAGTATCAAAAAGTTATTGTCTTTTAGTTAGAATATTTATCATTTAGATGTATTGTTTTAATTTACGTTTATAGAAACATTATTTTGGCCTTAATTGTATTTTTTAAAAAGATGTCAAAAATGTGTTGCGTCACTTCTGTATTTAGACTCTTCTAAAATGTGTGTATATTTGCAGGTAATTTTAGTATATTTTAAAAAAAAATCTTCCTTACTGAAAAAATAATATTTGAAAAATATGTTAAAAATTATTTTTACTGCCTATCTGAAAGTAATATAACATTATTATAAGAATTCATATGATTAGATATTCAATAAATCCTGTGTTTTTAAGACTTTTTTAAGGTTATGGAGAGTATTTTTCCTTTTTAATTTTACCCTCGAATACAAAATTTGCATAAATGATTATAAATGTGTGAATAAAATTCATACTTGTACAATATAAGTTACGTAAAACATTTAAAACCTTTTAATAATTTATTCTTAAATACTTGCGATGTTTATACATTCTGAATACTAGTAACAACAAGTTGGAAATTGCACGTAAAGCGTAGCGAATGAGGTGCGTTCGTACGATAACGAAGTTTTAAAAATATTCAGATCTGGATGATATAGTAGAGCGTACTTCGGATACAGTATAGTGGTCGAAATCTTTGTGTTCCTGTAAATATGCAGGGAGTAATTTTTATTATACTTCATTAACGTATATTTTATTCCTAAAATGTGAAGTAGTTTAATACAATTAAAACATGTCCCAAACAATGTTTCCCCGTGTAACATTATGTAGTAGAATACATTTGTGTGGCCCTGTAATTTAATAATAAATATTCTTTGCATCACAGATTGTACAGAATGTATATTTTAGTACATATTTCATAGATTCATGTCAATTCTATTATGTTCAAATGAGTGCAACACCATTAAAAGGCATTTGAAACTTTTTTCCCCATTAATCGTAATTTAACGGAATATTTTGATTGTCCCTGTAATTGATCTATGCATCCGATTTTCATAACATTTGAAATGACTCGACAAAATTATGTAATAATTATACATTTTAAATTTCAGACGATTAAAATACATTTGAAACTTTTTTCCCCATTGACCGTAATGTAACGGAATCCTTTTGATTATCCCTGTAATTGATTTATCCATCCGATTTTCATAAAATTTGAAATGACTCGACAAAATTATGTAATAATTATACGTTTTGCATTTCGAACGATTCGGTTGGGTAGTTTTTGTGTTGTTATATGCGGACAGATGGACAGACGGACGGACTGAGCGACAACAATATGTGCTACGTATTTACATAATTACGAACGCACCTAAAAATCATATACCCCGGAAATGGTTAAAGCAATAACAGATTCAGAAATATAAATTCAGTTACATAATCGTAGTAAAATAATAAACTAAAATTAAATATGGGTATTTTAAATTGGATGTTCATACATTCCCACTCAGTTATCGAGTGAGTACAGATCGATTATATGCCTTTATTCGGTAGACAGAGAGTATGGCGTGTATTGAATATGTGTCAATAAATATCAGTGTTCCAAAGCATCTCTTATCATTCGCTTTTACGTGACAATAAACTCTGTGAAAGAGCTCAATATCATATTGATATTTAATAGCATGGTTTAACATTTAGGTTTAATGACGTACTTGATTATGACGGAATTTCATAACAAATGAATCGGAACCTGTCGGATTCGAAAAATTAAAATATTTAAAAGACTGCTTAAATAGATAATGTGCATATTTGTATACAAACTGGCTTCTTTCGCGACAGCTGAACTTACGGTTGGCAAAAATTCAAATTAAACTGCATTAGAAAATTCTAAACTAAATGTAATTTTCACATCGATATAATAAATTTCATTTTATTGTTTTATACACAGTAAATGATACGTTATAAATTACTAACTCTCCAAGAATTATAATTTTTGCCAACCGCAAGTTTAAAATACATCCTTTTTCGGGTGCGTGCCGGCACATGCACATTATCTATGTATAATGAAATTTATAAAAATAAACACACTTAAGAGTCCATTTTATACTGACTAGCGTAACTTTAAAATGTGTTTCTTTCATCGCGATGTCATTTTCTTTCAAAATTAAAAAAAAAAAAAAGATAATTTTAACTGCAATTCAAAAAGGCATCCATAATGACACATTTGTTTTAATTGTTTATATTCTCATTAGCAACGAAAATAACCCGATTTCCAGAGTATGAAGACATTCCATAAAGGGGTTTTAAGTGTAAACATAAAATACTACCATAATTGTATTACTTTAAAAAAAAATAGGAACTGCGAGCACATCTATGTATAAGCTGCTTTCATTTAAAATAATAATTATTAAAATTTATTCAGGAGAAAGCGTACGCCATATTACTTAGAAAAAATTCTTCTTTTTTAACCCGGGAGGACGCGCGCCGGGCGTAAAAGACCCAGAGTGTTTATAGTTTTTACAATTGTAAGCACTTATTATTGAAAATAAATCATCAACTCATTTTATCGCAGGGTATCTAAGAATTGCCTCCATCTAGATAAAAAATGTTAAATGTATAATTATTGTGCTTTGATAAAAATTTTCGTGCAGTTTTTTAAGCTACATTACAATTATCTTGAAAAAAAATAGTGTGAATGGAAATACGAGGGAAAGTCACAACTCAATATGAGGAGTCAGAACTCAGTAGGTCACAACTCAATATAAGAGGTCAGATATTAGAAGTAAACTCTTTTAGATGGCAGCATTATCCAACTATGCGACGTTAATTTCGAATTTATGAAACAACCTTTATACAAGAAGAGCAGGGGCGTTCAAAAGTTGTTGAAGAAGACCAAAGTGGTCGTCCTGTTGCGATTGTGACAGAAGAAACAGAGCGAAATGTTGAGGAAATAGAGGTAATAGAGGAAGAAAAAAAATTCAGCTGCTTCTTCAGCCTACGACGATTATATTAGTCAGTTGTAGGCTTAAACCGTGTAATCTATTACAGTTACTATTGTTGTTCGCAACCACTTAGTTCTTTGTCATCATCTTTTAACGCCCCTTTTCTTCTTGTTTAACTGTTGTATTTATGTCGGCCAATTATCTACATTGTGGGATATAGGCCCTAGGGTGGGATACTCTCCGTGGGGGTCTTTCTAAGGGAACCTAACCCGTATTTACGCAAGGTTCGAAGAAAACCACGGAAAACTCCGAACGGTTAGGCCGACGGTCGCGATTGGGTTCGAACCCAGCACCTACCGTCTACCAGTTTGGAGGTCAGAACTTCGCGGCCACTGGTGGGGCTTTAACTGTTTTCTCATGTTTGTTTGTTTATTGAACAACATACATCTGATTTGTGAGTTCGACATGAAGCCTGCTTATAAATCATCGTCAATATTACAGGAACGAGATAGCACAAGGAAATTTTACAACACAACAGATATACAACCGGGAGCTCCACACAAAGAATGTGTGCAATGGAGCTAGTGGTGCTATTAGAAACGGTGCTATTCGAAAACCTAACCTCTTACGCTCGAAGGCGATTGGCGGCGTGGTGCTTTGACCACTCGGCCACGGAGACCCCATTTTCTCATAAATTCGAAAGAAACATAGTTTGATAATGTTGAACTATATGAGCGTACTTGGAAACTGTTTACTACTAATTTCTGACTTCTCACATTGATTTTTGACCTACTTACTGAATTTCCCTCTTATATTTAAAGGATGTTTCAGAAAGCTTTAAAAGAAAATACTTAGAGAAGACTCATCATCATAAAATGTGTTACCGAATATTGAAGTTTTACAAAACATTTTGTGATTATGATGCGATATATTTTCGCCACATTACAAAGCATGCCTGTGAATGCCTAGCATTTTTTACATTAAAGATGCTATATCATAATCGCAAAACAATTTTTAAAAATTGTAAAGTATAATTTATTTTTACAAAAAAAAATATATACAGAAATCACATGGAAATTCTTTTTTTTAAATTTAAATTACGTGTGAAAATAAATAAATAACCTTTTTTTGATGAATTAAGAAGAAGAAAAAAAATTCCATACTTCTACAGAGTCTGAATGGAACTGATACATGGTCCTGAAATCTAGTCCTAAACACATTTCTTATCTAAATTAATTATTTAGGGCTCCACACTAGACACAGAAAAAGACCCGGATGATAATGTAAAGTCTATGGGAGCGTTCTTTTCAAATATCTCGCTCAAATTTTAATATTTTTACATGATTTTTTTGAACAAGATAGTTGAGGATGATCCCCTACCAGCCTAGTGTTTACTTTTTCGATTTGCTTATATATTTTTTTATATTATGAGAGTTTCAATTTCAGAACCGGTTTAAACACGTTTCAAAAGTTAAAATGATTTTTTTTTAATCTGAAACCAAAATTAAAAAATTAAAACCTAGGCCGGTTGTGGATCGTCCTTAGCTATCCTATGCAAAAAAATCATGTAAAAATATTAAAGTTTGGGTGAAATATTTGAAAAGAACGCCCCTATAGACTTTACATTATCATCCAGGTCTTTTTCGGTACTTAGTGTTCCGCCTTAAGTTTTTAATGGGTAGCATAAAATGAGGAAAATAATCATATAAGATATAATATTAAAATATATAAGATTTTACTAAGTTATGAGTGGGTCGAAGAACTTTAAGAATTAAGAAATATGGGTTTCGAGCGTGAAATGTTGAAGATTCCTTAATTAAACAATTTCTAAACTAGCCGCTTTTGGCGATCAGTGTGGTCTCCCTTAAATATATGCTAAGGATTGTATAGTGTTATTTTTATTCATAATTTAATTTACTTGTTTAATCCTTTGTCATATCAGAAAATACTGATAGAGAAATCAATAACACGAAATTTTTATGACACCTAGGGTTAAGTGATATATTACCAAATATTGTTCTTGTCATGTTTGTTTGTATTTCGTCAATATAATTAAAAATAAAATCTTTTCCCTGACTTTATTTAAAAGAAACAAACTTAATTTAAAACTGAAATATATAAAAACCATAACTTTTACTTATTTCTTTATTTTTTGTTAAAAAAGGGAAAAATAATGTGATGTAATTTAATTATATAATTTAATTATATGATTTATTTCTAAAATTATTTTATTTATTATTATTTATATTTTTTTATTTTTTTATTTTGAATTGTTTTAATTTAGCACGAGAAAAATTAAAAATACTATTGGAAAAAATGCTATCAAAAACTAAACAAAGAGGCACAATTGAGATTTCAAGAATGGATGATTTTTATCATTTTAATCATTATGGATGTAACACAGAACCTTCTGCAGAAAAGGAATATTTTATTACACAAAATGCACAATCGCAAAATTTAAAACACAAGACAGGAGAATTAGTCCGAGTGCTACGCGACAAAAATAATGTGAAAACTGCAAATCGTGTTAAGAATGTACCACTTGGTGAGTGTGTAATTTATGATAATACAATGCATATTAGAGGGGGAGGCATCTCGTAAAGTCATCAAAATTCAAGATGGCGGCTGTTATTCAAAATGGCGTCATTTTCTGAATTCTCTTAAAATGCATAATATAAATGTGCATTTCGTGTCGATTTCGATGTTGTTAAAATCGAATTTTTGTTTTTAACTCTTTCCAACATTATTTAAAAGAGTGTATGAATTTGGTTTATATGTCTGTTTGTCTGTCTGTCCGACTGTCCTTCCATGCTCTAGCTCACTTAAATATACTCAGATTGCCATGTAAATTTTATATGTTTTATAGAGTTTATAATAACATGTTAGGAGTAAAAAATAAAGTTTATAGCATGATAGTCCATTTACAGGGCGCTAAAAAAATTACATTACAATATTGTGCATGCGGCGAAATCTTTTGCAATGCATTTTTAATGATGTTATACTCTTTAAAACACATTACTGCACTCTTTAAAACACATTTGTTAATACTGCAGTGAACTATCAAATACTTACTACATAATAAAGTGCGCATTGTATTTTCGCTTATTTACAGTGACACAACAAAACAAAAAAATATGCGTTTGTAATTTGTACATAAATTTTATAAAGATCCCCATCTAATTCAAGTGTTATTAGTGCTCGGAGGGATAAAACTTCATTTTGTGATAAAGATATCCCAAATAGTCAGTATCTATCTTATGTTAATAAAATGCAGTTAAGAAAGTGACGCATCGCATAACTTTAAAGGAACTCCAAATGACAGCAATTATTTAAAATCTTTTGTAGTTTTATTCCTCTGCATCTTACAGAAATATTTCTGATGTTAATTTCCACGTTTTACAAATCAAAAAACCTCTTTTTAATACGAGAAATATGACTAAAAAGAAAATAGGACAACTATTAAAGTATTTTTGTCATTTACTGTAGAAAATTTAAAGAAATAAATAAATAACAGAAATACTCTTTTATTAATACATTACTTATGTAATACATTAAAAAATGAATGTTACATATCAAATTGTAGAATATAGAAACCTCACTTGGTATCATCATGTTTCCGACATTTGTTTTTGCAATTGCAAAATAATGTGCAAGAAAGTCCAATCTTTCTACAGCCACATTTACTTTTTACAGATTTTACACATATATTTTATTAACTCTTTACAAGAGTCTGAAATCTCTAGCAACTCCGTCCATTTTATTTTCCATGATAAATTATCCAACCACCATATCCATTTGTTTGGAGAAGGTGGACGTATTTCACGCTAATCTGCTTGTCCCCAAATGTGTCCAGCTTAGTAAGCATTGAGTAAAATATGTTGTTGAAGTGCACTGTTGGTTGGTGGAAGATGTTCGGCGAACGATTTTTTCTCATAAACAATTCTTGTCTTGCATTATTGACACTTATGCTGTAACTTGTTAAACAGTACAACAATACTACGAACTTTTCTAAAATATTCAAAATACTTTTAGGAATGGAAGTTTGTGGTTTTGATAGGTATGAAAATGCAGCAGTAGCTTCTTTAAAGAGAATGAGCGTTTTCCAATTTCACTTTTTCGTCTTTCCGGTGAAACTGGGATTGCTGTCGCATTCCATGAAAGTATTAAGTCCTAGTAAAGCCATTGCCTTTACTTTCAATTTTTACGGCTATGGTATGATCAGGAATAGATCTCTACTTTTTCCCTGTTCCAAATGCAATCCAAACATTTTCTAGTAATTTATCTGAAAGGAAAAAGAAATATGCAATCGCTAAAACTAATACATCAGTGTCTACAGAGCATATAACAATATTTTTCAATCCTTTTTCAACCATTCTTTAAGATTATTATTCTTGAGTCAGCTTCTTTGTGACCACGGCAAGTCATTCCATTTAAGGAAGTAAGATTGCCTTTAACTTCTTCTCCTGAAGTTACTATAACTTGTTTATTAATTATGATATTTATTGCTAGCGTTTCATATAGATTAAAGAGCTCTTTTTTGTTATTTGCATTTCTTAAGAAATCTTGCCAATTTTTTTGTAATCTAACATGTGGTTGCACTTGTTGTCTGGTCCTTGCACCCCTCTTCTGTCTAATTTCTCCTTTAATGCTTGGTGTAATGTATCTATTCCAAATCAAATCTGTTCTTTGAAATTTACAACTCTCAATCTCGTTACGTAAGTGAGGATAAAATGTGTTAATGTAATAATCATTAAATGTCTTTGAAGTCTGTTGGGGCTTTAAAATTTTAGTAAGAACTGGTCAATCATATATTAAAGCATCACATGTTCCTGGAAAAACTTTGCCATTTTCCCCAACAGTTTTCTTTAAAATATGTGCAAAATCACCCTTACGGCTAGGTCTAAATTCCCAGTTACTAGAAAATGCAAGTGGAAATGGTTTATTTTCATATTTGAAAAAATTTTGCAAGTCTAACTGACGATTCTGTGTAACTAATTAAAGCCTGGAAAACAACTGGACGTCTGTTTTTAAAACCTTCAAGGTTGCATTTTTATGGCTTATGTGTTTCGCCAAAGTACTAAACAGAGGAATTTTATTCTTTTTCAAAGGTAGAAATACTGATTAAAATTTTTTTTTACTAGGCGTTCCTTAATGAAACTGTGGAATTGGTCCATACCAGTTGACTCAGCGGAATAAATTGATGGATTAATATCCTTATTAACAATAACTCTGCTGTCGATGACAAGCAAGTCTTCACCATCTTCAAAAATGGCTTCCCTAATTCTTTTAGCGCACTATAGGGTGCTTGAACCTTAGCGAAAAATTTAATTTGAAATGAATGATATTGTTCATGATGACATCGATTTCTTTCTTCGGGTTTTACTTGAATGTTAGACTCAATCTCAAGTATGAAATTACAGATTTCTGATCCAAATACCATGCAACGTGTAAATGCCGATGGTTCCAGCAATAACCTCACTGTATCTCCTTCTCGTTTGACAATAGCGTTGCTTTGTTCATGGGCTTGATCTAAGCCCATAGCTGAGAAGAAAAAATTTGGATCACTTTTGATTCATTTTATTTTAGTTGGAGATTTAACATCGTAATTACAATGTATATTTATAAGCTGCATTCCAACCAAAGAAAATAATCATATGACATTTTGGAATTCGTTCCTACCCGGTAAAGTTTTAAAATGCATATTATAATTTAAAAAGCACATAGATAACATCGTGTTTGTAGACAGTACTGTAAACGTTTTTTTTTTTTTTTTTTTTTTTTTTTTTTTTTTTTTTTTTTTAGACCTTGTAAATGAACTATAAATTCTACGCTCGCCATATTGTATAGCAAGTATCATCTACTACACTTCACTGATTTGTATTAATTTCAATATATTTCAAATTATTTAACATCATTAAAACACACTAAAAAGGATTTTTGCCAATAGGCCATAATGTGAGGGAATTATTTTGAGTGTGTCTGTAAACGAACTACTAATGCTACATTTTCAATGTAGAACATTTTGCAGTATACCACTTCTTTAAATTACATATAGAGATAGTACATATATAAATTACATGGATATCCGTGTAAATTTAAGCAAAAAAGAGCAGGGCCAGATTGACGGCTAGACAAATCATAAATACTTTGAGTGCCCTGTAAATGGACTACAAAAGCTATACACTTTATTTTTTACTCCGAACATGTTATTATAAAATTCATAAAACGTATAAAATTTACATGGCAATCTGGGTATATTTAGGTGAGCTAGGCCATGAAGGACAGGCGGACAGAAAGACAAACAGACAGGCAAACCGAAATCATACACTCTTTTAAATAATGTTGAAAAGTGTTAAAAACGAAAATTCGATTTTAAAAACATCGAAATCGACATGAAATGCATATTTATATTACGCATATTAAGAAAATTCAGAAAATGACGCCATTTTGAATAACAGCCGCCATCTTGAATTCCGACGACTTTACGAGATGCCTCCCCCTCTAATATGCATTGCATTATCATAAATTACACACTCACCAAGTGATATATTCTTATCACGATTTGCAGTTTTCTGATGTGTGGCACCCGGACTAAATAACTTAAGAAGATTGTAGTAGTAATAATAACTGCAATAATAGTAACAAAAATAATAATATTTGTCACTTATAAAATAATTGATGGAATGTACGGAATTTGTTGACTTACAGAGATACTAGAGAGTTGAAGGAAATGTGATATTTAAAATAATATTATTGGCCATTACTGTTATGCTGATAAAAATACCGTTGATTCATTTTTTGAAAAATATATAAATGCATATCCTCCTTTTCAAGAAAAACAACAGATTTGCTATCTTTTTTTGGCTAAATAAAAAGGAATTTATAAACAAGAAGCTTCTTTTTAGGTACATTTATAATTGTGTAAATACGTAGCACCTATAGTTGTCGTTCAGTCCGTCCGCCTGTCCGCTCGTCTATCCTCATATAACAACGCAAAAACTACAAAACCGAATCGTTTGAAATTTAAAATATATAATTATTACATAATTTTGTCTAGTAATTTCAAATTTTATAAAAATCGGATGCATAGATCAATTACAGGGACAATCAAAAGAATATCGTTACATTACGATCAATGGGGAAAAATTTCAAATGCATTTTAATGGTATTACACTCATTCGAACATAAAAAAATGTATATGCATCTATGAAATACATGTTATAATATACATTTTGCTCAATCTGTGCTGCAAAGAACATTTGTTATTGATTTATAAGGCCACACAAATGTATTCCATTAAGTAATGGTATAGAGCAACGGTTCCCAAACTATGGGTCGCGGTGGCTATTTTAGTGGGCCCCGGAAACAATCGAGGTTTGTCACAAAAATATATTTTGTATTTCGCCTGTTAAAAAAGTATATCAATTTCAATAGCAAATAATATTTCAAGGGAAATTCTTTAATTTCCCTTGAAGAAATAAGTATATGAGCAGAATATCCAGAAATATCTATATGAGTTTTGAATTTCTTGATGGAGTTCAACACAACAAACTTGTGTGAACATGCTTTTTGTACTTTGCTGTTTTTGAAAAACAAGTATTAAAAAAAACTGTGTGTTGAAATTGAATTAACGTTGAAATTAACAAGTTTTAACCCCGATATAGATGCTTTCATCGCCGGTAAAACCTGTGCCAGAAAATGTACTGATTATAAAGTTATGTTTTAATCGTAAATAAATGTATTTTCAATTATCCTTCAGGTTTGTGTGTTGTGTTAATTATTATTCTACTTTCACAGTGGAATTAAGAATTATTGTTTTCGCTGATAGAGTACCCTTTGTACGAAAATTTGGCTTTTACATAGGATAGGATAGCCGATAGGTTATGGATCTCACAGAGCAATTTTTTCGTTCTGATTCACACCATTAGATTAAGTGGGTCGCCTACCAATAAGGTTTGGGAACCCCTGGTATAGAGAGAACATTGTTTGGTGCTTGTTTAATTGTAATTAACAATTTAATATTTTATGAAATTGATATACGTTGCTGAGGTGTAATAAAATTTAGATCCTATATATTTACAGGAACACAAAAAAGATTTCGACCACTATACTATATCCGAAGTATTGTCTACCAAGACAGACTCATAAGAGTAAGATCTGAATATTTTTAAAATTTAGTTATCGTACGAACGCACCTCATTTGCTACGCATCACGTGCAATTTCCAACTTGTTTTTGTTAAAATGGATGTTTTTTTAATCTTTTTTATTCCCTGTGGATCTAACACAAAAACTGAAATTGTTGTGGAAAAGGAACATTAAATGCATCGTGGAAAATGAATTACACTACTGTGCTAATTAATTGGGACAAACAAGTTTTTTAAGAAAATTTTTCCTTTCTCGGAGATTTTCTGCCTCAAACCGGTTTCAACTGCATTTTCTTACAACACGCCACTGTTCTTGACTAGTCTAAACCGGTTTGATCACATGATCATGAGATGTTGAAAATATTTACCTTCAGTTGCACTTCAGTTGCTGTAAGGAGTGGTCGATTGTGTGAATTGTTTGCTTCGGATGCGCATTTAAAAAAGGGATATCACTCCCAGGAAAAGGACAAGAATTGTTACCCTTAGACAGCATACCTTTATGACTGTGAGGGATATTGCTGCAGCGGTTAGAGTTCGCAAATCCAGTGTTTCTAGGATTATTAATCAGCAAAAGAATTTTGGGGCATTGTCTCCAAAACGAAAGGGTAAATGTGGACACAAACGCAAGACCACACCTCGAACAGAAAAATTTCTTGTACGAAATAGTAAAATGCATCCTAGCAAAACAAGTACAGATCTTCAGAGAGAATTATTAGCTGCTGGTGTGAGAGTGGATTCATCGACAGTTCGACGAAGGCTTATTGAAGCTGGGAGATTTGCAAGAAAACCAATCAAAAAACAGTTATTAACCCGTGCAATGTAGAAAAAACGTTTGGATTGGGCCAGGAAATATCAATCCTGGACTGCACAAGACTGTAAAAATGTTGTATTCAGCGAAGAAACGCATTTCTTTGTACAAGGGTTTCAAACAAGATTTGTCAGGCGAACTGATGGAGAACCCATCAGGGAACAACATCTTACACAAACAGTTAAGCACCCTCATAAACAGATGTTTTGGGGTTAATTTACTTCTGGAGGACCTGGCAACTTAGAACCAATTGACGGAATCATGAACTCTAAAAAATACATCTCTGTAATAGAAAGAAAAATTGTGCCTATGATGCAAACGTTCGCTGGTGGTGTCGGTATCTTTCAACAAGATCTTACTCCATGCCATACTTCTAAGCTAACAAAATTTTTTTTTCAAGAACAGAAATTAACGATTTTGGATTGGCCTGGTAATTCTCCGGATTTAAATTCCATCAAAAATTTGTGTAGCATTGTAAAGAGACGTGTGAGTAAAATGGACTGCTCAACAAAGAAAAGAATGATTGAGAATGTTATAAAAGTTTGGTTAAGTGATGACGAGATCAAAAATATATGTTCTAATTTAGTGGAACCCATGCCAAAACGTGTACAGGATCCCATTCAAGCTAGAGGAGGACATATTTAGTATTAGATTGCTATGCAAAGCATGTAAGTTAACCTATACAAATTAAACAACATTTGTAAAAAAATTTATGTTTGTCCCAATTAATTCGCACAGTAGTGTACGTACAATAAATAAATAAAATAAAATAAAAATTGTACTACTACAAATAATAATAATGATATTAATATCGTTGATAAGTTATTATTCTAGAAAATTATTCTAGAAGCATTCATATAATGTAATTTATAACATGTTATTGTAAAAAATAGCCGATAAATCACTACAATATGCCACTTCTAGATAGTAAAAATTAAAGACTCATATATGAGAATTATTATTTCTCGCACACATATTTAATACATTTCAAAACTAAGAAAAAAAACTTATTTACGAACATAAAGACTGAATATGAGTATAAAATTTGAGCTATTGCATTGGTCATTTCTTCGTACTGATAAATTTAGAATCATTTAACACTTGAAAAAGACATTAAATTTACCGAAATGGGCCCATGCTTCCAAAAAGGTACAAAATATTGTTTAGAATTATATTTGATATTTCAGTGTAAACATTATATTAAATGGATTGGGATAGTTTAGATGTTAGAATGGGAACGAATTTTTTTATTCTAACATGTTAATCTTGGTGAAAATAAGAAGAAAATATTTTGAACTACGTCAAAAAAATAAAAATTATTTAAATTATTAGATCAAATGTGTATAAATGCGTTCACGCAAAAATTAGAATGCGCATTAAAGTTAAGTGTTAATAGACTTTATTCTCGGCAAAAGGCATTGAAATATTTAGACTGCTAAACATAAAAAAGTTATGTAGTCTTTAGTCTTTACGTTTATAAAATGCCGTTTTTTAACAGTACTTTTCTGAACTAATTAGTAACTCAATATTCAAACAAATAATGAACATCAGAATATTAAAGTAAGAAAAATCTATAAAGTGTGACCCAAATATGAAACTTTATCAGTAAAAATGTTGCCAGAATCCATTTACGGACTAACATAAAAAGTCACATTGAGTGTAAAATTTGAAGCTATTTCTTTTTCTTTTTTACGTTTCTGTGATATACTGATATGAATACCGTAGTTTCACACTTGAAAAATACATAAAGCCTATCCAAATAGCCCATACTACGGAAAAAATAGATAGTTATTTCGATGTGAATTTGGCATTTCTATGCTAATAATATTTTAAATGGAGAAGAATACTGTATATGTTAGAAGGGAAAAAATATAATTTTCATTATCTTTTAAATACAGCGTGGAGGAATAGACACTGCGAAAATCGTCTGAAAAAATCTCTTTTTCATTTGTGATTTATCAATATATTTCAATCTTAACTGCATGATTAAAAAAAAACGGCGCAAAGAGAATTAAGCAAATATTTATTATTATTACTAAATTCCTAAATGTAAATGAAGTAGTGTTGATTTTAACTTAATCTGTTAACTGGTTTGCCCGAACGGGTTTTCGGGCAAGACGAATTTGCTTATTGCATAATTTAAAGCAATTTGACCCCACTATTATTTTTAAGATAATTCCCATACTACTGAAAGGCGAAAATGTTTAAATTAAATTTTACGAATATTTTATTTAAATAATAGTGGTGTAAATCCGCTATTTGTAATTTATTTAACTGAAAAGAATTATCCAGTTAAGAGGTTAATAGTACACCAAACCCGAAAGGGTTAAATAAATATAGCACATATTAAAGAAATATAATTCCATAAAATATGACCCAAATATGACACTTTTTCTGTAAAAATTTTAATTGTTTCCAAAATTAAACATTTATGGTCAAACATAAATAGTCAAGTGAGTGTAAAATTTGAAGCTACTTCTTTCGCCGTATCTGTTACATACTGATAAGAATACCGTAGTTTCACGCTTGAAATCACATTAATCTTATCCGAATAGCCCATACTGCGAAAAAAAGTAGACACTTATTTTAATGTGAATTTGGCATTTGAATGCTAATAATAGTTCAAATGGAGAGGAATGTTTTATTTGTTAGAAGGAGAAAAAATATCATTTTCATTATTTTTTAAACACAACGTGGAGGAATAGAGTTTGCGAAAATGGTTTAAAAAAGTCTTTTTTTTATTTGTGGTTTATCAATATACTTCAATCTTAACTGCATCATTTAAAAAAGAAAAAACGGTGCAAAGAGAATTAAGCAAATATTTATTATTATTATTATTATTATTATTATTATTATTATTATTACTAAATGCCTAAAGAGATTACTAAATGCCTAATAAGATTATATTTTTGGTCATTTCTTTGCCATGCAGATTAGAGCTCCATTATATCCATTTTCGAAAATGATATGTAATAACAAGTAATGAACATCTCAACATGAAAGTAAGACAAATCCATAAAGTATGACCCAAATATGAAACTTTTACTTTATCAGTAAAAATGTCGCCAGAACACATTTACGGACTAACATAAAAAGTCACATGGAGTGTAAAATTTGAAGTTATTTTTTTTTACGTTTCTGTGATATACTGATAAGAATACCGCAGTTTCACACTTGAAAAATACATAAAGCTTATCCAAATTTTCCATACTGCGGAAAAAATAGATAGTTATTTCGATGTGAGTTTGGCATTTCAATGTTAATAATATTTTAAATGAAGAGGAATATAGTATATGTTAAAAGGAGAAAAAAATATAACTTTCGTTATCTTTTAAATACAGCGTAGAGAAATAGAGTTTGCGAAAATCGTCTGAAAAATCTTTTTTTCATTTGTGGTTTATAAATATACTTCAATGTTAACTTCATCATTAAAAAAAGAAGATGGAAAGAGAATTAAGCAAATATTTATTATTATCATTATTATTATTATTATTATTATTATTATTATTATTATTATTATTATTAAATGATAAACGTAAAAGAAGTCCTATAGTAAATGCATGGACACATATTGACATTACTATATACAGGGTGTCCCAGAGAACATCGTTTAGAATCATAATTGCATAGGAAAGCATGGTATGATTTTAAAGAAACACAATTTGAAATTTAATTTAAAATTAAATCATTTCTTGTAATTTTTTCTGTGTAATAAAACATTCTACACTGCTTTCTGCAGTTTGACATAACTGTGTCTTTGTGTTTATTTTTCACGGAGAAAGCACTGCCATTGCCGAAATGTAGAAAAATAGGACTGACATCAGAAATTGCTGAAAAATGTATTTGCAAAGAAGCAGAGAAAAAGAATTTACATAAAAAAAATGGTAAAATCATATTAAAATTTTGGTACCAATGTTCATTTTGTATTAAAAATTTTGTCTGTTATAGGGTTAACAAGTGAGGGTGACGTTTCCGCTCATGATTTCCTCTCTTTGTAATTGTGGTTCCCTACGATGTTCTCTAACACCCCTCAAAGTTTGTACACGAAGTTCTGGGACACCCCGTATAAACAGTAATAAAAGTATTTGATAAAATAAAATAATATTCAATTAAAATATGTGAACTATTAATAGTACACCAAACCCGAAAAAGGTTAAACAAATATAGTACATTAAAGAAAGATAATTCCATAAAATATGATCCAAATATGACACTTTTTCAGCAAAAATTTTAATGCTGTTTGACATTACACATTTATGATCAAACATATAAAGTCAAGTGAGTGTAAAATTTGAAGCTACTTCTTTTGACTTTTCTGTAACATACCGATAAGTATACTGTGCTATATTACGCTTTTATTGCGCATTTTGCGCTATATTAAACATTATTCTTCCAGAAAAATAAACATTATTTTAAATTTAAAGAGTGAAATATATCTTTCAAATAAAAGAATTAAAGGTGCAAAGAGAATTAAGCAAAAATTTAATACTATTATTATTGTTAAATGCCTAAACGTGAACGAAGTCATATAGTGAATGCATAGCATATACTAAAATAACTACAAGTAAACAGTAATAAAAATATTTGGTAAAACAAAATTACACTCAATTAAAATACATATAAAATAGACTCGTAAGGGTTAAACAAATATGTCTATATAGTATGATCCAAATATGACACATTTTCTTTACCAGTAAAATTTTTAATGCTGTTTGACATAACACATTTACGGAATAACATAAAAAGACATCGTAAGTGTAAAATTTGCAGTTATTTCTTTTGCAGTTTCTGTAACATACTGATACCGTATTTTCACATTTGAAAGTCCCATTAAGCTTATCCAAATAGCCCATCTGCGAAAACAGTAGACAGTATTCAATTCACACTTTTATGGAAATAGACTAACGAAGAGTTTTTGGACTTTCTGATATTTTTTGCGCTTAGTTAAAAAACAATTCTTTCAGAAAAGTAACCTTTATTTTAAATTTAAAGAGTGAAATATAAGTTTAAAATAAAAGAATTGCAAACGGTGCAAAGAGAATTAAGCAAAGATTTATTATTATGATTATTACTAAAGATCTAAACTTATATGAAGTCAGAAAAAAATATATAAAAATAGAAAAAAAAACATAAAAAATGAAAATATATGGTTATTTCGATATGAATTTGGCATTTCAATGCTAATTATATTTTAAATATAGAGGAATATTGTATATGTTAGAAGAAGAAAAAAATATAATTTTCATTATCTTTTATATACAGCGTGGATGAATATAATTTGCGAAAGTCGTCTGATTTTTTTTTTTTTTTTTTTTTTTTTTTTTTTTTTATATATATATTTTAATGTTATCTGCATCATTAAAAAAAATGGTGCAAAGAGAATAAAGCAAATATTTATTATTATTATTATTACTAAATGTCTAAACGTAAATGAAGTAAATGCATGGACACATACTGACATTACTACATATAAACAGTAATAAAAGTATTTGATAAAATAAAATAATATTCAATTAAAATATGTGTACTGTTAATAGTGCACCAAACCCGAAAGGGTTATACAAATGTAGTACATTAAAGAAAGATAATTCCATAAAATATGATCCAAATATGACAGTTTTTCAGTAAAAATTTTAATGCTGTTCGAAATAACACATTTATAGAATAACATAAAAAGTAAAAGTGAGTGTAAAATTTGAAGCTTTTTCTTTTGCCGTTTCTGTAACATACTGATAAGAACACCGTAGTTTCACACTCTAAAAACACATTAAGCTTATCCAAATAGCTCAGACTGCGAAAAAAGTAAACAGTTATTTCGATGAGAATTTGACATTTGAATGTTATTAATATTTTAAATAGAGAGGAATGTTTTATATGCTAGAGAAAGAAAAAAATGTAATTTTCATCATCGTTTAAATACAGCGTGGAGAAATAGAGATTGCGAAAATCGTCTGATTTTTTTTTTTTTCATTTGTGGTTTATCAATATACTTTAATGTTATCTGCATCATTTAAAAAAATCGTGCAAAGAGAATAAAGGAAATATTTATTATTATTATCATCACTAAATGTCTAAACGTAAATGAATTAAATGTATGGACACATACTGACATTACTGCATATAAACAGTAACAAAGGTATTTGATAAAACAAAACAATATTCTATTAAAATACGGGTACTATTAATAATACACCAAACCCGAAGGGTTAAACAAATATAGTGCATTAAAGAAATATAATTCCATAAAGTATGACCCAAATATGACATTTTTTCTTTAACAGTAAAAATTTTAATGCAGTTCGGGACATACACATTTAGGGACTAATATAAAAAGTCAAAGTGAGTGTAAAATTTGAAGCTACTTCTTTTGCCGTTTCTGTAACATACTGATAAGAATACCATAGATTCACGCTTGAAAAACACATTAAGCTCATCCAAATAGCCCATACTGCGGAAAAAGTAGACAGTTATTTCGAAGTGAATTTGGCATTAAAATGCTAAAAATATTAATAAATGAAGAAAAATATTTTATATGTTAGAAGGAAAAAATATATTTTAAATAGAATGTGGAGAAATTGAAAAGTTAAAAAAAGTTGATTAAGACACTTATAGATTCTTCAAGTTGAAAAATTATCAAATATGAGAAATATTCTTTCTCACTCAAATAGTTAATGCATTTTAAAAGTCTCTCTAAAGATTCGTAATAAGTACACTGTAAAAAAAATTCTGTAAAGGTACTAAACTTTTTCTTGGAAACTGGGATTCCAAGAACTTTTCCTGTAACGGTAACAGCAAAAATTCCAGTTTTAGAATCGGTTACATGGGTTTTTCCTGTTACCGTTACATGAAAAGTTCTTGGAATTCCAGTTTCCTAGAAAATGTTTAGTACCTTTACAGAATTTTTTTACAGTGTATTGGATTTCGATCTATTTAATTGACCACTTCTACATCATGCTAATAAATAAAGATTAATTAGTACTAGAAAAAGGCATTAAATTTATCATAATGGGCCGATGCTGCCAAAACCGTACAAAAAGTTATTTAGAAATATGCTGTATATTTGGGTTAACCATTATTTTAAATGAATTGTGATAGTTTAGATCTAAGAATGGAAAAAAAATCTTTTTTATAACATGCTATTCTTATTTAATATCAGAATAAAACTTAAAACTGTAGCAAAAAAAGGGGCTATCTAAGTGATTGGATCAAATTTGTACAAATGCATTCACGCAAAAAAATATATAGATTTGTATATAGATGTTAAGACTAAATAGACATTAATCTTGACAAAAGGCATTGAAATATTCAGACTGCTAAACATAATACTGATGTAGTCTTCACATTTAAAAAATATCGTTTTCTAAAAATATTTTCCTGAATTGATTAGTAGCACTATATTCAAACAAATATGGAACATTAAAGTAGTACAATCCCACAATGTATAATCCAAATATACTGGTAAAGAAGACACTACTTCTTTACCAGTAAAGATTTTAATGTCGCTCGAATGTTGTTTAGTTTTATTTTATATTTATATTTCTTTAGTTTTACTTCTTTATTTATTTATTTAATATCTAATTATTTTTTCATTTATTTTTATTTTTATTTAAACATTATTAAAATATTTATTTACTTATTTATCTTTTCTATTTTGTTTTATTTTATTTTATTTTTTTCTTTCCACCTTTTTCTCTTCTATTATTTTTGCATCGCCTTCGTCTTCCCCTTGTGCTCTTTAAACTAACGCCACCTGTCACACTCTTTGCAATCGCCTCCCTCTATCTTCCAGTTCATCTTTGACATTGTCTCCTTACGGACAGGTGTCTGCTTCAGCTAGTGACGAGCTGTTATTGTTTTATCTTGAAACGCATCCTACTTTGTTTTTATTTTATGCTGAATTTAACAAAGTGTATTATTTTAACTAGTATTAATATGCATGAATCAGTGTACGTAAAAGGAAAATTTGATAGTTAAATACGTTTTTCCATGAAATGTAAAGTGTAAATATTGGAAATTTTTTGCTAATTTTTCTGAGTACCGCAATATAATTTTAAAAAGCATGTTAAAATTTGCTGAAATGTTAGAAATTCACTATTCCTCAAAACAGCAAGATCATAGTACCAAATTTATTGTGCATGAAAAATTTTTAATTAGTGTGATTACTTAACATATTTCTAGCAACAATTTTTTAACTGAGATACATTTGAATAAAATTCATTTACTTAGAAAATGTGTGAATTATTATGTGTGCAAAATTTCCATCGAACTGAGTAAAAAAAATATTGGTTTTGAAAGCCCACTGCCCATTTTATCAATGTACAGAGAGGAGAGAAATTTTTAGTAGAAAAGTCTACTTCATAACTATCATTTTCGCACTTTTTTGTTACCATTATTGTTATTATTGTTATTATTATAATTATTTTATTATTATTAAATAGTAGTAGGTGTCAATTTGCTATTTAAGTTCAGATAATATTTAAAAGGCGAGAAATATTTTAGACGTCAAGATTGAAGCACACTTTTATTTATTTTTTTTTATCTTATAATTATGATAAATAATAGAAACAAAGCATTAAAAATGATGAAAGAGTTATCTTATAGTAGGGAAATTTTACACATTTTCCTACCAGTACTTTTCATAAATAAACATTTTCTTTATTTTATTTTGAATTTCCTCTTATTAAATAATTCAGTAGATTTTCAAAATTTATTTTAAGGAAAAAGTGTGAAATTTTGCAGCCTCTACTTATTAAATGGCTAGTCAGAAAATGCGTTCATGGGCAAAATTAAATTGCAGTAAAAAAGTTAAGGTACTTTTCGATTAACCGGTCGCCGGTGTTATATATACAGGGTGTTTCGCTACCAGACCGACAAACTTTGGGAGGTGATAGTAGACATGAAGACAAACATTATTAAATGGGAAACCATGGGGCGCAAACGTCTTCCGTAGGAGCCAGGGGCCATTAAAGTTTAAGGTCCAAAACTTCAAACGATTATAAAAAACGGAAAAAATGATGGATTCGTTTGTGGTTTTCGCAAAAATCATTCTTTATATCACGTTTTGTTTGTAAAAAAATTTTAAAGGTCACGTTCAAAAATTTTCGATAGAGGGCGCTTTAGACTTTAGAGTAACAAACAACTACTTTTTACCGTTATTTTGTGTACGGGGTTGAAAATATTCTAAAGTTCAGACTTTAACTTAAATTTTAAGCCCAAAATCGGGAACATTGTTGTCAGGTAACTAGCGAAAATTGAACTGTGAACAGAGAAGGGGATTTTGAACGCTCATAAACATTTGAAAAACTAATCGATTTTATTGCGGGTTGCGTGTAGGTCATTCCCATGGTAATTCTTTTGTTCAAAATGACATACAGCATTGGTGTCCCCATTTTTTATTAGAGGGCGCTTCCGACACATCTCCGAAATTTCAATGGCATTACTACTGGGTGTTTTGCTTCCAGACCAACATACTTCCAGGAAGTGTTAGGGTTGCAAAAACGACTCGGAATCATAATATATTGTAATGTCAAAAATACATTTTTTACGAGTTAGGATTAAGAGAAGCAGAGAAAAAAGCCACTTGATATTTCTACAACACGTTCTGTCGGAACTTCTGGTAAAAAAACATGTTCCTCTTTCGTTGCGCCACTCTATAGCACGATGGGGCTCCTCCACATTTTACCAATGATGTTCGCAGACACCTCAACGTGATATTTGGACAGCGGTGGATAGGTAGAGGTGGCCCGGTTCGTTGGCCTGCCTGATCGTCGCACCTACTTCATTATCTCAATTACTTTTTGTTACCTACCTTTATTTTCTTACTGTATAATTGTTCCGTATTTTTTTAATAAACATTGCTGGGTGGGGCTAGTTGAGCTCAAACCAATTAGTAGCCCCCCCCCCCCACCACCTAGCTCAATCTGAATCTGAATCTGTATGGAATTCTTCTGCTGGGATCAAATGAAAAGTTGAATGTATGAGACTCCTGTACCGTCAGTGGAAGACCTGTCAGCTCGAATTTCTGTGGCTGAAAGAAAGCTATCCAAGATGTCAGGAATCTTTCAAAGCGTAAGGAATTGCATGCGACGCTGCTGTCAAGCATGCCCGACTACTTCTGGTCGTAATTTCGGATACCTTTTGTAGTAAAACCTTTAACAAAATTGCTTTCTGCAACCTTAACGTGTTTCTGTTTCACTACCTGTTTCTGTTTCTTTTTTCTCTGCTTCTTTTAACCACAGCTCGCTAAAAAGGCATTTTCAGTGTTACATTCCTATGTGATTCTGAGTCGCTTTGCATCCCTAACACTTCCTGGAAGTATGTTGTTGTTGGTCTGGTAATAAAACACACAGGAGTAATTCCATTAAAATGTCGGAGATGTGTCGGAAGTGCCCTCTATCAAAAAATGGATACACAAGAGCTGTAAGTCATTTGGAATAAAATAATTACCAAGGGAATGAACTACACGCAAACCGCAACAAAATCGACCAGTTTGTATAATGTTTATGAATATTTAAAATCAACCCCTCTGTTCACAGTTAAATTTTCGCCAGTTACCCGATCCCAATATTTCCGATTTTGGGATAAAAATTTAAGTTAAAGTCTAAAGTTTAAAATAATTGCAATCTCATGCACAAAATAACGGTAAAAAGTAGTTGTTCGTTACTCTAAAGTCTAAAGCGCCCTCTATCGACAATTTTCGATTGTAATCTTTATAATTTGTTTTTTTTTTAAATCGTGTTATAAAGAATGATTTTAGTGAAAATCGCTAATGAATCGAAACTTTTTTCCGTTTTTTATCATCGTTTGAATTTTTGGACCTCAATCTTTAATGGCCCCTAACTCCTACAGAAGACGTTTGCGAACCATGGTTTCCTATTTAATAATGTTTGTCTTCATGTCTACTATCACCCCTCAAAGTTTGTCGGTCTGGTAGCGAAACACCCTGTATATATATATATATATATATATATATGCATAGCATTTATAAACATATAGGAGTATTTTATGCATGTATGTGTACATATACATAAATATGTGTAAATATATACAGGATGGCGAGTGGTCAGGGAAAAACGCAATAAAAAAATAATAAACTACCAATACATTTGCTTTTAGAAGATACTTCAAATAATATAAACAGATTAAAAAAGGTGAATATCTCTTTAATGAAATACTGGTATTTAACACCTTTTTCGACCGTGTTTTTCCCTGACCACTCGCCACCCTGGTATATGTATATATACCAGGGTGGCGATACCAATTGTCTTTGAAAAATTATAAAGTATAACGTACCGGTTTTTAAACTAATTAGTAACACATTAACAAAACAAGTATAAGTTAAATAATTGAAAGATGGAACTTCCACACAGTGAGAGTAGTATTATGATTCAAAAATAAACCAAGTAATCCTGGAAAAATTTATTCTCGATCAAAGTAATTTTATTTAGTCGTTTCTTCGAATAAATGAAATACCGATTTCTAAATTAATTAGCAACACAATAACAAAACACATATAAAACAAATAACTTAAATATGCCACTTCCATTTAGTGCAAATGTTATTATGATCCAAATGTGAATAAAATTATCCAGTAAAAGTTCATTTTTGATCAAAGTTATTTTATCTAAACTTCATAATTTCTACATTTTTTTTATTATTGAATAAAAAAATATATAGAACATTTTTTAAAACAATCTTATGAACCACGACAAAATATTTTTATGCTCTGCAGTTTTAAATGCAATAGTAAAAAATATAGCGCTAAAAAACATAGACTGCCATTTTAAATATTTAAAATACTGGTTTTGGGAAAAAAAGAGAAAAGTTTAGAATTTCTCCGCAACACTATATTATTCTAGTAAGGAAATTCAAAGTAAATAAACCCTGCTAGTATTTTTCTTATTTTCTGTATATCTCTTATTTTAATGCTTGATAAATGTGAAAGAAAACCCGAAAAACATTTCTTAGGCAATCGATAAGTTTTAGAAGTACGCAATAAAACATTTAAAATTGCATCATTCACTAAAAAATAAAGATATAATGGCATAAATAACTTAGTTAACTACATTCGTACTAGTAATGCCTACATTCATTTTTTTTGTTTGTTTGCTTCTATGCCAATTCAAGGCATTATTTTACATCTTTAAAAAATAATTTTTTATTGTGATATATATCGTCATTATCATAAATATAAAGGGGCAATATTTAAAAAAACATATACACTATGTATGACATGTAAAAAATAATCCCAATAATGTTGTCATTCCAGCCGAAACTTCCTCAGTTGGTAGAAAGAGTCATTTCTACTACTTCCTTTATTTTGCTTCAAGTTGCGGAATTCCCCCCGTTCTCCCTCTTAGCTCTCGAGAGAAGTAACCGAATGATTCCTCTTAAGATAGAAACTTTGCAAATACAAAAATATTCGAATTCTGAAATACATAATTCTTTAATGCGAGAGATTATCGAAATTAGCACTTCAGAAATGAAATTATGTAATGACAGGATTCCAGGGCCGGTGAGAGGGGGGGGCACAATTGGCAATTGCCCAGGGGCCCGGGAACTAGAGGGGCCCGCACCGTGCCGAACAAATATAGAGATTTCATATTATTCCAAATCTGAACTTGCACACATTTTTTTTTTTAATTTACAAGTTAACTAAAAAATTTTTCCCAGAATTGCTCTGAGAAGATTTTTACTAGAGACATAGTACTTTTGGTAACAAAACAGCTGCATAGAACAAGACAGATCTTGTCTCTTCTTGTCTTGTAATGAGGTAAGTATTAATCTTAAAGCTGTCAATTCGTTCATTCGTCTTCTTACAAACAGCCAGGAACTTCCTGTTTTCCTAAGAAATTTAGAAAGGACCCTATTCTGACCACAGACATGCCCATGCCTTTAGGCAAAAGAGCCTCTAGACTACAATAGGTCCATCTGATACTGACCACAGAGGTGACAGGAAGACCGACGCATTTATCGGACAAACGATGCAACTGCTAAGGCCCGGCTCGCACTAATTGCGATCCCCTTAGGATACCGAGTCTCTTTATACAGGCTCTGATTACCGATTAGACACGAGAAACACATGTTTCTTTTGGAAAGTTTTTAAAGGGCCCGAAATTGAGAGCATAGGAAGTGAAGATCAGCATGGGCCCGGCCCATTGTAAAACCCGAAAGTTCGACCCGGGCCCAGCCCGGTCTGTTTATATTTTTCTAGGCCCGGCGCTTCCCGTACAAAAATCAGTGAAAACAGGACTGTCCGGCCCGGCCCGTCACAATTTCTACTATTTCTAAAAAATTCAGATTTTTATCATATAATTAAGATACCTTTAAAGAATACTGCATACATATAAATGGAATGATTTTGCAGTATATTTAACAGGAAATACACATTAGCAACATTAATGATTACTTAGATTCTTAGATTTCCAAAATTCAAATAAAGATTCATTTAAAAGTTTATATGGTTTAGAGTAAAAGAAAAAAAAAGAAAGTTAAAACACCGTAACTTTTAAAGCTGTATGATAAAAATAGATTTATGAAAAAATTTCTATATCGTTTTATTAAATATTTCATGTCCAAATTCATTCTCAAATCCAAAAGAACTGCTTTTTGAAGCAATTCTGAATTCGTTTTTTTTTTCGGAAATGTATAAGATTAGCAGGTGTTTTTATTCAGAAACTATGTAATCGAATGGCGTTATCCATTTTTTGATGCAAGCAATTTAAGAAAATACGGTCGAAGTTAGCGTTTTGAATAGATTTTCCGGAAGCGACAGCATGGGAAGGGAGTAAAATCGTCAACCATTTGACAAGATTCTCTTGTATCTCAATAAGGTATATACAAAATACAAGTATACAATACTTATACAAGTACTTATTTACAAGTATCTTATTTACAAAAAACGAAAAAGGTATTTGATTCCAAATCCCTTCAATAGTCAGGCTTGTCAATTTCATATTTTTGCAGTTAAAAATTAGTCAGAAAATGTGTCAAACTTTCGCGTTGTTAAGAAGTGAATTTAACAACCACCATGAAGTATGTATCCAAAGATTACGTTAGCATAAGATCTCTATCGCTATTAGTTATTTGACAAATCACGTTGTCTGCCAGCTCGTCTGTATGTTAAAAAATCTATGTAAACCTGATCTCCACCCTGCACGAGTCTGCTAAAAAAATAATAAGCGCGGGTTACACACAATGTATCTGTCCAATGACGATCTCTACACTGTACAAGTTACAAATCTGTATATAAATGTTGTCAAACTGTTATTGGCTCGCGACGCACATTTATACTTATTTTCGTTAAGACCATATTCATTGAAAATAGCTCATATTTTGTCGTTTCTGTATAAATATTTATAAGGAGCCGGTAGGCCCACAAATTTTTTTTATCGGCCGGCCTAACCCGTTCAATTTTTTTGCCGGTCCGTAAGAAAATTTGGAACCATTTCGCCGGCTCGGCAAGTTACAATTCTGTATTGATGTTGATAAATTGTTATTAACTTGCGACGTACATTTATACTTATTTTCGTTAAAGCCATATTCATTTAAAATAGCTCATATTTCGTCGTTTCTGTATAAATCTTTATAACAGGCCAGTAGGCCCGCAGATTTTTTTTATCGGCCCGGCCCGTAAGAAAATTCGGAACCATTTCACAGGCCCAGCCCGGGCACGTCCAGACCTCTAATACGGAATCCTAAATTTTATATGGAACTAACTTAATTCTAAAATTTCATCTAATTTCTTTTCAAATTATTAATTTATGTGCATATATCTATGTTAAATTAAATGATTTTGTTTTAAACTTTAATAGGGTAAACTATGGTGTATGGTTTAATTTTTCTGCTATCACAATACTCCGTTTTTAATTAAATTATTAATTTATTTATTTATTATCATGTTGACGATAATTATTTTTAATTTTTTCCTTTTTCCATTTTGCTAACCAATTTAGTAATTTTGATGTGCCTTGTTTTTGATGTTTTTTCTTCATTTAATTTTGGTTTGATGTGTGTTGGTAGCCCCAAATTCGTATTATTTTGCGTTTTCATGGCAAATACGAAGATGACACCACATACTTCATTTTTAGTTCTAAAGTATTTGGGGCCTGAAGATTCTGCTTTGGTTCTACAAATTCCATTCGTATTCATTTTAATTAACTATTTTTCCTTCATGTTCAATGTGGTATAAGTTATTCAATTCAATGGTTCATATATTGTAATACAATTAATGGTTATATATATATATATATATATGTGTGTGTGTGTGTGTGTGTGTGTGTGTGTGTGTGTGTTATTTAAGTGTTTAACGAGATTATACAAGTGTCTTATTTACCAAAAATGAAAAACGCTATTCGATTCCAAATCCCTTCAATAGTCAGAATTTTCAATTTTATACTTTTACAGTTACAAATTAGTTATAAAATGTGTCAGACTTTCGCGTTATTGAAAAGTGAATTTAAGAACCACCAAGAAGTATATACATATTCAAAGATTGCGTTAACATAAGCTCTTTATCGCTATTAATAATTTTACAAATCATCTTGTCTTGCCCCGACACATCTTGAGAACAATTAAGTCTAGTTCTTGCCCGGCTCGTCTATATGTAGAAAACAATGCAGCTCTGATTTCGGCCCGGCACGGGTTTTCTAAAAAAATATTAAGCCTGGGTTTCACACAATATAACTGTCCGATGCCGATCTTTACGCTGTATAAGTTACATTTCTGTATTGATGTTGTCAAACTAGTATCGACTTGTGATGCGCATTTATGTTTACTCTCGTTAAAGCCATATTCATTGGAAAAAGCTCATATTTCATCGTTCCTGCCTAACACTTTATAATGGGCCGGTAGGCCCGCTAAATATCTTTTATCAATCCGGCCCGACCCGTATGGCTCGTTCAATTATTTTCCCGGCCTGGCTTGTTAAAAAAATTATTTTAATTCTGTCTGCCCGGCCCGGCCCGTGCAGACCTCTACAATACATTCTATTAGGTTCATATTCTATTTTTAAGTTGTATATTTTGTCTGAAACATCCATTTACTACTTTATTATAGTGAATATTTTTTTTTATAATCTTTATCACTTTCAAAATACATTGTATTTTTAATTCTTGTTTACCTGCTATCGTCAAATTATTTGAGGGTTGGTGAGGATGTAGTGCCTCCTAATATTTTAACCCTTTGAGTGCTCGGCTAATTTTTTAGTTTATGTTAGATTTATAAAATAATACCTATGAAAACCATTTGTATGGGGATTTGTTATGATTGCCTTACATATTAATCTTATGCATGGTAAAAATAAGAAAAATAAATAGCGAATAAACGGCACCATTCACAGCAGAAAATATAAAAGTTATAAGTAAGTATTTTCAGCTTTTAAAATATCTGGTATTATAATATATGCCAAACTGAAAAGAAAAAAAATATATATATATATATGAAAACGACTTCCATATTATTTATTTATTTTCTTATTTATTTTATTTACTTACTTATTAATTTTGCACTCTTTAGGATTTTTTGCGGCGGTTTTAACATTAGTAAAGGTAATTCAATGGCAAACTTTTTTGTCAAATTTTGCATTTTTCGAGAATTTGCCGCTTTTTTGAGGCAATTTTTTAAACATACATAAAAATGTCCGGTTTCAGTTTTTTAGCCCAATACAGTAAATTTTGTTGCATGCGAACTTCGAAAAAATTTTATGCAGTTTCTGACATTCTTTTACGTTCTGCGACGATTTATTTATTTATTCATTTATTTTTCTAAACGAAGAATTAATATTTAAAATTTAATAGTGTTTTGATTAAATTCAAGTTGTAAGACTATCAAACCTTTTCATATTGCAACATGAACAGAATCTTGAAAATTGGAATTTAATCTGTGTCGAAATAAAAACTTGATTCGGGGTTTGTTTGATTCGAAGTTGGGACAGACGTAACTCGCATAAATGTAAGGTGGCGAAAACGGTGCAACTTGACAAGAAATGCGTTCACTTGTTTCATTTGTTTGCTTTGGAAAAACCGACCAGTGAAGATCTGCTGGTGTTGTTAGGTATAAAATGAAACTCGAATGGAAAATTAAATAAAGCTATGCTCCAAAATCTTAGGGACGAGGGGGGGGGGGGAGAGGAGGATATGTTTCTTCTTTTTTTTTTTTTTTTTTTTTTTTTTTTGGTGGGGTGGGGGAGGTTTCAGAAAACCTTCTTCAGAAGTCTTGTACCTACTGCGCTTAGTGAAAAATCAAATGTTGTTGATAATGTTTGCCGCTTTACATAAAAATTGAAGTATAATATTAAAGTTTTTTCCCATTTTTTTCCCTTTATACACTTGACAACATGTTTTTGTTAACACACATACAAAATCGTAAAAAACGACTCAAGAGCCATACAATCATGAAAACAAAGATTTCCACTTATAGGAACAGTTTATTTTCCCCTTTTCCATTAAAAATTATATTAATAATTTTTTTTCAGTTTTTTTATCCGTTGTTTAATATAGAATCAAGATTTTAAAGCCATAAATGTCTTTTTTTTTTTTTTTTTTTTTCAAAATGAAAATTAAAGATACTTATGGATTTTCTAAGATAAAATGATACGTCGTTCAAAGTACTTCGATTAGATTCAAGCTCACATCCTAGTCTATTGTGACTCCCGCGCTGACCGAATATTCCCAATTCCTACTCAATTCAGATTTCATACTGGTATTTTTCAGCAAATTTTTTTATATGAAATTTATTTAAATATTCTAAAACACTTATGAACGCGATTGCTATGTCACAGAGTCGTGAAATTATTATTAACGTTCGTGGTCTAGCATTCTATTAAGAAAACAAGTCTTTCATTGTGTGTTTTAACAATTTTGCTATTATTTTTATATACTAATAATAATATCCTAATTCTCATAAATCGAAATTTAAAATAATGATATGAGCAGAAAACCTTTTAAAAATATTCTAAGTTGCGATTTTATGGAATTTTGAAATAAAATTTGTTAATTAATTTTACATTCATTTCAAATGCACAAATATTATTTGGTATATTTCAACATACTAGTTAATTGGTAGTTCAAATCATTACATTTATAGGGGAGGGTTTTTTATAGGGGACGTTTTTTAATTATTAAACAACTGATTGAAATTATATGTTTTTGTGTGCAAATATTTTGTGTCATAAACATTGAGATTGTCAAGTTGATGAAATGTAAAATTTCAGAATACCCTGAAGTAAATATTTTTATGTCAAAATTCAAAGTTTAATAATCACCTTTTAAATTAAACCTGTTTGTTAATCTGAATGTGATTCAATTAGATAGAATAGCATTGATTCAAATAAAAGACGATAAACATTACTTTCTTAAATAAATAAATAATAATAAAAAAAAACATTGATTTTATTATACGATGATTCGAATAAGCGGCAAATTTTTGTACTTTTCTTGTAGGGGCCCGTAATTTTTGCCTGCCCAGGGGCCCGTGAAACCTGTCACCGGCCCTGCAGGATTCATGCGCTTACAGACTCTTAATGGTCAAAAATGCTTAAGGAGAGGAAAGGGAAAAAAAAGGGAAAAATGAAGGAAATACCGGATCCTGAGATAAAATAAAAGAGGAAAGAGAAATAACTTTCAGTCTATCAACTGACGACGTTCCGGCTGATTACTTGGTACATGAGATGGGTCATGGCGTAATTTGTACTACTTAAACAATGTGTCTAATTGCGAGTTCATTGGATTATGCAGAATTAAGGAAAAACTGTAAAGCTACCATTTTATAAATATCTATAAAAACTGGGCAATATTCTCTTTTTTTCAGCTTAATAAAATCAACACTTTAGCTTAGATGTTATCATACATGCGATATTTACTTATATATTCAAGTATCTTTAACTTTGAGATACGAATTTAAGTAATCATCCTATTTCCTATTATACATAATTCTATCTATCTCTTATACAATAAATATTTATGCACAAAAAAGGGTATCAGAAAATTTCTTTGAATCTAAAATATTTCTTCTTCTAAAAGACTCAGAAATCTTTATTTTTCCACCATCACAAACGGACAGAAGTTAAGATTTATCTGTTAAACTCTTCATGCAAAAATAAATTAAATACAGTAAAACCTCCGTAACGGACACTCCCGAATAGCGGACACCTCTATTTAACGGACAGTTTACCGATCCCCACTCCCAGATCTAAACTTTTGTATGTTTAATCTCTGAATAACGGACATTCCGAATAGCGGACAGTAATTTTGGCGATAAAGTATGAAAAATTGTTTTTAACGAAGAAAAAAAAATAAATAAAAATTCTCTAAATTTGTCAGCGCAATGTGTCAAAATTTTCTGATCACAGACTAATGTAGAGAGTGGGTCAGGGAAAATCTTCCCTCCCACGTCCAGTATTAAATTCAGGGGATGGTCTGGAGGGACATTACCTCCCGGAACATCACAATGCTCCCCCCCCCACTCCCCTCCGTAAAATTTGAGATTTTATGCTTTTAAGAAATGGCAAAATACAGTGAGCAGTTATACTTTTTTTTTTTTTCTTTAAGATGATTCAGAAAAATCAAAACTATCGACAGGGTTAAAATTTCACATTCAAAAAAAAAAAAAAAAAAAAAAAAAATTACATGTAATCTTTAAACGCAAAAGGAAACTTTTTAAACACATTTTTTTTTTCGTAAGAATGTAATAAACAGTGTACAAAGGTATGTGCAGTGGTACAGTGTACAAAGGTTTTTTTAATTTTATTGCTTAAAAATATATTTTAATTTCTGATTAATCATATATTAGAATTTTAGGACATATAAAATCAATTAATGAAACTTTAAGCATTCCTTAGCAATTTTTGAATCTCAGAGGGTTTCCCAATAGCGGACACCTCCGAATAGCGGACAGTTTCCGCGCTGCCAAGGTGTCCGTTATTTGGAGGTTTTACGGTATTTAATTTCGCTATTTTACGCGCTTTGAGTAGATTAAAAACGTTAGAAATCACGGAAAATCTATACGAATCCGACGATCTATGCGAATGTGTTTTTACTCCAAACAATCAGTTAATTACAACTTAATGAAACTAGTATTTTAGGTTCTGTGTAATCATAAATACACCATTTAGTTTATAATAAAGCATATTTAACTTTTAGATTTGATTTTAAATAACTATTCTATTTATTATTAAAGACAATCGTATCTGCCGACAATACAAAACAAAAATTGCACATAAAAAACAAACATGCATCAGAACTTCTTTTAAATCTCAAATTCCGTAATCTCCCTGTATATGCCGTGACGTACTTTCAAACCAGAAATTCTACTGAAAGAAAATTTGTTAAATAAGCGCTAAACTGATCTAGGCCAAACCCAATTCAAAATAAATTCTGTCAAAAAATCAAGTTATCTGAGGTATAACGCATACGCGCAATATTATAGTATTTCTTCTTTTTAGGTAGATTTTAAATGAAAGGAACTACTTGAAATTCTATAAGAATAACGTGCTGTTGTTAAATCTACTTCATTATAACTTAATGAAGCTAATACTTTAGATAAGGCGTATAATCACAAGTACAACTATATTTTTATTTTACAGTAGCTCAAACTATTACATTTTATTTCAAATTAATATTTTATTTCCCACTATATACAATTCTATCAGTCTCTTATACAATAAAAATTTATACACATAAGAAACAAGGAAATGCGTCGGAACTTCCTTTAAATGTGAAATATTTCTTCTTGACACAGAATGACTAATGACACAGAAATCTTGCTTCTCTATTTTCACAAACGGACAATAATTGAGACTTATCAAATTAAAATCGTCATACAGATTTTTTGGGCAATTTTGCGTGATTTGAGTATATTTAAAAACGATAGAAATAAACATGAAATGCGAATAATTTCCTAATGTATTTTTAGAAACACAATTAGTTTATTGTAACTTAATAAAATTAACACTTTAGCTTAGGTGTAATCTCATATACAAAATTTACTTTTATATTGTAGTATCTTTAACTTTTAGATTTAATTCAAAAGTAACCCCCTATTTCTTATTATAGACAATTCTAACTATCTCTTATAGAATAAAAAATTATGAACATAAAAGACAAACAGGACTTCCTGTATCAAAACTTCCTTTAAATCAGAAATAGTTCTTATTGTAAAGGACGCAGAAATCTTTGCTTTTCCTTTAGCACACTGTAAAAAAAATCTGCAAAGGTACTAAACATTTTCTAGGAAACTGGGATTCCAAGAACTTTTCATGTAACGATAACAGGAAAAATCCATGTAACCGATTCTAAAACTTGAGTTTTTGTTGTTACCGTTACAGGAAAAGTTCTTGGAATCCCAGTTTCCTACACTGTAAAAAAAAATCTGTGAAGGTACTAAACATTTTCTAGGAAACTAGGATTCCAAGAACTTTTCATGTAACGATAACAGGAAAAATTCATGTAATCGATTCTGAAAATTGAATTTTTGCTGTTACCGTTACAGGAAAAGTTCTTGGAATCCCAGTTTCCTAGAAAAGGTTTAGTACCTTTGCAGATTTTTTTTACAGTGTAAATAAAGTGTTGAACCTTTACAGATTTTTTTTACAGTGCATAACCAGCAAATATTTAATATTTATCTAGTGACTTATCTAGATTAACCGTTTCCTTGACAGATTGCCCAATCTGTTTTTGTCAACCGTGATTTGCCCGTACCATGTACTGGCATCCATATTCCAATCATGATATTTTATTCTTGTCAGCAATTTTTTATTGTAAATTTTGAGGTATTTGATCAGAGCATTTTTCTGATTTAAATAGGCAAAAATTTCTTTTTTGAAAATCCTGTGATAGAAGAATAAAAAATCTGCAAAAGACATTTAAAAATGCGCGTTATTTAAAAGTTTTTTTTCCAAAACATTGATTGGTTAAGTGGTTAAACACAATTAGTTAATTACAACTTAATGAAATTAACACTTTAGATTGTGTGTAATCTCTAATACAACATTCACGTTTACATATTAACAAGGTAGAACCCGTCGAATTTCGACGAAAGAAAATGTTTGAAAAGGAACTATTTCATTGATTTATAATAAATCTACAAAGTTAATTATAGTAAAAAATGCATTTTATATTGGTAAGTCTAACTCTTAAACAAACGATATTTAACGTCAAATTAACAAAATACTATTTCTATAAAACTCACCTGTAGAAATTGTTAAACTTTAATCGTACATGTAAGCAGTAAAAAATAATAAAGATATGTTATTATGATAAAGTTATCAATTTAGGTTCTTCTGCTAGAATTCCAAAAAGGAAAAAAAAGCAAAATTTATTCAACTGTGACTCAATCATAGGATTTTTTCCCGTGAAATCTAAACCGGCATCATTTTCATCCTATCAAAATTTACAAATGCACATTTCGTATCTTTATTCACCTTTTCAGAAAAAACTGACATTTTAATTTGATCATTTTGATTCAAAACTTGAAGTCTCAATGCTATTAGCTGAAACAGATATCAAACTTTTCATATTCTTTTACGTGTGAATCAAATTTTATAAATGAAATCAAACTTCACCGGATTTTATAAAAGAAGATACTTAAATTAAATTTAAATTAAATTTCATTTTTTCCCTTTTAATGAGCAAATGACAACATAAAGATACAGTAATCAATTTCTTCCCTTTTTTCCTTTGCTTTTAATAGAAATGGAGTACTCCTGTTGCCACGATTAGAAAAGCTGTATTAAAAACTACAAAAAAAGTAATATTTAAAAAACAAATTAAGATACAGCTTTCAAACAAATTTCATTTAAAAGTACATATTTTCCACTACACGATGGTGTAAGAATTGAAAATGTACGATATTTAGAAGTTAAAAATATGTAGTAGCGAAAATTACAATATCGAAATTTCATTTAAATTTTGAAAGTGTTGCCATGAGCAAAATGACGTATGCGTTACGCACAGATACTTTTGGCCTTTATAATATAGATATCTTTAACTTTTAGATTTCATTTAAAATTGACATTCTATTTCTTTTCCCAGACATTTCTAATTACGTCTTATACATTAAAATTTGTTGCGCATAAAAATCAGTCCTGTGTATCAAAACTTCCTTTAAATCGAAAATATTTCTTATTGTGAAAGACGCGGAAATTTTTGCTTTTTCATTATCTTCCTCAGTCCTGATGTCTCCTATAGGAGACATTAAAGAACACCCTTTAAATTAATTTAATTGCATCTAGAATTATTAAAATTATTTCTAGATCTATTAAATAAATGCATACAAAGTCATTAACATCGATTTATTGATTAATAGATCTTTGAACATATCTTATAATAATTTGAAACTGGTTTTTGCGTTCCTTTGTAATATTTGTCTCAGTATTTAGGAGGCTATTACAAACGGACAATAATTAAAATTTATCTTGGGATTTATCTAGGTTAATGCTTTGTGTATTTTTTTCTATTTAACGCATTTTGGGTAGATTTAAAAACGAAGGAAAGTATATGAAATCATATAAGAATCATACCAGAATTTGTTTTTACTAAAAATAGCCAGTTTATTCTAGCTTAATAAAACTAACACTTACGGTTAAATTTTATCACAAGTAGAACATTTATTTTGATATTACAGCATCCTAAATTTTTATATTTGATTTCAATTTAACATCCTATTTACTATTTAACGTTTCCATTGGGCTATTAAAAAAATCTTATTTTATTTTTGGCATTATTTTTTAAACGTTTGCCTTTGCTTTATTTAGTATGTCGTCGTAAAACGAATTTCACGATTTAAAAAGAGTTGTGACAAACAAGAAGTCTGAATTTAAGGGGGTCCGAAAAAATAAAGTATTAAGAATTTTTTAAATCATATTTCTTTTTTAATTAGAAGGAGAAAAATAATTTTTTTCGTTTTGATTTGTTTTCAAAATTTAGCTTTCAAGTACTGATTGTCATGGAATTGACTTCTTGTAAAAATCCTTTTGTTTTCATGGTGGGTTTTTTCACAATTTCTCGAATTTAAATTTTATAAGTGAAGAACCGTTGAAGAAAAACTTGGAACATGTCTTTTTTTATTAATTTAGTTTGATTTTGATACAACTAATTTGAAAAAAAATGTTTACTTTTCAAAATATGATTAAAAATAAACTTGCACTTTTTTTTCAAATTCTTACTTTAAATATTTTTACTTTTTAAAAGTTAATATATTTAAAAGTGCTGAATCAAAATTTAAACTTGGATATTGTTGTTTATTTCATCATTAAAAAACTTAAAACTCTACAAATAATATTTTGAGCTATAACAATTTTAAATTACCCCACTTTTTAAATAATTTTTCTTTTTTTTAAATATTAAAAGAGGTTTTATCAGATGATTTTGTTTACAAATGATAAATTTCACCATCACAAAAACAATTAAAAATTTCAATTCGATAAATTTAAATAAAATATACCCCGTACTCCCTTAAAAAATATCCCACTTGTAACACTATCAATTGTAACACTTCCATTTTAAGTAGTTTTTTCTGCCTCTTATGCTATAGAAATTCATAGACATAAAAAATAAATAAATGTATCTAAACTTCCTTTAAATCTGAAATATTACTTCTTGCAAAGAACACAGAAATCCTTGCTTCTCCATTATCACAAGCGGACAATAATTAAGACTTATCCAGTGACAGGATTTATGCTTCGTTCCCTTTCGATTTCCAATTTATGTCTAAGCCGTTCTATAGAAATTGCTCCCTTGGAAGATAACAGATCTACTATCATTTCATTCATCTTTTAAATAGTTATTCAAAGGTATGAGTTATTTGTTCGATTCCACACTGTCTGGTCATTTGAGAATGCATTTAAATATCAAATTTATCTTTAAGTCTTTCCACAGAAATTATTCTCTAAGAAGACGACGGCTTTATAATCATTTCATTTAACTTTTAAGTGTTTACTCAAAGGTATGAGTTCGATTCATTGTTCGATTTAAGTTTGACTCGTCATTTGAGAATATAGTTCTAGATGAAATCAAATCTATTAACAACACAAGAATTTGATTTTTAATTATATTAAAGAAAATAAAAGTGCGAAAATATGTCTCATATTTGAAGTTGCATGTTTAAAATTATATTATTAATGGGATCAATATATTATTATTGATTTAACTTTTTTGACGTTAACATAAATCATTCAAGATATAGATAAGCAAATATATATTTTTTCTGTTTAAATGTTTATCTGTTTGTACAGTTTTCACAATACGATATTTGAATTGAATCAGAATTGAAACGTTCTAATGTTTTGAAAAAAAAAACACACAGAGTTGAACACAATTTTTCCAATAATAGCCTACTTTCGAATGTACGTTAAAAAAAGATTACGGAATCTCAACTTTACATGAAAAACTAGTTGGATTAGCTATCTCAAACATATCTTCTATTTATTACGTGTTATAACTTTGTGCAAAAATTAGCATTGTACTGCAACCGGATAAGTGATTTACACTTGTAAAATCCGTCATTGGTGCAAAGGCCTCCAAGTAACCTGTGAATTATACCTCTGGAGTTGCCTTGCCAGGTGAAGGTCTCGTCATTTGATCAAGGCTCTGAATTGCGAGACCAACTTGAGTAGCCATTTGCAGTACAAACAACAGAATGTAACGCTAAGCAAAACAAAGAATGCTCAAATGAGAAGCCACGACTGCAGATATGATAATGTGAGAAGCGAAGTCATCAGGTTTATTGCCACTACGCGGCGATTAGGCGGTCACTCGCCCCGATACCAGGTATCTAACCCGTTAAGATGAGGTAACTCGGCAGGTAGGGGCCTAGTCATCGGTTAGAAATAAATAAAATAATTTACACCAAAATCCAATCAGAAACAACGTATGTCAAACATATTTCAACTTTTAGCTGTATCTGAAGTTTCATAAAAATCAATGCAATAGTTCTTTGAGGTACAGCTTCAGCGAAAATTTTAAAACATTCTGCATAACAGTGGCACCCTTTGGGTGATTTTCACCAAAAAATAAGCAGCACTACTTTACATCACGGACAAACTGAATCTGACGTTTTATGAAAATTCGTGTATTCGTTCTTGAGATAGACTTATTGAAAAAATCGTAAATAATGCAGCATAGCAGTCCTACCTGTGGGCTGTATACAATAAAAACTAATCAAAACCATTTTACATAAAAGTCTAATTAAATCCAATGTTTTGTGAATATCCGTGTATTAGATAGAACGCCCATAAAATTTTTGTCATATACAAACTGACAGACACACAGACAAATATTTTTAAAAAATTATCAAATTGTGTTTAGGAACTTATAAAACGTATTCATCCGCATATTCACAGTATCCGCAAAGAAACTCTTCGAGAAGGTTGAATTCTGATAGGGATTGGTCGACGCGTTTTCACGTAACTTGGCGATAATTATACTTGGCGAGCGATAGATGCTTCCGTCGAGGAGTTTGATTTCCTTCCGAACCGAGTACAAAGTAAATTTTCTCTTGCAGCATTGCATTGGATAGAACGTGTCTTACTGAAAGCTGTATTCTTTAAAAGTTTTTAAACACAAATTTTTACTTTGTACTCGGTTTACTTTGTACTCGGCTCCGAAGGAAATCAAACTCGACGGAAGCGTCTATCGCTACGCCAAGTATAATTATCGCCAAGTTACGTGAAAACGCGTCGGCCAATCCCTATCAGAATTCAAGCCTCCCGAAGAATTTCTTTGCGGATACTGTGAATATGCTATTCATCCATCGAAAATTGGAAGTCCACATTTTCCACGAAGCCAGTGCTTTTTTCTTATGAAGAAGAAATTAAAAAGGTTGATTTAACCACTTCCCTGATTTGTCCATACGTCATACGAGCAATATGTTTTGGCCAATCATGATTTGCCCGTAGCAAGTACGGGAATCCATAATCCAATCCTGATTTATTATTTTCACCATAAAACATTTTTGCAGTATTTAATCTGAACATCTTTCCGATTCAATTAAGTAAAAATTTCTGTTGTGAAAAACCTATGTTAAAAGATTAAAAATTCTGTAAAAGTCATGAAAAAAAGACATTATTTGAAAGTTTTTTTTTTTTTTCAAAAATATTGATCAGTAAAGTGGGTAAATAAAATAGCGTAATAATAAAATAATTGTAAAAAGGAACATTGTAAAAAGCATGCAAAACTTTACATTGAGGTGGATATTTTCAACGCTTTCGCATTTCATATTTCAATTTTCTAAAGAAGTAATCAGAACTTTTTCCAAAGCTATCGTTGAGTAATAAAGGTAAAGCCCCTGCATTTAAATTGGAATTTAACATGTATGTTCAATGTTACAGTTTGAAAAGATATTCTTTTGAAGCATATGGTGAGAATTTTAAATTGTCTCACTGGCATGGTATCTATCAATAGGTATTCTAATAGGAAAGATAAATTGTGGAATGCATAAACTAATTGAAGTTTCACTGTATTAATTACAGTTTTCAAATGTTGTTTCATTACACAATGCGATATAGATGACTTATATATTTTTAAAAATTTAGATAACTCATTTAATTACGTTTTATATTAACGCCACTAATCCCATTAATGTTGCAAAATATAATGATTGTGTTTTAGATTTTATGAATTATTAAGGTCAAATCTAACTACAAAATATAATTTAGGAAATAAAAAACTCTTAATTTCAAACGAAAAATAAGAATTAATACTTCATAAAATAAGAAAAAAATACTCTTTTAAAATAGAAATTTTATTCCATGCCGAACAGAGATTATTTGACTACTTTCCACCGATTGTGGACAAACAGAAATATTTTTTAAAATCAATGTGCTAATTTATGATTATAGTTTAACCACTTAACTGCTCAATATTTTTCAAAAAAAAAAAAAAACTAGCAAATAATGCCTATTTTTTTCGTGTCTTTTAGAGAATTTTTAATCTTTTATCACAGGCTTTTTAAAACAGAAATTTTTTGCCTAACAGAATCAGAAAAATGCTTGGATTAAGAGGGCTCAGGGGTTGAAAACATTTCAAAAAATCGATTTTTTTATGATCTAATTTGATTATTTATTTAATTCTTAACTCAATGCAAAAAACCGCATAAACATATTTGCATTTTTAACGGAGTTATAAGCATTTATGTATTAACACTTTCATAGCCGCATCCATATAATTTCAACTTTAAGTCGCGTTTTCTCAAAACTTGATTTTTGATGACTAACACCAAGATTTTAAAAAACTATTTGATAGAATGGCTTAATTTTTTTTGCATGCATATAACATCATTATTTAGATTATGAATTAATGTATTTTAGACAGTTTAATATTTTGAGTTTTTTTAATGGAAAAAAGTTGTATTTTTTAGGGTTTTTTAAATTTTCATTTTTGAGAGATTTTTTAATACTGTTTTTATTAAGTGATAGTTATATCCTTAATTCATAATCTAGATTAAAATGTTATGTGCATGCGAAAAAAAAACAAACCATCAAATAGTTTTTTTTTTTAATCTTGGTGTTAGTCGTCAAAAATCAAGTTTTGATAAAACACGACTTAAAGTTGAAATTACATGGATGCGGCTAGTATTGATACATAAATGCTTATAACTCCGTTAAAAATGCTAATATTTTTATGCGGTGTTTTGAATTCAGTTAAGAATTAATTGAATAATCAAACTAGATCATTAAAAAAAATCGATTTTTTGAAAAGTTCTGAAGCTTCTGAAAATGAATCAAAATTTACAACAAGAATTGGCTGGTTAAAATAATAAATCACGATTGAATAATTGGACGCCCGTACGTGGTATGGGCAAATTACGATTGACAAAAACACTTTGCCCGTATGACGTACGGGCAAATCAGGGAAGCGTTTAAAGATATTAAAATATTATATTCTCATGAGAAAACACGCCTGTAAACCCAATTTTTATGATACCAGCTTATAAAACAGTGGCATAAAAATCGATTGATTGCAAAATTTTAACTTTACATTGAAAAACAGATTGAGTTAAATAAATTGTGTAATGATAAAAAAAAGTATGACGGTGTACGTAATGACATAGATGCTAACGTTTCTTAATTATTCCGGAGTATAATCCAAGATCACCCGGAAATTTCATTTCATCAAAATTTTGTTTATTATTGTTTTGTTTGTCATTAAATTTCATTTTGAAGTTTAATCTTCAAAATGAAGTTTAAAACGAGCTTTAAAGAAAGAAGAGACATTTTCTTTCATATATTTTCCTGTTTAAAACATACTTGTCTTGGATAAGACTCCTGAATAATTAAGAATTGTTGGCATCTATAGTAATGGTAAACAATATTGGGGAGCTATCAGAAGCATGCAGCGCTTTGCATTGACGTGGATAGTTTTAATGCATCAGTATTTAACATTTAGATTTTCTAAAGATCCAGAATCAGAAGAATTTATTCAAAAGACTGCGTTGAATAATAAAAAAAATGCTTCTGCATTTAAATTGTGGTTGAAAGCATAATTCGAAATTAAAGTTATTCCTTTGTGGCATAGTGATAAAAATTTTAAGGGGGTCTCAGGAAGCGAAATTTTTTTTCCAAGCACCTTCGTCGTTCCAAGCCCAAACTCGCACTCTGATTAATTGTTCTCCTCAGCACTGTTTTCACGTAACTTGGCGATAACCATACTTGGCGAAAAATACTTCTCTCGTAAGTGAACGAGTAAACCTAAAACCTAACCTACTCATTCTTATTCTTTCTTCATTTTGTGCTCTTGTGTATTATTATCTTGTGTTATTTTCTAAAATGGCTAATGTTTTACTTATTAATAAACGGGAAAAGTTACTTTGTACTCGGTACGGAAGGAAATCAAACTCCTCGACGGAAGCATCTATCGCTACGCCAAGTATGATTATCGCCAAGTTACATGAAAACAGTGCCGAGAGCAACAACCAATCAGAGTGCGAGCTTGGGCTTGGAACGACGAAGGTGCTTGGGAAAAAAAATTACGCTCTCAACAATCGTACTTTTTATCTGGAGTGCAATTTAGCAACATGTCACATTTAATTGTTTTTCTCAACCCTTATAAAGCATAAATACATAAAATTTTTAATATAGACAACTTAATTTCTCTTCTATTTATAAAATATTTCTTTTAATATTCTATATTGAAATATTATTTTTTAATGTTAAATTATGATAAAAAATTAAATTACTGTGTGACTGCCATCAACTGTGCGTAGCATTTCTCAAAATCTAGTAAAGAAAATTTGCAACGAAACTTAATAAATATCTTCATTTTAATGTGCAAAATAACTTATATTTCAAATTTAGATCATAACTACATTAATTATTTAAAATTGGCAATTTTTCAATAAAAAATGAGTTTTTTAGAATTTTTATAAAATTTTATAAAAGTTTTTATAAAATTTCATAATTTTAATTTTAATTTCAATTAAACAAATAAATGAATTGCTTTCAGATGAAGTATAGGTTAAAGATACATTAGTTTTACATCATTATAAATATTTTTATGACCATTATAAATATTTTGTGGGCTTTTCAATCAATAGTTTTGCTTCAGTATACGCGGAGTGGATGCAAGTCGAAATACAATTTTAATTTTTTCTATCAAAATTAAGCATAAAAAAGTAAAATAAAATTTCAATATACAATATTAAAAATATATTTTTTAAATAGAAGAAATAGACGGCATATTAAATTGTCTACATTAAAAAAAATTTATGCAGGGTTTTGTAGGGACTCAGAGAGAAAATTTATTGTGACATGTTGCTAAATTACACCATCAGGTAAAAAATAAAACTCATGAGAACCCGTAAATTCTTTTACACGGATTCTTTCTATCATAGAGTTTGCGGGTTTGTGAAATAGATTTAAGAATACATAATATCTATCAAATTTTATTGTATGTAATTACAACTTTACAGTTGTTGTCCCATTACAAAAAGAGTATAGGTGTCGTATTCATTTCTATTTTCATTTGTATTAAAAGTTTTTATTTTATATAACATCATTAATTCCAGTAATAGCCGAAGATCCTGTTTCAGTCTGATACGTCCACCTGTCCACATATAATAGAGCAAAAACTACTTCACCGTACTGTTTAAAATTCAATATTTACAATCGCTGCAGCCATTTGAAATTTTATGTAAATCGAGAAAATAAAAAAATATATATTAATAAAAAGTTACTTTATTCAATTAAATCCTATCGCACGTAAATAATTCATTCATATTTCATGATAGGTAGGAATTCTATGTTGTCATGATAATTAAGTCCTATTTCAGAAAGAGTCATATTATTTCCTTATAACTGAATTGAATATGTATAAAGGTAATGAATTTTGCATAAAAGTGTGGAAACTATTGCAACAAGATCTGAATATTTCTAAAACTAATTATAGTACGAACACATCTCCTTTGTCACATTTGACATACAATTTCCGATTTGTTTTTAAGTATTAAGGGGGCTAATTAATATCAGGTACCCTTTGAACCAAACAAATACGTGAAAAAATTACCTCTGTAACAATTGCAGTCACTTTGTATCTAATTGACTTTTAACTATAAAATTGAAAACACATATTAAGAAGGATTTATTTTATTAGTTAAAATTGTCAAAAAAAGTATACACATATGTAATGATTTTTAAATTATTTTTAAAAATAATACAATTTTTACGAAAGAATAATTCTTGCATGCCTTGCGCGCACGATTTTTCAAATTTGAATGGCTAAAACAAACTAAGATTTTTTTTATGAGTAGAGATATAATGTGTTTTCAAAATGACCTACGATGAAACAAATAAAATATATAGATCGAGAGAAAAAGTTATTTTTTTAAAAAAATTGAAATATTGAGGTATTTTTTACACAAAAGTAGTCGTGAATTCTAAACTTCTAATTTGAGGAACATAATAGTAGATCATTTTGCGCTTGTATACGTTTAATACATTCAGCGAAAATTTTGTGAAATTTTACGCAGCCGTTTTCCAGAAATCGTGCGCGCAATAATCAGAATCGCTGTTTTGAGAAAATTGACGCTAAAGTTTAAATCACCCATTGATCGTATAGGAAAAGCGCAAAGTTTTTTAAACATAACTCTTCTTCTAATGCGAATTTTTGAATGCGGTTTGTTTTCAAATGTTCCCAAAGAATCATATTTAATTATAAGCTGTTTTTTTTAAAAATCGATTTTTGGATTCTTGAAAGGGTACCTGACCCCTTAAAGCCAAATCCAATAATAATCTATAACTTTATGAAATAAAAACAATCCTACTTTGAAACAAAAAATCAGAATTAACCCTTTATTAACCCTTCATTGCTCCGCCACATCTGGCACATACATAAAGGCACTATAATTATCATTTTGTGCCATGATTTTTGCCGGCATGATCACTGCAACTGATTAAGAGCAGACACTAGTCACGCGGCAAAAGGCGAACGCTAATGATAAGTCTATGGGAGCGTTCTTTTGAAATATCTCGCTCAAATTTTAATATTTTTACAGGATTTTTTTGCATAGGATAGCTAAAGACGATCTACAACCGGCCTAGTTTTTACTTTTTCAATTTTGGTTTCAGATTTTTTTTAATTACTTTAACTTTCAAAACTAGTTTAAACCGGTTCTGAAATTGAAACTATCATAATATAAAAAATATATAAGCAAAATCGAAAAAGTAAAAACTATGCCGGTTGTAGATCGTCTTTAGATATCCTATGCAAAAAAAATCATGTAAAAATATTAAAATTTGAGCGAGGTATTTGAAAAGAACTCTCCCATAGACTTATCATTAGTGTTCGGCTTTTACCGCGTGACTAGTGTGTGCTCTTAAGAGCCTACAATAGTCACAGAAAAAGTACTCAAAAAGACTAGGATGATAATGTAAAGTCTATTGGGGGCGTTCTTTTCTAATATCTCGCTCAAATTTTAATATTTTTACAGGATTTTTTTTGCATAGGCTAGCTGAGGACGATCCACAACCGGCCTAGTTTTTACTTTTTCAATTTTGATTTCAGATTTTTTTTTTAAAAATTATTTTAATTTTCAAAACCGGTTTAAACCGGTTCTCAAATTGAAACTATCATAATATAAAAAATATATGAGCAAAATCGAAAAAGTAAAAACTAGGCCGGTTGTAGATCGTCCTAAGCTAGCCTATGCAAAAAAAATCATGTAAAAATATTAAAATTTGAACGAGATATTAGAAAAAAACGCCCCCATAGACTTTACATTAGCGCTCGGCTTTTACCACGTGACTAGTGTACGCTCTTAAGAAGAGTCTAAATAATAGAATAATACTTATTTTGTCAATGTCAGATGGCTGTATTTAACATAAAATTAGTATTTGTTTTTCAGAAAACAAAAAAATCGATGAAGCTATTTAGGCAAAATTTACTTTTATTATTTTTACTGAATACTTAAAAATATTAATATAAAGAAAGTTGCAGAGTGTTAAGCATTAAAATTAACTAATTTAATCCCATTTAATTGCAAAATGACACAATAAAAATTTTAACCACTTAATCGTCGCGCTCGAGACGTGCACGGGCTGCAAGATTCACGAAATTTTTTTTTCCCAAGCACCTTCGTCGTTTCAAGCCCAAGTTCGCACTCTGATTGGTTGTTGCTCTCGGCACTGTTTTCATGGCAATACTTGACGATAACCATACTTGGCGAAAAATACTTCGCTCGTAAGTGAACGAGTAAACCTAAAACCTAACCTACTCATTCTTATTCTTCCTTCATTCTTATCCTCGTGGTCTTGTGCTCTTGTGTGTAAAAACTTTTAAAGAGTACAGCTTTCAGTAAGACACGTTCCATCCAATCCAATGCTGCAAGAGAAAAGTTACTTTGTACTCGGTTCGAAATGAAATCAGACTCGACGGACGGAAGCATCTATCGCTACGCCAAGTATGATTATCGCCAAGTTACATGAAAACAGTGCCGAGAGCAACCATCAATCAGAGTGCGAGCTTGGGCTTGGAACGACGAAGGTGCTTGGGAAAAAAAATTACGCACAAGATTCACGGATAATTTTCAGAATTGTTTGATTCCCAACAATTTTATAAAATAGTGTAATTGCTTTAATTCTGGTATCATTTTACTTGTCATTAAATAAGGTGAATGTTTGAAGGCTGCAGTAAATAAAATAATTCTTTTAAAATAGTATTTGTATTCCACAATAAACTTTTAAAAATAAGCATTTTATAAGGAACATATGCATATGCAAAAAAGGTTTTACATATAATAGATACTATCATATCACAATGTGTCATTTTTAAAAGATAAAAATATGTGATATTTTTCACTTAAAATGTCTTAAAAAGGCAGAATCTAATTCAAAAATGTGTTTCAATAAGAAAATATGACCGCTTTTAAAGATTGACTTTTTTTCTCGTAAAAATAAGATATTTCCTTTTAAGAACTGAAATTTTTGTTTTTCAAAATGAGAGGCTTTTGGTCTTTGAGAACTTCATCTTCCTACTTAATGCATTTTTAGTGTTAAAACAAATGGATAATTGAAATTTACCTATAGACTTTTATAAAATCGTAAGAAATTTGAAATGCGATAAAAAACACTGTAGGTAAATTTCCATTTCCTTTTCCAAACATTTTATTATTGAAATAAAATCTATTTTTGAGCTTTCAAGATTTTTTCCTTCGTGTAATTTTATAGCAACGATATTTTTTATTCTATTCTGGAAATGATTTTTTATTTTCAGTACTATAATTAATCCCCCCTCTAAAAAATGTCTTAACCCCTTAACCCTTTTCGGCGCAGTGTGTCCCGTCTGGACACACCTAAATTTAACCTCCTCAATCCTGATGGCGCCTGGAGGCGACAATAAAAATCACACTTTAAATTAATTATATATCTTCCATATTAGTTAAAATTACATCTAGACTTTTATAATAGATGTGTTCTTGTCAGAAGCACCGATATACAAATTAATGTATGTTTGAAGATGTTTTATAATAATTTTAAACTAGTTTTTGTAGTGCCACTTCAAATTTATCTCAGGACTGAGGAGGTTAATTCCAAACTTGCAATTGGCACCAATAACTTTTTAATAAAATCTTGCTTTTACAGTAAAAACTTAAGGAGTTCTTAATTTCTTAAAAAATCGTTTGTAAATTCCGGTGTCAGTCGATAATTTCTCATTTTCCTAACATAATTTGTCCGCGCCGTAAAAGGTTAACTGGTGCTCGAACACCGTTCGGGAAAGAAGAATTTGCTTATTTCATCATTTAATGCTTTTAGACACCAATATTATTTTAAAGAAAATTTTCATACTGTTGAAATGCGGAAATATTTAGACTAAATTTTATGAATATTTTAATTAAATAATAGTGGTGTGAGTCCGCTATTTTCAATTTATTGAACGGAAAAGAATTAACCAGTTAAGGGGTTAAGATTGAGATAAAGCAGGAGCCTTACGTCTCTTGAAGTTTCAAGACTTTGAAATTCTTTGGTACTAGTAAAATGAAGCATCCCATTTATCTTGAGAAATGGAAAGAAAATGGGCTATTTCATTTAGTACTAAAAAGGGAGATGTAACACTGCTTTTTTTGTAAATTTTGTCATTTTTTTTTCGAAAAATATCATGAGACCCCACATCTTTTTTTTCTGTTCCATGTTTTTGTACATATGTTCGCCTACTACATATATTTTATTTTATTCGACTGTGTCGCTTTTTTGACATAGGAGTAACGGAAATGTTACAGAATTTGAAACCTTTGATTGTTGAGCAGATTATATCTGCTAACAGGAGCAATATTTCGGTAAACTTCTGTGTTATTTATCTTTCTATTGTAGTACACTTTCAGACTCTATAAGAAAAAAATTGGAGTATAATTGCTTATATAATATAATAAGTGCGGAAAAAGGTCGATTTGATTGCATTTGATGGCAACATAACAATGTAAATAAACAATGACCATGGAAACAAGTAATTTTTACTAATCTTGCAGCGTTATAATAATACTTTATGATAAAGGAATTTTGGAATATTGTAGCTTTCTAGAGATATAACACTCCAAACATACTGTCATTTCACTTTTTATGAAAAATGGTATTCACAACCTCAAAGTTTGACATTTTCTATCGGAAAAAAAAACAGTTTTTTTCAGAGCTACAGAAATGCACAGTACTTTTTAAATATCACCTACTTCAATAAAACAAAAATATATAAATACTTAAGAAATAACCAAGTAAATAAAAAAAAATACAACTATAAAAGTATTACTTTTTTGTCTGAATTTCAAAATAATGTATCTTAAGTAAACTGCTAATCTTTAAAACGTTCGTATTACGTTGTTTATGGTATGATACAAGTCAAATTTTGCATTTCGTGTTATAATTTTATTTTTGTTTTTCACAACTGTTTTTCGGAAGTTCACATGAAAATGAAAAAACGTTTCAGGCAGTAAACAAAACATTTTATACATTGTATTTTCTGTATTTTCAATTTTAATCGAGATGAAAAAAATAATAATAATGAAAAATTTTCACTTATTTTTCTTCATTTATTTTTTAAACAGACTTCTTAAGTCAAAATTTTGTTACAATTTTTATCTATTTTTTGACATTTTGCGATAGATTTGGAACCATGATTAACGCTTTATCCGATATAAGCTTGGTTTTATACTTTGTAGAAACACATAAAAGTTAAATTTTTTTTTGCTGACATTCAGAAGTAAAATGAGTGCAGATTAATTCAAAAATGCTTGCTTCTAATCTAAAGTATACATGCTTTTCAAGCAAAGTACATCTTCTTAAAATATTTCCAGCCCAGAGGCCTTTTGCCTGCAGCGGTACTTATAATATGGGAACTCAGAAAAAATGTATTTGGCAAAATAAAGTGATATTTCTCGATAAAACAATATTTTTTACATTTGTTTTTTAGAATTTCAAAAGAAAATACTGAGTTATTTTAGGCAATACAAAATACTTTGTATTTGACTTTATATACTTTTTGTATTTGCAGTTAACGTATAAACAATAACTAACAAGTAAGAAAATTCATGCGTGAAGCATAGATTATGAATCACTTTCCAACAATTCCTGAAATTTTTAACAAAACTTCGTTATTTAAAGAAAGTTACCAATTACCAATACTAGCCAATTTCATGCTATTTCGAACAAAAATGAATGGAAATTTGTGTTTTAAATTTGCACCTTTGGATTTGAGAACAATCTTAAATAAAAAGTCTATCGCCCAGTTAATTTGATGGCATTTAGCTTACAGTCTAAGTATACTAAATGTATACCACAGCCTTATATTTTCAAGGGTTAATGCCGTTCGAACAACACATTAGGAGTGGGAAACATCTGCCCCCATTTTCCACTTTTATACTTAATCATTGAACCTCCTAAAGAAATGAGAGATATGCTTTACCACATAAAAAACCTTTATCCAAAATTCAGAGTAAATCGGATAATTCTGCATAGAAACCCATTTGTCAAATTTAACAAGGGGGGGGGTCCCCTTTACTTCCTTTATACTTAACTAAAGAGTGTCGCATCTAATTAGGGAAGCATCTTATCACTATGAACTTGTATTCAAAAAGTAAAGCAAATCGGTTTATCCTGCAAGAAAAATCACTTACCTAAATTAAGAGGGGTAGTCCCACCGATTCCCAAATTATACTTATTCAGTAAATTCCCAAAAGAAATCATGGAAGCGCCTTATCAGAATGAATCTATATCTAGAATTTGAGCCAAATCGGAAAATGCTGCATGAAAAACAAAATAATCTAAATTAGGAGGTGGTTACCTCCCCTTTCCCTCCTCTTAGACCTAACTAGGAACTCGCATATCAAATCATGAAGGTGCCCTAATCAGAATGATCCTATATCTAAATTTTGAGCAAAAACTATTATTCTGAATGAAAAACTCATTTACAAAAATTAAGGAGAGGGGCTTTAACGCCCTTTCCCCCTGTTATACTTATGGAATTAACTCCAAAAATAATCAGGTAAGCACCTTATCAGAATACGCCTACATCCGAAATTTCAAGTGAATCGGATATTTTTTATCATGAGTTATCGCCTTAAGCACACACGCATGCATGCACGTACATATATACAGAATGGTCGGGTACATAAGCTCTCAGGCTTTGATAACCTCTGAGCAAGATATCCAAACTTTATGTATTGGTATTGCTTCAAAGAAAAGCAAAAATTTGAAATTCATCAAATTTCCCGAATGGAAGGAAGTTGGAAAAACAAGCAGAAATGTAAGTTTTAAAATCTAATAAAAGGAATATTCTATTAACATAACCTCTTTGTACGTCTTTTGTACCTTTTTACAATTTGTATTATGCGACATGTGAAATATCAATGTGTCTTACTAGCTTTAAAACAATTTGTATTAATAATCCTTTCAAGTGCAAAGGGCATCTGTTACTAAAATAATAAAATACTTGATTGACACCGTTATTTATGAACAAAAATGTATGAATGTAAATACTTTTCTTCACGTGCATTAAATAACTCTAAATTTAATTCCTAAATTTTGATGCCAATGTGGAATTTAGGAATTAAAATTAGGTGGTATAAGTAATATACCGGTACCGTTCAAGGGGTTAAAATATTCGGTCGATCGGAAAGTCGTGTCCTGTCGAGGAAATCCATTTGTGCTAGAAAAGTCATCGTGTTACGCATGAGATATCATTATAATCTCTAATAATTAACAGGCAGAATTTTCCAGTATACGTATTTATTTCCCACACACGACACGTTTTTCCGATCGAGTCAATATATTTTGAAATTGGTCAAACCACCATTTGTGTTATATAGCCTATTCGAATGTATGTTGTTAATCGATCGTAATATTTCGTATTCTTAAGAATATAATCCTTTAATTATTCAAATTACCATCTAATTCATTATAAAAAATTAAATTCTTCATTTAAAATATATCAAAACCTGATAGATTACTGATTTTCTTTGCATTCCAGATTTTATGCTGCTGCAACAACAAATATTGCTTTATATATGTTGCTTTTATATAGTCATAACAGTCATACTTCATTTATTTCCATTTTGAAGAAAAAATCTTTAATACTATTTTCCTTTTTCTGTATTGATGACTTCAAGAATTAGTACATTGAAATTTCTAAATGCTCAAACGAACAGAATTTATTTTGTCTCAGTAAATAAATTTCCGTTTCATCAATCGTTACATTTAAATTAATGCATTAAATTATGCCATTTACTTCTTTAATCCATAGGGTACTTCTGTATTAAAAGATTATAACTTGTTAGATGCCGGATATATTTAATTCATGACAGATTACACCAATCCATTAATTTTATATTACTTTATAATCTTACAATTTTGTGTAAATAATTACCATTTAACTCATTTGTTAAACCGATTAAAATATTTACTCGAGTACAATTTTTTAAATAAAAACTTTAATAAATTGATTAATCCATTTAAAAGATGTCATTATTTGGCATTTGGAATATGTGTCTAAATTTTAAATGTTAAATTATTGACTTTATTCTCAAGTTTATTGAAATTATTGACCTATTATATCTTTTGATTTTGTCAATTGGAAAATAGGCCATAATGCAGATATGTAAAAGCAAACAAAAATTGTAAGTTTTAGAAAATTATAAAAGGAATATTCCATTTAAAAAAAAAAAAACTTTGTTCTTCGTTTGTACTTTCTCATTGCTGCCAACATTTAAGCATTTTTGCTACTACTAAAATTGTACAGAGATTTTCCATTTGTTTAATCAAACATTGTCATAATCCCTTTAAAACGACTGCTTTTCTGTATCGGTCGGTCGTTGTTTCCAAGGTTTCGAGCGAATGAATTTCATTGGTCGGCTCCTCAAATTTCATTGGCTGATCAAATTGTTCACCGTATTCCTTGATTTTCCTATGCTATTTTTTGGAAATTATTTCTTTAATGATAATTTTATTATTTTTCTGTGTTCTTTTTGCTAAATTAAACTTATTTTTATATTTTTATTGTATTTTTCGATATTTACCTAAAAATTATTTAGGACTTTATTTAATATATATATATAATGTATGGCTCTAAGCTTTTTCAATTGCTTTACCCTCTAGCTCATTCCACAGATTACGTAACTGAGCCTCAAATCGACTTGAAAAGAACGCCTCAGTGGATCACTTAAAAACTAAACCATCGCGTTGGCGATTTTTATCCTCGCGATTTCTGTTTAACTGTAACCCTATTCTGGTTTGGCGCTTCTTGCTGAATGCTGATTTGATTATCTTTGCACACGTGCTTATGCTATTTGATCTTAGATTTCCGCGCTTATATTGATTCGTAATTATTACTGTTATTGTTCTTGAATTTTCAAGTTTAAATTATTAGGTCGTTATGTTACGAAGAGACATATGTATTGTTTGCAAGACGAATACGTCAAAGTTATTTCATATTAAAATAATTCTTTCATAAATTTCAAAACAAGAAGCAGCAAGCCGTCGCTGTATTTTTTTTTTTCTTTTCTCTTTTATCATTTGTCGCCAAGGAAGCGATGTTTCGCCGAATTAGCAACCTCTCTTATGTTATAATCGTAGTTTCAGAGTGGTCCGCTCGTCTCGCTACTGTCTATGCTTAATCCCATGTTAAACAAGTTGCCATTACAGTGTATGAAAGTTGATTCTCTGTTACTACTCTGTGGCTCATTCGACCAACCCATCGCTCCGGAATTTCTCTGAAATTCCATTTTTCTTGCTGAAAATATATGCATTAAGCTATTCGATTCATCGACTTCGACTGAAGGTAAACTGGAGCATTGGTTCATTGGTTCAAATTAGACAATATTTACTATAACATTTTTGTAATAGGAAAAATGCATAAAAGTAGGCAGCTATGCTTTCGTATACAATATTTGTTATTTACCGATCTGCGACATGTGACATATCAATGCGTCTTACTACCTTTTTAAAACAATCTGTATATTAATCCTTTCACGTACAAAGTAATTATGTTACTAAAATAATAAAATGTGTGATTGACAAGTTATTTATGAATAAATCATGATGTTTCCGCGTTTTTGGACACCCCTATTTTGTTAGAGAAAATGTTGCTCTCTAAAATCGCAAAAAATTTCCGATTAAAAGAAATAATAATTTTTTTAACTAAATACTAGTATACACAATGGCGGACATCTCATCCCTATACCATTTATTTTTATTTAACTTATTGCGAATCAAAGTTGTTATTCGTTCGCAATATTTTGTATTCTTATAAATAAATAAAATCCATTGTTTAATCAAATTACCACCTAGTTAAATGTCAAAATTTAATTCTTGACATAAAATATATCATAACCCCTAGAAAGTAGTGATTTTCCTTTACATTCCAGATTTCATGTTGCTGCAACAACAAATACTTCTTTATTCATGTTGCTTTTATATAATCAAAACAGTCATACTTCAGCTATTTCCACTTTGAATGAAAAAAAATAATAATATTAATTTTCTTTTTCTATATTGATGACTTTAAGGATTAGTACAGTGAAATTGCTAAATGCTCAATCAACCAGCGTTTATTTTGTCTCAGTAAATAAATTTTCGTTTCATCAATTGTTTCATTTGAATTAATGCGTTAAAATATGCTCTTTACTTATTTAATCCATAGGGCACCTCAGTATTAAGATATTATTACTTGTTAGGATGCCTAAAATATCACTTTGTCAGAATACACCAATTCAATAATTTAATTTCATTTAGTAATCTTAGAGTCTTGTGAATGTAATTACAATTTAACTCATTTGTTAAAAAGATTTAACATTAAATATTTTTTCGAGCACAATTTTTTTAAACGAAAATATAAATAAATTTTATAATTGATGAAAAACATGTGTATGAAAAAAAAATTATATCTACTTAAAACTTTATTCCCTTTTTTTTAAACATTATTTTTGAATTCGGTAGAGACGATTTTTCTAAAACTAATGCACCATTCTTTCAGAAATTTTGAACACTTCTTTAAAATAAATTTTAGTGGGTTTTTTTTCAATTCAATTACAAATAATTTTTCAGGGCTATACGTAGTAGTGTAAATTGTGCTAAAATTTCTACTGTTTTGCATACAACATTGCCAAAAATTCAAATTTCTATTTAAAATCTTTATTGAAACATGAGCAATAATTATCAAATTTAAAAAAAATTGTTTTTTTTTTTTTTTCTTTTCTTTTAATTTTAGAAAATCTTTTGAGAGTTATTGAGATCCCACATGAAGACAGTAATTTTTTGTTAAAGATATCCGAAAACCTTGTACCACAGCTATATTTTTCAAATGTTTGAATGAAACTTTTGGAAAAAATGTGTCTCTTGTGATACGCTTTTGAGAAAAATAATGGTGTGAATAAAATAATGTATTTGTTGTATAAAAAAAAAGTGAAAATATGAGTTTTTCAACTTTTGAAGTTTATGCAACCATTTATCTTTTCTAATGTTATTATAACCACGGAAAACCGGATGTAAGTATTATTATTAAATATTTTTATTTCGCAAAAACAAATATTTAATGATAGGATTTATCCAACAAAAATAATAATAATAATAATAAATAAATTTTATACAGTACCTCGAAAAACCACAAATAAGTGATAAAATGGAATTGAAAGTATATTATTCAAAATTTTTCTATAAATATAAAGAAAATTTTGAAAGTTAACTGCGTTTTGAATTAAAAAAAATTAGAACAAAAACGGTCGAAAAACTAAAATAACGATAAAGCATAATTTAATTTATAATATTAATCCGAACTCCAAACTATTTGAGACATTCTGTATATACATCATTACTAGCTTAGAAAACTTCCAAAATTCTCTTACTCAATATCTTATATGATTTATCCGATGTGACATAGTCTCAGAACCGTTATAAGTTACATTATATTAATTTATCCACAGAAAAAGGATATGAATAATATTATAAAATATCTTTCTTTCGCACAATGAAGCTGCAATGACAAGATTTATCGAGCAACAAGGATAAATTTTTAATGGTGTCGAAAAAGAAAGTGGAATTCTAGAAATATTGTTATATGCATGCATTACATAAATAATCAATCTATCCAACAATAAATATACTGATAAATAAAATAAATTTTATAGCTTATTTAGAAAAACCGTAAATAGATGATAAATTGGAAATAGAAATAAATTATTGAAAATAACCTATACATAGAGAGGGAAACTTTAAAATCTAATTTCATTTTGAATCGAAAAATATTGCAAAATTTTTGAAATAGAAAGTGTTAAAAAACTAAACTCATGTTACCACATGTTTTTAAATATAGGATTATACCATTTTCAAAATTCTTTTCAATATTCCTCATATAGTACATGATTATTAGCATAAAAATATTCTAAAATTCTTTTACTCAAAATCTAATATTATTTATCTGAATTAACATAGGCAAACAATCTCTAGGAATTATATAATATTATTTTATTCACAGAAAAAAAAAATGATATAGAGGAAGATAGGGATACTTAAGCCACTTTTTAAATTTTAATTTTTTGAAATTTTTTATAATTTCTTAGAACAAAATAAAATATTGAAAATGAAAATCTGATGATTTTTCTTCAACTGAAAATTACTTTCAATTAATTTTGAATTATTTTTTTATGTCTAATTAATTTTTACTTTTTTTTTACATCGTGGCTCAAGTATCCCCATGGAGGGGATACTTGAGCCAGTACAAAAAAATGCCTACAAAATAATTTTTTCTCTTTTTTTCCTTGCACAAATATTTTATAGAATGATAAATTATGATGCATAAAGTCCTTCAAAATCAACTGAGATTAGAATTCAGATGTTTCAGCTCTTTGGCAAAATGTATGAACAACAAATTCAGAATGGTTGTAAAACCACACATCTTTTTTCTTTTACCTATATGGTAACTCAGTAGTGCCCTCTGTTGGAGACAATAGAAGTCATTTCTTTCATTTAAAAAAAGTTACAGTAACAGAGGTTACAATTTCAATATAAAATATTAATCTTAATATATTATATTAATTAATAAATATTTAACATGTTGGGCCTAACTAATTAAAGTATTAGAGATTATTTTACATTTATCTAGACAGGCTATTTTGTTAGTCAAAATGAAAAATAAAATGGATATTTTCATTTAAAAAAAATACATTTTTAAACACTTTTTTTTCTAAGTCATTATTTTTTTAAGAAAGAATAAATTAAAATAAAAAATTAAGCTCTCTTTTATCCAGAAAAAAAAATCTATTAGTGGATATAAGGACATAATTTTATTTTTTGTTTATTTTACACATGTCTAATTTCCTAGTGGGGATGGTTGAGCCATGGCTCAAGTATCCCCAATCTCACTGGCTCAAGTATCCCCATTACCACTATTTTTGTTTATCAGAGTTTTACTAAGTAAAACATGCAGCTATTTGAGCTATTTTAGATTCAAAATAGAATTGAGATTATACTTATTAAATTTATATATATATTGTTGCAACGTTAAACAAAACTTTGGTAACAAAAAAAAATAAAAAAACCATGCACCTAAATATTTACTTTAGAGAGAGAAAAACAACTATTAATCACCATACGTTCAAAATGGTACCAAGGTATGTGATTTCTTTTTTACATGTTTAGAACTATAAATATGTTACCATATTGCCAGTTTTAGACAGAAAAATTAACCAACTGTAGAAATAATAGGGGTGGCTCAAGTATCCCCACTCTCCCCTAAATAATATTATTCAATATTTTTCTTTGGTACGCAAGAAGACGTCCGGCGTTCTATATTCTCGGAAAAAATGACATGGCTTCCGAGCAGTTTAAAGGAAAGAAGCATTCTGCGCTCTCAAAAACCCAAAATGAGAATTCACACTCACACCGAAAAACCAGCCCCTCCTCTCTCAGCATCAGTCATTTTAAATATCCAACCAGGATCAACCCTGAGGTTACGAGTGAAAAAACCTCACTTCTGATTAGCCCACGAGGCGTGGCGTACGGGTAGAATTACTTCACGTCTCGCAAATAGACAAGCTTTTTAACATCTTCGCGCATTAACACAGATCAGGTGATCAATAAAAAATAAAATTAAAAATCTCGAGAATATTCTAAAAAGGAAAGATTAGGAAATAATTTCCCGCCTTTTTGAGGAACAAGCAATAGATTATTAATAAGTTAAATAAAAAAGAAAAAGGACTTTAGCTGTTAAAAGATTAATATATTACGAAACTCAGATTAAAAATATGTTCCACAATTTTAGAATTTAAAAGCTCAGAAAGAGCAAAATGGCGCAATTTTTTTTTTATTACATATATATGTATACATAATTTTATGAGTTCTTTTTAAAGTAAAAAGATGCGCAAATTTTAATGTTATGTTTTTACTTCTGAAAATTATGTTCACATTTATCTCTTTTTTTCGCAACGATCTGTTTATAAAATGTTGCTTTCTCAAGACAAAAAAGGAACATGTTTTAAGAAGTTACATTGCTATATTTTTCTGTTTTAAGAAATAGTTAATGGAACCTCAGTTAGAAGATTTTATGGAGTTTTAAAATTTCAAACAGAAAGAACTCTAAGAATTTTTGTGTGCTTCATACTTTTGCTTTAAGAAACGCCTATATTTTGAAGATAGTTCACTTGATATTCACATTGAATTGAAGCTTACATTTTCCATTTAGTGACAACAAGTATATTTCATATGATATTTATGGATGCATATTCACTCTAGAATTATTATTATTATTATTATTATTATTACTAGCAAAAGCCATGCTTTGTTTGGATTCGCGAAGCATTATTTTATAAAACAGATATTTGAAAGTAACAATATATATTTTTTTATCATTATTTTTGCATCTTTATTAAACAAAAACGTTATTTTATGTTTTGGCGCATTTTAATTTTTTATTTATGATGTAAAACTGGCATAATAAGATATTTTCGCAGCAAACTTTTACAATTTTTTTTTAATTTTCAACTAAAAGCTCTTTTAAAGATGTTTTTACAATTTCAAGTAGCCACTGGTGTTTTTTAATTGTTTGAATATGCATGTTTCCAATCTTTGTAATCAACATCCGATAATCTTTGATAGCTATTTTAGAATAATATATTTGAAGAAAGCTTGAAGAAAGTTACTTCTTCAAAATCCTATTTTCTGGAAAAAACATTTGAAATCTGCTTTCGTTGATACTATGAATTTTTAACTGTAAAACATTTTATTTTAATTTCTTCGTTTTTATACATGTTAGCGTATGAGAATTGCTGTAATTCTCTCCGCGTGGGAGAACTTTTTATTTTCTGCGAATGGCAACTCAATTAATGGAATTACCTTTTAACGAAGCGCTCTCTCATTCTCGCAGTGACGTTTTCACGAATAATTATTGTTGTGTTTGCGAACTTATTAAAGTCTTATTTTTCTATAAAATCCTTCTGATTAATGAGTCGATATTATTTAGCCACAATACGACCTTCGCAAAAATATTTATAAAGAGCTTGAACCAACAACTTCACGCAGATCTTTTAATTTTTCATTTATATAACAAATTTAAGAATTAATTTTATTTGTTTACAATTATTTTGTTGCCAGTTTACAAAAAAAAAAAAAAAAAAAAAAATATCCATAATACAATTTTTTTTAAATGTTTAAGAGCGCGTTCAGAGACCGAAACACGAGTAACTCGGGAAAATGGGGAATGACGTCATACTGGTTTCCTGTGGTAAAGGTTGGGTGAAAACGGCTCTGAACGCTTTCGGGAAACGTTACGGGATTTTTTTATTTACATCAACAAACATGGCGGCAACTGGGCTTTTGATAGTGCAGATAGATTATTCGTCAGATGAGAAGATTATAATATTTTCTGAATAATCACTCTTGTTAGAGGGGGAAGTGTTTAAAAAGTTATTTTTTATGTGAAATACTGTGGCACAAATGTCTGCTGCAGATTTTGTTGGCGATTTTAGTGTGAAGTGGAGATGCAATCATTCGGTTGAAAATATGGTATGTTTAAATTATTATGTGCTTATATCTATAAAATTTGTAATAAAATTCTCGCCCTCTCGCGAAAAAAAGCATATATCAAATAAACGTTTCTACTGGCATTTCCCTCCCAAGAAACTTCTATTTTATGGATGTGTAAATTATAAAATAAATTTAAAATGATCGGGGAAAAAAAGCCAGTCGCTTAATTTGCTAAATATCTTTGTGTACAGGGCGAAAATGGGCAGATTGTGTGTTTCCATGAATTCAAGAATATGGTAACACAACTGTAGGTAGCTGTAACTATATTGCAATGTGTTTGTTTTGATGCTTACTTAGTTTATTTTTTATTTCCAAGTAATATTGTTTACTTTATTTCTATACTCTTAAACAAAAATAAAAAAATACCTCGCAGACAGCAGAAAAAATAAAAATATTTACAGAAAATTAAAGAAGTTTTTAAAACTATCTAAAAATGTATACATTTAAAATATCTTTTGTTAATTCTAATTGAACTTGGTATCAATATATTAATTTATAATGGAGTGTAATGAAATCACATAATGTTATTCCTGTTGTTAAGAAGCCTTCTGGGAAGTCAAGGAACTCTGGAATCGAAGATCTGTTAAAATTTTTATGACAGCTGGATACATTATCAGGCAGATATTTTATTAATTTTCTGTCTGTAAATGTAGCCTGCTAGTCCTTGGTGTCTTCACTCAAGCTCTTCACTGATGTTGCAAGGTCTCATTTTGTGACAGTGGATGTGTTTCATTCACAGTACGTTAATAAGTTGATATCAAGTTCATTTGGGATTTCAAAAGTTATTCTACTCATACTTTTTTAGATAACAATAATAAAATGTTCTTTCTTTTCCTGTAAATATTTTTACATTATCTTTGTCTGAAAATGTTATAAATAAGTTAATAATGGTCGACTATAGGGATTTTGATGAGAATAAGAAATTTTGTATGCATATTTTCTGCATAGATGTAACTAGAGGAATCAGGGGGGGGGGGGTTGCTCAATCCAGAATTTTACATTGAAGTGATACCGTGATGATTGGGGGTATTTATTTATAGTAAACATTGTAATATGTTTTAAAGCTCATTTCTATTCTATGCATTTCAATTTTTTATTTTAAATACTAGGGATGCAATGAGCGCTGTCTATTTGGTTTGGTCATACTATTATAGCATACGCGGTAGCATTTGGTATAATAAGTTTAAGAAATGAAAAATGAAAATGTCTTTTTGAAATTTGTGGCAAACAGTTCACGTATGACAGTGACTTTCTTTTTTTTCAAAAGATAGAACTTGACAAGACGAATAAAATGATAGCATTCAAAAAATTTTCGTAGTTTACTGTAGTTTTTTATTTAACTTTTAACGAAAAAATGAAGACCTAAAATTCTACTCTGTTATCCCGTCGACCAATTTCATCAAATTATAAATATCGCCAAACTAATAGCCAAATTATACTTATTGACATAATTTTTATTTTAAATAACAAAAAAAGCAAATAATTATTAGAATATTAATAAAAATACAAAGTCAAAATAAAATCATGCAATGACATTTTAAACACCTTTAACGTATTTAATGTCATTGAACGTGACATTCCATTATGAGCATTTAATCTTAGAATTTGGCGATAATTTTTTAGTCGAACGGGATAACAGAGTAGTACCCCTTTTGGTAAAACTTAAAATGGATTTTTTTTCCATCTTTGTATGTTTGACGATTGCCGAGAAAATCAAATTTGTGTCTTAAAGTTCCAGTTGAACATTGTTGCTGTTGTAGATTTTTTTTTTATTCGCTGCCACAAAGTTTAAATAAGTATAATTTTTTTATGTATGTAGTATAATTCATTCAAATTAAATAAATCACGTGGAAAACATAATTATTTGTTTTTATTGCGAAGCATTTAATTTCAGTTCTTTGAATAAAGTTGTGAGCACACTGTAATTATTTCGTTCGACTCCTTGGTTTATTTATCAGACATCATGCATTTAATTTGACAACGCAATAATTAATTCAAATATAAAAATAAAATTTTGGCAGCAAATATTTTTCTTTTCAAGATATAAAAAAAATCTTCAGTTTTTAACAAAAAATTTGAATGACAAGTATTAAAAAATGCCCTGGTGAGCAACAAAAAAGGTTAATATGTTTTTAAATATGAAAAAGTGTTTGACAAATGCTTCTAATTGAGCATGAGAGAGGACAAGGGGTCCCTTCTTGGCTGCAGCTCACTGTCAGTGCCAAATTTGTAAAAGTCATATTTGCGCTTTTTCCATATAAAAGAAATTTGTGTAAAACTTTGTCTTTTTTTTTTTTTTTTTTTTTTTTTTTTTTGTAAAATTTTCAATTCTACTTTACATGTGAACTGCACTGTTGACTCTGTAATACAAATCATTTTCTGTGCAGTTCTATGCTGGGAGCATGCTTGGTGGCACTGCATGAGTATGATACGCTACAGGAACTAAGGTTTCTGGTACTATTTCGCCTTACATTCATGTTTAATTATGCTGCATTTTTCTTGGCTATGTCTTTGCGCTTCACATTTTTATTGTAATTGTGACTGATTTCCTTTACATAGAAAAAGTGCAAATATGATTTTTTCAAATTTGGTATTGGCAGTGAGCTGCAGCCAAGAAATAACTCCTTGTCCTCTCTCATGCTCAATTAGAAGCACTTGTCAAACACTTTTTCATATTTAAAAACATATTAACGTTTCTTGTTGCTCACCAGCGCATTTTTTTAATACTTGTACTACCAAATATTCAGCCAAACCGAAGATATTTAACAATATTTAGAAGAGACTTATTTTGCTTTTTGTGAAATATATTTCTATCAAAAATTAGATCACTTCCATTGACTTCTTTGTATTTCATACAAAGCAAAGTTAATATGATCAAAATCTCATCTCATTAAAATGTTTTCATTATTGTTAAAGTTGTGAACAAAAATTCAGGTTTAGCTTACCCTTGCTACCCTATATTTTTTATTGACTGTATTGTATTTTTGATAGAAAAGTGAATAGCAAGAAGAATGAAAAAAGAAAATTAGCTTATTGTTTTTTTGCAAAAATTATTTTATTTAAAAATAATTTCTATTCAAGTTCTCTTTAATCAAATCTCTTTCATACTGAATTCTGATACACATAATCAGATTTTAAATTAACACACTACAACTGTAGAACTTGTCATACTTTTAAAATAGTTAAATATTTAAGAGTTAATTAAAATATATTCTAACATTTTTTATTTGTCTTTTTTTAATTTTAGACACTATTTTTAACAATATGTTAGCTGTACTTCAGTGATATGTTAACATTACAATTACTTAAAAGCTATGTTATTATACGTAAAAGTATTTAAGATTATATTGCATAAATAGAAATAGACCAAGAGGTGGCAGTGGGATCAAGTTCACGACTGAAATTCCAGAATTAGTTAAAACTCGATTGGCATATTAAAACGCAATTAGTCTGTCAAATCATATCTTAGTGGAAAACACCTGAAAATATGATTTTAGCAGTTGATTCATCAGTTTATTATTTTGTTTTCCTGCTCCACTGGTAAACCCAAAAAAGTCAATCACTAAAATCTAGTTTTCAAGTGTTTTCGACCAAGATATGACTCGGCAGACCGATTGTGTTTCAATAAGCAAATCGAGTTTTAACTAATTCTGGAATTTCAGCAGTGAACTCGATGATTGTCTATGCGGCCACCTCCCGCTCGAAAATATTCCAATGTTGGGTCATCCAATTTATTTTAAAGAAAATGGAAAATAAACTAGGCCTAAAATGTTTCTTCACAGAGGGCGTTCAAAGACTGAAAATCGAGTTACTCGAAAAATTGAGGAATGACATCATACAGGTTTCTCAATGTAACGTTGGGTTAAAATGGCTCTGAATGCTTTCGGGTAAAGTGGGCAGATGTTTTTTATTTACATTTACAAATGTGATGGCAGCCATGTATTGTTATCGACGTTAGAATGGCTCTGAAGCGAAAAAGTAACGTGATCTAGATAGATGATTGCATCACACAATGCTATAGAATTTTGTTGTGCTCTGCGTTTGTTGGTATTTGAACCTGTGTTTAGTTTGTATTGAATTTTGACAGTATTTCATTCAAAAACTATGTTAACCTTTATGTGGGGGCTTGGACAACATCTGTTCAGGTTTGCAGGTATTTTCAGATAGATGCTGTCTGAGCCCCCCTGTAAAGGTTAAAATAATATAGAACCTTTGATCACCAGTTACATTGTGCCTGGAAGTGTATGTAGTGTATTATTATTTATTTATTTTGCTGCCAAAAAAGGTCTGCAGTTTAAACCTAACCGTAGTGCTATTACTGGAGGAATAAAAGTGAGTTTATTATTTTTCTCTTTGTATATGTATGCTCCAATGTATTTTTATAAGCACGTATAATTCAGGTTTCATGTGTATATTTTTCTATAATGCAGTATTGTAGTAACTAGAAATTTGTGTTCAAATTTAATAAATTAATTCTATTCAGTGAATTAATAAACATAAGCCTACTTTATCTAATGAAAATTTTTTAGGCTATTTCCTATCTCTATATTTTGAAATTTATTTAATTAGCTTTTTTTTGATGATGACTTAAAAAAAATAACAGTGAAATTTATTCTAAATGATTTAAAACTTCTTAACACTTGGCTCTTAGAAATTAAAACTATCATAAATAGTGGGGAATACATTTTGAGATTTTTAAATCAGTGTCATTGATAAAATGATGAAAAATGTTTTTCTGGGTAGGTGGCTTTTGTTTACATAAAACTTAAAAACGTATTTTTTTTTTAGCAAAATTAGATGTATTGATAATGTTGTCCCCTTTTTGAGATCAAGAAAAATGATAGTACTCATTATTTAATTATAGTATTAATCTTAATAATTTTGTTTTAATTCAGCAATTATAGATAACTCTTATTATTTTTGGAATTCTTCGTGAATATTTAAGCTTTTCTGACAGCGGTATAAATAAAAATATTGGTACTTATGTATTAACGCCATCGCAGAAGAAGTTGCATTAATGTGTCAATCTTGTTGTTCACCCCAGTGTTGAATTCAGGGTGTGGCCCGGGGGGGGGGGACATTCCCCCCGGAGCAATGAAATGTCCCCTGAGAAAAGTGCCTGAATTCAATATTAACTTGGTATAAGCTACGCAGTTATTACTGAAGTTGAAGATATACCATGGGGCAGAAGAAGAATCATTTGGTATTTATATGACAGCTGGGTACACTCACAGGGCAGGGTTTCATTTTGATTTCCTGTTCTGTAAGTGTAACTCGCTAGTTCATTAAATACCTTAAATTACACGTCACAAGAATGTATATGGAACTTGGTGCCTAAGCTGTAATCGCTGTTAGTTGACACATCTTCCACACCACTTTTGTTGCTGCTCTGGTTTTTATTTAGTCTGTAATATCAGCATTTCATTCAGGAAATTAATATTAAGTTCATTTGTGATTTGAAAAGTTATTTTAGCTGTACATTACATTTTTGGATAACAATTCTGTTAAAAAGTTCATTATTTTATAGCTTTATCTAAAAAGTATTAAAAATTACAAATGCAATAAGAATTCTAAAATTAGTATGAGTGTGGCTAAATTAAAATGAAGAGATTCATATTAGTTTAATATTTTGAATGTTTAATAAAAAAAGCACATAGTGTGAGTAACTACAAAAGAGTATTTTTGTAGCTTTATCTTTTCCAACCAGGGTTGTTAATTACCTGGGTTTTTTCAGAAAAAAAACCAACCCACTGTGTTTTTTCAGGGTTTTTGTGTTTTTTTTTTCTAGTTATGGGAGGTGGTTCAGAATGCTTGAAAAAAAAAATGTACTTATTGCCAAATTTAAATTAGTTAATTGATTACAAATATATATAAATCAATGACAGTAATCAAAATTATGCTTTGCTTTTAGATAAATTGATTATTAGTAATAATTTTAACAATAAAACTATCATTAAAGTATGTTACTAAAACTAATGCTGAATCAGAATTTTTAAACTAATATTTTGTTAAGGATAAAATATGTTTATTTATGTTAATTGAAGTGATTGCCTATATATATATAATAAATATTTTCTCTAGAAAAAATTCATTCTAAAAATTGAATTCTGAAACATATTGATTAATGATGGATTGCAAGATTTTTTCTTTTTAATTCTTTGCATTCCAAAATGTGTTGCTATATTCTTTCTAAGTCATAGTAACATTTCCTTAGCCTGAGGTAAATAAGAAATTTCCATTTTCCATATTCAAAGCATTCTTTACTGTATTTACTGAAAGGACAATCAGAAGGAATTTTCAAGAACAGAACAATATATACTTCCTTCCTGTTTCTGTAGTCAAGAAAAGTAATTTGTTTTGATCTTAAAAATCCAACACTTGACGTCAGAAATTTTTATGGAGTTCAATTGATGTTTTATGACTTTTTATCAGAAGTCTAAAAATCAAAGATCACCAGTGAACATTGTTGACTATATCTCTCAATGTCTTTCATTTACTGATGATCACAGAATGCTCTTAAAAGAAAGGCAATTGACATATTGTCAGTTTTTTCTAAAGCAAACCAAATAAACGTGCATTAGTAATTTAACTGTTACAAGTAATTAAAAATAAATTTATGATACAAGAATTTAATTTTTTTCTTTTTGTTTAATAAATAAAGTAATAATGTGAATTACAATACTTTAACAGCGATTTTAGCCAAATACCAAATATTTGGTACACAGGTGCTTTAAATTTCAGAGTTTTAAAATATTAAAAATTTTATATAGTATTTAACACACATACTTTCATGTTGTTAAACAAGATCTTTTTAAAAAATAACTTTATACACTAAAAAAAACCTATGCTTAGAATTGACATTTCATAAGAGGATAGTTTTAAAGCATTTTTAATTTGATGGACTCCTTTATTTGTTAAAACGAATTAATAATATTATCTGACATTCTAAAACAAATATTGAAAAATAACTTTATATTGCAATATTTGCTCATAAAAATATTAGATAAACATATTTTTCATTCTGAAGAACCAAAATGTTAGTCTGGCTAAAGAATCAAATATTTAAAAGTGCTGGTCAATAAGATATCAAATTCCTTTGCTAGAGTCAAACTTATAGGTTCATATTTTTAAAATATCTCCACTGGAAATTATTTTAGTAACTTCTTTTTTCTTAAAATATGCATATTATCTTTGTGTGTTTTTGTAATCAAAATGTTTCTAAAATTTATACTTTATTAATAAGTTTATGTGTTAAAATCATTATGAGCTGTGTTAAACGTTTAGCAATTACAAAAATATGGACAAACAAAATTTCAAATAAATGGAACACACACATGTAATTATTGATACATAAAGAATTATTTCTATTTTCTACCCTTAGTTTTTACTTATATTAAACATATTTTGCCAAAGTAAATATTTTTTTTCTTTTTTGCTTTTAAGCTTAACTAATTGGTCATATGAAAAATTTAACATTTATATTCTAACTTATCTAAAATAAAATTTAAACTAGAAATATCTTTATTATTCTTTTTTTTAGCATGAATAAACGAAATTACTGTTCTAAACTTGTCGAAATGTAAAACTTAGATCAAAAAGTCTATATTATCATTTCCTTAATATGAAAAAACGAAAACATAGTGCAAAAAAACTAATCAAAACAGAGATATTCCAATAAACAGTCGCAGTTACGCTATCAAATGGTAAACAAACCAGATTTCCCAACCACGTGATCACTTTACCCAACAAAATTCTGCAGGTAATGTGGGTTACCCGAAATCTCGGTAATTCACGGCTCTGAACGGTGCGAAAAGTCACGTGACGGCGGTCTCTGAACGCTTCGGGTTCTACTCGGGAAACCCTACGTAACCCAGGTTTACGTCTCTGAACGCCGTCTAAGTGTCATATGTGCAAACGATTTTGCGGGATAATGAAAACATGTTTTATTTAATAAATTAATCATGATTCTATCTATAATTATTTACTCCATGATTTAAACTTTTTTTTCTGAAAATATACGCGTTTCATTTTTTATTTATTTGCTAAAATGCGTCCGTATTGAAAATGCATGTAAAATAAATTAATTAAAATAATAATTTTTTTAACGTTTTACTGTAAAAAAAAATTATATTCTGCAAATCTACAGATCATAATTTATTTTTGTGTTTAATTTGAAGTTAAAATATTGAATATTTTTTTGTAAAGCGTACGACAAATTGTAATTTGAGTGGACTAGTAGAGGATTCGCTTCGCTCATCCTAATTATTATTATTACCTTGCAGAGCCGATACTTCAACAGGGTAAAAACTTCATAAGTTTAAAATTTGCGTAATTGATCTTAAAAGTATACTTGAGCAATAGGTTAGATTAATTTGTTTTAAAAATTTTATAGTTTATTTTTTCTTCAAATTATATTGGATTTTTCTTTTTCTATGCAAGTATATTAATCTCTTTCTGTTGTTGAAGTATTTTATTGGCATTATATATAGATGCCAACATGTGTTAATTATTAGAGTCCCAAAGAAAAAAAAAACGATTTTATTTTATAAAATCTTAAAAAAAAAAAAAAAAAAAAAAAAAATCGTACGCAGATGTAAATGTTATGTTTTACTTCAGAAAATCATGTTAACATTTATCTCTTTTTTTCGCAACATTCTCTTTATAAAATGTTGCTTTCTCAAGACAAAAAAAGAACATGTTTTAAGATATTACATTGCTATATTTTCGGCTTACTGCTTTTATAGAGTTTCAACAAATAGATAATGGAACTTCACTTAGAAGATTTTATCGCGTTTTGAATCTTCAAACAGGTCTAAGAACTTTTGTGTGCTTCTTACTTTTACTTCAAGAAACGCCTATATTTTGAATATTATGTTCATTTGATGTTTCACATTGAATATAGTCTTATATTTTCCATTTAGTGATAACAAAACTATATCTAGGATGTGTATGGATGCATATTCTATCTAGAATGAAACTTTTTTCTTTCCAGTGCAAATTCTTCAGAAGGCTTAAAATTTATCTAAATCCTCTAAAAAGTATACCTGAACAATAGGTTATCTTAACGTGTAATTAAATCATTATAGTTATTTTGTGCGGATTATGTTGGTTTTTATCTTTTTCTATGCAAGTATATAATTCTCTTTGTATTATTAATGTATTTTGTTGCCATTGTATATAGATGCCAACATCTATTAATTATTCCGGAGTCTGATTTTTAAAAAAAAATCCTACATTTAACCGGAAAATATTTTGCAATAATTTACGGTTTAGATTTCATTTAAAATTTTTACTAAGATTAACATTTCTGCATTTTTTATTGTATTGTGCAATGTGTAGTACTGTTTTGTCATTGCTTAAAAAATAGAAATTCTACTATACGCTATAGAAATATAAAAAGTACATTCTAAATTTCTCCTAAATATTTAGATGTCATAAAATATATTGAAATTTTACAAAATTTTAAAACAATGTAATCTTTCTATTTTCATTAATTCTACCTTATAAATAATCCTCTTATATTTTGTAAAAAAATTTCTAAAAGGTAAATTTTTTATATCTTTAACATGTATTAAAAAAAACAGATTTTTTTATTTTTTGCTAAACAAGAATGAAACACTCATGAGTAGTATTGCAAATACAACATTTCGAATTGAAATTCAGCTGATATATACAGTAAGTTTAATAAGAAACATACTATAAAACAAAAAAGATGTTATTTTATGAGTTCTTTTAAAAAGTAAAATGATACGCACATTTTAATAATATGTTTTTACTTCAGAAAATTATGTTTACATTTATCTCCTTTTTTTCGCAACGATCTGTTTACAAAATGTTTCTTTCTCAAGACAAAAAAGAACATGTTTTAAGAAGTTACATTACTATATTATTTCCGTTTGATGCTTTTAAGGAGTTCCAACAAATAGATAATGGAACCTCACTTAGCAGATTTTATCGCACTTTAAACTTTCAAACAGTTCTTAGAATTCTTGTGTGCTTCTTACATTTGCTTCAAGAAAAGGCTATATTTCGAAGATTTTGTTCACTTGATGTTTCGCATTGATTAGAAGCTTATATTTTCCATTTAGTGTCAACAAAACTATATCTAGGCAGACATGCCAACCTCCGGCTTTTTAAAAATCAAACAATTATACTTCTAACCAGAAATTTATTGATTCAACGAAATTAAGTAAATTTCCAATGATCCTCTGAGTTAATAGTAGACACTTCCAATTAAATACATTTTCTGGTTCAAAGTATGTTTTCATGAATTAACAAAAGCCGGAGGTTGGCAACTCTGTCTAGGATGTTTATGGATGTTTTATCTAGGATGCATATTCTATCCAGAATTAAGCTTTTTTCTCTACAATGCAGATACTTCAAAAAGCTTAAAACTTCAAAGATTAAAAATTAGTATAAATCAACTAAAAATTATACCTGCTCAGAACGTGCTTTAGAAATATTTTACTTATTTTCGCGAATTATATTGGATTAACCTTTTGCAATTCAAGTACATTATTTTAGTACTAGTAATTTTTATAATGTCTTTTACTAGCATTGTATGATACATAGGGAAGACTTGGGTACATATGAACATGGGACATAAGTGCTCGTCGCATGTTTCACTAGTTATTATACGTTTTTTTATTTGTAAAAAATTGCCAACGATGACAACACGCGTAGACATATAATAGTAATAATAATAATAATAATAATAATAATAATAATAATAATAATAATAATTAAATATAATAATAATAATAAACTGTTTTACATTTTGTCTGTCCTCGGTCGCCAAAACAGTGTTTATAGATCTCAAATGTAAAATCTCAGTTTCAACTTGAAAAGCTTATAGCTGTATTTATTTATTCTTTTATTCGAATTTCAATGTTTTACAAAGTGTTTTTATTTATTTAGAGCAGCTAAATAAGTCTATAAAATTCTTTTTTGATTGCATTGATCATATTAAAACCAAAAAAAAAAAAAAACGCTGAACCTATTTTATTGAAATCCTGTCCATGCATCATTATTTTAATATACATTACACACTTGTAATCTATGTTACAATGCGAAGAAATTCTCTTTTTCCCAAAGCTACAAAAATAATATTTAAAATTTCGGCTATTATCGATATCAACGCATTATCCGATTGACCGGGAGGCGACACCACAGGCAATCACTTCATCGATTTCACTGGTGAAAATATAGCATTAGTTAAATCTCGATTCGTATGTTAACCTATTGCGGCGCAGAGCAAATTCATTGCTTAAATGTTGAAATACATGACTGACACCGGAATTTGAAAACAACTTTATTTGTATTTAGGAAAAAGCAATTTTGCAGGAACAAAATAAAACGAAAATTTTTTTAAATCAAAATTCCGGTACCAATGTGGCGTTTGGGATATTTCCGCAAAGAGTTAAAACACAGTCGGCTATCAAGTCATATCAACGTGGAAAACACTTAAAAACCTAATTTTAGTAGTAGTAGATTTTTTTAAACTGTTTAACCCTTTAACGATCAAAGCATTTTCATTGCTAAGATGTCGAAATAAATGAATGACACCGGTAATTAAGAACAAATATATTTCTAAATAAGAAAACGTAATTTTTCACGTACATAGTAAAAGGTATATTTCTAGATAAAAATACCGGTGTCAGTGTTGCATATCGGAATTAAAATTTTGTGGTTTCGTGGCGAAACCAATGAACGTTAAAGGGTTAACCGATTTAATAAAAGCGGAATTTATTTCATTCTCTTCAAAACATTGGTCACTCATGGAGGGAGTTCAACTGGAATGTTTTCTGAAAGGAGGTAAAATTAGTATTGAGCCTAGAAGAATAAATTTCGTTCTATGAAAAAAAATGGTCATTTAGGGAGGTGGTCACACATGGATGCTTTCACTATACATATTTTTAAGACAGTTTTTGATATATTTATTAGCACATTTTTCATATTTTTCTCGTTTTAAAATTACCATTTTTTAAATAAATTCTTTAAAGTCTTTAGAGTAGTTCTTTATTCAAGGAATATATCAGGCAACTATGTTTATTAAAAAAATAAACTCTGCGATACATGAAACAGATAATATTTGTTTTCTTAAAAGAGTAAGTTATTGATGAATGTAGTGAAATATTCCGTCGTTATTTTTCTTGTTTTCCCATATGTCAGCTCAAAAAATGATCCTTTAATGCTAACAAGGAAGGTCTCCATTGGGGGCATACTCAGAATTTTTTGAAAAAAATACGAATTAAACTACTCATGTAGGTAATAAAGGATCAGTGAAAATTAGCGGCGGAATTACATTATTAGATATTTAAAAAAATAAAATAGTTTGGAATAATTGGCGTGAAAAGCTGAAAGCGACGCGGGATTTGGCGAGCAGTGCATGTCCTCGCCAAAAGCAAACGATTTTAACGAATCTGAAAATTGATTTTAATTGACTTCACTTTTAAAAATCTGCAGCATTTACTGCAACGTCACTCCACTACTTTTATAGAATATCTCTCTTCTGACCAATGAGAATGCTCCATAGCACAGTGAACTAACCGTATCATACACTGTTAAAAATCTGTTGCATTTTATTGCAACGCACTCCACCGCTTGTATATAATATCTCTATTCCAACCAATGAGAAAGCTCCATTTCACAGCCAAGTAACCGTTTTCTATACAAGCAAGGGAGTGCGTTGCAACAAAATGCAGCAGATTTTTAACAGTGTATTTTTCAATTTGGAACAATTTTAATCAATTTAAATTGTGTTTTAAATGATAAAATATGTTAATTTCATTTTGTTATAAGTACATATAAACGTATATGACAAAATTACACTTAAAGTAAAGTAAAAATGCAAAACTAAAATTACTTAAACTAAACTTGTTTAAATAAATTGAACATAAAAAGTTTTTTCTTTAAAAAGTATTCGAAGCGTAAAAGCGTATTTTTCAAAATTTCGTTTTTTCGCCAACCGGAGATAAATCGCCAAATAAACGAAATATTTATTATTTTTTTACGGACGTTATAAGGAGGTTCCGCCGAAATTTTTTTATAAACATATATAACTATATGAGAAGAACATCCTGTATTTTTTTCAGATTTTTCTGTGTATGCCCGTACATGGTAGGAATAAATGTTGGATCTGAAATATACATTTCATGGTACGTGACAAAATACTTTATGGAAGTGTTATCTGCATAAATAAGGATTACCAAGAGGCTTTTGTGTTATACGCCTGAAAGAAGAAGTCTAGATTTAACCCCTTAGCTGGTTAATTCTTTTCCGTTCAATAAATTGAAAATAGCGGACTCATACCACTATTATTTAAATAAAATATTCGTAAAATTTAGTCTAAACTTTTCGGTGTTTCAATAGTATGAAAATATTCTTAACCCTTAAATGCACAGAGTACGTAACAGAGCCTCAACTCGACTTGAAAAGAACGCCTTCAGTGGATCACTTAAAAACAAAACCATCGCGTTGGCGATTTTTATACACGTGATTTCTGTTTAACTGTAATCCTATTCTGGTTTGGCGCTTCTTGCTGAATGCTGATTTGATTATCTTTGCACGCGTGCTTATGCTATTTGATCTTAGATTTCCGCGCTTATATTGATTCGTAATTATTACTGTTATTATTCTTGAATTTTCAAGTTTAAATTATTGTGTCGTTATGTTACGAAGAGACACATGTATTGTTTGCAAGACGAATACGTCAAAGTTATTTCATATTAAAATAATTCTTTCATAAATTTCAAAACAATAAGCAGCAAGCCGTCGCTGTATATATATTTTTTTTCTTTTATCATTTGTCGCCAAGGAAGCGATGTTTCGCCGAATTAGCAACCTCTCTTATGTTATGATCGTAGTTTCAGAGTAGTCCGCTCGTCTCGCTACTGTCTATGCGTAATCCCATGTTAAACAAGTTGCCATTACAGTGTATGAAAGTTGATTCTCTGTTACTACTCTGTGGCATAGGGTAGAGCGCGTTCCAAAAAATGCGCAATTCAAAGAATCAGAATCCATACCAGAAAAATCTAAATAGTAAATTTTTCATTATTTGATTATGAATGGTCTGTCATTAAGTAAAGTGAAAATTGCTCTTTTAAATTTCTGGTGAGAATACGGAATATGTGAATAAAACCCCCAATAAATCGGGAACACTTATGGTATCGAAAATTATACAATATGCATTTAAGGGTTAAAAAATAATAGTGATGTCAAAAAGATCTTAATGATGAAATAAACAAATTCGTCTTACCCGAACGGCGTTCGGACAAACCAGTTAATGGGTTAATAACGCAGTTTCGTTAGGAAAGTAAAATAACATTATTGACCCCTTGGGGACGAGCGACACGTATACCTGCCGCAAATAGGCTTAAGAATCCGTGTTATTAGCCACCAATAAAATTATACTGTAATTTTTCTCTTATTTAATCGGAGTATTTTCTCGATTTGATAAGACACAAATTTCTGTTTTTTAAAACCGCTGACAAAACGTTAAAAATTTCGTAAAAGGCTCCCGTCGTGAAGGGGATAAGAATGCATGTATTTTAATGAAGAATCTTGAGTTTCTGAAATTCGTCCTTGTATGTAAACGGAAATTAATCGGCAATTGTAATTTATAATAGTTGTTACATAGAACGACACTGCTTTTTAGGTGCTTTCGTAATTATGTAAATACGTAGCACCTAAAATCGCCGTTCAATCCGTCTTTCAGTTCGCATGTAACAACGCAAAAACAACCCAACAAATAATTTGAAATTTTAAATAAATAATTATTATATAATTATGTGTACTAGTTTCAAATTTTATGAAAACAGGATGTATAGTTCAATTACAGGGGCAATCAAAAGCATTCCGTTACATTACAGTCAATGAGAAAAAATAGTTTCACGTGTATGATGTTACAGACTTTCAAATATAATACAATTAGCGTACATTTATGACTACATATGCACAAATATACATCCTGTATAACCTGTGATGCAAAGAATCTTTTTTATTAATATACAGGGCCACACCAAAGTATTTCATTACATAATGGTATAAGGGGAAGCATTGTTTGGGGTTCGCTTTTAATATATTAAACTATTTCACATACACAATAAATACGGCTCATCAGGGTATAAAAGATGTTAAAACTTTAATTAAAATCATATATACTAGCAATATATAAGTAGTTATAGTAGAATTATTCTCCTACAGTTTCGAACAATAAAACTTGTTCATCATCAGGGAAACATTAAGAGACAAAACCAACACGCCACAAAGTTTACATTACACAACACTATACATATATCTTTTGTTAATACTATAGTGTAAGAACTAGTCTTATTTATTTACAAGAAAAAAAAAAGCTTCACTTATCTAAATATCGATGTCTCGGGGGCTACGATCTTCTTTAAATATTTTTTTTATTTCTTGAAAGACGGCACATAACACTTAGAACAATAAACAAACATAAAATATACACAAATAGCGCTTTTTTTACTTAATTCTAGTTGCACACACCACCAACAATAAAACATGAACTCACTGCTCACAGCCAACTTTCGAATTTTTGAACATAACTTGGAATAGAACGTTTTTAATAGAATTAGTGTTGCCAGATTTTTTAAACGAAAAAATTCTACAGATACATTTTTAACTCAGCAGAGCTCAGGTCACCTGATGCGTGACAGTAATCATTTTTTCCTTTTTTTTTTTTTTTTTTTTTTTTTGGAATGGTTAGGCACGTCTTACAATACTTATATATTTATATACTTAATATATACTATAGACAATAAATAGTGTAATAAGTCTTTTAATATATAAACTATTTAACGTTTCATGAAATTAAGATATGTTGCTGAAGTTTGCTGCAAGTTAATTCATGTATAATAGAAAACATATAGTATTTACAAGGACACATAAAAGATTTCAAATACGGTATGGTATCCGAAGTACTGTATATTTTAAAAATTTCGTTATAGTACGAACGTCTGACTTATAATTTCCAGCCTTTTTACATATTTTTCTCGTTTTAAAATTACCATATCTTAATAAACTATTTAAAGTCTTTAGATCAGTTCTTTATACAACGAATATGTCAGTCAACTATTTTTATTCATAAAAAAAACTGTGAAATAGATGCATAAAATAACATTTTTTTTTAAAGTGAGATATTAATGAGATAGTGAGATATAATTGAGCGAAATATCCAGACATTGTTTTTCTTCTTTGCCCATATGTCAGTTCAAAAAATGATCCTTAAATGCTAAGAAAGGATTCACTGAACATGGTACGAATAAATGTTGGATCTGAAATATACATTTCATGATACGTGACAAAATACTTTTGGGAAGTGTTATCTGCATAAATAACGATTACCAAGAGGATTGTGTCATACGTAACAAAGACGCCTGAAAAAAGAAATCTAGATTTGATAACACAGTTTCGTTAGATTCACAATTTAGTTAGTAAAATAATATTATTAACCTCTTAACTAGTTAATTCTTTTCCTTTGAATAAATTGAATATAGCGGATTCTCACCACTATTATTTAAACAAAATATTCGTAAAATTTAGTCTAAACATTTTCGCCTTTCAAATAGTATGAACATTTTCTTAAAAATAACAGTGATGTCATAAAGCTTTAAATGATGAAATAAGCAAATTCGTCTTGCCCAAACGGCGTTCGGGTAAACCAGTTAAGGGGTTAAGATCTGTAATATGCATTTCATGATACGTGACAAAATACTTTTGGTAAGCATTATCTACGTAAATAACGATTATTAAGAGGATTTTGTATCACATATAATATAGACCTGAAAAGAGATGTCTAGATTTAATAACAAAGTTTCATTGCGAAAATAAAAGAATATTTAAAACGTAAAAATACAAGTAACTGTATATACAGGGTGATCAGAAAGTCAGTATACATTTGATAAATTAATAATTCTCTGAATAATGTAGGTAGAGAGGTAAAAATTGACACACACGCTTGGAATGACATGGGGTTTTATTTAACAAAAAATAAATAAAAAGTTCAAAAAATGGCCGACAGATGGCGCTTCATGTGATAAGAAAATCATTAATTAGCATAACAAATTACGACAAAGCAAAGACGATGTTCTTCAGACCAAATGCTCAACATGTCCACCGTCATTCCTCAACAATAGCTGTAGTCGAGGGACAATGTTGTGCACAGCACTGTACAGCATATCTGAAGTTATGTTGCGAAATTGCCGTAGGATGTTGTCTTTTAGCATCCCTATTGATGTCGGTCGATCGCGGTAGACTTGCGACTTCATGTAACCCCAGAGCCAAAAATCACACGGAGTGAGATCTGGGGACCTGGGAGGCCACGCATGAGGAAAATGGCGGCTCAGCACGCGATCATCACCAAACGACGTGTGCAAGAGATCTTTCACACGTCTATGAATATGGGGTGGAGCGCCATCCTGCATAAAAATCGTAGTTTCCAGCAGATGTTTATCAGCCAGGCTAGGGATGATGTGATTTTGTAACATATCGGCGTGCCTCTCACCCGTCACGGAAACAGTTACAAAACCAGAATCACGACTTCCCTGGAAGAAAAAAGGCCCGATAACGGTAGATGTGGTAAATCCACACCACACAGTGACTTTCTCGTCGTGCAATGGAGTTTGCACGAAAGTTCTGGGATTTTCGGTAGCCCAAATTCTGCAGTTGTGGGTGTTGACAGACCTTCGGAGTGTGAAATGGGCTTCGTCGGTCCATAACACGTTAGACAACCAATCGTCTTCTTCCGCCATCTTTTGAAACGCCCACACCGCAAATGCTCTTCGCTGCTCAAAATCGCCGGGTAACAGTTCATGATGCCGCTGGATTTTGAACGGATAGTATCGGAGGGTACGCCTTAGTGCTGCCCAAACAGTACTGTATGGAATGCCAGTGCGACGTGCAACATCACGAGCACTCACTTCTCCATGCGTAGACGAACCCGCTACAACCTCCATTTCGTCCTGAACAGTCTGAGCAACATTAGCACTTGTGGTCGGTCGGCCACTACGGGGTCCATCGTCTAAACAACCTGTGGCTTCGAACTTCGACATCATTCTCTTCACAGCTGCAATTGTCATAGGACCTTTACCCGTTCGAGTACCCTTCGTATGGCGATAGGATCGTAAAGCTGCAGCAGCAGATTCCCCTTTCTGATAGTAGACCTTCACTAACAATGCCTTCTCTGGTAACGTCAACATGCTGCGATTGCTGGTGGATCTGATTCTCTGTCTCATTTACAGCGCCTTTTATACACGATTCTCAGGCAGCGTCACTGACGTTTTGCTGTGCAGCGTCGTCATCTGTCGGCCATTTTTTGAACTTTTTATTTATTTTTTGTTAAATAAAACCCCATGTCATTCCAAGCATGTGTGTCAATTTTTACCTCTCTACCTACATTATTCAGTGAATTATTAATTTATCAAATGTATACTGACTTTCTGATCACCCTGTATACCTTAAAAGGTGTATAAAATAAATAAACACTTAAAAATACAGTAGAACCCTGCTAATTCGGACCCCGTTAATCCGGATCTCCGGATAATTTGGATCAGTTTGGTCATTTTTTTTCAAGTTTGAGAAGCAATTGGCTAATTTCCATAACATTAACTTGTTTAATCGCCGTATTCTGAATAAAAAAAACCTTTTTCTAAACTCTTTTCGGAAGAATTAAGCAAAGTGAACATTTTTACTGCCTGTAAATATTCAATAAGTTTAACATAAAGGTGATTTTCTGTAAGTATGTTTTGTTTTATTTCCTTTTATTTCTAATTCTCCGGATAATCCGGATTTTCGATAATCCGGCTTGGGGTTGGTCCCAATTAATCCGAATTATCAGGGTTTTACTGTACATTTAAATTACTTTTAAAAGGTCCAGAACATGTTCGACTGTCGCTTACGCGGTCCCCATCAGTGTTAAAAACTTTAATGACAGTTTTTGCTGCTTGGCGTTCTCTGAGGCTCCATCCGGAACAGTCCATTTTACATCAAGGGAGGCAGGAAGAGGGAACGGAGTGTAAGAGGAGAAAAATAATAAAAACTACTGAAAATATAACCAAAAACACAGGTTTAACTATCATGAATAAAATTTCTTCATATTGCGTGAATATCATAGGAAAATGCATCATTATTTGTGATAGTTAAACCTGTGTTTTTGGAAATATTTTCAATAGTTTTTATTCTATTTCACCCCTTATACTCCGTTCTCTCCCCCTCCCCTTGATGTAAAATGGACTGTTCCGTATGGAGCCTCAGAGAACGCCAAGCAGCAACAACTGTCATTAAAATTTTTTACACTGATGAGGACCGCGTAAGCGACGGTCGAAAACATTCTGGACCATTTAAAAGTACTTTAAATGAATTCTTAAGTGTTTATTTGTTTTATGCACCTTTTAAGTAATATATATACAGTTATTTGTATTTTTACGTTTTAAATTAATAAACAAGGTGAATTCGGCACTGTTTTTGTTCTTAACTCCAAATGTAAAAGAATATTATTAACAGTACATGGATTAGATTGTTTGGAATTTAATGAAGGATTTTGAGTTTCTGAAATTCATCTCTTCATGTAAACAGAAATTAATCAACAAATGTAATTTGTATTCGTTATCATATAGCACGATACTGCCTTTTAGAGGCGTTCGTAATTACGTAAATACGAAGCACCTACAGTCGTGGTTCAGTCTGTCCGTCTCTTTGTCTGTCTGACTGTTCGTGCGCATATAAAAGAGCAAAAACTACCCAACCAAATTAAAATGAAATAAAAAATATACAATTATCGCATATTGAAGAGAAAAAAACTACTTTAAACCACCATAAAATAAATTAATTGCGCAAGGCCTTTTGAAAGAACTTACTCTTTCTTCGTCAGGCAAATAAAGACGTGTGTCTACTGTGAATGTAGGGGCACGATCACATAGAACGGACCTAGGATAATAATATTTTAAGACAGATGTGTCCTAAATTGTTTAGTCACAATTGATATTTTTAACAGATAATATTTAACCGCATTCCGAACATTTTTGGGCAACCTATACATTTGTGCCAAGATACACAGAATTAAAAAAAAAATGCACAAAAAATAACACGAATTACAGATGTAACATATGTCCACATTATTTATAAATTTTCTAATATAAGTATAACCCTAGAAAACCGGATAAATACAATTTTATTATATATCTTTCTTTCGCACGAACTGAGATGTAATGAAAGATTTATCTAGCAATAAGGGTTATCTTTTAATGGTGTAGAAAAAGAAAATGTAACCCTAAAAATAATGTTACATGCATGATTCCCAAATGTAATCAATGTGTGAAACATTTAAAGGCATTTATTTTTGCGTTATATTTCCATTTGGCATAAAATATATTAAAGAAATTCAACGCATAAAATAGAGACAAATACGTTTTATTCAATATGCAGAAAACCTGCATATATATATATATATGATAAAATGAAAATGAGTGTAAAATTTAAAAGGATGTTTTCAAAGTTAATTTTAAATTTTAAACGAAAAATTAAACACATATTTTAAACTGATAACCAGAAAGAACTAAAAGCATAATATAAAAGATTTTTAATCATAACGCCAAGCACTTTACGTAACGTTTTAGATTGTATGTATATCATTATTGGGATAAATTTATATCGCCATAAGGATTTTGTTTTAATCTTTAATTACATGAATTTTTCTAATTTTATGATAAAAAATTCTTGAAATCCATATGTCGGTCTAACAATTGGGAAATTGATAAATGAAAAATGTCAAATCTTCAGCTAAAATTTGATATCCTACGTTGCGTGCCATATGTTAGGGATTTAAAATATTGTATTGTTATATATTACAACTAAATGAGCTTAGTTAGTTTTATCTGCGTAACATTTTTCAATTTTTAATACTAGGAGAAGTTGGCCAAAAATGATCCCCTTAAGGTAAAATCTCGTTTAAAATAACATTTCTGCTAAAATAAAACATTTGACATATGCTAGAGTTGAATTTTTTTAACAGAATCAAACTGACTGGTAAAGTTATCACAGGAATTAAATATTTCCAACTGAGAGAAAAATTTTCAATTTCCGGGAATCCAACCCAGGTACTGGGCTTACAAGGCCAATGCTTTACCGTTTAAGCTAAATGGACACGACAACGTATGCTAATTAATTCGTATAATAACTTTACCAATAAGTTTGATTATGTCATATTGACTTACCCATCGTTCTATGGAGTTCTTTTATCTGCGGTCTATTCTGTTGAGCTATCTAAAATGACAGACCAGATGTTATGACCTACAGGGTTATCTGAGAGGAAAATGCTCACCGGTTGTCGTGCCCAGTTAGCTTAAACTGTAAAGCATTGGCCTTGTAAGCCAAGTATCAGGGTTCGATTCTCGGCCTGGGCAATTTTTCGCTCAGTTGGAAATATTTAATTCATATGCTAGAATGATTTACACGATATTTTGCATTATAAGATTTTGTATTGTTATACAGGGTGTCCCTAAACAAATGGTATATACGCTAGGGAGTGATAGAACACATCAAGACGAGTAGTAGTAAAAAGGAAACCAAGGGTCCCAAACGTTTTCCAAAGGAGATAGCCGCCATTAAAGTTTGGGGTTCAAAATTTCAAATACACATAAAAAACGGAAAAATTGGTCGATTGATTTGCGGTTTTCACTAAAATTATTCTTTATGTTGGTATTTTCTTGAAAATAAATTATAAAGATAAATTTCGAAAAATGCCGATAGAGGGCGCTTTAGACTTTAAAATAATGTAAAACTATTATTTGCCGTGATTTTTTGCATCTCATTTAATGGTTTCGTAAGCTTAGACTTAAACTTAAATTTTTAGTTCAAAATCTGAATAGTTGGAAGCGGTTAAGTAGCCCAAACTTAACTGTGTACAGAGCGTTTAAATTTCAAATGATTATAAAAAACGGAAAAATTGGTCGATTGATTTGCGGATTTCACTAAAACTATTCTTTATGTCGGTATTTTATTGAAAATGAATTATAAAGATAAATTTCGAAAAATGCCGATAGAGGGCGCTTTAAACTTTGGAGTAACGTTCAACTATTTTTACGTTATTTTTTGCAATTCATTAAATGTTTTCGTAAACTTAGACTTAAACTTAAATTTTGAGCTCAAAATCTGAATAGTTGGGAGTGGTTAAGTAGCACAAACTGAATTGTGTTCAGAGGGTTCAAATTTCAAATGATAATAAAAAACGGAAAAATTGGTCGATTCGTTTGCGGTTTAAAATAAAACTATTCTTTAAGTCAGTATCTTCTTGAAAATGAATTTTAAAGATAAATTTCAAAAAATTCCGTTAGAGGGCGCCTTAAACTTCAGAGTAACCAACAACAAATTTTAACCGTTATTTTTTGTATCTAATTAAATGCTTTCCAAAACATGCTAACTGTTTTCGAAATCTTAGATTTAAACTTAAATTTTGAACTCAAATTCTAAATCTTTGGGAGGGGTTAAGAAGCGTAAACGGAAGTGTGTTCAGGAGTTGAAATTTAACCCCCCCCCTCGAACACAGTTCACTTTTGCGCTACTTAAACACTCGCAACGACTCAGAATTTGATCTCAAAATTTAAATCTAAGCATTTGAAAGCATTTAATGAGATTTTAAAAAATAACAGTTAAAAATAGTTGTACGCTACTCCAATGTCTAAGGCGCCCTCTATCGGCATTTTGTGAAATTTATCTTTAAAATTTATTTTGAAGAAAACACTGATTTAAAGAGTAGTTTTAGCAAAAACCGCAAACGAATCGACTAATTTTTCCGTTTTTTAATTGTTTTCCGTTTCGTTTGAAATTTAAACCCTCTGAACATAGTTCAGTTTGTGCTACTTTACCACTCCCAATTATTCAGATTTTGATCTCAAAATTTAAGTTTAAATCTAAGCCTACGAAACCATTTAATGAGATGCAAAAAATAGTATTAAGATGGATTATTTCGTTAATTCAAAGTCTAAAGCGCCCTCTATCGGCATTTTTGAAATTTATCTTCAAAATTCATTTTCAATAAAATACCGACATAAAGAATAGTTTTAGTGAAAACCGCAAATCAATCGACCAATTTTTCCGTTTTTTATAATCATTTGAAATTTAAACCCTCTGAACACAGTTAAGTTTGTGCTACTTAACCGCTTCCAACTATTCCGATTTTGAGCTCAAAATTTAAGTTTAAGTCTAAGCTTACGAAACCATTTAATGAGATGCAAAAAATCACGGCAAAAAATACTTTTTCATTACTCCAAATTCTAAAGCGCCCTCTATCGGCATTTTTGGAAATTTATCTTTATAATTTATTTTCACGAAAATACCAACATAAAGAATAATTTTAGTGAAAACCGCAAATCAATCGACCAATTTTTCCGTTTTTTATGTGTATTTGAAATTTTGGAACCCAAACTTTAATGGCGGCTATCTCCCTTGGAAAACGTTTGGAAACCTTGGTTTCCTATTTACTATTACTCGTCTTGATGTGTTCTATCACCCCCTAGCGTATATACCATTTGTTTAGGGACACCCTGTATAATACAACTAAATTAGCTTAGATATTTTTATCTGCGTAACACTTTGACACTTTTTAATACTGGGGGAAGTTGGCCGAAAATGATCCCCTTAAGGGAAAAACTCGTTTAAAATAACATTTCTGTTAATATTTAACTTTTGACACATGTTAGAATGTTTTACACTATTTTTTTGCATTGAAAACATATTTGAATAATATTATAAACCCAAATTGAATAATGCAAAAATATGAATTTTAGAAAAAAGTGTCCGAAGGATCGTTTTACCCTGACCAAACGACAAAGTAATCCTTCATTTAAAAATAATTGTAAATTGTTTTTCATCATCAAAACAAAAGATATATATATATATATATATATATATATATAGGTAAATGCTGTTTCTATTTTTTTTTTTTTTCAAACTCAGTTGACACATATAGGGAGTGCTCGTTAACCCTTTAACGATCATGGCATTTTCATTGCTAAGATGTCGAAATAAATGAATGACACCGGTAATTAAGAACAAATATATTTCTAAATAAGAAAACGTAATTTTTCACATACAAAATAAAAGGGATATTTTTAGATAAAAATACCGGTGCCAGTGTTGCGTATCGGAATTAAAATTTTGTGGTTTCGTGGCGAAACCAATGAACGTTAAAGGGTTAAAATGGCACTTGCTATCGTTTTCCTTTTTCTTAAAGTGCTTAATTTCATTTTCTTTGAAAATGGTAGATTAACACTTGGACTCAAAGAAAAATATTTAGAGCAATCATATATTTGGCTCCCATGATGGCTGGGTCTCGGTACAAGATTTTCTTCAGCTAGATCTCTCTACCAGGGAGTCAACCAAGAAATGGCAAAGGCATGAATCCCTGGCAGAACTTTCTCCGCCATCCATCGACAGAACCGGAAAAGCAACGACAATTATTTATGAAAAAAGAAAAATAATAAAAATAAATAAATAAATAAAGATTACAAAGACACTTTAGTGTCCACAATAGAGCACAAACCATAGAAAGACAAAGAAAATCATAAATAATAAAATGTAACAGAGATATAAGTCAATAAAACAAATTGCAGACAGCCTTTTATCGTCATTTAGGTTACGAACACTGTAAAAACAAAATACCCAAATTGGGTTGAAAGGTTTTTGGGTACAGCATTGTTCCAATTTGGAAAATTCAGTTTGTAGCACAAAATCGTTTTAAAAAAGTCTGATTTTTAATGACATTAAAACAATTAAAATATCTTAGATAGTATACACATTATACCTCAGAAATTTTGATTAATTTAATGTTAATAAAGATCTGCTCTGTTTTGAACCATTTTGGGTTATCTATTTTGGGAACAATACTCTACCATTTTGGAATCCTTACTGTACCATTTTAGGAACATTACTATACCCAGAAATCTTTCAACCCGATTTGGGTCTTCAATTTTTACAGTGAATGACGAGGCAAAAATAAACACTAAATTAACTAAAAATGTACACACACACACACACATATATATATATATATATATATAGATAGATAAATCGAAATTTTCAAAATTGACTAGTAAAATAGTCAGTCCGCACTAAATGTAGCACAAACATACTATTTATCAAAATTTGTATTTAACAAGAGAATTTCTTCAGCTAATTAAATTCTATTAAAACGATCCGTATAATGGATCATTTTAGCCAGCAACGTGTCTGCTCATTTTTGATCATATAACTGGATTACGCCAAGAAAAATAGGAAACTTAGCAAGTGTATTCCACATCTAAAAACATACTCTATTAAGTAAATCAGGATCACTACCCATAAAAATTTGAAATTTGCAATCTTATCCCTAAATCGCCACCTTAAAATTCTAATTAAATGGTTTCAAAACAATGGAGAATTAAAATTAATGTTAGCAAAACCCAGACAGTCTTTTCTGTAATTTACGCGAAAGCAACCTAAATAAATATAAAAGGAATTTTAATAGCAATGAGTGGCCATGCTCGAACACGTGTAAATATTTAGGAATTACACATCATCAAAGACTCACTTTTAGACAACACATACAAAAAAACACAAAATAGATTTCGAGTAGCTAGACGCTTAATTTTTCCCCTATTAGTTCGAAATAATATTTTATCTATTAAAAATAAGCTTCTGCTTTACAACTCTTTCTTAAGACGAATCTTTACTTATGGATGTCAAATTTGGAGCTATGCTGCCTTCTGTCACGTCAAATCACTTATACTATCCCAAAATTCCTCTTTAAAAATTATTTATGATGTGCCATATTATGTCAGAAATTTTCACTTGTATAAAGAAGTAAAATATCCCGAATTAAATGCTCACATCCAAATTCTCAACATAAACTTTCACCTATGTTTGGAAAATCATGAAAATGGTGCTCTAAATACTCTCCCAGAGTGCGATATTTTTGACATCCATAATAGAAAAAGACCTAAATTAAGAATGATTTTAAATGCACTACATACCTTTTAAAATTATTAATGTTTTTAATCTTTTTTTTAATAGCTTTAATTAAGTTTTCAGCTGAAAGTAGTCGTAGAATCATCAATGATTCACCAGGCTTGCTTTGCCTCTAGCTACACACCTATTGTGCTATGCTAATATAAGGAGTGATTTTCCCGGCGTCTTGCCCATCTATTCTCTAGTAGTTACTTAGAATACAATTAGATTATATCCTTAAATATATCTTAAAATTTCTTATCTTAACTTTAATTCTATATTTCACTTATTTTTTCTCTCTTTATTAAATTTTAGTTTGTAACATTATTTTTGCCTCTCCCTTAAGTAGCTTTTTACAACAGTTCATTCTTATAATGACTCATTAATAGAACATAAAGACATCACATTTTTCAAGACTGGGTGTAAAGTTGAAATCAACTAGGCAACCCCTTGATGCTGCTCTATGCTTCAGCACTGTTTGTCTTGCCCATTTCTAAATCTGACGTCAAGGTATGCGCATATCTCTGCTATGTAACTGGTACTGTCGGGGGGGGGGGGCTTTTCAGGTCCGTGTTCCGATAGACATACTCCGCTTGGTTGCGGGGAGTGTGCGGAAATGTTGTTCAGATTTTTTCTCGAACATTATGATGGAGCCACTTTTATTTTTAATAATTTTTTAATCTTATTTTATCATAACTTTTGTTAAAATATTTTAAACTCAGGAAACAGGTTTTTTCCCTTAAAGCCAACTGTTACTTCAATAGTTTCGTCTTGTTTGCCATGATATCAATTCCCGTTAGAAGTTCCATTCTATTATGTATCGGGGATGTGGGGCTAAGATCCAAGGCTCCTTGTGAAAATGTTCGTAGCCCTCGTGAAACACTCTATATCTAAATAAATATGAAAGTTAGGGCTTATCTTATAATAGATGTCTTAGAATATTGTTTTTAAAAGAATTCTAAACAGACGCTTAATACTACGATCGCTAAAATACCGCCATTGCTTTTTCTTTACTTGGCACAACTAGCTTATGAGTTTCCCTGTAGATAAAGCGACCTGTCTGGAAGAAAACATATGTGGATCGTTTTTCCCGCTAGAATCATTTTAGTCCACCTTCCTCAAATAATTTTAAGTAGTCTGTAAAAATAATGAAAACGAATCTTACCTTAATAGCTTGATCTAAATAGCTTTTGCTTTCAAAAGACAAAATCTATTTTTTTTGTCCACTTGACATGGGAAAATCAGTGTTAACCCCTTGCTGGGCGGTGGTTTCATAGATATACCACTTAATTTTACTTCCCAAACGCCACATTCGCACCGGAATTTTGTTAAAGAAAATTACGGTTTATTGAATGCGTGAAGTATAGTGTTTTCTTATTTACAAATAAAGTTGTTTTCAAATTCCGGTGTCAGTCATTAATTTCAATACGTAAGCAATGAATTTGCCCTGCCCCGTAAAGGGTTAATTCATTCTTTGGATTGTTCCAGACAAGGGACAAGCTATTCCAATGGGTATTTACAGTGTTAGTCACATGCTATGATTTTATTACCAGTATTTTAGAATGGTAAAATGCGAATTATTTTATCGTATCTTTCTGATTAATTGAATAAGGTAAAATAAACTTTTCAAAATTAATTGTGGCAACTAAGCGTGGCAGGTATTACCTATGTGATTTTCTCTACAAACCCCATGAAATTAGCTGGACAGAAATCATATTAGCCAGATTCATAGCACATAATGAAAATTATAATGTTTTGAGGTATATACCAGATATAGCACATGGCGCAGTATAGTGTTAAGAGTGTGGAAAAGAAAGTGGTATTCTAAAAAAATTGTTATATTCGTGGATTACCAAATATAATCAAGTATACCAGCTATGAAACACCGAAAGTTGTTTATGTTTACGTTATATTCAGGGATGCAAAAATCTAGGCGCCAGCAGTCAATTTTCCCACCACTAAATTTATTTCGTTTTTCTTCATTTAATATTTTGTGAAAGATTCTTGTCATATTTCTGTTAAATTTAAAACAAAGAAACCTTTTAAATTTTAGTGGTGAGAGACTATCCGCTGGCGCCTAAAATTTTGCACCCCTGGTTATATTCCATGTAGTACGAAATCTATAAAAGAAATTTAATACATAAAATAGGAAAAACATTTATATAGTTTCTAAACTAAACGCATATAGATGATTAAAAAAAAAGGACGTAGATTCATAAAGTTCGCTAAATAGAAATGAAATTTCAAAAATTAATATAATTTTTAAACTAAAAATTTTATTTCCTTCAAAAAAAGCTCGAAAAATTAAAACCATAATTTGAACATTTTTATTTATAACATTAAACCATGTTCTAAACTTTTTCGAAAATTCTGTATAGAAATTATTACTAGGAAAAAGGGCCTCCAAAATTATCTTATACAAAATTTTATTTCAATTGCCTGATGAAACACATGCCTGCAATCTTTATATATTGTCTAATGTTATAACCATATAAAAACGAACAAAAAGATTATTGCTGCTTTACTTTTTTTTTTCGCACGAATGAAGATGTAGTGAAAGGATTTATACAGGAATATAGATTATCTCTTAATGGTATAGAAAAAGAAAGTGAAATTCTAGAAGTATTGTTATATATATGGGATACCAAACTTAATCAATGTATCAAATGCTAAAACGTATTTATTTTTTCGTTATATTTTGTGTAGTACTGAATATAGTATGGAATGGGCATGGAAAAATAACAGAAAAATGATGTTGAACAACTAAAAAATCCGGTTATCTATATTAATAAAATAACAAATCGCTCTGTCTGTGTGTGTGTGTGTGTGTGTGTGTGTGTGTCTGCGATAGTTAGCGAAAACTACGGTACGTACGAAGCTCAGAATTTTTCTGAGAGTAGCCCAATATCTCTCCTGATGCACCTGACTCTCAGAATTTCTAAATTCTATTTATTAACTGAGTAATTAATTAATTTCCAAACCTCACTCTCATAAAAAATCGCTTTTTTTTAACTTTTTTCCTTTTAATTCTCTTATCGTTGGTCGGTTGCATAAAATTTTCGCAGAAATAATTTTAAAAATTGAGACTGACCTTTAAAATTCAGACTGGCAAACTGTCAGTTTAAATGAGGTTCTTTTTTTTTATCACATCTGCTGTACGCCATGGAGGAAAAAGATAGGTGGTGGCGAAGTAAACCAAAAAAAAAAAAAAAAGGTTTGCAAGATTAAACCATTTATCGCTGAAATTTTAATGTTTCAAAATAAAGCACGAGGAAGAAATTTTGTATTAATAAGACGGATTGGAAGAAATGAATTACAGCTGAAGCATATTTTACGAAGAAATCGTAATGTTTTTAAATGTTTTTTTCTATTACATTATTTATTAAAATAAATGTTTGCTTTTAAAATAATTGAAATTGGAAAATTAAAAATAATTAAATGGTCAAAATAAAATTAAATAAAATATTGAAAACATATGATTTGAAGTAAAAATTTGTATTACTAAAAGTTTTCTCTTTTTTTCAGAAATTTTTAATACTTTATAACGTAGATGAAAAATGTTTATGATTTAACAACATATTTATAATTCCATGTCAATATATAAACTATAGTGATGAAAAGATTCTTTTAAAATCATGCATGAACACTTAAATAATAATATTAATCTAAAATCTAGATTTCAGAGTGCAGACGATTTTAAGACATTAACGAAAGAATGTTGATTTTTCAAGCAAAGTCTTAAATGATGCTTCTATATTGATATTTCAAAGTCATACGATAAAAATAATCAAATAATTCTTGCCTATGATTGATCTAATTGTATCTTTCATGCATTCTGATCGTGTATTACAGGCAATAATGGTACAAAACGTTATTTTTTAAACGAAATTTTAGTCATCTATTCAATAAAAATTTAAAAGGTAAAAAACAAAAACAAAGAAATACTGGTTTAAACCAGTTTGAATTGATCGGATGAGTCATTAGCTGTGTTCAGTAAAAAACATTACACAACACTTTTCTATGAGTTTATTTTTTTAATCATTGATTAAATTTAAATGTGTTCTATTCAATTTAAAATTGTAATATGGCTTTAATTTGTTTTTAAAACAAAAATAAAATAGCTGTTTGGCGTACAATTGTTTGTACCCGCAAACGATTCATTCACCATAATAAATTATCAAATAGCTAAGTAAATTATCTATCAGAAATAGCCATAAAAATAATAGTAACAAAACTGATTATAACCTTAATGTTTAGACTGATTTAAACATAACCCGATTCCAACCAGAAAAAAAAAAAACAGACCACACTCCGATCCATGATACACAAAATTTCCGTGAGTATAAACCCGACCCTGACCTAAAAATTCTGTTTGGGAAAAACTATGGATTTGATAACTGACCCGAACCAAATCTGAATCCCGCAAAAATGTTCAAGTGAAGCATAACCCGATTCAAACAAGGAAAAATAATTTTCGTGGGCATGAAATCTGACCCGAACCTAAATATTTTCTTTAGAAAAACCCGAAATATGACTCGAACGAAATCTGAAACCGATAAAAATATTCCAGAGAACTATAACCCGATCCCAGCAAGACAAAATACTTTCCATGGTCATAAACCCGACTCAAACCTAAAAAACTTCGTTTGAAAAATCCTGAATTTTGACCCAAATCACATCTAAATGTGACCAAAGTATTCGAAAGAACCATAACCGGATTCGAGTAAGACAAAATAAATTCCGAGGACATGAACCCGATACGAACCTAAAACTCCCATTCAAAAAAAATACCTGAAATTTGAATCGAACCAAATCTGAATCTGACAAAACTATTTCAAACAAACGCAACCGGATCCAAACAAGACAAAATATTTCCATGGACATGAACACAATCCGAACCCAAAAAATTTCTTTGAAAAAATCGCGAACTGAACGAAATCTGAACTTGGCAGAAATATTCCAGTGAAGCATGTCCTTATTCGAACAAGACATAATTATTTCCGTGAACATGCAAGAAGACCCGAACTCAACAGTTATATTTGAAGAAAAAACTCGAAATCTGAATTGAACCAAATCTGGACCTGACAAAAATATTCCAAAGAACTATAACCCAATCCAAGCAAGACGAAATAATTTCTATGGACATAAACCCAACTCGAACCTAAAAAATTCGATTTGAAAAAAACTGAAATTTGGCCCAAACCACATCTAAATTCGACCAAAATATTCGAAAGAATTATAACTGGATTCGAGTATGACAAAATAATTTCCGTGGACATGAACGAGATCCGAAACTAAAAATTCTATTTGAAAAAATACCTGAAATTTGAATCGAACCAAATCGGAACCTGATAAAAAATATTCCAAAGAATCGTAACCGGATCTGAATAAGACAAAAAATTTCCATTCACCTGAACCGAATCTGAACCTAAAAAAATTCTTTGGAAAAAATCACGAAATCTGAACTGAACCAAATCTGAACTTGAAAAAAATATTCCAGTGAAGCATGTTCTTATTCGAACAAGGCTGCATAATTTCCGTGAACACGCAAGAAAACCCGAACCCCAAAAATTCCATTTGAAGAAAAAGCCGAAATCTGAATTGAAACAAATCTGTTCCCGACAAAAATATTCCAAAGAACCATAATTGTATCCCAGCAAGGCAAAATAATTTCCATGGACATGAATACGACCCGAACATTATAACGCAATATCAAAAAATGCCTAAAATCTGAACCCGACAAAAATGTTCTAATGAATCATAACCAGATCCGAACAAGACAAAACAATTTCCATGGACATGAAACCAATATATGGTTTGGTAACATTTAGGTTGCAATTACATTACGGTAAGAACTTTGATTATATTTAATATCCCGTTAGGTTACAGTTAGGTTACGGTTAAGTTAAAGTTAGGTTAAAGTTAAATCGCATTTGTTTTATGGTTAGAATAAGGATATGTTACAATAAAGTGAAAGCTAGGTTACATTTATGCTATATTTAATTTACGGTAAGGTACTGTTAAGTCAAAGTTAGGTTACAGGCAGGTTATGGTTACGGTAAAAAAGTTTACGGTTAGGAATTTATCCATAGAGTGGACATTATGCATGATTTGATTAAAAATAACACTTACTTTTGTTAAATGGCCCTGAAATTATAATACTACATACCAACACTTTAGCTACGAGCGAGTATCGATTTCATTCATGGTATAAACGGATTTAAGAGTGATATAATTACTTTGAAATTCAAAATATTTCACTTGGGATTTCTATGTGAAAAAAAAAAAAAAAAAAAAAAAAATAGTTACGTGACTTAACAGTGATTTTTGATAAATATCAACACTTTAACACGAAAATTACGCAGTCGTTGGGTACATATTCCCTCCCACATTTCTCATCGCTCATTTTGAGTATTTTTAGAGCTTAACATTAGCTGTTTTTTAAACCGATTTTTCACACAGTCAGTGGCCACGTATTTCAGACAATGCATTTCTGCATGTTTCGAGTTAATGATAAAATCATACAAATTTCAAGTTCGTTTAATATTGTTAATACGGACCCGGGCAACGCCGGGCGGGTCAGCTAGTATACAATATATTCCTTAGAGTACGAAATATGCAGAATAAATTTAATGCTTAAAATAGAAAAATAAAATTAAATAAATAAATTTAACTCAAAAACGATCATATACAATATATTCTATGGTGTACAGAATATACAAAACAAATTCAATGCTTGAAATAGAAAAATAAAGTTAAATAAATAAATTTTATTCACCTTCTAAAAAAACGCAAATAAGTTGTAAAAAGAAAACGGGGGTAACTTTATAGAATTTTCAAAATAGAAATGAAATTTCAAAAGTTAACTTAATTTTTAAACAAAAAAATTAATAATTTATCAGATTGTATCAAATGTTAAAGGGTGATTACTTGTTAGATATATTACGTGCAGTACTGAATATAGTATAGAATTTAAATAGAAAAATAACAGAAAAATTATGTAGAACAACTAAAAAAATTGCTTATAGGCCATGTATTTCATGTAGTACGAAATATATTAAAAAAATTCAGTATATAAAATAGAAAAAAATTAAATAAAAAAGTAAATTTTATACAGCTTTTGAGAAAACCCCATATAAATATTTAAAGGAAAACGGAATGAAAACTATAATGTTCTCTAAATAAAAATGACATTTACAAAGTTAACTTAATTTTTAAACCAAAAATTTAATAATTTTATTAAAAAGAAATGTACAAAAAATTAAAATAATGCATTAAACATTTTTATTTATAACATTAACCAAGTTCTAAACTTTTTAGAAAACTCCGTATATAAATCATTCCTAAGATAAAAGGCTTCGAAAATTATTTTACACAAAACTTAATTTGAATTAACCGAAAAAACACAAGCTTACAATATTTATAATATATCTAATGTTGTTATAAAGATATAAAACGAGCAAAAATAGTTTTTTGCTTATTATTTTTTCACACGAATGATGATATAGTGAAATTATTTATCCTGGATTAAGGGTTTTCTTTAATGGTGTAGAAAAAGAAAGTGGAATTCTAGAAATATCATAATTCACATGGAATACCAAATTTAATCAATGCATCAATTGTTAAATAAAAAGAATATTGCCCAGATAAACTGATGGCATTGAGCTCACAGGCTACGCATACTAATTGTACATTACAGCCTTATATTTTCAAGGGTTAATTCCGTTCGAAAAAAAAATTAAGAAGGGGAAACAGCTCTCCCTTTCCCCCTTTTATACTTAATCACTGAATCTCCTAAACTATCAAGGACATGCTTTATCATATAAAAAAACTACATCCTAAATTCAGAGCAAATCGGATAATTCTTAATAAAAACCCATTTAGCAGTTGTATAATTTAAGAGGAGTTATCCCCCTCTTTTATACTTAACCATTAAATTTCCAAAACTATTCAGAGATTTGAACAAAATCTGACAATTCTGCTTGAAAAACCCATTTATAAAAATTAAGGGGAGGGGAATTAGAACCCCCGTTCCCCCTGTTTATACTTATTCAATGAACACCTAATAACAGTCACGGAATCACCTCATCAGAATGATCCTATATCTAAATTTTGAACGAAAACTGTTAATTCTGCATGAAAATCCCGTTTTTATCAATTAAGGGGAGGGACATGAGCCCCCCCCCCCTTCCTCCTGTTTATACTTATTCAATGAACACCTAATAACAGCCACGGTATCGCCTCATCAGAATGATCCTATATCTAAATTTTGAACGAAAACTGTTAATTCTGCATGAAAATCTCGTTTATATCAATTAAGGGGAGGGGCATGAGCCCCCCGTTCCCCCTCTTATACATATAGAATGATCTCCAAAACCTAATCAGGGAAGCGTCTTATGAAGATATACTTATATACAAAATTTCAAGTGGATCCGATATTTTTATCATGAGTTATGGCGTTACGCACGAACATACGAACGTACATACAGAACGGACTGGCACATAAGCTCTCAGGCTATGATAGCCTGTGAGCTAAAAATGTATGTTTCTTTGTCATATTACGTGTAATACTGAATATAATACAGAATGTATATAGAAAAAAAAACAGAAGAATTATATAGTACAACTAAAAAAAACGGTTATAGACTATATAAGTAAATGGTTTAAAATTATACAGTTCAGTAAGTGAAAAAGAAACTTTGCAAGTTTATTGAATTTTCATACGACATATTAAATGTATAGTAATTCCCTTAACTTTCGCGAGTTTTAACTATTCCGAAAATTGAAAATGCAGAACATTTTGACATTCGCACCACTTTTGAAAACGAAACATTTTTATATACGTATGAACAACATTTAAAAGAAAAGTACATTGCAAAAAGTGTTTTTTTAAATAGTGGTGCAAACAGAATATAAAAATAGCAGTTTTGTATTCTCTTTTCTCACATTTGAGGAACCTAAACCTTGTGAATGTTAAGGGAATACTGTATATCATTTTATAAACAAAAAAAATGATATCATGATTTAAACATTTTTATGTATAACATTAAACCATGTTCTAAGCGAAATACATAGAAGCAGTGTTGAATTCTGACACTTTCCTCCAGGTGGGATTTCAGTGGCTCCGGAGGGGAACCATTGAAAAATATAATGTTTAAATTTTCTGAGGGGAGCGTTTCATTGCTCCGGGGGAAATATCCCCCAGGCAGGCCCCTGCATTAAACAGTGCATAGAAAAATAACAGAAAAATTATATAGAACAACTAAAAAACCGTTTACGGGCAGCATAAATAATTGATAGTAAATTTACACAGTTCTTGAAGCAGAAAATAAACTTTTAAAATTAATTGAATCCTCAAACTAAAAATTAAATATATATATGTAATAAAATAAAAAAAATTTGCGCCATTTTGTTCTCTCTTAGCTTCAATTCTAAATTTGTGGAACATATTTCAATCTTAGTTTCGTAATGTATTAACTTGTAACTGCTAAATTTTTTTTTCTTATTTTATTTATTAATAATTTATTGCTTGCTTCTCAAAAAGGCGGAAAGTATTTCGTAACCTTTTTACTTTCTGGAATATTCTCGGGAATTTATTTTTATTTTTTATTTAACATCGCGTGATCTGTATTAATGCGCGTACGTAAGGGCTTGTTATTTGCGAGGCAAAATATAGACCCTACCCGAGACCACGCCTGCTAAGACCAATCAGAATTGATTATTTTTTGACATTGAGACTCGAATTAATCCTAATTGGATTTTTAAAATGATTGACGCGGAGTAGGAGGGGGCTAGTTTCTCGTGAAAATGTTCCTTTCTCATTTGGTTTTTTAGGAGCGTCAGAATGCAATTGACTTTTAAACTATCAAGACGCCCGTTTTATTTCCCCGCTGAATTAGAATATCTGATGATGTGGACTAGATAACGAAGGTTGTAGTGTCGATGTGTGTTAAGATGATTGCGGAGAAGAGCTTACCTATTTTATGAGTTCATAAATATAGAACTTGAAGACTGATGGTGTTTGTTTTTATAATGGGGAAATACCCCAATGAAATTCTTCCACTGCTCGCCAACTGTCGGAGCGACTACTCTGCTCGTGCTGCTTCGGATTCCTAGAGTTTATGGAACATAGTTATTTCGTCGAATTATTATTATTACATATATATATATATATATATATATATATATATATATATATATATACATATATATATATATATATATATATATATATTATTCGTAATATCATGATTTAAACATTTTTAATTTATAACATTAAACCATGTTGTAAACTTTTTGGGAAACGCTGTATATAAATCATTACTAAGATAAAAGGCTTCTAAAATTATCTAACACAAACTTTAATTTGATTTGCCGATGAAACACACGCCTACAATTGTTATAAAATATCTAATATTATTACAGTCATATAAAGCTGGATAAAAATAGTATTGTTGCATATCGTTTTTTCTCGCGAATGAAGAGGTGGTGGAAGGATTTATCCAGGAACAAGGATTATCTTTTAATGATGTAGAAAAAGAAAATAGAATTCCAGAAATATTGTTACATGGCTGCCAACTCTTCTGATTTTTTGACCCTGAAAAATTTAACAGAAATATTTGCCTTATTTAATCAGCGCATTACGGCGATTTGTAAAAGTAAAAATTGCTGTAAAATTTTTCCGGGCCGAAAAAGCGGAAGATGTTGGCAGCTATGTTGTTATATACATGGAATACCAAACTTAATATATCAAATGATAAAACGTTTTAATTTTTATTTATTTATTTATTTTTCATGCACTAATACTGAATATAGTATATAATTTACATAGAAAAATAACAGAAGGATATAGAATAAATAAAAAAAACGGTTATATACAATATAATCCATGTTGTACGAAAAATAAATGCTATTTTTTGTCCACTTGACATGGAAAAGTCAGTGTTAATCCATTCTTGAATTGTTCCTGATGAGAGACGTTATTTCAATGAGTACCTACAGTGTAAGTCACATGCTATGATTTTAATTACCAGTATTTTAGAGCGTTAAAATGTGAATTATTTTATCGTATCTTTCTGATTAATTGAATATAAGGTAAAACGAACTTTTTAAAAATAACGATGGCAACCAAGGATAGCAGTTTTCTATCGTAATTTCCGGCGTATAATCCGCGGGATAAAAATCAATTTTAGACCCAGAAAAATTTTAAATAAAAGGTAAGTTATTGGATCGCGGTAAATAATTTCTTTTAATTACTAAATAAGATTTTTGGGTCGAGAAAGACTTGTGATTCGCGAATATTATACGCAGGAATTTACGGTATGTTACTTGCACTACAAACCCCATGAAATTAGCCGGAAAGAGATCCTATTAGCAGATTCATAGCACATAATGAAAATTATAATGTTTTCATGTATGTACCAGATATAGCTCGCTGCGCAATGTAGTGTTAAGAATGTGAAAAAGAAAGTGGTATTCCAAAAAATTTTCTAATCTGTGGATTACCAAATATAATCAATTATAGCTGTTATGAAACATCGGAAGTTGTTTAAGTTTACTTTATATTCCATGTAGTACGAAATCTATAAAAGAAATTTAATACCTAAAATAGGAAAAAAATTATATAGTTTCTAAACTAAACGCATATAGATGATTAAAAGAAAATGAAAGTAAATTTATAAAGTTCGCTAAATAGAAATGAAATTTCAAAAATTAATATAATTTTTAAACCATTTTTCTAAAGGCTGGGAAAAATTCAAACCATGCTTTGAACATTTTTATTTATAAATTTAAACTATGTTCTAAATTTTTAGAAAAATCTGTATATAAATTATTACTAAAAACCGGAAAAAATATTATTGCTGCAAAATTTTTTTTTTTTTTTTTTTTTTTTTTGGCACGAATGGTGATGTAGTGAAAGGATGTATCCAGGAATAAGGATTATTTCTTAATGGTATAGAAAGAGAAAGTGGAATTCTAGAAGTATTGTCATATACATGGAATACAAACTTAATCAATGTATAAAATGTTAAAATGTGTCTATTTTTTCGTTATATTCTGTGTAGTATCGAATATAAAATAGAATATAGAAGGAAAAATCATAGAAAAATTATATAAAACAACTAAATATTTTAACAGACTGTTTATTTTTTCGTTATATTACGTGTAGAACTAATTACAGAATAGAATTCACATAGAAAAATAATACAAAAATTATATGTCGAACCAATAACTGCCAACTTTTAAGCATTTTTCCTACCACAAAAATTTTATAGTAAATATTGAGTTATTTAATCGTCGAAATCTTATGCTAAAACAAATGAAAAATCTCTGTACAAATTTAGTGGTAGCAAAAGTGCGTAAAAGTTGACAGCTATAATGGAACAGATAAAAGAACCGTTATAGACAATAGTACATTCCATGTAGTACGGAATGTATAAAAGAAATTAAATGCATAAAATTGAAAGCATTGAATGCAAAAAAGAAATGAAATTTCAAAAGTTTATGTAATTTTATAGCCAAAAATTTTAAAGAAAAGCATGAAAAATTAAAATCATGCTTTGAACATTTTATTTTATAACATTAAATATGTTCTTAACTGATTGGGAAACTCTGTATATAAATCGTTACTAATAAAAAAGGCTTCTAAATTATCTTACACAAAATTTAATTTGAATTACCCGAAGAAATGTAGGCCTACAATCTTTATAAATTTTCTAATGTTATTATAACCATATAAAACCGGACAAAAAATACTTTTCTTGCATATTGTTTTTCGCACGAATGAAGATGCAGTGGAAGAACTTATCCAAGAATAAGGATTATCTTTTAATGGTGTAGAAAAGGAAAGTGGAATTCCAGAAATATTGTTATTACGTGGAATACGAAACTTAATCAATATATTAATTGTTATAACGTGTTTATTTTTTTATTATATCCTGTGTAATACTGAATATAGGATAGCATTTACATAGAAAAATAACAGAAATGTTATGTAGAACAACTATTAAAAAAAAACGGTTATAAACAATATAAGTAAATGATACAAAATGTACACAGTCCTTTAAGAAAAAAAAGAGACTTTGAAAGTTAATTGAATTTTCAAACAAAAACTTAAATACATATATTTTTAGTACAAAAAAAAATCATATATTGTATTAAACATTTGTATTTATATCATAATCCACATTTTAAACTTTTTGCCAAACTTTATATATAAATTATTACTAAGATTAAATGCTTCCAAAAATATCTGACAAATTTTTTTATTTGAATTGCCTTATGAAACATAGGCCTACAATCTTTATAAATTATCTAATGTTATTATAACCATATAAAAACGGACAAAAATAGTATTATAAGAGATCTAAAATTGTGATGTAAGAGATTAAATTCATCTAGTATAAAAATAGTATTGTTGCATATCATTTTTTCACACAAATGAAAATCTAATAAAAAGATTTATCCAGGACTAAGGATTATCTTTTAATGGTGTAGAAAAAGAAAGGGGATTTTTAGGAATATTGTTATATGCATGGAATACCAAACTTAATGTATCAAATGAGAAAACGTGTTTATTTTCCGTTATATCCTGTGTAGTATGAATATAAAATAGAATATACGTGGAAAAATCATAGAAAAATTGTATAAAACAACTAAAAAATCCGGTTATATACAATATATTCCTTGGAGTACGAAATATGCAAAATAAATTTAATGCTTAAAATACAAAAATAAAGTTAAATAAATAAATTTAACTAAAAAACGGTCATTTACAATATATTCCATGGTGTACAGAATATACAAAACAAATTCAATGCTTAAAATAGAAAAATAAAGTTAAATAAATAAATTTTATTCACCTTCTAAAAAAACGCAAATAAGTTTTAAAAAAAAACTGGGGTAACTTGATAGAATTTTCAAAATAGAAATGAAATTTCAAAAGTTAACTTAAACAAAAAAATTAATAATTTATCAGATTGTATCAAATGTTAAAGGGTGGTTACTTGTTAGATATATTACGTGCAGTACTGAATATAGTATATAATTTAAATATCAGTCAATAATAGTAAATTTAATAATCAGTCAATAAAATAAATTTTAGTATGTTTTTAGAAAATAAGACAAAAAGCTGAAAAGAGAACAAAATTCATTCAGTTTCTTTTCTTAAGCAGAAAAGAAAGTTTTAGCCCCTATAAACATGCAAAAAATATTCAAACTTTTCCTCTTTATAATAAAAGTATAGACGACAAAAGATATAGGTTATGTTTGATTCTGGGTAAACACCATCTATTTGGTACCATTACTTTTGCAATCGGTTTGGTAGTTCCGGAGATTAGCCCCTAAAAACAAACAAACAAACTTTTCTTCTTTATAATATAGGTATAGACGACATAATATATACCCGAGGTTTAATATGTATCATTTTGGTACTAATACTTTTGAAATCGGTCCGGTAGTTCCCAAATTGTGGCATGGAAATAAGATATAGCCTATATTTGATTCCGGGCGAGCACCATCATTTTGGTACCCTTACTTTTGAAATCGGTAGGGTAGTTCCGGAGATTAGCGCCTACAGACAAACAAACTTTTCCTCTTTATAATATAGGTATAGACTATAACCATAAAAAAGGGGATAAAAATAATATAATTGAATATCTTTCTGTTTCATGAATGAAAATGTAGTAATATGACTTATCCGACAATAAGTAAGGATGATGTAAACAAAAAAATGTTGATTACAAAATATAATCAATGTATATAGCATCCAATATAATTACATTTCATGTTTTGTTCCACGCACTGTAAAAAAAAATTCAAGAGGTTACTAAAAATTTCTTAGTAAATTTGTATTCCACAGAATTTTTTAGTAACCATTACAAACTTTTTTTTGCAAGTGAAACAAACATTTCTTTTGTAAACTGAACGAAAGAATTTTTCGTATAACTAACTTCAAACTTTTTAGTATGAGCCACCAAGCAAATTTTAGTAATAGCTCCAAAATTATTTTTAGTAACCATTACGTGTGCCCGAAGGGCAGGAGCTTCCTTCCAGCTGCATCCAGTGGGAAAAAGGCAGGCTTCTGAAACTTAAGATTTTCGGCAAAGCCGCGATACATGGCAGCACCAAACATTGTTCCCTACTCTATTTTGGCATGTTTCTAAAGGGGAGGGTAAGTTTAGAGATCACTACCCATGGTAACAGCTACGACAGGATTTTCATAATCTCTTTATTTACATTCGGTTCATATTTGGCGGAGGCCAGCATCGAACCCAGGTACTTTCAGCCTGGAGTTCGGTGCTATGACCACTAGGCTACTACGGCCACACCAAGTGAGTTTTAGTAGTAGCTAATAAAAATGTAAAACTCTTCGTTATTAGCTTTTTTCTAGTAATTCTTACAGATTCCTTGTAACCGAGTAAGATTAGTAAGAAATTTTTGGTAATTACAAGGATTACTAAAAAATTTTTAGTAGATCGACCTTTTTTTTACAGTGCGTGACGCATAATGAATTAAAGAAATTTAATGTAAACTTGCCGGATATTGCAATCTGAAAACGTTCATCTACCTCATGTACGTTAATACTTCAAAATTCGCTACTATATTGCCAATATTAAATGAATATCCATGTTTATCGTGAGTATTCTAAAAGCTTGAAATTCTGTGCATTATTTCTTGAAGTAGGATTGATGAAGATACAGGGGAAAATGCAACATAAAAGTGCCACCTACTGGGCGATTTACAACACACCATAAACGGCATTAATATTTTATGAGCTGTACCTGAATCTGAAGTTTGATGAAAATTCATGCATTAGGCCTTGAGATTGCGGTATTAATGAAAAATGCAGTATAGCAGTGCTAGCAGTTGAGTGAGACTACATGAATATGCAGTTTTATTAAATTCGGTGAATTAGTTCTTGAGCTAGATCTATTGCAATAATAGTGAAAATTGCAGCATAGCAGGGTCCCATGTGAGCGATTTACACCTAAAACTTATTAATATCAATTTATATCAGACAATACTTGAATAATATTTATTAAACTCTGCATTCGCTCTTGAGATAGAACGCCCACAAAATGTCACATACAGATAGAAGGAGTCACAAACTCACAGACATTTTGTAAAAAACATGTTATTTCGAATCTCTAACCACTAAAGCATATAAATCTGTTGTAAACTTTGATTCGAAAATTATCACGAATTCAATACTTTATTTTTGTAAAGATAGAAGAAAGCAAAAATGGAAAAAAAAATGAACAAGTAAATAAAAATTATGGAATAACTAGAAAACTGCATATAGATGATTAAAAGCAAATTAAAACAAATTAAAAGCCTTCAATAAACAGAAAAGAGACTTTGAAAATTAACTGTATTTTCTGTTGAGAAATTACTTTTTTTATATACATTATTAAATCAAATGAAAGTAAATTTAAAGAGCTCTATAAACAGAAAATAAAATCTGCCTAATCATTTTCCCTCTGTAAAAGTAGTCATGCAAATTGATCATTCGAAACAATTTTTATAGCATATATATTTTTTATATAAGATAAAATTAATGCAAATAAGGATATTGCATTTTAAAAATTATGTAATTCATATTTTAAAAAAATCAGTTCATCTTTCCATTTATGTTCGTTTTTTCACGACGAATTGTTTATCCTTAAGAATTGTCACTTCAAGAAAAAGAGTATATAATTTACGAAATTGTTTTACTTTGTTTCTTTAATTAAAAGTTAATTAATATGAATTGCGGAGTTATCAGAACTCTTATCTTCCTTTTTTATTTAAAAACCCATTATAAGCCTAATTTTATTTTATAAAAAAACTAAACGAATGGATCTCAACGAATAGATTAAAAAAAATAAATCTCGTATAAAATTAAATTACTTATCCTTTTCCCACAAAATCAAAATACGTCATACGTATTTCAAATGCGACATATCAGGTAACCATTCAACCGACACGGATAACAAATCTCATGAGAAACATATTATCAGGAAAAGAGCTTTTTTAACCCTTTAAGGAGGAAAGTAATACGCGAATTTAAATCTATCTATCTATATCTATCTATCTATCTATCTATCTATCTATCTATCTATCTGTCAGTCTGTCTATATCCTTTTCAGTCCCTGAGTACCCAAATGGGTACATCAGTTTTGTCCCATTTTATTGATGATACTCAAATATAAATGAAATTTCGATATAAGAATAATGTGTTTCGAATTCTAAGATTCGAGCTAATGAAAATAAAACAAAAATCTCGCTCAGAAGTCAAACGAGAGAAGAAATAATTCAGTAATAATTAAAAATACTGTAATAATCGCCAGAAGCAAAGAGGTTAAATGTATATTTACAAATAAAACCAAAGTAATTCAGATATTACCATGACAATAACTCATTAAAATCATTTGAAGTTATATTATAAACTAAATATTTCTATAAGAATGTATCATAAACATTACCAACTAAAATTCAATTTTGGTAGATCCGACTTTATATGGTAAATACTATAAAAAGTAGGAAGATGCTGCATGAATAACGAATTGAATAAATACATCAATTTATGCGCTACGAGCAGTAAAATAATACATTTTAAAATTTTAAAATAAAGTTAATCTATGCCAAAATGGGCTCATAGTGGTTCACAAAGCCCACAAAATAGCGCCAAGAAATCATGTTGTCTTAAAGATAATACAATTAACATAAATAACATAAAATATAATACAGTAAAACCTCCATAACGGACACTCCCGAATAGCGGACACCTCTATTTAACGGACAGTTTTCAAATCCCCACTCCCAAAACTTAAATTTTTGTATGTCTAATCTCTCAATAACGGACATTCCGAATAGCGGACAATAATTTTGGCAAAAAAGAATGAAAAAAATTTTTTTTAACGAGGAAAAAAATTAAAATCTTTTAAAGTTATCAGGGCAATGTGTTAAAAGTTTTATGATCACAGATAAATGTGGGGATGAGATGGAGTAAATCCCCTCTGCCCCCTACATTTCTCTGTGATCACAACCCCTCTCACCTCCCTAGGATGATTTGAAATTATATGCTTTTAAGAAGAAGAAAAATACAGTAAATAGTTATGCAATTTTTTTTAAATGATTTAAAAGGATTAAAATGACTGACAGAGTTAAAACTTCGCATTGAAAAACGAATTACATGTATTCGCAAGTAAAAGCAAACTTTTGTAACAATTTTTTTTTTGTAAGAATGTAATAAACAAATTATAAAATAATGCACAATTTTATTTCAGTGTTATTGCTTTAAAAATTATTTTAATTTCTGGTTAATCATATAATAGAGGTTTTAGGACATTTTAAAATCGACTAATAAAACATCAAGCATTCATTAGCTATTTTTCTATCTCTGAGGTTTTCCCAATAGTGGACACCTCCGAACAGCAGACTATTTCTGCGCTTCCAAGGTGTCCGTTATTTAGAGGTTTTACTGTATTCTGGTGATGGTAAACATAATGGTATTCCAAAAATAAGGAATCATTTCTATGAAAACACTAATCTATTGATTTCTTTCACAGGTGTTTCAAGAAATGCACTTCTTAAAAGAAAGAATAGTCATCTTTGCACAAAAATTAGCTGTACCACACTGTAAAAAAAGGTCGATCTACTAAAAAAAACTTTAGTGATCCTTGTAATTACTAAAAAATATTTAGTATTCTTAGTCGGTTACAAGAAAATCTGTAAGAATTACTAGAAAAAAGCTAGCAATGGATAAGAGTTAATAGTTTTATATTTTTAATAGCTATTACTAAAACGCACTTGGTGTGGCCTTGATAGCATAGTGGTTACAGTAACGGACTCCAGGCTAAAAGGTCCCGGGTTCGATACTGGCCACCGCCAAATGTATGTAGTGTAAGTACTCGTTAATAAAGGGATTATGAAAATCCTTTCGGAGCAGTTAGCAATGTTTGGTGCTGCCATCTATTGCGGTTTTGCCGAAATCTTTCGCTTAAGAAGTCTGGATGCAGCTCGAAGGAAGCTCCTGCACTTCGGACGCACGTGATGGTTATTAAAAATAATTTTGGAGCTATTACTAAAATTAGCTTGGTGGCTCATACTAAAAAATTTTAAGTTAGTTATACAAAAAATTCTTTTGTTCAGTTTACAAAAGAAATGCTTGTTTCACTTGCAAAAAAAATGCTTGTAATGGTTACTAAAAAATTCTGTGGAATACAAATTTACTAAGAAATTTTTAGTAACCTCTTGAATTTTTTTTACAGTGCATAGAAAATACGGAAAACAGGAATCAATACCAGGCTACTTGTGATCATGTGCTTCTTTCAAGTGTCTCAGAAATGTTTTTGTTGGTAACGTCAGATGTTGATGGTCATCCAAGACGTTTTTCATCTGACACGCTACATCTGAATTTGCTGTTTTCCGTAATTTTCATGGTGCACCTCAATATATCTTTTATCATCCACTTACCAGGAAACGATTGTTATTTCTTCTTCTATTGAAAGTATTTCTTCAAACACCTGTGAACGAAACCAATAGCTTTCATGGTGTTTTGAAATTGATCATTTTTTGGAACACCCTGTATACACACACACACACACACATATATATATATATATATATATATATTATACTCGTCTATTTTTATATCTTTCATTTTCTAACATCTTTATCTCATCTTTTTCATTTAGTATTCGTGCTTCAGTAAGACGTAAGTTTTTTTTTTTTTTTTTTTTTTTTTTTTTTAATAAGAAATTTGTTAGAATATATCAAAATTTTAAATATTTTACGACATTAGAATAAAATAGAATAAAATAAGTTTTTTCCGAAGAAAAAAAAACTTACAAGTGTTTCGAATGTGACAGACTGGATTGCTCTTAAGCTGATCATCTTAATTTGATTATCTTAATTAAATCATCTTAAATATGTCATCATAAACATCTTAGTCATGAAACAAATTTTTATGACTTCTTTCCACAGGAAAAATTATACGCAAATTTTAATTTCATATATTTACTTTTATCTCTAATTTTTGGAAAGAGCTGTCAGGGTCCGTACAAGTACCGATATTTTTCCAGATTTTTCCAGTCCATTACCAGAATTTTGTTTTTTATATAAAAAAAATCTAGTTCACATGTGAAAAATTTAGCTTTATTTAAAGAGAAATTTAACCGTTTAAACGCCAGTGTTCCCAAATCCGAACGTTGCATTATTTGTCATCCAAAACATACATTTTTCAACATAATAACAATGTCCTTCTTTTTCCTAAAAAAAATATAAGGTTAATTTCAACTCTTGAAAAAACAAGTTGGAAATTGCACGTGAAGCGTAGCAAATGAGGTGCGTTCGTACTATAACGAAGTTTTAAAAATATCACTCTCATATATCAATCTCATAAAATTGTAAATAGTTAATTACAGTTAAAATGGGCACCAAACAATGTTCTCCCTATACCATTATGCAATGGAATACTTTTATGTGGCCTTGTAAATCAATAACAAATATTCTTTGCACTACAGATTACGCAAAATGTATATTATAATATGTACTTTATAGATGCATATCAATTTTATTACGTTCGAATGAGTGTAACACCATTAAAATGCATTTGAAACATTTTTCGCCATTGACCGTAATGTAACGGAACACTTTTGATTGTCCCTGTAGTTGAACCATGCATCCGATTTTGATAAAATTTGAAATAACTCGGCAAAATAATCCAATAATTATGTATTTAAAATTTCAAACGATTAAAATGCATTTGAAATCCCCCCCCCCCCTCATTGACCGTAATGTAACGGAATCCTTTTGATTGTCCCTGTAATTGATCTATGCATCCGATTTTCATAAAATTTGAAATGACTCGATAAAATTATGTAATAACTAAGTATTTTAAATTTCAAACGATTCAGTTGGGTAGTTTTTGCGTTGTTATATGCGGATAGACAGACAGACAGACAGACAGACAGACGGAGGGACGGACTGAACGACAACTATATGTGCTACGTATTTACATAAATACGAACGCACCTAAAAATTATTGATGTTTAAGCGTTTATCACAGGTATAAGGAAAATATAAATTCATTCATTTGCATATAAATATATTACAGTCAACTCTCGTTAATTCGAAATCGGATAATTCGAATCTTCGCTTAATTCGAACTAAACATGGCCCGAAATTTTCAATGGCAGAATAACTTTAAACTTTTTCATTAATTCGAACTCATTTTCTCTTGACATCGTTTAATTCGAACTAACGAGAATTCCGATTTTTCATTCTTCCTTCCTTTCTTACGAATTTCAGATTATTTTAATAACTTTCTTTCTTTGATTTTTGTGGAAATTGTTCCGAACGAGTATACATATAATCCCATGCATTTGAAATCGACTTTCTAAGCGCCCCATCTGTCCATCAGGGATGTTTCAAAATTTTCCTTCATTGTGCTTATTTCTAATCTTTTAATTAAACTGTATTTATACATTCTAATTTAATAGTAAGTCATATTCTGATGACAACAAATATAATAAATTATAAAAAAACACTATTACATTAATTCTTTTGTAATAGTACCATATTAAGCATGTTTTTCATAATTCGAACTTCGGATAATTCGAACATTTCTTGTGGTCCCGACGAGTTCGAATTAACGAGAGTCGACTGTACTTGTTTTTATCATTTTCTCTATGTTACTTACATTTTACAGCTAGTACACTAAATGTTTTTGAATTCGAGAAAATACTCAAGAACAATATACAACCGCATATAGCGAGAAATAACTTGTAGTTTTGCACAGGTTGTCAATCAATATTAATGCTACGAAATGCGAACACTAAAATAAAAAGAGCCAAAAAAAAGAAAGAAAAGAAGAAAAGAAAAGAAAAGGAAAAAAACAGCAGAAATATTTTGTTGTTGTTATTTTATAAATCTGTATGTATGAAAACATTTGAAGCTGTAATATAAGGAAAACAAAATTCTAATTACATTGTTATATTAATTCGGCGTGTAAACGATTAATATAAGAAAATATTGATACCGAAGAATTTCGTGGTCTTGAAATTCCAGGCAGTGTTGCCAGATGGGCTACTTTTTTAAAATTCAAATTCTTGATTGACACCACTATTTTGAAATGGTAAAATGCGCCTTATACACATTCATTAAGGCAGAAGCATAATGAATTTTACTGTGTCAAAAAAGTGATGTCATTCAAGAAATCTGAATTTAAAAAAAAGTAGCCCACTGGCAACACTGATTCCAGGACTCGCACGAACCCTGATTGTTTATTTTTATATAACGCTGCTTTCGCACACAAAGAAAGTTTTCAGTAGTTGTAATCAGTGTTCTCGCTGTCGCTCGCCAATGCGCTAAACTGCGACTAAATTCTTCATTTGGCGAATAACCAAGCGATTAGATTCACCAAATTGCTAGTTCTCAATTTTTGCTTTTTCTTTCTTTTCTTTTTCGTCTTTCATACATATGCATGCACATATATTTTTAATATATTTTTAGCGGATGGTGGAAATTAGATTAATAACAATCGTTGTCGCAGTTATAAAAACTTTGGTTATTTTAAAACATATTGGAAAAAAGGGGGGTACATTAAAGGATTAAAAATGATTTCTTTAGTGCTAAACGGCGAATCTATTTTGCTAATACTTTTTTCATTTGGCGAATGTTTTTTATTTTTAATTAGCCAAATTACTAACTTCGGTCAAATGTCAGCGAGAACACTGGTTGTAATATTATGTTTCCGATTGTATATATAAAACATCCAATAATAAAAACACTATTAGAAAACGAGTTTATTGTACGAATCACTTTGCAGAAAACAAAATGATACGCAAATCTGAAAATAACATTTTTACTTTAACCCTTTCCGGCACACTGTGCTCGGTCTGGGATACCTAATTTTAATTTCAAACTTGGAAACGGTACCAATAATATTTTAGTAAAATATTGCCTTTACAATAAAAGCTTAAAAATAACGGATATCAAAATATCTATAAAATTCTTTTGTGAATTACGGTGTCACTCGATAATTTTTTATTTTACTAACAGATTTTGCAATTGCCGGAAAGGGTTAAAAAGTTACCTTCACATATCTCTTTTTGCATCGCAAAGATCTGTTTATCTTATGTTGATATTTCAAGAATTAAAAAATAAATAAATAACTTGTTTTAAAAAACTGGGGCAGTATATTTTTTCTGTTTGATACATTTACAGACTTTCAACAAATGGATAGTAGACCCTCGCTTAGAAAAAAATTATCGTGTTTCAAACATTCAAATAGTACAGAGAACGTTTGTGTACTTCTTATTTGTGCATCGACAAATGTTTATATTTTACAGATTTCATTCATGTGATGATTTAATAGAAGTGATACTTCAATAGAAGCTTATATTTTCCATTTAGTTTAAAAAAAATTATATTGACGATATTTTATAGATAAGAATAAGGCTTTTTTTTCTTTAACTCAAATAATTTAAATAATTCATTAGGTTTTAATGGGTTATATACATACTGAAATGGGTGCAATCCAATAAACAAAGTTACGTTAATAGTTCGACAAAACATGCAAAAAATACGTTTATTTAATTAGAATTTTACTTTCTTCCATTTTTGTATTAGTTAACCATATGATTTGCAAATAGAATCAGATCCTAAATTTTCTCATAAAGTATGTAAAAAATTTAAATGTATTTGTAATTAAAATATTAATATTATACATTTAAATGTACTTTTACATGTATAATTTTAAGCGGAATAATTTAAAATAGTTATTACTCGAAACATTATTCATCGGATTTCTAATTTTTTAATTTTAATTAAAGATACAATTATAATTTTAATTTTGTTATCGCATTTTTTAAAATATTTTTTGTAAAAATATTTAAAATAGTTATTTAAAAATTGATGGGTTTTTTTTCTAAAATCATAACGTTTTAAACAAAGATTGGCTCCTAATAAAAAAATTAAATGCTTTTTCAAAAATTGCATGTAAATATACATATATATATATATATATTCCTTTCTGTAGCTTAAACTTTCGACTAAGTTTAACTTTTGCCGTTTCCATCTCCTTTCTGTATTATTTTAATATTCGTCAGCTATTTTAAACAGTGCTTTTTCTAACATGCCGATTATGAGTTTTTTCATAAACTTTAGCCCTCACAAATTGAGACTTTTTATCACCCGACGTCCGTTAAAAAGTTTTGGTATTCTGAGACCGAGATGGACTAGGCCAGGATGGCTCATAATGTATTCTTTTACTCCGAACAGGGATTCGCTTTTTTCTTTTACCTAAGTCTGTATGGGGCAAAATTTCCAGTCTTGATCTCGCCACAAACCGTTTTAAAATCATCGTGTCAGATTGACCTAATCATATTGCAAAAACAAACAAAACTTAGCTAACTTTTGTTAAAGATGGTACGTTTAAAAGCAAAAAATTAAAATACAGTAAATACTGCAAAAAAGTGATTGATTAAGATGGAATCCTATCTTAAATTTTAAAATCTGTTAATCCATGCAAAATGAATATAATAATACGTGAGAAAAAAAATGTAGAACATTTATACCCTTTAACCACTTAATGGTTGCATTAAATTATATTTTAAAAAATTCAAATTCATTATTGCCACCACTTTTTTTGAAACAAAAAAATATTCATCGTATTTAATGACGAGTAAAATGATACCAGAATAAAACCAAATACCTTATTTTATAAAACTGATGGGAATCAAGCAATTCTGAATAAGAGCTCCGAAATTTGCAACCCTTGAATATCCCGGGCGCGACGATTAAGTAATTCAGAAAGGAACTTCATTATAACCCATTTAATTCTTTCCTATGTGATTCCGTCAAGAAGTGATTTTATTGTATAACATTTCTCAAAGTCTCCCACACATGGAATATGGATGAACGATATTTAAGAAAAGGTGAAACATTTACATATAAATAGAGATTTGTAAATAAAATAAATATATCACAAACTTTGGTGCATCTCTAAAAATGAAAAAAAAAAAAAAATTCTAAAATAAAAATTTTTAATCAGATTTTCTCTATACGAAATATTTTTAATCACATCGATGTAAAACACAATGTAGAAATTCAGCCAGGTCGTACTGGACTAAATTTACACCTTTTTCTTAATCCAGGCAGCACTTTTTAGGTGCGTTCGTAATTATGTAAATACGTAGCACCTATTGTTGTCGCTCAGTCCGTCCGTCCGTCCGCATATAACAACGCAAAAACTATCCAACCGAATCATTTGAAATTTAAAATACATAATTATTACATAATTTTGTCGAGTCATTTCAAATTTTATGAAAATCGGATGAATAGATTAATTACAGGGACAATCAAAAGTTTTCCGTTACATTACGGTCAATGAGGAAAAAAGTTTTAAATGCATTTTAATCGTTTGAAATTTAAAACATATAATTATTGTGTAATTTTGTCGAGTCATTTCAAATGTTATGAAAATCGGATGCATAGATCAATTACAGGGACAATTAAAAGGATTCCGTTACATTACGGTCAATGGGGAAAAAGTTTCAAATGCATTTTAATGATGTTACACTCATTCGAACATAATAGAATTGGCATGAATCTATGAAATATATACTAAAATATGCATTTTGTACAATCTGTGATGCAAAGAATTTTTATTATTAAATTACAGGGCCACAAAAAAGTATTCCACTATATAATGCTATACGGGGAAACATGGTTTGGTACGTGTTTTAATTATATTCAACTATTTCACATTTTATGAATAAGATATACGTTGCTGATGTGTAATAAAAATTACTTCCTGCATATTTACAGAAACGTAAAGATTTCGACTACTATACTGTATACGGAGTACGCTCTACTATATCAGCAAGATCTGGATATTTTTAAAACTTCGTTATCGTACGAACGCACCTCGTTTGCTACGTTCACGTGCAATTTCCAACTTGTTTTTCTATGTGTCGGTTCGGGATCAGATCGAAATATTTTTAGCGGGCAGACCACTAATGCAGATCACCAGTATATTTTCAAAGTATGTTTAACTTAAAATCTGTACGCTTCTATTTTGTATTCAAAAGAAACACATTGTCTTAAATCGAATATTAATAAGGGACAATTTGTAGATGATCCCTTTTTTGAATTCAAAATGAGTCAAAAACTTGTTGCTCAGAAGCATAGATGAATGATGTAGGTTATGAATAGTTAAACACGCGTCGCTCAAAAGCATAGATGAATTGTGTAAGGCATAAATTGTGGATTTAATATCGCTTCGAATTTGGTATATCGAGATGATTATGTTTTATGTTTAATTAGAAATGGATTGAGAAATTTTTTTCTAATCGCGAAATTTGTGTTACGAGGGCTGCATAAAAATTTAATCTTCGTATTTTTTCTAATAGATCTCCCATTGATTTGCAACTTTTGGCATCGCATTTTGCACATTTTTTAAGATTTTCAATTGGAAATATGCGTGTAGGAGTTATGCTTAACCTCTTCAGACCTGAGCATAAAATAGCTCTACAAATATATATTAAGTGCATTTGCATAATCGAAATGACACCATAGATGACAGAAAGAGTCATTTTTATGAAATCAGTACGTTAAAAAGTCTGGTAATTTTGGTTTACAAATATGGATATAAAAGTATTAATCTCCTTAAAACATCAGTTTAACTATTAGTAATATAAATTTAAGCTATAACAAAATTAAGGTCTTTGAACAAGTAAATGATCAGCAAATCCTCAAAATTTTTTATTGTAAAGCATTTAAGTTTAATAATCATGAATATTTCTTACTTTCTTGGCCACAATATCTTGAATGAATTTTCGAAACTCGGATGAAAATAATAATTATTTTATGAGGTTAATATTAATCTGTTCTGACATTTATTTGTTTTGTTTTAAAGCAAAAAGCATTCAGCTGTATAGAAGTAAAGTTAAAATGCAAAAAATTCGAAGAGTTCAGTTTTTATGAGGAAAAGAATGGAAGTACACATTTGTGTACCTCAGGTCTGAAGAGGTTAAGGAATTTGTCTTTTGTTTCGATATTTATGTGTTATCCTATTACTATAAAAACTATTAGAGAACGAATTTTTGTATGAATCCTTGTAGAATGAAAATGACATGCAGTATTTTGATCTGAAATTTTTGCTGAATAAATTGCAATCACTTTAATTTCTTCTTCTTGCAAAGAGCTGTTTACATAATCTAATGATGTTTTCGCGTTTCTAACTTTCAAATAGTTCTAAGAACTTTTGTGTTTTTCTTACTTTTGCATCAAGAAACATTTATATTTCAGATATTACGTTCATGTGATGTTTCACATTCAATATAAGCTTATATTTTCCATTTAGTTTCAGAACAAATATTTAGACGATATTTCACGAATGTATGTACGAACTAGCATTCTGTTTTAGTTCTTCAATGCAGATACTTCAGATTGCTTAACACTAGAACCGCTGGCTATTTTATTCAATTTTTATAAAAAACTGTTTGACACCGGAATTTTTATTTAGAAATATTTAACTTGTTTAATTAACCTATTATCGTGTTGTACATATCTAACAAATCTTATCAAGAAATTTCTGGTTCGAATCCACTATTTTACAATTTGGCAGGGGTCAAAATGACCCCTAATGGCGGTTTTAGTGTTAAAGCATCAAAGATTTAAAATTGTGTAAAGATTGTATGAAGTATTAAAACATATGATCAATAGGGTGGTTTAAAACATGATTGAGAAATATGATAAATTTTTGTGCAATTATACTCGTGTTAAATTTGTGTTTCAAGCATATTATTCTAATATTAGTAATATTTTTAAAAAATGACACAGTGTGGAACCTATACGTGGTATTAAAACTTCCAAAATAACCTGAAAAAAACAGCTTATTTGCATTACTTTTTTCATATGATCTACTGAAGGAATTATTTTATTTTAAATAATAAATACGTGATTTATTTAAATAGTTTAACACTAACTAATCTATAAGTTGATCATTTGGCAACAATTGCGATGACAGATGCAACAATTACGATGTAAAAGATTTAAAATTTGTGTAGAAATTTTATGAAGCATAAAATTATCTTCTCAGTACAGTGGAATAAAACATGATTCAAAAAAATGATAAATTTTTGTTCCAGTTATACTCGTTTTAACTTTTGAGATTCAGTTATATTATTCTAACATTAGTAAAAATTTAATATTTATTATTGACATTCTATGGAATTAAAAATACGAGGTATTAAAACTTCCAAAATCATTTGAAAAATACCTCATTTGCGTAACTTTTTTCTAGTGAATTACTGAAGCAATTACGTAAATTATTTAAATAAGGTAGAAACCATCGAAAGAAAATTTTTATTAAGGAACTGTTTCATTGATTTATAATAAACCTACAAAATTAGTTACAATAAAAAAAATGCTACTTGTATTGGTAAGTCTGACTTTTAAACAAATGATACTTAAACCAAAGTTAGCAAAATACTACTTCTTTAAAACTCAGTTGTAGAAATTGTTAAAATTAAACTTTAATTGTACATGTAAGCAATAAAAAATAATAAACATCTATTATTACGACAAAGTTATTAATTAAGGCTCTTATGCTTGGTATTCCAAAATGAAAAGCTGCAAAAATTATTCCTATCTGACTTAATCATACATTTTTTTCTCCATGAAATCTGACATATGAAAAGGCAAAGGTTTATGAGAAGATGGCAACATCAAAATACAGTAATCTGATATTTTTCGGCTTTTTCCTTTTTGCTTTTAATAGAAATGGAGTTCTACTGTTGCCAGAATTAGAAAAACGATATTAAAAACTATAAAAAAATTAATATCTCAAAAATAAATTAAGATACAATTTTGAAACAAACTGCATTTAAAAGCACATTTTTCCCCTATACATTGGTATAAAAATTGAAAATATGGGATCTTTAGAAGTAAAAAAATTTCCAATAGCAGAAATTGCAAATAGAAATTTCTTTTCAAATTTCAACTTGCCATTCGCAAAATGATGTATGCGTTACGCACAGATACGTTTGACCTTTATTATATAGATAGTTTAGCAGCAACTAACCTATAGGTTAATCTATAAGTAGCTAATCTACAATTTAAATTTTACATTTTTACTTTAAAAAAGCTATCTTCAACAGCATCTCCTTAACAGTATCTTTAAGATATATATATAAAATCATGCTTTAAGGAGTTGAAGCCCTAAAATTTTTCCGTTTGATGCTTTTATGGAGTTTTAACAAACAGATAATGGAACCTCATTTACAAGTTTTTATCGCGTTCCAAACTTTCAAATAGTTCTAAGAACTATTATGTTCATGTGATGTTTCACATTCAACTGAAGCTTATATAGTCCATTACTTCCAGAATAAATATTTTGACGATATTTTACGAATGTATGTACACACTGGCATTCAGATTTTATTTTTCTTCGATAAAGACACTTCAGACTGCTTAAAACATCAAAGATTTAAAATTTGTATAAAGACTGTATGAGTTATTAAAATATCTTATCAGTACGGTGGAATGAAACATGATTGAGAAATATGATAAGTTTTTGTGCCAATTACATTCGTTTTAACTTTTGCAATACAAGTACATTATTATATCTATAACATTTTACTGTATAGCATTTTTCAAAATCTTAAATAAAATTCAAATTAATCTAAAAAAAACTATGTAGAAATTCAGTCAGTCCCGGCTAAGCTGTCATATAAACTTTTTTTCGGGCGAAATCGAATTTTTTTTCCCTATGGGTCGGTTCGGGATCAGATTTAGATATTTTTACTCGTGCAGACCACCAGCATATTTTAAAAGCAAGTTTAACTTAAAATCAAAACTTTGCTATTTTATGTCCAAAGGAGAGGCGATGTCTTAACCTCCTCATGCCGGATGTTTCCTGAAGGTGACACTAAAGAAAACCCTTTAAATTAATTTAAATGCTTCTAGAATTGTTAAAATTACGTTTAGACGTTTTTATTAAAACCATTTATATTATAAACATCGATATATTGACTGATACACCTTCGGAGATGTTTATAGTGTTTTAAATTCAGTTTTGTAGACCATCGTAATATTTGTCTCAGGTCTGAGGAGTATAAGTCAATTTTTAATAATGGACATTACGTGCTAGATCCCTATCTTGCATTCAAAATGAGTCAAAAACTCGACACTCAGAGGAATGAATAAACGCTGTAAGTTATTAATTTCAGATTTTGATAGCTCAGCCAATGTTTACAATATCAATACGGTTTTTTCCGTTTAATTCACAAATGGATTAGGAAATTTTTCTAAATTGCAGGGCTGCCACAGGCGACTATTTTTTTATTCTGTTCGCACCAATAGTTTTCTAATTTAAATTTTGAAGAATATTTCTCTTACAAATGTATCAAGCAGTGATGGTAACTCGTGGGAAAAACAAAGCTCTGAAGGGAAAAGGGAATTTTCATTGTTTCGAGGGAAATTTTCTCTTTTATCTATTTTTCCCCCGAAATAACTAATGTGTTGGAAAATTAGAGTGCATGATTTTTAAAACGTCGGTTAAACTAGAAGATTTAAATTGCTCAAATATAATTGACTTTAAAAAAAAAGTTCTGAAACATCATAGTAATGCATGCAGAATTTAAAGATCAAGCATTTCAATATATTAAAGTCGAAAAAATATACCATTATGATGCACCATGTTACTTATATTTTTCATTTTCTGTATGTTAATCTTCGAGTTTATACTTTATTTTTTAATTAAATAAGAAAAATTTTTAAATAATTTTTAGTTTTTTTAGTTTGACTATATGTTTCTCTTTAAAAATGTGCAATTTTTTAAATGTTCATAAGCTTAAAAGAGGATATATAGACATAATATAAGATATAATGTAGTTAGAACTTTTCTCAACAGAGGGCAGCAGCGGAGATTTAATTATGAGAGAAAAATCAGACTGATGTGGGAAATTTTGAGGGAAAATCTGGCGGATGAGGTTACCATCACTGTTATCAAGACATGTGTTAAGTATTATTGTTTTGAAAAAGTGATGCCAGTAAGAATTAAACTAGTTGGATGTGCCAATCCCAAAACTTTATTCTATCTCATACGTACATTTTAATATAAAAAAAAAATAGTTAATCATTTTAATGCTTTAATAATTTTAATTCAATACCATACCAACTTTGATTTTCATCTTAAATTTCTGCTTCAATCAATTAATCGGAGTAAAAACGAATTTCCGTCTCTGCACGAGCCGATGGACAATAGAATCATAGGCAGAATTTTTTTTTTCAAATTCAAGGTGGACCTACTTGCCTTACCAAAAAATAATCATATACAAAAAATTTAGTTCAGTTCTAGAACTAACTTCATACACTTTTATGTGATGCAATATTGAAAATGGTATAAAATTCGCTATTGCAGCACCCCCTTCTGGCGGATTTTTTTTTCAGATTCAGGGCGATCCAACTAGCCATAGCCATACACTTACACCAAAAATTTCGTTCAATTCGAAACATAACTTCATGTGCTTTTGGTCGGTACAATATTGAAAATGGCACAAAAATCGCAATTGCAGCGCCGCCTTCCGGCGGAATATTTCAAAACTAAAGGAGGACCTGCTTGCCACAGCTAGAAACATTTAAAAAAATTTGGTTCATTTCTATACATAACTTCATACACTTTTTGATGGTAGAATGGCGATAGACACACAGACACACGGTCAGACACACGGACAGACAGACATTTTGTAAAAACATGTTTTTTGGAATCTCTGACCCCTAAAACGTCCCCTAAAATCCGTCGAAAACCGGAAGTCGAAAAAAATTTCGATTACAATATTTTCTTCTATTAAAGATGGAAGAAAGTAAAAATAGTCGCCTATGGCAGCCCTGAAATTAGGAAATTTGCCATATGGTGGCCGATACAGATTTATTTTTTTTATTTCTCAAGAAAGATCACGCCCTCTTCCCCCCTCATGGAGTTGCGACTTGTCATCACATTTTGCATCTTTTTTTAAGAAACTTTGCAATTGAAAGTATGGGTCTAGTGGTTATAACTAATGAATTAGCCTATTGTTTTGCTGTTTATGAATCACTCTGAAAATCTAAAAAGTCTAAAAAGATAGTCACTATTAGAGAAAGATTTTTTATAAATCGTTTTAGAGTGAAAATAATGCGCAAATTATCATTTCAAATTCTTACAGAAAAAATTGCGGTCGCCTTTATTTCTTATTTTTACTAAAAACTGTTTATATAATCTAATGATGTTTTTCATAGAGAAAAAAAGCCCTTAGGAGGTGTATTATTCTTTTCATCTTGTATGCATCCAATAAATAGAACACTATCAGAAAGCGATTCTTTAATAAGTCATTTCGTAGAAAAAAAAATATATATATACGCAAATTTTATTCTTACATTTTCACTTTAAAAAGCTATCGTCACCAGTATTTTTTTTCCTCAACAATCTGTTTAAATTTATGTAATGTTGCTTTATTAAAATAAATAAAAACATGTTTTAAGAAGTTGGTATATATATATATATATATATATATATACATACGTTTGATGCTTTTATGGAGTTTCAACAAATAGATAATGGAACCTCACTTACAAGTTTTTATCGCGTTTCAAACATACAAATAGTTCTAAGAACTTTTATATATTTCTTACTTTTGCATCGTAAATTATCTATAGGGGAAGATGGGAAAACTTGATCCACTTTTTAAATTTTAATTTGTTTTAATTTTTTTATAATTTCTTAGACCAAAATAAAATATTGAAAATGAAAATTTGATAATTTTTCTTCAACTGAAAACCCCTTTCAATTAATTTTGAACTATTTTTCTATATCTAATTAATTTTTTTTTCATCGTGGCTCAAGTATCCCCATGGCGAAAGGATACTTGAGCCAGTACGGAAAAATACCTAAAACTTTTTTTCGCTTTATTTTTGCACAACTATTTTAAAGAATGATAAATTATGATGCACAAAGTCCTTCAAATCCAATTGAGATTAAAATTCAGATGTTTCAGCTCTTTGGCAACATGTATAAAGAACAAATTCAGAATGCTCGTAAAACCACACATCTTTTTTCTTTTACTTACATGGTAACTCAGCAGTGCCCTCTGTTGGGGACAATAGAAGGCATTTCTTTGATTTAAAAAAGTTATAGTAACAGAGGTTACAATTTCAATATAAAATATTAATCTTAATATATTATATTAAAAAATAAATATTTAATATGTTGGACCTAACTAATTAAAGTATTAGAGATTATTTTACATTTATCTAGACAAGCTATTTTGTTAGTCAAAATGAAAAATATTATGGATATTTTCATTTAAAAAAAATACATTTTTAACCATTTTTTCTAAGCCATTATTTTTGTAATAAAAAAATAATATAAAAAAATTATGCTCCTTTTTTCCGGAAAAAATTTTTAGTGAATATAAGGACGTAATTTTATTTTTTGTTTATTTTACCCATGTCTAATTTCCTAGTGGGGATGGTTGAGCGATGGCTCAAATATCCCCAATCTCACGGGCTCAAGTATCCCCATTACCACTATTTTTGTTTATCAGATTTTTACTAAGTAAAACATGGAGCTATTTGAGCTATTTTAGATTCAAAATACAATTGAGATTATACTTATTAAATTTATATATATTCTTGCAACTTTAAACGAAAGTTTAATAACAAAAAAATAAAAAACCATGCACCTAAATATTTACTTTAGATAGGGAAAAGCAACTATTAATCACCATACTTTCAAAGTGGCACCAAGTTATTTGATTTCTTTTTTACATGTTCAGAACTATAAATATGTTATCATATTGCCAGTTTTAGAAAGAAAAATTAACCAACTGTAGAAATAATAGGGGTGGCTCAAGTATCCCCACTCTCCCCTATATTAGAGATTACGTTCATGTGATGTTTCACATTCAACTGAAGCTTATATATTCGATTACTTCCAGAATAAATATTTTGACAATATTTTACGAATGCATATACACACTAGCGTTCAGCTTTTTTTTTTCTTCAATGCAGGCACTTCAAACTGCTTAAAATATGAAAGGTACAAAATTTGTAAAAAGATTGTATGAGTTTTTAAAATATCCGATCAATACGGTGGAATGGAACGTGATTGAGAAGTATGATAAATTTTTGTGCAAGTTTTATTCATTTTAATTTTTGTGATTCAAATACATTTATTCATATTATACATTAATTCAACATTATTCAAATACATTTTACTACTAAGCATTTTTCAAAATCTACAACACATGAAATATGGATGAAAAATATCAAAGGAGAAATAAAACATTTACATAGAAATAGAGATTCATTAATAAAACAAATATAGTACAGTCTTTGGCGCTTCTTTAAAAATGAAAGTTATAAATATGAAAAACGAAAAGCTATAATAGGTATTTTTTACCAGAACTCCAACATATCAAACAATTTTAATCAAAAAAACTATGTAGAAATCCAGTCGTTCTGGGCCACGCTATCATATAAACTTTTTTTTGCCAAGTCGAACTTTTTTTCCTATGCATCGGTTAGGGACCAGACCTCTAGTAGAGACTACCAGCATATTTCAAAAGCAGGTTTAACTTAAAAGCAACACGTTGCGATTTTATGTCCAAAGGAGAGGCACTGTCTTAAGCTCTTCATCCCTGATGTTGTCTGAAAGTGAAACTAAAGAAAACCCTTTAAATAATTTAAATGCTTCTAGAATTGTTAAAATTACGTCTAGACGTTTTTAGTAAAAGCATTTATATCATAAGCATCGATATATTGACTTATACATCTTCGGAGATGTTTATAGGGATTTAAACTGAGTTTTGTGGACCATCGTAATATTTGTCTCAGGTCTAAGGAGTATAAGTCGATTTTTAATATTGGACATTACGTGTTTGATACCTATCTTGTATTCATAATGAGTTAAAAACTCGACATTCAGAGGAAAAAATAAAGGCTGTAAATCGCTAATTTCGGATTTTAATATCTCAGCCAATGTTTACAATATCGAGATGAATTTTTTTCCGTTTAATTCACAAATTGATAAGGAAATTTTCCTAAATTGCAAAACTGCCATACGGAGGCCGTTTACAAATTTAATTTTTGGTATTTCTTTAAAAAGATCACGTCCCCTTCCCCCCTCCCCTTTCTCATGGAGTTGCAACTTGTCATCACATTTTGCACCTTTTTTTAAATGAAACTTTGCAATTGAAAGTATGGGTCTAGGAGTTATAATTAAGGAATTAGCCTATTGTTTTGATGTTTATGAATCACTCTGTAAATCTAAAAAAAATTAAAAAGATTGTCAATATTAGAGAAAGATCTTTTATAAATCCGTTTAGAATGAAAATGATACGCAAATTATCATCTCAAATTTTTACAGAAAAAAATTGCAATGTTCTTGTTATCTCTTGTTTTAACTAAAAACTGTTTATATATTCTAATGACATTTTCTCATAGAAAAAAAAATTTTTTTGGAGGTGTATTATTATTTTCATCTTTTATACATCAAGTAAAAAGAACACTATCAGAAAGCGATTATTTTATAAGTCATTCCGTAGAAAAAAAAAAAAATATATATATATATATATATATATATATATATATATATGCGCAAATTTCATTCTTACATTTTTACTTTAAGAAGTTATCTTTACCTGTATCGTGTTTTTCCCTCGACAATCTGTTTAAATTTATGTTATGTTGCTTTCTTAACATAAATAAAAACATGTTTTAAGATCTTGGAGACCTATATTATTTTCCGTTTGATGCTTTTATGGAGTTTCAACAAATACATAATGGAACCTCACAAGGAAGATTTTATAGCGTTTCAAACTTGCAAATAGTTCTAAGAATATTTATGTACTTTTTACTTTTGCATCGTGAAACATTTATATATTAGAGATTACGTTCATGTGATTTTTCACATTCAACTGAAGCTTATATATTCCATTACTTCCAGAATAAATATTTTGACGATATTTTATGAATGACTGTATGCACTAGCATTCAGCTTTTTTTTCCTTCAATGCAGGCACTTCAGACTGCTTAAAACATGAAAGATTTAAAATTTGTATTAAGTTAGTATGAATTATTAAAATATCTGATCAATATGGTTGTATAAAACATGATTGAGAAATATGATGATTTTTTGTGCCAATTATGTATATAATATGATATATAATACGAACTTTAAAATATTCAGGTTTACTTAAAAGGCGAATAAAATAATCAACTATAGATATTAATAGTTAATTTTATTTTAAAACATCTTAGTACTTTCAAACCTTTTAATCAGACTCTTCCTCAGAGAATATTTCTTTTATAAACCTGAACATTTTAAAGTTCATATTATACATTTTACGTTAAAAAAAAGGCGAAAATTTCATTCCGTTATATATTTTATATTTATTTACCAATTATATTCGTTTTAAATTTTTGGTATTCAAGTACATCACTCGTTAGAGTGATGTACTTGAAAAATTGTCATTTTTTTTTTAAATATTTCTTTAAAAAAATATAGACATACTTTTAATTCAATGCCTATTTTTATATGAAATGTTAATGTTTATTATTTATTTAGTTTTTATTTTTTATTAGGATTTTGAGTGGGGATTAAATTGCCCTATTTATTATTTTGTCGGAATAATAAATAAACAATCAAACATAGCCTCTTGTTAAAGCGAAAATTATTGAAATATATTGTGTTGATTTCAGAGGGTGGCCGGGGATTGGCTTCCTCTCCCCTCTCCCCCCGAGAGCTGCAGAAGTTCCTCTCTGTAAAAAGTGTCTGGATTCAACACTGGAAAGAGATCAAACTTTTCTTTTCCACTAGCTATAATAATAATGAACATTTTAATTTTGTAAATGTGTTTTTTCAGATGAATAATATCAAGCAAAAATATGCATTCTAATTTGCTGCAATTATATGTAGATTTTCTTAAAAAATACTAAAATTCTTCACTAAGGTTTTCCATTTCTAAAGTCCTGCTTCTTGCTCAGTAAATGATAAACAACAATTCAAGTTACGCATTTACTTTTGCATCCTTTTTAATCTAATTATTTTCAAAAATAATTTAAATTCTTCACAAATACATTGACTTATTTCTACATCGTATTGTTAGGGGTTGTCCACAAATGATGCCAAACTTGTATTTCAAGATTTCTTACCCCTCCCCCCTTCCCCCTGTGTCATAAAGTGTCACAGTTTAACACACCCCTCCCTCCTCCTTTTCAGTTGTCAGGCTTTATTACATAAACATATACTTGCAGCTGAGGAATAAAGCATTGCACACTCCTAGCATGACATCATTTGTGAATTTCCCCTTACCGGAAAAAAATCCCTAATAATCAGATAAAACACGCGTTACAGCATTAATTCGCCGCCGAGCTACTAATTCCATTTATTTTTTCCGAAAACTGTATAGTCCTATTTATGAACCTGACAACAACATTAAAATACTCACCCCCTGAGGTCTTGTCAGATTTAAGCTGCATACAGCCATACAGTTTACACTGAGAGAAAGCGATAAACCTTTACTTCCATCCCAACACCCAATTGTAGTTCCTGGATTTTAACTCCTCACTACCTCACTCAAATAAAGCATGACATTGAAATGACAAAAGTATTTCGGTTGCACCTCATAGTGTCATGAATTTTCTGTGTCCTACCCAACACTAGTCAATAATAATGTAATTTTTAAAGAGGAAAGTTACCTCCGTTTTTAAGGACTATTAATTTTCTAACTAAATTGTTGTCCATAGGCGATCTGAAGTATATAGAGATGGAGGGTATAACATTTACGGCGTGAATTTTGAATTAAAATGTTTTTAGTTTCCGAATGACAAAAAATAGTGAAGGAACTAAAAAAAAATTGTGATAGAAAGTGTGAAAAAAAATGCAATAAAGATTATTAAAATTAAAAAAACATGGAGAAAAAAATTTACTACTTTAAAATAAAAGTGTAAATCAAATTCTTTTTCCGAATATCGAAATATTGCCGCAGACTCGAAAAAATGCTTAAAATAATATTGAAAGAATACTAAATAATTAAAAATATCAGAGAAAAAAATTCTTTAGTTGAATAAAACATTTTTATCGGAATTTTTTTTTTCATGAAAAAAATTGGCGCATAATGAAAAAAAAAAATCGAAAAATCGCTAAACCTCAAAAATCGAGATCACAAAACGTATTGTATTAAGCTAAAAGTCTCTAATAGAATAGCTTTTACCAAGTCAAAAAGTCGTGAAACACTTAAAAAATACCGCTTCACGAATTCCAAATAACTTTTATTGAACAGAGAACAAAATTTAACCTAAACATTGTAACCGGATTTTTATTATTACCGTAATTTCAGGTGTATAAGCCGCAGACCAAACAATTCTTTTTCGACCCAGAATTTTTTAAGAAACAAATATAACTAGTTAGATCGCCGTAATTATTTGTCTTCAGTCACTAAATAGGATTTCTGGGTCCATAAAGAATTGTTTGATCCGCAGCTTATACACCCGAAATTACGGTAATTTAGATTAATTAATAAATTAATCAGATTAGTTAATAATTAATCTTTAATCCTAATTAATAATTAATTAGATTAATTAATAAAGATTAATTGATAAATAAAACTCAAATTTAATTAATAATAATAATAAATTAATATCGAGCTTTGAGACGCATAACTAAATACATAAGATATCCATCTGAAAAATTTTGGTAACACTACATTTAAAACCATTCTTTTCGCGTTAATAATTCTCCGACAATCCATCGCAGGTGAAACCCGCCACAAAATCCAATATATGATATTTATATAATTAATCTTTTGAAAGGTCTTAGTTATCAGTAATTTAAACTTTCTTTGGTGATCTCTTCATTCTTAATGCATTTTTTTTTTTTTTTTTTTTTTTTTCCATTTTATAAGTAAGTACCGCTGGCGTGATTAGTTTTTGCTGACAAGAAAAATTTCCATCAGATTTATAAAACATAAATTACATACTGAAGTAAAACATTTTACTTACCCATCATAAGTAGAACAAGGTAAATCCTGCAATCGTTTTAAAAATGAAAAAAAAAAAAAAAAAAAAAAAAAGACTGATTTACACATTTTAGATACTGGAAATTCCAAAAAACATATTTTTAGATTTTTTTTTTTTTTTTTTTCTGTCCGTCTGTTTGTCTGCCTGTCTGTATGTCTGTATGTTTGTGTGTGTGTGTATCTAAACGCTCTATCTTCCGAACAAATTGAGATAGAGATTTGATATTTTCTATGTACTTAGTATGTAAAAATGGGACGAAACTTATTCAATTTCAGTAAACTCGATTATACAGCACTATTTTTTCGGACTCGCGAAAAATTTGTTCTGATGAAAAATACTAAAAATTTTTCGATTTTTTTTTTCTTTTTTTTTTTAAAGCAGTGGACGTAAAAGGCAGCAAAATAACACAAATTTTTTATAAATAATGAAGTCCATCAGATTATTAGTTGCCGAGATAATTGAAATAGTAATAGTTTTCACATTTTTCGATTTTTCATGACCCTGCATTTCATTCATATTTTATTCTATTGAAAGATATATTTTAATTGGAAATGAGCCGCTTAATCCGCCGCAGTAAACAGTTAATGAAAAATATTGTTATTATTGGAGTTATAAAGATGATTCTTTTGCGCAATTCGGTACAACTTGAGTAGTTTGGCGTTTTATATAATTTGTCGAAATGAGTTCATCAGCACTTAGAGCATTATCATATATATTAAAAATATTTAAATATATGTTTACAATTTGTTTTGGAATTGCAATGCATTTTATAAAGTTTACACATGTTTTATTTTCATACATTATATTATACATATCCATAATGGGTAAATATTACTGTAGCCCTCAACTACTAGCTTTTCTACGAAAATTGGTTGAAATACTTTTTTTTTAAATAGATATTTCATTATTACTGTTTTATGATGAAATATTAATAATAAAATTATGTTTAAACAAATTTAGGGTTTTTTTTTTCTTTAAAAAATAAAATAGAAACTTTTTTTAAAAATTATTATTAATATTATTCAAATAAAAACTTTATACTTAGTAAATAAAATTTTCTTTTAAAAAATCTTTCAAATTACTCCTGCCCTTTATTATTTTATTTATTTATTTTTTATTTATTCAAAAATCTCATAAATTTTATTATATGGATTTATATTATTATTATTGATTGTCTGTAAAATTTAAACAAACTTTCGATAAATTTTCAGTTTGTTTTCGATTGAAAGCATGCAACACAGATTTTGAATGACTAACTGATCGCGACAGAATCTTTTGCTTGATTTTTAATTATTTAAGACAGGTTATTCGAAGCGGAAATTTTTGTGTAACGGAATCGCTAAAACGTTCTTATTGAATAACCTATACTTTACAATAAAAAATAGTGGTGAGAATAATGCGGGATCTGAACAACTTAAGCCTCACATATACCGGTCTCTTATCCCCAAGGAGTTAATCATTTAAAGTACTCATAGTTGCACCTTCATCTACGTCATTTTCGACTTGCGTCGCTAGTCTTGCCGCCTATTGTGGACGTAATGCGAAGTATTACTTTATAGTAAATTAATTTATAGTCGCATATTTTATTTTTCACCCAGACAGTTATTTCTAAATAATATGTGTAATTGTTAACTTTTAACATTGTAATATGTCCCTCACCTTTCGATCGGAAAAAAGATAACTTTTATTATTTCGGACGTGATGGGTTGATATTCAGCGTTTCAATAACCTCTAGTTTTAATATTATTATTATTATTTAATTTGACTTCGTAATAGTGTTATTATTATTATTATTACTCTAGAATAATATAGAGTAAAAAAAATAATAAATAAATAAATAAATAAATAATAATAATAAAAAAAAAACATTTTAAACAACTGAAAAATGTTGCTATTTTAAACATTTTTTTTTAAAATATATTTTAATTCCTTAACTTTTGTTGATTATATTCTTGGGGGAAAATGTTTTAAATTCCATAAAAAATAATAATGTCGAAAATTGTTTAAATATTTAATTATTATTAGAATAAAATAACAAATGTGAAAAAAAGTCCAAACAAAAAAATTAATTTTATTATTAATATATCTATTAATAAAATTCGTTCAATTAGATATGCAATTCATGTTAAATATTTGTAGCAAATAAGCTAAATTAATTGTGTTAATAATTTTTAAAAATTTAAGCAATATGATAATAGAAATAATAATATAAAATAAAAAAATCTTATATTGATTTCAAATTAAATCGAAATAAATCTTAGACATTATAAAATGATTCTTTTTCACATGCGCTTTATTATTTTGCATTCATTCATCATAAGCCTAATACAAAATATGCAATAAAAATATCTGCAAATCAAAAAAAAAAAAAAAAAAAATCTAAAATTTTTTTAGATTTTTTTTTTTTTTAACAGAACCCAAATTTGTAATGTGTTTTAAATATCATATTCTTTGAATTTTTTTTAAATGCTTACTTGACTTAACATATTCGTTAAAAAGAAAATTAACATTAAGGGTTGAATCAAATTAATGAGATAAAATAATAAAGTTTTCTTCTCTTGCTTAAAAATGTAGGAAATATATTGAATTGTTTTTAATTTAGTTTTCCTATTACGGTTCAATTTTTATATTTTGTCACATATGTAATTTTAATGTAATAACAATTCAGTAAATAAACAATTTTTCTACATTATCCTTCTGTTATGAAAATTAAAACATCGTCTCCCCCCGTCACTGCACCTTAACGCTGACGAGACCGCATCACAAATTTTATTTGGAATGAACCGTGTTTTTTAAACATTCCCTTTTCTTGTGAAATATCAAAAAATACTCTAATTAAAAAAAATTAAGTATTATTGTTTATTTACTAATTTTGCCAAAAAGAAATTCAACATGCACATTTTGACGATGCATATATGCATCAAAAATTTCGAAAGGGTAGAAGAGTTACAATATTTTTTATATTAAAACATGTAAAACATCAAAATTTTTCTATTGTTTGACATTATGAAAAAAATATTAAATTTAAAAACATATATTGAATTACAAAAAAAGATTGCATTTATTAGACTTCTTGAAAAAAATTTCTGCCCTATTTATTATTTTATAGTTGCAGTAACTGATCAATCATCATAACCTATAATTCTATCCCCACCCAAATTTTACGCCTCTTCCTCATCCTTTGTTGTGCTAGCAAAAAAAACATTATATATACAGAGTGTCTGAAATGTCTACAAACAGTGGAACAACTTGGAAAATACATATCTGATAATAAATATATATACTTCTTAAATGTACTTAGTGATACCAAATCTGACCCCCACAACCGACCCCATGGGGGTTAAAGGAGGTCAGAATTTGAAATCTCGAATGATAATCCCCATTTTTTATTGCAGATTCAGATTCTACGGATGAAAATGCATAACTTTTTTATTTAACAGTTTTTTCCGGATTCTTATTAACAACGGTGTAATCGAGCTTTACACATTTTTTTTTTTTTTTTTTTTTTTTTTTTTCTTTTAACCAACCAGATTTTGATATCTTAAAATCTCATTGACCAGAACTTTTGTCGTGAATAAATGTTTCTTGAAAAACAACAGTAGCGGTTGTTCGATGGCACTTTCTATGCCTTTTTAGTGAAAATTAATAGAAATATATTATATTACTTTTCTATTTGCATAATTTTGTATCTAAACATAACCCTAAACAATAACCGTTTCTGAATAATAACCTACGTATTTTATCTTTTAACATGCAAATATATACCACTCCTCCGAACAGAAAAGGGATAATTTATTTTCGCCTTACCTTCGCATCAATCGCATGAAAGAGCTTTTGTCTGAGCAATAACAAAATTTTCGAAGTTCTATTTGTAAATACAACGAATCGGTCAGAAGCCAATCCGTATGCTTGAATCATTTTATCAAGTTATTTTCAAATCAGAAAGGTAAATGTCTAATATTATATATAAAAATTTTCTTTATATTTTTCCTGATTTGAAAGTATTTTAAAGAATTCATCTTTTCATCAATTATGTTTATCTTTATATATATGCTTCAAAAGGGAAAAAACTGCATTTCAACTCTCAACTAAAAGTATGCTTTGTCAAAGAAAAAAAATGAACTGATGAATGCTTTTTGTAATAAAAAAAATATGTTTCAAAAAATATTCATGTGTGTATTTTTTTAAGTTAAGTCATTTATAAGTATGAATAACAAGTACATATAATGCGAATAGCAAAGAAAACTATGATAAAAAGCTAGATTTACTGAAAAAATCGAGTGACTTCTAAATTCCGATTAATGCATGTACTAAGTTCGGTGCGAAATTGCACAGCGATTAGGAATAAACAAACTAAAGCTTCTCCCACACTAATTAGTGAGCGAAATCTACTTGCGAATCCTTTAGAAACACGTCATACAGAACTCTTTTTATTAATTCTGAAATTCTTTCTGCTTCAATGAATTGAAAACAATATTCACTATATTCTTAAAATAATAATAATAATAATAAACATTAATATATTTTTCTGTGACTACCTATAAAATTTTTATAAAATTTTATAACATTATAAGCTAGTAAATTAATGAAAGTAAAATTAATAATAAAACGATATTGGGTCTATGTCATTTAGCCGACAATCAAATCACCGACAAGACAATTAGCATACAGAAAAGGGTACTACGAAAAAATGTTACATCGTGTGGGTCTGGAATTTACAATTAATCGCGACCAATGAGGAAAAAAATTAAAAGTGCGTGTCCATGTGGCCTAAGTCAGTTCTATGGTTCATCTCCGAACCTTCTTTAACAAACTTTATTTAAAAATATAACACATATAAAACTTTATTTAAACACATAATACAATGTACATAGAATTAAAAGGCAGGCAGCAGGCTGGCTAATGACGACCCCCGGAATCTTGAGGACCATCAGTCATCCGGGTGTGTTCGAAATAGACGTCCTGAGAGTAACTTATAGTCTCAAAAACAATAATTTTCCTCATCATTTTTGCATAATTTTCTGAGCATAATCTCCGGATGACTCTGTCATTTTTAGGGTCCCAAGATCCAAGGGCACCGACCACGATCGCTTCAACTCGTTTTCTTTTGTTATTTAGCCGACAAGTCCATTTAGCAGACACATACATTTAGTCGACAGGACATTTAGCCGAAACGTACATTTAGCCGACAGCACATTTCGCCGAACGTACAATTAGTCGACATGGACAATAAGCTGACAGATCAATTAGCCGACAAGACGATTAGCGGACAGGTCAACTAGCCGACAAGACGATTAGCCGACAGGTCAATTAGCCGACAAGACGATTAGCGGACATGTCAATTAGCCGACAAGACGATTAGCCGACAGGACATATAGCCGACAAGACGATTAGCCGGCAGGTCAATTAGCCGACAAGACGATTAGCCGACAAGTCATTTAGCCGACAAGACGATTAGCCGACAGGTCATTTAGCCGACAAGACATTCAGCCGACAAGTCATTTTCCCATTAAACCGATTAGCCGACAGGTCAATTAGCCGAAAAGCCGATTAGACGATTTGTATTTGCAAAATTTTGTATGTACTCAATAAGTAAGAATAGGATGAAGCCTATTTAATATCAGTAACCTCGATTATCCGGAACTATTTTTTTTTCGGACTCTAGAAAAAAACTCTTTGACGGATTTACACGTTTCAGATACTGGAGATTTTGAAAAACATATTTCTTTCTATAGTAAAAACTTTTTAAATTTTTATCCACAGAGCTCGTGTTGTATATCTTTAGAAAGGTCTGAAACTGACTTTTCCTATTTTGGATGTCTTGTGTGTCCCCCTCCGCTCTGCCCCTCTGGGGGGGCATATTTTAAATTTCTTTACAACACCAGTCGTGCGACACATCATTTTAAAGGTCTGCAACTGCTCATTCATATTATGGATGTCTTGTGTGTCACCCCCCCTCTGCCCCCCGAGGGGCACATTTTTAATTCCTTTCCAACACCAGTCGTGTGACACATCATTTGAAAGGTCTGCAACGGCTTTTTCATATTATCGATGTCTTGTGTGTCACCCCCTACTCTAACCCCCTCCAGGGGGGTACAATTTTAATTTCTTTACAACACCAGTCGTGTGACACATCATTTCAAAGGTCTGCAACTGCTTATTCATATTATGGATGACTTGCGTGTCACCCCCTCCGCTCTGCCCCCCAGGGGGGGCACATTTTAAATTTCTTTACAGCACCAGTCGCGCGACAAATCATTTGAAAGGTCTGCAACTGCTTATTCATATTATGGATGTCTTGTGTGTCACCCCACCCCTCTGCCTCCCAGGGCGGCACATTTTTAATTTCTTTACAACACCAGTCGTGTGACACATCATTTGAAAGGTCTGCAACTGCTTATTCATATTATGGATGTCTTGTGCGTCACCCACTCCGCTCTGCCACCAAGGGGGAAGCACATTTTTAATTTCTTTACAACATCAGTCGTGTGACACATCATTTGAAAGATCTGCAACTGTTTATTCATATTATGGATTTCTTGTGTGTCACCCCCTACTCTGACCCCCCTAGAGGTCTGCACGGGCCGGAATTTCAAGGACCGGGCCTTGCCCGGCCCGTTGTTAAACTCAACAGTTCGGCCCGGCCCGATACGATTTCTATGATTTCTAAAAAATTCAGATTTTTATCATATAATTAAGATTTTTTAAAAGAATGCTGCATACATATTTATGGAAAGATTTTACAGTATATTTTACTGGAAATGCACATTAGCAGCATTAATGATTACTTATATATTTAGGCTTTCAACATTCGAATAAAGATTCATTAAAAAATTAATATGACTTAGAATAAAAGATAAACGAGAGAAAGTTAAAAACATCGTAATTTTTGAAGCTGTTTAATAAACGAAGATTTATAAAAATTTGTTACACGTCATTTGAAAGGTCCGCAACTGCTTATTCATATTATGAATATCTTGAGTGTCACCACCTCCGCTCTGCCCCCCAGAGGGGCACATTTTTAATTTCTTTACAACATCAGTCTTGTGACACATTATTTGATTGCCGTCCGTCTGTCTGTCTGTAAACGCTATATTTCACGAACAAATGGAGATAGAGGCTTAAAATTTTGTATGTACATACTAAGTAAAAGTAGGACGAAGTCTATTTAATATCAGTAACCTCGATTATACGGAACTATTTTTTCGGACTCTTGAAAAATTCGTTCTGATGAAATGTATATAAAAAACCTCCATCGATTTTTTTTCTAATCGGAGGCGAAACTGAATTCTGCAATGGCAGAATCTACATCCAATTTGTTGTAAACATCCAACTTGTTGCATGAAAAGCTGTAGAGCTTTTCATGCTATTTTGGCATCACTGACACTATCACGTCATCGAATTACGAGATGAAATTGCTACCAAATTAAAGATAAAGTATTTTAAGGATATTTAGGCATGTCTGCGTCATTACCCAAGTATAAAACTTATTTCAGAGTAAAATTTATAATAAAAAAAGACGTCATAATGCACAGTTCAAACCCAATAAATATAAAAAAAGAAGTGATGATTCTTCCGGAGCAGCAATGCTTTCTAGTTTTATTCCCTCCAACTTAAAAGACTTTACTTCCTCTAAACTTAAACGTCATTCTTTTTTAAAATGCACAATTTGACGAAATTTTTTAGGCTATAAATAAAGTCTATATAGAGCCCACTATTGGCATTGGGAAAAAGTAGGTCCCATAGTTAAACATTTAAGGCTTTTTTTTAGATGTATATATAGATGTTTAATGCCGTTGGAGGTGACTGTAGTTATGGGTTGTTATTGCGTTTGCGCATATCCTTTTTTTTTAAATCTCTGTAAATTATCGATGCTAATCTCACAACTTATATTTTGTATTACTTTTTTATCTTATGTATATTTTTCGATCGAACATCAAATTTAAACGTACCTGGAATTGGTGTTCCTACTGCCTTCGGCAGCATAACCCATGAGGCTTATTCTGCTCCGTTCTTGAAACTAACTTAGTGTTGTTTTCTTTCGACCCGAAATGAAATTAAAGTTATCAGGAACATAATTTACGTTATTATAGCAGTCGATTTAGTATTTCTACAATTTGATTTTAATCATGTAACTAGCAAAATTTACAAAAATTATTTTATTTTTTAAAAGTAATAATAAAATGAATAAAATATACATTGTTGCGATACATGAAAATTAATATTTTTCGATTAAAACAAAATCAAACAATTTTACTGTCTTAAAAGTATTATGGACTCTTATTTATTAACACAAAGTTGCTGATTAAAATTTGTGGAATACAAATGTAGAATTAATCCTTCACCGAACTTTTTTTTTATGTCTTACTTCCAATTATTGACTGAAATTTAATGTAATATAATATTCTTTTCTAAATCATTTCAAATCAGCGCCGTGCGAAAGGGGAGGGAGGGGCGGAGCTCCGCGCACACAAATTTAGGGAGCACCAAATTTATACTACCAGTGTCATTTTTTTTCAGTTTTTCCGAAGAAAAAGTTCGGTGGGTGAGGCGCCAAGTTGAGATTTTTTCCCGGCGAAGTTTTTTCTACACACGCCTCTGTTTCCATTTACTGATTCTGCAAAGACTTTTATATTTATTTAGTTTTATGATATTTCTCAAGCTTGATAACTTATTGTAACAATAACAAGTGTATTATTTTTCCTGCGACTCCGCAGACTTTTTGTTTAAAAAAAAAAAAAAAAAAAAATACATAGAATATAGCACAATTCTTTGATGTTTGAATATTTGTGCTTTCTATAATAGAGATTGTAAAATTACAACTCCAGTTTTTTTTTTTCCTCTGATAAATCAACTTCAGCATCAAACATCTTAAACGTATCTCGAAATTTGTGTTCTGATTCATCATTTTCTCTTGTTTGCAAAAACACTTACTGCACTAACAGTGAATGCATTTCAAGGGATGCATTATTATCTCTTTACTTAGAAGTCCATGCATCTCATTCAAATAGCAGTACTTTTGTTTTATCATCACATTGGATCCGAATTTCACAATAATTCTTCCTAGTTTTTCAAATCGTTTTATAAAAAAAAGTATTGAGAAAATGATAATATTTATAAATCCAGACGCCAAAGCATGGTGTATGCAAAATATGAGTTGCGTACCACCGCTACTTGGAATCAGGTCAATTAAGCGGATTCTTCAACTGGTTATTTTTTGAATTTATAATATTTTTCTCCATAGGAAACCGTAGCACTAATGTATTCAACGATTTCAAATTATGTTCATTTTGCGATTCTTGAGAAATGAACTGTATAAATTCTTCCTTGTTCTCCTCATCATTTAAAATCTGCTTCCATTTTCGTACTGTTTGTCCAGTAGTATATGACTTTTATAACACCACCAACAGTTCATATTTTTGGTTCGTTTATTTTTAAAGAATAATAGTTTACACATGTTTTATTTTCATACATTATATTATGCATCGCTATAATGGGTAAATATTACGGTAGCCCTCAAGTACTAGTTTTTCTTCGAAAATTGGTCGAAATGCTTTTTTTATAAATAGATATTTTATTATTACTGTTTTATGATGAAATATTAATAATAAAATTATGTTTGAACAAATTTAGGGGTTTTTTTCTTTAAAAAATGAAACAGAAACTTTTTTAAAAATTATTATTAATATTATTCAAATAAAAACTTTATACTTAGTAAATAAAATTTTCTTTTAAAAAATCTTTCAAATTACTCCTGCCTTTTATTATTTTCTTTATTTATTTTTTATTTATTCAAAAATCTCATAAATTTTATTATATGGATTTATATTTTTATTATTGGTTGTCTTTAAAATTTAAACAAACTTTCTATAAATTTTTAGTTTGTTTTCGATTGAAAGCATGCAACACAGATTTTGAATGGCTTACTGATCGCAACAGAATTTTTTGCTTGATTTTTAATTATTTAAGACAGGTTATTCGAAGCAGAAAATTTTGTGTAACGGAATCGCTAAAACGTTCTTATTGAATAAACTAAACTTTACAATAAAAAATAGTGGTGAGAATAATGCGGGATCTGAACAACTTAAGCCGCACATATACCGGTCTCTTATCCCCAAAGAGCTAATCATTAAAAGTACTCATAGTTGCACCTTCTTCTACGTCATTTTCGACTTGCGTCGCTAGTCTTGCCGCCTATTGTGGATGTAATGCGAAGTGTTACTTTATAGTAAATTAATTTATAGTTGCATATTTTATTTTTCACCCAGTCAATTATTTCTAAATAATATGTGTAGTTGTTAACTTTTAACGTGGTAATATGCCCCTCCCCTTTCGATCGGAAAAAACGATAACTTTTATTATTTGGGACGTGGTGGGTTGATATTCAGCGTTTCAAAAACCTCTAGTTTTATTATTATTATTATTATTATTTAATTTGACTTCGGATTAGTGCTATTATTATTTTTATTACTGTAGAATAATATACAGTACAAAGAAATAATAAATAAATTAATTAATTAATAAAAACAACAAAAAAAACCATTTTAAACAACTGAAAAATGTTGCTATTTTAAACATTTTTATTTAAAATATATTTTAATTCCTTAGCTTTTGTTGATTATATTCTTGGGGAAAAATGTTTTAAATTCCATAAAAAAAATAATAATGTCGAAAATTGTTTAAATATTTAATAATTATTAGAATAAAATAACAAATGTGAAAAAAGTCCAAAAAAATTTAATTTTATTATTAATATATCTATTAATATATTTGGTTCAATTAGTTCTTCAATTCATGTTAAATATTTCTAGCAAATAAGCTAAATTAATTGAATAATAATTTTTAAAAATTCAGGAATATGAAAATAGAAATAATAATATAAAATAAAAAATCTTATTTGATTTCAAATTACTAAATCGAAATAAATCCTAAACATTTTAAAATGATTCTTTTTCACACGTGCTTTATTATTTTGCATTCTCTTATCATAAGCCTAATACAAAAAGCGCAATAGAAATATCTGCAAATTAAAAAAAAAAAAAAAAAAAAAAAAAAGTCTAAAATTTATTTAGATTTATTTTTAACAGAACCCAAATTTTTAATGTGCTTTAAATATCATATTGTTTGAATTTTTTTTAATGCTTACTTGATTTAACATATTCGTTAAAAAGAAAATTAACATTAAGGGTTGAATCAACTTAATGAAATAAAATAATAACGTTTTCTTCTCTTGCTTAAAAATGTAGGAAATAAATTGATTTGTTTTTAATTTAGTTTTCCTATTACGGTTCAGTTTTTATATTTTGTCACATATGTAATTTTAATGTAATAAAAATTCAATAAATAAACAGTTTTTCTACATTATCCTTCTGTTATGAAAATTAAAACATCGTCTGCCCCCGTCACTGCACCTTAACGCTGACGAGACCGCATCACAAATTTTATTTGGAATGAGCCGTGTTTTTTAAACATTCCCTTTTCTTGTGAAATATCAAAAAATACTCTAATTAAAAAAAATTAAGTATTATTGTTTATTTTTTAATTTTGCCAAAAAGAAATTCCACATGCACATTTTGACGATGCATATATGCATCAAAAATTTCGAAAGGGTAGAAGAGTTATAATATTTTTTACATTAAAACGTGTAAAACATCAAAATTTTTCTATTGTTTGACATTATGAAAAAAATGTTAAATTTAAAAACATATATTGAATTACAAAAAAAGATTGCATTTATTAGACATCTTGAAAAAATTTTCTGCCCTATTTATTATTTTATAGTTCCAGTAACTGATCAATCATCATAACATATAATTCTACCCCTACTCAATTTTTACGCCTCTTCCTCATCCTTTGTTGAGCTAGCAAAAAAAAATATTTTATATACAGAGTGTCTGAAATGCCTACAAACAGTGGAATAACTTGGAAAATACATATCTGATAATAAATATATATATGCTTCTTAAATGTACTTAGTGATACCAAATCTGACCCCCGCAACCGACCCCATGGGGGTTAAAGGAGGTCAGAATTTGAAATCTCGAATGATAATCCGAATTTTTTATTGCATATTCAGATTCTACGGATGAAAATGCATAACTTTTTTATTTAACAGTTTTTTTCCGGATTCTTATTAACAACGATGTAATCGAGCTTTTCCGACATTTTTTTTTTTTTTTTTTTTTTTTTTTTTTTTTTTTTTTTAACCAACCAGATTTTGATTTCTTAAAATCTCATTGAACAGAACTTTTGTCGTGAAATTTGACATCTTTTGCGTGAATAAGTGTTTCTTGAAAAACATCAGTAGCGGTTGTTCGATGGCACTTTCTATGCCTTTTTAGTGAAAATTAATAGAAATATATTATATTACTTTTCTATTTGCATAATTTTGTATCTAAACATAACCCTAAATAATAACCGTTTCTGAATAATAACCTACGTATTTTATCTTTTAACAAGCAAAAATATACCACTCCTCCGAACAGAAAAGGGATAATTTATTTTCGCCTTACCTTCGCATCAATCGCATGACGTCTGATCGCATTTTGTCTGAGCAATAACAAAATTTTCCAAGTTCTATTTGTAAATACAACGAGTCGGTCAGAAGCCAATCCGTATGCTTGAGTTATTTCTTCCAGTTATGCTTAAATCAGAAATGTAAATGTCTAATATTATATATAAAATTTCTTTTATATTTTTTCTGATTTGAAAGTATTTTAAAGAATTCATCTTTTCAACAATTATGTTTATCTTTAAATATATGCTTCAAATGGGAAAATAACTGCATTTCAATGCTCAATTTAAAGTATGTTATGTCAAAGAAAAAAAAATGAACTGATGAATGCTTTTTATAATAAAAAAATATGTTTCAAAAATATTTATATGTATATTTTTTTAAGTTAAGTCATTTATAAGTATGAATAACAAGTACATATAATGCGAATAGCAAAGAAAACTATGATAAAAGGCTAGATTTACTGAAAAAATCGAGTGACTTCTAAATTCCGATTAATGCATGTACTAAGTTCGGTGCGAAATTGCACAGCGATTAGGAATAAACAAACTAAAGCTTCTCCCACACTAATTAGTGAGCGAAATCTACTTGCGAATCCTTTAGAAACACGTCATACAGAACTCTTTTTATTAATTCTGAAATTCTTTCTGCTTCAATGAATTGAAAACAATATTCACTATATTCTTAAAATAATAATAATAATAATAAACATTAATATATTTTTCTGTGACTACCTATAACATTTTTATTAAATTTTATAACATCATAAGCTAGTAAATTAAAAAAAATAATGAAAGTAAAATTAATAATAAAACGATATTGGGTCTATGTCATTTAGCCGACAACCAAATCACCGAAGAGACAATTAGCATACAGAAAAGGGTACTACGAAAAAATGTTACATCGTGTGGGTCTGGAATTTACAATTAATCGCGACCAATGAGGAAAAAAATTAAAAGTGCGTGTCCATTTGGCCTAAGTCAGTTCTATGGTTCTCCATCTCCGAACCTTCTTTAACAAACTTTATTTAAAAATATAACACATATAAAACTTTATTTAAACACATAATACAATGTACATAGAATTAAAAGGCAGGCAGCAGGCTGGCTAATGACGACACCCGGAATCTTGAGGACCATCAGTCATCCGGGTGTGTTCGAAATAGACGTCCTGAGAGTAACTTATAGTCTCAAAAACAATAATTTTCCTCATCATTTTTGCATAATTTTCTGAGCATAATCTCCGGATGACTCTGTCATTTTTAGGGTCCCAAGATCCAAGGGCACCGACCACGATCGCTTCAACTCGTTTTCTTTTGTTATTTAGCCGACAAGTACATTTAGCAGACACGTACATTTAGTCGACAGGACATTTAGCCGAAACGTACATTTAGCCGACAGCACATTTCGCCGAACGTACAATTAGTCGACAAAGACAATAAGCTGACAGATCAATTAGCCGACAAGACGATTAGCCGACAGGACGTATAGCCGAGAAGACGATTAGCCGGCATGTCAATTAGCCGACAAGACGATTAGCGGACAGGTCAATAAGCCGAAAAGCCGATTAGACAATTTGTATTTGCAAAATTTTGTATGTACTCAATAAGTAAAAATAGGATGAAGCCTATTTAATATCAGTAACCTCGATTATCCGGAACTATTTTTTTTCGGACTCTAGAAAAAAATTCTTTGACGGATTTACACGTTTCAGATACTGGAGATTTTGAAAAACATATTTCCTTCTATAGTAAAAACTTTTTAAATTTTTATCCACAGCACTCGTGTTGCATATCTTTCGAAAGGTCTGAAACTGCCTTTTCCTATTTTGGATGTCTTGTGTGTCCCCCTCCGCTCTGCCCCTCTGGGGGGGGAGGCACATTTTAAATTTCTTTACAACACCAGTCGTGCGACACATCATTTGAAAGGTCTGCAACTGCTCATTCATGTTATGGATGTCTTGTGTGTCACCCCCCCCCTCTGCCCCCAGAGGGGCACATTTTTTATTCCTTTCGAACACCAGTCGTGTGACACATCATTTGAAAGGTCTGCAACGGCTTTTTCATATTATGGATGTCTTGTGTGCCACCCCCTACTCTAACCCCCTCCAGGGGGTACATTTTTAATTTCTTTACAACACCAGTCGTGTGACATATCATTTCAAAGGTCTGCAACTGCTTATTCATATTACGGATGACTTGCGTGTCATTCCCTCCCCTCTGCCCCCAGGGGGGGGCACATTTTAAATTTCTTTACAACACCAGTCGCGCGACAAATCATTTAAAATGTCTGCAACTGCTTATTCATATTATGGATGTCTTGTGTGTCACCCCACCCCTCTGCCTCCCAGGGGGGCACATTTTTAATTTCTTTCCAACACCAGTCGTGTGACACATCATTTGAAAGGTCTGCAACTGCTTATTCATATTATGGATGTCTTGTGTGTCACCCCCTACTCTGTCCCTCTCCAGGGGGGGCACATTTTTAATTTCTTTACAACACCAGTCGTGTAACACATCATTTGAAAGGTCTGCAACTGCTTATTCATATTATGGATGTCTTGTGCGTCACCCACTCCGCTCTGCCACCCAGGGGGAAGCACATTTTTAATTTCTTTACAACATCAGTCGAGTGACACATCATTTGAAAGATCTGCAACTGTTTATTCATATTATGGATGTCTTGTGTGTCACCCCCTACTCTGACCCCCCCTAGAGGTCTGCATGGGCCGGAATTTCAAGGCCCGGGCCTGGCCCGGCCCGTTGTTAAACTCAAAAGTTCGGCCCGGCCCGATACGATTTCTATGATTTTTAAAAAATTCAGATTTTTATCATATATTAAGATTTTTTAAAAGAATACTGCATACATATTTATGGAAAGGTTTTACAGTATATTTTACTGGAAATGCACATTAACAGCATTAATGATTACTTATATATTTAGGCTTTCAACATTCGAATAAAGATTCATTAAAAAATTAATATGACTTAGAATAAAAGATAAACGAGAGAAAGTTAAAAACATCGTAATTTTTGAAGCTGTTTAATAAACGAAGATTTATAAAAATTTGTTACACGTCATTTGAAAGGTCCGCAAATGAATATCTTGTGTGTCACCCCCTCCGCTCTGCCCCCCAGAGGGGCACATTTTTAATTTCTTTACAACATCAGTCGTGTGACACATCATTTGATTGCCGTCCGTCTGTGTGTCTGTAAACGCTATATTTCACGAACAAATGGAGATAGAGGCTTAAAATTTTGTATGTACATAGTAAGTAAAAGTAGGACGAAGCCTATTTAATATCAGTAACCTCGATTATACGGAACTATTTTTTCGGACTCTTGAAAAATTCGTTCTGATGAAATGTATATAAAAAACCTCTATCGATTTTTTTTCTAATCGGAGGCGAAACTGAATTCTGCAATGGCAGAATTTACATCCAATTTGTTGTAAACATCCAACTTGTTGCATGAAAAGCTGTAGAGCTTTTCATGCTATTTTGGCATCACTGACACTCTTATGTCATCGAATTACGAGATGAAATTGCTACCAAATTAAAGATAAAGTATTTTAAGGATATTTTGGCATGTCTGCGCATTACCCTAGTATAAAACTTATTTCAGAGTAAAATTTATAATAAAAAAAGACGTCATAATACACAGTTCAAACCCAATAAATATAAAAAAAGAAGTGATGATTCTTCCAGAGCAGCAATGCTTTCTAGTCTTATTCCCTCCAACTTAAAAGATTTTACTTCCTCTAAACTTAAACGTCATTGTTTTTAAAAATGCACAATTTGACGAAATTTTTTAGGTTATAAATAAAGTCTATTTAGAGCCCACTATTGGCATTAGGGAAAAGTAAGTCCCATAGTTAAACATTCAAGGCTTTTTTTTTTAGATGTATATATAGATGTTTCATGCCGTTGGAGGTGACTGTAGTAATGGGTTGTTATTGCGTTTGCGCATATCCTTATTTTTAAATCTCTATAAATTATCGATGCTAATCTCACAACTTATATTTTGTATTACTTTTTTATCTTATGTATATTTTTCGATCGAACATCAAAATTAAACGTACCTGGAATTGGTGTTCCTACTGCCTTCGGCAGCATAACCCATGAGGCTTATTCTGCTCCGCTCTCGAAACTAACTTAGTGTGGTTTTCTTTCGACCCGAAATGAAATTAAAGTTATCAGGAACATAATTTACGTTATTATAGCTGTCGATTTAGTATTTCTACAATTTTATTTTAATCATGTAACTAGCAAAATTTACAAAAATTGTTTTATTTTTTTAAAAGTAACAATAAAATGAATAAAATATATATTGTTGCGATGCATGAAAATTAATATTTTTCGATTAAAACAAAATCAAACAATTTTACTGTCTTAAAAGTATTATGGACTCTTATTTATTAACACAAAGTTGCTGATTAAAATTTGTGGAATACAAATGTGGAATTAATCCTTCACCGAACTTTATTATTTTTTTTTATGTCTTACTTCCAATTATTGACTGAAATTTAATGTAATATAATATTCTTTTCTAAATCATTTCAAATCAGCGCCGTGCGAAAGGGGGGGGGGGAGGGGCGGCGCTCCGCGCACACAAATTTAGGGAGCACCAAATTTATACTACCAGTGTCATTTTTTTTTTGTTTTTCCGAAGAAAAAGTTCGGTGGGTGAGGCGCCAAGTTGAGATTTTTTCCCGGCGAAGTTTTTTCTACACACGCCTCTGTTTCCATTTACTGATTCTGCAAAGACTTTTATATTTATTTAGTTTTATGATATTTCTCAAGCTTGATAACTTATTGTAACAATAACAAGTGTATTATTTTTCCTGCGACTCCGCAGACTTTTTGTTTAAAAAAAAAAAAAAATACATAGAATATAGCACAATTCTTTGATGTTTGAATATTTGTGCTTTCTATAATAGAGATTGTAAAATTACAACTCCAGTTTTTTTTTTCCTCTGATAAATCAACTTCAGCATCAAACATCTTAAACGTATCTCGAAATTTGTGTTCTGATTCATCATTTTCTCTTGTTTGCAAAAACACTTACTGCACTAACAGTGAATGCATTTCAAGGGATGCATTATTATCTCTTTACTTAGAAGTCCATGCATCTCATTCAAATAGCAGTACTTTTGTTTTATCCTCACATTGGATCCGAATTTCACAATAATTCTTCCTAGTTTTTCAAATCGTTTTATAAAAAAAAGTATTGAGAAAATGATAATATTTATAAATCCAGACGCCAAAGCATGGTGTATGCAAAATATGAGTTGCGTACCACCGCTACTTGGAATCAGGTCAATTAAGCGGATTCTTCAACTGGTTATTTTTTGAATTTATAATATTTTTCTCCGTAGGAAACCGTAGCACTAATGTATTCAACTATTTCAAATTATGTTCATTTTGCGATTCTTGAGAAATGAACTGTATAAATTCTTCCTTGTTCTCCTCATCATTTAAAATCTGCTTCCATTTTCGTACTGTTTGTCCAGTAGTATATGACTTTTATAACACCACCAACAGTTCATATTTTTGGTTCGTTTATTTTTAAAGAATAATAGTTTACACATGTTTTATTTTCATACATTATATTATGCATAGCTATAATGGGTAAATATTACGGTAGCCCTCAACTACTAGTTTTTCTACGAAAATTGGTCGAAATGCTTTTTTTTATAAATAGATATTTTATTATTACTGTTTTATGATGAAATATTAATAATAAAATTATGTTTAAACAAATTTAGGGGTTTTTTTCTTTAAAAAATAAAACAGAAACTTTTTTAAAAATTATTATTAATATTATTCAAATAAAAACTTTATACTTAGTAAATAAAATTTTCTTTTAAAAAATCTTTCAAATTACTCCTGCCTTTTATTATTTTATTTATTTATTTTTTATTTATTCAAAAATCTCATAAATTTTATTATATGGATTTATATTATTATTATTGATTGTCTGTAAAATTTAAACAAACTTTCTATAAATTTTTAGTTTGTTTTCGATTGAAAGCATGCAACACAGATTTTGAAGGGCTTACTGATCGCGACAGAATTTTTTGCTTGATTTTTAATTATTTAAGACAGGTTATTCGAAGCGGAAAATTTTGTGTAACGGAATCGCTAAAACGTTCTTATTGAATAACCTAAACTTTACAATAAAAAATAGTGGTGAGAATAATGCGGGATCTGAACAACTTAAGCCGCACATATACCGGTCTCTTATCCCGAAAGAGCTAATCATTTAAAGTACTCATAGTTGCACCTTCTTCTACATCATTTTCGACTTGCGTCGCTAGTCTTGCCGCCTATTGTGGACGTAATGCGAAGTATTACTTTATAGTAAATTAATTTATAGTTGCATATTTTATTTTTCACCCAGTCAATTATTTCTAAATAATATGTGTAGTTGTTAACTTTTAACGTGGTAATATGCTCCTCCCCTTTCGATCGGAAAAAACGATAACTTTTATTATTTGGGACGTGGTGGGTTGATATTCAGCGTTTCAATAACCTCTAGTTTTATTATTATTATTATTATTTAATTTGACTTCGGATTAGTGCTATTATTATTTTTATTACTGTAGAATAATATACAGTACAAAAAAATAATAAATAAATAAATAAATTAAGAAAAACAACAAAAAAAAAACATTTTAAACAACTGAAAATTGTTGCTATTTTAAACATTTTTATTTAAAATATATTTTTATTCCTTAGCTTTTGTTGATTATATTCATGGGGAAAAATGTTTTAAATTCCATAAAAAAAATAATAATGTCGAAAATTGTTTAAATATTTAATAATTATTAGAATAAAATAACAAATGTGAAAAAAGTCCAAACAAAAAATTTAATTTTATTATTAATATATCTATTAATATATTTGGTTCAATTAGTTCTTCAATTCATGTTAAATATTTCTAGCAAATAAGCTAAATTAATTGAATAATAATTTTTAAAAATTCAGGCAATATGAAAATAGAAATAATAATATAAAATAAAAAATCTTATATTGATTTCAAATTACCGTAATTTCGGGTGTATAAGCCGCGAATAATACAATTCTTTTTGGACCAAGAAAACTTATTTAGTGATTGAAGACAAATATTTACGGCGATCTAACAAGTTATATTTGTTTTTAAAAAAATTCTGGGTAGAAAAAGAATTGTTTGATCTGCGGCTTATACACCCGAAATTACGGTAAATCGAAATAAATCTTAAACATTTTAAAATGATTCTTTTTCACACGTGCTTTATTATTTTGCATTCTCTCATCATAAGCCTAATACAAAAGGCGCAATAAAAATACTGCAAAAAAAAAAAAAAAAAAAAAAAAAAAAAAAAAAAAAAAAAAAAAGATCTAAAATTTATTTAGATTTATTTTTAACAGAACCCAAATTTTTAATGTGCTTTAAATATCATATTGTTTGAATTTTTTTTTAAATGCTTACTTGATTTAACATATTCGTTAAAAAGAAAATTTACATTAAGGGTTGAATCAACTTAATGAAATAAAATAATAACGTTTTCTTCTCTTGCTTAAAAATGTAGGAAATAAATTGATTTGTTTTTAATTTAGTTTTCCTATTACGGTTCAGTTTTTATATTTTGTCACATATGTAATTTTAATGTAATAAAAATTCAATAAATAAACAGTTTTTCTAAATTATCCTTCTGTTATGAAAATTAAAACATCGTCTGCCCCCGTCACTGCACCTTAACGCTGACGAGACCGCATCACAAATTTTATTTGGAATGAGCCGTATTTTTTAAACTTTCCCTTTTCTTGTGAAATATCAAAAAATACTCTAATAAAAAAAAATTAAATATTATTGTTTATTTATTAATTTTGCCAAAAAAATTCCACATGCACATTTTGACGATGCATATATGCATCAAAAATTTCGAAAGGGTAGAAGAGTTATAATATTTTTTATATTAAAACGTGTAAAACATCAAAATTTTTCTATTGTTTGACATTATGAAAAAAATGTTAAATTTAAAAACATATATTGAATTACAAAAAAATATTGCTTTTATTAGACTTCTTGAAAAAATTTTCTGCCCTATTTATTATTTTATAGTTGCAGTAACTGATCAATCATCATAACATATAATTCTACCCCCACTCAAATTTTACGCCTCTTCCTCATCCTTTGTTGAGCTAGCAAAAAAAAATATTATATATACAGAGTGTCTGAAATGCCTACAAACAGTGGAATAACCTGGAAAATACATATCTGATAATAAATATATATGCTTCTTAAATGTACTTAGTGATACCAAATCTGACCCCCGCAACCGACCCCATGGGGGTTAAAGGAGGTCAGAATTTGAAATCTCGAATGATAATCCGAATTTTTTATTGCATATTCAGATTCTACGGATGAAAATGCATAACGTTTTTTTTTAACAGTTTTTTTTCCGGATTCTCATTAACAACGATGTAATCGATCTTTTCCGACATTTTTTTTTTTATTTATTTTTTTTTTAACCAACCAGATTTTGATTTCTTAAAATCTCATTGAACAGAACTTTTGTCGTGAAAGTTGACATCTTTAGCATGAATAAGTGTTTCTTGAAAAACATCAGTAGCGGTTGTTCGATGGCACTTTCTATGCCTTTTTAGTGAAAATTAATAGAAATATATTATATTACTTTTCTATTTGCATAATTTTGTATCTAAACATAACCCTAAATAATAACCGTTTCTGAATAATAACCTACGTATTTTATCTTTTAACATGCAAAAATATACCACTTCTCCGAACAGAAAAGGGATAATTTATTTTCGCCTTACCTTCGCATCAATCGCATGACGTCTGATCGCATTTTGTCTGAGCAATAACAAAATTTTCCAAGTTCTATTTGCAAATACAACGAATCGGTCAGAAGCCAATCCGTATGCTTGAATTATTTTTTCCAGTTATGCTCAAATCAGAAATTAAATGTCTAATATTATATATAAAAGTTTCCTCTATATTTTTTCTGATTTGAAAGTATTTTAAAGAATTCATCTCTTGAACAATTATGTTTATCTTTAAATATATGCTTCAAACGGGAAAATAACTGCATTTCAACGCTCAATTAAAAGTATGTTATGTCAAACAAAAAAAAAAAAATGAACTGATGAATGCTTTTTATAATAAAAAAATATGTTTCAAAAATATTTATATGTATATTTTTTTAAGTTAAGTCATTTATAAGTATGAATAACAAGTACATATAATGCGAATAGCAAAGAAAACTATGATAAAAAGCTAGATTTACTGAAAAAATCGAGTTAGTTCTAAATTCCGATTAATGCATTTATTAAGTTCGGTGCGAAATTGCACAACGATTAGGAATAAACAAACTAAAGCTTCTCCCACACTAATTAGTGAGCGAAATCTACTTGCGAATCCTTTAAAAACACATCATGCAGAACTCTTTTTATTAATTCTGAAATTCTTTCTGCTTCAATGAATTGAAAACAATATTCACTATATTCTTAAAATAATAATAATAATAATAATAATAATAATAAATATTAATATATTTTTCCGTGACTACCTATAACATTTTTATTAAATTTTATAACATTATACGCTAGTAAATTAAAAAAAATAATCAAAGTAAAATTAATAATAAAACGATATTGGGTCTATGTCATTTAGCCGACAAGACAATTAGCATACAGAAAATTTTACTACGGTAAATATTAATCCGTGTGGGTCTGGAATTACAATCGTGCAAGTTAATAGTGTGTGTCCATGTGGCCTTAATTTAATCTGTGGTTCCTTATCTCGGAACCTTGTCAAATAAACTTTAGACAGAACGTTTCACAGGACAGGACGTTTAGCCGACAAGTACAGTTAGCAGACACGTGCATTTTGTCGACAGGACATTTGGCGAAACGTACATTTAGCCAACAGCACATTTGGCCGAACGTACAATTAGTCGACATGGACACTTAGCCGACAGGTCAATTAGCCGACAAGACGTCTAGCGAACAGGTCAATCAGCCGACAAGACGATTGGCCGACAAGACGATTAGCGGACAGGTCAATTAGCCGACAAGACGATTAGCCGACAGGACATTTAACCGACAGGTCAATTGGCCGACAAGACATTTAACCAACAGTTCAATTAGCCGACAAGACGATTAGCTGACAGGTGATTTAGCCGACAAGACGATTAGCCGACAGGTCAATGGGCCGACAAAACGATTAGCCGACAAGTCAATTTGCCATCAAACCGATTAGCCGACAGGTCAATTAACAGAAAAGCCGATTAGACGATTTGTATTTCCAAAATTTTGTATGTACTCAATAAGTAAGAATAGGATGAAGCCTATTTAATATCAGTAGCCTCGATTATCCGGAACTATTTTTTTTTTTTCGGACTCTAGAAAAAAAAATTTTTGACGGATTTACATGTGTCAGATACTGGAGATTCTGAAAAACACATTTCCTTCTATAGTAAAAACTTTTTAAGTTTTTATCCACCGCACTCGTGTTGCATATCTTTAGGAAGGCCTGAAACTGCCTTTTCCTATTATGGATGTCTTGTGTATCCCCCTCTGCTCTGTCCCTCTCGGGGGAAGGGGGCACATTTTAAATTTCTTTACAACACCAATCGTGCGACACATCATTTGAAAGGTCTGCAACTGCTTATTCATATTATGGATGTCTTGTGTGTCACTCCACCCCTCTGCCCACCAGGGGGGCACATTTTTAATTTCTTTCCAACACCAGTCGTCTGACACATCATTTAAAATGTCTGCAACTGCTTATTCATATTATGGATGTCTTGTGTGTCACCCCCTACACTGCCCCCCTCCAGGGGGGCACATTTTTAATTTCTTTACAACACCAGTCGTGTAACACATCATTTGAAAGGTCTGCAACTGCTTATTCATATTATGGATGTCTTGTGTGTCACCCCCTTTGCTCTGCCACCCAGGGGGGCACATTTTTAATTTCTTTACAACATCAGTCGTGTGACACATCATTTGAAAGATCTGCAACTGCTTATTCATATTATGGATGTCTTGTGTGTCACCCCCCACTCTGACCCCGCTAGAGGTCTGCACGGGCCAGAATTTCAAGGCCTGGGCCCGGCCCGGCCCGTTCTTAAACTCAAAAGTTTTGCCCGGCCGATACGATTTCTATGATTTCTAAAAAATTCAGATTTTTATCATATAATTTAGATTTTTTAAAAGAATACTGCATACATATTTATGGAATGATTTTACAGTATATTTTACTGGAAATGCACATTAACAGCATTAATGTTTACTTATATATTTAGGCTTTCAACATTCGAATAAAGATTCATTAACCCTTTCCGGCACGGGCAAAATCTGTACAAAAATAAGAAATTATCGACTGACACCGGAATTCACGAACGAATTTTTTCAGTATTTTGAATTCCTTAATTTAAGCTTATATTGTAAAGGCAAAATTTTACTAAAATATTACTGGTGCCGTTTGAAAGTTTGGAATTAAAATTAGGTATCCCAGACCGGGCACAGTGTGCCGGAAAGGTTTAAAAAGTTAAGATGGCTTAGAATAAAAGATAAACGAAAGAAAGTTAAAAACATCGTAATTTTTGAAGCTGTTTAATAAAAGAAGATTTATAAAAATTTGTGACACGTCATTTGAAAGGTCCGCAACTGCTTATCATATTATGGATGTCTTGTGTGTCACCCCCTCCGCTCTGCCCCCCAGAGGGGCATATTTTTAATTTCTTTACAACACCAGTCGTGTGACACATCATTTGAAAGGTCTGAAACTGCTTATTCATACCATGGAGTATTGGCGAGCGTAGCAAGCGGGAGTAGCGTACAACTTGGAATCGCGAAGCGATTACGCGGGGTGTTGGCGAGCGTAGCGAGCAGGGAGCGGAGACCCCTTAGTTTAGAAAAATAAATTGTTGTTCGTTTGTCTGTCTCTAAACGCTCAATCTCACGAACAAATGGAGATAGAGGCTTAAAATTTTGTATGGACTTAGTAAGTAAGAATAGGACGAAGCCTATTTAATATCAGTAACCTCGATTATCCCGAACTATATTTTTCGAAATCTCGAGAGAGAATTTTGACGGATTTACACGTTCCAGATACTGCAAATTCCGATAAACATATTTTAAGAAAAAAAATTGCCGTCCGTCTGTCTGTCTGTAAACGCTCTATCTCACGAACAAATGGAGATAGGGATTTAAAATTTTTTATGTGCTCAGTACGTAAGTATAGGACGAAGTATATTTAATATCAGTAAACTCGATTATCCGGAACTATTTTTTTCGTGAAAAAAATAGCTTTATAGATGAAAAAAATAAAAATAGCTGATAGAAGGAAGGATTTAAAAATTTAAAAGAAGGATTTAAAAATAGCTGATAGAAGAAAAAGAATAGCTTCTTTTCCTTCTCAAATTTTTTTTTTTTTTTTTTTTTTTTTTTTTTTTTTTTTTTTGACAGATTTACTCGTTTCAAATACTGGAGATTCCGAAAAACATATTTTTAGAAAAAAAAATTGCCGTCCTCCTGTCTGTCTGTAAACGCTCTATCTCACGAACAAATGGAGATAGAGGCTTAAAATTTTGTAAGTACTTAGTAAGTAAAAATAGGACGAAGCCAATTTAATATCAGTAACCTCGATTATCCAGAACTATTTTTTCGGACTCTTGAAAAATTCGTTCTGGTGAAGTGTATATAAAAAACCTCTATCGATTTTTTTTTCTAATCGGAGGCGAAACTAAATTCTGCAATGTCAGAATTTACATCCAATTTGTTGTAAACATCCAACTTGTTGCATGAAAAGCTGTAGAGCTTTTCATGCTATCTTGGCATCACTGACACTATCACGTCATCGAATTACGAGAAGAAATTGTTACCAAATTAAAGATAAAGTATTTTAAGGATATTTTGGAATGTCTGCGCATTACCCTAGTATAAACCTTATTTCAGAGTAAAATTTATAATAAAAAAAGATGTCATAATGCACAATTCAAACCCAATAAATATAAAAAAAGAAGTGATTCCGAAGCAGCAATGCTTTCTAGTTTTATTCCCTCCAACTTAAAAGATTTTACTTCCTCTGAACTTAAACGTCATTCTTTTTAAAAATGCACAATTTGACGAAATTTTTTAGGATATAAATAAAGTCTATTTAGAGCCCACTATTGGCATTGGGAAAAAGTAGGTCCCATAGTTAAATATTTAAGGCTTTTTTTAGATGTATATATAGATATTTAATACCGTTGGATGTTACTGTAGTAATGGGTTGTTATTGCGTTTGCGCATATCTTTTTTTTTTTAATCTCTATAAATTATCGATGCTAATCTCACAACTTATATTTTGTATTACTTATTTTATCGTATGTATATTTTTCGATCGAACATCAAAAGTAAACGTACCTGGAATTGGTGTTCCTACTGCCTTCGGCAGCATAACCCATGAAGCTTTTTCTGCACCGTTCTCGAAACTAACTTAGGGTATTTTTCTTTCGGCCTGAAATGAAATTAAAGTTATCAGGAACATCATTTAGGTTATTATAGCACTCGATTTAGTATTTCTACAATTTGATTTTAATCATGTAACTAGCAAAATTTACAAAAATTGTTTTATTTTTTAAAAGTAATAATAAAATGAATAAAATATATATTGTTGCGATACATGAAAATTAATATTTTTCGATTAAATCAAAATCAAACAATTTTACTGTCTTAAAAGTATTATGGCTCTTATTTATTAACACAAAGTTGCTGATTAAAATTTGTGGATTACAAATGTGGAATTAATCCTTCACCGAACTTTATTTTTTTTATGTCTTACTTCCAATTATTGACTGAAATTTAATGTAATATAATATTCTTTTCTAAATCATTTCATATCAGCGCCGTGCAAAAGGGGGGGGGGGGGGGCGGCGCTCCGCGCACACAAATTTAGGAAGCACCAAATTTATACTACCAGTGTCATTTTTTTTCAGTTTGTCCGAAGAAAAAGTTCGGTGGGAGAGGCGCTTAGTTGGGATTTTTTCCCAGCGCAGTTTTTTCTACACACGCCTCTGTTTCCATTTACTGATTCTGCAAAGACTTTTATATTTATTTAGTTTTATGATATTTCGCAAGCTTGATACCTTATCGTAATAATAACAAGTGTATTATTTTTCCTGCGACTCCGCAGAGTTTTTTTTTTTTTTTTTTTTTTTAAATACATAGAATATAGCACAATTCCTTGATGTTTGAGTATTTGTGCTTTCTATAATAGAGATGGTAAAGTTACAACTCCAGTTGTTTTGTTTTTGTTTTCCTCTGATAAATCAACTTCAGCATCAAACATCTTAAGCGTATCTCGAAATTTGTGCTATGATTCATCATTTTCTCTTGTTTGCAAAAACACTTACTGCACTAACAGTGAATGCATTTCAAGGGATGCATTATTATCTCTTTACTTAGAAGTCCATGCATCTCATTCAAATAGCGGTACATTTGTTTTACCCTCACATTGGATCCAAATTTCACAATAATTCTTCCTAGTTTTTCAAATCGTTTTATAAAAAAAGTATTGAGAAAATGGTAATATTTATAAATCCAGACGCCAAAGCATGGTGCATAATATGAGTTGCGTACCACCGCTACTTGGAATCAGGTCAATTAAGCGGATTCTTCAACTGGTTATTTTTTGAATTTATAATATTTTTCTCCGTAGGAAACCGTAGCACTAGTGTATTCAACTATTTCAAATTATGTTCATTTTGCGATTCTTGAGAAATGAACTGTATAAATTCTTTCGTGTTCTCCTCATCATTTAAAATCTGCTTCCATTTTCGGGAGGGGGGGGGGAACTTGCGCATGATATCATAAGATTTCGTTAGAGGGGAAAGGGGTTGTCTTTTGTTATCTATATCATTTTTGTAAAATGGTCTTTCGTTCAAAAAGTATGCTATATTTTTTAGTTTGTTATTTTTTTTAATGAAAAAACAAAGATATGAAAATCACTAAATTATTATAAAATTATTTCATTCTAAAATATAGAATTCTAACTTCTGGGTCGAAAAAGAATTGTTTGATCTGCGGCTTATACACCTGAAATTACGGTAAGTGCTAAAAACTAAAGTGATAACAAAAAGTGAATTTTTAACTCACAGATTTTCAAAACCTGAGAGCTTGTGTGCCCGCCGGTTCTGTAGTAATGTATATATGTGTGTATGTATGTAGTGTACGGAACGCGATAACTCATGATAAAAATATCTGATTTACTACAAATTTTGGATACAGGTTTATTCTCTTAAGGCGCTTCCCTCATTAGTTTTTGGAATTCACTGAATAAGCATAAAAGGGGATGGGGGATTAACCCCGCTTTAGTTTAGATAAGTGGGTTTTTCATGCATAATTACCAGCTTTCATTCACATTTTAGATACAAGATCATTCTGATGAGGCGCCTCTATGATTTATTATTAATTTCGGGTGTTCATTGATCAGTACAAAGCGGGGAATGGGGGTATTCCTCCTTCTCAAAATGTACCTAATTATAACCTAACCGAAATTTAACTGTAATCGAAACGTTACCTGTACGTAACCTAACCATAACCTAATAGTAACTTAACTGTGAGTTAACCATAATCCATTTGTTACATAAAAGTTATTTAGCGGTGGTGTAACCATAACCTAATTCTAACGTAATTGTGATCTAACTGTAACCTAATTATAACCTAACCGGAACTTAATCGTAATCGAACCGTTACCTATACATAAACTAACAATAACTTAACAGGTAAAGAAGTTGAAAATCGCTACGCTCGCCAATCCCCCGCGTAATCGTTTCGCGATTCCAAGTTGTAGACTACCCCTGCCCTCGCCAATACCCAATGGTATGAATAAGCAGTTGCAGACCTTTCAAAAGATGTGTCACACGACTGGTGTTGTAAAAAAATTACAAATGTCCCCCCCTGGTGGGCAGAGTGGGGGGTTGACACACAAGACATCCATAATATGAATAAGCAGATGCAGACCTTTTAAATGATGTGTCACACAACTGGTGTTGTAAAGAAAGTAAAAATGTGCCCCCCGCTTGGGGCGCAGAGTGGGGGGGGGTGACACAGAAGACATCCATAATATGAATAAGCAGTTGCAGACCTTTCAAATGAGGTGTCACACGACTGGTGTTGTAAAGAAATTAAAAATATGCCTCCCTGGGGGGGGGGGGCAGAGGAGGATGGCACACAAGACATCCATAATATGAATAAGCAAGTGCAGATCTTTCAAATGATGTGTCACACGACTGGTGTTGTAAAGAAATAAAAAATATCTCCCTACTGGGGGGGGGGCAGAGTAGGGGGTGACACACAAGACATCCATAATATGAATAAGCAGTTGCAGACCTTTGAAATGATGTGTCACACGACTGGTGTTGTAAAGAAATTAAAATGTGCCCCCGTGGGGGGCAGAGCTGAGGGGGACACACAAGACATCCATAACAGGAAAAGGCAGTTTCAGACCTTTCTAAGGATATGCAACACGAGTGTTGTGGATAAAAATTTATAAGTTCCCCTTTGGGGGGGGGAAGTGGGATGCGGCGCCCCAAACATGCATATTTGGAATGAGCAGTTACAGTTACTTTAAACTATAGGGGGGCCCCGCCCCCCTGCTCGCTACGCTCGCCATTGCTTTGCAATCCCGGTTGGAATCGCTTGGCGATGCACAAACGAAGCCCTTTCCTCATTTTTCTATTCGACTCATGAAAGGAGTGGTCCACCTGGACGCGTTATTTCCGGAAACTTTACACATCAGTATCATTCCAGGAGTCATTCCTTTTAAGGCAATTTTTTTTTACTATAGAAGGAAACGTAACCTATCTGTGGTGTAATTGCAACCAAATTGTAACCTATTACAACCTACCGGAACTTAACTGTTAACAAGCCGTTACCTATGCATAACCTAACCATAAACTATCAGTAACATAACTTTAAGCAAACCGAAACCTAATTGTTACTTAAAAATTATTTTACAGTGGCGTCACGATAACTTAATTATAACATAACCGTGATTTAACTGTAATCAAATTATAACGTAATTGGAACTTAATTGTTATCAAACTGTTACCTGTACATAACCTAATCATAACCTAATAGTAGCATAACTGTAAGCTAACCGTAACCTAATTGTTACCTAAGAGTAATATAACAGTGGGGTAACCATATCCTAAACGTAACGTAACCAGGACCCAACTATAGCCTAAATGTAACCTAATATTGCAGTATAAGAATAATCTACCAGCAATGTATCCATAATCTAGTTTCGACCTTTCCGTGACCAAATTTAAAGCTTACTATTACCACCGTAACTGAATTGTAACCTATCCGTAACGGATCTATAAAATAACTATAATCTTGCCATGACCTAACTATAAACTAGCTATAACCTACCTAGCTATTACTACCTATCGGTAATATAATAGTAAATCGTCCTGTCGATTAAATCCCTGTCGACAAATCGTCTTGTCAGTTAAATGTCCTGTCGGCAAATCGTCTTGTCGGTTAAATGTCCTGTCGGCTAATCGTCTTGTCGGTTAAATGTCCTGTCGGCTAATCGACCAGTCGGTTAAATGTCCTGTCGGCTAATCGACCTGTCGGTTAAATGTCCTGTCGGCTAATCGTCTTGTCGGCTAATTGACCTGTCGGTTAAATGTCCTGTCGGCTAATCGACCTGTCGGCTAATCGACCTGTCGGCTAATCGACCTGTCGGTTAAATGTCCTGTCGGCTAATGGACGTGTCGGTTAAATGTCCTGTCGGCTAATTGTCTTGTCGGCTAAATGTTACGTTCGGCCAATTGCCTGTCGTCCAATTGTCTGTCTGCTAAATGTCCATTTCGGCCAAATGTCTTGTCGGCTAAATGTACGTTTCGGCCAAATGTCCGGTCGGCTAGATGTACGTTTCGGCTACATGTCCTGTCGGCTAAATGTACATGTCTGCTAAATGTACTTGTCGGCTAAACGTCCTGTCGACTATTTTCTGTAAGCTAATTGTCTTGTCGGTTATTTGGTTGTCGGCTAAATGTCTGCGACCGATATTGGGTCTAAAAATCTAGACGCCAGCAGGCAGTTTCTCACCACAAAATATCATTTTCTGATATTGTGATAATTATTTCATATCTTTTGTTGTATTTTGCAGCATGGCTAGCGCTTCCGACGGTGGTGGTTCTGGAGCTAGCGGTGAGAATAATGAAGATGCTGTGGAGGAAGAGATATTATACGTTCCCCCGAGATTAAATGGGCTTCACCTAACGGTGACCTGGCCTATTAAGTGCCCGGTCCAGTGCATGATAGGTAAATGTACTACTAAAATAAAGAGTGAGAACCAGCACACTGTAGTACATGGGTTAATAAGGCATATGAAGACGATCCATAAGGTCGAGGTATCGGGGAAGACTAATTGGTGCGGGGTATGCCATACTGCAATCGGCAGATGCCCAGCCAATCATTCATGTTTTAAACTCAGGCCTATGCTTTTTCAAACTAATGTTGACTGCCCTTTTGCCTGCGACCAGTGTGATGAGACGTTTCCTAACTGGCGCGGGCTGTCTAACCATCGAATTGCTCATAAGAAACAGAATATACAGGATAACTATAATAGAAAAAATGCACTGCCGATTGCTGGCAGGAATTTAAGAGCTGGTGGGAACTCTCGTACCCCTCCTTCTGTCAACAATAGAAATGCTAATATTAATGTTAGTAATCGGAATAGTGCTTCTAAGTCCTTTGTCAATGGCACCGGAGTGAGGAGGAATACCACTGCCGCAGCCACCAGTAAAAAGTCCCCTAATACTGATAAGTCTAATTTGAATAATATTGATAAATTCATACAGGATACGAAAGCGTTTTTAAATGTGACTAGTAATACTGAGACGATTAATGATAGCGCAGTTAATGACTCCATTATCATAACTGATGAGGATATCAATCGATTTGTAGAGGTGGTCACTGGTAGTGGAATTGATAAACCTGTTTCGTCTGTCGACTATCATGATAACTCCGGTGGCCAGTGTGACTTAACTATTAACTCCGTGGAGTATAATACTATTGAGTGCCCGTCCCAGGTGGCCATTGAGCAGTCTACCTCTGTCCCGGTCTCTATTGATAGCCAGTCTGCTGCCACCTCGGGTTATAATTTAGCTAATGTGATTTTACCTAATGAGATTTTACCTTCTGATAATGATTTTAATTCTAAGGATTTTAATTCTTATTTCCAACCCGGTGATACTACTAGTTTTAACCATTTATTTCCCCCCCAGCCCCCTATACAGGTTGAGGGTGAGACCGTTTTTAATCGTTTTTAGACCGTTTAATCAACCTATTTTTAATGAATCTGTAAATTTTAATTCTTTTGTCCCCACTGCTGGGCTTTTTAACGATAGTAATCGGGGTGGTGGCAGTTGTAATACGTCTGTTGAGCACCCTGCAAATGACTATCAGAATGAATGTAATGTGAATCATAATAATGCTAATAGTACTGAAACTATACCTAAAGTAATTTGTAATGATTCTGTGGGTAGCTTTGATAATAGTTGTCCTAGCCAGGACCATGAGAATGTTGAACAGTATGTCACCACTGGTAATAAGGATAGTAATGAATCTGACAGTCAGAATAGTTCTATGAGTACTGTTACTGATAACTTTAATGATAATCTTGCTGATGGTATGGATGGTGACGACGGTGACGATGGTGACGATGATGATGACCCCGGCGGTAGTGGCGCTGGCGACGCTATTCCCGAGGCAATCCCGTCAGATCCCCCCCCCCTCGTTCCCCATTTTTCCAACAGATTTACCCAAATTCTTAATGATAACAATGCCAATTTTGGTGAGTTCTGCTCCGTGGCTGATGACTTCATCAGCGCTATTAAAAAAGAATTAAATTTTAAAAATAGACAGGACGACGGGGCAGCCCGTCCCCCTAAAACTATTGATCCAACTAATGCTACTGATATACAGAAACTTTACCGCAAGAACCGTAAGAAAGCCCTTAGATTAATTTTAAATGACAATAGTGATTTCTGTGATCTGGATCCGGAAGAGGTTGCTGATCACTATGCCGGCCGGTCCTCTGATCCCCCGCCCTCAACTGATTTTATGGCTGAAGGTGATCCAGCTGCCGCGCAAATGAGCTGTGATCCCTTCACGAGGGTGGAGGTTTCGAGGAAGCTGAGATCTTGTGAAAATACCTCCCCGGGTCCAGATGGCTTGACTTATAACCATCTCCGCTTAGTTGATAAAAATGCTGTCGCTTTAACGCCCCTATATAATTGTTGTATTAAATTCAAAGCTGTCCCGCCGTCCTGGAAGAAAACTACTACCATTCTTCTGTATAAAAAAGGCAATAGATCCGACCCTGGGAACTGGCGGCCGATTGCCCTCGGCAATACGATATACAAACTTTATGCCAGCTGCCTGTCAAAGCGTCTCCACCTCTGGTTGGAGAAATATAAGATCTTGTCCACCAACCAGAAGGGATTTCTGCCCCACGATGGGGTATTCGAAAACAATTACATATTAGACATGGTGATGAGAAACAGTAAGATGAGGAAGAAAGACCTGTTTATTGCCTCCCTTGATGTCTCGAATGCTTTTGGTTCCCTCCCCCACTGGGTGATTTTTGAATCACTTAAACATGCTGGTGCGGGGGAGGATTTTATTTCTATAGTCAGAGACATCTATTGGGAGGCTATTACGAACTACAGGACAACTAAAGGCCAGTCTACCCGTCGTGTGGCAGCCGCCGGTGTCAGGCAGGGCGACCCACTTAGCGGGGTGCTCTTTATACTGGCTATCAACTTCATTCTGTTTAAGATTCAGAGAGAGGGTTCTGTTAGAGATCCCGGCACGAAGGAGCTATTTCATTTTATCTTAGCATATGCTGATGACATGCTTCTTCTTGCTCGTAGTGCCGAGGATCTGCAGGCCCTCCTACATTTAATTAATGTTCTCGCTATTAGAATAGGCTTAAAATTCAATCCTAATAAATGTGTAACCTGACATTACAGTTCCAAAACCCTGCTGGCTGTCGTGACACCCGTTTTAACCTGGCTGGGTCTGAACTACCCTGCCTTATTGACGGTGACCCCACTACTTTTTTAGGTATGCCTATCGGTAGTTTTCTTCCTAGGGACTCAGTCACGGTTGACAGCATAAAACAGAGGGGTCTTAAAATTATGTCATCCATGTTAACCCCTTGGCAGAGGTTAGACTGCATTAAAACCTTTTTTTATCCATCATTACTTTTTATGCAGCGAACTGACCAACTGTCCAAAACCGATTGGTCGTCTATTGATAATGCTTTAAAGCCCTTAATTAAGAAAGCATTAGGCCTCCCATCTAATGCCGCCAACGAGTATTTATATGGCGATAGAGAAGATGGATTATTCGGAATACCGTTGGCGGCTGAAGATAGCGATATAGCTTTAATTGATGGGGGGTTCAAGTTACTAACGTCAAATGATAAGATAATTCAGAGGCTAGCCTGGGGCGAGTTAATTGACACTGCAAACTGGAGGTACGAGTCCACCAGTCAGCTGAATGTTGATAAATATCTTAACTCCGCACCGTCTGACCGCACCTCAGACAAGTACAGGTCTTCCTGGTCGCGGGCACGCCAGGCCACTAAAAGATTAGATGTGCAGTGGCAGACAAATGACGCTCTTCAGGTGAATTTAATTATTGGGGGTGAGGCCCAGAGCAATCGCAAGCTGATCTTTAAGAGCATGCGTAAATTTCTGAGGGGGAAGCGAACGCAATCGCTCCGGGACCACCCACATCAAGGCAAGACTAACGCTTGCGTGGCCGCAGCTAAGTCCAGCTGCCACTTTTTCTTCAACGGACAATATACTACATTTAAAGACTGGAGATTTGTCCATCGTGCGCGGCTGGGCTTGTTTAACAAATTAAACGCCTATAATCATGCTCGCGGCCACAGTAATAAGAAATGTCGCAAGTGTCCTCAGGTGGAGACCCTGCCTCATGTCCTCGATCACTGCATGGTATACAGCACCTTATACAAAAAACGACATAATGCAGTGGTCGGGAGAGTTAAAAAAGCTGCTTTTGGTAGGTGGGCTCTGCTTGGGGAAGATCAAGTTGTTGGAAGCGCCAACTGTCGTCCCGACCTGGTGATTAAGAAGAACAAGGACATCCTTATTCTAGATATCACATGCCCGTTTGAAAATGGGCTAAATGCTTTTAGTGATGCTCGTAAAATTAAAGAAGAAAAGTACAAGGAATTAGCACAAGAGCTCTCTGCAAATGGATGTAACGTCAGGGTCGAGGCGATAGTTGTTGGAGCCCTGGGTTCCTGGGATCCTGCCAACGACAAGGTCATTAGACGATTATGTTCCGAGAAGTATGCTAAGATTATGCGTAAAATTATTGTAACTGAGACCATCAGCTACTCCCGGGACATATACTACGAACATATCAAGGGTGATCCACAGGACTCAGGGGGTCACCAAAGATAGCCATGCTGCTGTTTGATATTCTCTTAATGCTTTTAATATTTTTTATGTATTTGTAAATAAAGTTATTTTATCATGTTTTTAAATAAAGTTTATTTGACAAGGTTCCGAGATAAGGAACCACAGATTAAATTAAGGCCACATGGACACACACTATTAACTTGCACGATTGTAATTCCAGACCCACACGGATTAATATTTACCGTAGTAAAATTTTCTGTAAGCTAATTGTCTTGTCGGTTATTTGGTTGTCGGCTAAATGTCTGCGACCGATATTGGGTCTAAAAATCTAGACGCCAGCAGGCAGTTTCTCACCACAAAATTTACTTCGTTTTTCTTCGTCTAATATTTCGTGTAAAATTCCTGCTAGAATGCTATTAAATTTTGAGCGAAAAAAACTTTAAAATTTTAGTGGTGAGAGACTACTCTCTGGCGCCTAGATTTTTGCACATTTGATTATACAGTCAACTTTTATTTTCAACGCCTTAAATTTTTGCTTCATTTTAGTAATCGCTGTAAAAACTATTTAATCTTGATCATGATATTTAAAAAAAGGATTTATGTATGTATATTTGTAATTCTATTGTATCCGCTGCTTGAGCATCTCCGAGTTAGATAGATGCGATCTTCTCGAAACTAAAAGAGCAATGAATGTACAACAGAATTGCGAACAATCGAGAAAATTGTGCAAAAATCTCTATCACAGGGCCCGTTTCCCTTCGAGGGAATATCCTCATTTTCAAATAGTTCTGACGCTCATCATCAAAAACATAGATATGAAGTTTGGTTTGACTCTGTGCATAACTTGGTACACTTTCCGTTGATAATGGAACAAAAATGACTTTACAGTGCCCCCTACAGGCGGAATACGGATTATTTTGACACGACTCTTATTTATTTAGAAAATACCGGTATTTGTATACTATGAAAAAAAAATCTCAACAATTTTAGTGTGCTATCTATATCTTTTTAAACGATGGGCAAAATTTATTTTATGTTCTTTCGTGCCATGTTCCCATACAAAATTATTTATTAATTTCAGATGCATCAATTGATAAAAGGTTCTGATGGTTTCGCTTGTATCTAGGATTAGCTCAATCAGTTTCATAAACTTTTTAAAATATAGAAAACAGAATTAGGAATTGTGGTTTGAGATACGACAATTCAGAGATTATCCCATGGTATAACTTTAAACATTCTACCCCTTAAATTCAATTTTGAATAAAATTTATAAAAACGAAACACCAGAATATTTTTAATCGCAAACACGGTATGTAACACAGCAATAAAAAAATTCCAGTAAAGAAAAAAAATAAAAAAAGGTCATCATCAAAAACACAGATGTGAAAATTGGTTCAACTCTGTGCATAATTTGGTACACTTTCCGTTGATAATGGAACAAAAATGACTTTACAGGCGGAATACGAATTATTTTGACGCGACTCTTATTTATTTAGAAAATACAGGTATTCGTACACTGTGAAAAAAATCTTTAGAATTTTAGTCTGCTATCTATATTTTATGTTTTTTCGTGCCACTTTCCCACACAAGGTTATTTATTAGTTTCAGATGCGTCAATTGATAAATATTTCTCACAATTTCGTTGGTATCTACGTGCTGCTATGCTGCATTTTTCGCGATAAACGCATCAGCTATACCTCTAGAACTAATGCACGGATTTTTTTATATGCATATAAAACTTCAGGATCTGTTAGTCCTTGATATAATTTAGTGCTGATTATTTTCTGGTGTACTTAAACTTTTATATTGAAATGACCTAGTCATTTAATAGATATTTAGTTTAAGTTTTATCCTTTTTGTTCCCATTTCTTTGATATATAATATAATTATTTAAAAATGCTTCGGATGTTCAGTTTGAGTAGCTCCGCCCCAAACAACGTCTTTAAATTTTATTAAATTTTTCATGTATATTTGTAAATATTTATATGTTATAGCCAATGCAATCTTTTGTCATTTATAAATAATATGCGTGTAATATGAAGAATTTTATTTATTACAAAAAATTGATGTTTTTCGCATAACCATAACACATGATTTTTATTTTTGTAATTTTTTTTCATCTTAATTTCACACAGTTCTTATTAACAGAAAACTACACAAAATTCCCCAGTTATGCATCTTTGTTGCGTGTATATCCTTGATTAACAACATGAAATTCGGCGCAATACTTTTTGAGAAAATCAGTTTTTAAAAAATAAAAAGAAGAAATATTTTTATCTCTGAAAACAATTTTTTAAGATATGGAAGGGAAGAATTATTGTCAGGCAAGTAGCCACATCTGTGAAAAAAATTAGGAAATTTGATTGAAAGCCATGTTTCCAATCCTTATCCAGTTATGCTCTTTAAATGAATACAACTAGCAATTTTTGAAAAAACTTTCCGGAGTCAGAAACATTTTAAAGAAATTATTAAAATATTTTAAATTTGAATAATTTATTAACTACAGTAATAGAAAACGTCCCAGATGCACTCTATTATTGGAAGAGGATGATTGAGTTTCCCATACTTTTCTCTCTGTGCTTGTTTCTGTCTAATTTTTTTTATTGTTAACTAACTTTACAATTGTTTGTTATTCTAGAAATGTATGGTCTCTGAAAAGTCTTTTTTTTTCTAGTTGGGGCGTCCCTTCGGTAGCTTTTCCGTCCTTTGCTTCTCGAACTTTACGAAAATTTATGTTTCTTTTTTTATTTTTATTTTTCTTTAATTTAATTTTTTTTACTCTATCTTTTATTCTGTGCTAGCTAATCTTTTTATCTTAATTGTGGCTTACCACAACTAAACATTATTTTTATTGGCTCCCTAAGCCCATGCAACACGGCTTACATAGTTAACCTGGATATAAAGTTGTCTTTTCAACTAGAAGGTCCATCACCATGCTTACATTGTTTGCATTGTTCGATTTCTAAGTCTATAGTAAACTTGTTCTACAGTTAAATGTATTCAAGGCTTACATCACGATGTGCTCTATGGTTATTAATAGAAAGGGCGTGGAGTTGCTTCGCAACTGGGAAGCCCCTCCAGATGCCTCCTCATGTTCATGTTCATGTCGATTTCTTAGTACAATTTTTCTATATCTTTTTCGCTTTCTTGCCAACGGATCTGCTTCAAGTGGATTAGGCATATTGTTGTGAACACAATTTCGTGAAAAGGGGAGTGGGTTTTCCAGACTCTTTTGAAAAATGAAAACAGATCGTTCCAAAAACTCCTGGAAAAGACAAGCGGATCGAAAGAACAAGTTCTCCCTATGGAGGTTTATTGCGCATGCTCATTTAGTGCTGAAGTGGTAATCAGCATTGGCAGTACAGCGCTAAAGAGAATCGCCAAGTACTTTTTGAAATGTCCAACTGCGCACGCAGACGACTGTAAAATTTCATTTCGCAAGGTTGTTAAAAATAAACAAAAACACGCTGAAATTAAGATAATAAAAAGAAAATGATTTTGAATTATACATAACATATTTCACTCTTTCAGCTTGTTTTAAAGATGTTAGAGTTCAGCAAAATTATGTATTTTGCATATGTCATTAAGCTAGTAAATTTGCATTGAATAAAGGATATTATACAATTCGTTTTTTATTGATTGAAATGAGAATACCGCAAAATTTCTAGTTAATGCGGTGAATAATCATTTGCTAACTGATCAAATATTGTATTTTGAGAAAAAAAAAAAAAAAAAAAAAAGGGAAAACTACTTTTTCTCTTCCATATTTCATGCTATTTCTGTGTTAAATTACATGTATGTGGAACGGCGATATTCGTAATAGCTTTTAAAACTAAATGTATTTGAGTTCAATGTAAAACTTCTTTTCTTATTCACTTTGTGTCTTAGACGCATGACTTTAATATAATAATATTATTAAAATTACTTTTGCTATACACTTCTTTACTTTATTTAACTTAATTAACTTAAATAACTTTACTTTATTTAACTTATTTAACTTAATTACTTTTCGCAAAACACTTTTTTTTTTCAGATTTCTGGTCATTGATTTGTTTACATTAAAAAAAATATTTTGAATGTTATAATGCAATGAAAATTATAATGAATACTTACAATATAATAGAATATTATAACGTGTATGTAATAAAAATTATGATTAGTAATGTGTAATTAAATATGCATCATAAATGTACATTTTTCTTGATTCTTTTTTCAATGAAACTGTCCTCATAAATGTACCCTATTAATCCACTACAGGCCTAGAAGTGTGCCTATATTTCCTTTAAATTTGAAAAAATTCATATTTTTCCTATTTTTTTTAACACTTTATTTTTTATTTAGGCTGTTACGTTCTGCAATCCAAATGTGATTTTTCTTCGAATGTATATATATATATATTATATACACACACACACACACACACACATATATATATATATATATATACAGTAGACTCTCTCAAAACCGCACAGCTTGGGACGAGAGGTTTTGGGGATTTCTGATCATTGCTTTGTTTAAATTTTTTAAATAGTAATTTGTGGGTAATCAACAATGAAATCGAAATTATTATGAAGGCTTACAATATTGTAAAATATCAAAAGAAGTAATAAGCTAAAATAACAAAAATTTAAATAATTTTTTAACATGACTAAAATATTAAAAGCAAAGTTCAAGTTAATAATCAGTAATGTATGACAAAATATTTATTTTAAAAATAAGATGCATTTTTCATAAGAAATTTATTTTATAAAGATTACATTTTGATGTCAAAATCATAAAATAAGTAAGTTTTATTTCAGGTTTAGCCAAACTTAATAACCAAAAAACTTGATTAAGACATAAATATATTTAGTAAAAAGATTGTGATTACGAGTGATATCAGCAATATCTTGAATTTTTTAGAAATAAATTTATTCTTCCTTCATGAAAACACATGAATTCAGTAATATTAATCAAAATAACTATTTAAAATATATATGGCATTGATATAAAAATAAAAATGTCAAATTTTGTCTCTACATCGGAACTGAATGTTTCATTGTTTACATCTAAAAATTATGTGCGGATTTTAGAGAGTTGCGGATTTGAGGGAGTCTAATATATATATATATATATATATATATATATATATATATATATATATATATATATATATATATATATATATATATTATATATATATATATATATTATATATATATATATATATATATTAAAAATTTAAATTTTTTTCGCCAAAACTAACCGTTATACTATCTTAATCTTCTTATAATAGTGTTCCGTACTTACTTCAAATTATTAAATTAAAATCTTGTTTCTAAATCTAATCTGTTAATCCTTATGCAGACGATATAAATTCTTAATTTGCCTTAAAAAACATTAATCCAGTATGCGTAAATTTAAAAAGATGGCTCTAAATTAAAAATATTCTTAATTAAAACTTTATTTCTTAATATTCCAAATAAAACTGATTTCTTCTATGTTTTTATCAACCCTTTTTAAGAAAGTCTTATTAAATTTATTCCAAACCCATACCTTTAAAAAATATCATTATTTTATTTTATCTATTTATTTATTTTTCCGCCGTCAACGATAATTTGCATATTAATAAATTCATTTCTTTTCTTTTTCTCTTAAAATTAATCATGTATAAAAATCGTCTGCCTAAGATATTTAAAATTCTGAGGAGCAATTCCATCTCAGCTCAGGCAGGGCATGTCAAATCACCATCACAGATTTTTTTCAAAAAAATTCAGTAGTTAGAACTAAGTGATTTATAAAATTTCCTAAAAGGATTTTTCCCTAAAAAATTTATTTCTCTGATTACAGCACTTTAAAATTCATGATAAAATTGGCAGTTTTCAGAAAAACTGAAAACGCTTCATTTTGAAATGAACACAATACCAAACATATTCAACATATTCAGTCAATTTATTTTTTATAAAGAGTTATTAATATGAATTTTACTTTGGCATAGTTTTAAAAAATATAGTGACATTTTTACTTAATTAAAAAAATTAGATTTTAAGTACAAAAAATATAAATATTAGTGAATTTAAGATTTTTTTTCTGAATGAAAAAAAATATTTTAAAGCTAAACATTGATGGCAATCCAAAGACCTTTATGGGAGTTTTACAGCAAATTTTATTTTAATTCTAAGGTGCTTACAACTTTTGTAATTCAATTTTAAATTATGCAAAATTTTGTAAAATCACTACTTTTGAAATGCAATTTCTCAAAAACACCATTTTTTAAAAATCTGATAATATGCTCAATTCATACCTTATTAGTCTCTAATAAATACCTTACAAGCAAATCGTGTGTTTTTGCTTAGAAAATTTTATATGATTTTTTGAAAATAACATGTTGTGTGTATTTTTCAACAGACCACAAAGGCAAGCTCTTCCTTGTTTAACCGAACTTGTAATGTAATTAATATTTCAAACTAAAAAATACATCACTAGTACATAATTATTACTGTTAAATTATAGCTAATCATTTGCTTAAATTTAAAATTGCGTAAAATACAGTCAATAATAAAATTAGTATTGATCATATGTCATTTCATTCCATACTCATAAATGTGCTAAATTCATCTACAGTGTGTTAAATATTTTGTTATATAGTATGGATATAATATATTAAAATGCAAATACATACATTACAACTGAATTAGATTTTTTTTCAAGTTTAGTTTTTTTCCAATTAGTTTTTTTTTCCTCAGAAAACCAGAAGATCAAGCTTTTTCTTATTTCTCTGTATTTATAATAATATTTTTTACTGAAAAAATAATATATGCACATTATTATGGCAGATAAATATAAGCTAGTCTTCAAAAATTCCTATTCATAAAATTAAATAAGCCAAACCCCTTTACAAAAAATCTGCGCTTGTGATGCATTTTGATTTTGCTGAAAAGTACTCCCTAATACTGCCAAATGAAGTACAAAGCTACCACTGGCAGAATACTCAGATATCGTTAGTTACCTGCACAGCATACTTTAGAGAAGAAATAAAGAGTTTTATCATAGTTTCTGATGATTAACTCATGATACAGCTCATGCTGTTTGTGACTTAGAAAAAGTAAAAAAAGAATTATTTAAGTTGTATCAATTACAAACACTGGAATCACCTGTGTATATATCAGATGGAGCTGGAGCACATTTTAAAAACAAGTATCAGTTTTATGAATTGCACAAAAATAAAATTGTACTGAAGTAGAGGATATTTTCAGGTACCGGCCATGTTAAAAGTGCATGTAATGCTATTGGGGACTGAGACAAGCACAATGCAACAAAATTTAATCTCCAAAAGGAGCCAATAAAAGCTATCGAAAATTCTGTCTCATTTTTTGCTGAACTATCTTTGCTAAAAAATAACATTCTAGTCCATCCAGACAGAAATATTATTCAATCCTATAGAACTAATAATGAGAAAGAATATGCTAATGCAAAATCTATTGTTGGCATTAGATATAACCATTATAGGGTGATTGTAAATAATGAAAATTATATGGAACAAGCAAGTAAAAATGAATTGACAAAAGTTGAAACCTTCAGCCAAATGAAAAGACAATATTCAATACATAGTTTCCAAATCGGTGATTTCATTGGATGCATTTATGACAAATCAATGGTATAGTAATCACAAGAACTAAATGACATTAAAGTATCATTGATGTACCTAACATGGTCCATAGATAAAGCATTCCAGTGGCCAAAAGAATCTGGAAAGAAAAAATATGAATGTGCATTACCATTGGAAAATGTGCTTCTAGAAACACAAAAACCAGTTACAATAGGACAATCTGGGCGACTTCATACCTTCAACGATAAGGAGTTGAAGTTAATTTAAGAAACCTTTACTACCTAATTCTTCTGTTATGTATGTATTTGCACATTAATATATTATATCCATACTATATAACAAAATTTTTACATACTGTAGATGGATTTAACACATTCATGAGTATGGAATGAAATGACATATGATCAACTAATTTTATTATTGACTGTATTTTACGCAATTTTAAATTTAAGCAAATGATTAGCTATAATTTAACAGTAATAATTATGTACTAGTGATGTATTTTTTAGTTTGAAATATTAATTACATTACAAGTTCGGTTAAATAAGGAAGAGCTTGACTTTGTGGTCTGTTGAAAAATACACACAACATGTTATTTTCAAAAAATCATATAAAATTTTCTAAGCAAAAACACACGATTTGCTTGTAAGGTATGTATTAGAAACTATTAAGGTATGAATTGAGCCTATTATCAGATTTTTAAAAAATGGTGTTTTTGAGAAATTGCATTTCAAAAGTAGTGATTTTACAAAATTTTGCAAAATTTAAAATTGAATTACAAAAGTTGTAAGCACCTTAGAGTTAAAATAAAATTTGCTGTAAAACTCCCAATAAAGGTCTTTAGATTGCCATCAATGTTTAGCTTTAAAATATTTTTTTTCATTCTGAAAAAAAATCTTAAATTCACTAATAATCATATTTTTTATACTTAAAATCTATTTTTTTTAATTAAGTAAAAATGTCACTATATTTTTTAAAACTATGCCAAAGTAAAATTCATATTAATAACTCTTTATAAAAAATAAATTGACTGAATATGTTGAATATGTTTGGTATTGCGTTCATTTCGCAAATGAAGCGTTTTTCAGTTTTTCTGAAAACTGCCAATTTTATCATGAATTTTAAAGTGCTGTAATCAGAGAAAAAAAAATTTCAGGGAAAAATCCTTTTAGGAAATTTTATAAATCACTTAGTTCTAACTACTGAATTTTTTTGAAAAAAATCTGTGATGGTGACTTGACGCATATCAGTATTGTCTGCCTGAATTGAGATGGAATAGCTCTGAGTCAATTATAAATTGGTTAAATAATATATTTTTTTTTTAAATAAATTTATCGTCTGTTTAAAATAATCTCGTAGCTGGACAAGAATTCTGTTTACATAAAATAATGATGGTTAGAGATTACAGAATGTTCCAGAACTTTCTTTTTAGTTTAAAAGGGGGAAGTCTCGAGATGAAAGGAAGATTCTGAAGATTTCTTGGGTTGCTTTTTCGATGAGGACAGCTCGCTGAAATAATGATGGAATTTTTGCAAAAAGGAGCTTTTCCTTCCTCATTATCACGAATTTAATAAATGAATTTACAGCAGCCCATGACTAATTATTGGATCTTCTACATTTATTTATTATTTTTGTTTTTTCCCTCGCTTGCCATGACTGTGTGTTTCTTTTTAACCAGTGGAAATAATTCGAGTTCTCCTGAAATCGTCACAACTAATCGAAAAGTCGACAGGATAGGTAATGCCTGTGCTAATGCCTGTTTCGGATTTTGAAATGAATCTACTGAAGAAGTAAAATGCTATGTAAATGAATCTACTGAAACGAAGTGATGACAAAAATATGAATCGCCGAAAATTTTACCCGCCATGGTTGAAAGTGTTATTAAGCAAGAATTGCCATTATCTTTTGATTCCTCGAGTGAATGTAACAGAGGAGATTTTAATGTTAAACAGCTTTCTGTCCGAGTGGTTTGAAAGATTTCTTCTAAATATCTCGTGAATTCCTGAGGCCTGATATTCCACCTTTTTGCTGTTTATGTGTAACTGATGACTCAAGATAATCATGGTCATAATGACAAATTTTTGAAAATTAATTACTTCAAAGTGGTGAGTATGCGAAAGGTATTTGATGAGGAATTTAATGAAGAATGGATTTTATTGAAGATTTTTCGTGAACTGTAAGTTTATTTTATTAAATGTTTTGATTATTATTTCTATTCTATTTATGATTGATGGAAAGTATTTATTATTTATTTATTTATTTATTATTTTATTGATGAGAGTAATTTGAAGTTAATTTATTAATTTACTAATTTATTTATTTATTATTTATTGTATGTTATGGATCTGATATAGTAATTTTGAAAAAATATGTAATTGATAGAAATTATTAACTTTGAAATTTATTGTGAATGATTTTACGATCGGGATTTAATAAAGAAAATAGAAGTGCTTCATTTATTCTAATGAGTAAGAATCAAAAAATTATGGAAGATCCTAAGTTCGTACCGTTTGACCCGAGTTCTGGAATGAACATTTTGTCGTGGTTAACTTATTTTGATACAACATGTGAAAAGGAAAAAAAAAATCTAGAATGGAAATTTAATTCTATTGCGCAATATCTGAAAGGGGAAGCGCAAAAAATTTATATCAATGACTGTTTAAATTGTACGGATTATGAACAAATTAAGAAAATTTTGATAGAAAGATTCATTCAATTAGACATCCCGAGTTTTTCTGATTTTTCAAACCTGAAATTAGATAATTTAGACAATTTAGAAACTTATTTTCGTAAGAAAGTGGAAATTGGTAGGAAATTACATCTTAGTGAAAATATACTATTACAAGGTTTAACTGATGGTTTAAAACCAGAATTCAAAAACAGTATTATTATAAATCCTCCTAGTAGTACCACAGAATGGTACCGGGTTGTCAAACAATTCGTGGAAGTTTCCACCCCACTAGTTTCAAACCCAGTAATAAATCAACCATCAGCTAGACAAAATTTTCAACCTTTTCAACCAACTAGGCCCTGGATTCAGCCAGTTAGGCCCAATAATACACCTAGGAATTGGATTCCCCAAAGGCAATCTCAGTTTCAAAGACCTAGAGTTTGTCAAAATAATTATATTCAAAATTCATACCCTTCAAGACCTTGTAGGATATGCACAAATAGGGGTGTCAGTAATGCTTTTCATTGGGAAAGAGAATGTATTTTTAGGAGTGAGTTGCCATCCTCTGATACTCTTCCAAGTAGCTCACAAAATAATTCTTATAATATTTGACAATTAATTGTGTATGGATATACAAATAATTATAATTTACCATGTGTTGTAGATACTGGCTCAACTATTGCAATATTGCCAATTAAATTTGTTAAAAAACTTAATGTTAAAATTAAGACTATACCCTCAGTTACCATTGGTCAGGCAAAAGGATTCTTACATATAAATAAAAAATGTAGTGTTCTTCTAAAAGTGGGTAAAATTAAAAAATATGTTAACTTTTTAGTATGCAATACAAATTTGGATTACGCTATTTTGGGTTTAAAAGAATGTTCTAAATTTAAATTAACCATAGATTGTAAAAATTGTATTGTAAGGCAGGGAAGGAAAATTATAACTAACAGTATATCCATACATAATGAGAGATCCCTTCATTTCAATACAGTAAATATGGACCAAGTACAACAAAACAGGGATCAATCTAATGAATTTGTAACCTCTGAATATAAAAAAGATATGAAATTAAATTCTGGTAATACTGTAGCAATAGATAATTATAATAATGAAACACTGAATGTAAATAATCATGATATAGAGTTACAATCTACCTGTGGAAATATTATGAAAAATGAAGACTGTGTTGAATATGATCACGCAATTAATGTGCATCCTGATTATAGAGGTTCCATGACTCTTCAAAATTTTCGCGATAATTCGGATTCAGATTTAACTGGGGAAATAAATTTAATTCAAGATGTAAATTTAAGGGAATTAGTTCATATTTATAGTGATATTTTTGCAAAGCATAAATATGATGTGGGTAGGATTAATATTGAACCACAACGCGTTATACTAAACTCAGACCTACCTATATCTTTGAGGCCCTACCGAACATCTCCTCTAGAAGAAATAGAAATAAAAAACCAAATTCAATCATTGTTAGCAGCCGGACTGATAAAGGAAAGTAATAGCCCCTATTCTGCCCCTGTTACACTAGTTATGAAAAGAGAGGAAGGTAAAAAAACGCGATTATGAATAGACTATAGAAAATTAAACGCAATAATTAAAAATGATGCAGAACCCTTGCCCCGTATCGATGGAATTTTAGATAAATTGAGTAGTGCTCAGTATTTTTCAACTTTGGATTTAGCCTCTGGCTACTGGCACATACCAATACATCCATCCGATACAGAAAAATTAGCATTTGCAACCAATTTTGGACTTTTTGAGTGGCTCGTGCTCCCTTTTGGCATAAAAACGGGCCCTCCCATATTCAACAGAACCATTCGAAGAATCCTTAATAAATATAAAATCGACTTTGCGTGCCACTATTTTGATGATATTATAATTTTCTCTTCCTCTTTAGAAGAACATTTAAACCATTTAGCTCAAATTTTTAACATTTGCAAACAAGAAAACATTAAACTTAAACTTTCTAAATGTAAATTAGGCCAAAATAAAATCAATTTCTTAGGTTATGAAATTACTAATGGAACAATAACACCAGCAAATGCCAATATTGAAACCATCAAAAATTTAAAACCTCCTTCCAATGTGAAAGAGTTACAACGATTTCTAGGTTCCATTAATGTTTACCATAAATTCATAAATAAATATGCTGAAATTAGATATCCTCTAAATCGATTACTTAAAAAAGACACAATATGGGAATGGAACTCAGAGTGCCAGGAGTCTTTTGAAAAATTAAAAAATTCTTTAATTGCTAAACCCATCCTCAAAATTTATGATCCTAAATTACCTTTACATATGTTTGTAGATGCCTCTCAGATAGCAGTAGGTGCCGTTCTAAAACAACCTGATAAAGATAATTTCTTACATCCTATTGCTTATCATTCTAGAATTTTGAAGAGTTATGAACAAAATTATTTCATAACTGAATTAGAATGTTTAGCTATTATAGATACTCTTGACAAATTCTATCATTACTTTCATGGTGTCAAGTTTACAATTCATACGGACCACGCATCTCTAGTATGGTTAAAGAGTGTTAAAAACTTAAGAGGTAGGCTTTTTAGATGGTCACTCAAACTTAGTATGTTTGATTATGAGATAAAATATGAAAAGGGTTCAACAAATGTCGAAGCAGACATGTTGTCACGAAATCCTGTTTGTCATTTTAATCAACATATTAGTTTATTGCTAGATAGGAAAGAAATTATAGAGATGCAAGACAAAGACAATGTTTGTGACAAAAAATATAAAAAAGAGAATGGAATTATTATAGTTCAGAAAAAGGGATTCAAAAAAATTGTTGTACCAATGTCATTAAGAAGAAAATTACTCCATATTGCTCATGATAATTTTGGACATTTAGGGATTCAAAAAATGCTTAATTTAATATCTCCCAACTATTATTGGCCTAATATGACAATAGACATTACAGAATTTGTTAAACATTGCGATACCTGTCAGAAAAATAAAAAACCAAAACAGAAAAGATTCGGCTTATTACAAGCTATGCCAGCAACAGATCAACCTTTTGAATGTCTTTCTATTGATACTGTTGGTGGATTTAACTATTACAACTCAACAAAAAAATTCTTACACATAATAATAGATCATGCAACTAGATTTGTTTGGGCTTTTCCCTCCAAAAATGTTACCACTGAAACATACACTAACTGTTTAAAACAAATTTTCAATATCAAAGCACCTCAAAAAATACTTAGTGACAGACATAAATCTTTCAGATCTCCAAGATTTAAGAAATTCCTTAGAAATCATCATGTTCAACAGCGTTTTACATCCGCACATCATCCTCAGACCAATGGAAAGGTAGAGCGCGTTAATAGTTATATAGCGCGTTAATAACTATAGTTACCAGGCTTAAATGTAAAGTTAATTCCACTTCTTATAAAATACCTTGGACTAGATTATTAAACCAAGTCATCGAAGAATACGACAATACGCCCCATTCTATCACCAAGTTCCCACCTGCCTATTTATTTTATGGTCAATTGCCTTATGAATCTCCTTTAAAACAAAACTATTACCCATCAGTAGACAAAGCCCTCAAAATTGCGAAAGCGCGAACTCATGAATTTCACCTTAAAAGTAAAAGACTCTATGATCGAAATTTTGTTGAATGCCCATTAAAAATACAAGACTCTGTAATTTATGAAGAATTTAAATACCCTAACACTCGAAAATTAGAACCTACTTTCTCTGGACCATATAAAATTATAAATAAACTTTCTGATGTAACTTATGAAATAGATAAATTTAATTATGAGACAGGACAGAATTCCGTTATTGTGCATGTTTCTAAATTAAGACCCTATTTTTCACCCGAAGATTTTAAACTGTTTCATGAGCAACCCAAAAAACAAACAAAACCTCAGATACAATCACCATAATTTTCAACATCAGCAGGTATGTTCTTGGAGGCCTACAAGAATATTACTTGTTTTGGGGAGTTTTTGGGGTTAAATTGGGCACCTTATGCAGGCATAAGGTGAACACTTTGATTGTAAAAGCTTTCAAATTGATGTTGATAAATTAATTTTAAGGGTGTTTAAGTCTAACTATATTTACTCATGTATTTGACATTAGTATTATTCTATTTATTCCGCAGATATTTATGTTATAACAGTATAAAATCTAATGATTCTACTCAAACCTATAACATAATATGTGATTTTCAGTGATTGTGAAAACTAGATATTAAAAGTTTTTCAAAAAAAAAGCACACTATTTTTATTTCCATTTCTCAATTAAGAATGACACCTTTCATTCCTATTGTATTTTATTATTGAAGTTTATAAACCATGTGTAGATAAAACATTATTCTACATTTGGCATTGAAAACTTATAACCAAATTTGACAATTTTGTAAAAGAGTATCAGAGAGGAATTATTGTAAGGAAATACTGGTTGAGAGTCCATTTTCTAAATAGTTAGATTTAATTTTATTTGGATTTTGGAATTATTATGATTTTTTTTATTTATACTTTCGGCTAGCAAAAAATACTTTCTTATGCTATTAGAAGATAAGAAAATTATTTAGTTGCTATGTAATTATTTTTATCCTCAACCAATATTTTCCCTATCAATAATAAACAAATAGTGATATTTTCTTTTGATTATACTCTTGTTTTACTATTATTATTATTATTATGATTTCTATGATGAAGTTTAGTATTAATTATACTCTTATTGAAAAATATTAGGATATGGAGTCTTATTATACTATTACTTATTATTGTTGTTATTGTTATTATTTAAATTTTTCTATATTATTTATTATTGATATTGAGAGTGATGCTATTTATTATTGAAAAATTGATATATTACTGAAAGATGTTGGATCCAACATAACATTAAAGCCAAAGATTAAACTAGGTTTGAAGATTTTTAATTAAAGAGACTGTATTCACTGGACATTGAAAAAGACTCTTTTATATATTCTTGAAAGACTTTTTTCATTTAAAGGACTTATTTAAAATAAACTATGCATTAAGTCATTGTAATTATTTAAACTTCCATGAGAACGAATTTTTATTGTTTTTATTATATTTTTATCTCTTGCTTATTAATATTCATAACTTATTTACTGTTATTATATGTATTATCTCCTATGCACTTACAAATGGTAAGTGATGTTGTAACATTATTGTATTTCTTTCAGGGAAATGCTCCTTCCTAAATTCAATTCAGAATTATTTTCTGTTAACTATTATATTTTAATCGCTAATATTTTTTATATTGCGTTAATTTTCTTTCCTTCCATCTCTTGGCTTCCTGAGTTTGACAGTTTTATTCAAAAATTTAACTTTTCTAAATTATTATATTTCTGTTGTCTGAACTTGTAGTTTTATTTAACTATCAATTTCATACAAAGTCTTGGGGAGGGGGGATAATATTACAAATTTAAATTTTTTTCGCCAAAACTAACCGTTATACTATCTTAATTTTCTTATAATAGTGTTCCGTACTTACTTCAAATTATTAAATTAAAATCTTGTTTCTAAATCTAATCTGTTAATCCTTATGCAGACGATATAAATTCTTAATTTGCCTTAAAAAACATTAATCCAGTATGCGTAAATTTAAAAAGATGGCTCTAAATTAAAAATATTCTTAATTAAAACTTTATTTCTTAATATTCCAAATAAAACTGATTTCTTCTATGTTTTTATCAACCCTTTTTAAGAAAGTCTTATTAAATTTATTCCAAACCCATACCTTTAAAAAATATCATTATTTTATTTTATCTATTTATTTATTTTTCCGCCGTCAACGATAATTTGCATATTAATAAATTCATTTCTTTTCTTTTTCTCTTAAAATTAATCATGTATAAAAATCGTCTGCCTAAGATATTTAAAATTCTGAGTCAATTATAAATTGGTTAAATAATATATATATATATTTTAAAATAAATTTATCGTCTGTTTAAAATAATCTCGTAGCTGGACAAGAATTCTGTTTACATAAAATAATGATGGTTAGAGATTACAGAATGTTCCAGAACTTTCTTTTTAGTTTAAAAGGGGGAAGTCTCGAGATGAAAGGAAGATTCTGAAGATTTCTTGGGTTGCTTTTTCGATGAGGACAGCTCGCTGAAATAATGATGGAATTTTTGCAAAAAGGAGCTTTTCCTTCCTCATTATCACGAATTTAATAAATGAATTTACAGCAGCCCATGACTAATTATTGGATCTTCTACATTTATTTATTATTTTTGTTTTTTCCCTCGCTTGCCATGACTGTGTGTTTCTTTTTAACCAGTGGAAATAATTCGAGTTCTCCTGAAATCGTCACATATATATATATATATATATATATATATATATATATATATATATATATATATATATATATATTATATATATATATATATTATATATATATTATATATATATATATATATATATATAATATATATATATATATATATATATATATATATATATATATTGCCAATCACTTATGTAAACAATCATGAATTTCGTCAATCACTCTTAACTATGTACAGAATCAATAATTTTATCAATCCTATCCCCCCCCCCCCAAAAAAAAAAAAAAAAGTAAATTTCTTTGATTTGTCGCAGTATTGGAAACTTTGTCATTCAAGTGCGAAAAAATATTTTTTTCCATACATCTCCAAAAAAAATTATGGAATATTTCTGTCAGTCATTGAGAAAAAGAAAATTACAATTTTGTTAATAGATCGACGATAGGAATTGTCTATAAAGTACTCTTAAAACAATAATAATATTAATAGTAATAGTAATAAATTCTTCAGTTTGTCGTGACCCCCCCCCCCCAAAAAAAAAAAATCCTTTAGTACTATGAATTAATAAATCTTTGTTTCACCAAGAGCTCATTGTAATGTATCGCGAAATGTAATGATCTGTCATTGATAAAAATGGCATAGCAAACTGTTGTAAATCAATCAGTAGCGGCATTTTTTCCCCCCAATCAGTCAAGACAAAATATTTCAGATTTTGGCACTTGGTTGCTGAAATAGATCACGAATTTTCTCGTTCATTCATTTATAAAAATTGTAAATTGTAATAATCACTCACTGAAAAAAAAGAAAAAAAAAGTAAATTTTGCTAATTAATTGTTGTTTCCCTCCCCCCCTCCCCCCAAGAAAGTAGGTAAATATGATTGCAGATTTCATAGACGGTTTCGTTTAATGTCTCCTTCAAAACACTTTAACATTAAAATAACCAACAAAAGTTGTCGATGAAAAAAATGAAAAAAATATCCCTTCGAGTGTCAAAACAGATTATACAAATGATGTAATATGCAGAAATAAAAACAGATAAGTGGATTTTTCAAGTGATTTATTTAATCCATTAATTTATGTTACATACATAATAATTTTTATATCTATTTAAACTTGCGTGCAACAATCAGAAGAAAAAACAACAGAAGAATGAACTGATGGGGCGGGGGGGGTATCATGTGATGAAGCAAAATTTCGGAAAAACAGAAGGGAAGAATTGGTTTAATTGATCTTTTTTCTTTTAACGCAGAAGATTTCGAACTCTGATTAACACATTCACGCCATATCAGGCGCGCCAACGTTAAGGGACCACTCATGTTCCAGCGCGTGATGTGGGGTGATGTCCAATAGCCAGTCACGCGCTGGTGCGGAAAAATATTTCACTGATTCTTTGTTATAAAAAGTAAATCGGCTTCTGGGAGAAACCCACTTCTACAGTGCGGCGTTAAATATCATCATATCTTCACGTAAGCGGCAGCGAACGTGTTAATAATTAATACAAAAGTAAAACAGAACTTTTTGCAGATTTTGCATAAAAATAAATAATTTAAGAACAAAAAATTACTTAAGAAATTATTAAGGTCTTCCACACCCATACAAATCCTATAGTAAATTGTAAAACATTTTAGTAATTTTCATTAATTTTATTTTTTGTTTTATTTGCAAATGTATTTTTTCTTTCTGAATTCGCAACTTAGATTTTGATAAGTTTATACTTTGCTTACAACTGTGATTGATGTGATAATTGTGAATTATCATTACTTTTACTTACCCATCATACGTAGTATAGGGTAAGTCTTGCAATCGTTTTGAAAATCGAAATTTTTTTTTTGACGGATTTACACGTTTTAGATAGTGGAGATTCCGAAAAACATATTTTTAGAAAAAGAATTTTGCCGTCCGTCTGTCTGTCTGTCTGTAAACGCTCTATATATTCCGAACAAATTGAGATAGAGACTTGAAATTTTGTATGTAGTTAGTATGTAAGAATGGGACGAACCCTATTTAATATCAGCTACTTCGATTATCCGGAACTATTTTTTCGGACTCCCGAAAAATTCGTTCTAATGAAAGGTACATAAAAATTTTCGAATTTTTTTGTTCTAAGGCATGGACGTAAAAGGCAATAAAATAACACACATTTTGCATATAGAACGAAGTCGATCGGATTATTAGTTGCCGAGATATTTGTAATCCTGTTTTCCACATTCTTCGATTTTTCATGACCCTGTATTTCATTCAAATTTCAATTCAGAGGTATATTTTAATTGGAAATGAGACGCTTAATCCGACGCAATTATTTGTTAGATAATAGAATTATTATTTTTGGAGTTATAAGGATGTTTCTTTTACGCAGTTCGGTACTACTTGAGTAGTTTGGCGTTTTATATAATTTGTCGAAATTGGTACATCAGCAGTTCTTTAATATAGCATTACTATGTATATTAACAATATTTAAATTTTGTTTATGAATTGCAATGCATTGTATAAATAGTTTCACATGTTTTTTTTTTTTTCATATACATATCCATGATGGGTAAGTATTACGGTGGCCCCCAACGACTAGTTTATTTTGTTATTATTAATGTGGAATACCTATATAATAAAATTTATTGTTATAGAGATTGGAATGTAGGTAGATGTAAGGGCAATGGACAGCCTTCAGTGTTTTTGATTTATTAAAAAAATACCAATGAAAAATTAACTTTTGCTTTTTCTTCATAATGTCCTTGTGCATGTTTTATAATATGGGATATTTTTGACTTTTTTAATAAAACCAACCATAAAGCCAAAAAAAAAAAAAAAAAAAAAAAAATTCGAAGTTTCATTGTTTTTTCTGTAATAATCTACATGAATACGCTATGAACTGACTTCTTTTAATAAATATATACATTCTTTATTTTCATGCAAAATTTGTATGTTTTCGCTTTGGTAGTAATGGAAAATTTTGAATTTTACATACTAATGGTCATTTACAAAATTTCATTATTTTATTTTATTTTATTTTTATTATTACTATTAAGATTTTAAGACTCGTGTTCATTATTGGAATACTCAAATGGTTAATTTTCAGCAATGGATATCCTGAACCCCATGTAAACCCCTAAAAATATAATTTTAGTAATGTTTATAGTGTATAAAATATTTTGACTTTTAACTGAAAACCCAAGTAATCAAATTTAATTTTTAAATTGCACTTACATAATGTAATAACACTAAAATTTTTACAAACAGCTGCTTTAATTTGTTTCGTGTGGTTAATAAAATTTCCAGTGTTTTTTTTTTTTTTTTTTTTTTTTTTTTTTTTTTTTTTTTTACTTTGTTTTGCTTATTTTATAATCTAGTAATCTTTAAAACAAATCAGGAAACAGAATATTGATTAAGGGAATAGGGGAAAGAAAGGCTGAATACCTCCCCATTTAAATAAAAACAATTAAGTTATAGAAGTTGTTAAAGGTTTATCATTTTCAGTTTAAAATGTTAGTTTATTCATATATATATATATATATAGTAATGAAATGAAACTAGTAAATTTGCTGATCGATGGTCTGAAATATTAGTTCTGCAATTCTGTTTTGAAATTATTTTATTTAGTACTAAAAACGTTCAGCCTGCAGTATTGTTTGTTTGATATTTGTAATACTAGTTAGTACAGTAGAACCCCGCAAATCCGGACCCCGTTAATCCGGATCGATTTGGTGGATTTTTTTTTTTTTCAAGTTTGAGAAGTGATCGGCAAATTTCCATAACATAAATTTATTTCGACTTCATATTCTGAATAAATAAGAATTTTCTGAAATTTTTTCGGAACAATACCTCAAGCTTTCTTATTTAAACTCTTTAATGTTATCTATGAAAGGAACAATTATACATCATTTAAGCTTTGCCAATTCCAATTTTCACACTTTTCTATTTAATCCATTTGGAAATGTCATCTTAAGCTCACTGCTTAATGAAGTTTTACTCTGAGCATTGCAAGAAAGTAAAGTAAGGATCGTGATCCGATCTTTGTCAACCAGTCCATAGGACCTCTATCTATCAACTACTCTTGGAAACAATCTTCTTGAGACTGTTTCCTTATATTCGTGCCGAAACCCTTCTACCAATCACTTGCGGAAAATTGAAATAAAAGGAGGAAGAATGCTCAAGAGAGTACGTAACCATGAGGCCCTCAAAAATCGTAGAATATGACAAGTAAATATTGATTATGTTCAATATAAAGGTGATTTTCTTTGAATATTATACATTATTTTATTTCATTTGTTCACATTCTCCGGATAATCCGGATTTTCGACAATCCGGATTGGGCCTGGTCCCAATTAATCCGAATTATCGGGGTTCTACTGTACAAGAAGTTTCGAGGAGTTTAACTGTTAAAAAGAGCATGAAATACACGAATTTATGCATTAACATTAAAAAAAAAAGTTTTTTTTTGTTTTTGTTTTTGTTTTTTTGTATTATTTTCTAAATCTCTCACGGTCTCAATAATTTTATAAACTATAATTTCCTGACATTTTGTTTTTAAAAATTTGTATCTAAAATTGTTAATATATGGATCTTCCGGAAATCACAATAATTAATTTAAATCAAATAATTCTCACAAACATTTTATTAACTATTGATATCCCAATTGTTAAATTTATTTGGAAATAAGTATTTTGTTTTATTAGCATGCCTTCATTAAAATCTGGTTCTAAATACAATCATAAAAACATTTATATTAACATTTCTTTCCTTTTTTCGGGGGGGGGGGGAGGGTAGGGGGAGGGAGAGGAGAGGTATCCGTTTCTGGAATTTTAATTGCTTTGATATATTACTGTTGTTTACAATAAAATGTTGACTAATATTAGAAAATAAGGCATAAAAATGATTAAATATTGCTGTTAAACAAATAAAATATTTAAACAAATCTGAATATAATAATAATCTAATAATTAGAAAATAGTTTTTAATTAAATTTGTTAAAGATATCTATTATTGGCACATCTACCCTATATAGCATTATTTAGTTTTAAATATGTATAAATTTTGCTTTAAAAAGAAAAAAAAAACATAAAAATAATCTTCTCCTATAACCAAATTAAGTTTATGTTATAAATGAAATTTTCCTTGTATTATTTACATTAATTACATTGTAATAAATAACACATAAAAAATTAAAATTCAACATTTCTTTAGCGTTGTTTAAATTAAATCTCGAACTTCAAGCAGACGAAAACCTAAAGTTAAATTATTACATATGCGCATGCATTAAGCTTGTGATTCTGTTGCTGCAATGACCGACCAATCAAAGAATGAAACAGTGTCAACAACGCGAGAAATATCAATAGCGCTAACGAAAAACATGCTGACGATAAGCAGAAATCCTGGTAAATTGTTTACCCGAAGTGAATCATGGGTAAAAGGCGAATTACTGGCCTAGTCGGTTGCAGGTCTGACTTTCGGGAGAAAATGAAGTAGGCTCGGCTCTCCTTCAAATCGGTTTGTGCACTGGAAATGGAAGAGGGGGTAAAATAACCGTTCTGAGGTGTCTTGAAAAACTGCATTGGTGGTGGTGTGTGGTGTATTTTGTGACGGCCGATTATCTGCGCTAGGGATATAGGCCCGGGGGAGGGATGCCCTTCGTGGGGGTCTTTCTAAGGGAACCTAACCCGTATTTACGCAAGGTTCGAAGAAAACCACGAAAACTCCGAACGGTTAGGCCGACGGCCGCGATTGGGTTCGAACCCAGCACTTGCCGTCTACCAGTTGAGAGGTCAGACCCTTTCGGCCACTGGTGGGGCAAAAACTGCATTGGAAACGGGGCTTTAGTGTACGTTCTCTTAAAGCTCAGACCAACTCATTCGTTTTCAGCTACAGAAAAGTGGTTTAAGTCATGAAATTTAAAGTTTCATAACTCGGTCAATTTTAATGTTAGATGAATGGGACCGTTTTTGTATTGCTTGATAGGGTGATGGAAAATTTTCACTTAATATCACTAATAGGTAACCGTATAAAAAGTTAATTTTCGTAATTTTTCAATAATTTTTTTTTTTTTTGACCTAAATCACTTGAAAACAATTCTTTACCTTTTTAAAAACATTTTTGCAATTTGAACTATATGTCTAAGACTAAAGATTTAGAAATTAGCCATTGGCCACCGTTGAGAGTGGACACCTTGTATATATTTTTTTGTTTATTCAAATAAAATTTCTAGTGACTCATATTTAAACAAAAAAAATTGTTGGACCAAACAAATTTTTGTTTATTCAATAAAACTTTTTTCAGAGTGCAACATTAGAATAGTTTTTATAATTTTATCTATCTTACAAATCGTTTTATTTCAACTGTAGAGATTATAAAAGTGAAAAAGATTTTCGTTCTTGTTCTTTGCTAACAATATGCTACGGATAATTTATCATATTTTTTTGTAAAAGAAAAAATACAAAATAATTATCCTATTCGTGTATCAAATTAAAAAAAAAAAAAACCTTTGAGCTCTTCAATAATAATTATTAATAATAAGAAACGAAATAAAAAGCATGTGCGGTTTTTTCCAATGGATGAAAATTCTTCATGTGCCTGACAATTCTTTCGTTAAGTGAATGCCCGATTACATAATGTACATGAAATAGATTTCTCCATTTTCGTACACGAAATATTTAGATAATTCTTTCGTTCAGTGAATGTCTAATTACATAATGTGTATGAAATAGATTTCTCCATTTTCATACACGAAATATTTTCCGATCGATGTAATATATAACTGATATACGGAAAATAATAACGGCACGTGGTTTGAAGCGAAGCTCAAATCTAAACTGCGAAGTCTCATCTCCCCGAAATTCAAAGGTTGCTTTATCTAAAAAGCTCGCCAAAAGTTACCCATCCGAAGTTCTAAACGAAATTGGGATAGCGCATGCGCGGTGATTGTCTCCATAGGGAGAAATTGCTATTTTGATCCACTACTCTGGAAAAGTTCTTTTACCTGTTCCCAAAGATATTGAAGGGAACAAGATAGAAAGCTCTCATAGGCCCAATGTAAACGGTACGCGTTTAAGCAAATCGCTTTAATTATCGTTTCCTCCCCAAAGGTCAATGGCGGGGGGATATACGCGATAAGATAATTCACGGAATGTTCGCGTGTTACTTTTACAACCACATTTTTTGACGAGGGATGAACAGTTTTCGCCAAATGTGTAAGCGCTTAAATCGGACAGTTTTTTAAGCATTAGTATGATATAAAAATTTAAACGAAGCTGATAACATATGAATAATTTTCAATGAATACGACTTTACTATTAACGAAATGTAAGATTGTTCTCAAATCCAAAAAGACAACAAACTTTATGGCGCAAGTTTAAATTCATATTTGCTCGGAAATATATAAAAATAAACAGATGTTATTCAAAAACTATGTAATCTAAAGACGTTTTTCATTTTTTTTCTAAACGAAAATTATCTTTCAGAAAATACAGCCGAAACAGGCATTTTGAACCGAATTTCTGGTCGGAAGAAAAAAAACAACAACAACAAAACTGCCCAGAGAGAGGTGAAAAATCCATTTTTACATGACCGAAATTGTTTATAATTCGATAATATATCTGTAATCCAAAGTTAGCTCTTACAATTTTGTTCCTTTACATTAAAAAATGAATGAATAAAGCGTCAGAAAGGGCATAGCCTGATAAGTATTGGAAACATGCCTTTCAATCAAATTTCTTGATTTATTCCCCCCATGGATTTGTCTACCTATCTGACAATGTATTTCTCGTATTATCACCTTATAAATATTAATATTTTATAAGATAAAAGTGTTTTTACAATTTTTTTTAAAAACTCATTTTTTAAAAACTACTCGACCGAATTACATGCCATTGATTGAGTTTATATATGGACGTCAAAGACGCATAACCGGGAATTTTTGTATAATTTTCTGATTATAAAAAATATATGAAAAAGCGATTAAAAAGTTTAATAAATTAAAAGCCATACCTTATAGTTCTCCGAAAATTTCCATTTTCTTGTAAAATATTCCTTATATGTGTCTGCATATTATATATAAATGTCGAAAGTTTGTCTAGGGTATTAGATATAAATATTTACAAGAGTACGCATAAAAATTATTTAAACTCATTTAAGGGCGTTATTTGGGGCGGAGCTACACAGCTTCGACATTAAAAAATATTTCGCACACTGTCAGCAGACAATGTGTTAACTGATATATTTCAGGTTTCATTAAGCGTATCGGCCGTAACTTTCGACACTGTCGATGCTATTTCGATATCGAAAACTGATGTTTTGAATCGAAGACAGTTGAGAAAATTATTTTTGCTTGCAAAACAACATTCTTCGGTATCGAAATGTAATGTTAGTTATTATTATGAGTTTGATTGAAATATTTTCACCACTTTTAACGAAGGGTAATAAGAGAAACAGTTTCGTTATTTCATTTTATTTTTTATTGCGCCAAAAAAATTAATTAATTAAAAATTAAAATAAATTAGAAAATAAATAAATATTGATATTGTATATCTATAATTAGAACCTGAAACGTTCTTTTACTTCTCAGATATTATCTGGATTGAATGACAATTGATAGACAATTTTTTATTCAAGATGCCATATGCTATATTGATGATACTACTTGCAGTTTTTGTTTTTTCTGATGGCAAATTTTTATGAAGCTGTTTAATGCGAAGATAAAAATCCAACCAAAGCAGCTTTACTTAAAAACAGGTCAATAAATCAAGATTTATGACAAATACACGCTGGGTTATCGAGTCCGTACATAGAACGTTAAAGGAAAATACCGAATATTAGATAACATGATAAATAACAAAATGGTGCCAAAAGGTAAAAGCTTAAATAAATTCGGCAAAAGATTAATTTTCGATAAAAACTTTACAGGTGAAGTGGTTGATCGCATATTATGCAAAAAATACGATGAAAAAAGGTTAGTGGTTAAAATCGAACAAAATAACTGGTTGCGTAGAAAACTTTTTTTTTTTCCCAATTATCTGCATTTGATTTATTAGATTTCATGGAAATACCCGAAAGAAGATTAAAAATATTTTTTATAGGATCTTACTAATACAACGAAGCAATATTGCTTGGCGCTTTGAAGCTTGGCGAAAATGATGAAGGAAGACTCTTCGATGCATATATATTTCGTTAAAACTGAAACAAATATTATCTTATTACTTTCTATTACCAATTTCGTCAAATTATACGAATCGCCAAACTAACGGCCAAATTATAATATTGGCATAATTTTTATTTTAAATAACATAAGAACAAATAAATCATTAGAATATTAATAAAAATACGAATAAAAACTCGAAATAAAAATCATTTAATGGCATTTTAAACACGTGTATCGTATTTAATGTCATTGAATGTGACATTCACAATTCTAAATTACTGGCATTAAATCTTATAGTTTGGCGATATATTTTTGGTCGACGAGTTAACCAAGTAGTACCACAAACATTTTGAAAATAGAAGCTTCATCACCACACATTTCAAAGAAAACGTACCGTTGTTTTATACACTACAAACCTAAACTATTGGCGTGTATGCAATACTAAAATGGGCAAGTGATGTATTAGAACAATTGGCTGCTGATCTCATTTGGCAGTAGCAATCTATTACCCATCTTACGGGAGGTATTCATCCAAAATTGTTAGAATGTCAGAAATTCTTTCCATGCTATTCAGAAATGAATACATATCTGATTGATTGAAGACGACAGTGACAGTGATTAATTTCTTTCTTCTATCTTTGTTTTTCTATATTTACTGTTTTTATTATTTAAATTGTTATTTTTAAACATAAAATAATGTAATACATTATGAAGTGTCAGCTGTTTTTCTTATAAAAGTCATAGTACTTGAAAGTGAGGTCTAAAACACTGAAGCTGACTATCATTGATGTATATGTATTTGCGTATAAGTTTATAATATATTCGCAAAAAGTTGACTGTCTTGACGATATTTTAATCTCCTGGTAATTTTCCCACTATTTTTGGACTAATATTTATTATTATTGTTATTATTATTATTATTATTATTATTATTATTATTATTATTATTATTATTATTTTGTAATTTTTATATTATCAAACGTTAAACGGTTCAAAATTATAGAAATATATTTTTCCATACAAAATGTCATGCAATGTTGTCAACTTCAACTTTTCATTTCACTCAAATTAGATACTTTTAGCTAACGATTACCTTCGAATTAAAGAGCACAGAAAATTGCCGTTAGAAAAATAAAAAATTGCGAGTAGCTATAATACCTTTAATAAAAATTGTCTATTAACACCCGATCCAGATAATATCTTTGAATTAAAACAAGATATTAGGTTCTAATTCTAGCTATATGATATCCATATTTATTTTATTTTGTTTTTTTGAGCACTAAATAATTAACAGAACTACTTTTATTACCCTTCGTTAAAAGCGGTGAAAATGTTTGAATAAAAATCATTATATGAACTGTCGTAACATTTCGATATCGTAGAATGTTGCTGTTTTCCAAACAAAAATATTTTTCGCTATTGTCTCCGATACAAAACGTCAATTTTCGATATCGAAATAGTATCGAAAGGGTTGAAAACTATGGACCTGCTTAATGAAATCTAATATACAGTAGTCGACTCATTGTTTGTTAGCATTGTTCTAAAAATACTTCGGATGTCGAAGTTTGTTAGCTCCACCTCAAATAACGCCTTTAAATGAATTTTAATAATTTTTATACATATTTCTGTAAATATTTATATTTAGTACCGAAAGCAAAACTTTAGTATTTATACATAATATGCAGGCACATATGAGGAATTTTTTACAAGGAAATGGTAATTTTCGGAAAACTGTAAGATAGGATTTTTATTTTCTTATATAATTTTTTTAAACGCTTTTTCACACGTTTTTTATAATCTGAAGATTATACAAAAATTCCAGCTTTGCTTCTTTGATGTCTGTATAAACTCAATTAATGGTACGCAATTCGGTACAGTAGTTTTTGAGAAAATGAGGTTTTTAAAAAATTAAAAAACATTTTTATCTCATAAAATATCAAAATTTATAAGGAAATACATTGTTAGATAGGCAGACACACGTAAAAAAAAATATCAAGAAATTTAGTTGAAAAGCATGTTTCCAATGCTTATACTGTTTTATTTCTATCAACCTTTTTTAATGAAACGATTTTGACCATTTTTAATATTAAAAAATTTTTTTAACAATTCTTTGTTTTAAAAATTGTGTGCTACAGCGTGTTTATCAAACATTTCTCGAAACACTACAAATTTTTCAAATTTTTATATTCAGTTGTTTTCTTAATACGAAAAAAAAAAAAAAAAAAATCAAGGCCACAAAAAACTTGCTTGAGGTAGCATTTGTTCCTTTTTTTTCTTCGAGACTTGATCTTCTAGATTTGTTATTATCTTTCATAAATTTATATGCCTGAAATTAAATAAACTAAATAATTGCAGTAGCATTGGTTATTTTTTATTATACTACCTTTGACAATAAAGTTCGGTGAATAGTCCTGTAAAATTAATGTAGATGAAACATTAACAAAAATTGCCATACCATCCTTCAAAATAGTCTTCTCTCATAACTATGCACCGCTTCGATCTGTTATACATGTCCTAAGAAATTTGCAAGAAGTCTTCTTTTGGGATGGAGTTCAAAAGCTTCGTCGTGTTTCGTTGGATGTCAGCAATATGCTCAAATCTCAGTTTAAGGTTTGGTTTTAAACTTTACAAGACACCAAAAAGAAATTCATGAGGGGTGGTGCAAACTGAACATCCACCATACTCGCCAGATCTCAATCCTCCAGATTTCTTACTATTTTCACCATTCAAACTCTCTTTGAAAGAGATTTGACCATATTATTGACATCCAACAAAACGTGACGAAGCTTTTGAACTCCATCCCAAAAGAAGACTTCTTGCAAATTTCTCAGGACATGTATAGAAGATCGAAGCGGTGCATAGTTATGGGAGAAGACTATTTTGAAGGATGGTATGGTAATGTTTGTTAATATTTCATCTACATTAATTTTACAGGACTATTCACCGAACTTTATTGTCAAAGGTAGTATAATAGAGAGATTTGTTATTATTTTTCAATTTACATTTCAGAAATTTATTGATCTAATACTAAATACTTAAAAAATTAGTTTCTTTTTAAACAATTTGTATTTTAATTAATAAGGTTGTCCTAGTTGCAGTATCTTTAAAAACTTAATACTATTCGGATAAAAAATATACAGTTAAAACTGTATGTGTATGTCATTTGTCATAGAAAGGAATTGGAAGATCTATTGTATTTTGCAAATTACATTAACCATAGCTCCGCCTACTTATAACTAAGGAACATCCTTTACAAAGTTACATAGAAACAATTAAAGAAGTTAAAGAATTTTTAAATTTTTAAAACATTAATTTATTATTAGAATAAGCTTTCATTAATATTATTTAATTCTTACCCGGAATAAAAATTTTCTGCCTGATTCGAAATTACTGAATGAAAATTTTAATTATCCTCCTCGTCTGGAGACAAACATTACGATTGACCAAAACCGGTTTAAAATTACTAGACAACATCTTCAAAGAGGTATGAATCTACTTATCGATTCTTATGACTTGATTGCATTTAATAAAACGTTCTAGAAGTTAATTTAACAATCCTAGAATAATTAAAATTAATTTAAAGGCAGTTATTTAGTGTCTCCTCCAGGCGATATCAGGACTGAGGAGGTTCAATTTAGAACATACTGAAACTGTCACCCCGTTGGTTTGATGACAATATTTTATAATATTATGAAAATAATAGTAATAATAATAATAATAATAATAATAATAATAATAATAATAATAATAATAATAATAATAATAATAATAATAATAATAATAACATCAACAACAAAATTGTAATTTAAGAAATTACAACGGCTATTTAGAAAAGGCTATTTAAAAGACTAATATTTTCATAGACTAAAATTTTAAAGAGTTATAAAAAAACAATTCGATATTTAAATTTATAATAACATCATTTTTAATATTGACTTCTGAACGCCTCATATTACGTACGACATGGATTAAATATTAATATTTCTGAACCCATCAGAGACAAATTTTAAATAAAATTTTAGTTTTACAATTTCCGGAACTGCAAAATTTTAAACTTCTAAACATTGCACATTTAAAATTTGTACACCGTTGCGTTTAAAAAAATACACTTTTTAATGAAATTTGTTTGAAATCTTTATCACAATTTGTTTTCAAATTATTAATTGTCTATAAATTTTTTATTACTCTTTTTGTCATCGTGGCAACAGAAGAGTTCCATTTTTTGACATTAAATTTGGACCAATCATGAAACGAATGAAATGAAATAAGTTGCGGAATTGAACCATTAAAAAAATTTCAGATATACTCCAGATTTCCCAATTCTCTACCAAGGACAAAAACTATTTTCCAAATAGTTAAAAAAAAATACTAATAACAATGTGCCTTTATGATTCGAATAGTTAGAATAAAAAAGATCGTTGAAAAATCAATAAGATATTTATTGCTATTGCTAATTTTAAGGATTACCTGATCCCTTTTACTATTTTCAAGTTTAATATCTGGAGTGCAGTTTATTTTGTAATAGCTGTAAAATTTGGCAGTACAATCGGTAATGTTATTATTATTTTTTAATACTTTTGTTGATAACTTAAATAAATAAACCTATATTTTTCTATAATGTAGCAATAAATAGAAGTTAGTTTGCTTTAACAATTTACAATTAAAATAATCTTAAAAATAAGGAAAAGAAATTCGAATTACTATAATTTCTTCAATCTTTAATTCCGATGTATTTCTGTTAATATTCACATACTATTTGTCGGACTTTGACGGCGAATTTTTTCAACTTAATTAAAAAAAAAAAAAGAAAAAAAAGAAAAGAAAAGAAAAGAAAAGAAAAGAAAGTTTGAAAGAAAATAAATATTTCTTCCTCATAAAATAATTGACTTAATAATCGCTTTTTAAAAAGTCATTTCCTGCCGGAAAAACTTTATAGTTTAACTATATAGTAAAAGTATTGCAATTTTTATGTTTTGAGAAAGAGCACTAGTATCTCACACTAGCCCTTCAATGACAAACTCCCTCTCTATGAGGATGGATCATTCTATTTTTTAGCAGATGGGGCAAAGACCTTAGAGAGAAAGACATGAAGGCTTTGGAAACCGTAACTAACTGAAACAGTGCAAACAGCATTGCTAGGAAACACCCTCAAAGGGGGTGATCCAATCTTAGGATGGTTCATTGCATCCACCGATTCGCCAAATATTTTTCTAGTAAACCTCCTTGCGCCAACTCCCCCGCCCCGCGAGAATTCAAAACGCCATTTCTTTTGGGAGTTCGCCTTGAGATTGAGACTTAGAGATTGTGGGAGATTTTTTAATATGCTTTGTTTGTTGTGATATATTTTCTATATTGCAAATAGATAGCCGATTAACACGTTCAACTGAAAAGTCTTCAATGATGCTGAACTTGTTAAATAATAAATATTATGTATCGAAAGTCCCACTTTCTCTCGAAAACTAACATAACAACGTACAGATTCATCTAGTCTTCTGTAACGTATTGTATGAACTTTGACCTAACTCATCTCCCTCCATGAAAAGGGATGGAGAGGCGGGGGAGGGGGGCGCACTGCTTTCCCGGGGACCGAGGCGGGCAGGGATGACCACATCATTACTCCACATTTTGATAATTATCGCTACTGGTGATAATGCCAAAGCGCGCCAAGTGAACGCTTCTTATCTCTCGCCCCTGTATGCGACTTTATTGCCTAGCTGTTTGCACTGTTTCGCTGACAGCTGCGGATTTACATTACGCCTACGGAGCCTTCACATCTTTTCCTCTAAGATCTTTGGATGGGGTAAGGTAGGAGGGAGTGATAGCCGCCGCTGCACGCGATACAAAGAGAATGAATGTAGTACGATTTGTTTTGATTTGGCTCCATTTGATAATTTGATTAAGCGTGCGCTATGTCTGATGATTTTACAACCAAAAGGCCTTTTTCAAGGCCTGAAAAATGCTGAAGGGGATGGGGAGTCTAGGTTTTTTTTCTTTTGAATTTTTCCATAAATTAGTATTTCATGATTATTACTTAGGATGTATCTACCAAAAAAATCAAAACAATTCGAAAGCTTGTAAATAAAGTTGGACGATTATTAATTTATCTACTTTTTTGAGAGGGGAGGGGAGGCACAAATGACACAATTTTAAGATAGTTTAAAATTAAAGAAGTATGAAATCTAATACAAAAAAAATTCAGTAATATGGCTTTAGATATGTTAATTATTTTTATTTTTCGCCAATTTTAAGATTGTTTAAAGTTAAAGAATGATGAAACCGAATAAGAAAAAAATTTAATAATCTGCGTTACGTTACTTTTACGATACGTTATTTTTATTTTTCGCAAAAAAAAAAAAAAAAAAAAAAAAAAAAAAGTTGAATGTAGATCCTGCCATTGCAGAATTCAGTTTCGCCTCCGATTAGAAAAAAAAAAATCGATACAGGTTTTTTAGAAGGGCGACCCCGTTTAGAATGCAATGAACTAACTTCATTTTTCTTGTGTTTATCAATATAATAGCAAACAGAACGGCGTGAAATACCCAGTTGATTAGCAATTTCTCTCTGAGACTTTGGAATTGCGGAATAATAAAGAGATACAATTTGACGTGCTACTTCTTCATTGACTAGATTCATCAAAAACGGATTTTTTCTTTAGTTTAAACGCTTTTTTATAGACTCTGGGAAAAAGGAAATGCATTTTAACAATAAAACGAGAGGAATCCCGTCGAATTCGACGAATGAAATGTTTAAAAGACCCGATCGATTTGGCTTTAAAAAAAAGCAAAAGTAATTATATTATTGAATCAATATATAATAAATATATTTCCAAAGTTAATGTCAAGTTTTCCAGTTACAATTTTGCATGCAAATATTTGCACATCTTCAGTTAAAATTGTAATCTGAGTGCCGGCGAAATCCAGAAATTTTATTTTATATGCACTACAGAAAAATAGATTTATTAAAAAAAAAAAAAAAAAAAAAAAAAAAAAAAAAACTAATTTTATTTTTACTATGACATCATTTTCACTAACTGAAGTCATCCGAAGGTAAAATCTCAATCTCAGTGTCCATAATGAAAAGAAATATTGAAATGTAATATCGTTATGAGTAAAAATGCGATGCTTTAAATAGTGACGTCATTTTCTCTTCAAGTGTTTTTTAAAAGTTACTGTTATTAGTAATATGAAAAAGGCGTTAATGGAATAAAGGCTTAATTTATTCCATTTTACTGCCTATTTAGAATGGAATGTGATCTACTCTAATATAAATTCGAATATGATCAATATAAATATTTTGTATGCTATGCAATTTAAATTGCAGCTTATACAACTCGATAGGATCTAGTGGCACGAATACCAGTCGCTCCAGATACAAATACAAAAGTGCAAACGGCGCCAGCAAGTAACAAGCGTCTGGGGAGAGAACGGCTGCTAATGGTAGAACTTAGAAAATCTCGGCTTCTGATAAACTCGTCTCTGCGCGTGCCTCAGCAGAGGCGAAAAGGGAAAAAAGGCTGTAATTTCTTCCTTCCATATACCGTACTGAGAAATGGATTTTCCCTTTTCGTTGTGGATTTGTTTATGAAGTGTTTCACAAAGGATCAAGTACATTTCTACTTTCTGTTCCATATAAACTTTAAGCTTTATACGGAAACTCATAATCAAACTATTTAATTGAATCTTTTTTTTTTTATTCGAAATTATTTAAAGTAATGCAAAAAATTTCAAGCGGTTTTAAAAGTTTATCTTTTTTACAAATTACAAATAAAAACAATGCTAAATATAAACAAGATTAGAATACAAATAGCAAATTTCTGCTTTTTTTTTTTTTTTTTTTTTTTTTTTTATTTGCTTTATTTACATAGCTCTTTTGAATTATTATTAAAGTCAAAATTTTCAGTGTTATAAAGGACTGAATCTGTAAAAATAAATAAATAAATATGGTTGTTGAGCCATTTATAACTTATTCAGAGAATTTAAATGTTTTAAATAGGAGATATTTCCCCCATTAACATCAATTAAGCAATAAAACGTTATCATTAATGAGAAATTATATATATATATATATAATTCATATAGTTATTGCACTTTTGCACAAATGATAAATAAAAACAATACTAAACATGAACAAGATTGGAAGACAAATGGTAAACAATTTTTTGTATTTTTATTTATTTATTTATTTTTTTAACTTGCTTTATTTATGTAGCTCTTTTGAATTATTATTAATATCACAATTTTCAGTGATTATTATTATTATTATTATTATTATTATTACTAGCAAAAGCCATGCTTTGTTTGGATTCGCGAAGTATTATGCTATCATATAAATATTTGAAAGTAATAATATATTTTTTTCAATTACTTTTGCATTTTACTTTTGCATTAAGCAAAAATGCAATTTAAAGTTTCGGGGCATTTTAATTTAAAAATGTATTTCAACCAAATAACTATAAATTTCCTTAGATTCACTGGAAAAAAATACGACTTCTTTGCTACATCGTCACTCCACCGCTTGTATTGAAAATGGTTACTTCAGGCTAACATGGAACATTCTCAGTGACCAAAAGAGTGATATTCTATAAAAGCGGGGAGTGACGATGCAACAAAATAGTTATATTTTTTACAGTGTTGTTTATTTATGATATAAGACTGGTATACATAAAAATATTTTCGAAGTAGAATTATACAAAATATTAATTAATTTTATTTGTTTACAATTCTTTTATTGCCACTTCACAAAAACATATTATAATTCTTTTAAAATTCATAAATATCGCCTGCTTAAATGATTTCACAAAATAAGAATAAATTGTGTATTTGAATTCCTAACACAGAAAAATACTTTTATAATTGAATGGTAATAGGAGATTTTTCACAAATTTTAATTCATTAAAAATAATGCTATAATTTTTCTAAAAAAAAAAGTATTTTATAAATTTTATAAAAGAAATCATGAAACTAAATTAAAAGGAATGAGCATAGTTTGAAAATCTGAAAGCAGTTTTTGAGATTATTTTGTCAGAATAATGAAAATATATTTTATTTATTTATTTATTTAATGATGATTCTAGCTATAGTCACTGACCCCATGATTTAAGTTTTTCTTCTGAAAACGGACATCTTTCACGTTTTATTTGAAAAAATGCGTTCGTAATGGAAAAGCATGTAAAATAATTTAATTAAAATAATAATTCATTGAAAAGTATTTCTATAAAAAAATAATATTCTGCAAATCTACAGATCATAATTTATATTTGTGTTTAATTTCAAGTCAAAATACTGCACAGTTTTTTTTGTAAAGTGTACGACAAAGTGTCATTTGAGTGGCCTAGTAGAGGATTCGCTTCGCTCATCCTAATTATTATTATTATTATTATTATTATTATTTTTTGAAATTGACTGAATTTGTACAAAATAAATAAATAAATGTGCCAGCTAAATGTGCTATTGATAACTTATCTAGAGTTAAATATTTTTAAAAAAGAGGTATTTTCCATTAACATCAATTAAGTAATGAAACGTTACCAGTAATCAGAAATAAAAGATGAACTGTAGTTAAAGCCCTTCTCAAAATTTCGACGGGAGAGATACCCAGATGCATATTTCAGATGTGTATATTGCTGGGACGATTACTGTTTCTAAACCAATAGGAGAGCGTCATTATCACGGTCAAGTACACGCCCACACAGTTTGATTGACAGGAACTCGTGGACAATTGACGGTGCTAATTATAACGATAATCTGTTGCGGATGAAAGTGAGCTGACTGGCTGAATGGTTAGAGCGTCGAGCTTGAAACCGGAGGATTAGGGTTCGAGTCCATCGCGGGCCGAGAGTCCGTTGGTGATTTTTTTTTTTTTTTTTAATTATTGGAGGCTGTCTTTTATTAATAAATAAGACATTTAAAAAAAATATTTCAAACACTTTTAATATTCTAAATATCGTTCCAAAATGATTTATATATATATTAAACAAATGGGAAAAAAAGTATTCTGCGAAAATATCCGTATAAGCAAAATTCTTACTTTAATTTTTATTTATTTATTTATTTATTTATTTCAGGATCAGAGGAAGTATAACTTCTAATTGAAGTAAATAAAATTCAGTCATTTTGAAAAAAAAAAAAAATTCTTTCGTACCTTTAATTTTTAATTACCGAGTACAAATTCAAACAATCCGAGTACAAATAAATAATAAACACACACGATCAATTGTCCACGAGTTCCTGTCAATCAAACTGTGTGGGCGTGTACTTGACCGTGATAATGACGGTCTCCTATTGGTTTAGAAACAGTAATCGTCCCAGCAATATACACATCTGAAATATGCTACCCAGATACTCATCTGGAAGGTTTAGTGATTGTTATTCATAAAGTGAACAATTTTATAGTTTATGGGCATTACATGCCTATAAAGTAGCATTTAGTAAATATGCGACATATAAGACCAACACAATAAAAAATACATACGATAATTATAAATTAAACAAGGTGTTAAAAGGTTTATAAATAAAAACCTTTTAAATTTTTGAAAAAAAAAAAAAAAAAAAAAAAACATAAGAAGGACCAGTAACAGTAATAAAAAAGTATTTATTTTGGTACTATTGCTTCTCATTTTTTCTTTCATTTTATGTTGAAATAGAGGTTCTTATTATGAGGACTTGCAACAGATGAATAGTAAACATTTTGTATTTGCTAAGATTTTTTTCAGTCTTGTTTTTACACATCATATTTTAATTTTATCACAATGAATTTTATATAAATTTAATCAGCTTTTAGAAATTTTGAGAAGGGCTTTAACTACAGAACCTCTTTTATTTCTGATTACTGGTAACGTTTTATTACTTAATTGATGTTAATGGAAAATACCTCTTTTTTAAAAACATTTAACTCTCGATAAGTTATCAATAGCTTACACACATATTTATTTATTTACAAATTCAGTCATTTGTAACACTGAAAATTGTAAGTAAATAATAATTCAAAAGAGCTACATAAATAAAGCAAGTTAAAAAAAAGTTTACTGTTTGTCTTTCAATCTTGTTCATGTTTAGCATTGTTTTTATTTATTATTTGTTTACATTTACATTTATTTGCTTTGAGGTAGGCGCTACAGCTATTCGCCGGCATAACCTCTAATATCACAAGAAACCATATAGAACACTTTATAGCAGAATATCCGGTACATCCATTATCACAGGGACAACACAAGACACCCATGCCGCTAGCTGGATTCGAACCAGGGTCCAGCGGTGTGGGAGGAGCTGACGCGATCAACCAAGCCGCTGGCTCGGCCTTATTATTTGTGTTTAACTAGAATAACATACATCTGACTTGTGTGCTCGACATGAAAGTCTGCTTTTAAGTCATCGTCAATATACAAGGAAGAGATAGCACAGGGAAATTTACATCACAAGAGAAATACAACCAGGAGCTCCACACAAAGTGTGCGTGCAATGGAGCCAGCGGGAATCGAACCCACAACCTCCAGATTAGCAAAGCGGCGTCTTAACCACTCGGCCATGGAGGCCCCATTATTTGTGTAAAAGAGCAATAACTATATGAATCATAAATATATATATACATATAATTTCTCATTAATGATAACGTTTTATTACTTAATTGATGTTAATGGAAAAATATCTCCTTTCTAAAACATTTAAACTCTCTAAATAAGTTATAAATAGTTCAACACACATATTTATTTATTTATTTATTTATTTTTTCAGATTCGGTCATTTATAACACTGAAAATTTTGAATTTAATAATAATTCAAAACAGCTATGTAAATAAAGCAAATTAAAAAAAGCGCAAATAACTGTTTGCTATTTGTATTCAAATCTTGTTTATGTTTAGCATTGTTTTTATTTATAATCTGAATAAAAGATGAACTTTTAAAACCGTCTGAAATTTTTTTCATTGCTTTACATAATTTCGAATAAATAACAAAGTTTCAATTAAGTAGTTTGATTATGAGTTTATATCATATAAAGCTTAAAGTTTAAATCGCATTATACGCTTAGAAATGTACTTGATCCTTTATGAAACACTTCATAAACAAATCCACAAAGAAAAGGGAAAATCCATTTCTTAGTACGGTATATGGATGGAAGAAATTACAACCTTTTTTCCCTTTTCGCCTCTGCTGACGCACGCGCAGAAACGAGTTTATCAGAAGCCGAGATTTTCTAAGTTCTACCATTAGCAGCCGTTCTCTCCCCAGACGCTTGTTACTTGCTGGCGCCGTTTGCACTTTTGTATTTGTATCTGGAGCGACTGGTATTCGTGCCACTAGATCCTATCGAGTTGTATAAGCTGCAATTTAAATTGCATAGCATACAAAATATTTATATTGATCATATTCGAATTTATATTAGAGTAGATCACATTCCATTCTAAATAGGCAGTAAAATGGAATAAATTAAGATTTTTTAAATATTATTTAATTTAGTTTTTTTAAAAATTACTTAAATGAAAAGAAAATGTGTTTATTTCATCTTCATCTTATGTTTCTGATTGATGGGCTTCTGAAAAGTGATCTATTTTCGATTATTAATCGTTTGCCTGTCTAATAATACTTTATTTTTTATTTATCACAAATTTTTCTGCTGTTGGTAGCAAGATGAAACAATGGGTAGGGTGAGCTGAGACATATAATAAATATGTCAATTATTACGCGTATGAGTAAGAGTACTATTAATGCTTTTTTTTATCGCTCTCTCTCTTTCTTTTTTTCATATATCTGAAATGGAGAAATTTTATTTGTAGATCGACGGCTGCACATTGCGTATTAGATGTTCATTTAGGTATCTTTCATTACAAAAAGTAAAAAACTACCTATTGCAGCTGTCCGGAGGAAAGCACTTCCAGAAAATTTTGGTATATTTTCACCGATCATGACCCCCTGACCCCCAAACCACCTTCCTTTCAGATGTTGATATATATATATATATATATATATATATATGTGTGTGTGTGTGTATAACCATATTCAGCGTGTCCGAAAAGTCTGGAAACAGTCGAATAATTCGAGAAATACATATGAGATTGAAAAACGAAAATATACATGTTAAATATTTTTAAATAAGCTACTCAGTGATACCAAATTTGACCTTCGCAACCGACTCCCGGAGGGTCAGACGGGGTCCAACTTTGAAATCTTAAATTATAACCCCTATTTTTTATTGCAGATTCGGATTCTACGGACAAAAATACGTAACTTTTGTATTTGATGTTTATTTCGAATCTTCGTTTATCACGGTGTAATCGAGCATATTAAATCGACACATATTTCGGCTTTTCCAACCGATTTTCCCTTATCGAAATCTGATTGGCCAGAATTTTTGTAGTCAAATTCCTCGTCTTTTGCAGGAATAGCGTTTCCTGAAAACCATCCGTGCCGATTACTTCGGTAGTGCTACACTGTTAAAATTTTGATCAGTTTGCTGCAACATCACTCCACAGCTTTTATAGAATATCTCTTTTATGACCAATGAGAATGCTCCATAACACAGTAAAGTACCGTTTTCTATAAAAGCGGTGGAGTGACACTGTAGCAAATGAGTCAGAGTTTTTACTGTGTATAGGGTTTTTTATGTTTTTCTCTACAAAAATTCATTGAAATATATTAATTTAGTTTTCTATTTGGATTTTTATTTTATCTAGTAAATGGTTTCTAAAATACGACCTACTTGTTTTGATGTTTTAATGTGTAAATATGAACCTCCCCTCCCGAATAGAAAAAGTATATCCTCAGTTTTTGGGGGCGGGGTATGTAGCTATTTTGCGTTCTGATGAGTTCTGCCTTCTTTTTTTTCTTTTTTCTTTTTAATCATTTAATTCAGTCGGCGGATGGGAGTGCATGGAGTTTTTTTAAATAATTTCTACAATGTAGAATAACATGTATGACAAACTGACCTGCGTGTTTCGATCTTTTAACGTATAAATATGCATCTCCTCTAAGAAATAGAAAAAGGATAATTTTCATTATTTGACGGCGGGATGTGTGTACATTATGCGTTTCCATGGAATCTGTTGTTGTTTTTTAAACAAATCATCTGATACGGCTGATGTGGGTGTATGTTTTTTTAATTATTATAATAAAATGTTAAAAAATAAAGTTATGACACATTTTTGGTGCTGACTGTGCAACTGATGAAGTATCGTAAAATGATTTTACTTACGGAACCCGTTATTTTCCAAGAGAAATATTAGTATTATCTTAATAAAATAAATAAAGCTACTATAAACACTCGTTATTTTGCCTTCTTTAACAAGTGATTTTCAATAAGAAAATATTCGTACTTAGTATTTCTTATTCAAATGAAAGTGAAATGCAATCATATTGATATTCTAGAAATTGCAGGATCCTTAGAACTCTGTAATTTTAGTTTGGGAAAGGGATTGTAGGTTTTCATAATTGATTAATTACTGCAAGAACAAAATAATAGGGCGGGGAATTTTTCGATAATTTTTGCTGATATATCATGATTTTGTTGTAAATTAATATATTCTTTGTTCAATTCAAAATTTGTTTTTTATAAATTTAACCGCTTAACGGATCAATATCTCTGGTAAAAATTTTCAAATAATGTCTCATTTAGCATATCTTTTACAGAATTTTTAATCTTTTATCACCGGTTATTTCAAAGGGAAATTTTTGCCCAATTGAATCCGAAAAATGCTCGGATCAAATCATGCAATATTTACAATTAAATTTTACTGGTGAGATAAATAAATTATGACTGTTTTTTTAAGCATTTTTTTTCGGATTCTCGAAGATCACGATTGTAATCGAACAAAATACATCAGATACATATTTTATTTTCCCAAACAGATTTTACCAAAACAAAATCTGATAGGCCAGAGCTATCTTCACCAAAGTAGTTGCATTAGCGGAATCATGTTTGTCGAAAATAATCAATAACGGTTGTTTCGATAACTGAAGTGTTTTATATGCTTCTGCCATAGAAATTAATAGAAATATATTAAATTATTTTTATATTTGTGCTTTTATTTTATCCAATCAGTCAATTATAATTATTAACCAATTATAAATAATTTTAATAAATGTAATGCATTAGTAGTCTATAAATATACCTATATTATAAAGAGGTAAAATTACTTTATTTGTAGCGGAAAATCAGTGGAATTACCGAACCGATTTCAAAAGCAATGATACTAAAATGATGGTGTTTCCCCCGAATCAAATATAGACTCTCTCTTATGTCCATACCACGAACTCAAGGGGAGCGCAGGAAAAGAAAACTTTCTAAAAATGCAATTTTTGTGATACTGAAAGGCCTAGAAAAATGAAGTTTGGCATGTTAACCGTAATTTTTCCTATCATGATTTGCCGGGCATCGATGCTTCAATCATAATTGATTTATCTCCCCAGAAAAATTTAATTATAAATTTTGTATTATTCGAGCATTTATCCGCCGAGCATTGATTTATCCAAGCATTTTTCTGATTCAATTGGGCAAAAATTCTGTTTGAAATAACCGGTGATAAAAGATTAAAAATTCTGTAAAAGATATGCTAAATTAGACATTATTTGAAAGTTTTTACCAGAAATATTGATCCGTTAAGTTGTTAAATTTATGAAAAACAATTTTAAATTAAACAAAATGCATATTAATTTACAAAAAATTATAATATATCAACAAAAATTGTTGAAAAATTCCCTGCCCTTTTATTTTGTTGTTGCAGTAATTAATCAATTAGGAAAACCTATAATCCCTCCCCCAAACTAACATTTCAGGGTTCCTAAGGATACTGGAATAGAATAGGAAATAATTTCAATAAGAATGCATTTCAATTTCATTTCATTAAGAAATGCTAACTACGAATATTTTCTTATAGAAAATTACTTGTTAAAGAAGCCAAAATTACGAGTGTTTATAGTAGCTTTTTTTATTTTATAAAAAAAATACTGATATTTCACTTGGAAAATAACAGGTTCCGTAAATACAATGAATTTACGATACTTCATCCGTTGCAAAGCCAGCCCAAAAAATGTTTCACAACTTTATTTTTTAATATTTTGTCCTATATTTTCTCTGTAGTAATAATAATAATAATAATAAAAACATACACCCACATCAGCCGTATTAGATCCTTAAAAAAAGAAAAAAAAAAAAAAAAAAAACAGATTCCATGGAAACGCATATTATACCGCCCTCAAATAATGAAAATTATCATTTTTTCTATTTCTTAGGAGAGGTTCATATTTATATGATAAAAGATCAAAACACGAAGGATACAGGACGAAGGATGCCTTACAGGATATTCTACATGTAGAAATTATTTAAAAAACTCCATGCACGCCCATCCACCCTTCTAAATTAAATGAAAAAAAAAAAAAAAAAAAACAGAACTTATCGAAACGCAGAATATTTACATACTCCGCCCCCAAAAACTGAAGATATACTTTTTCTATTCGGGAAGGAAGGTTCATATTTACACATGGCTATTTCCATGAGTACTTGTAGTGTAAGTCACAGGCTACGATTTTTGGCTACCAGTATTATAGAACGAAAAAAAATGTGATTAATTTTATTGGCACATTCTCATTAATTGAATAAGGCCAAGCAGACTTTTCGAAAATAACGGGGGCTAACAAGTATAGCAATTAATAAGTTATGTGACTTACACTACAGAACCCATGGAATTAGCCACATTTAAACATCAAAACAAGTAGGTCGTTATTTAAAAACCATTTATTGGATAAAATAAAAATCCAAATAGAAAACTAAATTAATATATTTCAATGAATTTTTGTTGAGAAAAACATAAAAAACCTTATACACTGTAAAAACTTTAGCTCATTTGCTACAGCGTTACTCCACCGCTTTTATAGAAAACGGTTACTTTACTGCGTTATGGAGCATTCTCATTGGTCATAAAAGAGATATCCTATAAAAGCTGTGGAGTGACGCTGCAGCAAATGGGTCAAATTTTTAATAGTGTAGCACTACCGAAATAATCGCCACGGGTGATTTTCAGGAAACGCTATTCCTGCAAAAAAAGAGGAATTTGACTACAAAAATTCTGGCCAATTAGATTTTGATAAGGCAAAACCGGTTGGGAAAGGCGAAATATGTGTCGATTTAATATGCTCGATTATACCGTGATAAACGAGGCCAGACTGTTTCAAAATGGCGGCCATTTAAAATTTAAAAAAAAAATTAAAATTTAAAATTAAATGCGAAGAAATTAAAAGTTGAAAATATTTTTCTTTTATGTATTAGAACTTAAAACGACGATTCCAGAACACTTTTTATTTTGTCTTTATCTTAAAAATGATTGAGTTATAGCACTTTGAATTTTTCTTATGGCTGACATTTTGAAACAATCTTATTTTTGTCATGCTGTAACTAGCGTATATATGAACCGATTTGAATGAAACTTTGTATGTACATAGTGCATACAAATGTCTCGACCGTGTTCGTTAGCCAGCAACATCCGCCATCTTGTTTCAATGTGGCAGCCATTTAATTTTTTTTTAATTTAAAATTTAAAATTAGGTACAAAAAGGTGAGAAATTGAAAAAGATTCATCTTTTGTGTATTTGACCTTGATACAAAGATTCCAGGGCATTTTTTGTTTCATCTATATCTTGAAAAGTGGCTGAGTTATAGCACTTTCAATTTGCAGTGTGGTTGACATTTTGAAACGGTCTGAAATTTGTCACGCGATAATACGCATATCTATAAACTGACTTGGATATAACTCCCTGTGTACATAGTACATATCAATGCTTTGACCGAGTTCACAAGCCAACTTCATACGCCATCTTGTTTCAAAATTGCGGCTATTTAAGTTTGTAAAAATCTTTTAATTATATAATGATGTACAAATAAAAAATTAGAAACTGAAAAAAAGATTCTTTCGAATGTATTTATCTTAATAATGAATTCCAGAGTATTTTTTGCTTTGTCTTTATGTTAAAAAACGCCTGAGATATAGCAGTTTGAATTTCTAATGTGGGTGACATTTTTTAAAAAATCAATTTGCGCGCGACAGCACTCGTATATATTAATAGATTTCGATATGAGAGTTCATGTCCACATGAATTAAGATTTCGACCAAGCTCATTGGTTTGTTTTATCCACCATGTTGCTTTAAAATGGCATACACTTCATGATATCGTGGAATTTGGCGACTCTCTAAATCGCTGAAAATAAAACCAGATTGAATAAAAAATGACTAATTTCTAAAAATTCCTATTAATAATCAGTATTGACAAAAACTAGCATTCAATCTTATAAAATCGGGTTTCACTAATTTGAGCTTCGTATGTTTGAATAACATTACTTAATTTAAAATAAGTAATATATAAATAAGTATATGAAAGCTACCCCCTTCCTCCCGGCATTGCCGAAGGGACTTTCTTTTATTCCTGTTTGAAATTGATGATTCGTATTACGTCTGCCGTTGTAAAAAGTAGTCGCTGGGATCTGTTAAGAATGAAATAGTGACTCTATTTTATACTGTATTTCTTTTTCCAAATTCTGTTGAGTGATAATAAAAAAAGGAAAAAAGAAAAGACAGCACGAAAAGAAAGTTTTCGATTGTGTAATTCTGTATTTAGCTCTAGTTAATTAACAAATTGAATAGATTTATTCGATGCATTGAATATATATATTATGTTGGAATATATATATATTGGATATATATTCCGTATATTTAAAATTACTATTGAGTTTCATTCCTTATTATTAATTATTATTAAATACTTTTAATTTTATAATTTTATCTATAGTTTGAAATATGTTTTAATATATAAGATATAAAAATAGATATTTTAACATCAACAAATTATTTGATGAATGACTAAGTTATCATTTAAGTTTACTTATTATTATAAAATGATCGTTATTACCGAAGTAAAAAGCTACTTATTGTAGCCGTCCGGAGGAAAGCACTTCCAGAAAATTTTGGTATATTTTCACCGATCATGACCCCCAGACCCCAAAACCACCCTCCGTTCAAATGTTGACATATATATATATATATATATATATATATATATATTATCTGATTTTTGTTATGCGAAAACTACCGTATTTATGAACCGATTTGAATGAAACTTGGTATGTACATAGAACATACAAATGTCTAGACCGAGTTCGTTGGCCAGTATCATCCGCCATCTTGTTTCAAAATGGCGACCATTTAAATTTTTTTTAAATTTTAAATTTTAATTAAATGAAAAAAAATTTAAAATATTTTTTTTATGCATTAGAACTTAAAACAATGATTCAGAACATTTTTTATTTTGTCTATATCTTAAAAAATGGCTGAGTTATAGCACTTTGAATTTCTAGTATGGCTGACAATTTGAAACGATCCGATTTTTGTCACGTAATAACACGTGTATTTATGAATCGATTTGGATGTAACGGTGTGTGGATAGTACATAATGAAGCTTGGACCGAGTTCGTTAGCCAGTTCTATTGGCCTGTTTCAAAATGGCGGCCATTTAATTTTTTTTTTAATTAAAAATTTAAAATTAGGTGCAAAAAACTTAGAAAATGAAAAAGATTTTTCTTTTATGCATTTGATTTTGAAACAAGGATTCCAGAGCATTTTTCGTTTCGTCTACATCTTAAAAAAGTCTGAGTTATAGTACTTTTAATTTCTAATGTTAATCACATTTTGAAATGATATGATTTTCGTCACGTGATAAAACGAGTATTTATAGACCGAGCTGGATGCAACTTGGTGTGTAGATAGTACATACCGATGTCTGGACCGAGTTCGATGGCCAGTTCCATCCGTCATCTTGTTACAAAATAGCGGAATATTAATTAAAAAAAAAATTAATTTTAAAATTAAGCGCAAAAAATGTAAGAAATTGAAAAAGATTTTTTTTTGTATGTTTAACATTAATACAAAGATTCCAAAGCATTTTTGTTTCATCTATATCTTAAAAAATGGCTAAGTTACAGCACTTTCAGTGTGGTCAATTTCAGCGTGGTTGACATTTTGAAACGGTCTGAAATTTGTCACGCGATAATACGCATATTTATAAACTGATTTGGATATAATTTCGTGTGTACGTAGACGCATATTTATAAACTGATTTGGATATAACTTGTGTACATAGTGCATACCAATGTCTTGACCGAGTTCACTGCAAACTTTACCCACCAACTTATTTCAAATGGCGGCCATTTGAGTTTATCAAAAATCTTTAAAATGTGTAATGATGTACAAACAAAAATTTATAATTTGAATATCTAAAGTGTTTGATCTTAATAATGAACTCCAGAGTATTTTTTGCTTTGTCTTTACCTTAAAAAAGTCTGAGACATAACCGTTACAATATCTAATGTGGGAGACATTTTTTAAAAAAATCAATTTGCTCGCGAAAACATTTGTATATATTAATCGATTTCAATGTGAGTGTGCATGCGCACATGAATTAAGATTTCGATCAAGTTCGTTGGCTTGTTTTACCCATCATGTTGTGTTGAAATGGCAGGCACTTTATGATATCGTGGAATTTGGCGACCCTATAAATCGCTTAAAATAAACCAACTTGAATAAAATAAGACTAATTTCTAAGACTTCCCATTAACATTTAGTATTGACAAAAGCCTGTATTCAGTCTTATATATTCGGGTTCCACTAATTTGAGCTTTGTATGTTTGAATAACATAACTTAAATTAGAAAATATATATATATAAATAAGATATATGAAAGCTACCTCTTCTTCCCGGTACTGCCGAAGGACATTTTAATATTTCTTTTTAACATAAATTACAATATATGCACATTACATTATTAAATTTATTAACTTTATAGAAATACATATTTTAAAGTACAGTTTTATTCGCTTTTTCTTATTATTATTCTACCCTTTTTATTTGATAATATTTTATGGTTGATTATATATTAACATGTAATTTTTGAATTTTTAAAAATGTTTTTAAACATTTTGAAATTATATTTTATGCATGTTTGTATAATAAATATTAAAAAGTAACATGCTGAAGTTGCTTGCATGATTTATTTAATTAGCTTTATTTGATAATAAATAAGCTTCAGTAAAACGCTTATTTTGTTTTAGGAATGTGTTAAAAATTATTTAGATACGAACCTATTACTGTTTTAACCAGATTATTCTTTATTTAAGCAAAATGTTTCATATGTTCCTGTATTAAAGGTACTTAAGTACATTGTGATCATATTGTACTTTTTTAATATGAAAAAGTAGTTAAAATATGCTTTATACATATTTAAAAAGACTTTTTTACATAAAAAATATCAGTGAAAATAACTCAATTTTTTGTGTAAATATATATAACAACAACTTATTCCATGCATGTGTATTTCAAAAGGTTCCTTAGAAAAATGATTTTTTTTATAATTTTTTAAGGAACACAGAGAGAGAAGAGTTAGGCTTAGCTTCTCAAAATCCTTTGGCTCTGAAGAGGAAATGAAATTTTCCCGCTGCGTCCTCAGCTGCGCGCGTCGCACAGTGGGGCAAAATCCCGAAAAGCTGGCCAAAATATGAAAATGTTATTTAAATTGAACGAAATTTCGTATGCATGTGTTTTTCAGGATGCTAAGTAAAATACAAAATTTAAATTTAAAAAAGATGGCGGATACAATATGGCGAAAGAAAAATTAAAACGCCTCGAAAGTCATTCATATATTTGTATGATATGTTGTAAACTTTTCTGGATGCTAATTACGACTCAAAATTAAACTTTAAAAATAAATAAAGAAAGAAAATGAGAGATTTAAAGTAAAAACAATTAGAGTTAAGTAAAATTTAAAATTTCGTGGCTAAACTTCAAAAGGAATTTTCAGGGAACCAAGACATAAGTATGTTAACCCATTACTGCCTAGCGTCGCTTTTTAGGGACGCTTCAAAAGGTGCGTTCAGCACTCTTTTTGACACCCGTAAGAAAGAAACGCACTCCCTCTGTCTTAAATTAGTTGCGACATTTGAATACTTTTTTACTGATTATTGATATTTATGACTTTATGATTTTGTTTGAACATTTTTCAGAGAGCTATACTATCAATCAACAATATTTACGTACCTAACATTCCCTCCATAACTCTATAAATAAGTAATTAATTATTTAAGAAAATCCCGGTTCACACGCTCTTAACCTTGCGTCTACCAGACGGGTCCATTGGACCCGATAGCAATATTTCTGGTGTCGATGGTAAAATGAGAAATTGTCGATTGACACCGGAATTTATAAAGGACTTGTCTAGATATTACGAATTCCTTAATTTAAGCTTTCATTGTAAAAGCAAAATTATATTAAAATATTACTGGTGCCGTTTGCAAGTTTGGAATTAAAATTAGGTGTTGCCGTAGATAAATGGGTGTTTTGTCTGGTAGACGGTAGGTTAAGCCACGCCCTATTAAGATTCTTTTAACAGTAATCACATAAAACTGCCTTCAATCTATTCAATCGTGAATACATTTAAGAAAATTTTATTCCAACTGTTACTTCTTTTTTCTTTTTTAGTATAAATTCAAAATTCTAGTATAATTTTACTGGTGTCGATCTACTAAACTGCATCAGAACTTATTTATGACTCCACCTACTTGAAATGTAGCAACTAATTTGGGACAAAATTTTCAACCTAAATGTCGCAACTAATTTGGAACAGAGGGAGTAATAATTATTTCATTTAAGTGATGCATTTTCGTGAATTATGAACTAAACTTAAATCTTCTAAAAATAGTGGTGCCAACCAAATAAAATTTACGCAAAAGATGCTGGGCACGAATGGGTTAATGGAATGTAAAATATTAGACTATTTAATTTTTATATTACTAAAATAAAGCAAAAATGTGTTCCGGAAATTCCCATTTTGAATCAACTGTAGCATTATAAATAGATTCTTCAGAGGCCAAGGTGTCGAAATAGTTAGCAGAACTTGTTGCCGGTACTATAGGATGTTTTGCTACTTAGGATCAATGATTTTAATTTTTTCTTCGATAATTTACCTGAGCTTGAAATGAAAGGATCTGATGACATTAAAAAACGTAGAAAACACCTTTTTTTCCGCGCTATAGCATTTTTGCGATAAATCTTCTCAATGACTTTTTATCAATTTGTTGGACGATTCTTCTTCAAGTCTTCGGACATTTCACAAATTGGCAATAATGATGATGTTATTTCTTTGTTATTAACACTAGAACCGCGGGAAAATTCATTCAAGTTTTAAAAAATATTTCTCACCGGAATTTTCATTTAAAACAGTTTAAGTTATTTATTGAAAATATTTTTCTCAGCATATATTTAGCTTGTTTTATTAAGAGTTTTCTGGTTGGAATCAACATCTCTCCATATGATACGGGTCAAAATGACCCTTCGCCGCGGTTCTAGTGTAAATAAGTAGTTTGTGTTCTGAAGTAGGCATATGGAACCATGGATGTACCTCAACGAATCTATGAGCTGTTTGTCAGGACAAATCTTCGAAATTGATCAAATAAATGATATGACTTCGAGAAATTACTTATGACGTAGAATCGTTTAATCAAATCTTCTTATACGCTCGTTATAGAAGCAGAAATAGTTGTCTTTTCAAAAATTTATTGAATTGTACTACTATCATTTGTACTCCAAATCTGGGATTTGATTTCTAGACGAGAAGTTTTAATTGTAAGAAAAATCTTTTTGCATATTTTATTTTGTAATTTCAGTATTCATCTTCTCATGCAGAGTATTTTTTAGTTTTTTTCTAAATGTACGTGGTACTAAAACTTATAAAATCATGTGAAAAACTGCTTATTCGCATTACTTTTTTCTGATGAAATATTGGAGCTATTATTATAATCTAATTATTAATTACATGATTTATTTAAATAGTTCAGCAGTAGTTAATATATAAGTTGATTATTCATCAAAAGCTGCGACCGAATATGCAATATTCAAGAGATATCTAAAAGAGAGCAAAATGATAAATTTTAATATATAAATTGTTGCGTTGAATTTCTAATTTTAATTTCTATTGTGTTTTTACATAGCACAATGAATTAAAAAGAAACACTCGGAAAATATCTATCTTTATCAGGGTTCGCACAGTTTTACCACTAAATTTTAAGAATATTTTCAAAGTGTTTCACTGCAGAAAAGTATGTTAAAATCTGCGAATGAAGGTGGGATTACGAATGTTGTGGTTTAAAAATTAAATATAAATTTTCTTATTATTAATATTCGCTGCAGAGTCCTTGGAAATTCCAAGGAGCTTGCGAACCTTGCTTATTCGTTGTTCATTTGTAAAAGGGATACCATTTAATAAACTATTACAGTTAAAATTGGTATCTAAAAGCTTTCTGTATGGAATATTGGAAACACTTACCTCCTGAGCGGCAATCGGGCAAAAGAGTTAAGGAGTTAAGAAAAATGTTTTATGAAAATTAACCCTTTCCGGGGCAAGTTACTTGTATTAGTAAAATGTTGAAATAATTGATTGACACCAGTATTTACACGAAATTTTATTTGTAAAGTAATAAACGTGTATTTAATAAAAGTGAAATTTTCCTAGAAAATTTCTGGTACCAGTGTGGAAATTTGGGATCAAAATTAGGTGTTCTCATTTGCGAACACCGCCTTTCAAGGGGTTAAAACATTTAAATTTAAGAACAGAGAAAACTCTTACTGTTTTTAGGATTTTATTTATCTCACGAAACCCTAATCGTCTCTTTCGCAAAATCCGTGCAGAGAAACTGCATAAGTCAGATACTTCAAATTTCGTATACTTATAGCTGAATAGCACGTGTCGTACAACCAATCATAAATTTTTTAAAAAGATCTATTATTTTATTAAAATTGTTTTTTAATGTAATCCGTTCATTTTTGCGATTTAATTTTTAAAAGAGAATCTTAATTTGAACGCTTTACATATCGGCATATTAGCTTGGAGGTAAACCATTTCTCTAATAAACAGAAGGTTGTTAGATCGAGTCATGGTGGCTGCACGTTGAAATTTTCATATTAAGGTGGGTTTAATTAAAAGAATTTTCGTAAAACCAAAATAAAATACTCAGATTACTTAAAGGTGTTTTTTATTAACAAAACCTAATACTTTCGAGCATGTCATGCTCATCATCAGGGTTAAAACAACAAAAGAGTAGAAGTCGAAGGCTGAGTTCTTTTATACGAAGTGAATTCAGCCTTCGACTTTTAATCTTTTGTTGTTTTAACCCTGATGATGAGCATGACATGCTCGAAAGTACTAGGTTTCGTTAATAAAAGACACCTTTAAGTAATCTGAGTATTTTATTTTGGTTTTATGTATAAATAAGGTGAATTAAAGGATTCGACATATGTGATATGTTATATCATTTTAATCTTAGAATTTTCGTACATTTTACCATTTTAAGGGTATATATTATTAAGGTTTCGTTCATCTGGCATTCATAATAATTTTTTTAATTTAATTTTCTTTCTATTTAAAAAAAAAAAAAAAAAAAAAAAAAAAACTATTATGATTTATTAATGTTTCAGCATTTTTAATTTCGTTTAAACATTTTTTTTTCGTTTGTAGAAATTAAATTTTATTTATATTCGCACTAAATCTTATCAATATCGGATTTTCAAAAAAATTTACATTACGAATTTTATTTAATTAATCTATTTTGATCAAAATATATAACTTTCTTTTAAAATTATTTTAAAATTAAATTTGTTGGTGGTACCTAATATGTAAGAATGTAGTAATTATAAATTAACAATTTGAATTTATTAATTAAAGGAAAGTTATTTTAAAATAAATATTAAACGAAACCCTCAGTAGGATCTTCGATCACACTTAACCACTTTCTTATTGCTGTTATCGTTGTTCTTTTTCAGTTACTTGAAAGATTCAATTTTATATTTGTGGCATCGTCAAGAATTTTCCATAGTCTGCTACACAGCAGATATTTTTCATTTCAGATTCAGATAAACAAGTGTGGAAATTCTTCGGAAAATATTATTTTGTTTTTTCAAATAAATTTATTTTCTCTACTGATATCTAGAGTATGAAAAAGAATGCTGTCACAGCTGAATATATTTTCATTAAATTTTATTTTGTTTATCATGGAAGCGTATTTTTTTAGCTTACTGATAGATATTGTAAAAAATTTTGTTGCGCATAAAATGTATTTTTTATAAGCTCTTTCAAGTGCTTAAACAGATACAGAATTCTTGAATTATTTTTTTATTCTGTGGGATATAAATATATGTTCTCACATATGAGTAAAATTATGTTTATGCATAATTTACAAATGTATGAAATTTTATAAAGACTTTTTCATTGTGTTTAAAATTATTGTAAAAAGCAGAATTTATAAAATTACACGAAAATCAAACTTATTCATGAAATACATTTGCATTTTTTAATTTGCACATATATATTTAATGTATACATAACTTCAGCACATAATTTACAAAATGTTTTTTAAACAATTTCTTTTATTACTTGATAAATGTAAAATGTATCAGAATAATGATATAGAGATAGTAAGAAATGCACCTTTTTTTACAAGATGTGCAGCATCGATGATGTTGGGATATCTATTTTCATCGACGAAATATAGAAAACAAATTATTTAAAAAATAATAACTAATCAGTGTGGAGGCGAAATTCAGTTTATTTAAACATAGAGTGGAGAACAATGTGTACTCTTTTATTTTTTTTAGTTTAGAGGGCATGTCGTAAAATCCAGGAATTCCTAGATTAAGAAATTCTTCGGTACCGATACTTTCTTATAGAAAATTTGTCCCTACATAGGGAGAAATTCCGCACGTTTGAACAAGATTTACTTTTCTATAAGCAATATTGTATTTCATTTAAAATAACGGTACCCTTATGTAGTCTGAAACTCCAAACATAATTTGGGGTCTCCACATCAACAATTTGGACGAAATTGTTCTAGTAATAATAATCTTCAAATAGATTTTACTTCAAAAGCTTATAGTTAAAATGATATGTGATTTCATCACATCTAACACATAAATTCCATATCATAGATTTTTTGTCATAGTACACAACAATAAAAACCATATATTTCCAGCTTTATTAACCCTTTGCGGCGCAATGCAAATTCATTGCTTAAGTATTGAAATTAATGACTGACACCGGAATTTGTAAACAACTTTATTTGTAAATAAGAAAACGCTATATTTCAGGTATTCAATAAACCGTAATTTTTTCTAAAAAAAATCCGGTGCCAATGTGGCGTTTGGGAATTAAAATTAAGTAGTATATTTATGAAACCACCGCGCCGCAAGGAATTAAAAAATACATTTTGTCTTCTATGTCTTAGGGTGGTAATCAAATCTGATGATGAAAATTTAGATAGGTGCACTAAATTATAGAAAAGGGCAAAAGAGATTATGAAAAAAATGTTATTTGAAACCGTTAAAAATACACCTCATCTTAATATTTTAATTAAGCACAAACAACAAGATAATATACTGTCAATCTGGGTAACTTTGGGCTAAGAGAAAAAAGAAATGAAGTCTGCTACATCACTTGAGTTAACCCCTTAACACTAGAACCGCCGCGTATTTTACTAATGTTTTACAAAAATGATCTCTCATAAGAATTTTAATTCTAAACTATTTAAGTTATTTATTTAAACGGGCTTTAGTGCTGCATACATTTAACATATCTTATAAAAAATATTCTAGTTTGAATCGACTGTTATCGATCTGGAAGGGGTCATTTTGACCCCTAATGGCGGTTCTAGTGTTAACTGGTTAATTCTTTTCCGTTCGATAAATTGAAAATAGCGGACTTAGATGACTACTGTCGAACCCCGTTATAGCGAACCCGGTTTATAACGAACTCCCGGATATAACAAACGAAAACTTTGGTCCCGCCGTTTTCCTATTGTATTTAATGCTATTTTATCCTTTTATAGCGAAACTCCGGAATATTAAGAATCAGTTATAACGAACTTTTTTCTAGACGACCTTGATTTCTTTTCTCTTTTTACTTTCCCGCTGATGTGAAAAAAAGGTTTTTGACTCTAATTTTATAAGAAAATGCATGCAGGCTAGTAAACATGGTGCAAATTAACGATAAGTCTTTTTATTAAAGAGTAGTAAGACCTGCAATCTGTCTCTTTTATGGTAGCCATTCTACAAGTGTGATCACGCCCACCCATCAGTTATTTTCAATCACTCCTGGCATAGCATTTATTCAGTAGCTCATTTAAGCTAACTTATTTAACTAATGTATTTAAGAATAATTCGAGATATGGCAGCATCAAAAAGAACGTCTTTTTTGAAGCAAGCAATAATCAAAAGCTTTTTTCCTTAAATTATACTCTCTGCAGTTCACAAGATGATGAAAAAAGGAAAATTTAAATGATAAAAATGTAAACAAACAAAATAAAAATAAAACGATTTTTAACGCTCCAATAATTAATGTTAGTCATCCTAAGACTGGATAAAGTATAAAGATTTTAGTACAGTCAGAATCATTTCTTAAATTGTTTGCTCATTTATCCGAACTATTGTGGTCTCGAATGTTTAGATAATCGGCGCTTTACTGTATTTCTATTTCTATTTGTCTTTATTTTTAGTTAATTTATTTAGTAATGTGCTAGTTTAATGTAATTAATTTAGTCAATTTAATTCTTTAATGATCATATCTAATAGATTGTATGTTATTTTTCTTAATACATCGTTATTGAACATATAGGTAACAGGTAATAACATACATATTTTGTAAACTCTGACATTTTTTAACGGTTCGGATATAGCGAACCACCGGATATAACGAACAAAAACTTCGGTCCCTTGAAGTTCGTTATAACGGGGTTTGACTGTATTATTAAAATAAAAGATTTGTAAAACTTAGTCTAAGTATTTCCGCCTTACAGTAGTATGAAAATTTTCTTAAAACTGATAGTGGTGTCAAAAAGGTTTAACTGATGAGCTAAGCAAATTCGTCTAATAACCAGTTAACCCTTTAACGTTCATTGGTTACGCCACGAAACCACAAAATTTTAATTCCGATACGCAACACTGTCACCGGTATTTTTATCTAAAAATATCCCTTTTATTTTGTATGTGAAAAATCACGGTTTCTTATTTAGAAATATATTTGTTCTTTATTACCGCTGTCATTCATTTATTTCGACATCTTAGCTATGAAAATGCTATGATCGTTAAAGGGTTAAGGGGTTAAACGGCAAAGTTTTGATCTCAAAACACAGATGGTAGCACTAGTGTAAGTTTGGATAGCTCATTGTAAATAATTCCATACATATCGACCTCAAGCTTTTTAAAAATTTAACAACTACGCCCAGAACCAGAAATTTATTTAATTAACGAAATTAAGTAAATTTCAAACGTCTGTCTTGTTTAATGAAAGATATTTATAATTAAACAAACTTTCCTGTTCAAAGTTTGTTTTCTTAATTTTAAAGAATCCGGGGGTTAGCTAATTATGTAATTCGTCAAGATTCCACCGTGGCAGAAAAGATCAAAGTCTCCTAAATGTGGAATAAAGCTAGCCTGATTTGGCGCAAAGTTGCCGTGATTAGTTGTACTTTCTACAAGGAAGCATTACTATATTTTTATTTTTGACAACTCTGGTACGAAAATCAAATTTAAGGGAGTTTTTTAATTAGCATTTTCTAGAGATTTCCCTTGTCTGTAAATTGATGTATATTTTTTGAAGGAATTAAAAAAAAATCTTATAGGTGTGATTAAGGTACCACGCCACTAATTGTTTGATAGCGTAAGTTAGCTGAGGGTTCAACTACATTTATTTTCATTTTACCCTCTCTGTAGAGTTCACGGATGTAGTTCTCTGGTGTTGAAAATTTCCCTGTATTATCGCATCCTTGCATATTGACGATGACTTATGACCGGAGTTTGAGTCAAGCACACAAGTCAGATGTATGTTTTCAATAAATAAATAAATCTTACAGTTGATTCTTAAAAAAATAATTCAATCAACTATTTCTATTTTTTGACCCCTTAAAGGGCGGTGATGCCACTACGGCATCACATAATTTTAATTCCCAATTGCCACATTGGTAGGCTTTTTTTTAAAAAAAAAATTACCTTTATTAAATACGCAATAATGCATTTTTACTTATTTACAAATAAATTTTCTTATAAATACTGGTATCAATTCATTATTTCAACTTTTTATGAATATAAGTGCCTTGCCCCGGAAAGGGTTAAATAACTTTTTGAATTATATTCTTAAGGTAACATTTATTTTCTTAAAAGAATGAGATATTGATGAATGTAGTATTATATTCCAGATTTTTTTTCTTTTGTTCCCATATGTCAGCTTAAAGTATGATCATTTAATGCAAGAAAGGAATTCAATGAACATGATATAAATAAATGTTGGAACTGAAATATACATTTCATGATATGTAACAAAATACTTCTAGGGAGTTTTATCTACATAAATAACGATTACAAAGGAGATTTTGTGTCATGTGTAACTATACACCTGAAAGAATTAAGTCTAGATTTAATAACATAATTTCGTTAGGAATGAATACTGAATAATACTTTATATGAATGGATATAATAATACTATTTATGAATACAAGTATTAGATATATCGGTATGTAATAATGGATTTTGAGTTCTTGAAATTCGAAACTGTATGTAAACGGAAATTTCTTTGCAATTGTAATATCTACTAATTGCTATATACAATACATAGATGCCATCATCTTCCAATTATTCGGGAGTCCGATCCAAGACAAACAAGTTTAAAATCGGAGACTGTTTATAAGTAAGTGTGACTTCTTTTAAAACGGTATTTATCAGATTTCGTTTAAAAGTCACTTATTAAGTAAAATTTCCAGTTGGAAACATGTTTGTCATGGATCAGACTTCGGAATAATTCAGAGATACTGGCATCTAAGTGGAACCTGTCGAGTTTCGACGAAAGTAAATGTTTAAGGAGAAACTGTTTCATTGTTCTATAATAAGCCCACAAAATTGGAGATAGTAAAAAATGCATCCTACAATGGTCAGTCTAACTCTCAAACAAATATTATTTAAAGCTAAAATTTAAAATAGATAAACTTTTTCTATAAAACTCAGTTGTCTAAATTATTAAAATTAAAATTTTATCGAATATGTAAAAATTTAATAATAAAACAAAATACACTAAAGATCAGTTATTAACCCATTCGTGCCCAGCATCTTTTACGTAAATTTTATTTGGTTGGCACCACTATTTTTAGAAGATTTAAGTTTAGTTCATTAATCACGAAAATTCCTCATTTAAATAAAATAATCATTGCTTTTCTTTTTTACCGGTGTCAAAAACAGTGCTGAATGCACCTTTTGAAGCGTCCCTAAAAAGGGACGCTAGGCACTAATGGGTTAAGATGAAGTTATCTATTGAGGCTCTTAAGTTTGGTATAAATGTGTATGAAAAAAAAATTCAAATTAACACAATCGTAGAATTTCACGTGAAATCTAAACCCGTCATAATTTTCATCTTCTCAAAATTTACAAGCGCACACTTCAATTTTTTTCAATTTTAAGAGAAAATGGCGTATTTCTGTTGACGCAATTACAAAATTCGTACTAGAAACTATAAAAAAAATTAATGTGTCAAGAATAAATGTAGATACAGTTTTCAAACAAATTGCATTTAAAAGTACATATTTTTCTCCATACGATAGTATAAAAATTGAAAGTGTGCGATGTTTAGAAGTATAAAATTTGTAATACCGAAAATTGAAAAACGGAATTGCATGTGAAAGTGTTGTCATTCGCAAAATGACGCATGCCTTACGCACAGATACGTTTACCCTTTATAACATAGATATCATTACACCGCTTTTTATCCTGTTACACTTCAATTTAAAAACTTGATTAATAAGTATATGAAAGGCAGACAAAATAGGGTGATTCTAAATTCATAGTACAAACTTTAAGGATTCATACATAACACTGAAACATAATACATATATTCACATATTCTTATATAGAAATGCATGAGCACAAGTAAAATGTTGCAGGAAAAACATCATGGGGACATTTTTGCTTCTTATTTATTTCAAAATTTCTCAAACATCCCAGAAAATTTTAATATTATTCTTTTGATTATTTAAAAGAGACCACTTAACGATTGATTATATAAAGAAACGATTCTTTGCGAAAAAATTCTGATATGACATCGATTTTTTTTAATTGAAAAAAATGTATTTCTACAGTGAAACCTCCGATTAAGGCACACCTACGGGAGCGGAAATTTTGTAGCTTAAATAGAGGTGTCCCTTATTCGGAGTTTTTATTACAGTGAAACTTCCAAATAAGGGACAGCTATGGGACCGGAACTTTTGTCCCCTAAATAGAGGTGTCCCTTATTCAGAGTGTCCCTTATTTGGAGGTTTCACTGTATTTATTTTCATGTATTTCCTGTATTTGACAGATTTACCCGTTTGCGTTTTTATGTGCAATATTATTAATTATGTAAATACGTAGCACCTATAGTTGTTATTCTGTCCGTCCGTCTGTTCGTCCGCTTATAACAAAGCAAAAACTTCCCAACCGAATCGTTTGAAATTTAAAATGTATATTACATAAGTTTGTTGAGTCATTTCAAATTTTATGAAAATTGAATGCATAGATCAATTACAGAGACAATCAAAAGAATTCCGTTACAATACGGTCAATGGAAAAAAAGTTTCAAATGCATTTTAATCGTATGAAATTAAAAATATATAATTATTACATAATTTTGTCGAGTCATTTTAAGTTTTATGAAAATCGGATGAATAGATCATTTACAGGGGCAAGCAAAAGAATTCCTTTACATTACAGTCAATGGGGAAAAAAGTCTCAAATTCATTATAAAGGTGTTACATTCATTCGAGCATAATAAAATGTATATGCATCTATGAAGTAGATATTATAATATACATTCTGCACAATCTGTGGTGCAAAGAACATTTGTTATTGATTTTCAAGACCACACAAAAGTATTCCATTACATAATGGTATAGGGAGAACATTGTTTGGTGAGCGTTGTAATTGTAATTAACTATTTAATATTTTAAGAGAATGATATACGATGCTGAAAAGTTATAAAAGTTACTTCAAGTATATTTACAAGAACACAAAAGGGATTTCGACCACTATACTATATCTGAAGTACTGTCTACTATAGCAGCAAGATCTGAATATTTTAAAACTTCGTTATCGTATGAACGCACCTCATTTGCTACGCTTTACGTGCAATTTCCAACTTTTTTAATTTTAAAAATTTCAATTTCATGCCAGGAATTTTCAAAGAAGAATTTATTTCTTTACGTAATCGTGAAATGACTGTCTTAAACAAAGAAAAGCATTGCACAAGAATTTTCTTATATGAATGAAAAGTATTAAAAAAAGAGAGGTTGGTTGGTTTGTTGTATAGGTTTTAATGGCACAAAATCCCTTGAGGGACATGCTGCGCCAAATCAAAGACAAAATTGTAAGAATGAGAAAAAAAGACAACGTCAAAATATCCAGATGGGGGCTACCCATCCGGATATGATCAGGTAAATATAAGAAAGCGAAAACAGTAAAATGCTAAATCATTAGATTATGGTAGAAATAAGATAAGGTTAAATTTTAAAATAAAATGTAAAAAGTGAAAGTTGCATTAAAAATCTGTTGTAGATATGAGTTAAGCTGATAAAGGCAATGCGGTGATACATGAAATTAAAAACCAATTAAAACCAACAAACATATTTAAAATTGTAAAAAGATAAAATTCTAAAACTAGTTAAAATTCTAAAGCAGTAAGATAATGACACGATAACCAAATTGGAAAAGTACTACAGAAAACACAAAATACAACTAAAACAAAGACCAATAAAAAAATTAATTTAACCAGGCACATACTCTTCAAACATAGTATTTTCCTCGGAATCCGAGCCACTGCCGTAAGACTCGGATTCCATAGCTTCTTGGACATAGTGCTGCAGTTGCCTGGGATCTTTAAAATTTCTTTTGCATGGACTGAGCGATGAATTTTGCAATCTTTTAACGACAGTCTTCCACCGTGGGGTTGCTGGAGTTGGGGTTTTTATGGTTTCTGTTTGTTTTTTAAGCATATGTGATTTGTGTAATGTTTTTGATTTTGTAGCAGTTTGGATCCCAGCCTTGGTCCCTTCTTTCTGAACACCAGTTTTTACTATTTGACTAGAGTTGGGTTTTTTAGAGTTTAATGCAGATGAGTTCGGGTCATTTTTTGGTGAGGTAACGGCCTTAGTTTCATTTAGAGGTTTGGATAATCCCTTAGATTGAGCTTGAGATTTCTGACTTTTAAGTTGGGCAGAAGATTTTTGTCTCTGAGTAGGTGTGTGTAAAATAGTAACAGGTTCTGACGAAGGTAAACAGATATCACGGGATTCTTTGATTGGGGTGTTTCTTGATTGTGTTTTGGCTGACTTTTTTGATGACATAGACACGTCAGTTTGGGTGCTAATATGTCTTACAGATTTAGACTGTTGTTTCAATAGGCTTGAATAAGATACGCCGACAGACGGGGTTCTGGTTCTACAATTTTACGAGCTTCTGGGTAGGAAAGATTTTGCATTATTTTTACAGTTAGAATTTCTTTTTCACGGATCCAGTTTGGGCAAGAGCGAGAGAAAGCTGTATGATTACCCTTGCAATTTATGCAGCGTTCTGATTTTTCACATGAATTGCTGTCGTGGTCAACTTCTGCACAGCGTGCACAGGTAAGGGAACCGCGACAGTTAGTTTTAGTGTGGTCGTATCGCTGACATTTAAAACAACGTACAGGATTAGGAATGTATGGTCTGACAGGACAATTCAGGTAAGCAGCTTTAATTCTTGTAGGTAGAGTAGGGCTATTGAAAGTGAGAATGACATGCTTTGTAGGAAGGATTTGGCCATTCCGACGGATCGTGATACGACGTGCATCTGTAATATTTTGGTCTTTTAGGTTTTCTAAGAGTTCATCTTTCGCAGAGAATAAAAGGTCTGGTTCAAAAATAACACCACGGCTTGTATTTAGAGTTTTATGCACCTGAGCAGAAACAGAAAAAGGGCCTATTGTAGAGCTATTAGAAAGAAGCTGTGATTGTTTAGTTGTAGAAACCTCAACTAGTAAATCTCCAGATTTTAATTTTTTTAGAGTATGACCATTCCCTAAGGCAGACTGGAAAGTTTTAGCTATGAGAAATGGTGACGTTTTACCAAAGGAACTATCAGAGTGGCTATCAGTACGTTTAACAATAAAAAAGCGTGTGAAGGAAAAAGTCTGTACAGTTTGTTGCTCTCCACTGGGGAGAGACATAGAAGGAAATGAAGTTTTCCCATCCATGTTAAAAGTAATAAAATTCAGACCCCGGTCGCACCACCCACTACCGAGCCCAACAAGGGGATGCACATTCGTGCACCAGTGCTAACCAGGGCCCATACGGTCACAAGACAACCCTATGTCAGTCTCCACCCTTAACGAGATGACTAGTAGTTGCTCGATCACTTCATCCCTAAAGCCAGTCACAAAAGTCAGCTGACCAGCCGATTGATGCATACGGGACCAGATGCACTTCCCGTCTACCTGAAACAGAGGCTAAAGCAGTGTGTTGGTTTCCCTCAACTGCCAGGATACCCCTTTCCAGGGACACGGGTCGCCAGGCACGGCCAACACGTGGGTGGTTTATAATTCTCCATGAGTCGATATGCAGGATGACATCGGCTCATACAGAATTGCCCTCACCTCCGAAGAGGAAACCACAATGAGAGTGAAACAAAGATGAAAGGAAGACAAGAGGAGTAAGAGGAAAAAGGAAAAGAGAAAGATCACTCAGGTGCCCCGGGGTTGTGAAGCCCGTGAATACTTAAAGAAAGTATCCCCCTTGGAAAAAAAAAGAGAGAGAGAGACGAATTGAGAGTTGCCAAGTCTCTGACTTTTTGAATGCCACTTTTATTATAGAGCAAATGTTGATTTATTACCTTGTGCCTTATGGTAAAATACCATGAATTACTACCTTTTTTGTTTTTTACGTTCATGTTACTTATTCATTCTTGCAAATTTCATAGCCATATAAAGTAGTACATTTTAAGTTAGGCAAAAGAACATAAAACGTTACCATATAATAAATATCTAAAAAAACTTTAATATATAAGATTAAAAAATCTCATAAAAAAGAGTTTTTTATGGTTAAATTTTAAAGTCATAAAGCAATTACTGCAAGTAAAAGCCCATTAATCTGATGGCATTTGGCGCTGTTCCAAGCAATTATGCCCTTTTTTCTGTTTTTCCTGCTACATTATGTTAAAACATTAACACTCACTCCTTAGAGTACTTTAAGTACTGTAAAACAGTTTTATTATTTTTAAATCCTTTCAAGTAAGTACTCAAAATAATCTCTTTTAAAACAAGAAAAAAAGTGTCATTATTAAAGCACTTGGAAATGCACTTAAGGGGACATTTGCTTTTTTTCGGTTAAAAAAATTGATTTTCTTTTAATATTTTTATCCACATAGTCTGTAAATTATAACTGTTAACCCTTTCCGGCACGGGCAAATTCTGGTAATAAAATTGATTTTCGACTGACACCGGAATTTAGAAACAACTTTTTGAAAAATTAAGAACCCCTTAATTTAAGCTTTCACCATAAAAGCAAAATTTTATTAAAATATTATTAGTGCATTTTGCAAATTTGGAATTAAAATTAGGTATCACGGACTGGGCAGAGTGTTCCGGAAAGGGTTAAATGATTCGACCAAATTCGAAGTCTTTTCTTAGCTATACAGTGCTTCAGCGCAACACGTTCATTGGCTTAACCTGTCCGATGCAGTGGTTCAAGATCCAGAATACCTAATTCTAATTCCCAACTTACAATCAATAACAAATGTATTAGAATGAAATTTTGCACTTACAATGAAATTTTAAAATAATATTGTTTTAATTTTTGAAAAAGTCGTTTGTATATTCCACTGTCAGTCAATCATTTTATCATTTTAAGAACAGGCTTTTTCTGTGCCTGTTTGAGGGTTGATGGTATGTTTATAAAATTCCCTGAATTTTAACCCCTTCGTGACGGGAGCCTTTTACGAAATTTTCAATGTTTTATCAATGGTTTTTAAAAACGAAAATTTGTACCTTATTAAATCGAAAAAAATGCTCCGATTAAATAAAGCAAATTTTACAGTATAATTTTACTGGTGGCTTAAACAAGGATTCTTAAGCCTTTTTGCGGCACGTATACATATCGCTCACCACCAAGGGGTTAATTCCCAAACGCCCCAAAGAGACCAGAATTTTGGTTAAGAATATTTTAGGTGTGTCATATTTGCGAAAGATACCCCCCCCCCCTTTTTTATTAACTAATAAATCTTTTTTGTAAATACCGGTATCTATCATTCATTTCAACATCTTAGCAATATATGTGCTTTGCTCCTGAAAGTATTAAACAGTTATCGAGCACTACAAACACTTTTGACGCAAAATGACTTTCATCAAAATGGGCGTGATCAGCGCAAAAACTATTAAACTGACTTTCAAATGTTTTTCATTTTTTCAATTAAATGTAATATAATTTATTAGGACTTGAACAACTTTTTGTCTTTATATAAAACATAAACATTTTTATTTTATTATATTGAAGTAAGTCATTGCGATAAAAAGATGTGAGATATAGATATTTCTTTTCAAATGGCTGCCACTTTTTCAGATTTTCATCTTGTTACCTCAGATTACTTGAAGCTACAGACAATATTGTCCACTTTTTTAATCTATAACGAAAATTGATTGCATAAAACTCGGGCAATGTATCTAATCTCGCTACGGCGCATATGATAAGACATTCATCAATAGAACGGAATGCGGGCAGCACAAACAATCAATTCATCAAATTCGCGGCTGAAATTCCATGATTAATTAAAACTTGATTCGCATATTAAAATACAATCAGGCTGCCAAGTCAGATCTTAATAAAACGCCTGAAAACCCGATTTTCTTGTTTGATTTATTGATTTACTATTGTGTTTTCCACCTTCCATGTTTTTATAACTTTAACTGTAGGAGAACATAATGGCAAACTTGCGAGTCAACCGATAAAATCAGATTTTCAGACGTTTTTCAACAAGATATGACTTGGCAGATCGATTACATTTTAATATGCGAAGCGAGTTTTACTTATTCTAGAATCTAGAGATGTGCACTCGGTGAGATAAATGGCCTGTACTGCCGCCTCCCGATCGACAACGCAACTGGAGTTAAATCATAAATAGTCTGTTAAGATATTTTTGAATTTTTTATCGTACAAAAAATGCCAAAATTGACAAATACCATGCAAACAAAAAGGATCTAAAATCTTAATTCTTATTCATTAAAAAATAATAAATGACACCGCTTATGCGAAATAAGAGATACATAAAAATAATTTTTTTTTTTTTTTTTTTTTTTTTTTTTTTTTTTTTTTAACATTTTAGTTTGTTATGTGTGAATTTATAATGTTCTCGTTTGCATACCAATTATCAGACTTTATATATATAGAAAGAGAAATGTAAATATAACGTGAAAAAACAAAGAATATATATTTATACAGATATATATATACAGATATAAACTCTGAATATATATGTATTCAAATAATAAACTTGTTTTTGAAATATAAAATAAAGACTAAAAGATGATATGTAAATGGAAAAATTATAATATCAATGTCTCACAATTAAATACCGTTGGAACAAACAATTAGGAGCTAAATCACATTTTATTCAACACAAACTAATGAATTGCTTGTAAAATATCTTTTACTTGCCGTATATTTTATAGGATAAATAGCTTTTAAACTGCTTTATCTTCTTTACAATATATAGAAAAAAGAATAGTTAAGTATATTTTAAAGTTACATTTAATTTCTTTGTAGATTTAGCTGGTTTAGAAAATATAAAATAAAATCAAGGGATCAAAGATAAAATAACACACGACAGCAGTAATAAAGTACACGAAAGCATAAATGTGGAAATGATTGTAATACATAGAAAGAATTAAAATGGTTTACATTTTGTCTTTTCTAGTTGCATATTCTTCTAAGATATTCTTTGTTTAGGAAATGTAATAAAAAGTAAATAGTATAATAAGATACAAATCTCTCAATACTTAATGCCTTTTTTGGTATTTTTATAATTAAAAAAGTTACACAACAACCTCAAAAAATATTATTTGTTTTTTTAGCATTTGTATTTGAAATTTTTTCTTACTGGTAGAAATTTTCTTAATATAAACGCGTCAAATATCAAAGATTTGTTGTATTGCGTATTGTTGTGTAAAAAGTTAAATTAATGATAATAAGCGAATTAATTTTGTTGTTTCAAAAATTCCTTTCTTTTAAGAATCTTTTAAGATAAAGAATCAAAATAAAATAAAGAAGAAAACAATGTTGTAGTTCTGTGTTTGCGTAGATCCGTGCTTTATAGTTATGAAATCTGTTAAATAGTAATCCCTTAAGATTTGAAATATCAACATTCAGGAGTTTGGATTATTTGTGAAATAGAAAATGGCCGAACATTTTAACATTCGCACCACATTTTAAAAAGAACATTATATGGGCATTGACAAAATTTGCCAGTAAAGTATAGCGCAATATATGTGTATGTGTATATATTTATATACGTATATGTACATATAGATACTTAAATATTGGTGGCGATCGAATATAAAAATGGCAGTTTTACGGCAGCGGTTTTGACATTTGAGTTAAGTAAATCCCGTGAATGTTAAGGGATTACTGTACACTAAAACAACTGGAGTAAAGTCGAAAAATATTAACCCTTTGTTGCATAGTCTTAACACTAAAAAATTCATTGCTTAAGTGTTGAAATTGATGACTGACACCGGAATTTGAAAACAGCTTTATTTGTAAACAAGAAAAAGCTATTTTGCAGGAATTTAATAAACCGAATTTTTTTAAACCAAAATTCCGGTGCCAATGTGGCATTTGGGAATTAAATTCATTAGCATTTGGGAATGAATTTTCGTCCACTGTAGTGGACAGTATGCAACAAAGGGTTAATAGTCAAATAAGATAATTTTTTAATGATTTAATCCTACGTCTTTTAGACTTCAGAATTAGTATATTATTACAAGGTATTTATTTGGTATACATTTAGCAGATTTTTGTTTTTTAATAAATAAATTATTGCGTGATTTGTTTATCCGCATCTTAAAACTGCCAAATGTGTTTTGTGTAGAATTTCTGAATTAAAAAAATGGTTTATAAAAATTAAAATTTCGTAATTTTAAATATCAAAATAGTGAAAATTCTTACTTTTTTTTCTTTTTCTTAGTCACTGGGAAGATTCAATTACAGATATTTGGTATCGTCAAAAATTTGCTACAGTCTGCTAGACTGCAGACATTTTTATTTCAAATTCAGAAAAACATGTCTGAAAATTTGTCGACAAATATTATTTTATTTTTCTAAATAAAATTATCTTCCTTTCTAATGTCTAAAAATGAGTCAAAAGAAGAAATGCTTTCACAGCTGGATATGTTTTCGTTATATTTTATTTTGTTTATCACGGGATCGTATTTTTTTAGATTACGGATAGATATTCTTAAAAGTTTTGTTGTGCATGAAATATATTTATTTTACAATAGTTTGAATTGCTTAAATAAATACGAAAAATCTTCGAATTCTTATATTTTATTCTGTGGGATATAAATACATATGTTCATATAAAAATAAAGGGCTTTTTATGCATACTTTGAAAAAATATGAAGTTTTATAAAGGATTTTTTTTTCAGTTTTATTAAAAATGCTATTAAAAAAGAATTTATAAAAATATGCATAATTCTAATAATTTGCTGTTCAAATAAGTTGGCGTTCATAATTCGCATTTATTTATTTATTCAATATATAATTACAGACGCATATACATATGTATGTCCGTAAATATGTATATAAGAAATGTTATTAAAAACAATTTAATATCACTTGAGAATTGTATAATATAAAAATGTCGAATATAAAGATAGTGCGAAATTAACATTTTTTACAAATCGTACATTATTCATAATATTGAGCTATCGTTTTTCAACATCTAATTATCGCGATAAGATTTATTAAAAATAACTTATTTACGTTAATTAATGTAAAGGTAATTAATTTTAGGGAGAAAATTTAATTGTTTGAACATAACGGGAAGAATATTTTACTCAGTTAAAAAAAAATTACATGGTATATCGTAAAACCCCAAACATAAACCCACATCTATACATTAGAAGAAATTGTTATAGCAGTATAATTTTCGAATAATTCTTACTGTAAAAACTTAGAAATAACGGTTTAAAAATTCAGATTGATTATTGCCACCACTTTTTCGAAAAAGAAATATTCACCAAATTTAATGACAAGAAAAATTATACCACGATAAAGTTACTTACTTTATTTTATAAAACTGGTTGGAATCAAACAGTTCTGAATAAAAGCCGTGTAACTCGCAACACGTCAATATCCGGGAACGAGAATTAAGGGGTTAAACACTTCCCTGATTTTCCCGTACGTCATACGGGCAACACGTTTTTGCCAAGCATGATTTTCCTGTACCACATAAGGACATCCATATTCCAATCATGATTTATTATTCTCACCATCAAATTTTTATTGTGATTTTTGGATAATTTAAGCATTTTTCTGATTCAACTACTCGAAATTTCTCTTTTGAAAAACTGATGATAAAAGATTGAAAATTCTGTAAAAGACATGAAAAAGTAAATGTCATTTGATCGGTTGAGTAATTATAACCTGTTCACACTACAAACATAAGATACCTTAAGATCGCTGTGTTTGAAGTGGTACTGTCCCGGAATTGGATGCCTGTTCACATTGAAAAACTTACCTAAGATATTTCAGAGAATATCACTGTATCTCTGAGTTGAATAAATGTAACGTATGCGCATGAGCTTGAAATAAAGACAGGTGCAACAGCCAATTAGTAAAATCGAAGCTTTATAGCCAGTGAGAGTGTGTGGTTGTTCCTGTATCTAACCAGAGAGAGTTGAAACTCTCTGAGAGAGTTTCAGGCCTGAGATATCTTAACTATCCATAGTGTGAACAGGGTATTAGCCTAAGTGAGTTGAGGTGGCAGCTGTATCCCCCCCTTTTCTTCCGCTGCACCACATAGCCAGGGAATCCTAAATGAACTGTTTCTCTTCTCCGCTCATGTTTGGCTACGACAAAGCGCGGCATTTGCATTTTCCACTCATTCACGAGTGAAAGGGTAGAAGTCACGCGGTACTAAAGAGAAGTGACATTTTTTCAAAATGATGTTGTCTAAAAGTATTTTTTTCTTTCTGTGCAGTCTTATAACTTACTATAATTTCGGGTAGATAAGCCGCAGCTCAAACAATTCAGTTTCAACCCAGAAAAATCATTCAGTAATTAAATATAAATAAATACCGCATAATTAAATATTACCTTTTATTTTAGAAACGGGTATAGCCGGGTTTCTTAGTAAAACATGCCCTTGAGTCAACCACATCGAGTCCTATATCAATCGATTGCACATTAAAAGATATTCGTTTCTCCCAAGTTTCAAGCTTATATCTCAAGTCCGTGGGGGGGGGGGTTAAAACCCTTATTACCCGTTTTTAAATAAGGCACACCGTGCCGAAACTATTTGTCGAGTTTCAACGAAAGAAAAAAGGGATGTGTAACATTATTATACGAATGCAGTATAATTTTTTTCAGAATTTTTTAAACAAAAGAACGAGTTCTATAAAGTTTTCTTCTTTTTGATTAAACATTCTCATTAATAATCTATTGAAATACTTAAGTGACCACCTTAATTATTTGCATGGATTACTACGAGATATGATATACATTCACTATCAATTTCAACTTTATACGTAGGGTGCATCATATAAAAAAAGGCAAACTCATATTTCGGCGGAGATGGGGGGGGGCGTGTCTCGCACGAATCTAACACATTAGTTCAAACGGTGATACAAAAAGAAGGCGTGAAATAACATTATATGACAGAACTTTCCGCTAGACACCCCCATCTCCGCCGAAATAGGATTTTGCCTTTTTTAAATATGATGCACCCTACGTAGTTAGTTGAAATTGATTATGAATATATATTATATCTCATAGTATTTCATGAAAAAAAATTAAGGTGGTCACTCAAATATTTCAATAGATTTTTTATTAAAATGTTCAATTAAAAATAAGAAAAAAATTATAGAACTCGTACTTTTGCTCAAAAAATTCTGAAAAAAGCATCCACTATTCTTATAATAATGTTACACATTCCATTTTTATTTCATTGAAATCCGACAAGAAGTTTTGGCACAATGTGTCCTTTTTTTAAAATGGCTGTTAAAAGTCATAACCCCCCATGGATTTGAGATATAAGCTTGAAAGAAAGGAGAAATACATTTCTTTTTAAGGGGTATCGATTCATGTAGAACTCGATGTGGTTGACTCAAGGACATATTTTACTATGAAACCCGGCTATACCCTTTCTGCGTCAAAATAGAATTGTTTGAGCTGCGGCTGATCTACCCGAAATTACGGTAAGTCATTTGTGTGAAAACTTTTAAAAACATATAACTTTTTTTTTAAATCCACATGACTTCTACCGTTCTACTCATGAATCAGCGGAAAACTCATGTGTCGCGCCGTGTCGTTGCCAAAAAAGAGAGGGGGAAAAACAGATCTTCATTTAGCGTTTGCTGGCTTCATGGTGCAGCAGAAGAATGGGGAATACAGCTGACGCCTTAACTCTTGTAGATTAGAGAGTCCTACTATAAAGGAAGAGAGAGGAGCACAGAGAACTGCGCTCGCCGGCTTTCAAATGCAACAGTGCTATTATTATAGTTCACTGGCTTACAGAGATGTAAATTATTATTCATAAATTTATGTAGAAGAACTTTTCTCTTATCGAAAGTTTCACAAGATATTTCATAAAGTGATTTCAAGCTTTTTTTTTTCTAATGTATGGTGATACTTGAACTAATTTCATAAAAAAATTTGCTTTGACGAGTTGTGACTACATTAATTTTATTTCGTTTAGTAAACTTTTCTGTAAATAAACCAGTTTATGTTGCAAAATGTGGGCATTTTTTACTTTATACTATACATATCACATTTAATCTTTTTCCGTTTTCAACATTAAATGATTTTGAAAACACATGCCAAAGTGTTATATTTCTCATGGCGTTATTTTGTTTGGGGTTATTGTTGTGAGATATTTTTAAAGTAATTTTTGAAATATCATTAATTATTTTTCAATCAAACTCCTTTTGTTGCTTTTTCCCAGAATGTCCATGACGGGACTTGGTACTGCAAACTAGGGTTTTCACTTTGCGATCCATTTTTATTCAAAAATTTGTAGTTCATACCAGAACAAAATAGTATTTTATGCTTTATTTGTTAAGAGACATTTCGTGGTCATACAAACTAAAAGTTATTATTTTGAAATTTACTATGTGGGGCTGTCCATAAATGATGTCATACTTTTTGCAATATTTTTATTCCCCTCTCCCCCACTTCACTATTACACCTCCCTTCCCCTTGTCACGCTATCTTACATATGCATACACTCGCTGTTAAACCTTTAACGTTCATTGGTTTCGCCACGAAACCACAAAATTTTAATTCCGATATGCAACACTGACACCGGTATTTTTATCTAAAAATATCCCTTTTATTATGTATGTGAAAAAGCACGTTTTCTTATTTAGAAATATATTTGTTCTTGATTACCGGTGTCATTTATTTATTTCGACATCTTAGCAATGAAAATGCTTTGATCGTTAAAGGGTTAAAAAACAAAGGACTATGTTATAAATCATACTTCAAATTTTATTTTTAACTACATGTTTTACTGACATTTGTGAATATAAGAATAAAAATGATTAGTGTACATATTTTGTTCGAGATACGATTCTGCTGGAGATTTAAGAGAGAGTTGTTGAGAAATAACGGACTTACAACAAAAATCATAATTAACATACAATAGTAATAAAATATTAATATGAAAGAGCAATTGAAAACAATAGCATTTTGGAATTTGAAATGGAAGATAGTATTCTGGGCTTTCAATTTTATCTTTACTTTATGAACATAAAATACTTTAATTTCAAAATAACTTTAAATTTAAAACTTTCCGATACTGCGGTGCCACTCCCGGACACATCTAATTTTAATTCCAAACTTGCAACTAGGCCAGTCAAATTGTCATATATAGATGCAAAAATTCTGCTAGAAGATTTTACGTTTTAAAACAGTTTATGGGGATGCTAGTAACAGGAATTAATGGTTTTCCAACAAAATATCTCGAGGCTAAACTTTGTGGAGTCTCACACAAAGGCGCATGATCGACAGCGAATGTGTTAAGAAATTTCAAATTCATAGGGGCCTCCACAAATGATGTTGAACTTTGAGGGGGGGAGGGGAATTTGGGAAATTGTGATAGTTTGTGACAAGAGGATTAGAAGGGGTAAGAGGAAATGTGACATGACACAGTTTGAATACATAATAGCCTTAAAAATCAGCAAATTAACCTTTTACTGCACAGAAAAATACTATTTGCAAAATAAGAAATTATTGAATGACACCGGAATATACAAACGACATTTTTACAAATTTAAAGCTTGTTAATTTATGCATGCATTGTAAGAGCAAAATTTTATTAAAATACTAGCTGACCCGCCCGGCGTTGCCCGGGTCCGAGGTAATAATATTAAACGAACCTGAAATTTGTGATTTTATCTGTAACTCGAAATACGTGACTACTGACTGTGAGAAATATCTGTCAAAAAATAAACAACTAATTTTTAGAGTAACAAATATTCAAAATGACTTGAAACGGGGGAGGAAATATGTGTCCAACAATTGCTTGATTTTCGCGTTAAAATGTCGATTTTTATCCTTAAATATCACTGTTCAGCCATGTAACTTTTTATTTTTTTCACATCGAAATCCCAAGTGAAATATTTTGATTAAAAAAAAAATTATACACTCCTAGTTCCGACTATACGATGATTAAAATCGATAAGCAATGATTAGGTAAATGGTTAGTATATGGGTGATTCTACGATAAGAGGTAATTTGTACGGCAATCCGTTTAAAACAGATTTTTTATTCTATATGTTGCTATTTTTTGCAATGAATCGCATCATCGTAATATACTTTATTAAATAACATCACCATTGAATGCCTAATTAAAACACATTTTTCTGAAATTTCTTAAAAAGTCTAAAAAAGTCTCTCTCCTAGCATGTCCCCTTGCCGGTTTCAATTTAACTTTCAAACAATACATATATTTTTTCCGTCAGATGCTTAGCTAAAGTATGTTTAATTGGAATTTAAGTAATTATACTTACGTATTATAAAATATAAAATAAAATAATTTCGTTAATTTCAAATAATTTTATAAATTAACTTTTGTCCAGCTTTTTTTTGTGTATCTACCCTGCCAAATTTCGTTCCGCTGAAACAAATATAAATTCAAGGATGGCTATATCGGAAGTAGCGCTTAAGGACATCTATTGGCTTGAAGTTAGCAATACTAAACGCGCAAGCCATTTAAGCATCGCCATTTTTAGTTGTTGCGATGTGACTGTGCGGTGTAGTGGTTTCGCACGGTGATCGTGTATGTCCCCTGGTAAGTCATAAAACTTATAATATTCATTCAATTTAATTGCATTTACTGCCCTAATTAAACAATACGGTAATAATTAAAGTGAAATACACAATTAACTTAAAAACTAATTCAGTCAGTTAAAAAAATTGAATTTACATGAAAATGTCTCTCCCCTGCCGTATTTCCCCTGGCAAGATAACTGCCAGGGAAGCGAGTCACTGACCAGAAAAAGTTATAAAATATGTATAAAGTGACTTGCCCTTGTATGAAAAAGTAAATAAACGGGACAAAAATCATAATTTAAAGGTTTTTGATCAAACTGAAACTTTTCTTTTGCCGAATTCTCTATGTTGTTGAACCTCTTATCGTAGAATCACCCATATAGTAATGTAGTTTTAGAACCATAGTACAAAATTAAGTATACTTTAATCAAAACATGTGTAATGTTCACCCTGTGGATAAAATCCTAACCGTAACTTAATTTTACTATAATCGTAACCTATCTGTAATCTTACTGCAACTTAACCTGAACCTAACAGTAACTTAGATATATCATAAATATAACCTAATCGTCACCTTATCGTAACATATCAGTAATCTGATAGTAACCTAACTGCAATTTACCTTAACCTAACTGTAACTTAATTATAACCTAATTATAATGTAACCGGAATTTAAATCTAACCTAAGACTAACCATAATATAATTGCAAACTAAATACAACCTAACTGTGACCCAAATGTAACCTAACCGTTATCTAATCGTAGCTAAATTCTAAAATTAATAATAACTATAAACTAACAATTCCAACCGCGTACGTGCTACAAAGTACTCCAGATCCACTTTTCGCCGCTACGGGGCGCAGTATGCTTTGTACGAAAATCCGACACGGATCACCGCCACTTGTGTTTGTATAGAATAGGCGTGCAATGCATGATTTGCAGAATGTTAAAGTTTCACTTTACATCACCAGAATAAGCAGTTTTTCGTAAGCAAACCTAAATCCGAACGATACTCCGATTATCATTCTTTCCGTAGATATATTACCCAACGGGGTGGGGATGCAAATAGCAATTTAAGAAATTTATTGAAATTTCTATTCGGAAATAATGATAACCACCACTCAATTAAGAGACCAATATTAATCAATAACAACCTCCTACACGGCTAGTTGCTGCGTTGCTGCATAATTTATCAAGTAGAAGGTAATATGTGAAATATTCTCTGTGAAATATGTTAGTTCTACTTTTCACCTCCAGTAGCTCATCAATACCTTAACAAACATATATCCGAAAGAAACTCCAGTATTAAACTCATTCGTATAGATATATTAGTCCTGAGGGTGAGAAAATCCAATAAGAATTTAAGAAATTTAGTTAAATTATTGTTCGGAAATAACCACTTCTTATAAATTAAGGATGAAATGTGTTCTGTACGAATATCCTACACAAATTCCCCACTACCTGTAGCACTGTATGGCAGGTGTTCGTTAAACCCGGAACAATTTTTAGTATTTAAAAAGAGAAAAAAAGAGCAATGATAAAATGCGTTTAAAAATATCTTTAAAAAAAATAATGCATCAAGCTCAGATTATGAAACACTATCCAACACGTTCAGAATAATGTAAAAAACTGCATCGTTTAAAAAATTAAAATATTACACCTCATTTCACCATATGAAAATATATTAAGCATTTCAAAACAGAATTTTAGCTGTTCCCATCTACATTCGGAAAATGATCCGAAATTTTTAGCAGCCCTGTATATGACACATAGATTGATATCTATTAATAACATGCATTCAAAAATTTAATTTATTTAAGAGATACACATATTTCAGTTGAAAATTCCCCTTCAGCAATATTCTCTAATAAGGAGAATGTTATGCAAATATTTTTGTGCTGCTCTGTATATGATGTATAGAATTTATATGTAAAGGATAATATTGAAAAAACTAATTACATTTAGAGGCGCATACCGAATTTTAAAACGCACTCTCCATCAATTATTAAAGAAAAAGAGTACTGTAAACATTTCTTTCGTGTGCCCCTTTAAATTAATAAAAAATGCGATAAATGCTCTATTTAACGTAACCGTGGTTAAATTCATTGATTTATATTAGTCTGAATAGATTAGAAATAATGTATAATGTCATTAAAATACTCCCCAAAAGATTTTTCTCCATATACCCTAATCGAGCTCTTTTGAATATCCCTGTAAATAAATCATTTGTCATACATGCTTCATATGGAATACAAAGCATGCTTTGGTGACCTTAAATAAGATTTATCAATTGCATGAAAATCCAAGTATATTTACAGGAATTAGAGAGAGGACAGACGGACAGACAAACCGAATGCATAAGTACTTTTCAACTTTCTCGGTAAGTGCTAAAAAGACAGATGTTTCTGAAACTACGAAAATTTATTATAATCAAGAAGTAAAAATCTTCGATTACCGCTTCTAAGTCACGCAATATTTCTTTATCTTCAGAAAATAAAGAAAAAAATTTATTTTCCGTTTACAATTTATTTAATACACAAAGCATTTCAAAACCGAATGTCAGCAGTTTCATTTACTTTCGGAAAATTATCCGAATTTTTTAGCAACTCTGTATATGTTATAGAAGAGATTTGTACATATTAACAACATGTATTTCAAAAATTAATTCATTTAAGCAGTACATATATTGCAGAAAATTTCCCTTCAGCAATTTTCTCCTATAAGAAGAATAGTATGCGAATAATTTTGTGCAGCCCTATATATGAGATGTAGAAATTATATATAAAGAGTAGTATGCAAAAAACTAAGTAAATTTAAAAGTGCATATCGAATTTTAAAACATACTCTCCAGCAATTATTACGCAAAAAACAGTATTGTACCTGATTTCTTTTGTGTGTCCCTGTAAATTATTAAAAATTGCTATGATTTGTCTACTTAATTTAATATTAGTAAAAGCAGGGAATTTATATCCATTTCAGTACATTTGAAATAGCGTTAAAAGACTCATTAAAATACTCTCCAAACAAATTTTTCACATATACCATAATGTAATCTATTTCTTTTGAGTGTTTCTGTAAATGAACCAATATTCGTACGTATTTCATATGAAATTTCATGGCCCTCAATAAGATTTGTCAATTGCATAAAAATCCGAGTATATTTACAGAAATTAGGGTGTGACAGGCGGACAGACAAACCGAATGCATAAGTACTTTTAAACTTTGTTGAAAAGTGCTAAAAAATACATCTGATATTAAAAGAAATTATATTTTATTAATATTATCGAAAATGAGAATGTAAATTATATTTAAAATATTGCTATTCGCTACAGCAGAAAGCTTACAGAAAGCATTCGAATGTAAGGAATTATTTTTGCCCAATTTCTAATTTTTAGTGGTAAAAGAGCCAGTAAGATCTTTTATGATCTTTTAATTAATATTTAAAAGGGATATTTGCTATCTAAAGGGTCTAAAAGGGTCTTGCTATTTAAATAGATCAGTTTCAATTACGCATGTATTTTTGCTCAACCAATCAGAGTTAAGGAAAAATAGAAAGACGAACAATATGAATTCCAGGTTGTGAAGTTCGTTGCTAGGTTCTGACGTCATTTGAACTAAATCATTCTCTTAAACTTTCATTATTATTAAATACGTTTTCAAAGCAAGTATTTGAACTCCGTGCTAAAATTTAAAGTTTAGGTGAAAGAACAGTCACTTTTGAAAGATTAAGTACTCAAATTCGTTTATTTTTTCTGTCTCGGTCTTTTAAATTATTTTCGTGAATGTTTTATGCAACCGACCAAACGAAAGCAAGCGCAAAAAAAGAAACGTGTTTTTTATAAGCGACTCTGCATGAACCAACCAACCGAAAATCAGCGTAGAGAAGAAAAGGAAAAAGAGGCATAGTTTTGATGATAGTGAGTTCCACTTCGTAATTAATATATCTGAAATTAATCAAAATATTAAAATTCTGAACTTCAGGTGCATCAGGAGAGATATTGGGCTATTCTCATAAAAATTTTAAGCCTCGTAAGTCCCGTAGATTTTGCTAGCCATCGCAGACACACACACACACACACACAGACAGAGCGATTTGTTATTTTATTAATATAGATTCTTGGTGCAAATTTAGGCCAGTCAAATTATCAGAAAAAAGGGGCCGATAGATGCAAAAATTCTGCTGGAAGATTTTATGTTTTTGAACTGTTTATGGGGATGCTAGTAACAGGAATTAATGGTTTTCCAACAAAATATCTCGAGGCTAAACTTTGTGGAGTCAAAAAACGACAAAATTTTCGGACTTTTTAAAGTTTTTTGCCTATAACTCAAAAATTATAAAATTTTTGCGTACCATACGCAATTACAAAAAGAAGAGCATTAAATTCTCTACAAATTTCATAATAAAACTGTTTTCTAAAGCCATTACTAAACGCGCTACAGCTTTCTGAAAGTGACTCTCTTTTTCTAACTTTGTGAAAAAATTGATAAACGAAAATTTGGCTTAATTTTTTATTATTTTATCCTCTTTAATGTACTTATTTAAATTACAGGTATTTGCATGATAACAATCACCATGAATTACAACGGTAACATTGTAAAAAAAAAAAAAAAAATTAAGCACATTATAACTTTTTTTTTGCATTTAGAGCTTTAGAGGAGAACATTAATATTAGGTATTTAACTGAATGTAAGTAAAAAATACTTACGGTGGCATTTTTACATCTCCCCCTTTTGGATAAATAATGTCGTCGATATTTTCATAGTTGATCCTATTACATTGTTTACAAATTGCCGCGCATTTGAGTCTTAATTTATGAAGAGAACATGCTTTGCTGCACCCTTTTCTACAGCTGCATGACACAACATGGAATAAGGATTCAAGTGCCGGGTCTTGGCACATTTGAGCTGGCTGAAAGAGATCCTGTGAACCCACCACATCTTTCAGGAGCGATGTTGTTTCCTGGCCTAGCTTGTACTTGATAATAACATCGGAGAAAATGATGCTGCGCAGCCTCTTGTATTGGTGGTAGTCTTGCAAAAAGAACATTGCTTTTTTATGGCAGATTTAGCAAATAACTGGAACCTTAGGTTCTGTCTGTTAGCTATGCATCCACTGTATAGTGCAATATGGATTTTTTTCCGACCTTGATGATTTCTTGACGGGTAGAACCTATTTTATTAAATACGTAGGCTATTTCTCTAAGCTGATCATGTTTTTTCAAAGTGTTATAAAACTTTGACTTTCTTTGTCCAAAAAGAGCGGATGTTGTATCGCATCCGCAGATTGCATGAGTGAAAAGAACATTGTTGTTACATTTGAATGACATGGTTTAAAGCCACTTGGTTTCGATGTTACCTCTTCCTGGCTTTTAGAAAAACAAATTTTTGTGCTGATAGCCTAACCTCGTCATAATCACGAGAAGGATGTCTTCTCCGACAATTACGACACTTTCAAAAGATTCGGCTCTTGAAATGGCCGGGGTAACTATCATGACATCAGCTTCTTCTTTTGTCTGCTCAACTTGAATTCTAGTATTTTGAAATTCTTGTTTTGAAATTTTTAATTTGTTTTAAGCAATGAAATAAAGCGGCTCTTGTTTCTGTCATTGCTTCGTCAACGGATGATGCGGGTTGACGCCCTCTTTTCTCTCCACTTGTTACAGATTGATTTAGTTTTACGCGACAGGAAATATAATACCATGCATCTGCAAGTCAGGTTCGTGCTGAATACGCTCAATTACTTTCTGTGACCCTTCATCCCCATGTTTTTCAGCAGCTTTTAAAAATGTAATTTTCGCTTCTAATTTCATTACTTTGTGAATTAAATTTCTTTTGCGTAGGGCTTTTTTTATTGTTTTTCGTTAAAGTCAACGGAATTACCTTCGTCACATAAGAAGCAATTATCTTGAAGCTTGAAAGAAGTGCTTGACCTGAGGGACAAAGTATAGTCTGAGTAGAATCTTCACCCCGACGAACATATGCTACTTTCATTCTCTCGTTCGCATATGTTTTTCGGCAATCATCCTGTAATCTAACTTCCTCGCTACTTTTCAAAAAACTGATGAATAATACTTTTGATGAGAATTACTTTGACGCTAAATGCTATGTTCAAAGAGTTCCTTTATGGCTCACAACGCGAATATCTCTATTTGAAGCCATTTGGCAAATAAAACACAATTTTGGGTAGAGGTCACTCATTTTTCATTATTGAGCAAGAAGAGATGCAATAAAGTAATAGCAGCATATTAGAAGAGTATGTCTTCAAAAAAAGAACAGTTGCATCTGAACGAAAGCGGCTTGGGAACGTCACTGACCAAAATCTCCATCTGAATTCCCCTTTTCTTTCCCCGGACCTCCCTCTCTTTATAGTTGTTTTCTTATAGGGTTTCTAGAATTTGTGCATCTTCTGCCTGACTTTCTTAAAATTTTCATTTTTCATCAATCAATAGGTCTATTTAATTTTCATTGTTAGTGATGAAACAAATATTTTTTGGGGATGGGAGGCAAAAAATAGGTCACTGTTCTGTAAAGTTAAAAAAAAGTTACATTTTCAAAAAACCATAGCGCGCTTAGTAATGGGTTTAGAAAACAAAATTTATAGAGAATATATAACAATATAAATAACAAAAAAAAACAAAATATAACAAAATTTATAACAAAACTTATAGAGAATTTAATGATCTTTCTTTTTGTAATTAAGTATGTTAAGCAAAAAGTTTATAATTTTCGAGTTACAAGCAAAATACTGAAAACATTTTTTACTTACATACAGTTAAATACCTAATATTAATGTTCTTTACTAAAGCTCTAAATACAAAAAAAAGTTACAATGTTCTTAATTTTTTTACAATATTACCGTTGTAATTCATCATGATTGGTATCATGCAAATACCTGTAATTTAAATAAGTTACATTAAAGAGGATAAAATAATAAAAAATTAAGTCAAATTTTCGTTTATCAGTTTTTCTACAAAGTTTGAAAAGAAGTGTCACTTTCAGAAAGCTGTAGCGCGTTTAGTAAAGGCTTTAGAATACAAGTTTTATTATGAAATTTGTAGAGAATTTAATGCTCTTTCTTTTTATAATTGAGTATGGTACACAAAAATTTTATAATTTTTGAGTTATAGGCAAAATCTTAAAAAAGTCCGAAAATTTTGTCGTTTTTTGACTCCACAAAGTTTAGCCGCGAGATATTTTGTTGGAAAACCATTAATTCTTGTTACTAGCATCCCCATAAACATTTTAACACTAAAACAGCCGGGTGTTTCACTAAAGTTTTATAAAATGTGATTTGCACCAGAATTTTAATGTTAAACTATTTAACTTTTTTAATTTGTGTATTTTTGTGCGGCATATATTGAAGATATCTTATAAAGAAAATTCTGGTTCGAAACGACGAGTATCATTCTCGCAGGGGTCATTTTGACCCCTAATGGCGGTTCTAGTGTTAAAAACATAAAAACTTCTAGCAGAATTTTTGCATCTATCGGCCCCTTTTTTCTGATAATTTGACTGGCCTAAATTAGCACCAAGAATATTTTAATAAAATTTTGCTTTTACAATGTATGCATAAATTAACAAGCTTTAAATTTGTAAAAAAAATCGTTTGTATATTCCGGTGTCATTCAATAATTTCTCATTTTGCAAATAGAATTTTTCTGTGCAGCAAAAGGTTAATTTGCTGATTTTTTAGGCTATTATGTTATTCAAACTGTGCCATGTCACATTTCCTCTTACCCCTTCTAATCCTCTTGTCACAAACTATCACAATTTCCCAAATCCCCCTCTCCTCCTCAAAGTTCGGCATCATTTGTGGAGGTCCCTATGAATATGAGATTTCTTAACACATTCGCTGCCGATCATGCGCGCCAGCGCGTGATATGGCACCAACGCTAAGGGGCCACTCACGCGTCAGCGTGTGATGTGGGATGATGTCCAATAGCCAGTCACTCGCTGGCGCGGGAAAATCTTTCACCGATTCTTTGTTATAAAAAGTAAATCGGCTTCTGGGAAAAACCCACTTCTACAGTGCGACATTAACTATCATCACATCTTCATGTAAGCACCAGCGAACGTGATTATGAATTTGAAGAGAAAATTGACAACCCAGATTAATAAAAGAAATCAACAAGTCGAACAACCGATGGTAATTCGTTTCTATTCCAGATTTTTCGTTGTTTTATTTTCCATAGGATAGTGAAGTTGATATTTTACTAAATAAAACGAAATTTGAACACCATTTATTTCACTGAATGACTCCATTTCATAAAATCATATATACAGGGTGGTCATAAAAAAACTTTGCCGGTATATGGAGCTCTAGTGGCCAGTCCGCTCAACCGATCGAGGTGAAATTTCAGATATAGCTATTCAGAGGTATGAGCTCGAGATTCTGTGAACGACAACAAAATAGCGCTCACGGTTACGGTTATAGTTACAGAAACTCGAAAATTTCCAATGGCAACACCCATTTTTTTATCGTAAAATGCTCAGCGCATGCGAAAACCCTAAAGAGCGTTGGAACCGTACGTGTATCGCAAGAAGGGACATGTTATGCACGCACAAAAAACTGTTCTGCGAATCCTCCCCCCCCCCCCCCCATAGAACAAACTCGATTTGGGCGCAAGGAGGAAATTTACATATGACACGGAGTCAGTACACTAATCTTTGATTACAATACAGATCGGAGAAAATAAAACTTTTATTTTGATTACATATTTTTCACATGGATGCCATCACCATGCAATGTGTAATTGCCTGTGATGGCACCCATGTGAAAAATATGTAATCAAAATAAAAGTTTCAGTTTCTCCGATCTGTATTGTAATCAGAGATTAGTGTACTGACTCTATGTCATATGCAAGTTTTCTCCTTGCGCCCCTATCGAGTTTTTTCTATGGGGGGTAGGATTCCCAGAACGGTTTTTTGTGCGTGCATAACATGTTCGTTTCTTGCGATACACGTACGATTCCAATGCTCTTTAGGGTTTTCGAATGCGCTGAGAATTTGTGCATATACAAACATTAAAAAAAATAATTTCAAAGAATAAAAATGTTCGCTCAGCAAATTTACAGTTTTTAAAACGTAACAAAGATAAAAAATAAGTAAATGAAATTAAAATCGCAATTCCTTTGTATTTTGTTAATTTTGAATTCTAATACTTTTAGGAAGTTTAATGCAGTCAAAAGTATTATTTAGTTCTTGTATCAGTTATATATCTAAGTATCTTAACGCTGATTTAAGTATTTGTAAGGATATTTTAAAAATACGAATTAACTCATTTTCTGCCAATAAAAAAGAACTTTATCACGTGGAGTTAGTTTTTAATTTTTACGTGTACTTCTATAAATCGTCACTTAAATTTGACACTAAGAAATTCTTCTGAGGTCTGATGAAAGCAGCGTATTTCCTTGACATATATATATATATATATATATATATACGTATGCATGTATATATATATATATATATATATATATATATATTTGTATATTGTGCATAAGTACATGTATTACGTACATATATTACATACATACGTACATATGTTACATATATTACATAATATATATATATATATATATATATATATATATATATATATATATATATATCGAAAACTACACCATAATATACAATTTTACAGAACTGATAAAAATATAAAATATTAAGCTAAACAAGAAAAATTAACATACCTCTTGAACAAACTTGGAAACTACTAAAAGTTGAACAACAAACGATAAACAAAAATCCAACTCAATCATAAAAACTTATGAACATAGAATAACAAGAAAGAAAAAAATGGAAATAAACCACTGAAGATGGGGCCGTGGGACTTGTGACCCACGGTGCGGTTTAAACTAGTTTTATACCGGTAACACTCACCAAAACCCCGCCACGACCATGTTGAAAAACAAAAGTTCAAGATACATAGGCCGGCGATACTTAGCTACCAAACCTCAGCTACCAAACCTCAAATGAAAGTGAGCAGTTCTTAAATAGTTACATAAACAGTTAAACCATCCTTTGAATTAACCTTTTTTCGACGGCTATCTGAAATTTCTTGCTTTTTGCGAAGTCCCATAGTAACCTGTTCAAAAACCTCATAGGATAACCATAATTCACAGCCTGGTCATACCAATTAAAAAATTCTTCAATCTTTTTATCTATATTTGAAATCAATTTATTTATACTATTTAAAGCATTGATAAAAATATTTCTATAAATAGATATATGAACGTTAGAACCGAAATATAGCATCTTTAGAGTATCAAAATTAAAACTATTACGTTTATCATAAATACCCGTACTTAACTCCCCATATATATATATATGTGTGTGTGTGTGTGTGTGTGTGTGTATTCATTTCACAGTAACTATTAAGAATTATTCAAAAATGCAATTGAAACAATGAACAATAAAAATGGATTTTTTTAAATTAGTGTGCAAAAATCAAATAACACAAAGCTAAAAGAGTTGTTCTCTTTTAAAACCTAGGCAGATGAATAAAAAGAATGAAATATGACTAACAATCTGTATACACAAAATATAAATTTAATTAGTTATATTCGGCTCTGTCGTTTCTGTCTAGAGAGATAGTACAACTAAAACATCACAATAAATCTTATGTATATAGAAATATTTTAAATAAATAAATAAATAAATAAAACAAGAAAAATGTTCTGTTATCGAAAAAGTAACAGTTATATATCTATGTATCTGAATGATAATTTAAGTATATCGTAAGATTCTTTTAAAAATAATAAATGTCTTATTTCTGCAAGTGAAAAAGATTTTTTTCGAGAAGATATTTTTTTCGCATACATTTCTACTAATAGTAACTTAAATTTTGCTTTAACACTTTTCCCTGAGACCGTGTATACACAGCATAAAATTTTATTGGCATATTTTTTTTTTTGTTTTATAGTAACTATTAAAAAATATTTTAAAATTGAATTAACCCCTTAACTGGTTTGCCCGAATGCAGTTCGGGCAAGACGAATTTTCACTCACTTAAAGCCTTCTGACATCACTATTATTTTTTTACAAAAACTTCATATTATTGAAAGGCAGAAATGTTTAGACTAAAATTTACAAATATTTTATTTAAATAATAGTGGTGTGAGTCCGTTATTTTCAATTTATTGTACGGAAAAGAATTAATCAGTTAAGGGGTTAAAACAATTAACAGTAAAACTGGATCATTTTAATTAATGTATAAAAAAAATTAAATAACACAAAGCGAAAAAAAGTTCTATTTGGAGACCTTTGGAATAAAAAGAATAAAATGTGAGCAATACTATCGAAACACAATAAAAAAGTTTAATTAATTATATTCCTCTTTCTCGTTCCTACCTAGAGACATAGTCTAACTAAAATACCACAATAATTCTGATGTATATACAAGCATTTTAAATAAAACAAAACAATTAAAAACAAATAAAATGTTCGCATAGCAAATTTACAGTTTTTAAAACGAAACAAGCATAAAAAATATGTAAACAAAATTGCATTCTCAATTCTTTTGTATTTTATCAGAGATGCAAAATAAAATGCAATATTTTAGAAAACAAATATTTACATATTGTTAAAAGGACGTATTTCCGTTCCAAAAAATATACATTTTCATAATACTTTAATGTTTTTAAAACGTAAAAATGGTTTTGTGATAGTTAAAGTAAATATCACTTTTGTTTAATTTAAAAAAGCAGTTACTTTAATAAAGATAAATTTTTATCACTTTAGTAATGGGTTTTAAACATGCAAATTGAAAATATTGTATATATGGCCTCAATTTCAAGCAATATGTTGCATCTAAAATAAGTAAATTCACGAAGCATTAATCAACTGTTATGTAATATTTAAAAAATATTAAATATTTTATAAAATATTTAAATATTTAGAAAATAACTTTAAAAATAAATAAAGAACTTAAAATAGCAATAGAAGAAAATTTAAGAGATACCGAAACAGTAATTACCGTTGAATTTCGTGGTAGCAAAAATTAGAATACTAAAAATTTAGATTCTTCATTTATAGGTTGATAAGGGAAATAAAGATATTTTTATTATAAAGATGGGACTCATTATCAAATTCAGCATTTACCATTTTTAAATTAACTACATTTGTATACTTCTTTTAATAGTATGTCTTTTTCTATTCAAATTTTGGGATTGCTTTTTCAAGATGTTCATTATTACCCTTTTTTTTCAAACATATGTGCAAACTCATAATAAAAATATCTTTTTTTTTAGTAATTCTCCTCTTCTTCTTTTTCTTTTTCCTTTCTTTCTTTTTCTTTTCTCTTCTTTTGTTTTTTTTTTATTTCTGAACGTTTTTTTAGTTGGGCATAAGTGCCTGGTTAGTCGCATTGCATGTGTGAGGTGTTTTTAGTTTTTTTGAAAAATAAAACAAATTTATTCTAGTTCCAATGTTTAATTTATTATCTTTTTAGGAGTGTTTGGAGATATAAAGTATTTAAAAATTACATAATTAGTAAATGTTATTGACATACTTTCGAAATTAATTCAACTAAATAATGAGAAGCTACTGAAAGTAGGAATGTACCTGTGAAGTCTACGCGACTACCGGGAGGTTAAAATATTTTATTTTAAAATGCTGTGTTATTATGAATAAAAGATAGCAACCATTTATAATGACTTTTAGAACTATTTTCTAATACAATTTCACATATTGGCGAAGGAATAGTGGCTTCATAATTTTGTAGCTAAATGAACACTCAATTTTTTTTAAATCAATGAAAAATTTCAATAAATTGGAATCTTAAAATTTTACTTATATTTTAAAAAGTCCTTCTGAAAAATATTCCATTTTTCGAATTTAAACAAAAATGATTGAGGCCTATAAACACCCTTGTTTTTATACCGATCGCCTTAAGTTTTTAAAGTAGCGTTTACAATAAAAAACCCTGCAACAGCTTTTTTTTTCTTTTACATTACGTGACAATAATAATAATAAAAAATTATAATATGTGGCGTATAGAAATATGCTTCATTATTCGTATATTCGCTAGATATGCTTTGTTACAAATGGTAATATGTAAAGTTTTAAATAATAATAAAATCTGTACGAAAACTTTAAAAGGAAATATGCAGATAATTCACATAATTTATACTAATAATAAAAAGTTTTGCTCTGTGTACCTATCTGTGAAAGCTAAAAAAAATCTGTTACATTTACAAAGCTGAAATTTCTTCTAAAGTTAGTTGAAGGCTACACCTTGTGTATCTGAGTCTCAGAATTTTAAAATTTTTAATGATTAGCTTAGTTATTAATTAAAAGCTCCAATTAAAAAAATTTTAAAACATTCATAATTCAACCAAAGCATATATTTTAATGAAACCGCAAAGAAAATTCTTTCTCAAATTATTTGCGCAAACTTCTTTCTCTTTGGAAATTTATAGTGTATTTTTAATACTCCTTAACTTTTCAAAGGCACCCACATCATAAAAACTATTGGACATACGAACGTGAAATTCTGGTAAACGTGTACTGGACAACTGCACCATAAAATTTAACTATTAAGAATGTATTTATTAAAAAAACAAAACATTGCTCAATGGTGCACAAATAGTTCCTTGCAATAATCCAGTTGAAGGTAAAATAAGAGAATCTGTCGAAATCATTGCACGAGAAAATAAACCGTGCAATGACAATTTATCCTATAATATACCAAAAATATAGCATAACATCATAAAATCTTAAATTTGTATCTCTTTTCAATATTTTAATTTTTACTCACGTGTAAGTGGCACATATTTAAACTTTTGATTCATTTCAAATTTCATTTTATTAGAAATATTATCTCTCGATCAGGAAGCAAACTTTTAGTCATTTCAATATCATATTTTCTTGAACACGGCCGCAGAAGACGGCGCGAAACGTTGATATTTTATTTTATTTTATTTGTACAAGTTCATATTAAAGTTCCTCTTTTGTGCAATATTCAGCAATGTTTTGTATTTTTAATAAATACATTCTTAGTAATGAAATTTTGGTTACATAAGAAAAATAAAATCTCTTTCACAATTTCCAAAAAAGTTTGACTGTCAGAAGTTTAAATATACATAAAAAAATATTAATAAATGAATATATTTAACTTCAATTTAATTTTGTTTCGTCTACATTTGCTGCCAATGTCTCATGAAATGACATTTCAAAACAACACTTGTATAAGGTAGGGATGAGAATTTTCCGCGGTTTTCCGCGTTTTTTCCCACCAGTATAATCTTAGAGAAAATGTTGTTTTACTCAAACGAAAAATGCTGCGATCTAACAAAACAATATTTTCTCTAATATTATACTGGTATGTAAAAACGCGGAACACTCTCATCCCTAATAAGGATAGTAGAAAAATGGAAGGAAATCAAAAATTTTAAAAGCAATTTAAGGTTTTCAAATTTTAGATACAATCGGTTACTATTATTCGGATACACATGCAGACTGACATTTTATGCCATAAATTAAAAATTCTAGAAAATAAATTAACGCTTCACTGAGTTATTAAATAAAAGGTAGTTATGAAACGAAGTAATTTTTATTTACAATGCTCCATCATATCCTACGCGGAAAAAAATTATAATGGTTTCATTGTCATAATGGTACTGTATATTTGCGTTTTTTTTTAAACATACATTCTATGGCTTGATTCATAATATTTAAAAATGTTTTTCTTAACATGTAAAATTCGTTTATCAGTAAGTAATGGACACTAGAATCCCGGTGATTACTTTTTAGAAACGAAATAAAGGAAGATAAACTGCTGCTTTATTCTTAGAAAATGATACTACTGAAAGATTCTTTCTTATCCAGATTGTGATCGTATTTATTTTATTATTCCATGATCATACTAGCTTACTCGACAATTTCACAAATAATTTTAGTCTTGGCTTACAAACTGAATTAGGTTGGGATTATTATCTGTTTTTTGCTTTCTACTTTCTTCTATTATCTAGTTACCTTATATTTTTTCATTTCCTTCAGGGAACAAAAGAAAATTACTTTTAGAAAAAGATTACAGCCATCTACGTTAGCATTAAGTGCAGGGGTTGTCTGTCGTAGCTTGAAATTATTTTCCTTTTTTTTAAATGTCAACGAAGAAAATCAGACGTTGTATTTAAGTTCTAAATCTATAAATTTATCATGATAGGTATAGAGTGATGTTTAATTTCGGCACTATGATAGCGAATTTTGAAGTATGATGTTTTTGCACCCGAAAAGTGACTCTCTAGTATTGACAGAAATCTCATGTAAACCGAGACGCCCAATGTTTTGCACATCACTAAAATCTCTCAATTTGTTTTACAATCTTTTATTGCAAATTATTCGGTCATTAGATAAGGCGAAGAAAATTTATTTAAGGGGGCTCAGGGGTTGAAAACTTTTTAAAAAAATCGATTTTTTTATAATCTAGTTTTATTAATCAATTAATGCTGAACTCAATGCAAAAAACCGCATAAAATATTTACATTTTTAACGGAGTTATAAACATTTATGTATCAATACTTTCATAGCTGCACCCATATAATTTCAACTTTAAGTCGCGTTTTCTCAAAACTTGATTTTTGACGACTAACACCAAGATTAAAAAAAACTATTTGATGGAATGGCTTAATTTTTTTTTGCATGCATATAACATCACTATCTATAGAATGAATTAATATAGTTTAGATAGTTTAATATTTTGAGTATTTTTAATGAAAAGAAAGCTGTATTTTTTAGGAGTTTTTTAAATTTTCAAATTTGAGAGTTTTTTTATAATGTTGTTTTTGAGTGATAGTTATATCCTTAATTGATTCTATAGAGTAAAGTTTTCTGATAATTTTAAAGCAAAAATTAGGTTCTTATGTAAATTCAACGTTAAGATATTTTGGTGTTGGTGATATAACATATAATTTTTTTTCGAAAATTGTGTTTGCTATATTTCTTATTATATTACACTGAAGTACTTCATTTTATTTTATAAGACTACAAACATACCTTTAAAATATCAGAAAGTTTAAATTAAATACATTGAATACTTTTGTTTTTATATGGACTCGAAGCGAGAGCTCTGTTTACATGTTTTTCCGTATCGATCAACCCCTGATCCCCTTTAAATTCTGGTGTCCAGAGCGTTTGATGTACCCATTTATGCGGGAAACTAGTGATCAGTGAGAATCACCACTCATGTGCAAATACTTAACAATGTATGATTAAAGAAAATTTTGAATTCATACATTCGTTTAGCTTGTTATAGTAGTTAAAAAAAGAAAAAAACCCCACAAAATTCTAAAAAAATTGTACACCATATTTAAATTTTGCTGTCATATAACTTTTAAACTTTTTTTAAAAGTCTTTTTTCAGGCCCATGTAACTTTGTGTTTTAACCCTTTACGGCACAGAGAACTTTTATCATTTAGTTTTTTGTAAGTTAAAAAAAAATCAAAACTATGAAAAATATACAATATTTAATACATACTAAATTGTGGTGTCATATAACTGTTGAATCTTTTTATTAAAAATCGATTTTTTCAGGCCCATGAGACTTTATATTTAATTAAAAGTTGCATTAACTGCTTCCCTGTTTTACCCGTACGATATACGGACAAGATGAATTTACTGAATTCTTCTCTTAAAGCGTTTTGATACCACTATTTTTTTTCAAAACAATTTCATACTGTTCAATTTCAAAAATGTTTAGACTATATATTACGAATATTTAAGCTTAAAAAAAGGAGGTTAATCCATATTTTCAATTTATTGTACGTAAAAAACAGAATCAGTTAAGAAGTTAAAGACTTCCTAATATAAGTATTTAACTACTAAAATAAAAACAACAAGTCGTAAATAGCATGTGAAACGTAGAAAATGAGGTGCGTTCGTACGATAACGAAGTTTTAAAAATATTCAGATCTTGCTGATTAGTAGAGCGTACTTCGGATACAGTATAGTGGTCAAAATTTTTGCTCTCCTGTAAATATGCAGGAAATAATTTTTATTACACCTCAGCAACGTATATCTTATTCATAAAATGTGAAGTTGTTAAATATAATTAAAACATGCCCCAAACAATGTTTCCTGTATAGCAGGGGTGCACAACCTTTGGCCCGTGGGCCACAAAAATACCACTATTTTTATGCAGAATAATTTTCCTTAGAGTGACGACAGAAACTTGGCTATTAAAGAAAGGAAACTACACTTCTCAAATATTCTGGTGGGAAACGATTTTCTACTAAAAAGGTTGTGTATCACTGCTGTATAGCATTGTAGTGTAATACTTTTGTGTGGCCCTGTAATTTAATAATGGTCTTTGCATCACAGATTGTACAGAATGTATATTTTAGTATATACTTCATAGATTCATGTCAATTCTATTACGTTAGAATGTATGTAACACCTTTAAAATGCATTTTAAACTTTTTTCCACATTGACCGTAACGTAACGATTAGTTGGTTGGTTGTATGGGGTTTAATGGCGCAAGGTCCCTTTGAGGACATGCTGCGCCAAGACAAAGATGAGAAGAAAACAGAATGTAATTTAAAATTAAAAATCAAACAATGGTATGTATAATATAAATCCAATTAAAAGATGACAAAAACAATAAATAAAAAGAATATTGCCCAGTTAAACTGATGGCATTGAGCTCACAGGCTACGCATACTAATTGCACATTACAGCCTTATATTTTCAAGGGTTAATTCTGTTCAAAAAACAAATTAAGTAGGGGAAACAGCTCTCCCTTTTCTCTTTTTTTATACTTAATCATTGAACCTCCTAAAATATCAAGGACAAGATTCATTATAAAAAAAATCTATATCCAAAATTCAGAGCAAATCGGATAATTCTTAATAATAAAAACCCATTTAGCATTTATATAATTTAAGAGGAGTTATTCCCCTCTTTTATATTTAACCATTAAACTTCCAAAACTATTCAGAGATTTGAACGAAATCTGACAATTCTGCTTGACAAATCCATTTATAAAAGTTAAGGGGAGGGGCATTAGAACCCCCGTTCCCCCTGTTTATACTTATTCAATGAACACCTAATAACAGCCATCACGTACTCGCCTCATCAGAATGATCTTATATCTAAATTTTGAACGAAAACTGTTAATTCTGCATGAAAATCCCGTTTATTTCAATTAAGGGAAGGGGCATGAGCCCCCCGTTCCCCCTGTTGATACTTATTCAATGAACACCTAATAACAGTCACGGAATCGGCTCATCAGAATGATCCTATATCTAAATTTTGAACGAAAACTGTTAATTCTGCATGAAAATCCCGTTTATATCAATTAAGGGGAGGGGCATGAGCCCCCGTTCCCCCTCTTATACATATCGAATGAACTCCAAAAACTAATCAGGGAAGCGCCTTATCAGGATATACCTATATACAAAATTTCAAGTGGATCCGATATTTTTATTATGAGTTATCGCGTTACGCACGAACATACGAACATACATACAGAACGGACGGGCACATAAGCTCTCAGGCTATGGTAGCCAGTGAGCTAAAAAGAATATTGCCCAGTTAAACTGATGGCATTGAGCTCACAGGCTACGCATACTAATTGCACATTACAGCCTTATATTTTCAAGGGTTAATTCTGTTCAAAAAGCAAATTAAGTAGGGGAAACAGCTCTCCCCTTTCTCTTTTTTTATATTTAATCATTGAACCTCCTAAAATATCAAGGACAAGCTTTATCATAAAAAAAACTATATCCAAAATTCAGAGAAAAAAGGATAATTCTTAATAATAAAAACCCATTTAGCATTTATATAATTTAAGAGGAGTTATTCCCCTCTTTTTTATATTCAACCATTAAACTTCCAAAACTATTCAGAGATTTGAACGAAATCTGACAATTCTGCTTGACAAATCCATTTATAAAATTTAAGGGGAGGGGCATTAGAACCCCCGTTCCCCCTGTTTATACTTATTCAATGAACACCTAATAACAGCCATCACGGACTCGCCTCATCAGAATGATCTTATATCTAAATTTTGAACGAAAACTGTTAATTCTGCATGAAAATCCCGTTTATATCAATTAAGGGGAGGGGCATGAGCCCCCGTTCCCCCTCTTATACATATCGAATGAACTCCAAAAACTAATCAGGGAAGCGCCTTATCAGGATATACCTATATACAAAATTTCAAGTGGATCCGATATTTTTATCATGAGTTATCGCGTTACGCACGAACATACGAACATACATACAGAACGGACGGGCACATAAGCTCTCAGGCTATGATAGCCTGTGAGCTAAAAACACTAAGTGAGAAAAAATCTGTAGTAATTGGTTTAAATGATAAAATGCAAACAATGAGCAAGATGAGTGAATATTACATAAATAAAAGATTAAAAAATAAAAGAATGCAATGTCATGATATAATTAAAATCAGTCAATGAGGGTAAAATAGAAAACTTAAAGGAGATGTAAGAAGTTAAAAACTGTATGATCAGAACAGTCCTCAGAACCTAGATTAAGAAATGTTAAAAAATTTAGTTAAAATAAATTGTTTAGATATAAACAATGCAGAAGAAGATGCACAAAAACACATTAAGACAATTAAAACAGGTAAAATTACTTAGGCGTATATTCTTCGTAAACAATATTTTCTGCCTCTTCACTCGAGTCGTAAGAGGCCGACTCCATAGCCTCCTCCATATACTGATTCATTTGTTTTGGATTTTTCAAATTGGTAGCAGATGGACTATTACAAGATTTCCTTTCTTTACTCTTCACAATTTGCCACCGTGAAGAGCCTCGAATTGTCTTATTTTCTTTAGTTTTTTGGATCAGTTTTACTGTTTTACTATTATCAGGTTTCTGGGAGTTTGATGCAGATGAAACAGGAGTTTTTCCTGTTTCATGTTTGCTAAAATTTTTTGATTGGTTTGATTTCTGCGATTGACTAGTCCAATATTCAATTTTTACAGGCTCTGATGAAGGTTTCCAAAGCACTAATTTTGGCAAAACTCTGGTAACAGCGGTAGCGTGGGCATCACGGGTCTTCTTCTTTATAGGAATAGATGTTTTTTCAGGAGAACAATTCTGAAAAGGGGCTTCAGTCTGGGTACTAATGTGCCTTACAGGTTTTGTTTGTTGCTTGAGCAAGCTAGAGTAAGAAACTCCAACAGATGGTGTTCTCGATTCGACAATTTTGCGGGCTTCAGGGTAAGGAGGTTTCTGGATTATTTTAATAGTAATGATATCTTTTTCACGGGTCCAAATAGGACAGGAGCGAGAGTATGAAGCATGATCACCCTTGCAATTAGCGTTCAGGTTTTTCACAATTTTTACTGTCGTGGCCAACTTCTGCACAATGTGCGCAGGTGACAGTGCCCCGACATTGGCCATTGGTATTGGTATGGCCATAACGCTGGCATTTAAAAACAACGGATGGGATGAGGGATGTAAGGTCGGACTGGACAGTTTAAATAGCCGGCTTTAATTCTAGTAGGTAAAATATGGCTAATGAAAGTTAGTATTATATGTTTAGTAGGAATTATCTGCCCATTTCTACGGATAGTGATACGGCGCACATCTATGACATTTGGATCCTTTAAGTTAGTTAGAAGTTCTTCTTTTGTGGAAAATAACAAATCTGGTTCAGATATTACACCACGACAAGAATTTAAAGTTTGATGTGCTTTAACAGATACAGAAAAGGTGCCTATTGTATCACTACTGGACAGAAATTGAGACTGGTTGGCTGTAGAAACTTCAACAAGTAAATCCCCAGACTGTAATTTTTTGAGGGAGTGGCCATCACCAAGAACAGATTGGAATGTTTTAGCAATAAGAAATGGTGAAGTTTTTTTGAAAGAACTATCAGAGAGGCTATCATTACGTTTAATTACGAAAAATCGAGTAAAAGAGGAATTTTGTGTCATTTGTTGCTCTCCACAAGGGAGAAAAATAGATGAAAGAGAAGTTTTTCCATCCATATTAAGTGAAAAAGTAATTAGGACCCCGGCCGCACAACCCACTACCGAGCCCAACAAGTGGATGCACAATCGTGTACCATTGCTAACCAGGGCCTGTACGGTCACAAGACAATCCTATGTCAGTCTCCACCCTTATCGAGATGACTAGCAATTGCTCTCTCACTTGATCCCTAAAGCCAGTGACAAAGTCAGCCGGCCAGCCGATTGGTGCATACGGGACCAATATGCACCTCCCGTCTACCTGAAGCAGAGGCCAAAGCAGTGTGTTGGTTTCCCTCAACTACCAGGATCCCCCTTTGCAGGGACACGGGTCGCCACGCACGGCCAACACGTGGATGGTTTACAATTCTCCATGAGTCGATAAACAGGATGTATCGGCCCTTGCAGAATTGCCCTCACCTCAGAAAGAGGAAACCACAATGAGAGTGAAACAAAGATGAAAGGAAGACAAGAGGAGTAAGAGGAAAAGGAAAAAAAGAAAGATCACTCAGATGCCCGGGGTTGTGAAGCCCGTGAATACCTAAAGAAGGTATCCCCCTGGGGGTCGTAATGTAACGGAATACTTTTGATTGTCTTTGTAATTGATCTATGCATCTGATTTTCATAACATTTGAAAAAACTCAACAAAATTATGCAGTAATTATATGGTTTAAATTTCAAACGATTAAAATGTATTAGAAACTTTTTTCCCCATTGACCGTAATGCAACGGAATCCTTTTGATTGTCCCTGTAATTGATCTATCGATCCGATTTTCATTAAATTTTAAATGACTCTTCAAAAATATATAATAATTAAGCATATTAAATTTCAAACGGTTCTGTTGTGTAGTTTTTGCATTATTATATGCGGACAGACAGACGGACAGACGGACGGACTGAGCGACAACTATAGGTGCTAGGTATTTAGATAATTATGAACGCACCGAAAAACTGGTAAAGAATCTTTAACAGTCATTACCAAGCTTGTGTATGGGTCGCAGAAAATGTAATATTAGAAAAAGTATCTTAACAAATAAAAATTTCTTTAGACAGTAAGTAATGAGCACTAGAATCTATGTGATTATGTTTTTAAAACAAAATAAATAAGGGTTAAACTGTATTATACTAAGAAAAAAATACTACTGAGACATTCTTTTTTATCTAGATTGTGATCGTATTTATGTTATTATTCTATGATCACACTAGCTTACTCAGCAATTTCAGAAATAATTTTAATCTTGGGCTTGAAAACTGAATAAGATTGGGATTGTTGTGAGTTGTTTCTTTCTCCTTTATTCTGTTATCTTGTTATTTGATATTTTTTCATTTCGTTCTGGGAATAAAAGAAAATTACTTTTGCAATATGATTACAGCCATCTAAGTAAGCACTGAGTCCAGGAGTTATCTCTTGTAAATTAAAATTATTCTCACCTTCTAATATTTGTCTTTATAGAACGGAGAAAATCAGACAAATATGCTTAATTTTCGATTATTTTATAATCGATTATAAGATTGAATAAAAGTTGTATAAACAATATTTTATATAAAGATGTCTATGTTTATACACACATAAAGAAATAATATATATTTTTACCTTATTCATGTCTTTACAAGAAGAAAGTATTCGATTCGTAAAAAATGTATTCTAGTTTTTGACGAATTTTTACATTTTAGGTAGTATTAAACAAATTCCACTATTCTCACTTAACACGCATTCTACGGTTTCTGCCACAATATTTAAAAATATTTTTCTCAATCTTTAAAAAATTTTACACCATAAGTAATGAGCATTAGAATTCAGATGATTACGTTTAAAATACGAAATAAATAAAAGATAAATTGTTTCGTAGTAAGAAAATGATGCTATAGAAAGATTCCTTTTTTCCAAAAAATCTAGATTGTGGTCGCATTTATTTAATAATTCGATAATCAGACTGGCTTATTCGGCAATTTCACAAATAATTTTAGTCTTGGCTTACAAATTGAATTAGGTTGGGAATGTTGTTATTCCTTTTGTTTCTCCCTTCTTCTTTTTTCCTTGTTATCATATATATTTTTCATTTCGTTCTGGGAATAACAGAAAATTACTTTTGATTACAGCTCTTTAAGTAAGTACTGACAAGGAAGGTCTCCGTATAGGCATACTCCGAAAAATCTGAAAAAAATTACAGAATGTTCTTCTCGTGTGGATATATACGTTTATAAAAAAAATTTCGTATTAAGTAAAATTATATTAAGTAAAACTGTAAGTTGAGTTATATCTCCAAATAATAAATCGATAAGGGATTTTATTTTATTTATTTATATATACATTTTTTTGCCTAAATTTCCCAACAGAAAACTCTGATATGCTACTCCTTTAAAGATGATTTTCGAAATTTTGTCTATCTCAAGAATTAATGAACGGATTTTCCTTAAATTTTTGAGTCCATTACATGCTTACATAAGCTGTTGATGATCAGAGTTTTGAGTAAATCCTTCAATAGCTGGCGCTACTATGCTGCATTTTTCACAAACTTCGAAAAAGCTCCTTCTCCGGAACGAATACATGAATTTTCATCAAATTTCTGTTTCTGTTACACGTTTATGTAAATTTTTACTAATTAGTATTTAATTTTAATCGCCCAACAGATGGCAATTGTATGCTGCTTCTTTCTCGATTCCCGCAAACATCTATCCCAAAAACTAATGTACGGATAGTAAAATTAGTCGGAGACAAATTTTGTATCATTTTGGCAAAGGTGATAGAATTCTTCACAGTGTATAAATCGTCGTTCAGAAGTCTTACTGAAGTTCAGAAAGATAGTTTACGTCATCTCATTATGGCTAATGTTGATTTCAATTCCAGTATAAAATCTAATCTTACTCCTGACGAAAAAACTGCTTTGAAAGACCTTAAATCAAATAACAATATTGTAATTACGAAAGCTGATAAGGGGGGCCAGATTATCGTTCTAGATAAAAAGCATTATATTGATGGAGTAACTAATCTTATTAAAGATGGCCGATATAAACTTCTATCTCGGGACCCTTCTGATTATGAATTATCAGTAATTAAATCCATAGTTAAATTCTGTCCTCTGTTACCTAAGTCTTCTCTTCCCTACATTTCTCCCTCTGCTGCACACTATGCAAGATTTTATGCTCTTCCTAAAGTCCACAACCCAATATCCCTCTTCGTCCGATAGTTTCAAATATTGGCACAGCATCTTACAATTTAGCAAAATATTTAACAACAATATTTTCTCCCCTCCTATCAGCTAATTTATACACTGTGAAGAATTCTATCACCTTTGCCAAAATGATACAAAATTTGTCTCCGACTAATTTTACTATGGTTTCCTTTGACGTTAAATCCCTTTTCACAAATGTCCCGATAAATGGCGCCCTCTCTTGTCTTGAAAAAGACTCCGTGAATTTCATTTTTCAAGCTTGGAAATTCAAGAACTCATTTCCCTTACACGTACTTGTCTGTCTCAAACTACTTTTTCATTTCAAGGCAATTTTTACAGACAAACTGATGGTTTAGCTAAGGGCTCGTCCCTGTCTCCCATCCTTGCAGATTTCTACATGCACTATTTTGAATGCTCACTTTTTGATAAATTCTCTTTCCATTTCTGGATTCGGTACGTTGATGACACATTCACCTTACTTGACACTTCTCTTCACAATATGGAGGACATTCTTAGCATCATGAACTCTATTGATAACAATATCCAATTTACGTATGAAACAGAAAATAATGGTTCACTCCCTTTCCTGGACACCCTTGTCACTCGCAGTGTAACTGGCTTCTCTACATCTGTCTATCGAAAAAGCTTCGCTGTTTCTCTACCTCCCCATGCTCGTTCATGTCATCCTCCAAGTCAAAAAATGGCTGCTTTTTACACATTCATAAATCGTGCTCTTCATGTTTGCTCTGATTCTCAGTCTCTCAATAATGAAATTCAATACATCAAAGCAATTGCATTTGATAGAGGTTACAACCCTTCTATTATTGATACTGCCCTTTCTAAATTACAAAACTCTCACTCCTCAAACGCATCTCAGTCTTCTACTAGTTCCAATATTAGCATTGTCTTACCTTTCTTTCCAAAATCAAGTTTTTCCATTGCTAAAATTCTTAGTCGGTTCGATTTCAAAATAATTTTTATTCCTACTAATAAACTCACCCTTTCCAACCTTAAAGATCCTGTTGAATTATCAAATTCATGGGTTATTTACAATATTAATTGTCAGTGTTGTCTTTCTTACATTGGTCAAACCAAACGCAGTCTAAAATTTCGTATTAAAGAACATAAGCAATATATTGAAAAACAAGAAATCAAGAAATCCTCAATCGCAAAACGTTGCTGGGAGACGAGTCATGCTTTTGACTTCAATTCGGTTAAGATACTAACTAAACCTACTTCTATACAAGAACTTAACTTCCTTGAAGCTTTCCATATCCATAAAAATCTTGCTAATCTCGTTAATTGTGATTTTGCTATTCCACCATTATCAGACTGTTGGAAATATTACATTAAAACTAATTTTTCTTAATCTTTTAATGCAATTCTCGCAATATTTTTTCCATTTTCCACCCAATTTTCCTATTATCTGTTTCCTGTTTTCCTATTGGCTGTTGCTTAGGATCCTCTGTTTTCCTACTGGTCAAGAAATTTGTCGCCTGAATCCCCATCCTCCCGGTATATATATGAGCAAATTTCCACTATCTTTAGCACTGAGGAATTTATGCTATATGCTACCGAAACTGATATGCTTGGAATACGAATATTCTGGTGTTCTAAAGTTGAAAATAATTTTAACTTTATCATATTGCACCAGGCAACAACCTATTACTTAAAAGTAAATTTGTATGCAATAAATTATGCAAATAAAAAATATGATCGTTCTGCACTGAATTGCCCTCATTTTTATCCCTTTGCATTCCGCGTCATTTTGAGTATGGGCAACTATATCAACAAATATAAAAACTTTGTTAAATCACCATAAAAAGAAAAATTAATCAGTTAATTTTTCTTTTTATGGGGATTTAACAAAGTTTTTATATTTGTTGATATATATTTATCGCCAGTATTTTCAGTGTTTCTCAATATGGGCAACTATGTTACATTTTGACTGTGGGGATCTAGCACTGCGCCACTAATCGCTGATTGATATCAGTAAATTTTTATTGTATTCCTCATCTTATTTAATAACAGAATTTATGAGACCTTGAGAAGAAGAAGAATTACTATTTCATTTTTAAGGTGAAAATAAACAATTTGTGGCGCTGCATTTACAAATTTTGTCGATCGGTACTACTTTTTTAAAGGAAGTTTCATTCAAGAGCAAAATAGAATAATAATAATGCTCACAATAAATAAGGCACTATTTTATTTTTAATTTCTGATTTAAAAACAAATTTTACAAGGAGAGATGATGTTGCTGCAGTGGCGACAATGAAGTTCTCAACTTACTTTACCATGTTGCCGTAGAGGCGATAATGGAATAACTCACTTACTTTACAATGTCGTAGCAGCGGTGGCGACGGAGTTCAAAGGGTTAAAATGCTCATATGAAAATCCGCAGTAGTGTTCTCAAGAATAATTTGAAATCGCACAATCAAAATAAATAGTTTATTAAACTTCTCTAAGTTAAGGAAATTAGGCAATGTGAGTTCATTTATGTTGATAGATAAAATTGCTATGCAATTGTTGTTAGTAAAAGTAGTAAATTCGTGATTGCTCATACGAAGAAAAAACTGACGTGATATAGTTTATAATGGTAGAGATATACAGAAATTTATCTAACTTTGATATCGTAAACAGTTCCGATTTATAAGCTTGACAAAATATTATATAGTTTATCGATCTTCGTGAAGATGTTTAGAGTTATTAAATTACGTAATTTATTATATTGATGTTTATGTATTACTCATATGGGAACAATTTTGTTAATTATAATGAATATTTTATTTTATTTTATTTTATTTTTTATTTGTTTTTTACTTTTTTCTGTCTTCACAAGAAAAAAGTAATAGATTCATGAAATTTTTCGAACTACAGTTTTCAACGGATTTACAAGTTTTAGGAGTCAGGATTCCAAGAAACATGTTTGTACAAAATGTCTCTGTGTGAGTCTGTTTGTCTGTCTGTCAGTCATTCTGTATGTATGTGACATAAAGTTTGTTGGCGCTCTCTCTCAAGAACTAATGCACAGAATCTCACAAAGCTTTAGATTCAGTTATATCTTGAAATGAATTGGACCAGACCAGTTTTTGATGTATATCGCCAAAAGGATAGTGCTAACATACTGTCATTTTTGTGCTTCCCATAATAGATATATCTCAAGAACTAATGGATGGATTTCTATAAAACTTCAGATTCCGTTAGTCCTTAACATAATATGGTTTTGGTCTTTTTTTTTATGTATATCGCCCAATAGTTTGCGCTGCTATGTGGCAATAAGCTTACCATATTAAAGTAATGTACGTTTTTGTAAATACCAACGATATTTATTTATTTATTTTTAAAAAATATAAATAATTCCTCATAACTTGAAGTCATATTTGTAAATAGATATTTTTAACTATTATTTTTTAAATATGAATTAAAAATTACTTTTGAATAACAAAAAATCTTCCATTTTCCGAAAGAAAAACCAAAAATAAATGAATAAATAAATAAATACATTTTGTACATGTATAAACTTAATTGATCACTGCACGATATTTTCTACTTTTATGAAAAAAATACTTGAAATTTATATATCGGTCTAATAATGGAAAAAAATTGTTGAAAAACTTTAATTTCAAATTCTCAGCTAAAATTTGATATTTTATGGTGTGTACCTTCTATACAAATTATTCTTATTTTTAAATATTGTATTGCAGTATTTTGAAATTAAATGGATTCAAATTAATTAATTTTATCTGCGTAACACTCTGCAACGTTCTTTATTAATTATTTGGAAAATAGTTGTTCTTGGTAGAGAATTGGGAAACCTAAAGTATTTCTGAATATTTTTATTGATGGATTTCCGCAACTTATTTTATTTTATTCGTTTTCTGATTGGTTTATGTTTAATGTCCAAAAATGGAATACTGCTGTTTTTTTTATTCGTTTTCTGACTGATCCATTTTTAATGTCCAAAAATGGAATACTTCTGTTGCTACAATGACAAAAAAAAGTAATAAAAACTTCAACAAAATTTATAATTTCAAAACAAATTGTTATAAAGATTTCAAACAAATTTCATTAAAAAGTGCATTTTTTTATCTATGCAATTGTGTAAAAATTTAAAATGTGAGATGTTTAGAAGTTTAAAAATTTGCAGTTAAACTCTCCAATTAGGGACATGATTCTTTTCTAATTATTCACTGATATGGAATTGAAAAAGGTAATATAATGATTAAAATAGATTAAGATTAAATAATAACTACATAACGATTCAAGAACATTTCGGAATTTAAATGAAAATAATTCTTAGTAAAAAATAATAACATTTACATTTGTACCAGTATTCTACTATACACTAGAGAACAATTATAATGTAATCATTTTTACAATCATTCCAATTTTAACTTACATTAGCAGAAATTTTTTAGAATTAAGAACATAGTGTGGAAGTATTGTAAGTGTATTTCGTAATTCTCAAACTTTCAGTTCTTTGGGTGCCAATAGGATTTGCCTTTTGTTTATTCTTTTAATTCTTTATAAATCTGCAGAAATCACAAAAATAGGAGTAGTATAATTTGATTGAGAATATTACTAAATTCTTGAAATACGAGGGCAATTCGGAAAGTAACCTTCGTTTATGAATTTAAAAGAAACTAATGAAAGGAAACATGTTTTATTACTTACGTATGAAAGACACGTTCCTCAGCTACTTCTCAACATAATTGCTGATTAATTAAAATAAATATCATAACGGTAAATCAGCTTTGAAATTCCATCGTCACAGACTTCTGCCGCCGGCCTATTCAACTGCGATTATTTTTAAATTCAACTCGCACCACTCTTTCAATCCAAAGAATTTTAACATACTCTTTTATTGACAAATTCCGAATTGCTCTCGTAATATTTTACTTTACCCACTATTTTTTAAAACATTTTTGGTAGTACATTTATCAGCAATTATCTAGAAAAATATGTTAAAATTCTTTGGATTTAAAGAGTGCTGCGAGTTGAATTTAAAAATTATCACAGTTGAATAGGCCGGCGGCAGAAGTCTGTGACGATGGAATTTCAAAGCTGATTTACCGTTATGATAATTGTTTTAATTTATTCGACAAATATGTTGAAAAGTAGCTGAAGAACGTGTCTTTCATACGTAATTAATAAAACATGTTTCCTTTCATTAGTTTTTTTTAAATTTATAAACGGAAGTTACTTTCCGAATTGCCCTCGTAGTTTCTGCTTAACTGCAGAGGTAAGTAATTCCCAAAAGCACACTCCATACGAACATAAATTTATTCTGAATGAAAAGTATATGTTAGTAATCTTATGAAATAATTAGCATTCTGGGAATGTAATTAAGGATAAAATTTTATAAGGCACCAGTTGAAACTGATTAAAATAAGATTATAACGGCTTTATGCGTGAATCATCTTCGAGGAAAATTTTATGCATTTTTTTTATATTATTAGCATAAAGAAAAATATATTTTAATGCGAAAATTCGTCCAATGAAAATAATTTAATTACACTCGATTTTCAGTGTTATGGAAAATATTTTTAAGCTATTGCATAGCTTTTATCGCGGTCTTTGAGCGCGGCGACCGAATCTGGATCTTCCGTAACGAGAAAAAAAACCTAACACTCCGGCTAACGTCGTTTCAGTTCGGCAGATTTTGGCACTTAGACAGACTTCTCATTTATTTAATAAAAGAAAAAAAATTATTTTCTTATCGGTCATCACGCTCAAAAAGTGTAACTTGAATTATTTTTAAGAAAAAGAAAAAACTTGAATTAATATCAAAGACAAAAAAAACTGCATAAATAAAATATAAATAAATAATTATAATTGCATAAGTTGATAAAAAATGCTATGCAATAGCTTTACCGCGGCAGTCCCCGAGTGCCACACGAATTTTTTTTTTATATTCGTTATCATAGTTTTAGAAAAAGAGCTTTGAATAGTATTTGCCGAAATGTGTATTTAAAAACACAAAAGTAAATATCTGTAAAATTTTAAAACATAAAACTAATTTCTCATCAGACTTAGTATATTAGTTGTTTATTTATATTTTTTATACAAAAAAAGATAAATATTGCTATTTAGATCAACCTTTTCCATTTAAATTATCTTTCATTAATGTTACGCCTGTTGTTTTAAATTGTGCTTCATATAAATACACTATATAAACTGTATTTAAATACACTAACTGTACATAACTGTATTTAAATACACTAATTTAACTGTATTTAAATACACATTTAAATACAGTTGAAGAAATAAATAAATACACTTGTGACACATTTAAACATACACATGTTACTTGTAAGTAACAAATATAGTGGACTTTAAAAAATCAGAATATAGATTAGTACTTTCATGTTTACTTTAATCCTTTCAGGAGCAGAAGAGTTCTATTCGTAAAAATAATGAAATAATTGACTTACAACAAAATATTCTAACGAATTTCTTACAAAATAAAATTCTGCTATTTTGCACTTTTATTACAAAATAAAAATTTTACTCAAATATTCTTGGTGCGATTTGCCAGTTTTGGAATTAAAATTAGGTGCTTAGAACCGTCTTGTCACCGCCCTTGTAAAGGTTAAAGTAACATTTAAAACTACTTGCGTATGAGAAAATTTTATTATTATATTCTCACTTACAAGGCGCACTATATAGCGATTTCATTTGTAGGTTTTTACTATCTGTAAGTTTTTTTTTCGGTAACTATCTCATAGCTGCCAACTTTCAACTAATCTTCCGTAATACCTGGATTAGTTTGATCCAGGTTAATCTCGTTTCGAACCAGAAAATTTATTTCATGAATCTATATTTATTTAATTTCAGGTTTCTAAGTTAAACGCATTTCATTTAATTTCTTTGAAAAAATTCTGATTCGAAATTTATTAAACCAGGGTAAAACTAACGCACGTATTACGGAAGATTAACGTCAGGTTGGCACCTACGCTACACTGCTCAAAACAATTAAAGGATGTTGCAGTTTTAGGTGAATTTTTTATCTGGGAAACTTTTTAGCTGATTGATACAAGGTCGACAGACATAGTAGGTTATATGAGAATAAATTACACATGTTTGGTAGAAAAAAATGCATTTTATTGCATATTTGTGTACAAAAGGAAAAAAACAAAATTTGTGCATATGAGAAAAAAAGAATAAGAAAAGGTGTTTTCTTCAAAGAAAATCATTTTCAGTAGGGGGTATAGTTTCCACGGGCGGCCAGCAACGTTGAACACCTTTGAGGCATGGACTCAATGAGGCTATTAATGACGAGTTGGGGTATTCTGCCCCACTCTTCCAGAAGAGCTCTTTCCAGTTCTTGGAGAGTTTGTGGGGGTTGTTGGCGGCAAGAAACCCGTCTTCCTAGAGCGTCCCAAACGTTCTCGATTGGATTCATGTCTGGAGAACACGCTGGACATTCCATTCGAACGATTCCTTCCTCGAAAAAGAAATCCTCCACCAGGTTTGCACGATGTGGCCTGCAGTTATCGTCCATTAAAATGAAGTTATCTCCGATTGCTGCAGCGTAAAGGACTACAACAGGTCTGAGGATCTCATCCCTATATCGGCGACCAGTCAGAGCTCCATCTCGAATGATGTAGAGGTCAGTGCGCACGTCAATGGAGATGCCACCATACACCAACACTCCTCCACCGTCAAATCTGACACTTTCGTGCACGAACGCAGGCTTATTCCTACTGCCACGGTCCCTCCAGATGAAAATACGCCTATTACCCGGATGCACAGAAAAATGGGACTCGTCAGAAAACAGAATATTGCTCCATTGATTTCTCCTCCAGTTGACATGCTCGGTTGCCCACTCCCTGCGGTCGCGAAGATGCCTTGATGTTAATCTAACACATACCATCGGTCGGCGAGTATACAGACCTACAGCATGGAGCCGGTTTCGGACAGTCTGAGTTGAAATCGTGGTGCCTGTAGCCGAGCGAAGGTGTTGTTGGAGAAGAGTAGCGTTCATGTTTCGGTGTCTCCGAGCTGTTAACGCTAAATACCGATCTTCATTGGGCGTTGTTGCCCGTCTACGACCTTGCCCTGGTCTTCGGCCTGCACATCCACTCTCCAAAAAACGGTTCCAGATCCTGGAAATGACACTTTGTGACACTCCAATGACTTGCGCTACTTCGGCTTGAGTTTGGCCCCCTTCTAACCTACCAACAATTCTCCAAGCTTCTGAATCTGTCAAATGACTTCGCTGAGACATCGTACTCATCGAAACAAAGCAATCACTGAATGCCGATCATCCTTGTCTTCATTCTCTTTTATCCAGTTGAAAGTCAAATTTCATTCGCTGCCGCTGAAGCGACGTTTTCGACGTCCAACTCAAAATTTGCATACTCCAAGTTTGAAAACCAGAAAAATTTGCATTTGTGATTCTCTTCTTCTATTTTCGGCAAAAAAAATTTCGTTTATATCTTTATTTTATATAAAACTTCGAATATCCTTTAATTGTTTTGAACAGTGTATCTTAAAAACAATCAGTGTAGCGTTTTTTAAACGGAGTAAGCTATTTTTTTTTCGTATAATAATTATTTGTATGTGGTCAGGTAGTTACAATGTTTTCGAAAATAATTTTGTTGCTACATTTCATTAAAAATTATACCCTTATAGTGTGTAGATTTAAATGTAAAAACATCTAAACTGATATTTCAATTATTAAGAAAGATATAATTAAAAATGTGGACAGACCAAACTGTTTATTATAAAATAAGTTGGTAGAAACTAAAAAAAGCATGGTATCGTTACTGTTAGTTTATATTTGTGAGAATGTATTGGGACATTTCGGCGATTCTAATCCCTTCTCTGAACGATAACGAGAGTTCGTAGGCTAAAATTTGCAAACTATGACCTAAAGTCACACTCTGAAGTCGCTCTATTGTAAAAATTAACATCGATATTGCTTCTGTCATATAAAAAGTTTGATGAAAAAATTAGATTCAGATACTACAAGTAATTGAATACAAAGGAGAATACCAACCTTTTGCTACATGTTAGAATAGAATCGGCACAGACGACGAAAAAGGGTCGTAGGTGTAACAAAAACATTTTAAATGAGCAGATTACGGAACAAGAGGGTCTGCAACTATAACGCAGAAATAATAAAATAAGTGTAAGTATAAAAAATAGAAGTGTATTTTTTGCATTCAAAAAGTTTTAAACACTATTTTCCCCCAAATTATATTTTTGAACATGGGCAGCATAATAACTTGAAAATTTTCTAAAATTTTTTTAAATAAAAGTTGCGCTTATCTACACAAATTAAATTGTCTAAAGTCCATCAAGCCGTTTTTTGAATATATATATAATATGTATATTATGTATATAATTCTAATAAGGTTAAAGATCAAAATTTTAGACGAGAAATGATTTTTTTTAAGAGTCAATTTTTCCCCTACAAACATTCGAACCGTTGTTTATTAACTAAACTTTATTTTGCAAGAAGAAATTAGGATTTTAATATAGTTTAGCTTCTACGGGGGTTTCGGATGCTAACCAGCCATGCCAAATATTTTCGCACAGATGTGTGCGTCTGCAGTTTTCTTATTTAATATGTGACTAAATTTGGCAACGGCAAAAAATATTTTTAAATAGTTACTTAAAAATAATCTATAGTTTTTTTTTTTTTGAAAAATATTTCAAAATATGTCAAATTTTCGCCGCCGAGAACGAGATGTAACACTTTAATATGCATAGACACTTTTGTATGTCTATCTTAGAAAAAAAAACTTGCATTACAAGCATTGACAAATTTATATCAATAACATCTCAAAATGTTAGTTACTAATAAAATATTTTTAATGGTAGCTTATTGCATAACTGCCAACTTTTACGCATTTTTCTTAGCACAAAAATTGTATAGTAAAATTTTCTTATTCAATCGCCGAAATCTTATGATTAAACAAATGGAAAATCTCTGTGCAATTTTAGCGGTAGCAAAAATGCGTAAAAGTTGGCAGCTATGCTTATTGTTACATAATGCATTCAACAGTAACATTGTATACTTGCAATCGCCCTCTTCCGATTAAAAAAGCAGAACCTATCAGATAAGCAGAGGGTAACATTAATTCTCTTTCTTTACTGGTAAAATCATGTATTTATGTTCTGCACACATGGCAGAAGAACAGGAACATCAAAAGTTGGGGAAAACTTTGGAATGAATATTTTATAATCATTTAATTAGTAACTTTGTCTTTTCACAAAAACATACAAACATTATTATAAATGAAAGATAAGACTGTTTAAATGAAGTTACAAAATGAATGAAAAATGAAGAAAGTTTAAATGAAGAAAAAGTTACAAAAAAAGAGAAAAGTTTGATAAGACTAAAAATGGTAACGCTATCTAATGATATCAAGTGCCAGAATCCTCCCTGCCCTGAAGTCATAACGTTATACATGCACAGCTCTACAGAGCCAGAGCATTAAACCATTATTACATAGCGTCCCATTTTTGGGACAGTTTTAAAATATTCAAGTAAGCGCATTTCACACCAGTAAAAAAGGAGGATAAATAAATAATTCCTTTCTCGAGACAAAGGTCCTCGATAAATTAAGATAAAAGTTATTCTTGCTTTAAAAGTGGTAGGAAAATGCAAAATTTGAATTTAAAAAAAGAAAATAATTCAGGCATTAATGGGTTAATCCTCGTAATATCACACTCAATGCTTTGCAAGAAGCAAAGTCAGATTTCTTGATTACGCTAAAATTATTGAAACATAATGAGAGGAAATACAGAATTATTTCTAATATACAGTAATACTGCATATTTTTTCTGGTTCGTGTTTAAAATAAATAGTTTTATTTATTTTTTTGTCGCGCATTTTCATAGAAGCCAATTACTACGATTCATTAGCACCAGTAATGTTCCTGAATAAACTTCATCTTATTAAACTCTAGATCTAGCGCTAATTCTACTCAAGTTTATAAAAAAAATTCTGCTCCAGAATTTTTATTTTGAGCTATTTTATTCATTCGTTAAACTTTTTAAAAGGATGTCATTTCTATCTGGTATATATATTTAATTTATTCTAAGGAAATTTCTGTTTTGGGTAAATATTTTGAATGTACCTATTAATTCCACTGGAGCTATATGAAAGGTAAAGGATGTTAATCACCAGTATCAATTATTAAATTAGGTGTTCTTTTTTTACCAATATTGATAGTTTTAAATAATTGTAGTCGTTGGAAGTTGTTTGCATGTTTCAATATCTTCTCTAAAAAACTGCAATTATGTTATAAAAATAATATCAGAGATTTTGCCCATTTGACATAAAAACGCTTATTCTTAGAAACAGGGTGGTTCTTCGTATTTTTTTTCTAATTTCAAAACTTCATAAAAAACATTCGATTTTGCACACAGTAAATTAATTTCATGTGTCTGATTTTACTGCAAAAATTAGAAGATAAATTAGAGAGTCTCATATGTCTGTTCACATTTCAGAAAATCACACAAAATGAAAAATTTGACGCACCAGAGTATAGTTTTCAGCATAAGACTTTATACATTGGAGTTTATTTTGTTTAAAAAAAAGGGTCTTTTAAGGGGGTCCGGGACACAATTTAATTTTTTTTTTATTTATTGAGTATTTTAATGGTTCAGCATATCATCTCTAAACAAAATCACATGATAAAACTTAATTTTTGTAAACAAATTTTAAATAAAAAATTCATTAAAAAAGTGGGTTAATTTAAATTTATTATAACTCAAAACATTATTTGTAGAATTTCATTTTTACTACATTTAAATGTAGAGAAATATCTAAGTTTCAATTTTAATCCAGAATTTTAAAAATATTAATTTTTTTTAAAAATAAAAATATTTAAAGTAAAAATTTAAAAAAAAATGTAACTTTTATTAAAAAAATCATATTTTCAAAAATATTTTTTTTTCAAATTTGCCGAATACAAATTAAAGTACAATAATCAAAAAAAGATATGTTCGAAATTTCAAGTATTTACCTTTAACGGTTCTTGAGTTATAACAATTTAAATCCGAGAAATGGTGAAAAAGCTTTTCACAAAGAACACATTTTCACGAAGTCATTTCTATGACAACCACTTATTGAAAGCTGGATTTTGAAAACAAACCAAAACGAAAAACATCAATATTTCCTCTTCTAATTAAGATGGAAACATGATTTAAATGTCATTTTAAGCATTAAAAAGCTGAGAAATTTTTAATGCAATAATCTTTTTTTTAGAAAATTTGAAGATTTTTGTGTCTCAGACCCCCTTAACCTCTTGGGTACTTGCGATCGGTATATGGGTCGCATATGGTGCTCAATCCACTGATTATTCTCATCAGTAAAATTTTACTGCAAATTTTACCTTATTTAATCCGGGTATTTTATCTATTCGAATAGCAAACTACAATAGAGCCCCGCTAATTCGGACCCCGATAATCCGGATTTCCGGACAATTCGGATCGGTTTGGTCATTTTTTTTCCAAGTTTGAGAAGCTATTGGCTAATTTCCATAATATTAATTTCTTTCAGCGTCGTATTCTAATAAAAAAAACTTTAACTTTCAGAACCGGTTTGAACCAGTTATGAAACCGAAACTACCCTAATAAAAAAAGAATACAACCAAAATAAAAAAAAGTAAAAACTAGGCCGGTTGTGGATTGTCCTCAAGTATCTTATGCAAAAAAATCACGTCAAAATATTAAAATTTGAACGAGATATTTGAAAAGAACGCCCCCATAGACTTTACATTGTCATCCGGGTCTTTTTCAATCAGTAGTGTGAGCTCTTAAGTTGATTCCATTTCCAACATTCATATGAAATGAAGAATCAGGGTGCGGTTTGTACAGTAAGTTTTTTAAATTGCTGTGTCTCAAATTCAGAGTCTTTCACACGCTTTTATTTTTAACTCACAAGGAAGGTACCCATACCATAGGTGCCAACCTGACATCGATTATCCGTAATACATGCGTTAATTTAAACCTGGTTTAATGAGTTTCGAGCCAGAATTTTTTCAAAGAAATGAAATTAAGTATGTTCCGGTAACAAACCTGAAATTAAATAAATAAAGATTCATGAAATATATTTTCTGGTTTGAAATGACGTTAACCTGGATCAAACGAATCCAGGTACTACGGAAGATTAGTTAAAAGTTGGCTATGCCATACTGAGCATACTCAGAATTTTATGAAAAAATACTTATTAAAGTACTTATGTATGTAATAAAGGATCAGTCAAAATTAGCGTCGGAATCACAGTAGAAAGTATGTAAAAAATTAAAATATTTTCGAATATTTGGCGTGAAAAGACGAAAGTTAATCGATTTGGCAAGCAGCCCTCTTCCTCGCCAAAATCAAACGATTATAATGCAATTCAAAACTGTTGGATATTTAGAATGCGTGTAAAAGGTATTTATTGAATCTAAACATAAATAATGAGAGACTTTAATATATTTCATACATACATATACATATTGTATTACACACATATATATATTACTTGTTGAAGTAGTTATTTAATTAACCACTGGAAAAAATGTTTTCATAGATAAAAAAAATCATATTGAGAAAAATTATCTTCATACATTTAAGCGTATTCAAAAATAAAAGCCAGATGTTTCCATAGCAACAAAATCTAATCGACAATTCTCGATTGGACTTTGAGCTTGAAAAATATGTAATTTATTTAAATTATGAATTTCGTTTTTAATCTCAAATTTTGATGATTAAATTTTAATATAAATACACATAAATATCGATATAACAAAATTATACTTAAAACAAACTAAAACGTACAAAACAAAAATTATTTAAATTACATTAATCAAAACAAATTCAACATGAAACTTTTTTTTTCTTAAAGTGTATTTGACGTAAAGTATTTTTAAAATTACATTCCATCGCCAAATAGCGAAGTTTTATTTTTTTTTTACGGATACTGAATGGAGATTCCGCCGAAATTTTTTATAAACGTATATATCCACACGAGAAGAACATTCTGTATTTTTTTCAGATTTTTCGGGGTATGCCCACACGGAGACCTTGCTTGTCAGAGCTATTCTTCAAAGCTGGTGACTATTTTATCAAATATAAAATGTAAACATTAAAATAAAATGACACAAGTAGGAAAAGGAGTGGTTAATAGGTTAATGTTATCGCTAACTGAAGCGTAATTTTAAAATGTTATTGCTTATATTTAAATTAGAAATTTCAAAACTAAGTATGTCACATAAAGATCCGATATAATCTCTTAATGATATAGATAGTTTAAATAAATTGGCGTATTTGTACAAGATAAACATTGAAGTTTATTTTGCAAAAAGAAAAAAAAAAGGTTCAAAGTGTCCCTTAATTTGTTTCCATTTCCAACACTCATAAGAAATGAAGACTGAATCATATCAGAGTGCGGTTATGAAATTTTTTTTTTCAAATGGCCAGAAGTATTTTGGCAAAAAGTAGATCAAAAATGTATCTCATTTTGAGATTTTCCTCTGCTTTTATTTTTAACTACGAGCTATTTTTCAAAATTGCAAAGAAATTATAAAGTTTAACAGCTAAAATAAAACGAAACATGTAGAAAAACGAGAACTTAACAGGCTAATGTTATCGCAAACAGGCTAATGCAAGGTTCTCACACTCCTTGGAATTTCCAAGGACTCTGGCTCTACTATTAAAAATAAGAAATTTTACATTTAATTTTTAAACCACAACATTCGTAATCCCCACTTTCATTCACTGATTTTACGACATTTTTCTGCAGTGAAACACATTGAATATATTCTTAAAATTTAATGGTAGAGCTGTGCGAACCCTCGGCTAATGTTATCGCTGATTTATTTTTTATGTATATACTGTCCCTTAAATTAAAACACCAATATTTTATAAAAATTTTCATAAATTTGTATAATTTTAAAAAACTAGGGGGGCCCCGCCCCCCTGCTCGCTATGCTCGCCAACCCCCCGCGTAACCGCTTCGCGATTCCAAATTATTGGCTACCCCTGCTTGCTGCGCTCGCCAATACCCCATGGTATGAATAAGCAGTTGCAGATCTTTCAAATGATGTGTCACACGACTGGTGTTGTAAAGAAATTAAAAATGTGCCCCCCTGAAGGGCAGACTGGGAGGCGACACAAAATACATCCATAATATGAATAAGCAGCTGCAGACCTCTCAAATGATATGTCACACGACTGGTGTTGTAAAGAAATTAAAAATGTGCCCCCCTGGGAGGCAGAGTGGGGGTGACACACAAGACATCCATAAAATGAATAAACAGTTGCAGACCTTTCAAAGGATGTGTCACACAATTGGTGTTGTAAAGAAATTACAAAATGCGCCCCTCTGAGGGCAGAGGGGGGGGGGGTTACACACAAGATATCCATAATATGAATAAGCAGTTGCAGACCTCTCAATTGATGTGTCACACAATTGGTGTTGTAAAGAAATTAAAAATGTGCCCCCCTGGGGGGCAGAGTGGGGGATGACACACAACACATCCATAATATGAATAAGCAGTTGAGACCTTTCAAATGATGTGTCACACAACTGGTGTTGTAAAGAAATTAAAAATGTGACCCCCCTGGGGAGAGCAGAGTGTGGGGGTGACACACAAGACATCCATAGTATGAATAAGCAGTAGCAGACCTTTCAAATCTTGTGTAACACGACTGGTGTTGTAAAGAAATTAAAAATGTGTCCCCCCTGGGGAGCAGAATGGGGGATAACACATAAGACATCCATTATATGAATAAGCAGTTGCAAACCTCTCAAATGATGTATCAAACGACTGGTGTTGTAAAGAAATTAAAAATTTGGCGAAATATTACAGTTATCGCCAAGTTGGCGTCACTTTTGACAACTAATTTTGGTCGCCAAATTTGGCGATATATCGCCAAGTTGGCGACAAACTTGGCGATTGTTGGCGATGGTAACCTTTCCTCTCTTTATGGTAACCCATACGGCGATGCATAGACGGAGCCCTTTCCTGATTGGTCTATTCGATTCATGGAAGGAGTGGACAACCCGGATTCGTTAGTTCCGGAAATCTTCCACATCAGCATCATTCCAGGAGTCATTCCTTTTAAGGCTAGTTTTTTTTTACTATAGAAGGATAAAGTTGAAAAAGCTTTAAAATATTATTGGTACGAATTTTTAAGGGACCGTACATACTCTGAAAGAAATCCGCCTCCGACATTCGTCATTTTAGTGTGAGCGCACAGGCCTAAACTACAGGGGGCAGTGTTTAAAGGGTGTTTTAATCCCTTAACTGGTTATTTCTTTTCCATTCGATAAATTGAAAATAACGGATTCACACTACTATTATTTAAATAAAATATTCGTAAGACTTAGTCTAAACATTTCCGCCTTTAAATAGTATGAAATTATTATTAAAAAAAATAGTGGTGTCAAAAAGCATTTAAATAATGAATTAAGCAAATTCGTCTTACCGAACGGCTTACGGGTAAATCAGGTAAGGAATTAAAATAAACCATCGTATCAGATATGCTCATAATTTTTATAATAATGAATTAAAATTGAAAGATGTTCAAGATTTATCGTTCATTTCCATTAATTCCTTGAGGATACGCAACCAGTCATATCTGGTTATTATGTGTATCACTTAAGATCTTCAAAAAAACCTTCCTTATTCTGACCAGTTATCTATTATTGTAATTTTTACCTTATTTAATCAGTGAATTTCCTTTATTCTAAAACATAAAATTTTCTATTAAGAAACACTGGGGGTAAAAAGTTAAATATTACTCAAAGGCCTTCGTCACGAAGACTTTAAATAGCGTTAAAGATTCAAGCTGAAAATGATACCATAAAACTAACACATTTGTACTATAAACAAGTACATTACATATTTTTTCGCAAACCATCGTATTTGCTTTAACCCTTTCCGGCGCAGTGTTACCACTCAGGCAACACCTAATTTTAATTCCAAACTTGCAAACGGCACCAAGAATATTTTACAGAAATTTCGCTTTTACAATGAAAGCGTGAATTTGGGAATTCTTATTTTCTATAAAAGTCGTTTTTAAATTCCGGTGTCAATCAACATTTTCTTACTTTATGAGCAGAATTTGCCTGCGCCGGAAAGGGTTAAAATATCTTTCTCAATATATATATATTCTAGTATTATTATATTTGACACATACTGTAGACGTTTTACTATCTCTGACAATAAAGTTCGGTGAATAGTCCTGTAATATTAATAGATATGAAATATTAACGAAAGTTATCATACCATACTTCGAAATAGTCATCTCCCATAACTATGCACCGCTGAGATCTACTATACATGTCCGGGAAAATTTGCATGAAGTCTTTATTTGGGATGAAGTTCAAAAGTTTCGTCACGTTTTTTTGGATGTCAGCGACATGGCCAAATCTCTTTCAAAGAGAGTTTGGCCCCACCAGTGGCCGAGAGGTTCTGACCTCAAACTGGTAGACGGTAAGTGCTGGGTTCGAACCCAATCGCGACCGTCGGCCTAACCGTTCGGAGTTTTCCGTGGTTTTCTTCGAGCCTTGCGTAAATACGGGTTAGGTTCCCTTAGAAAGACCCCACGGAGGGCATCCCACCCCATAGGGCCTATATCCCATAGCGTAGATAATCGGCCGACATACATACAAACAAACAAACAAACAAATCAAAGAGAGTTTGAGTCGTGTAAATAGGAAGAAGCCTGCATGATTGAGATCTGGTGAATATGGTGAATGTTCAATTTGCACCAACTCTCATGATATACTATAAATTTAACACAATCTAACTGATTGGTAAAGTTATCATACGATTGAATATTTCCAATTGAGCGAAAAATTGCCCAGGCCGGGAATCGAACCCGGATACTTGGCTTACAAGGCCAATGCTTTACCTGTTAAGCTAACCCGGCGATAACCGGCTGGGATTTTTCGCTCAGATAACCTTATTGGACATAACATATGATCTGTCATTTAGACAGCTCAGCAGAATAAGCCACAGGTAATGGAACTCCATAGAACGATGGATATGTAGATATACTATTTTTTTTAACACAATCTAACTTATTTAACACACAATAAAGCATTGGCCTTGTAAGCCAAGTATCCGGGTTCGATTCCCGGCCTGGGTAATTTTTCGCTGAGTGTGAAATATTCAATTCGTATGATAACTTTACCAATCAGTTAGATTGCGTTAAAATAAAAGTATATCTACGTATCCATCGTTCTATGGAGTTCCATTACATGCGGCTTATTCTGCCGAGCTGTCTAAATGACAGACCAGATGTTATGTCCAATAAGGTTATATGAGCGAAAGATCCCAGCCCGTTATCGCCCGGTTAGCTTAACAGGTAAAGCATTGGCCTTGTAAGCCAAGTATCCGGGTTCGATTCCCGGGCTGGGCAATTTTTCGCTCAGTTGGAAATATTCAATTCGTATGACAACTCTCATGAATTTCTTTCGAGGTCTTGCAAAGCTTAAAATCAAACTTTAAACTGATCTTTTGTTCGTTCATTTTCCTGTTCTCAAATAAGAACCAACACACTAAACAAGCACTTAATAAAACACGTCTTAAACGAAAAATAAACGACGCTCAACTAAACAACGGCAGTGGAAGATAGTCAACACTTGCCTATATGGAGGTGTAGTATTTTGTTTCCCCAGTGTTGCCAGATCGGTCGTTCTGAATTCATTCACCGAACTTTATTGTCAGAGGTAATATTTAAAAAAAATGTGAGAAAATTCACAAATTTTCTTTTTTTATATTTATCTATACTAATAAAAGAACAAAACGCTGTGTCTGTGTGTGTGTCTGCGATGGCTAGCAAAATCTACAGCATGTACAAAGCTCAAAATTTTTTTGAGAGTAGCCCTAAATCTCTCCTGATGCACCTGAGCTTCAGAATTTCGAAATTCCAATTATTAACCGAGTAATTAATTAAAATCGAGAGGTCACTCTCATAAAAAATCATGTTTTTCCAATTTTTTTCTCTTTCGTTTGTTTACGGTTGGTTGGTTGTGTAAAAATTTTCGCAGAAGTAATAAGAAAGCTGGGACAGAATTAAAGACACCCATAGAGAAATGAGATAAGTGGAGGTGAAGTAAGCCTCAAAAAAGTTTTGCAATATGAAACCATTTATCGCTCAAATTTTAATGTGCCAAACAAAAGGACGTGGAAGGGATTTTGTATTGTAAGACAAATTGAAAGAAATGAATTACAATTGAAGCACATTTTAAAAGGAAATAGCAAATTTTTAAAATTGTCTTTGTTCTATTATTATTTATTAAAATAAATGTTCGCTTTTAAAATGAAGGAAATTGGAAAATTAGCAATAATTAAATATCAAATTAATTCTTTTAAAATCATGTATGAAAACTTAAGTAATAAATATTAATCTAAAATATAGATTTCTGACTGCAGACGATTTTAATGTATTAACAAAAAAATGTTATATTTTCAAGCAAAACGTTAAAATAATTTTCTATATTGATATATAAAACACATATGATAAAATAATTAATGAATTTTTACCGGTGAAGCGATAGATTAGTTCTTTTTAAGAAACAAGAGCAAAAAAAATACGGGTTTAAATTTGTTTCAATTGATAGGCGTGTCAAAGTACGTACTTTTGTTGGTACTTGATTGGACTTAATGTAGGGTTACATTTTTAGCATCACCTCCAGAGATAATACTTCCTCTCTATTAATTTCTTTTTACTCTATGAAAGAAACCAATTTGAGATTTTGACATCTCAAAAGTGACTGTTTTTTTTCCCCAAAGACCTTTAAAATTTAAAGACTGGCAAAATGTCAGTTTAACTTAGGATTTTTGAACACAGCTGTTACGTCAGATCGTTGGTACTTCGTACATTAGAATGTATGTGCATTTAGCTATAATGCAGTAAATATATGTATATATGAAGCTTTTTTAGCAGTTTTTTTAAATCATTGATTAAATTTGAATGCATTTTATTTAAGTTAAAATTTTATTAAGACTTTAATTTGTTTTTAAAACAAAAATGAAATGGCTGTTTGACGTACAATTGTTCGAATCGGCAGCCGATTCATACACAGTAATAAATTATCAAATAGCAAAATAAATTATATATCAAAAATAGACACTAAAAGAATAGTAGCAAAACATAATGTTTAGGCGTATTAACACATAACCCGATCCCAACCAAAAAAAAAAAAAAAAACAGACTATACTCCGATCCAAGCAAGACAAAAATTCCACGAGCATAAACCCGACCCGAGCCTAAAAATTCCATTTGAAAAAATACTATGGATTTGATATCTGACCCGAATCAAATCTGAATCCCACAAAAATATTCAAATGAAGCATACCCCACTCCGATCAAGGAAAAATAATGTTCGTGTATATGCAACCCGACCCGAATCTAAAATTTTTTTTTGAAAAAACACAAAAAATGACCAGAACGAAACCTGAAATCGATAAAAGTATTCCAAAGAACAATAACCCGATAAGAGTAAGACAAAATAATTTCCGTGAACATAAACCTGATTCGAACCTAAAAAATTCCATTTGAAAAAAAAACCCGAAATTTTATGCAAACTACATCTGAATCCGATAAAAATATTCGAAAGAACCATAACTGGTTTCGAAAAAGAGAAAATAATTTCCGTGGACATGAACCCGATCCGAACCTAAAATTCCAATTGAAAAAAATACCTGAAATTAGAATCGAACCAAATATGAACCTGACAAAAATATTCCACAGAACCATACCCGGATCTGAACAAGAAAAAAAATTTCCATGAACATGAACCCAATCCGAACCTAAAAAACTGAACTAAATCTGAATCTGACAAAAATATTCCAGAGAAGCATATCCTTATTCAAACAATGCAGAATAATTTCCGTTGATGCGCAACCTAACCTGAACCTAAAAATTCCATTAAAAAAACCGAAATCTCAATTGAATGACATCTGAACCCGAAAAAATATTCCAAAGACCCAAAACTGGACCCGAGCAAACCAAAATAATTTCTCTGGATATGAATCCGACCAGAACCTTAAAAATCAAGTTAAAAAAATACCTGAAATCTGAATCGAACCAAATTTGAATCCAACGAAAATATTCCAAATAACTATAACCAGATACGAACAAGACAATATAATTTACATGGGCATAAACCCAATCCAAACCAGAAAATTTGTAAAAAAAAAATAAATAAATAAATCCCGAAATTTGAACGAAACCTAATCTAAAATATTTCAGTGAAGTATAACCTCATTGGAACTAGGTAAAATAAATTTCCATGGAAGTAAAACCCGAACCGAACTTAAAAATCTCATTTGAAGGAAAAAAAACCCCACGGAATCTGAATTGAACCGAATCTAAACTGAAGAAAAATATTCCAAACTACCATAACCGTGTCCGAAGAAGACAAAATAATTTCCATGAACATTAATCCAATCCGAACCTAAAATTCGGATGTTCTACAAAACATAATGCGCTCCGTAGCGGTGGAAAGTGAAACTAAGTACTTAGTGCGAGATGGTTAAGATATTTCGTTTATAGTTAGTGTTAAATTAGAACTTGGTTACGGTTAGGTAACAGTTAGGTTGCAATTACGTTCCGGTGAGCCTTATGTTATATTTATTTTCCGGTTAGGTTATAGTTAGGTCATGGTTAAGTTACAGTTAGGTTAAGGTTAAGTTGCGGTTAGGTTGTGGTTAGATTATGGGTAGGTTATGATAAGGTGACGGCCAAGTTATATTTATGGTATATTTAAGTTACAGTTAGATTACTGTTAAGATACAGCTAGGTTACAGACAAGTTATGATTACAATACAATTAGGTTACGGTTAGGATTTTGTTCACAGAATGAACATTACGCATGTTTGATAAAAAAATATGCACCTATTTTTGTAAAATGGCTCTGAAATTATAATACTATATACTAACCTTTTAGCTAATCTTCGAGAATCGATTTCATTCACGGTATAGTCGGATTTAAGAGTAATATAATTAGTTTGAAATTCAAAATATTTCACTTGGGATATCTATGTGAAAAAAGTATTTAGTTAAGTCACTTAACAGTAATTTTAAGGATAAATATCAACAGTTTAACACGAAAATCACGCAATCGTTGTACACATATTCCCTCCTGCGTTTTCCATTGCAATCATTTTGGGTACTTTTGCAGCTAAATATTACTTTTTTTTAAACCAATTTTTGACACAGTCAGGGGGCACGTATTTAATATAATGTACACTGTAAAAAATTTTACCCTTTTGCTGTATCATCACTCCCTCGCTTTTACAGAATATCTCTCTTTTGACCTATGAGAATGCTCCATAATAGGCTGAAGTAATCATTTTCTATAAAAGCGGTGGAGTGACGATGCAACAAAAGGGTCAAGTTTTTAATAGTGTATTTACACATATTTCGAGTTAAAGATAAAATCATAAAAATTTCAAGTTCGTTTAAGATTATTATTACGGACCCGGGCAACGCCGGGTGGGTCAGCTAGTTATTAAATAAAAACATTACAAATAAAGATAATTAAAAGAATATAGTTTGTTATGTTAAATAAAGTTTTTTTTTTAAGAAAAAATTGCAGAAATTTTAATTTGATTGCATATTGCTAATCAAAATATTCTTTAAGTTTCTTTTATGCAATTTATTATTAGTTTTATCTTTCAACGTAGAAATCTTTTCATTGAATATTTCTTCTGACTATATTGTTTTAAAAAATGTTTTTGCAACAAAAAGTAAAATCTTATATCTGATTCTTTTATCCAAAGTTTATCTGGAGAAATCAATCGGACATGGAATCTTTCCATCAAAATTCAACAGTTTTTTTCCCCGAATGTAACTGATTTTCTTAAATCTTTTTAAAATAAAATGAATATTTTCTTCACTTTCGCCAGTCCTAACAAGAAAGTGAATCTAAGAAAACAAACTTGTGCATTTTTGTAAAGATTTAGGATGCCTATCAGTTGTGATTCTTTACTTGAAAATTTTTTTTATCAACCGTATCAGATATGTTTATCACTTTTATACCAATACTTCAAAATTGAAAGATTTTTTCAGTTTTCCAGTTCATTTAAATGAAATAGAGTTAGAGAATGAAGCCAGAAATGAAAACATAAATGCATAGCTGTACAGTTAACAAGTACATTACATATTTTCTTACAAATCATCGCGCATGTTTCTATATCCGTCTGTATAAATATAAATCTAATAGCGTATTATTCTATTTTATAAATATTATAGATTCCATGAGAGAAGTTTGAATGAAATCTGATAATTTTGCATGGAAATCCCATTTATGTAAATTAAGAGAGGGGATTAGCCCTCGTCCTTCATTATATTTATCCAATTAGCTCCCAAAACTAATCATGGAGACCTCCTCATCAGAATGATCCTATATCTAAAATTTGAATGAAATCTGATTATTTTTCATGAAAAAACCATTTGTATAAATTAAGGGGAGGGGGATTACCCACATGTTACCTTCTTTATATTTATCGAATGAGTTTCAAAAACGAATCAGAGATGCGCCATATCAGAATAAACCGACATCCAAAATTTGAAGTAAATCGGATATTTTTATCATGAGGTATCACTTTACATACTTACGTACGAACCGGGTGTCCCAAAAATGACTGATGGATTTTAAAATTCAATAACTTGCAAACAGTGACAGCTATTTAAAAAATTTTTGCAGGAGGGTTATGTATAATGCCAGGAATTTTTTTACCGTAACTTTTGATTTTAGTTCTAATTTCAAACAATAGGTGGCGCTGATGGCAATTGAAGGCCAGGTCAACGCTTCACTCGGCATTGATCACCTGGCTTTCAATCGTCGTCAGCGACACCTATTGTTTGAAATTCGAACTAAAATAAAAAATTTCGGTAAAAAAACTCCTGACTTTATACATAACCCTCCTGCAAAAAATTTTTAAATAGCTGTCACCGTTTGCAAGTTATTGAATTTTAAAATCCATCAGTCATTTTTGGGAACCCGTTACATACATACATACAGAACGGGTGGGCACATAAGCTCTCAAGCTTTGATAACCTGTGAGATAAAAATAATGTTGAATTCGGCTTATACTTTTAAATATATATTTAATTCGAATTTGCAGCAATTTCATTTTGTATTGCATATTTCTACTCAAAATATTCTAAGTTTCATTTTTTTATTACTCATTTCATTATTAGATATTATATTTTAACGCAGAAACTCTTTTCATTGAATATTTCCTCTAGATATTTTATTTAAAAAAATATTTTTGTAACAAAAAAATAAATCCTGGCATCTAAGATTCTTTTATTCAAAGTTTATCTATAGAAATCAATTAGACGTGGAATCTTTCCTTCAAAATTCAACAGGTTTTTTTTCTCCCAAATGTAACTGGTTTTCTTAATTTTTTTTTTTTTTTTTTTTAATGAAAGGAATATTTTTTTTTCGCCAGTCCAAAATGAAAAAGGAATCTAAGAAAAAAAAGTTGTGTATATTTTAATGGATTTAGAATGCTTATCGATTGAGATTTCTTCCTTTTACAAAAGGATGCATCTACCTTATCAGACATGTTCATCATTTTCATATGAATGCTGTAAAATTGAAAGATTTTCTAGATTTCTTGTTCATGTAAAGCGACTCTGGAGACAAAAATCTTCAATTTTTTTTATTTATTTACAACAATAAAAATTTCTCTTTGTTTTTTTATGCTTAAAATGACATTTAAACCATGTTTATATGCTAATTAGAACTGAAACTATTAACTTTTATATTTTGGTTTGTTTTCAAAATCTAGCTGTCAAGCTAGTCTACAGAAACGACTTTTTTTTAAACTTAATTTTTCTTCATGATGTATTTTTTCACCATTTCTACAATTTATATTGTTATAACTCAAGAACTGTTTTATGATAAATGGTTCAAATTTGGAATCTGTATTTTTCAGTTTTTTTAATCTAATTTTGATTCAGCAAATTGAAAAAAAAATATTTAGTCATGATTTTTTTTAAAGTTTACATTATTTTTTTTCAAATTTTTGTTTTAAATATTTTTAATTTGTATTTAAATTAATATTTTTAAAGATGCTGAATCAAAATCAAAGCTTATATATTTATGTTTATTTATATGAAAAAAATTGAAATTTTACAAATAATATTTCGATTTATAACGATTTTAATTTACCACACTTTTTTAATGAATTTTAAATAAAAATTCACACAGAAATCCCTCTTAAATTAAATAGAGTTTGAGTTAATTCAACCAAAAATGAAAACATAAAACAATTTATAAGTACTTTATAAATTGACTTACAAATCATCGTACATGCTTTCGTATTTTTCTGAATAAATATAAATGCAATCTTGAATTATTCTATTTTATATATAATATAGATTTCATGAGAAATTAATTAATGAGAGTGTGAGTATTCTACGATTTCCAAACGTTTAATACGAATTACTGGAAAAAAAAAAAAATTGCATATTTTAAACTTAATTTTTATAGCATTAGCTTCACGTATATGTGCCGTAAAGGATACGTACGGCACTTATTTCTGAATACTATTATTTCTCGAACTAATATTCTCTTTTAAAAATACCAGAATTACTACTATTAAAATAAGGCAAGAACTGTGATAAAAAGTTTATTAAACCCAATAGATTTTTTTAAATCACCAGATTTTAAAGGATTCACCTTTTATATAAGCATTTTAATAAAAATTTTATTTTATTTAAGAAATGTGTTATAATAATTAAAAATAAATGACATTGACTTGTTTCGGATTCGTCTAATAAGATCCATAATCGTAATAAAAATAAAAATAAAATTTCAAAAGATTTCACGGTCAGTACAAATGACACGCGACGATGAGATATAAACAATAAAAACAAAAATCACGCGCTCTATTAGATCATGATATATTTTAATTTAATTTTTTACAATAGAGCGCGTGATTTTTGTTTTTTATTGTTTATATCTCATCCTCTCGTGTCACTTGTACTGACTGTAAAATGTTTTGAAATTTTATTTTTATTTTTATTATGATTATGGATCTTATTAGACGGATCCGAAACATGTCAATGTCATTTATTTTTAATTATTATAACACCTTTCTTAAGTAAAATAAAATTTTTATTAAAAGGCAAAAACTACTTTTCGAAATAATGGTAATAAAAATCAAAATATCGCTTATTGCGTGCTTCTTTCGGAAAAGGTCAACAAACAGTTTTAGTAGGAAAAATATCAAGGTTTTATCTGTTTAATTCTCAACACTTTTAAGAGAAAGTAATTGTGCTTTTGTAATGTTCAATCTCCAGCGAAAATTTTGAAAAGATTTATCCAAAAGAAAAGAAAAAGCAAACGCAATTCAAGAACGTCATTTGACCAAAATTATAATACAGCTACTTATAATGGTGAAGTTATATTCACGTTTGTGATAAATTGTAATTAAAAGTGAAGGGCTGAATAAGATTCATATTTTTGAAACAATTAATTCGAATGTACAAAAATTTCAATTTGGATTGTATATTTATTCTGAAAATGTTGTAGGTGAGGAGTTCTCAAACTATGGTATGCGTACCAGTTCTTCTACGTGAAGTTCTGTTTATTGGTACGCGAAAGTGCGATAGTGGTATTTAAAATGAAATAAAAAATCAGCATGTGAAATCAGTAGCGTAGCTATGTTTTTACCGGGGCCAGTAAGAAATTTTGCGCCCCCACCCCAATATAGATATATAACAATTTCTCTCAATTTGGCGCCCCTAGGCCTCGGCGCCAGGGGCGGACGCCCCCCCCGTTAGCTACGCCACTGTGTGAAATTAAAAAAAAATATAATAAATATCTTAATTCCCTGCTCATCTTTCTTGATTTGTCAGTGCAAAGTGTCCGTGTTGCCTGTTCTCTGTTATTACTGCTTTGACAGATTTTTGCTTTTTTTTATTTTAATGTAATTTTGATTAGAATTTTTAGACAAAAGGAACTAATATATTGGCAGATATTGAATTGTGTTTTTATCCTCCTTTGAAATAAAAGAAAAAGTTTTCTTCTATTATTGTATTGTATATGTGTATATTACTTACTTCAAGACCTTCGATCTTTCTTTAATAAGCAGTTTTTTTTTCGAATGCATGTAAATCCTTATGTATGTTGTTCACTTTTCGTGTGTATTTCACTATTGATATAAACATAGTATTAATATAATAAAAAAATTGACGATCAAGGCGACTTCAAATGTGTATTTTTCTTCCATATTTAACAAAGAGTATATATGTTCTCTGTTTAAATGCATCTATATTTTTACCCGAAAAATAATACACTTTATATTTTTTTTTCTGCATTATATATGAGATTTTTTTTTGGTGGTATGAGGAAGTATGGATTCGTATTTAGTGGTACGTCGGGCTGAAAGGTTGGAAACCCCTGTTCTATGTTTTAATTTTTATTGTACAATTTTATGATTATTTACTTTCAATATTACTTTCAACACAAATATTCTCTTCATTCAATATATTTCTATTAGACATTCTTTTAACTATTTAGCTGATGAATACTTATGAAAAAAACTGAATAATGCCTATATTTTTCATATATTTTACAGAATTTTTAATCTTTTATCACCGGTTTTCAAAACAGATATTTTTGATTAAATGAATCAGAAAAATACTCGGATTAAATTAGGCAAAAATTTCAATAAAAATTTACTGGTGAGAATAATAAATTATGATTGGGATATGAATGCCTGTAAGTAGTACGGGTAAATCATGATTAACAAAAACCCGTTGTCTGTATGACGTACGGGCAAATTACAGAAGCGGTTAAAATACGTTTTTATGACGGAATTCCCTAATATTTTTAATAATAAAATTTATCCAAACATAACAATCGGATATGGAATCTTTCTGTAAAATTCAGCAATTTTTTTTTACCAAATGTAACTGCACATTTTTCCAAATCCTTTAAAAATGAAATGAATGTTTTCTTTGCTTTAACTAGTCCTAACAAAAAAGCAAATCTAAGAAAACCAGACTGTGCATTTTTTAAGAATTTAGAATGCTTATCATCTGTTATTCCTTACTTTAAAAAAAAGTTGCTTTGTAACACAACTGCCGTACCCGATAAGTTTTTCGCTTTAATATCAATGCTTTAAAATTGAGAAATGTTCAAGATTTCGCATTCGTTTCCGTTAAATCGTGTTAAAGAGCCGAGGTAAAGATGAAAACATGAAACTAGTTGAATTGTATTATAAACAAGTACATTACATATTTTGTCGCAAATCCTCGTATTTTCGATAAAATATCCTTTTTGATATATATAAATCTAATAGTGAAAAAACACGGGATGAACTGGTCATACATAATAATTTAAAAAAACACGCTTTGTAAAATTCTTCATTAAAAAATGCAGTCTGCATTTTTTTTTTTTTATTTAATGAAGAATTTAACAAAGTGAATTTTTTTTATTTATTATAATCTTGTATTATTCCATTTTATACATATTATATGTATTAGGAGAAAATGTGTAGTAAACTTACTGTGTGCATAAGGTTCCTAAATATTACACACAAATAGTTTGAAAAAAAAATTTGAGGTAATTTGAGGTTGGAATCCCCCCCCCCCCCAATTGGTCCATTATTTCACTTGAAAATTATTTTGTCCATTGCAGCATACACATGATTATATTGTTACAGCGTATATTGGGTTCTTTCGATCTTATGGTTAGACAACTTCAAACTCTTGTTTCTTAGAAAAGTAGAAAATAATTTATTTACATATCTTCAGAACAACAAAGTCTTCGAAACTCACAAATATTGCTAGATATTCAAAAATAACTGCTCAAATCTATCGTACAAGTATAGCTTTAGGTCCCAGAGACTCTTTATACAACGTCTCAACACTTAATAACATTCAAAACAACTCAAGCAAACTTGCTAACAAACGCCTTGTTCACTCAATGACTAACTGGTAAATAATAATCACAGCTCGCATCGCTTCTCTTCTTATATAGGCTCGCAGCATGTGCGGGAAATTTCTAGAACCATCTCGAAAAATCCACGGAACAACAAACAATGTATCAGTAGACCTAAGGGGGGGTTACCATAAATAGGGAAGGGTTACCATCGCCAAGTTTGTCGCCAACTTGGCGATATATCGCCAAATTTGGCGACCAAAATTAGTCGCCAAAAGTGACGCCAACTTGGCAATATCTCTAATATTTCGCAAAGCTGCCATAGACATTCACTGAAAATAATGGAAAAGTTTGCTTGATAACATAGACAATGTAACAAAAACTAATATTAGTAAAGAAATGGAGCTTAATAAAATTATTTATATTATTTTACAGTACAAACACTAACTATTTACAAAATTCGTAACACTACCCCCTCCTCAAAGACTGCACGTCCCGGGCAGTGCAATCCTTGAGTTAGAGGAAAACACTTAAAATAAATAAACAAATAAATAAATAAATAAATAATAATAACAATAATAATGAAATTTACATAAATAAGAACTAATTACTATTTACATATTTACAAAAAGTGACTTTCATGACCATGGTCTGAAATTCAAGTTTCGATTTTCTAATCACCTTGGCCAAAATAAGGGGCTAGCCGGTTATAGTGTACGACCTTTGGTTTGGCGTGTGGCGATTTTTGTATGCGTTCGACGCATCATTCAGCCTGTTGACGACTGTGTAAGGACCGTCCCAGTTTCTTTGTAATTTTGCCGACAGTCTCTTACGACGTATGGGATTCCACAACCAAACTTTGTCACCTTCGTTGAACTCATGTCCAGTTGCCTTTGTGTCGTACCGTGTCTTCATCTTTTCTGATGCCAGTCCAATTCGGTTCCTCGCTAGGCAATGAATCTCCTCAATCCGCGCCTGGAGTTCACCGACATATTCCTCAGGCGATGAAGGAGCATCAGGAGGACGGCCAAACAAAAGATCCGCAGGTAGACGAAGATCACGACCAAAGAGCATTTGAGAAGGGGAATAACCAGTGGCCTCATGAGCAGCACTCCTGTAGGCAAGCAAAAACAGAGGTAATTTCTTGTCCCAGTCCTGTTGATCTTTAGACACCAGGAGGGAGAGGCTATTTAGGATGGTACGATTGAAACGCTCCACCATGCCGTCCGATTGAGGATGTAGAGATGTAGTTCGAGTTTTGTCCATGCCGAGTAGTCCACACATTTCCTTAAACACAGCCGAATCAAAATTTCTTCCTTGATCAGAATGGATTTGCAGAGGAACTCCGTATCTGGAAACCCAGTGTTGAACCATCATCTCTGCTACGGTTCCCGCCTTTTGATTAGGTATGGCGTAGGCTTCAGGCCACTTGGTGAAGTAATCCATGACAACGAGGATGTACTTGTTGCCATCAGATGTTCTAGGAAGAGGACCCAGGATATCTAAAGCAATTCGTTCGAAAGGAGCTCCTACATTATAACGCTGCAATCGTCCACGGGTGCGCCTCTTTGGACCTTTACGTGCTACACAGGTGTCACAAGTTCGACACCACTTCTCCACATCTGTGCGAGCATTATTCCAGTAGAAACGCTCTCGAACCTTTTGCAGGGTCTTCATTAGACCAAAATGACCTCCTGTGGGACTTCCATGCAGTTCTTGAAGGACCATAGAAATTCTCGACTTAGGGAGTAGTAGTTGCCATCTACATGTCTTTCCATCGTCAGACTCCCATTTTCGGTACAAGATACCGTTCTTCAAATGTAGGGAATCCCAGAGAGCCCAATAACGTTTAGTCGTAGGATGGTAATGGGCCATGTCTTGCCAACTGGGCTTCCTGTTGGACTCCTCTTTCAGCTCTAGAATTGGCTTAATTTCAGGATCAGCAAGTTGATCTTTACGCAGGCTCACGTCACACCACGGATCTTGCGATGATGTAGACCCAGTTGTAACTTGTCTTACTATAGGACCTTTGACATTAAATTTCTTCTCAACCCGGTCGCAGTATCTACAATTCTCTGAGCAGGGTCTTCTTGAGAGAGAATCTGCATTTCCATGTGATGAGCCTTTTCGATGGCGTATCTCCATATCGTACTCTTGAAGCTTTTGTATCCACCTGGCTATCTGGCCTTCTGGGTTCTTAAAATTCAATAGCCAAGTTAGAGAAGCATGATCAGTTCGGATCAGGAATTTTCGACCGTAAAGATAGTGATGAAAATGGTCTATGGCTTTCACTACAGCAAGAAGCTCTTTTCTTGTTACGCAGTAGTTTCGCTCTGCTTTTGACAAGCACTTGCTGAAATAGGCGATAACATGCTCCTGGCCGTCGATTTCCTGGGACAGTACAGCGCCAATGCTTTCGTTACTTGCATCCGTATCAAGTATAAACTGTTTATCGATTTGAGGATATGACAGAATTGGAGTGGATGTTAATGCCTCCTTGAGCTTTTCGAAAGCAGCATCGCATTCCTGTGTCCACATAAATTTTTGACTGGCTTCTGTTAATTTATGAAGTGGTCTTGCAATCATCGAGAAGCCTTTGACAAATTTTCTATAATAGGTGCATAATCCTAGAAAACTCCGAAGCTGGTGAATATCTGCTGGACGACTCCAATTTTTCACAGCCGATATCTTCTCCGGATCAGTCCTAACTCCTTCCGCCGAAATGATGTGTCCAAGGTATGCGACTTCATTGCGAAATAAGCTGCACTTCGAAAGGCTTAACTTCAAATTAGCTTCCTTCAATTTTTGTAGCACCCGCCTGAGGTTGTTCAGATGTTCATCAAAAGATTTTCCTATTTCCTATATCGTCTAAATAAACAAGACATGCTTCATATGACAGTCCCCGGAGAACCGTTTCCATAAGCCGTTCGAAAGTTGCAGGTGCGTTACATAGACCAAAAGGCATTACCTTGAACTGCCATAATCCTTGTCCCGTTGTAAAGGCAGTCTTCTCGCGGTCGTTCGGATGGATCTCTACCTGCCAGTAACCACTCTTCAGATCCAGAGTCGAGAACCAAGTGTTGCCCGCAAGTGTGTCGAGAGTGTCGTCGATCCTTGGTAGAGGGTAACTATCCTTTTTAGTGACGTCATTCAGTCGGCGGTAGTCTACACAAAATCTTGTAGAACCATCCTTCTTTCTTACTAATACAATGGGAGACGCCCATGGACTTGTCGATGGTTCGATGATGTCATTTTCTTCCATATCCTTAATTAAATTCTGCACCTCTTCTTGCTTGGCAAAAGGTAATCGTCTAGGGTGCTGTTTAATAGGAGAGTGATCTTCCGTGTCAATTCGGTGTTGTGCCATTTTAGTTCGTCCAAAGTCTTCAGATGTTTGGGAAAATAAACTTTGGAATTCTCTAATTAAACTTTCCGCAGCATCCCTTCGATTTGGATCTAAGTCCGTATTTTGTAACAAATCCTTGACTAAATTATCTGAAGATTTCTGAGAGTGATTGGAATTTTGACTTATGCACGTCGCAGGAGCGCATGATGCTATCACCTCTCCTTTCTTGATAGTCCTCGTCTTATCACCGATGTTAGCAATTCTGACTGGAATGGTCTTCTTCGAGAGGTCCACTACAGATGAAGCCACCACTACTCCTGCTTGTTTACTATTGTCTTCGGGATAATCTATATGGCCAAATCGGTAATTAGTTTCATTTTTAATTACAGCTGGAACTAAAAATTCTGTTCTTGGATCTAGATTGATGTCTTCTTTGGCTATTACTGCTTGTTTACATTCAATTTCGTTATTTAATCCAAAAAGACTGATTTCTTCAAAGTTTGAGAGCGTTTTGTTATTTTTGAAATCAAGTTTGAAGTCAAACTTCTTCAGAAAATCTAGCCCGATTAAGCAAGGATCTGTTATGTCAGCCACATATGCCGTATGGTAATATTTCGTTCCTCCAAAATTGATAGTTAAATTTACCTTTCCATATATGCCTATCTTGTCGCCCGTCACAGTTTGCAGGGTAACGCATGGTGGAGTCCAGATGAGTTTACATTTCAATTTCCGAGCCAAATCTTCTCTTATTATTGTCACATTGCTCCTGTATCGACAATCATACGGCATTGAATTCCGTTAATAAAGCCTATCACGTATAATTCATTATCACCGCCACTCATTTTTTATATCTGAAGGATCTTCAGGTGGGGCTTTTCATTCTCTGGCAACCTCCGCCCCGCGAGATGGCCATAATTTAGTTTCCCTGCTGACTGTTTGAATTTATCTCACGTTCGTGGATTTTGGGGCAATTTCTTCGGAGATGTCCTGTATCACCGCATCCCCAGCACGTGAGATTCTGTCTTCTTGAGCTTGTTCTTCCATATTTTAAAGCTTCAATCTCTTGATTAATTTTCCTAATTTCTTTCAAGACGTCGATCTCAGTGTCTGAGCTTTTGTTCACCGTTGCCCCTCGGACTGAATGACGATCTTTTCGGCTGGCTTGTGTAGCTGCTTCCAACTTTAAGGCATATAGTAATGCAGCCTTTAAATCCTGTACATCTGCCATTCGTACCGCTCTCTGCACTTCGGGATCTTTTATTCCGTCTACAAAGTACTGCAGTGAGAGCATTTCCCGTACATTTGTTGGGCAATCAATGAATGCTAAATTTGCCAGACGTTCTATATCCGAGGCAAACTCTTGAAGGGTTTCATTCGACTTTTGATGGCGGCTCTTCATTTGGATTCTCACAAAATCTTTGAAGAATTTTTCGCCGAATCTCATTTCAAGTGCACAACTTAAAGTCTCAAAATTGAGTTGCGTCATATCGGGCAATGTTTGCAGCACGTCGCGTCGGCGGCTTCTCCTCTCAAAGATGCTGCCAGTTGACAAGCTTTCACCTCGTCACTCCATTTGTTCGCTTCGGCTACAATGGTGAATTGTGTTTTGTAAACTTGCCAGAAACTCTCTCCGTCGTATGTCGACAGCTTAACTTGCACAGGAGAAGCAGGCGGATTCCTAAATTCTTCATAATTACCACTGGACGCTGAAAGTTTCTTCTCAAGATCTTGTACTTTTTTATTTAGCTTTTCATCTACTTCACCTAGTATTTTCTCTTCAACGTTACTGATTTTCTACAATCTTCATTCTGAATTTTCTCTTCTACTTCCGCCATTTTCCTTTCCATTTTCTGTTCAACATTACTAACTTCATTCTGAATTTTCTCTTCTACTTCCTCTATTTTCTCTTCTACCGAGCCTATTCTTCTCTCTACCGACGAGAACTTTTCTTCTAAAGTTTTCTTCATTTCTTCTTGGCCTTTATAAATCTTTTCAGTCACATCTTCTTGGCATTTATTCATTTTATCCGCCAACTCTTCTTGTCCTTTATTCATTTTTTCTGCCAACTCTTCTTGGCCTTTATCAATTTTATTTGTCAACTGTTCCATTCTTTCTTCGTTTTTATTCATTTTATCCGCCAACTCTTCTTGGCCTTTCGTCAATTCTGCCTTTATTCCATTAATAGCTTCTAACAGTTCTTTCAGTTGCCCGTCCATTGTTCTTGTTTTCGCCATAAGATCCCGACTCCTGACACCAAATGTTACAGCGTATATTGGGTTCTTTCAATCTTATGGTTAGACAACTTCAAACTCTTGTTTCTTAGAAAAGTAGAAAATAATTTATTTACAGATCTTCAGAACAACAGAGTCTTCGAAACTCACAAATATTGCTAGATATTCAAAAATAACTGCTCAAATCTATCGTACAAGTATAGCTTTAGGTCCCAGAGACTCTTTATACAACGTCTCAACACTTAATAACATTCAAAACAACTCAAGCAAACTTGCTAACAAACGCCTTGTTCACTCAATGACTAACTGGTAAATAATAATCACAGCTCGCATCGCTTCTCTTCTTCTATAGGCTCGCAGCATGTGCGGGAAATTTCTAGAACCATCTCGAAAAATCCACGGAACAATAAACAATGTATCAGTAGACCTAAGGGGGGGTTACCATAAATAGGGAAGGGTTACCATCGCCAACAATCGACAAGTTTGTCGCCAACTTGGCGATATATCGCCAAATTTGGCGACCAAAATTAGTCGCCAAAAGTGACGCCAACTTGGCGATATCTCTAATATTTCGCAAAGCTGCCATAGACATTCACTGAAAATAATAGACAAGTTTGCTTGATAACAGAGACAATGCAACAAAAACTAATATTAGTAAAGAAATGGAGCTTAATAAAATTATTTACATTATTTTACAGTACAAACACTAACTATTTACAAAATTCGTAAGAATATTTTAATTTTTAATTGAGAGAAAATCACAAATTCTATATACTATTGTTTAAGAAATAAAAAGTAGAAATGTTGCATTAAAAATATATATATATATATATTCTTTTAACAGCGTTTTCTGAACATTTTATTATAACTTCCCTTAATTGGTTTGCCCGAACGCCGTTCGGGCAGGTCGAATTTGCTTAATTCATGATCACTATTATTTTTAAGAAATTTTTCATACTATTGTAAAGTGGAATCGTTTAGACTAAATTTTACGAATATTTTATTTAAATAATAGTGGTGTGAATCCGCTATTTTCAATTTATTGAACGGAAAAGAATTAACCAGTTAAGGGGTTAAGCACAGAGTACGTAACAGAGCCTCAAATCGACTTGAAAAGAACGCCCTCAGTGGATCATTTAAAAACTAAACCATCGCGTTGGCGATTTTTATCCTCGTGATTTCTGTTTAACTGTAACCCTATTCTGGTTTGGCGCTTCTTGCTGAATGCTCATTTGATTATCTTTGCACACGTGCTTATGCTATTTGATCTTAGATTTCCGCGCTTATATTGATTCGTAATTATTACTGTTATTATTCTTGAATTTTCGAGTTTAAATTATTAGGTCGTTATGTTATGAAGGTACACATGTATTGTTTGCAAGACGAATTCGTCAAAGTTATTTCATATTAAAATAAACCTTTCATAAATTTCAAAACAAGAAGCAGCAAGACGTCGCTCTATTTTTTTCTTTTTTCTTTTATCATTTGTCGCCAAGGAAGCGATGTTTCGCCGAATTAGCAACCTCTCTTATGTTATGATCGTAGTTTCAGAGTCATCCGCTCGTCTCGCTACTGTCTATGCGTAATCCCATGTTAAACAAGTTGCCATTACAGTGTATGAAAGTTGATTCTCTGTTACTACTCTGTGGGGTTAAGTGTCTCAATATTGGTACACTCTCATTACGAAAATTGACTTATTATAATGGGCTAGAAATTATGTTTCAGACAAAAACAGTGAATAGCATACCATGTGGTAATGAATACCTGAAATTTGTTATTTTTGCTATTTTTTTCAGCACACACCATATAAATCAAATCTAATATAATTCTTACAAATTATAAGATCTGTTTAAAAGCATTTACAATTTCATTAGAAGAAGATATGTTTAGTATTTATAAAGAAACTTTTAATTGCGTATTCGTAAAATTTCTGATTTCGAATTCAAGGAGCAAATTATATTTATGAAAATAATACAATCTAAAAATTTCCCTCCTCATTTTAATGATTAATATCTGTAATATAAACACTCGAAGGCGAAATTTTTAAAATAAGAATTAAAAATAAACTTTGATTTTAATTTGTGTTGCAAAAGTTCGAGACATATTCACTTTCATTTTAACGCATTAATACAAATTGTAAGGGATAACACATATTTTTTATCATGTTTAATTTATTATCCTTCTGCCCGTTTCATTATCTGGTTTTACATTAATTTAAATCTATATATTTTTATCTTTAAACATTTTTCCTTAAAAATACATCAATCAATTACATTTACTATTTCTATTTTACGATATCTGAATGCTGTTGAATTTAGTAAATAAAAGTACACTTAATATAAAATTAAATAAAAATTAGCATTTTAGAAAAACACTATCTACTAATGGGCATCTCATAAAGTGTAGTAACTATGTTGAAACATAGTCCAAATATTTTATTCCAATGTGAAAAATATCGTTGCATGTCATTTTATATTTTAATTTATTAATTGACCAAATATAGATTTATTTATTGGACATGCATATTCTACCATGAAAATGTACAAGTATATACAATCTAACATGCGAAAATATTTGAGTAAAATAGTGTTTCTTTAAAAAATGTTTTAAAGTCCAAAACTTCTTCCTTTTTTTCCTTTTTTCTTCTTTAAATTATAAAATTTTTACATTACAGAATTTAACATTACATTAGATATTATTACCCGTAAGACATGGTGACGTCACGGTGACGTCGTTGTGAAGTCACACTGTGACTTTGTGACCGTCGATGTGACGTCACGTGACGTCGATGTGAAGTCACAGTGAGTAAAATGTGAAGTCGTTATGGCCGTTTTAGAGCTTGTTTGTGACGTCACATTGTGACCAATTTGTGAAAAGTGTGTCATTTCTGACGATTTTGTCATTAACATTGTGACGAAATTGTGACGAAAGTGACAATGCTTTCAAGTCACATTGTGACTAAATTGTGAAATACAGGGTGAGTCCAAAATCATGGAACAAATCTTGAGGGGGCGGTAGGACTCACTATAACAAATAATGATGGCACAGAAATATATGACCGGAAGTGACCCGTCAAGACGCTACACTAGCCACCAAAAAAAGACCCGGATGATAATGTTAAGTCTATAGGGGGGGGGGGCGTTGTTTTCAATTATCTTGCTCAAATTTCAATATTTTACATGATATTTTTTCCATAGGATAGCTGAGGTCGATCCACAACCGGGCTAATTTTTACTTTTTCCATTTTACTCTATATTTTTTTATATTACAATAGTTTCAGTTTTAGAACCGGTTTAAACTGATTCTGAAAGTTAAAGTATTTTTCTTTTAATCTGTAACCAAAATCAAAAAAGTAAAAACCAGCCCAGTTGCACGTCGTCCTCAGCTATTCCATGGAAAAAAAAATATGCGAAAATATTAAAATTTTAGCGAGATATTTGAAAATAGCGCTCCCATACACTTAACATTATAATCCGTGTGTTTTGCAGAGACTAGTGTGGCGTTTTAACACGTCACTTCCAGTCATACATTTCTATGCCATAATTATTTATTATAGTGAGCTCTACCACCTCCCTTAAAGTTTGTCCCATTATTTTAGACTCACGCTGCAGATCATTGGTGACAAAACTTTCGTTAGCACTGTGATGATTCTGTGACGATTTAACTTTTCTTAACGATTCTCTAACAATTTAAAAGAAACAGGATCTGATGAAACTATAACTCCATGCCATGTTCCTGTTAAAATAGGGTTTGAGTCCTAAAACCATATATTGACAATTTATGAACAAATACTGTATAATATATAAAAATAGTTACCTGCAGTAAGGAGACTTTCTTCTAAATTAAAGTTAAAAATTCGATTTACCTCACATGCCTTACAACTCTGGTGTTGTTTTCAAAATTTGAAAAATATTACCTTTCAAAAATATTTATATATTTTACCCCACATGCTGAAAATTGCATAGCTTCAATTTTGTTTATAACTGACACACATTGTGTAGTATGTTGTTCAAACTGTTTAATCTTTTTGAACTTTTTTTTTAAAACTTTTACTCGCTTTAATATCCACAAATCCCAGCACATATCTAAAACTGTACAGCTTGCCAATATTTCTGACCAATAATCCTGATGTCTATAAATACAGTAGAACCCCGCAAATTCGGACCCCGATAATCCGGATCTCCGGATAATTCGGATCGGTTTGGTCATTTTTTTTTCAAGTTTGAGAACTGATTGGCTAATTTCCATAACATTAACTTGTTTCATCATCGTATTCTGAATAAAAAAAAATTTTCTGAAATCTTTTCGGAAGAATTAAGCAAAGTGAACATTTTTACTGTCTGTAAATATTCAATCAGTTTAACATAAAAGTGATTTTCTGTAAGTATGTTTTGTTTTATTTCATTTTTTTTCTAATTCTCCGGATAATCCGGATTTTCGATAATCTGGATTGGGTCCGGTTCCAATTAATCCGAATTATCGGGGTTTCACTGTATATAGGGTGGATGCTGCAGTTTTGGCCACATTAAGAGAAAAGTTTAAATGAAAATTTTATAGTTTATACTGAAATTTTATACTGAATAAAGAATATTAAATCGCAATAACAGTATTCTTTAGTAAATTTAGTTGTCTTTCTGTTAATTATAATAAATGTCTATCAAATATTTTAGATTGTGAGTAATAACTCGTTAAGTAATTTGTTTCAATTTGCACCAGTTTTGGCCACCCCTGCACCAGTTTTGGCCACCCTAATTTCTTGTAATTTTGCAAATATTTTAACTGATAATAAGTAAAAATAAAGCATCATTTTTTTAAATGAAATCATAAAAACATCAAATAAAATATACTTAAGCTGATTTTAACTGAGCACTTAAATTTAAAAACAAAAAATATATTTAATTCATAAAAAAGACTTATAGGACATAAAAAAATCCCTGTCGGCTGGGCCTATAGGCGGAGGTAGATTTCGATGAGTGCTCAATTCAACAAAAAAATATATGATTAGAGATAAACCCAGTTTAATAACTTCATTTGGCCGTTTATGAAAAATTTTTAATTTCACTTTTCTTCAAAAACTGGTTTTATCAGAATCATCTTAAGAAAAATTCAGCTCAAATGCCCGTTTTGACAACATATTTTGAAATAGATTCTTAATTTATTAAAAAAAATCGACCAAAACAGTACATTATACAGCTCCTAAATAACAAAAAACTGTCAGTTGAATGCATTTGAGAAAAAAATTGAATTTAAAAATGAGTCTTAAAATAACCTATTTGTTGTTTGAATACATACTTAATTCTTTATTCATGATTGCTCGGAAAATTTTGTGCGAAATACTCACTTTGACAGCATTTTAAAAAATATATTCTATCTTTATCAAAAAACTGGCCAATGCGTCACAATATATAGTTCCTAAATAAGAGGATCTGTAAATTGGATGCGTTTGAGAGCGAAAATGGATTTTAAAACGAGTCATAAAAAACGCAATTTGCTATGTGAAAACTTCCTTAAATTTTCAAATCACAAAGACTTCGGGAAATTCTGTTCAAAATACCCTTTTTGGTAGCCTTTTTAAAAATATATTCTTTCTTTATCAAAAAACCGATCAATGCATCACATTATATAGTTTCTAAATAAGAGGATCTGTAAATTGGATGCATTTGAGAGCAAAAATGGATTTAAAAACGAGTCAGAAAAAAACGCAATTTCTTATTTGAACACTTCCTTAAATTTTCAGTCACAATGATTTCGGAAAATTCTGTTCAAAATACCCTTTTTGGTAGTTTTTTTTTATATATATTCCGTCTTTATCAAAAAACTGACCAATGCATCACATTATATAGTTCCTAAATAAGAGGATATGTAAATTGGATGCGTTTGAGAACAAAAATGGATTTAAAAACGAGTCAGAAAAAAACGCAATTTCTTATTTGAATACTTCCTTCAATTTTCAGTCCGGATGACTTTCGGAAATTCTGTTCAAAATACCCTTTTTGGTAGCCTTTTTTGAAATATATTCTGTCTTTATCAGAAAATTGACCAATGCGTCACTTTATACAGTTTCTAAATAAGAAGATCTACCATTTGGATGCGTTTAGAATCAAAAATGAATTTAAAAATGAGTCAGAATATAAGCAGTTTGGATTTGAGGTTTTTTCTCCAACTCCTATTTTTGTTTAATTTCTTTTTGCTATACGAATTGATCCTATGAAAAACTTGTCAATATAAAAGTTGTAGATATTTTTGAGAAGATGTAAAATAAATTTAATCAGATTTGATATCTTAAAAATTGACGGAGTTATGTATTTTTCTCTTTTTTCAGCGCCCTTTTTCTTTTCGTTTTTAATTTTTTTCGCCGGTAAAAGTTGGTCCTATCAAAAACTTGTAAATACAAAAGTTTTAGATAATTTTAAGAACATTTACAAAAAATTTAGTTGGACTTGATATCTTGAAAATTGACGAAGTTATGAACTTTTTTCTCTCAAAATCCCTGTTTTTTTCGCCTCTTGAGCCCACTTCTAAATTTATCAAAAATCTGTCATGCATATACTTTTGGCCCATTTTTAAGAAGTAATATAAACTTTAAACCGATTCGATATCTACTTTAATTAAGAAGTTATGGCGTTTTTTCGGTTTTCACAAAAACGCCCCCTATTCCGACCCCCTTGGTCCGATTTTGCCCATTAACGAACTTAGCCAAGATTTTATCCCCTTTGATTTTATGTACAAGTTTGGTGGAGATTGGTGAAAAATTATAGAAGTTATCGTGTCCATAAAAAAGTGAGATATATAGATAGATAGATAGATAGATAGATATATAAACTGGTGCGATTGCAATAGGTAGTATTTCTTACGAAATCTACCTAAAAGCTTATTTTAACATTTTGCATATTTTCATTTATATATACCATATGTTATACTATACCAATATTTACAGTTATATGACTAGAATCTTGAAATTATTCCATTTTTTCATGAAATAATATTTTGACAATCTCTAAAATCCATTTTTTTTCAACTGATTTTTAACTTTAATTCCTCGTACTTAGCTGCCTGTCAGCCTAATCATTTGGAGTTAGTTTTCTTCAAACCTTAGATTTCCTTGTGTAAATATGGGCTAGGATCTTAGAAAGACCTTCACAGAGGGCATCCCCCTTCTCTTCGGCCCATATCTCTCATATAGATAATTGGTCATCATAAATAGCACAACCCTATTACTTAAGATTCAAAAATAGTAAAAACTGGTCTCCATTCTGTAAACTTGTGTTGCAAGGTAGAACGAGATACTACAAAACTAAACCATCTTGAAAAGCTGACAATGAATTTTGAAAAGCCATAATTTTACTTCCTATCTTATAACAGTGTTTAATCTAGACCATTTTTAAGAGTACAGAATTGTCTTTTTTAAACTTGTTAAAATGAATCCTATTTATAGTGTAAAGATTTTCACATTATTTGTTATTTCTAAATTCATGTGCTTGACATTTTGCAAAAGTTATGCAACTTCCTCATTTTGTTTTGAAAAAAATACAAGAAACCACTAAATCATGCTGTAATTTTATTGAACTTTTAAATTTATAAGTCATAAAACATTTCTAAATATATTGCTGAAATTTTCACTATAATTAGTCTTGTAGTCAAAAGTGGAGCATAATGTTGTGCCCTTTTTGACCACACCATGGCCATAACTGGTACACATAGCAAATTTAAAGTACCAGTTTTGGTCACCCCTACTTTAAGCTGTAAAAATAATTAATTTAGATATGAAATTACAACAGAGGGAAAGCCTACTTCATAAAGCTTCATAACAATTTGTTTCAGAACAAATAAAGTTCGATAAATGCCTAATATTGAAAGATTATGAAAACTTGTTACCTAAGCAAAAACTTTAATATATGTGAGTGCACACTATAGTTTTACACATTTATTTTTTTTGCAAGTGATTTTTTATCAAAAAATAAACAAATGGGATTGGAAATGATAAAAGAGTGTTAGATTAAGGTGTAAGAATGCGGATAATTTGTTAAAATCAATTTACAGCCTAAATAGAGGGTAAATCATTCCAGTGTGGCCAAAACTTGTGCAGTTGCCAAAACTGGAGCATCCACCTTATCTTTTAATTATTTTTTATTGTAATTTTCCAACTGATTGAAAAAATGTCCAGGTCAGGATTCGAAGTAAGCAGTCTTTCGCGCAAATTGTCAATACTTTGTGACTGAACTATCCTGGAAGAATCTCACGCACACAATTCACACAGTGAATACGAACGCATACTTATCATTATTATACATAACCCTATGTAATAATACTTTAATTTTTTTTTAAACTACCCGTATGATAAATGCATACTATTCGTATGAGTATATGATATTTCTCCTGGTACTAAGTTGCTAAGTTGCTCTGTTGGAAGAGCATTGGCAGCATACATCGAGGGTCTCTAGTTCGAATCCTAACCTAAACACTTTTTTACTCATTTTGGAAAATTAATATTCGTTTGATTAATTTACCAATTAAAATCATTCTGTTAAATATAAATATAGAATTATCTTTTGATAAAACTACGTAAAGTTTATGCGCAATATTCGTAATATACAGATTTTATTTGAAAATCGAGTACAAATGAAGATGAGGCAATTAGTTCTAGTATTACGCTTAGTTATTTTCTTACTATAGTGGCTTGTGCGCATGTATGATTACACCATGGTTTAAATTCGTAGTTAAACTCATATTTATATATTGTATATGTCATATAGTATAGATGTGCCGGTAAAGGACATCCTTAAGGAATTTTTTTTTAATTTCCTTATTAATAGTTATAATTATTAGATTTCAATAATATTTAAGTATTCTCAGTCTCACTTCCCAATATTAGACAAAATTTTATTGAAAATAATAGAAATACATCAAACACTAAAAATTTTAGCAATGTACATTTCACAATAGTGTACATGTAATTGTTTTTATGACTATTTAGAACCAGGATTTAATGAACACATCTATATATTAAAACGAAAGCCGTTTTTATTCAGCACACTCAAACTGCTCTCTGCGCATTCGTGCTTGCGCAGATCCGACAATAGAACCAATGAGAGAAGAGATAGTTACTGTCTCTAAAGGTTAGCGTGGTATGCATGCCCGCGTTCGTTCAATGGATCTACTGTGTCTGAGTGACATGTATGGATTTTTTTTATCGCAACGTAATTAGTATATTTTTAACATAGGATCAGAGTAAACTATTACATCTTAAATTAGTCTTTTCAACAATATAACCTGGTAAGTGAGAACTTTTTTTGAATGGCAATGTAACATCGGGTCGATCGAGTTTATTTATTTAGATTTTGCCCGTTTTTATTGAAGGACATAATTTAACCGTTTTGTCTATTGCATAACACTTCTTATTTTGCTTTAAATCTTTTTTTTTTTTTTTAAGTAATTCCTTATTGTGATCTTCATTTCTGTGGAGACTAAGATATAAAATTAATGAGTGACTTCGCTGCAATCGAGACAGACGCCGGAGATTTCTTTTCATGGTTTTACTTTCATATATTACAAATCACAGGCAGCATAGACGCGCATAATATTTACATATATACATTAAAGTAATTTCGTTTCATAATCATTCTTTTAACATTAAATACCAAAATAAACAGTAGCTTTAACTTCATTGCTACCGTTTTCAATTCTTCGAACAACAACATTCCAAGACATTCTATCATAACAAACCTGCCGTTGCCATTCGCAACAAACAAAAACTGGCTTCAGTGGGTTTCTTCTTCTCGCGACATCCTCCCCACCTGAGTTTTGGAAAAAACTCAGCAAAGAGAGGCTGAAAAATACTAAAATGTTACATACATACAAATATTAATCTAAGCAAAAACTTAAAATAAACACTAAAAATACACTCTAATACAAATACATACAATCAAAAAATAAAATAGAAATAATGAAAATATTTTTCAATCATTAAAGTTCAGGTTTTAGAGTCAATAAAGGAATGTTCATATTCAATAATGAAAGTTCAATGGTGAAAGTTCAACTGAAATGTTCAGAATTTACAAATCAAGTCTTTTAGGAGGATTTACTCTTCGACCAGAACGAGTCTGAGTATCAATCTTTTCAATAGTTTACTATCTTTTGACTGTTCGTCAATCGTATCAGCTGTGATTGGTGCTGGATCAAACAAAAGAGGTTCACAGTCTTCCTGTGTGATCTCAAGAGGGTAAAGTCTTTGTACTGGTCTCAAAAATGTTCCTTTATCTGTTTTCAACTTATCAAGCCTGAATACCCCATCTTTACCTGGTAAAAGTTCTATAACCTTTGCCAAAGGCCAAAACAGTCTCTTCTTATCATCTCGGCCAATCAAAACTACATCTCCAACTTTAATATTATCATGCTTTTTAGAAATGGAAGATCGCAGGAAACCTAAGTACTCCTTTTTAAATCTGTGTTTCAGATTATCTCTTACTCTTTGAATGTGTCGCCATCTTTTCAAAATATTAGTCCTTTCAATTTGGTCTAAATCTGGAACTTCGCTTGTGCGAATATCTTGTAGAAATGATGCTGGGGTTAGAGCTCTCAAGTCAGATTCTTCTGATATATAGCTTAGTGGTCGGTTGTTCATTACTGATTCACATTCGCAGACAAGAGTTAATAATTCTTCATAGGTCAGAGACGAATGTCCTAAATTTTTTCTAAGCAGGTCTTTAAGAATTCCAATTAGCCTTTCCCAAAACCCTCCCCACCATGGGGCGGAGGGTGGGTTAAACTTCCAACGAATTTCATGAACTTCAAATGTTCGTTGAATCAGTGCCCAGTCTAGATCTTTCAGTGCTTTGTTTAAACCTGTAAAATTTGTTCCATTGTCAGAATACAACACAGATATCCGCCCTCTCCTTGCTATAAATCGTCGCAGAGCTTGAATCATGGCATTGGTACTCAGAGATGGAATTAATTCCAGATGGACTGCTCGGAATACAGCACAAGAGAACAAGACAATCCAGACCTTTTCTCCAGATTTTGTCAGCAACGGACCGGCCAAATCTACTCCTGAAACTTGAAAAACTGCTGCTACTTTAGTTCTATCTGTAGGAAGAGGGGGAAATGGCACTTCAATATGTTTTACCTTTTGCTTCTTGCAGATAACACAATCGTTGATTATACTTCGGATGGTTCTTTTTCCTTTTAAAATCCAGAATCTTTCTCGTAGAATGGTCAAGAGTATAGATGTTCCAGCATGCTTATTCAGAATATGTTCTTGCTCAATAATTCTTTTCACTACTGCATGTTTCGAAGGCAGAATCACTGGAGCGATAAAATCATATGGTTCATCTTCATTAGTAAGTCTTGATTTCAATCGTAATAATCCATCTTCATCTTTAAAAGCTTGAAAATTAGCAAGAGATTTTCTGCCATTTTCGTTAGAAAAGTATTCTGTCTGCACAGAACGGTAAAGTATCTTTTGTGCATTCAATATTTCTTCTTTTGTAAGTTCTGTATGTCTTCTCAAATCCCGAGCTTTAGGGTGGAAACGCATAATCCAAGCTATCACTTTGACTATTTTGGAAAATTTCGAGATTCTGTCAGCTAATTCAGAAACAATAGTTTTAAATTCGACATTGCAAGCAGAAACAACAGTTTTTCGTTTTTCCTTTTCAACTTCGTCTTCGTTAACATTGACAACAGATTTGGGCCATTGTTCTTTTGGATTTTTCAACCATTTAGGTCCTAGCCACCATTGGGACTTCAGAAGTTGCTTAACTCCACATCCTCTAGATGGAAGATCAGCAGGATTCAACTCACCAGAAATATGAAACCAATTTTCAGGATCCGTGAGCTGTCGTATTTCTTTCACTCGATTAGAGACAAAAACTGACCATTGTTCCTGTCGTTTAATCCAACTAAGAACTGTTGAAGAATCAGTCCAAAAGTATTCATCAGCAATTTCGACTTCTAGAGCACCTTTTATGAATTTAAACAATCTTGCTCCAATAGTAGCCGCCATTAATTCTAACCTTGGTATCGTTATCTTTTTCAAAGGCGTTATGCGTGATTTGGCTTGCAGTAAATTGACGTTCACTGTACCATCAGGGGACTCGGATCTGAGAAAAATACAGGCTGAGTAAGCATCTTGACTTGCATCAACAAAAGTGTGTAAACTCAAACTAGATGCTTCTGTGGCACCGCTCCATCTTGGAATTTCAATAGACTTCAAACGATGTAAATCTTTAAACCACTTTAAAAATTTTCTTTTAGTATCTTCGTTTAGTTCTACATCCCATGGATCCTTTGTTTTCCAAATAGTTTGAAGCAAAAGTTTAGGTTGTATTAATGCAGGGGAAATAAATCCTATGGGATCGAAGACTCGGCTGATAAGGGACAAAATTTTTCGTTTAGTTAATTTTTCTGATTCATCAAAATTTAAAAGTTCAGTATCGATTTTAAGAGTATCAGAACTCTTATCCCATATTAAGCCTAATACAGACGTTTCAGAATTTTCTTGAGGAATAGTATCGCAGTTATTGTATATCGTATTTTCCCAACCTCTGAGGTCAAACTTTGCTCTTTTCATTACTTCTGTAGAGGTTCTTATAAAATTATCTAGCTCTGAAGTATTGTGAACACTTGTCACACAATTGTCTACATAAAAACTGTTGCGCAATTTAACAAGTATTTCGTTAGAAAATTCTCCTTTCAATAATTCTTTTGACAAATGATGATGAATTACTGCCATAAGAAGAAACGGGCTACTTGTAACCCCAAAAACACAACGAGTATGTCGAAGAACTCTTATAGAACCATCGTCAATGTACCAAAAAAATCGTAAAAAATTTCTGTCATCCTTATGTAGAGATATCTGCAAAAAAGCTCTTCTTACATCAGAAATAACACCAATTTCATAAAGACGAAATCTGGTCAAAATCAAAGGAATAGTTTCTATAAAATTAATTCCAGTCTCTAGACGATCATTCAAGGAGGGAAAATTTGTCATCTTAGCCGAAGCATCAAAGACAGGCCTTACTTTCATTGAAGATAGGGAGGACGTTTCTTTGATTACAGGACGATGAGGAAGATAATGTGTAATGGATAATGATAACTCATTTTCAGGAACTTCTTCAATTACTCCTTCGTGAATCCATTCTTCGAAAATTTCATTGTATTTCTCGCGATAGCCAGTTTTTTCTAATTTTTTAGTAGTGGATTCAAATCTTCTTAAAGCTAGATCATAATTAGTAGGTAGGAAAGAATGATCCTTTTTCCAGGGCAAATGGACTTCATATCTTCCATCATTCTTTTGTTGAACTGTATCTTCAAAATGTATCATACAGCCCTTTCCGAATCTTCTTTACTATTTTGTTCAATAGAATCTCGAATACCAAGAAGTTCTAAATCCCATAATGCTGAAACAGGTACATCTTCTTGTGATAGCATACTGACTACAGTCATATTTACATCTTTCTGACTATCAACCTGAGGGATCTTGCCCATTAAAGTCCAACCTAATTTAGTTTCCATTGCCACCAAACCGCAATTTAGTTGTTCTTTTCTTCCTGTGAATAGCTTACCAGCAACATCTGCTCCTAAAAGTACCTCAATAGGCCCTGATTCTCGAGTATCACTTAAGCGTATTCCTTTATCTTTTAGCTCGCGTATCCAAAAACCATATTTAATCGCAGAAATATCATTACATATGACATCTTGATCTAAAGCATCCAAATTACAAATATAATTACCATCAAGGCTACTTAAATAAATTTTGTAACATTTGTGCTTAAGCATTTTTGTTTTTCTACCTCCAAATAATGAATGGGAAAACTCTTCTTCTCTTTGAAAATCAAAACCTAGTTCTTTTGCAGTGGATCGCAAAATGTAAGATTTCTGGGAACCTCTATCGATTATTATTCTTGCCTTACGGGTTGAACATTTCCCTTTTAGGTTTGCAACTAACGTTTGTAATAAGAGTTCTTTGGTAGAAGAAAATTTCTTATTCATGTTGTGGTTATGTGTAAAAAGTGTATCAACATTTTTTTCTTTCGTTTCATCGTTGTGTGATTTTGATATCTCTTTGAATTTATTACAGTCTAAATTAGGACACATAAATTTACATGTCTTTTCGAACAATTTTGACATCTAATGTTCGATCTTGTACAACAAACAGCAAGGTGGCCTTTAGTAAAGCAGATACGGCACAAACCTTTACTTTTGATAACCGAAAGTTTTTCAGACAGAGGCATAAAAAATGCCTTTTTGCAAAAACGCGATTCGTGATCTTTTAAACAAAATACGCAAGAAACATCATTAGAATTGTGAGAAATCAATTCTGCAGCAGAAAAATTGCCGCCTTTAAAATTCTGGCTTGTTGCCAAGTTTTTTCTTTCTGGAACAAAACCGCAAATTTCTGATCTACTCAATTTTATTTTTTCTTCTGATTGTACCTCGTTTTTAAGAAACAAAATTATGGCATCAAGACTGGATAACTTTTGTTCGCTTTCTATACTTTTTCTCTGTCTTTCGAAAGAACGTAAAATATTAACCGGTAATGCACTTTCAACTAAAGGATACAGTATGACACCACACATTTCGGTAGTAACTCCTAAAGAACCCAAAGCCCTGATTTGGGTGGAAAGTTTATTATATAAACTACTCAAAGAATCAATTTTCTTTTTTGTCGCATTATTCAACACAAGTTTCAATAATTCCCTGACATAAAAATCAATTAACAGATCGGTTCTACCATATCTTTCTGTTAAACTCTCAACAGCTAAAGAATAATTTTCATTTGTTACTGGGAATGATTCTACTAATTCCCTTGATTCTGATTTAATTTTCATTGACTGAATTAAATAATGGAATTTATCCACATTCGTTAAATTCGCATTTTCATGTATATTTTTAAATTGATTCCAAAACGTGAGCCAGTCCTTCAAATCACCCCCAAACTTATACAATTCAACTTCAGGGAGTCGCTGACATAAAGTTTTTATTTTATCACTTTCTGTTTCAAATTTATCAGTCGAATTATTTTCATTTCGAATTAAATTTTGACTCAATTTTGTCTTAAAATTATCTAACAAACATTGCGCTTTTAACTGAATTCTTAAAGAATTTTCTCTATATTCTTCAACAGAATTAAATTCTGCTTCAAATTCTGCGTCATCTTTCAAACTATCTAAATAATTTTTATGAATAATTTCTAGCGCATCAGATTTCTGCTTAAATAAATGGAAAATAATTTCGATTTCCTCATGTTTGGCATTCGCGTCATTCAATATATTTTCCAATTTATTATATGCTTTAGTAAAAGCTGAACGCTGAGTAGTTTTATTTCTTTTTAAATTTTCCATTTCTACTATCTTAATAATGATAAATCTTATATTCTAACAAATATCAAATACATAACTTCAAAATGGAAAATTTTTGTTCTTACCTTCAATCTTCAATAATTTCCTTAAATCTGTCAGAAAACAACGAAATCGCCCACCCGGGGGCGCCAGTAAATGTGGAGACTAAGATATAAAATTAATGAGTGACTTCGCTGCAATCGAGACAGACACCGGAGATTTCTTTTCATGGTTTTACTTTCATATATTACAAATCACAGGCAGCATAGACGCGCATAATATTTACATATATACATTAAAGTAATTTCGTTTCATAATCATTCTTTTAACATTAAATACCAAAATAAACAGTAGCTTTAACTTCATTGCTACCGTTTTCAATTCTTCGAACAACAACATTCCAAGACATTCTATCATAACAAACCTGCCGTTGCCATTCGCAACAAACAAAAACTGGCTTCAGTGGGTTTCTTCTTCTCGCGACAATTTCTGTCATATGAAAAATACATTTCTATTTTGCCATGGGTACACTGAAGTAAAATATCCCCCTTACGATGTTCGCGAAAACTTTTCTCGCATAGTATTTTTTCGATCGATGCTTAATTTTATATTTCATAATATTATTTATTTTGGTTTTGCCAGTTTTTATTGAAGGACATAATTTAACCGTTTTTTTCTATTGCGTAACACTTCTTATTTTGTTTTCAATATTTTTCTTTTTAGGTGCGTTCGTAATTATGTAAATACGTAGCACCTATTGTTGTCGCTCAGTCCGTCCGTCTGTCTGTCCGTCTGTCTGTCTGTCTGTCTGTCCGCATATAACAAAGCAAAAACTACCCTACCGAATCGTTTGAAATTTAAAATACATAATTATTACATAATTTTGTCGAGTCATTTCAAATTTTATGAAAATCGGATGGATAGATCAATTACAGGGGCAATCAAAAGTATTCCATTACATTACGGTCAATGGGGAAAAAAGTTTCAAATGCAATTTAATCGTTTGAAATTTAAAATACAGAGTTATTACATAATTTTGTTGAGTTATTTCAAATTTTTTGATAATCGGGTGCATAGATCAATTACAGGGACAATCAAAAGTATTCAATTACATTATAGTCAATGGGGGAAAAGTTTCAAATGTATTTTATACGTTTGAAATTTAAAATACATAGTTATTACATAATTTTGTTGAGTTATTTCAAATTTTATGAAAATCGGATGCATAGATCAATTACAGGGACAATCAAAAGTATTCTATTACATTATAGTCAATGGGGAAAAAGTTTCAAATATATTTTATACGTTTGAAATTTAAAATACATAGTTATTACATAATTTTGTCGAGTTATTTCAAATTTTATGAAAATCGGATGCATAGATCAATTACAGGGGCAATCAAAAGTATTCCGTTACATTACGGTCAATGGGGAAAAAAGTTTCAAATGCATTTTAATCGTTTGAAATTTAAAATACATAGTTATTACATAATTTTGTCGAGTTATTTCAAATTTTTTGATAATCGGGTGCATAGATCAATTACAGGGACAATCAAAAGTATTCAATTACATTATAGTCAATGGGGGAAAAGTTTCAAATGTATTTTATACGTTTGAAATTTAAAATACATAGTTATTACATAATTTTGTTGAGTTATTTCAAATTTTTTGAAAATCGGATGCATAGATCAATTACAGGGACAATCAAAAGTATTCCGTTACATTACGGTTGTGATGAATTTCGTTCCCACGCTTCCAAAATTACCCCCCACGACGGGAATCCCGGAGAATTCTCAGAAGGAGAAATACATCTTTCTCCACTCTCAAAGTAGACATAAGAAAGTCAGCCGATTTCAATAAAGCACTTAAGTGAACTCTTCGATTAATGCACAAGGTCGTTCCGCTGATTTTAGACCCCACGGAAGTTGAGCCTTTGAAGTGTTGAGAGAGACCGCATGGCGATGATTTCCACAAGTAAGAGAAAGATATTTCTCCAAGGCGACCGCTGTGCAAGAATGAGGAGGCGGGTCATCCCAAGGAATGATGGATGAGGGAAAACGATATAAATAGAGCGAGGGGATGCTCTAGGGGACTTATTTTGCTGTTCGGATGCGGAGCGTTAGAGACGGGGGAGTTGGCCCTCGTACTCAGAGAGAGTAGTGACCAGTGTTTTACTCTGGGAGAAGAATTAATAGGCGGTTAATGCCTATGTGGAAGAACTTGTGGAGAACAACTCCTGATAAACTTTTATCATATTAATGAGTGGCGGTAAAGCCATTTCATATTCAGTACGAACAATCTTTTCAATCTGTTGTGGAGAACCCATCTTTTATTTTGTTATAAGTGGAGTGGATTTCCTTGTAATGAACTAAATAAATTCTAGTGAAATCTGATCCAGCCTCTTGCCGCTATTTTTCGACCCGCTACCACACAAGCCGACCGGAGGTCTTATAACTGGTGGCAGCTTAGCGGATTCTTACACCAGAAAAGAAAAGTTGTTTGGATATTTTAGTCTGCCCCAGTGTGTGATAATAGCGCCCGCCCAGAGAGACGACGCTAATAGAAGAGCATAAAGCCTGATCGTGCCTCAGCAACAAGAGAAAGATATAGGAGTGCCTCAGCCGTGCTGCAGCAAATTGAGAAGGAGCCCCAGAGTCCTTCAGCTATACCCAAGGAGCGCCAAGCTTCAAGTGCCTCGAAATCAAGGACCAGTGACCGCTGACAAGTGGAGCCCGAGAAAAGAAACCCTCCGAGCCAGACCCAGGAGCAATCGGGACCGACCTCTTCAGAAAGACGTGCCAAGCAGAAAAAGGTAGGCTCATTTTTCTTTGAGTGGCCTCAGATTGAAAATTTAGTGTATTTATAGTAAAATATTGTCATGATGCTAAACTTAAACTTAAGTTGAAAAAAAAAATTATTTCAGTGAATTTCGATTTAGGTCGAATTAGTTAAAGTTAATCATAAAATAATTTAATAAATAAGTAATATCTAGCTGTAAAAAAATTCTCGAGGTTAGAATTATTTTGTTTTTCTCTAAAAACATTTTGATAAGCCAGTGGGTAAAAAAAAAAAAAAAGGCCCTTGAAAAAAAAAAAAAAAGAAAGGCCTTCATAAAATTCAATAACTTAGTTACTAAATTTAAAATCTTATTAACGGTTAGTGCTGTTACATATTTCTGTTGACTAATGTATGTTAGGACAGGTTTTGGTAAAAATATTTTGTATTTAAATTAGTAAATGTTTCTGTTAATAATCTGTGTGAGTGCCCAATCCAAAAAATCCAAGTTGTTTTTCTGTGACATTTCAGAAAGTTAGTTATTATTTCTGTTTTTGTGTGCATAGGGATCTTTAAGTTTAGGAAAAAATTATTTTATTGAGACTAAATTACAGATTTGAAGAAATGTTCTGAATTAGAAATCCTTATATATCTATTGAATTGTGTTTAGAAATTTTCATTTTCTTATACATGCATAAAATTTGGATTGTGAAATTGTTAACGATTTAGTTAAATGCATTTGATTTTTTGGGTTCTTGTTAACTGAATTAAACTTAACGGAATCATGGCGAAAATTACGTCACTCAAATATTGTAGGAAGGCAGACATACAAAATTTGGCAGAAGTCCTAGGGGTGGATATAGAACCGGATGATAATATGGCAGCCATTATTAGGAAAATTGAATCCGCGAGCGATTATGATCAAACTCTTGCTTTAGCTCAAGCTGAATATATAGTTAGGGATCGCGAAGAGGAAAAACAAAGGTTAGAACAAGAAAAACAATGGGAAAGGGAGGAGAAGGAAAGAGAATATACACTGGAACAGCTGAGATTATCTCAAACCTCAGAGAGACGTAATTCTACTGCGAGTAGTAATGCTGAACGTCAACCTAAGCTTGCACTTAAGACTGTAATGCACCGCTTTGACCCCGATAAATCCGACATAACTCTTTTCTTAAACTTATTCGAACGACAAGCTAATAGAGTAGGTATCGAAACTGAAGACTACGTAACTCATTTACTCTCTTTATTACCCATAGACATAGCGGAATTGATCTTGCGCGAACCGGCAGATCAAATTGAAAATTTCGCACACGTGAAATCATTATTACTGGCCAGGTATAGGCTGAGTCCTGAAGCTTATAGGGTAAAATTAAATAGGCATGCTAAAAATCCTGGAAGCCCATGGAAAGATTTAATCTTTGAACTTGACAGTTTTCTCGAAGGATGGTTACACGGTTTAGGAATTTCAGATTTTTCGGCTCTGAAAAATTTATTGATAACGGACCAAATCAAACGTCGTGCCCCCACGGAACTAAGAGAGCACTTCATAGACTCTTGGGCTAATTATACGGATCCCCTAACTCTAGCAACAAAATTAGATGAATACGAAGCTGTTAAGGTATCACAAAAAAAATCGTGGAACACCGGTAACGCAATATACAGGAGAGGCGATAAACCAAAAATTGATGACAAATCGCGAGAAAAGAAAAACGAAACTGAAACCAATTGGAGGAGCAGAAATGATAACACAGAACGGCAACGGGTTTTCGAACGACCTAGTGGAAGGAAGTGCTTTTTGTGTTCTAGTTTTTCCCATGTGAAGGCCGATTGTCCAGAGAATGAAAAAAATAAAAAACCTGTAACAAATGTTCGACATATTAGCGACGGAACTAAATTCGAAAAAGGTTTCCAACCTTATTTGGGTCGCGCAAAAATTAATGGAGAGGAAATAGTTACACTCCGTGATTCTGGGACCTGCCAAGATGTCATCCCAGGGCGATTAATTAAACCTGATCAACTAGACGGGAATTACGTTTGGATTACACAACCTTTGATGAACGATGTACGTTGTTTACCTACGGCGATAAAAGATTTAGAAATTGAGGGGGCAGGTTCCATCCGAACTAAAGCTATAGTAGCAGAAAAGGAAATTGACATGGATTACTATATTTTGGGAAATGATACTCAGAAATTGATTGAGGAAGGAAAAAAAATAATCCCGCAGTTTTAAATGCCGTTCTCACCCGCAATCAGACTAAATCAATTCTGAAAGAGAAAAAATCCGGTTCTCTGGAAGGGGAAGATAAGGGAAGGCATTGTATCAAACAACCCCAAAGTTCCTATTGAAGATGCTACTATTGTATTGTACGAAAGCTCTTCCGAAAAAGGGGAGGAGACATCTCAAACGGAAGAAGACGTATTGATTGTTCCGGACCTGGAGCCAGACGCGTGTTCAATTTTAGGGGAAGTCAAAAGGGCAGATTTCGTGAAAGCTCAACAAGATGATGTAGAATTAAATGAAGTACGCGAGAAAGCGAAAAAAAATAAATCGCATTACGAAATTCATAACTCTATTATTGTGCGAAAGTCAACTGATCATAGAGGGAATGTAAGAAAACAATTGATTATTCCCCGGAAATTTAGACAAGGAATTTTAACGGCTTGTCATGAAGGGATTTCTTCACACACGGGAGAAAAAAAACGAAAGATAGACTATTACGATATTTCTTTTGGCCAAATGCAATTAAGGAAACGGAAGAGTTCGTTAAGTCGTACGATATTTGTCAACGCGTTGGACGAGCTGGTGAAGATAAGAAAGCACCGCTAACTTTGGTTCCTATTATATCCGAAGTTTATTCCAAAATCTCCGTAGATTTGGTGGGCCCGCTTCCGTTGTCAAAAAAGGGAAATAAATACCTTTTGACGGCTTTATGTGTATACTCGCGATGGGCGGAAGCGATTGCAATTCCTAACATGCTTTCGGAGACGGTGGTGGAAGCGCTAATTACCGTATTCAGTCGAATAGGATATGCAACTGAAATACAAACTGATTTAGGACGCAGTTTTATCTCCAGTCTAACGACTACGTTTTTAGATAAATTCGGAGTAAGACTAAGACATTCTAGTGTGTGTAGGCCTAGCTCAAACATGGTAGAAAGATTTCACCGGTCCGTTAAAAAATTATTAAAGTCTTTGTGCTTAGAAAATGGAGAGGATTGGGAGTCAAATTTGCCTCACGCCCTATTTGCACTTAGGACGGTGGTCCATGAATCTACCGGGTTCAGTCCGGCAGAACTTGTTTTCGGCCGAAATCTGAGAACGCCTGAAACATTGTTGTTCGAGCAGTGGACGGGGGAAGGTCCCGAACACGAATTAGTTACGGAGCATGTATTCAATCTGGTAAATAGATTAAAAAGATGCCGGGAACTTGCCGTCGAAAACATGACGAACAGCCGGGAGAAAAGGAAATTCTATTACGATAAAAAGGCAACTGAAAGAAGTTTCGAGCCGGGCGATGAAGTTTTAGTACTAGCCACGAATAAACCAAATAAGATGTCTATTAAATGGATCGGGCCGGGAAAAATCGACTCGAAAATTTCAGATAAAAATTATTTAGTGAGTGTCCCAGGGCGACGCGAGAAATCACAAATCTACCACGTTAATTTGCTGAAACCATACGTAAGACGAGTAGTAAAAGTAAATATTTTGCCTAGCAAAGTTTTCGACTCTGAAGAATCCACGGATCTTGAAATAGATTTTCCATCCGTCGATTCAAACAGTTACAGTTTCGAGAAAATAGTAAAAGACGGGAATTTAAAGGACAGATGTAACCCAAACCAATTATGCGAATTGAAAAATCTGTTAGACGAATTCCAAGACGTGTTTTCAAATGACCCAGGATTAACTCATCTGATCGAACATGACATAGAATTGAGCGAAGATAAACCGGTGAGAACAAGACCATATCGTACCTCCGTTAGACAAAATGAAATCCTGAAGAGAGAAATGAAAAGAATGTTAGAATTAAAAATAATAAGAGAGGGGGAGTCAGATTATACTTCCCCCATGATTTTAGTGGAGACCCCTGGCAAGGATCCACGTCCCTGCATTGACTATAGACAATTAAATGCTATTACTAAACCTGAATTTTTTCCGCTTCCCAACATTGAAGAAAGAGTGGAACGGGTCGCAAATGCGAAATACATAACTGTGCTAGATTTAACCAAAGGTTATTGGCAAATTCCTATGACCCCCAGAGCGCAGAAACTCGCCGCATTCGTCTCGAATTTTGGGAGTTATTTACCTTTGGCAATGCCTTTTGGATTAATAGGGGCTTCGTATAGATTCTCTAAATTCATGTCCAAATTATTACACGGACTAGAAGAATATTGTCTTCCTTATCTGGACGATACCGCAGTATTTTCCAACACTTGGGAGGAACATCTCATACATTTAAGGACAGTCTTAATTAGGATTAAAGAGGCTAGGTTGAAAATTAACACTAGAACGCCCGGAAATTCTACTCAAGTTTGAAAATAATATTTCTCACCAGAATTTTTATTCAAAATTATTTAATTGATTTATTTAACGTAAATTTGCGTGGATTAGATTTAAATTATTTCAAGAAAATTTTTCTGGTTCGATTTGAAATTTAGTTACATGATTGGAGTCGAATCGACTCCATCCGGGCGTTCTAGTGTTAAAATTGCAAAATGTAAATTCGCACAAAGGACAGTAAAATATCTCGGACATATTGTCGGGGAGGGGCAACGAAAACCTTCAGATGTCAAAATCAGGACTATCGTAGATCTGCCAACACCGAGAAACAAAACTGAAATAAGGAGTTTCTTGGGAATGACAGGTTATTATGCCCGGTACATCAAAAATTATGCCGACATCGTTGAACCTCTTACGAGTGCTTTAAAAGGAAAAAACAAAAGGGAAAAAATAGTTTGGAGCAGTGAAATGGGGGAAGCGTTTGAGAAATTAAAAAAGAAATTAACTGAAGATCCCGTGCTATATGCCCCCAATTATGAATCCGAATTTATAATACAAACGGATGCTTCAGAAAAGGCTATGGGTATAATACTGGCCCAGAGACAAGGCTCAGAAGAGCATCCGATACTTTTTCTAAGTAGGAAATTCACAGACGTAGAAAAGAATTTTAGCGCTTCAGAACGCGAATGCGCCGCTATAATTTTTGCAATAAAGAAGCTAAGACATTATATTGACGGTCAGAAGTTTTCTATACAGACCGATCATAACCCTTTAATATTCTTAAAGAATAATGCAGGCAATAACCCTCGCCTTTTACGCTGGGCACTCACCCTGCAACCCTATCATTACGCTATAAAACAACGTCCAGGAAAGGACATACCCCATGTGGATTATTTAAGTAGGATAGAGTAAAATCTATCAGAAAATCCAATTGTATATATGTTTTCATGCTAATTATCTGTATTTTGTAATTTATAATTGTGTACTTTATTGTGTAGATAAATTAAACGGATACCGAAGGGAAAGATCCTGTTAAATAAAAAAAAAAAAAAAAAAAAAAAAAAAAAAAAAAAAAAACAGAAACAAACTAAAGGGATTTTAAAGATTTAAAAATATATCGGGGCCACCGAAGTTTAATAAGCTAACCTTTCCCTTACAGATATTGTGTCTTGCAGCCCAATATCAGACTGGCGGAAGGGGTGTTGTGATGAATTTCGTTCCCACGCTTCCAAAATTACCCCCCACGACGGGAATCCCGGAGAATTCTCAGAAGGAGAAATACATCTTTCTCCACTCTCAAAGTAGACATAAGAAAGTCAGCCGATTTCAATAAAGCACTTAAGTGAACTCTTCGATTAATGCACAAGGTCGTTCCGCTGATTTTAGACCCCACGGAAGTTGAGCCTTTGAAGTGTTGAGAGAGACCGCATGGCGATGATTTCCACAAGTAAGAGAAAGATATTTCTCCAAGGCGACCGCTGTGCAAGAATGAGGAGGCGGGTCATCCCAAGGAATGATGGATGAGGGAAAACGATATAAATAGAGCGAGGGGATGCTCTAGGGGACTTATTTTGCTGTTCGGATGCGGAGCGTTAGAGACGGGGGAGTTGGCCCTCGTACTCAGAGAGAGTAGTGACCAGTGTTTTACTCTGGGAGAAGAATTAATAGGCGGTTAATGCCTATGTGGAAGAACTTGTGGAGAACAACTCCTGATAAACTTTTATCATATTAATGAGTGGCGGTAAAGCCATTTCATATTCAGTACGAACAATCTTTTCAATCTGTTGTGGAGAACCCATCTTTTATTTTGTTATAAGTGGAGTGGATTTCCTTGTAATGAACTAAATAAATTCTAGTGAAATCTGATCCAGCCTCTTGCCGCTATTTTTCGACCCGCTACCACACAAGCCGACCGGAGGTCTTATACGGTCAATGGGGGAAAATGTTTCAAATGCATTTTAATGGTGTTGCATTCATTCGAACTTAATAAAATTTATATACAATATAAAGTACATATTATAATATACATTTTACATAATTTGTGATGCAAAGAACATTTGTTATTGATTTATAAGGCCACACAAAAGTATTCCATTACATAATGGTATAGGGAGAACATTGTTTGATGAGCGTTTTAATTGTAATTTATTATTTACAATTTTATGAGATTGATATATGAGAGTAATATTTTTAAAACTTCGTTATCGTACGAACGCACCTCGTTTGCTACGCTTCACGTGCAATTTCCAACTTGTTTCTAAAGTAATTCCTTATTGTGATCTTCATTTCTGTCATATGAAAATTTCATTTCTATTTTGCCTATAGCATTTGCATTTGTTGCATTATCATTTTGAAAATTGATAAAAAATAACAAAAGACAAAACATTGCAAATTCTAAATTCGTATTACTCAACTAAATAAACGTAGGTCTTGCAAAAAATAAACAAAATAATAAGAGATCAAAATAGATGCCTTATAAATAACTTACTTTTTTAAATCTGCAGCTACAAAATATATATATATATATTTAATTTGGACATGCAAAAAACATTCTGAAATGTCTCAATCAATAACAAGATTTTTGTGAGGACTTCTACTGATTGATAATTTTTGTGGGGTTTTTACATAACTGAATGACTTTTTTTCCATGATTGATTAATGAATTTTATAATTTTTACCCCACATGACCAACTGTCGAACTGATTGACAAATTTTCTATTTTTCATGTGATGCAGTAGCGTAGCTATGTTTTTTGGCGCTCGGGGCCAGCAAGAAATTTTGCGCCCCCTCCCCAATATATGTAACAATTTCTCTCAATTTGGCGCCCCTAGGCCTCTGCGCCCGGGACGGACGCCCTCCCTTAGCTACGCCACTGATGTGATGGATCGAGAAATTTAGTGATTTTTTTTTTTTTCTGATGAACAAAGAAATGTTGCATCTTTTCTCCCTGCAATTAATGAAAGTTGTTTTTTGAAATTTGTTGTTTTTTTTTCTTGCAATCTTTTGATGTAATTTGCCGTTTTATTGAATTTATCCTTCTTTCGTGATTTTTTTTTGAGAAAATGTCGTTTTTTGTTATCTTTTTGAGAAATTTGTCTTTTTTTTGCATATTTTTTGTGATTACCTAAACAAAATTTCTGTGCTTTTGAGATCTTTGGACGAAATTTGTCTTTTATGATACCTGGACAGTTTCGAAGAAGTTTATCGTTTTTCTCGAGTTCTTTCGATGAAATTGTCGTTTTGTCATGATCTTTTGATGTAATTTCCCTTTTTATTGAAGATCTATTTGCAAAATTTGCTGTTTTTTTTTTCTGCGAAATTACCTTTTTTTGTGATTATTTGATGAAATTTGCTTTTTTTTCAATCCTTTGACGAAATTTGTTGTTTTCTCACAATATTTTGAATTTTTTTTCACAATATGTTTAATTTGCCATTTTTTAGATTTTTTTTTGTTAAAATTTGCTTTTTTTTCGAATTTTTTTTAAACGTTTTGGCAAAATTTTGATTTTTTGCAATATTTTCATGAAATTTGTTTTATTTGAGATACATGAACAATTTTTTTTCTGCAGTTTTTTGACAAATTTTTTAGAGATCTTTTGAAGAAATTTGTTGTTTTTTGCAATCTGTTGACGAAATTTGCTGTTTTTTTCACATCTATTTACAAAATTTGCTGGTGTTCTTTTTTTTGGGGGGGGGGGGGTATTTTGACGAAATTTGTTATTTTTTGTGATTATTTGCCAAAATTCATGTTTTTTTTATACTTGGATAAAATTATTTGTTTTCTCATGGATTTTTGGTGAAATTTGTCATTTTCTCACGATTTTTCGATGTAATTTGCTGTTTTATCGAAATTATCTTTTTTTTGTGAAATTTTTCATTTTTTTGTTATTTTCAGAAATTTGTCTCTTTTTTTCACCTTTTTTTTTTTTTTCAAAATTTACCTTTTTTGTGATCTTTTAATGAAATGTACCTCTTTTTTTCATCTTTTGACAAAATGTGTTGTTTTCTCACAATCTGTTTACCAATATTTGCATTTTTTGAAGTACCTAGACAAATTTAAAGTATTTTCACGATCTTTTGACGAAATTCACGTCTTTTATTATACCAGGAAATAATTATTTGTTTTCTCAGGGATTTTCGGTGAAATTTGTCGTTTTTTCTTGCCATCTTTCAATGTAATTTGCCGTTTTATCAAATTATTCCTTTTTTCGTGATTTTTTTTTGTGAAATTTGTTGGTTTTTTTTGTTATTTTCAGAAATTTGTCATTTTTTTTCACTTTTTTTTTTTTTTTTTTTTTTTTTTGCAAAATTTACCTTTTTTGTGATTTTTTGATGAAATGTGCCTCTTTTTTTCATCATTTGACAAAATATGTTGTTTTCTCATAATCTGTTTACCAATATTTGCATTTTTTGAAATACCTAGACAAATTTAAAGTATTTTCACGATCTTTTGACGAAATTCATGTCTTTTATGATACCAGGAAATAATTATTTGTTTTCTCAGGGATTTTCGGTGAAATTTGTCATTTTTTCTTGCCATCTTTCGATGTAATTTGCCGTTTTATCGAATTTATCCTTTTTTTGGAAATTTGTTGTTTTTTTTTTCATTTTTTTTTTCAGAAATTTGTCAAGATTATGTAAATGCTACAGGCAAAATAGAAATGAATGTTTCATATGACAGAAATGAAGATCACAATAAGAAATTACTAAAAAAAAAAGATTGAAAACAAAATAAGAAGTGTTATGCAATAGAAAAAACGGTTAAATTATGTCCTTCAAAAAGAAGGGCAAAGTCAAAATAAACTCGAGCGATCCGATGTTACATTGCCTATCAATAAAAAAGTTAGTTCTCACTTACCAGGTTATTTGTTGAAAAGACTAATTTACTCTGATCCTATGTTAAAAATATACTTATTACGTTGCGATAAAAAATTCCATACATATATTTAATTGCCTATAGAATGAGGGAATAAACATATGTCACTCAGCACACAGTTCAATGGGTACACTGAACTGCAGTATTCCCATTGTAAGATTACCCAGAAAAAACATTCTGAAATGTCTCGATCAATCACAAGATTTTTGTGGGCTTTTTTACATAACTAAATGACTTTTTATCCATGATTCATTAATGAATTTTATAATTTTTACCCCACATGACCAACTGTCGATTTTTGTATTTTTTCTTCAACTGATTGACAAATTTTCTATTTTTCATGTGATAGATCGTAAAATTTTGTGATTTTTTTTTTTTTTTTTTTTTCTGATGAACAAAGAAATGTTGCATCTTTTCCCGCTGCAATTAATGAAAGTTGTTTTTTGAAATTTATTGTTTTTTTCTCACAATCTTTTGATGTAATTTGCCGTTTTATCGAATTTATACTTTTTTCATGATTTTTTTGAGAAATTGTCGTTTTTTGTTATCTTTTTGAGAATTTTTTTTTTTTTTTTTTTGCTATTTTTTGCGAAATGTACCTTTTTTTGCGATTACCTAGACAAAATTTATGTGCTTTTGAGATCTTTGGACGAATTTCGTGTATCTTATGATACCTGGACAGTTTTGGAGAAGTTTATCGTTTTTCTGGAGTTCTTTCGATGAAATTGTCATTTTGTCACGATCTTTCGATGTTATTTGCCATTTTATTGAAGATCTTTTTGCAAAATTTTTTGGGTTTTTTTGCGAAATTTACTTTTTTTGTGATTATTTGATGAAATTTGCTTTTTTTTCAATCCTTTGACGAAATTTGTTGTTTACTCACAATCATTTGTCAAAACTTTTTGTTTTCTTACAGTATTTTGAATTTTTTTTTTCAGAATATGTTTACAAATTTGCCATTTTTTAGGGATTTTTTTTTGTCAAATTTGGCTTTATTTTTCGAAATTTTTTCATGAAAATTGCCAATATTTTAAGATGTTTTGGGAAAATTTTGATTTTTTGCAATACTTTCACGAAATTTGTTTTATTTGGGATACCTAGACAATTTTTTTTTCATTTTTTTGACAAATTTTTTAGAGATCTTATCATAAAATTTGTTGTTTTTTGCAATCTGTTGACGAAATTTGCTGTTTTTTTTTTCACATCCATTTACAAAATTTCTGGGTGGTGTTTTTTTGGGGGGTGGGAGGGTATTTTGACGAAAATAGCTATTTTTTGTCATTATTTGCCAAAATTTGTATTTTTTATGGTACCTAGACAAATTTTTGTACATAGTAATTGATTTCTAGCATTTTTTTTTTAAACTTTAACAGTAGAAAAATAATCTTCAAACATTTTCAAGAGTTTGTGACGTGTGTCGCGGCGTTGCACCGATTCTGCGCCCAGGATCATGTCATGTTGGTGTTACGTTGGTAAATGGAAAAGCATATTGAAATTTTTAAGAAATATTAATTTTTCTATAGCGGCAAAGTACTTTTTTTTCTTTGGTTCTTTCATATTGTTGCCGTCAAGTTTTGACGGGTTTCACCTAGCCAGAATAAATATCATTAATTTTTTTAATATGTGAAATCGACATGTATTTTTGATTTATGAAAATGTAATAGAAAAGTTAGTTGAAAATGCAAATGTTTATTTGTTGAATGGGGTGGGTAATGTAAAAACAAATTAACCACTGAGAGGATCATTGTTACAGTTGTTGCTAAATAGCAAACTATAAATTCAGTCTTATTTTGCTGCGAAGTAAGTGAAGTATGTATATTTTGTATGAAATGAGAAATGATGGTAATTTGTGATTTATTCATGTCATGTACAATTTATTGGTGTTGTATTTGTAAATGGAAAATTATCAAATGAGAGAGATTCTAATTCTATAGCAGCATGTTTGAATGTAACTCTGCCAATTGCGGGTCATTTGCCTGGATGTAAAATGCAGGTTTTTCTTTTATTTATTGAAATTTTTGCTGAAGATTAGTCGTTAAAAAATCCTTCAATAGCTGGAAAATACCTTTTATTTCTTTAGTGTCGTCAAGTTTTGACGGGTTCCATCTAGTACTAATGAAACAAAATTGTTATTTTCAACACAATTTAACAATTAAGATATTAAAAATTAATAAAATAATGCGACAATTACTCATTTTTTAAAATAAATAATTGTTATTACCACAAAATCAATATCTTAATTATTTTAGATACATGGTTTAAAATAATAAATGTCATGGAATTACAGTTATCAAATTTTTGGGATTATGAGAAATTCAGAAAGGTAATAAAAAAGTTTTACAAAAGTATTTTTGCAATATTAGTGCATAAATTAGTATATTTATCACTATTTTCAACACTTAAACAACCCCAAACTCCTTTATATATTAATTATAACGTTAACTTTTGATTATGTGTATATTTTTTAATTTATTAAAATGTGATTTTAACCATGTAATTAAAAAAATGTGATTAAAGTGCATTTTAAAAATAATATTATTAACTATTTTCAAATCGTTGACATGCTGTTCCGTATTTCAACAAAATAAATGTTAAATTTATTGAATTTACTAAGGTAAGTGAATTAAAAAAAGTTAAATTAATATGATACTTATTCCTTTTATAACATGTTTTTTACGAAATTAACAGAAATCATTATAAAAAAAGCAGGAAAAATAACATTTTCTTACCTCTTTCTTATCGGCATTATCCTCTAATTCCAGTTTCATAATCCAAATAGGGAAGATAATTTCGAAGTCGGAATGTCCGAATGAAGTACAATGACATTGGCGCGCTATAATTAACGAAACGCCACTGATATTGTATTTTTTCGGACCGACATTTTATATAAAATGTCACCTGATCGCATTTTTGCATAACATTTTAAAAATTTTCAACTTACGTACTAAATATACACACATAACATCATAACAAAGTTACTAGAGCAGCTGCATAATATTCTAAAGAATAAATACACTAGTGTCAACTATTCTCGTCGTTGCCAAACGATATTTTTTAAGCAGGTGATTTTTTGTTATTATTGGTTGTTTGAGCTTCGAAGATTTATAAGTTGAATGCGCATGCGCATTAGTTTTATGAGGGTATCCCTAATTAAAATTTTGAGTTAAAAATTTTTTTTCACGCATTTCTATTTTACTTTTAATTAGTTTCGAAATACAGTGGAACTTTCATTTAACGAAGCCCATATTTAATGAAATTATCTACTTTTTTAATTTTCTGTTGAACCTTTATTTAGAACGCAATTAACATTTAAATTAATATTCATATTAAAAAAATTCTACTTAGCAAAATTTGTTGCATTTCCGAGCGTGCACAATATTCAAAAGGATAGATTGCTATTAAGATTGATTGGTGAATATATTTCAGCGGATTGTATGAATTGAAATTATGTATTTATTTTATCTTTTAAATAAAAAGGGAAAAATGCGAAAATCTTTCGATATGCTAAGAAAGATATTCTAGTTCCACGAAAATATTATAGGTCCATTCTCTGAATACTTAAAAAAGATGCGAAAGTTTTTATGAGTGTATCTTTCATAAGAGATCGCACTCAAAGTAATATTCCAATTTTTTTTTTAATTTTTCGATTTGAAATACAAGAGAAAACGAGAAATATAACGCTGCGATTCAGTTTTTGTTTCCCTTTTTTTATTACGTGTTCTTTTAGATATTATACTAATGATTTTTTTTATGTGGCTATATTGCATAACAAAAATTACTATCAAAATTAAAACACAGTTTTATAATATTTCCATTTTTATTTGTAGCTTACTATACAAATTTCATGAATTTCCGTGGGTTTCTATTCAAAGATATTTTTTTCATAACGAAGCATTTAAGTGTAAAGAGGAATTTCCTTAAATGGAAGTTTCACTGATAGGTTCATTGCTGGGTGCTTAGTTTCATATGATGGGAAGTTTATCTCACATATGTGATATGACGTACACGTTACACGCAGTGCATGTAACGTGTGACATAATAGCGATTGCACAATATTCTTCTGAAATGCCAGAAAACACGTTTTTTGCCAGTAAATAGCATGGTTTGAAGAATTTTTGTAATTTTCTAAAGTGTCCTAAGAAAGTCACATCTGAGTCACAATGTGACGTCACTGAGTGGTGGTAGTTTGGTCACAAATGTGATGTGACCACAGTGACTCGCAGTGACGTCATTGTGACCATGCATGCTATGAGGGATCTTTTGAAGAATTTTTGTATATATTTTTTAATTTTCTAAGAAGGTCACATTTCAGTCACAATGTGACGTCACTGAGGGGTGGCATTTTGGTCACAGATGTGACGTCACATTTCAGTCACAATGTGACGTCACTGAAGGGTGGCATTTTGGTCACAGGTGTGACGTCACATTTTAGTCACAATGTGACGTCACTGAGCGGTGGCATTTTGGTCACAGTTGTGACGTGACAACAGTGACTCACAGTGACGTCACTGTGACGTCCCTGTGACCATGCATGCTATGTGGGTATTAATACAATATACAATATTTTCTATCTGCACTATAATAACGCTACTTGTTTTTTCGTTATATTTGTTACAATTAACGTATTACTAAATGGTTACCTCTTTTAATGATTCGTAATACTGCTTATCTACACATTATATTTTACTCTGAAAATAACCGGAAAGCGTTTCTAGCTCTCTTATATCAGAATATATTAAAAGTATCCTACTATCAGCTGATTCAGTATAAAATGAATATCTAGATTTGCGAGGAAATAACGTACCGTAATTTCGGGTATATAAGCCGCGGATCAAACAATTCTTTTTGGACCCAGAAATGTTATTCAGTGATTGAGCACAAATATTTACGGCGATTTAACTAGTTATATTTATTTCTTAAAAAATTCTGGGTCGAAAAAGAATTGTTTGATCTGCGGCATATACACCCGAAATTACGGTATTGCATTATTATACTATAATATTAACTCATTAATTAAACTATACAAATGTATAACTGAAAGCATCTTGTAGCGAATTAATTAGATAGTTCATTACGCATTTTCCCTACTTTGGTTCAAATTATTAAATTATCAGATAATCAGTACATCTTCACATTATTCGTCACTTCTTCTTTCGATATTTAACAAACTACGTAAAGGTGTTTCCACTGAATTCGTATACGTTGCAAATTATATTACTGTGAATTAGAGACATGTTAAGGGACATTTTAAATTAATTCGAGAATTTCCTTTAATCAATTTGTACAGTATGAACATCCGCTGGTAATTAAAGAATTATAGGTAGCAAAAAAAAAAGAGCTGAAAGAAGATATTTCGTCAGCGATTTAAATTTACCAAAATGAGGTAATAAATATTACACATGCTCCATAAATACACATGCTCAAAGAGTAAAGGAAACTTAAAATTTGATTTCTTCCAACAAAATCTTCTATCCAACGCTATTAATCAAATAACGATTGAAATCAAATAATATTTTAACATAGAAAGTTTATCAAATTTAACAAACGTTATGAGTTATATGCACAAAATAAGAAACTTTGTGATATTCAAAAGATTTTTGAGTTGTTTTTGAGAATATATAATAATATTTTTCACCATGCTCATAAATTTAAATTTAAGATACAGTGAAATCAAAACAATAATATATGAACTGTCTGTATAAATTACATGTTGAATTAAGGGTTGTAATGTTTCACTATTAACGATATCAGACTATATTAAATGTAACAGATGTAAATTTTTCCATTTTTCATTTTTGGGTGAAAAAAGTCCGGGCCAGGATTCGAATCAGGGATGTGTTGGCTGAAGCCGCCAATGCTCTTCCAACTGAGCCATCCTGGATACGAACACTGAGGACTATTTCACCCAATAAACCTCAACGATCACTTTATCTGGTCTGATACTCTGGATCAGACCAGAGTATCAGACCAGAGTATCAGGTTCAGAGTATCAGACCAGATAAAGTGATCGTTGAGGTTTATTGGGTGAAATAGTCCTCCAGTGTTCGTGTCCAGGATGGCTCAGTTGGAAGAGAATTGGCGGCTTCAGCCAACACATCCCTGGTTCGAATCCTGGCCCCGAATTTTTTGCCCAAAAATAAAAAATGGAAAAATTTACATCTGCTATCATTAATTTACCGATTGAATAATCGTGTTTAAAATTAATCTAATATATTAAATGTATTATACTTCAGCTGACTGTAGCATATGAATATATTTACGAAGAAATAATGTATGGCAATACTATACAATATTATTAACTCAATTAATAAACTATATAAACTAGCTGAAAAGCATCTTGTAAAGAATGAAATACATACTTCAATACGTATTTCCCTACTTTGATACACATCATTAAATTATAGCATAAATTATGACATAATGTTCCCATTATTCGTTCTCATTTTGATAGTTAACGAACTGCGTAAAGGAGTTTCGCTAAGTATTGTATGAATTGCAAATTATATTACCGTGAATTAAGACATGTTAAAGAGGAAGGGGGCATTTCAAATTAATTTTAGAATTCCCTTTTATCAATTTGTGCAGCATGAATATCCGTTCGTAATTCTCTATATGTTGGCAAACTAATAAATAAAGAATACTGCCCAGTTAAACTGATGGCATTGAGCTCACAGGCTACAAATACTAATTGTACATTAAAGCCTTATATTTTCAAGGGTTAATTCCGTTAAAAAATTAAGAAAGGGAAACAGCTCTCTTCTTTCCTCTTTTTTTATACTTAATCATTGAACCTCCTATACTATCAAAGACATGCTTTATCATATAAAAAATCTATATCCAAAATTCAGAGCAAATTAGATAATTCTTAATAAAAACCCATTTAGCATTTATATAATTTAAAAGGAGTTATCCCCCTCTTTTATACTTAACCATTAAACTTCCAAAACTATTCAGAGATTTGAACGAAATCTGAAAATTCTGCTTGAAAAACCCATTTATATAAATTAAGGGGAGGGCATTAGAACCCATGTTCCCCCTATTTATACTTATACAATGAACACCTAATAACAGTCACTGAATCGCCTCATCTGAATGATCCTAATCTAAATTTTGAACGAAAACTTAATTCTGCATGAAAATCCCATTTATATCAACTAACGGGGGGGGGATTAGAGCCCCTGTTCCCCCTATTTATACTTATTCAATGAAAACCTAATAACAGTCACGGAATCGTCTCATCAGAATGATCCTAATCTAAATTTTGAACGAAAACTTAATTCTACATGAAAATCCCATTTATATCAACTAACGGGGGGGGGGATTAGAGCCCCTGTTCCCCCTATTTATACTTATTCAATGACCACCTAATAACAGTCACGGAATCGCCTTATCAGAATGATCCTAATCTAAATTTTAAACGAAAACTTAATTCTGCATGAAAATCCCATTTATATCAACTAACGGGGGGGGCATTAGAACCCCTGTTCCCCCTATTTATACTTATTCAATGAACACCTAATAACGGTCACGGAATCGCCTCATCAGAATGATCCTAATCTAAATTTTGAACGAAAACTTAATTCTGCATGAAAATCCCATTTCTATAAATTAAGGGGGGCGGGGCATTAGAACCCCTGTCCCCCTATTTATACTTATTCAATGAACACCTAATAACAGTCACGGAATCGCCTCATCAGAATGATCCTAATCTAAATTTTGAACGAAAACTTAATTCTGCATGAAAATCCCATTTATATCAACTAACGGGGGGCATGAGCCCCCCGTTCCCCCTCTTATACATATCGAATGAACTCCAAAAACTAATCAGGGAAGCGCCTTGTCAGGATATACCTACATACAAAATTTCAAGTGGATCCGATATTTTTATCATGAGTTATCGCGTTACGCACATACGCACATACATACAGAACGGACGGGCACATAAGCTCTCAGGCTATGATAGCCTGTGAGCTAAAAAGTTTAAGCTGAAAGAAAATATTTTATCAGCGATTTAAATATAAATACTGATGAATGAATTTTTGACATTTCGACATTTTTTAAACGAGAGGAAATAATTTCTCCATCCTTGAATAGTTTTTTTTTTTTTTTTTTTTATAAAAGTACAATATGATATCGTATAACGTCATTACATACGGTCAATCTCGTGATTCTAAAAATAAATGCATAAAGTTCTTAAACTTTTGAGATAGCATTTCTTCAACAAAAAAGAAAAATTAAATAAAAATAAATATATCTTTTATTTTAGTTACACAAAATGGCTTATTTTATTTTATTTTGATTAAATACAGAGTATTTATTGTAAATTTGCATAAAATATTTTCTTCTATAATTATTTTAATCAGATTTGCAGAGTGCTTAAACTTTTGAGACAGATTATAATGTCACTTGTTACTTACCCGTCATACGTAGTATAGGTTAAAGCTATCTATCGTTTTGAAAATCGAAAAAAATTACTAGACAGTTTTACACGTTTCAGATACTGAAAATTCAGAAAGACATATTTTTAGAAAAAAAAAATTGCCGTCCGTCTGTGTGTGTGTGTCTGTGTGTCTTTAAACGCTCTATCTACCGAACAAATTGAGATAGAGGCTTGAAATTTTGTATGTACTTAGTATGTAAAAATGGGACGAAGCTTATTGAATACCATTAACCTCTATTATGTGGAACTATTTTTTTCGGACTCTTGAAACATTCGTTGTGATGAAAGGTATATAAAATTTTTCGATTTTTTTATTTTAAAGAAAGGACGTAAAACGTAATAAAATACCAAAATAATGCATAAAGAAAGAAGTTCATCGGATAATTCACACATTTTTCATTACCCTGTATTTCATTCAAATTTCAATTCAAAGATATATTTTACTTGGAAATATGACGCTTAATACGACACAATGAAATGTTAGTTAATATGATTATTATTTTTGGCGTTATGAGGATGTTTTTTTTTACGCAATTCGGTACTATTTGAGAAGTATGGCTTTTTATATAATATTTCGAAATTGGTTCATCAGCAATTTATTCATAGAGCATTACTCAGGGCTGGCAAGTTTCTGCCGGGGTGGTTAAAACCAGTGGTTATAACCGGTTAAAACCAGCATGGCAGAAACTAATTTCTGCCAGTAAGTGGCAAAAACTGGCAGAAACTAAGAAATAGTACTTGCACTGATTCATAATTCACACATTTAATATATAAAGAAAAGTTCAAAGTTTAAAATAATGGTTTTAATGTTATTCAAAGTAGCAAAAAGTTTTAAAAGGATCATGTAAATATTCTTTGTTTATATAATAATTTTCTGTCACTTGAAAAACAGGAATTTTCATAATGGTAATCTGATGCTGTTCTAATTTAACTGTTGTTATAATTGTTTTTACAATTAGATTGCGATTTAAAAATAAAATATTAAAAAAAAAATTACAAAAAACTATATTTTAACATCACTTTTGAGAGTATTTTTAAATAAATAATACACTGCAGCAACTTAAAAAATATCTGCTACTATTTATAAAGAGAAATGGTTCATGTGAAAATATATAGGTAAATAATTGTACACGTAAATACCAGAAAAAAATTTAATGAAATATCTTATACAATTATTATGCAAAAAAGAAAAAACAAATTTATTTTTTGTGGGAAAAAATAATACTATACTAAGAGCATTCCATAATATAGGATTAATTTTGCTAAACGTTCTTAATCTAGACTGCTTTTTATTTTGTTCTGAATGAAAGAAAAGTAAAAAATATTCTTTGAAGACCAGCGTTACTTGCTGGTAATATTACTATTGATGATGTAAAATTTGAAAAATTCTAGGACTTCTTGGAGAAATGTTACCGGGAAAAGAGTCAATTTTGCTACTAAGTGTTGTTACATACCGCACAAAATTTGGATTAATATTAAAAGACATTTTTCTTGTCCTTTCTTTATGCTCATTTGTTCATCAAATTCTAATACAAATTTATTTTTTAATTAAAACTATTCGCAGTATTTTATTTGTTATTTATCCTGAATAAAATGTATGTAAGAATTTAATGCCAATAAAAAAGTCATAAGATTATGTCATGATTTGATCCAATTGTTGCCAGTTTCTGCCGGTTAAAACCGGTTGTAAACACTTTTTACCACTGGCGTGACTGAAACCATTTTCTGCCGGCAAAAATCCAGCCCTGATTACTATGCAGGTTAAAAATATTTAAATAACCGTTTTAATTTTGCTTTGGAATTGCACTGTATTTTGTAAATAGTGTCCACGTTTTATTTTCATATGTTATAGTGTTAAAGTTTGCATATTCATGATGGCTAAGTATTACGATGCCCCCAATGACGAGCTTCTTCTTTATATTTCTTATACTTAATGTATTACTAAATGGCAAATCTTTTAATGATTCGCAATACTCCTTATCTACATAATATATTTTATCCTGAAAACAACTAGGAAGTTTTTCTATCGCTCTGTATATCAGAATACATGTATTCTACATTTAGCTGACTCCATAGAATATCATAGCTGTCAACTTTTACGCAATTTTGTTACCACTAAAATTGTGCAGAGATTTTCCATTTGTTTAATCACATGATTTCGATGGTTAAATAACACAATATTTACTATAAAATTTTTGTGGTAGGAAAATGCGTAAAAGTTGGTAGCTATGGAATACGGATAAATAGATTTACGAGGAAATAAAGTACTGCAATATTATACTATAATGTTAATTCGATTAATAAACTACACCTAAATATATAACTGAAAATATCTTGTAGTGAATTAAATAGGTAGTTTATTGCGCATTTTCCAAATTTAATTCAAATCCTTAAATTATGAGACAATCTGTAAGTACATCTTGACATTATTCGTCACTTCTTATTTCGATACTTAACAAACTACGTAAAGGAGTTTCGTTGAATTCGTATACATTGCAAATTATTTTACTGTGAATCGCAGACATGTTATAGGGCATTTCAAATTAATTTGAGAATTCCCTTTTATTAATTTGGACATTTGAATGGCCTTTCGTAATTAAAGGACTATACATTTGCAAACTAATAAAAGAGATTGAAATGAAAGAATACACTATATTGCCATTGATTATTGGACACTTGCGATTTTAGACATTTTACTAAATATCTAGAAAAATACATGAGAAATCATCTCGAAACTCTTAGTGTATAAATATAATAGTATACGCCATACATCGCCGTGAATATTTTTTACCGAAACTCCATAGGGGACCGTCAACAAATTAAAAAAGAATGAATATCTTTTGAATAACCCTGTCAAAACTAATGTAGCAAAAGCGCTCAAACTCTAGATTATGATTGAATGCCTTATTGTAATACGCCTTGTTCATTTTTATGCAAATAGCATGCATACTCGCAGAGTAATTAAGGTTTTTATAAAAATGGTCCCAAATTTTTCCAAGTTTTTTCCTTATAATTTTCAGAGTCCTTAATATAAAAAAATATTTTTTTCAGAAAATATGACAAACAACATTGCACACAGTATCTTGTAATCAGAATTAAAAAATAATGAAAATTTTGTACAAAATGAGTAGGTTTACTAAATAATTTTTTACTGCGCATGCGTCAACGATATCAAAATTTCATTTGCATATTATGTTAGTTAAATGTATAGAGCAACTTTTGTGAAAGTCACAAAATCATAACTTGAAAATTCTGAAAATAATCGTCAATTGAATTAGTTGAAAATCCGTTATTCTCAAAATGAAGCAAATACAAGAGGGGTTGCATTTATATATTCATTGATTAGTGTCAATATGCATGCGCAGTAAAAAATTATTTAGTAAACCTACTCATTTTTCATACAATTTTTATTATTTTTTAATTCTGATTACAGGGTACTTTCTGCAATGTTGTTTGTCCTATTTTCTGAAAAAAATATTATTTTATATTAAGAACTCTGAAAATTATAAGGAAAAAACTTGGAAAAATTTGGGACCATTTTTATAAAAACCTTAATTACTCTGCGAGTACGCATGCTATTTGCATAAAAATGAACACAGTGTATTACAATAAGGCATTCAATCATAATCTAGAGTTTGAGCACTTTTGCTACATTAGTTTTGACAGGGTTATTCAAAAGATATTCATTCTTTTTTAATTTGTTGACGGTCCCCTATGGAGTTTCGGTAAAAAATCTCCACGGCGATGTATGGCATATACAATTATATTTATACACTAAGAGTTTCGAGATGATTCCTCATGTATTTTTCTAGATATTCAGTAAAATGTCTAAAATCGCAAGTGTCCAATAATCAATGGCAATATAGTGTATATTTTTACATTTAACATTTCAAAACTTCTCACCCGCTTACAATAGTTAGTAAAATATTGTTACATTTTACTCACGCGAAAACTAACATGCTGACAACTTAACCTGAATTAGATACAAGATTTTGACAACAATGAACATATTTGAAATAATCTATTTTCAGCAGACTTGGTAAAAGATAAAAAAACAGATTTATTAAGAAACTAGCGGCCTTCGCCCGCTACGCTGGTCGGTTTATCTAAAGAAATCTTGAAGAAGTAGTTAGATAAGGTTCAGACATACATTAAAAAAAAAAAAAGCAAGTCGATCAAATATCAAATATTTACTGTAATTTTTTAAGAAAAACAAAGTTTCGAAAAAAAAAAAAATTAAATCGAAAAAAAAATTACACTGACATATTAATGCAAGGAAATTTTCCCAGAGAGAAAATTCGCCTTGAATACAATATTTCAAATTCTTTTAATTGCTTATAGGCGTTAATGCCAACATAGTGAAAAAAAATTCCATGCTGGGAATCGAACCCGGGCCATCAGTATGGCGCACTGACGTTCTACCGACTAAACCACATGGAACGACAGCCAGCTTGAAACTTACTCATACTTAAGTAGACTGGCGAAAACATAACGATAGCGCGTTTTAAAATCGCACAGTGACATCTATTGGATTTTATATGTACTAAAAAACGTTATGTACTAAAAAACGTGAGCAGCGCACCTAATAGTTTCTTTTGTTTCTTTTTGTTACTTTTTTGTCTGTTGTCCGATTTTGATGAAACAAAGCCTATACACTGCCCGGGAGTGTGCATTCTTCATTAGTGAAAACCGCATAAAAATCCATTCAGTAGTTACGAAGATAACCTCGAACAAACAGACAGACAGACAGACAGACAGACAGACAAAAAATTCAAAAAAAATTTTTTTGTGTTTCATTGGTTTTCTTTTATCGCCCTGACTCCATTTTTGTCAATTATCTTCAATGTACAGACACACCGGGTCCTACTGTTTTATTATATGTATAGAAAAAAATTAAATCGAAAAAAAAATTACACTGACATATTAATGCAAGGAAATTTTCCCAGAGAGAAAATTCGCCTTGAATACAATATTTCAAATTCTTTTAATTGCTTATAGGCGTTAATGCCAACATAGTGAAAAAAAATTCATTGCTGGGAATCGAACCCGGGCCATCAGTATGGCGCACTGACGTTCTACCGACTAAACCACATGGAACGACAGCCAGCTTGAAACTTTCTCATACTTAAGTAGACTGGCGAAAACATAACGATAGCGCGTTTTAAAATCGCACAGTGACATCTATTGGATTTTATATGTACTAAAAAACGTTATGTACTAAAAAACGTGAGCAGCGCACCTAATAGTTTCTTTTGTTTCTTTTTGTTACTTTTTTGTCTGTTGTCCGATTTTGATGAAACAAAGCCTATACACTGCCCGGGAGTGTGCATTCTTCATTAGTGAAAACCGCATAAAAATCCATTCAGTAGTTACGAAGATAACCTCGAACAAACAGATAGACAGACAGATAGACAGACAGACAAAAAATTCAAAAAAATTTTTTTTGTGTTTCATTGGTTTTCTTTTATCGCCCTGACTCCATTTTTGTCAATTATCTTCAATGTACAGACACACCGGGTCCTACTGTTTTATTATATGTATAGATAATTTATTGCAATATTATACTACTTTATTAACTCACTAATTAAACTATACAAATGTATAACTGAAAGCATATTACAGCGAATTAATTAGATAGTCTGTTACACATTTCCCAACTTTATTACACATAATTAAATTATCAAATAGTCAGTGCATCTTTATATTATTCGTCACTTCTTATTTCGATATTTAACAAACTACGTAAAGGAGTTTCGGTGAATTCGTATACATTACATTTTATATTACTGCAAATAGCAGACATTTTATGGAACATTTCAAATTAATTCGAGAATTCCCTTTTATAAATTTGTACATTTGAATATCCTTCTTAATTAAAGAGTTGTACAATTGCAAACAAATAAAAGCGATTGAGATGAAAGAATATAATTTTAAATTTATCAAACTGCAATAATAAATAGAAATAGTAAGAAAATGTTAGACGTTAAAAGCAAATGTTTAAAAAAAATATATATATATTGTTGATTTAGTTTTTTCTATGTTTTTATTTCATTTTCATATGCATGCGAGTATCAAAGTATAAGTAATAGTATCAAAGTATAGTAACATTGAAGTTTATGGTAAAACATAGATTGATATTTGAGCTGACTGCTTTTTATGCGAACAAATTTTTATAGCAGCCCAATGTCGAACAATATTTAAGTTTTTAAAAAGCTTATTCAAAACATTTCAAAATGTCTCACCCGTTTACAATAGTTGGTAAAATATGGTTACATTTTACTCTCGCCAAAACTAATCTGCTTACAACTTAACTTGAATTTAGGTTGAAGATTTTGACAACAATCAACATATTCGAACTAATCTATTTTCAGCCAACTTTGTAAAAGAAAAATAAATAGATTTACGAGGAAATAATTTATTGCAATATTATACTATTCTATTAACTGACTAATTAAACTGTACAAATGTATAACTGATAGCATCTTGAAGCGAATTAATTAGATAGTTCATTACGCATTTCCCTACTTTGATTCAAATCGTTAAATTGTGATATAATCAGTACATCTTCAGATTATGAGTCACTTTTCATTTTGATATTTAGCAAACTACGTAAAGGAGTTTCGCTGAATTCGTGTACTTCGCAAATTTTGTTACTGTGAATCTGAGACATGTTATGGGGCATTTCAAATTGTTTCGAGAATTCCCTTTTATCAATTTGTACAATATGAATATCTGTTCGTAATTAAAGAGGTATGAATTAGCACGCCAATAAAAAATATTCAGCTGAAAGAAGATATTTTGGTCAGCGATTTAAATTTATCAGATTGCAATAATAAATACACATGTTTAAAGAGAGAAAGAAACTTAAAATTTGATTTCTTCAAACAAAATCTTTTATCTACCTCTATTAATCAAATAACGATTAAAATCAAATATTTTTTCAGTATCGAAATTTTAACAAATTTAACAAGACGTCATGAACTATGAGCACAAAATAAAAAACTTTGTGATATTAAAAACACTGTAAAAATTTAGACCATTTTGCTGCATCGTCATTTCCCACTTTTATAGAATATCTCTGTTTTGACCTATAAGAATGCTACATAATAGGATGAAGTAATCGTTTTCTATACCAGCGGTGGAGTGACAATGCAGCAAAGGGGTCAAATTTTTAACAGTGAAGACTTTTGAGTTCTAATCAAGAATGTATAATATTATTTTTCACCATGTCTATTAGACTAAATTTAAGATGTAATGAAATCGAAACGATAATTTATCAGTTACCTGTATAAATTACATTTTGAATTAGGGGTTGGCAATGTTTTACTATAAAGGGAATACATTCCACCATGAAAATGTAATCATTCGCAGAAGTCAAAGGGTGCGAAAAAATGCCGGTTTCACAAAGAGAGCTGGGAAAAATCCGCGAATTTCGTCTCAATCCGCAGATGGCGCCTGTTCCTGGCGAAGGCTTTTCTCTTACGGTAGCTCGCTCTTCCTCCGGGACTTGCTCTTAATGACTCTCCTAGGTCGACTCAACTTCTCGATAGCTCTGGCTCAAATTGGTCTCACCTCTGTGACTCCTTGTCCGCCTCATATGGCTGCGATCTTTCTAAGATAATTCGGTTCATCTGGCCTCCCCTACCGCAGGATTTGTCTCTTCACATTATTACTGAGGGCCTTCCTTTTCAGGACGTCTCGCTCCCGGACCGTGTCCTTGTGAGCGAATGGACCCGCTGGAGAGAGGCCCACCGCTTCTTTGCTGTCTTTTCCTCTGGTGCCTCCAAAGACTCTGCGAAGACATTGGTGACGGCATTTGATGCGGATTCCGGTCGCGTCGTTGCTGCCCTCATCCATTACTGTAATTCCATTTACACCGCCGAGGCGATCGCACTCTGGTTAACCATCATTCATCTCCCGTCTGTTCACAAAAAAATTTTCTGTTAATGGATAGATTGTCTGTCTTGCGAGCTCTCCAGGCCTATTCACTTCGTTCACCTAAGATCCATCTGATCCATCGCATTTCGGCCATCCATCCATCCATCATTTCGGCCTACTCCATCACTTTGGTCTGGTGCCCCGCTCATAAGGGTATCGTCCCGAATGAGAAGGCTGATTTGCGGGCTAAAAATTGTCCATTTCTCTGCCAGTCCATCCCTTAGATTTCTCCGGAGGTCTTACTCTCTCACATCAAGAAGAACTGGTTCATTGAAAACGACTTTTCATGGCTTAACAGAGACTACGCACCTACTTACGCTGATCTCACCCCTGACCGGTCTTTTTCTCTGTGGAGCAGCGACTCTTCCATATGAATGAAGTTTTCTCCCCGCTGTGTAGGCATTGTTTTGAGTTGGATACACAGGAGTACGTTCTCATGCACTGCGTATTTCTCAACGACCCTTGCCGACAGCTGCTTTCTTCGCTCAAGTTGCCTAACTCCTCGAGTTACAGGAGATCATGTCTGAAGCTCTCTCATCTCCTCATGGTGTTGCGGCCGTAATTCGATTTTCTCGTGTGGCTATTCCTCATCATTTTTGACTGCTCTTTTTGACAGCGTGTGTGGGCCTGCTGTTATTAATTTTTCTCTCTCATTTGCCTGTATCGTACATGATTTGACCATGGCTGTTTATCTTAGTTTCTACTCTGGAGTTTCAAGACAAAAGCCTCCCTTACGTGTAGTAGCATATGTCTCAGCATTTGCCAATCAACCAACCAATGAAAATGTACAAGCAAACGCAATCCAACATGCATAAATATTTGAGTACAACAGTGCACATTAAAAAATCTTTCAAACCCCACGGCTTTTTTTAAAATCCAATAATTTTAACATAACATTAGAAATTATAACTATTTTTTCTACATATATTCATTTCTATCTGCACTATAACAGTGTTATTTGTTTCTTTGTCATATTTGTTACACTTAATGTATTATTAAATGGTTAACTCTTCTAATGATTCGTAATACTGCTTATTTGCATAATATATTTTATCCTGAAACCAACCGGAAAGCTTTTCTATATCTCTGTATATCAGATTATATTAAATGTATTCTAATTTTTTAGCTGACTGTGCAAAAGATGAATAAATGTATTTACGAGGAAATAAAGTATTGCAATATTATACTATACTATAAAATCAATAAGAGCCATTATTTTGAAATTCAGACAAAAAAGTGATGCTTTGATAGTTGTACTTTTTTATTGCCTTGATATTTTTTATATTGAAGTACATCATATTTAATGAATAATCTGCAATTTTGAAGCGCTGAAAAAAAATTCCTCTTCAATATCGGGTTATTGTGGGTAATTTCAGGTTCATTTTGAAGGAAGGTTTATAAAGTTCCGATCTGGTGTGACATGTCCCGTGCAAACATCTATATTTTGCCCTCAATAGATTTTTGTACTTTCCTTTCAATTTAATTTTCTTAAAATATTTAAATGAAATTAATATATAAATTAATATGAATAACTTGGTGCTTTTGGATTATTTCGTGTCGTACCATTCTATTAATAACATTACAAATCTGTAAAATCGTGTTTGTCAAGAGATTTCTTAGGTATTGTAATACATAAGCATTTTTGTCTGCTTCGTAAATATTAAATATATGAATTTAAAATTTTTAAAAACATTTTTAAGCAACACAAAATGTATGCAAAACAAGTGTTATTTATGTTTATTTATCTAAGTTATTTCTTATATCTCTCATACTCTTGCCAATTAAATATCAGTTTGTAAAGAAAACTGTTTTCTGCAGCAAAAGAAGTCTCATTTCATATTTGATAATAATATTTACTTTTCAAAGTTGTTGTAATTAGTTTTAAATCTCTGTAGAGTTTGAACAAATAATTCGACTTATAATAGTGTTTACACCTCTATTCATTCTATGCCAAGTTAGCTCAGAGATACTTAACTTTGGAAATATTTTAATACATTAACCGTTTTGTAACTACTATACAAACAATAATAATTCTTATTTACTGTGTTTTGAATATGAAACGGGAAGCAAATGTAAATATAAACCCATAATTGTTCCATTAACTTTGTTTACCTGTATGTGTTTAATTTCTTGTTTTTAAGAGAATGCGTCTAAACGCTTTAAAGAAAATATGTTTTAGCTTCAACTAATGTGGCGGATCAAGAATTAAAATAATAATAATAATATTTTAAGCTATGAGTAGAGTTTAAAACTAGTGCATTTTTTAAAGATAGATGACAACTTTATATGTATAAAGTTGTAAAGCCATTTAACGATTTGTTGTAAAATACATTTTTTTCTTTTATAAAGTTAGTAATGAAACTTAAATTATACCAAAATTATGATATTTATTTATCTTTACGCTCATTAATAGTTTCATAGCGCCATTTTCGGCTTTTTTCAATAAAGTAGAAAAGTGCTTATGCATTCGGTTTTTCTGTCCGTCTGTCCACGCTGTAAATCTCGTAAATACACTTGGATTTGAATGCAATTGATTAACCTTATTTAGCATCACCCAAGCCTGTTTTATACACTGTAAAAAATAAATTGTAGTACGACTAGAAAATCTCTAGGCAACTGGGATTCCATAAACTTTTCTAGTAACCAATACAGTTTCTTCTTAAGTAACATTACTGCATTAAACTTAGTAAACAGCACACAGACTTCCTTAGTGAACTAAGAAATCATTAGTAACCGTTACAAATGCTTTTTTAGTATGTTTACCAAATAAATAATTAGTAGATTTACAGATAATTATCTTGTACCTTCACTAAGAAATTGTTAGTAGCTGTTACCGGTGTATTTTTAGTATGTTTACTAAGAAATGCTTAATGCCAGGGGTGCAAAAATCTAGGCGCCAGCAGGCAGTTTCTCACCACAAAATTTATTTCGTTTTTCTTCGTCTAATATTTCGTGTAAAATTCCTGCTAGATGCTTTTAAATTTTGAGCGAAAGAAACTTTAAAATTTTAGTGGTGAGAGACTACCCTCTGGCGCCTAGATTTTTGCACCCCTGCTTAATGCTATTACAGGTATTCCTCTGGTATATTCACTAACAATTATAAGCAGAAATTACAGATATTTCGAATGAAAATCAAATTTCAAATTTTTAATTGCTTAACAGGCGTAAATGAAAAATTCTTTAATCATTATTTTTCAAATCTGATAAATTCAATTTCTTTCGTACATATTAGAAAATAGAATGTAAATATTATACAACAGATATTTATTCACAGGAGTTAAATCCCATTAAAAATGTTTAAAGAGAACATCAATAGATTAAAAAATAATTTTAAAGATTCGTTAAGGCCACATGGTGAATTTATTTATAAAAATCCCCCCCCCCCCCCAAAAAAAAAAAAAAATGTATCTCACCCTTTTTCCTCCCTCACAAAAAAAAAGAAAAAAAAACTTATTCAAAAAAATAATTTATGAAAATAACTTTTCTCTCTCTTTTTTTATTTCTCTCCCGGTTTCAAAATTATTTTCAGTCATTTCTGAAAAGTAATATTTAAATCTATTATTGAAAATTTCAATTTGTTATAATTTATTTTGTTCATTTTTAATATAAGTGTTTTACATTGATATTTCTTAAAAATTGTTTGTGTAATCTATTTACATCACTTTCTTCAAATATTTCTACTTGCATTTGATGGCATTGAACATAAATTGTCTAAAAATATCTAAGTGAATATAATAATAATAATATTGTTACGGTTATTACTTTTAATTCAAAAATCATAATTTCTTATAAACCGAACTTAAAATATTAAATTTTGATTAAACTTGATGAGATTTAATAATATTATACTATTAGAAAATGTAAATTAAACACTAATAGTTAATTAAGCACTAATAAATAGTTAACAGTTTAATAATATTATGCATTCTTTATAGCTATTTAAAATATAAGTTTGAAGAAAAAAAATGCAGCATTGATTGACTTAACTGACTAAAAAACTATTTTCAGTATTTATTCTATAATTCAAAAACCTCAAAGCTATAGCGATTAAAGCATATAAATTTTTATGCACGTTAAAAAGTTTTAAAATATGTCCAGACCTAAAATTTGTAAATTAAAACAACAATAAATTAAAAACGAAGCATTTGCAAAACTTAAAGAATAAAATTAATAAATTGCAATACTAAAATATCTTATTTAATGTAGTTTAATTTGGTTAAAAAATAGTTTTATTTATTTGATTAAAAAATAGTTTTATTTATTTGATTATTATTAGCATATTTATTCTAAAACTTATTTAAAACAATAAAAATAATGTGCTAAATGAAATATTATTCACTTAATTTTGTATAACGAACTTTTGTATAACGAAGCATTTACAAAACTTAAAGTAATGAAATTAATAAATTGCAATACTAAAATATCTTATTTAATGTAGCTTAATTTGGTTAAAAAAACAGTTTTATTTATTTGATTATTATTGGCATATTTATTCTAAAACTTATTTTAAACAATAAAAATAATATGCTAAATGAAATATTATTCACTTAATTTTCAAGCCATTGTTAAAAACATAATAAATTATTTCACAAAGAAACTAAGTTTTCTACTATATATAATATATATGTTTTTTCCATTTTACTATTATTATTATTTATAATTTAAAATTTGGTTACATTTTTACTATAAAATTTAATGTAGTAATATAAAAAATTACAATGCTAAAATTAAACAACTTTAATATAATAGAAAGTGTAATTTGATTGTTAAAAAAGTATAATCTCCATTAAATTTATGACTCTAATAACTAAAAATCTATTTTTAAAATGTATTTTATAACATAACTAAAGTTACCAAAAGGTATGTCATTTTAAAAAGCAAAAAATCATTCTAAATCTTAAGCATTGATTTTTTTTTAATGTAATAATTGAAAATTATATAATACAAACCACTTGATTTTTAAAGATCCAAACACGTGTTAAGTTTTACAATAGCTTATCAAAAGCGAGCAAAAGTATAGAAGTATGTGATGTAAATACGTAAATTCATACACATATATATCAATATAAAACACTTACCTTATTATAAATGCATTATCCTACTTTTAATATTCTGTAGTGTGATGTAAATGTAAAAACACGCATTGTAACACACACATGTAAAAGCAACGGGCATTTCATTCCTTATGAAGCTCAAAAATAACCTTCTCTGGGTCTGGGGAATGATAACATAACCAGTTTTGCTAACCAGATGTCACTTGGACCGATACATTTCAAGGGTATTGAAGGAGACATTTAGAATGAAGGCTTTTAGAGTAGGAGTAGATGTTGTTTAATTACATGCATTTCGTTAGTGGTATTACTAGAGTGATTAGTTATTCTATAATTACAGAGGATTTTTTAGTAATTGCTGAAAATTCAGTAACTGTGCTAAGCATTCCTTAGTAAAATGACACATTTTTTTTTTTACAGTGTACTGAATGTGAAGTATGTACGAGTAATGGTTCATTTACAAGGACACTCAAAGAATTCGATAACATTTAACCCTTTGCGGCGCAGGGCAAATTAAATATTTAACTGTTGAAATTAATAACTGACACAGAAATTTCAAAACAACTTTATTTGTAAATAAGAAAACGCTATATTTCCCGCATTAAATAAACCGTGACTTTTTAAAACAAAATTCCGGTGCCAATGTGGCGTTTAGGAATTAAAATTAAGTGGTATATCTATGAAACCAGCATGCCGCATGGGGTTAAAGGTGGAAAATCCATTGGAGAGTATTTAAATAACATTATGGTAATTAAAGTGAATCGAAACTGGTATTTAATCACTGCACTTCACTACGACTACATTAAAATACAGCATTCACAGCATTTTTAATTAATTTATAGGGACACACAAAGAAAACGGTTTTGCATAATAATAGTTGGAGAGTACGTTTTAAAATTCGGTATGCGATTTTAAATTTTAGCTTTTTGCAAATTACTCTTTATATATCAATTCTATACATGAAATACAGAGCTGCACGAAATATTTGCATACCATTCTCTTTATTTAAGGAAATTTCTGAAGGGGAATTTTCAACTGAAATGTATGTGCCTCTTACATGAAATAAATTTTGGAATGCATGTTGTTAATAGATAGAAATCTCTGTATCATATACAGGGTAGGTAAAAGTTCAAATAATTTTTTGATTGTAGATGGTAAAAGCTGGAGTTTAATTTTCACATGCTTTATGCATTTTCATATTCTGAAATGAGACGTCATATTTTATTGTTTTAACGGTGCAGTTTTGTTACATTATTCTGAGTATGTTAAAAAGTGCTTCATAATGTATGCTTGACGCATGATTTTATTATTTCTTGTTAATATTAATATCATAATAATATAATAACTAAATTAATAGTAACTATAGCTATATTTTGCGAATATTATCTGAATTATTTATGTTGAAGTCTTATTACTTATTACTCATACTTTTGTACCGTTCTAGTTCAATATTTAAACGAGTTCTCTGTTTGCCCAGTATATATATATATATATATATATATATATATACTGGGTGTCCAGTAAATAACTGGCCCATTTTGAACTTAAATAACAAATAAACGGTTTGAGATAATAATGCGCGGTTTGCGGCATTGTTATTAGAAAATCAATAAATTTTTAAACATGTACTTTGTTAATATAGTTCAAATTTCGGAAAAAAATATCGCGCTGGCGGTAACAGGCTGTTTGAATACAGACATGACTAATTTTCATAAATATGAGATTTTCGGCTGAATCTGAATCTATATGTTGTCGAATCTGAATCTATATGTTGAATCGACTCTAGAATCAGCTTCAGAAATAGGGTACGTTGGTTGGAAAGTGATTTAAAATAATATTTGTGATTGAACCATCTGTATTATATTTCCCCTCCTCAGTCTTGAGACTGAGATATTATTTTAAATATTATTATATTACATGAACAAAGTGCATATTTTAAAATTTATTTATATTTTAATAACAATACAGCAAGCCGCGCATTTTTATCTCAAACTGTTTTTTTGTTATTTACATTCAAAATGGGTCAGTCATTTACTGGACACCCGGTATATATATATATATTTACATAGACCTTGTAACGGTGCACGCATGCTGGGTGTCGCTTGTAACGTTATATGCAGACATACTCAGTAGTTTAGGTTAAAACAACAAAGTTTATTCAAGTGATAATGGTCGAAGGGAAGTGGAGCAAGTCTAAAATTTTACACACTGAGAACACTATGAACAGCTAAAATCATACTCACAGGCCCCAATCTAGCTCAGTCGTGGCACCGCCTAACACTTGACACTGTCTCCTGGCTGAGCTGCTGAACAAAGTTTAGTTAAACAGCCCGTGGCTGTGGATAATTCTTTATTTCACCAATAATTAAAATGGAACTACTATTAAACTTTCTTACCACGGCCGACTCTTAAATCCACTATCCAAACTCCTTTCCACTTTACTGGAGGCCGTTGCTACTTTCTATTCGTCAGCACTTCGCTAAACAATCATCCACTTCGTTGTCTAATGGCAGAGGTCCGCACTCGCTGGCTGCTGGCTAATGCCAGAGACACACACACCAACTCACCCCCAAGCTTTTATATGCTGCAAACTGAGATACTTCGCATTAACATATTACTAATAACCGCGAGCTAACTGCGGAATTCGAAAGAGCACACACACTCTAGAAAGTTAAAGTAAAAGAGAGGATAGGTGTCGCTTTTACGCCTACAAAATGTTAAATTATTGACGTCACGATCTCAGAAACACTAGAGTGCCTTTATGACAAAAGGTCACTCCCTCACAACCCCCCCTCGGATTCCGCAGAGAAAAAGGGCTGGGCCAAATGCATGGCCAGAACTTTTTCTTGTTATAAATTTCGAGCCGTAATAAAACACAGTGATGGGTGAAATTTAGCGCCGAAACATAACTTTTAAAATATTAACTTTAACCCATCACAACCAAAAAAAACTCAGTTTGCCTCAAATATTCACATATTCAATCCAATCATTCTTCTATCTTACAAATAGCCTCCGTAAAACTTCCAAAAACTCGTAAAACTTTCAAAACTAATTACTTCCTTCAAAACAGCCCACTCCACTGGGAGTGCTAAAATTTCTCAAAATACTAAACTTCCGAAATTTTCCTCAATATTGCAATACAACTATAACTTTACCAAAAATTTCTCCACAACTTTTAATATACTAGAATTCGCACCAAGTCCAAAAAACCCAATGCGCAAAAATTTTCCTCATCCAAATTCCGACTTCATCTAGAATTACAATTACTTCATACTAAAATAATTCTGCTACTACGTAATACCTACAAACCCATTAGCCAATGAACTAACTCCCAAAATTCTTCAGAACTTAACTCCACTTTAACAATAATTGGGGCACATACGTACAGCGGCATATCGCTGTGCTTATGCAACAATAAAAAAATATCAAAAATTTACAAAATGACGTCATCATGCTCTTCATCTGTATTAACTAAAAGAAAAATAGCAGAATCAATACATAACACAGGTATACTTCCCTGCAAGAAAATCACATTAACATTCAATTTTTAATACAATAGAATTTCAAATTCAAACGCAGCTTAAAACTTCGCAACTTGCGGAAACCATTCCCAACTAAAATACAAAACGCAACTCATAAAACACGAACGATAAGAAGAAAGTTAATTCATTAAATGTTAGTATAAGAGATAGAAACGCGTGTCAAGGACTTCTTGACCGCAAAACACGTGCGCGTCTGAACCGCGGCGCGTGTACAAAATAACCCAAATTACTATCTGTACTTTCTGAAAATTTAAGCATACATTAACATACATTTTATAACACATGAACAATATAACAATATAGTAACATTTTCAACAAATAACACAACAATTTAACAATAGATCCAGAATTTTAAAAGCAGTTAAGACCAAAATCTCAAACATACATAAAACTAACAATTTTGCAAACAAATTTTGAACACAATTAAGCACTAATCGTGAGTCCGTCAAAAAATTCCAAAAATAGCCAAAAGTGCCAAACAGTCTTTCTGCTTTCTATTCCTTCATATTGCTACCACATATATGCACTCTAATAGAAATTTAATAAAGAACATTATCACCCAATCATAGAGATGATTCGCTGCTGGCTGGCTTCATACTACAGGATGGCTTTCTCCTCCTGTCCCAGAAACCTTGTACGAAGGATCTTTCGTCATCGGAACTGTAAGGTGACGCCACATTTGACTGTCGTGCCTGCAGCCTGGTTCTGAATGGATGCCGCGGGATACTTGTAGGTTCCGCTCGACGACTCTGCTCTGGCCGGTTTGCTGGGGTCACTCCATGGCGAGATTCACACTGTTGATGCCGGTAATCTGAGCGTTGTCTCCTCTTTCTAGATGCACCCGAAGTTACTGAAGATCCTAGACCACGTTTCTTTCCAGACCTACGCTGTTTCTTATTGGGCAACAATTCCGACTTTAAAGTCCTTTTACCAGTTTGTCGAGTGTCCACACGAAATCTTTTCCGGGGATTAATCACTGAAGATGGTGAACTATTAGATAATGTATGTTTGTGAGGTTGCTGTCTAATAAGTGGAGGAACTGGACAGTTTATAATTTTTTGTCTTTTATGGCACACAGAGTCCGATGTATTTGACACAGTTCTCTTATTTTTATTATCATACTTTGCTCTCGGATTGCTAGGCTTTCGACTTTCAAGAACAGTTTTTGGAGCTGTTTGACCAAATTTTCTTCTTGAATATTGATGAAAAGAATTAGATGAAGAAGTGCTGGACTCGGGACACTCATTGGATCGGGAATTTCGCGAAACACCACTCGACACATGAGAACCTTCACTACCATTTTCTCTAAACTTATAAACTCTAACCTGATCCAAATTAACCGTCATTCTTTCACCATTGACATCAACAACCAAATTATTATTTCGAACTTCTAAAACCTCGAACGGACCTACAAACTTCGGACCAAACTTAGCTACTCTCTTTTGACGACTTGAACTTAACCAATGCTTTTCTACTAACACAAAATCTCCAACTTTCACTTCTAACTCCCTCCTACGCATATTATAATACTGAGCTTGCTTTTCTTGCGCTTTTCCCATCTGAACCTGAGCTTCCTTAACCAACCTCTCAATATCCTGACACATGTACTGACTTTCCGCATCCGACACCATAACTAACCTTTGGAATGGAGTAATGACTTTTCTACCCAAAAACAATTCAGCAGGCGTTTTCCCCGTTGACTCGTGAACTGCTGTACGAAGTGCGTACGCAAAATGCTGAAGAAACTGGTCCCAATTTGCATGATGAGAACCAACATATGAAGAAATCATTTGAATTAATGTACGATTTACACGTTCAGCCATATTAGACTGAGGTCGATACGGAACAGTAAAAGAATGATCGATCTCCAGCTTCTCACACAGGGCCTTAAATATATCAGAAATAAAACAAGGGCCATGATCGCTCACTACCCTAATTGGTGCACCATATTTAGAAATATAATTATCGAAAAATGCATCGGCAACTGCAGGTGCAGAGGCCTTCCTGAGGGGGACTAACTCTACCCATTTACTAAAATAATCAACTATAACTAGCACAAATCTATATCTTTTAGGATTAGACAATGGATAAGGACCGATTAAATCTACACCTACACATTCATTAGGAAAATTTACTTTAATAGGAATAAATTTGCCAGCTGGACTTACATTTTTATAATTATAACGTTGGCATGTGCTACAGCTGGAGACATAAGCGCGCACTGCTTCCCGCATTTTAGGGAAGTAGCAGGATTCACAAATTCGAGCATAAGTTTTCCTGATTCCTAAGTGACCTGCTAATGGATTATCATGAAATTCTTTCAAGATGGCCTTACGAAGACTAGCCGGAATAAAAACTCTTAATTCACCACGTGAATTTACAATTTTAGAATAAAAAAGAAGACCATCGATAAGCTTAAAAGATTGGGACCACTTCTCAAACATAGGCACATCTGCGCTCGGGACATCATCAGGATTTTCCAAGTAACGATACAAACTACCAAACTCTTCATCTTGCTTCTGTTCTCTTATCAACTGCTCTCGCGACCTTAACACCAATGAAGACAATGCACAACACTTAACTTCCTCCGTGACCTCTAAACCACCATGCGGGTTTCGTGACAGAGCGTCCGCTACCGCATTCTCCTTGCCAGCCCTATGTTCTATAACCACATTATACTCTGCTAACTTCAAACACCATCTGACCATACGAGACGACAAACCCTTTCCATTAGTTAACTTTGTCAAAGCTGAATGATCCGTAATGACTTTAACCGGTATATTAGTGAAAAAACAACGAAATTTATTCAAAGCCCAAATTACTGCAAGACACTCCCTTTCCGTAATCGAATAATTCCTTTCCGCTGCATTTAAAATTCTTGACGCAAATGCTATAGGTCGACCTTTCTGTGCTAACATCGCTCCAACCCCCACTGCACTCGCATCGCAATACACTTCAAACTGAGACGAATAATCGGGGTGAGCCAAAACAGGAGGGGAAACTACTGCCTCTTTTAATAATTCAAACGATCTCTGAGCTGCTGATGACCATACAAACTTAACCCTTTTCCTTTTCAAATTATACAACGGTTCACATAACTCCGAAAAACGTGGAATGAACTTCGCAAACCAAGCCACCATCCCTAAAAATGTCGCCACTTCCTTACTATTTTTGGGGGGACTCATTGACGTAATTGCCTCAATTTTCTCATTATCTATATTAATACCATCACGCGTAATTTTAACTCCTAAATACTTTATCTCTTTTCTCAAAAATTTACATTTTTCTAACTTAACTGTTAACCCAGCATCTCTTAACAACGTAAATACTTCCCTCAACAATCTTAAATGCTCTTCAAAAGTAGCTGCCATTATAATTATGTCGTCCAGGTAGACCAAGACACCCTTACCAAGCAAAGGTTTAAGGATATTATTCATGGCCTTCTGGAACGTTGCCGGCGCTCCCGATAAACCAAAACTCATTCTCTTAAAAGCAAAACAACCGTCCCGAGTAATAAAAGCAGTCTTAGGTATGTCCTCCGGCTTCATTGCAATCTGAAAATAACCCGACGTAAGATCTAACGTTGACATATAATTCGTATTCGTTATATTAGCCAAAATGTCATCAATAACTGGAATAGGATACTGAGGGTATTGCGTTATCGCATTTAACTTTCTATAATCTACTGCAAACCTATATGCCTCTGGATTATCTAAACTTTTCCTATTATTTTTACGACATAACACTACTGGAGATGCAAAAGGCGACTCAATTGGCATTATAATATCGTCCGCTAACATTTTTTGAATATGATAATCAATTATACCTTGTTTAACTTTATCATAACGATATGGTTTACTAGCAACAGGTGCTTTTAAACCAGTATCAATCTCATGCCACGCAACATGCGTTAAACCCGGTTTATCAGAAAAAACCTCTCCAAATTCATTCAAAAACTTATTAAATTCCTTCCTCTCCATTTCACTTAACCCCGACTCCTCCAAATTAACTGACACTAAAACAGGCTCTTTCTTACTCACATTCTCATCATTATTCACGATTAACGACTTTTTAAAGAAATCCAAACTAATTCCTCTATCCTTCATATAATCCACACCAACTATACAATGCACTGTTAACCCATCTAACACACAAAACTCCCAACATGTCTTAACCGAACGAATTTCAACTTCCAATTCTACTGAACCTTTATTATCGCAAGCTACTCCCTGTGCTGACTGAACCACAAGACTTGACCTTTTCAACTTCTTATACGAAAAATATTTCCGATAACAATCAAAAGAAATGAACGACTTATCTGCCCCTGTATCGAAGACACTTTTAACGACAATACCATCTAACACAATTAACACTTCAGGTAACTCAACCGGATTAATAGTAATTTTATTTAAACTCACAGAAGGTTTTTTCGATTTGACCTGTGACTGCATACCTTCCGAAATACAGTCACCTACCAGTTTAACTGACCCGACCTCTGAACACATCTCTTTTGCACTGATCTACCTTCAAAATTCTCATCCGAAGTTAATCTCCTTACTTGCGAAGAAACATTCCTGTCCCGTACTCCCCCACTACGATTATAACCACTATTCTGTCTATTTCCATACATACTTCTCTCACCACTTCTAAAATTATTAGCACCACCACCATTCCTATTACCATTACTCGTATTCGACATTTTACGACCAAATCCATCATTTCTATTACGCAAATTACTATCCGGAAATCGCTGCCCCCCTCTCACAAAATTACGTTCCCCCTCATTTCTCAAATTACTATCCGTGACAGGTCTCTGCCGAGGGCTACGCAAATCCCGTTGATCCGAGCTATGCCGAGTCTCATACTTCGATAATATCTGATGCATTTCTGCAAAATTCTTCGGTGCTCTAACTTCAATAAAGTCCTGTATATTTGGATTAAAAAGAGGAAAAACAATGTCCAACAATTCCTCAAATGTGATATCTAAATCTAATTTATTTTTTAGTTCAAGCTTACGAAGATAAAATTTTGTCGCCGACTCATAAATATTCTGCTTATTACAATAGAACTCTTTTCTCAAAATACTTTTATCTTTAACGGGAGGAAATGCCTTCTTTAACTCGATCACAGTTTGTTCAAATCTTTTCGCTTCTTCATTAATCAAAAACTTTCCTATATTTTCCAACCACAAAAGTGCTTCGCCCTTTAACGAGCATTTAAGCACTACGTATCTACTTTTTTCAGGTATATTATTGAACAAAATATAATCATCTAATTTAACTAAAAATTCACTAATATCACCCTCACCGGTGAAATACACACGTGGCACAATCTCATAATGTCCGATGTTTCGTTGGGCGCCATTTGTAACGGCAAACCCACGGTGGGCGCTATTTGTAACGTTATATGCAGACATACTCAGTAGTTTAGGTTAAAACAACAAAGTTTATTCAAGTGATAATGGCCGAAGGGAAGTGGAGCAAGTCTAAAATTTTACACACTGAGAACACTATGAACAGCTAAAATCATACTCACAGGCCCCAATCTAGCTCAGTCGTGGCACCGCCTAACACTTGACACTGTCTCCTGGCTGAGCTGCTGAACAAAGTTTAGTTAAACAGCCCGTGGCTGTGGATAATTCTTTATTTCACCAATAATTAAAATGGAACTACTATTAAACTTTCTTACCACGGCCGACTCTTAAATCCACTATCCAAACTCCTTTCCACTTTACTGGAGGCCGTTGCTACTTTCTATTCGTCAGCACTTCGCTAAACAATCATCCACTTCGTTGTCTAATGGCAGAGGTCCGCACTCGCTGGCTGCTGGCTAATGCCAGAGACACACACACCAACTCACCCCCAAGCTTTTATATGCTGCAAACTGAGATACTTCGCATTAACATATTACTAATAACCGCGAGCTAACTGCGGAATTCGAAAGAGCACACACACTCTAGAAAGTTAAAGTAAAAGAGAGGATAGGTGTCGCTTTTACGCCTACAAAATGTTAAATTATTGACGTCACGATCTCAGAAACACTAGAGTGCCTTTATGACAAAAGGTCACTCCCTCACAACCTGAATACGGTCTAATTTTGAAAAACGGTAAAATTTTGAAAAACTCTTAACACACGTTATTAATTAAAAATCTCAATTAAAAGAATAGAAAAGAATCATAATTCAACAAAAGCATTGATTTTAATCAAAGCACTACGATTTGCTGTCAGAAGAGGGAGAGTTTGCCATGCTTGGAGTTTCATGGCGATAAACTTACTGGGTGTTTTTTTAAGACGCGTCCATTTTAAAATCTACCAGACATAAAAACTTTAATATTGTGTAGGCGCAAAATTTATTTTCTCTTTCAGAACTCATAAATTGCTTTTGAAAAATCCTTTAAAAGTAGATTTATATAACAGGTTATATTTCCCTTCAAAAACACTAGTATTGAAGAAATATTTCATGCTCAGATAATTATCACTGGTAAAACGACAGATAATTTAATACAGTAGAATCCCGCTAATTCGGATCCCGTAAATCTGGATCGGTTTGATTTGTGTTTCAAGTTTGAGAAACGATTAACGTGTTTCATCATCGTATTGTGAATTAAAAAAAACGTTTTCTGAAATCTTTTCGGAAGAATACCTTAAGCTTTCTTATTTAAATTTTTTTATGTTATCTTTCAAAGAAACAACACTGTATCACTAAGTATGGGAATTACAGTTTTCCCAATTTTCTACTTAAACCACTTAGAAATATTATAAAAATCGTTGTACAATACATTTTTACTTAGAGCTTTGCAAGAAAGCTTACAAATGACGAAATAATTGCTTTGTGCACAACTAAAGAAAATGAAGATGATACAGACGAAAACATCATTATCAATGATGATCAATCAAAGATTATCAGCCATAATGAAGCAACATCTCATTTAGAACAATTAATGGTTTATTTTGAACATCAGGTGGAGATTACACCTAACAAACAACTTATGCTCAAGCGGATACGTGACCGTACGGCTCGCAAAAAGTATAGAAAACTGGCACAGCAGAAAATTATAAACTTTTATTTCGAAGTAAACATTTTTACTGTCTGTATATATTTAATAAATTTTACAGAAAGTGATTTTCTGTAAGTATGTTTTTTTCATCTTTTTCTAATTCTCCGGATAATCTGGATTTTCGATAATCCGGATTGGGTCTGGTCCCAATTAATCCAAATTATCGGGATTTCACTGTAACTAAAAATTTTTTAAGTGTGTAAAATTTCTTTAAATAGTGCATTTACAAATTTTAATCTTATTACAAAATTTAATCTTTTAAACTTTTCGATGATTAAAAATATCTAATTTAAAAAAAAAATCAATTAAAAACTTTTTATTTTATGAAAAAATCCTTTTTTAAAAAGAGAAAAAGAAAGACTTTGCCAATTGCACATTATTTAAATTTAATATCGTTTCTCTAGCCATTATAATTTTTTTAGTTGAATTTCTGAATGGATTTCAAAATTTCAGATATTTGATAGCACTTGAAAACACGGAGGGTGATTTGAATTTTAGAGTGAGTGGAAGGGTGCGATATTTTTTTTAAATCGTCACATTTCCTACAGTAAATATAATTTTATCTGTGTGCTTTTTTTAAACCGAAACTCTGATAAACATTACTTATTAACTATAAAACTTTCGTTGGGTGAAATCCGGAAGTGTAAAAGTGTACCTCTTCCGGGGGGGGAGGGGTTTTTAATTGTTTCCGAATCCCTAATCTAATATAAAATTAGGATGCTCTTTGACCACTCTTTATTATTATTAGCATCTCTTATTTTTAATTGCTGTTTTATCCCTCCGAACTTAAACTTATGTGCCCAAGAGGTACCACGTGATGTTCTTTCGATTGTTGTTGTCTATTTTTTTTAAACTGACAATTAGTGGACTTTCGTTTTTGGAATAGCAGAAATATATTTTTTATGTCCCATATCGATATATGATAAATAAACTCTGATTGATATGAAATATTTAGATGGAAAAAATTATGGCTACTCTAGAAATGGCTACGGCTACCCTATGGCTACACTATCCCTATTTCAAATATAATCCATGAATAGTTTTGGACGTTTAATGGTTAAATATAAAGAGATGGACATTAGGAGCTAACACCCTCCCCCCTTAATTTGTTTTTCGATAAGGATTATTCTTTAAAAAAATGAGGCTATGATATTGCTGTAAATAACGAAAACTTCTAACTAATAAAAATATATCTCTAAACAAAATTTCATATTCAAATTTACAAATTTTCAGTGCCGACAAGAGAATTTCACAAGCTATATAGCTAGTTCCGAGGCAAATGGGGAACACTTATATAGAATTCATACTACTATAAACAGACAGAATCGTGTGATATCGAGTAAAACAGTTTTTACATTGTTCAAAAGTTATATAACATCGTTTAATTATGCATTCATTTTTATCAGTGTGCCTTGTCAATATTAGCTTCGTGTAACGACAAACGGTGATACAAATAACAGTGATACAAATAACGGTGATACAAATAACCGTGATAAAATATTACACAGCATAGCACGAATAAATTCCCGTAACTCATTGCAAACTGGCGTATAATAAACGCAAACAATGTTAGAACCCAATAAATATCGCCATTTTCTACCATACCGAATGAAAAAGTCCATATTGCAATTCTAGATATTGTAGCAAAACTGTATGCATCTGTACATAGTGTTAAAATGCATATAGCTGAAAATAATACGTAACAAAATTTAACCGTTTTTTTCAGGTGCTGAAATTTCAAGTAGTTTTTCGAATTTTCCTATTTCGCTTGTTGACTTAGTTAAATTTGCTTCACATTTAATGACCTTATTCCACATTAGATATGATACAAAAAAAAAAAAAAAAAAAAAAAAAAAAAAGAAAAAAGAGCTGACATAACTAGAATTTTTTTTCGGGTTTTCACAGTATTTTAGTTTTATGTATGATTCGATGCAACTATACTCAAAACTAGTAACAAAGTCATTCTCATGAGATTTCTTGCCGTTAATATAAAAGTGCTTTTTATTTGCTTATGACTTGAAGGTCTGATATCAAATCCGAATATCTGAAATATTTTCATATAAGTGTATACATTTGTGCGCGAATGCCTTGCATTATTGTTGGAAAAGGCATTTTGTAGATTCGTGACGTAAACTTTTATACATGTTGTTGAAAGTGTAAATATTTTAAATTTAAAACGAAAAAATCAATGAAATGTATAGTGGGTTTCAGATTATCTTATTACTGATTTTTACTTCCATTTATCTTATTACTGATCTTATTACTGTTTATTACTGATTTTTTCCTATGTATGTGAATTTTCCATAAAATGATCACTTAGCATTTTTAAGTGTTTTTAAATTCTAGATTAAAAAATAGGTTTATACTTGCGTATCGTACAACGTTTAGATCATGAACTGAAGGCAATAAGAAAAAAACGAAGTAAAAGAAAATAATTGCAAACACTTTTTAATTAAGAAAGTGTAAATATGAAAAATTTACTATGCGTTCAATACACTTTTAAAGAAACTAAAATAATGAAATAATATCTATCGCATATGATTTATACAAGTAATAGCTTTTGAACAAAACAAAATGAAATTATTGATCTTTACATTCAATTGATTTTATTACATTAACATATGCATATTTTTTAAACGATATTATATTGTAAACATTTGCTAAAAAATACAGTTTTATTCGGTGTGGATAGAAAGCCTTTTTTTCGTATAACGTACCGTAAACATCATTATGCTCCACTTTAATATACATACAGTCAATCTTTTACGATGAATGAAACTTACAATTTTTTACAGCTAAACGATCATGTTTTTTAATTAGAAAAAGTATTCCATAATTATATTTCTATCTTTTGATTATACTGTTTAAATATTTTTTATTACAGAAGAATTACGGAGAATCAATAGGTAATTCATTAGTGTAAGTTTTATGTAAAAAAACAAAAATTAGAAAAACCCAGATTCTGTTAAATAATATAGAAGTTATTCAGTAAATGTAGAATATACTCTGTAAATAAGCATCGTCAAAAATACACAAGACTCTGTAAATTTACTTTAATGAAAATAATTTAATTTAATTTTGATACTTAATGAATCCCTCAACCTTCAGTGAGCTTCAAAAATTTTGACTTTTCGAATAAATCTGAACTGATGTAGCATTAAACTTTATCATATTTTTTTATATCATTCTCGAGCTTTGAACCTGAAACCGCTTGACAGTGGAAGTTCACAACAGAGTTACAAAAGCTATAACTTTTGCGTACAACGTTATGACTATTTTTGATATAACAGGGAAAGATCCACACTAAATCAGGTGAGATTTTTTTTTTCGTTTCTAAGTTAAAAAAAAAAAAAACAATTTTAAGCTACATATTCTTGCTTACTATTTCTAATAAAAATTCAAAATAATCTGAAATGTGTGTATTTTGAATAGCAAAATTTACAAAGATAAATATATCTTGAAATAAAGACGTAAAAATCCTTATAAGAGAATTGGATATGAGATAAAGTAAACGCGAATAAAAGAATGATGAATCGAAATCTTTTAACACAGAATTAGTGTGAATTTAGAGAATTTCGCTTTTTTTCAATTTTAACAGCAGTGTAACAAGTTTTTGACAAATTAATGAATTTATCTATATATTAAATACAGAGCGAATGCTGATAAAACTAGTGAAACAGTCTTTATCAGAGATTGGGACATTGGAAAGAAAATGCTTTATTTTTATTTTTCTTACTATTTTTATTTCGTGTTAATCAACGAAGCATAAGGTTCGCTTTTAATGTTCATTACGTTTTTCTAAACATTTAACCTTTATTAAAATTAATACTTCCTTAGTACATCCTCAAATCCTGAGATTTTAGTAAGCAAATATAAGCTTGTTTCTTATTCCATTCACAATTTATTTAAACACCCTTTTTAGAACATTTGTAAAAGGATTAATGTTAAGTTCCAAATATCTATTTGCGTTTATTTCTTAAATTCATCCTTCACCTCATAAAATTTCTGTGGTTATTACGTTTTTTCATATAGTAATTTTACAGATGGCCGAGTTCCAAAATAAATAAAATTTTTATTTTATTTGTCACATAACATCTTTTTTTAAATCATATTCAAAAAAATTTATTTAAATCATCATAAAATCAAATCAATACATAAATCGCGTTTCGAACTGTAAAATATCTCAACTCGTCATCAGCTACTGAAAATGTGTATTTATAAAAATAAAATGGCAGAAATGATTAAAAAAAAAAAAAAAAAAGGAGAACTTAAAAATAGTGCGACAGGTAACGCAAGATGTCAGATAAATAAAATAAAAAATACTGAAAGCACTTGTTGAATTGGAAAGTGATGCCAGAATGAGAAAGGAAAATAGTAAAAAAAGAAAAGAGAAAATAAAATTAAATAAATAAATAAAACTAAAAAAAATAAAAATGAAAATTACCAGCTTTATCATACTAGATGTTTATGTGTTTTATTTAATACACCATAATCTATAACGCCATCTCATATATATACAAGTTTCAACTAAAAGGAAAATCTTTAATTCTGAGAACATAAGCAATTGAAAACTTAACAATGGATATAAATGATGTACATAATATTTCAATGCTATTTGTATATGTTCGTGATATGTTCCTTTTATGTTCCAACAAAGATAGTTTTTATTATTGTTATAAAGGTATTTTATGTGCAGTAACACTATTATATATTTTTTTATTATAAGATGATAAAATCATACACTAAACGATTATTGCAAGTGCGATATTTTTATAGTAACAACATTGTAATTCATACTGACACTGTTCTAGTAAAAACTTTATTAAACATAGTCAAACTTTTAGATTTTCTTCACAGTTTAGCATAAATTTAGTCAATTTTATGTGAAATATGAAGAAAAAATGGTGTTTATTGCTATATAATTTATTTTTTACTTTTGTATTGTGAAAGTAGTTAAACATAGCATTCTTAAATTTATAATATGAATCAATATATTGAAATTATGTTACACAGCACTTTTTGGAACATTTAAGAGAACAATGTGTAAAGTACTGAAGATTTAATCTAAAATATCTTCTAAATATTTTAATTTAATTTTCTCAAATTTTTATTTCACCAAAAAAAAGTCTTTAATAGCATTACATATTTTATATGATACATTAACAAATAGTCCATAAAAGATTGAATTTTAATTAATTTTTATCACATGACACCTTTTGTTTGAATTATAATAATAAAAATCATCGTAAAATCAAAGAAATACATAAATCGCGTTTCGAGCTGTAAAACACATCAACCCGTTATCAGCAACTGAAAATGCGTTTTTGGTCAATGATGTAAATAGTATGTAAAATCTTTTAACTGAGAAAAAGATGATTACATAATTTTGCTAAGTGATATGTCATAAATATTTCTGGATTAAATTTTTAAATCGGGAGATTTTTTAATCTTTATCTCTTTGCAGTTTAAAATTGCAGAATGCTTTAAATGTTCACTTTAATGTGCAAAATTATTTTTTTCTTCAAGCAACAAAGAAAAATATAAAAAATCGATTTCTTTTTTGTGTGTAAATCCATTTTATTGGCGAACCTTCATTGAAAAAAGTAACATAATCTAAGAAAAATTAGCTTTATCGTGTGTTAATGGTCAGATTAAATCTTGGTTAATTTTTAAAACATAGATGCAGTTGTTAACGATATCCTCAAATTATTTTTTCCGGATAAAGCTAGTTTTGCAACTCTCATTCTCATATCTATGCACGTATATATATTGTGAAGGGAAAAAAAATTCTATTTTCTTCTATTTTCTTCTATTTCTTCTATTTTATTCTATTTTCAAATCACTTTAATCTGTCTTTTAACATAAAACCTGCATTAAAGGGCTCTTTTGTAAAAATGCTTACTTCAAATCTTCGTCCATCCATGCACGATAAATGAGTGTGCTTCTTAACAAAATACATAAATTTTAATCTAAAATCTCAGAAAAAATGGAAAATCAATCATTTTTGACTCTTCATAATCACTTTTGGAAAGAAATTTCAAAATTAAATTGAAACTAAAAATGTTTAGACTAAAAATTTCAATATGTATATTCATATATATTTACATATGAAAACAACTTTTCAGAAATAAGATTGCGGAATTTCTAATATCAGAAAAACTATTTTTTATAAACATTTAATTCAAAAGAGTTCTTTTCACTTTAAAGTTGAATAGTGTATGATGCGGCGATGCGTATTAACTTAATAAACTGACATGCTTTAGTAGACTGTCATCCTTTATTTTAAGACATAGCGAAAGCGTTGCTTACTCTTAGCAAATCAAAACAACAACTAACAAAAACACAGACAATTTGCGTTTCCATAGTTACACTTATGTGATGCCACATTTCAAAGATAAATTACAAATAACTCTAACATACCCCCCGACATTGAAGGGTCAACTTCAATAAATTATACAGTACAAAATATTAACATTACAAATGCTTAAGTAATATGATACAATACAACAATTTTCTTTTAACAATGAAAAATACAATTATGAACATACAATAATAGGAAAACTAAAAATAAAAATACATAACAAAACTTTTTTTTTTTTTTTTTTTTTTTTTTTACATTTTGTAATTAATTTTCCGAGACTTGTTGTGGCAATAACGCAATTTTTGAAATACTTCTTTTAAGTATTCCCCTAGCGATTTTAACTTCGACGACCCTAATCTTACCATCTGCACCAGGGAAAATATTTATAATGCGTCCTAGTAAGTATTTATTTGTAGGGAGGTCATCTTCCTTTATCAACACTAGGGTTCCTATGTTAACATATTTTTTTCAAATTGCCACTTGGAGCGTTGTTGGAGCGTATTTAAATACTCTTTATTCCAACGATTCCATATCAATTGAATGTATTTTGAAATTCTATGCCATCTAGATAGTCTATTTTCGTTAACATTAATTAATTCTGGTTCAACGATGGCTGTCATAGGCCTTCCGATTAAGAAATGGCCTGGTGTTAAGGCCTCCAAGTCATTCAGGTCTGAAGACAATGGAGTGATTGGCCGTGAATTTAATATAGACTCTATTTGAGCAATTACAGTTAATAATTCTTCGAACGTTAGCCTTGCATTACCTACCGTTCGCTTTAGATGATATTTTACCGATTTTATTCCTGCCTCCCACAACCCGCCAAAATTAGGTGCTCTGGGTGGAATAAATTTCCAAATAATATTCTCTTCTGTCAAATAATTCGCTAACTTCTCCTCAGGATGTCTTAGTAAATTATGGAGTCTCTGTAACTCGGCGTTAGCACCAACAAAATTTTTTGCATTATCTGAAAAGATTACTGCGCACCTTCCGCGCCTAGCAATGAACCTTTTTAAGGTGGCAATGAATGCATCTGTAGTCAATTCTAACTCTAGTTCGAGATGCACTGCTTTAGTTACAAAGCAAACAAAGATTGCCAAATACACTTTATTAAGAATTCCCTTTCTCTGTCCCTTATATTTTATGAAAAAGGGGCCACCAAAATCTGTTCCCACGTAAATAAATGGTGCGCTAGGACGTACTCTCTCTCTGGGTAGGGAACCCATGATTTGTTGTATGGTTATGGGATTGCTTTTACTACAAGTTACACACTCATGCGTTATTTTTCTAGCTAAATTTCTTCCCCGTAGAGGCCAGTATTTTTGTCTCAAGTAGCATAACAATGCTTGTGCACCTATATGAAGATATTTTTTATGATAGTAAATTGCAATTAGGCTACACAACTTACCCTTAGCTGGCAGAATATATTGATGTTTTTGAGCAAACCTTAGGTCTGCATTATCTAAACGCCCTCCTACTCTTAGCACCTTATCTGCATCTAAAAAGGGGTTTAACAATCGCAATTTACTTTTCTTAGAAATTTGCTTACCTTCTAACAATGCAGTATATTCTGCCTTAAATTCAAGTTTTTGGATTTCCCGAATTAAAAATATTTCTGCTCGTGATAATTATTCCATACTTACGTGTCCCTTTCTTTTTTCATGTAATTTTCTTGTGTTATCTAAGAACCTGAAAATATAACTTAAAACACGTAATATTTTAGTATAATTATTGCTGATACTTAAAATTTCATTTACAAATTCACTAGAATTTAAACTTAATAATGCTGTACTGTTTTTCAATTTTAATTCTGATGAAAAGTCTATATTGTTTTTCACTTGTTCTAAATCAATGCTGTGTTTGGATTCACTGTCTCTTTCTCTCAAGAAGAGAGGGCCATGCCACCAAAGTTCACAATCAATTAATTTGTCAAAGGATAGTCCTCGAGATACAAGGTCTGCTGGATTGTCCTCTGAGCGTACATGTCTCCATTGAAAAGTCTGGGTCAATTCTTGGATTTTGTAAACTCTGTTGGCCACAAAGGTTTTAAGTAGATGAGGAGGAGTCTGAATCCACGCTAAGACGATGGTTGAATCACACCATAGTATTATTTTACTGATGTTCAACTTTAGTACAGTCACTATCTTAGATACGAGTTGAGACAATAAGGCAGCTGCGGACAATTCCAATCGTGGGATTGTCAAAGATTTCAATGGTGCAACTCTAGACTTGCTGCACAGTAAATTTAAAGATGTATTAAATTTTGTGAAACACCGTAGATAAATGGCTGCTCCATATGCGAGCTCGGAGGCGTCGGAGAAGCCGTGCAGTTCAACTTCCGAATGCCCTTCGTTTAAAACAAATCGATTGATTTTTAAATTATTTATATTCTGAAGCGTTCTGATAAAGCGTCGCCATTCATCTTTAATGTCATCTGGAAGTGGATCGTTCCAATCCAGCTTTAACAGCCACAGTCTTTGTATAAAAATCTTAGCCTTAGCTATTCCAGGACCGAGTAATCCCAATGGATCGTAGATACGCGCTATGTCGGATAAAACAGTTCTTTTTGAGTATACAACTGGTTCCTTAACTGATGAATTAAACGAAAAGCAGTCACGAACTGGATTCCATAAGAATCCTAGAGTTTTAGTACTCTGGTCCGCATTACGATCATTGAATGTATACTCTTGATTGCTAGTTGCGATTTTCAAGAGTTCGGGGTGATTAGCACACCATCGGTGCAACTTCATGCCACCACGTTCAAGCAATGCGATTAATTGTGCTTGCACTTGCTGAGCCTTATTTAAAGTGTCAGCTCCTGTTAATACGTCGTCCACGTAGAAATCTTGAAGAACTACACGTGATGCTAGCGGAAAATTGTCCTTTTCATCAATTGCAAGCTGATTCAAAGTCCGCGTGGCAAGATAAGGCGCATTCGATGTACCGTATGTAATCGTCTTTAACTTAAATATTTTGACTGGTTCTTCTTCATCAGTTTTCCACAAAATTCGAAGCAAATCTCTCTGATTTTCCGAAATTAATATTTGACGATACATCTTTATGATGTCAGCAGTAAAGACGTATTTATGAGTTCGAAATCGACAAATGATATCGAAGAGCTCATCTTGGACTAATCCTCCGTTTAATAAAACATCATTTAAACAAACACCACTGGTAGTAGCTGCACTAGCATCGAAGACAACCCTTAATTTCGTGCTTGGTTTCTCGGGTTTGTATACCCCATGATGCGGCAAATAATATGAAAATTCGGGCTTATTTTCCAGCAAGATTTCTTCTAAGTGTCCCAAATCATTATATTCGTTAATAAATTCTTCGTATAACAATTTCATGGCTGGATTGTGCGCAAATCGCTTAAATAGGTGATTTAATCGTTTAAGTGCGTTTTCCTTTGATTCTCCTAAACATGCAAGCCCATCAGTTTTAATTGGCATTTCCACAATATACCTACCATCTGCTCTTCTAGTATGTGTACGCAAGAAATGTTCCTCACAATACTGCTCTTCTTTACTTTTTATTGGGTTTTTATCATAGACCGCTTCAATTTCCCAAAATTTTTGCATAGCGTTGGATAAATCATACACAGATCGAACAAGACCACAATAATTATTAAAATTCTGTTGGGGCAAAGACGTAGAACCACTGGCAACATAGCCAAAAACAGTTTCTTGAAAAACCAAATTTTGCATATTTATTTTATTTTGTCCAAGTAATTTAAAAAATACTTCGTTTGATAATAAAACATGTATTGGACCTGGTTTATCAAATTGTGGATCAGCTAACTGAAAAGTTTGTAAATGCTTAATAGGCATGATGTTTAGATATGTAGCTGGTGTTATGCGCGTAATTTTAGGAACAACAAAAAATTGCAATGTTTCATTAAAACTCCTGTTTTTATTTGCTATGGTTGTTATAATACTTTCCTTTATATTCATAACTGAACCATTTAGCCCTGAAACTGATGCGTTTATTTTCCTTCCTTTCAAGAACAATAACTCAGAACATTCCTTCGTTATAAAGTTATTTTGCGATCCTGAATCTAACAATGCTCTAAGAGGAATTAATTCTCGTCTAGCATTTTGTACATATATTATCGCAGTTGAAAGCAGTACTTGTTTACTAGAAGAAGATGTCATACTCATTACAGTATTGTTAATAGTTGAATGCGTGTTATCAAATGAATGTGTATTTTCACCCAAAGCGGTAACAGACATCTGATTATTTGTGTAACTATGAGGAGTAAATGCGTTTGCGGTTGGTGATAGATTACTACTAATAGTATTTTCATCTTGAATTGCTATTGTCTGATTAGTATCAATATTTTCCTCACCGCGTTCCAGGTGGATCAGTGTGTGGTGACGTTTGTTGCATTTTCTGCACGTGCTTGAACTTTTGCACTGGCTAATGTTATGAACTGATGATAAACAGTTGAAGCATAATTTTTTCATTTTAACAATATTAAACCTTTTTTTTGCAGGTAAATTTAAGAATTGGGAACATCTCATTAAAATGTGATTGCCTTTACACATTGAACAAATGTGTGGACTTTCTGCTGAGAAAGTCAATGACTTAGAATTAAATGAACGTTTCTGATCCTTACTGAAAGGTTTAACACACGTGACTGTATGAATATTTTCCAAATATTGAGATCGTTTTTCTAAAAATAAAAGTAATTCATCTAACTTCGGAACTTCTTTTGAACTTATTGTCATTTCATAATTTTTTCGGGTATCTCTATATAACTTTTGGAGAATGATGTTCAATATTAAAACATCTGAAAGATTATTTCTATTATAATTCAAAATCTTCAAGGCGCGAATGCTTTTTTTTTTACATTATCGACTAGATTTCGAAGATCTTTAGCGGAAGGCTGTGTAAGTTTATCTGCGTTTAAGAGTGAATTGATGTGTATTTCTGTTACTACTCTATCATTTTCGTATCTGTCTTTTATTGCTTGAAATAAAGATGAAAAGGTGTCTTCTGTGCTAATCAAAGCTCTTGCTTCACTTATTAATGCTGCTGATAAAAAATGCAACTTTTGCGCATCTGATAGTTGCTCATTTGAAGTTATTAAGTTGTTAAATTGTAATTTAAATAGACCCCATTCATCTGGTTTTCCGGAGAATTTCGGAAGAGATATATCGGGTAATTTAATATTTATCGCGTTGTTTATTTGAGTAGAATTTGGTTGAATTTCATTGGAAACTTTATTTGTTCTAAATGTTTAAGTTGCTTTTTAATTTGAAATTTGGCCTTTATAATTTTTTCCTGGTATTCTTCGCTAGCGTTAATTTCAATTTTATATTCTTTTTCTAAATTAATACCAGATTCTATTTCTTTATTTAGGTTTTTTAGAGTTTGTTCTCTGTCATTTAATTGTTCTGAAATTTCTAAATAACTATCAATATCACTATTTTTATCTTTTATTAATGTTTCTAATTTACTAATTAATTTCGTAATTGAAGTGCGTAATGTTGCACGCTTCTTTTTTAATTTATCAATATTTTCCATGTTCAAAAACCTATAGTAGCAGCAAAAGGAATAATAAATTATTCATTACCTTGATTGCTGCGGCAGACGATTTTCTTTCTTTCTTTTTTTCACCAGTCCAGCTTATGGAATAATGTTCTAATAAAATTCAATGATGAAAACAGTTCATTATTTTCGAACTTTTCTTTTCGAAGTGAAGAAAAAAAATATATAGACTTTGGCTCGACGTAACCAGATGCTATGATGCGGCGATGCGTATTAACTTAATAAACTGACATGCTTTAGTAGACTGTCATCCTTTATTTTAAGACATAGCGAAAGCATTGCTTACTCTTAGCAAATCAAAACAACAACTAACAAAAACACAGACAATTTGCGTTTCCATAGTTACACTTATGTGATGCCACATTTCAAGGATAAATTACAAATAACTCTAACAAATAGTATTTTTTTAGAAAAAAATTGTCTTCATATATTCATATGCATTGAATCTAAATATTAATGTTCTGTATTGGTTTAAAAATTATTTTTATGTATCATACAACAAGTGTTACTTTTCTTTAGGTTCTTTAAAAGTATACTTTATATAGTAATTTAAGTCAAAATAAACATTTCATTGCTAAAAAGCCTTTGTGAATTTACTATTTAAATTCCCTTTTTACTTTCTCATTTTATAAGTAATATTTTACTCATTTTGCTTTGAAAGCCTTTTTTTTTCATCTCATCTTCTGAACGTTATCCGATTGGATAATAAAAACATATTTTTTTCATTTCATTATTTTCTTTAAAATGTGAGTCATTATTGCTACAATGAATCGTGCACATGATAAATAAATAAATAAAAGAATAAATAAAACATTTTTAATAATTTGAATTTTCAAATTTTTGAAAAGAACAATTTTCAAGAAATTTCAAAATTACAAATTTATTATAAGCAAAGAGTATGTTGCAAAACATCCAATAGCTGTAACGTAAAATCTTCTGGTGAAATCGAAAATGTTCCAGCCTGTTAAAACAAATGGCGGAGAATAACACATTTGACACAAACCTTCGATGCGTTCTTTCATTTCATTTCTATCTTTGTTGCTTAATGATCTCAAAATTTTAATGTTAGATTTTCTTGCTCTTTTATCGACTTCGTTAACATCAGAGGCAACAAATGTTATTACTGTAAATAACGTAAAATTGCTTAATAAGAAAAAAAATTCCCTTGGGGAAACTCTATCTTCAGATTTTACAATTTTCAATGCTGACAATACAATTTCACAAGCCGCGTAGTTGCTGACCAAAAAAATAGGCAACCCCAATACTGAATTCACAGCGTCGAATAGAGACATGATCGTATCATACCGAAAAAAACATTTCTCACAATCATCAAAGGTTATAAAACGTCGCTTAAATATGCGTTCATTTTCTACGACATGCCTGGTTAATATAAATAACATGTAGCGACAAAGAATAACATAAAAATATCCAAAACAATGTATGATGAAGTATTCACAGAATAACATAAACTCAACTATACTGTAGAAAAATATTTCTATACCCCAATGAATTACATTAGCATTTACTGTACCAAGAGTAAATACCTTAATTGATACTTTAGCCAAATAATCATAACTATATGCATCAAAACATAAAGTTAAAATACATACTGTAGTGAATATTAAGTAACAAACTTTAACAGTTTTTTCAGGTGGCGATATTTTAAGCAAATCCATTAACTTTTGTATTTTTACAATCGTTTCATTTAAATTTGCTTCCCGTTTGATAAGATAATTCCACATTAAGTAAGATTCAAGAAAAAGAACTGAAATAATAAGAAATGTTTTTGACTTTTGCACGCCTTTAAAAGTAAGATACGTTTCCGCTATCAATATATATAAACATATCAACCAAGCCATTCGCATGAAACTCTTTGCAAAAAATACAAGCTTGCTTTTCTCTTGCTTACAATTCATAGGTCTTATATCAATACCAAACATGTGAAACAAATACATATAAGTAAATATGTTTATGCACGCATTTTTTCTACGTTTCAGAGCGGCATTGCCTGTTATTAGCCTTTTATTATTTGCATATGCCTTTAGGAGATTCATCGTGTGTTGCCTTCTTCGAAGTTTAATCTATAATATCTCCTTTGCATCCATTCAAACTATTACAAATATTTTATTTATTTATTTATTTATTTATCATGTGCACGATTCTATGTAGCAATAATGACTCACATTTAAAAAAAATAATGAAATAAAAAAATATGTTTAATATCCAATCCGATAATGTTCTGAAGATGAAATGAAAAAAGGCTTTTAAAGCAAACTGAGTAAAATATTACTTATAAAATGAGAAAGTAAAAAGGGAATTTAAATAGTAAATTCACAAAGGCTTTTTAGCAATGAAATATTTATTTTGACTTAAATTACAATATAAAGTATACTTTTAAGGAAATTAAAGAAAAGTAACACTTGTTGTCTGATACATAAAAATAATTTTTAAACCAGTACAGAACATTAATATTTAAATTCAATGCATATGAATATTTGAAGACAATTTTTTTCTGAAAAAATACTATTCAACTTTAAAGTGAAAAGAACTCTTTTGGATTAAATGTTTTTAAAAAATAGTTTTTCTGCTATTAGAAATTTCGCAATCTTATTTCTGAAAAGTTGTTTTCATATGTAAATATATATGAATATACATATTGAAATTTTTAGTCTAGACAATTTTAGTTTATTAGACAGGCTTGTAATTTTTTTAAATAGAGGCATCTTTGTATTATAGCAAAATTGTTATCATTTCTTTTATTTTTAGGCATCAAAATTAATTATCCTGCCATCTTTTGATACTTTATATTATTTTTCTAGATATTTGTATGTTTGCTTTATTTAAATAATTATAGATCAAATAAATTCGTATGATAAATTTACCAATCAGTTTGATTATGTTAAAATAATAGTATATAGATCAGATATTTCAGATTGTTAAAAGAGAGAAAATTCGTTTTCGAAATATTTATAAACATTTTCTTTGAATTTACAAATAAGTAACTTACTTTAGAATGTAATATCCAGACTTGAGAAAACAATAAAATCTTATCTTCTTTGAAATAATTTGACTTCAAACAAATAAAATTAGAAAATAAACAACGTTAAATGTAGTATAAATTATCTCTATCATGGTATTGTATGCATTATGTGTGCAAATTAATCCACGTTAGTTTTTCATTATTTTATTATTAACATTTCAGCTCGAAACTGCATCAGAATTTTAAATACAGATTGCTTGTAAAAAATTTCACTTAACACTAAAAACGCCATTGGGGGTCATTATAACCCCTGTCAAATTGAAAATAACCGATTCGAACCAGAAATTTCTTGATAAGATTTGTTAAATATGTGCAGCATATAAATTGGCTAAATAAATAAGTTAAATAGTTCTAATAAAAATTCTGGTGCCAAACCACTTTTATAAAACTTGCATAAAATAGCCAGCGGTTCTAGTGTTAAAAGAAAGTATAGGGTGCTAATCTTTACTATTTTCCATAACACTGTAACTTTGATGCAATTGCAACATTTTGAAACAGTTGAAAAATTAAAAAATATACATTTGCACTAGAAATGTTAATTAATGAAATATTTTTTATTCATGTTAATCCTACCTATCGTCTATGAAATGCGTTTTTTTCATTATCTGACCACTAGATAAAGATAATGATTCTCTGTGTGTCAGTGTTAATTAAAGAAATATAATTTATTCATGGAAATAAAATACACTCTTTATTTAAAGATATATATATATTTTTCTTTATCCGAGTACTGGAAAACTATATTGATTTTATATATGTTAATATAATTTTTAAAATGTTAATCAAAATACTTTGAAAAGCAAAGAATAGAATTTTCATCTTAAACTAAAATTTTTGAAATATTATCGGCTTAAGGATATAGTTGCTTAAAAAGACAATCACAAATATGAGCTCTTCAATATTAAAAGCGCAAGCTCAGTTGTATTAATACATACTGTGTGATTATAATTAATGTTAGGATTTCCAAAGTCGATAATTTATTACTACTAGTGAGAATGACGTGAGATTTTAGCAGAACAATCGTGAGGCAATGTCATTTTATTTGACGTAAAAAAGGGTTCTTAAATGTTCCGATAGATGGGGCTGTCAGGTTATGTCAGGGAAATGACCCAAGAATTTATTCGTTAAACCCAGAAATGTTGTTAACAAAAATGAAAAAATAGAGTTAAGGGATTTAATACAAATATATTAGCGAAAACACAAGAATACGTGTTTCAGCAACAACAGTAATGAAGACCAGGAAAAAAAAAGAGAGAGAGAGAGCGAATTTGATAGAACAAACACCTTACTGATATTTGAGGCATAAGCTCTTCGATATGCCCTTTGAGTTGCTCCGCCTTTATTTCGAATCGCAAAACAGCTTGCTCTGGACCGATTTTAGGGTATGTGTACTATATTCTGTAAACAGCATACTTCAGGTATCTCCAAAGCCAGAAATCAGACGGGTTTAAGAAGGGGGAATGTGGAAGCTCTTTCCTGGGAAATGGCAGCTTATGGTACGATTATCTAAGACTTAAGCACTCAGTAACTGCTTCACAGGAGTATCAATGTGCGGAAGAGCGCCATCTTAAATGAATACTATGCAAACAATTATACTAACACTGCTGTAGTGCTGGAAGGACATGGTTACGCAAAAGTGTTTTATACTGCTAGCCAGTAACGGTGCAGGAACCAGGCCCGCAGGCAGGGCCGTAACTAGAAGTGAACAATAATGGGGGCTGAAGAAAATGTAGGTGGCTCATATTTTTTTTTCTTTTTCTCTCCGACATAGAAAGATAAATTAGTGTATATTCACATTGTATGTACCATGTTTCTTATTAAACTGTTGTAATAACTTCATTTTTTACTAAGAAAAGTGTATGATTATTAAAATTTTCGACTGTATAACTGGTGCAAAGTTAAACATCATGGTAACTTCATATGTGCAAATAGGATGAACAAGTGTTGAAACACTTACTTTAGTTACAATTTAATAACTCTGCAAAGTGTTAAAGAGTCTCAAAACTAAATTAGAATTTTTAACAGAATTTCATTTGAATTTTCGGAACAGAAGTCCATTCAGTGACCTTGGAATCTTTTCCGGGGGGGGGGGGGGCTCAAAATATTTTATGTGGGGATGAGCCGCCCATAGCACCCTCTTAGCTACGGCCCTGCCCGCAGGTGTGACTTCTTCGAAGAAAAACGGACTGGCTATAAATGCTACCGTTCTTCTGCATCACATAGATTAGACTTTTCAGACTAAAGAGGTAATGGCTTTAGCTGAGACGGATTCTCTCTAGTCTATATCCTGCAACTTAGTGCACTTACAGAACCTTACAAAAGAAAGTGGGAATCGTCAGACCACAAAATATTCCATTGTCATTTTTCCATTGTCTTTTTTCATCCAGGCAAAAAATTGTAGTGCAATTTTTCTGTAAAAAGTAAATGATGTAGTATTGAATGCCATGACTTTAGAAAAATTGCAGCTGTGTTTGTAAATGGTTTTGATTTCCTTACATCGTTTCTTTCATATATATATATATTAAATTTAGTTAAAGTTTATTTTATTTATTAATTTTGATTTATTTATTTTTCTTGTTTTATTATATTGATTAGATTTAAAGATGCGACTACTCTGAGATTTAAAATTTTCAAAAGTCACAAATTTATTATGAGCAAAGAATAAGTTGCAAAACACCCAATTGCTGTAATGTAAAAGCTTCTAGTGAATTCAAAGGTATTCCAGCCTGATAATTCAAAAGCTGGAGAATAACACATTTGTAACAAACCTTCAATGTTTTCTTTCATTCGACTTCTATCATTGTCGTTTAAGAGCCGCAGAAGTTTAATATTAGATTTTTTCGCTCTTTTATCTATTTCATTGACGTCCGAAGCAGAAAACGTTATTGCCGTAAATAACGCAATACTACTTAGCAGGAAAATATTGTCTCTAAAGGAAACATATTCCCAAATTTTCAATACCGAGAGTACAATGTCAGCTGCTAAATAAATGCTGACTAGGAAAATGGGAAATCCCAGCATTGAATTCATGCTATCGAAAGCAGACAAAATCAGTTCATATCGAATCAAACAAATTTTACAAGGTCCATTAGTTACAAAAAGAGTTACCTCTTAGTTACCTCTTAATTACATGTTGATTCATTGCCACATATCTAGTCAAAATAAGCAACATGTAACGACAAACAAAAACATAAAAAATTCCAAAATATTGTACGAAAAAATACACATAATGTAACATAAACTAGCTTATAATAACAAAAAGTAACACAAAAAAAGTAATGCTCCAATGAATGTCATAGACATCTACTGTATTAAAAGTTAAAACGCGCGTTGCGATTTTAGTTAATGACCGATAAATATATCCATCTGCACATACTATTAAATAAACATTGCAGTAAATAATAAATAACAGAATTTTACTATGTTTCCAGGAAATGAAATATCAAGTAGTGTTCCCAATTCTATTAATTCTTTTATTGCTTCAGGGTAATTCCATGAGCACTTGTCGTGTAAGTCACATTTTTAGTAACTGCTAAATAGTTGGCCACCATTATTTTCAAAAAATTTGCATGGTCTTATTCAATTAATGAAATATCTCAGATAAAATAAGTCACATTTTTCCGTTCTAAAATACTGGTATCCAAGATCGTAGCATGTGACCTACACGACATTTGCTCATGGAATTACCCTTCAGTGAATTTTGCTTCGCATTTAATGATATAATTCCACATTAAATATGATACATTAAAAAGAGTTAAAACTACTAAAAGCTCTTTCAAATTTTCATTAAATTTGAAATTGAGAATTTTTTCTGATATTAGTATACATAAAAATTAGAAAAGAGTTATTATCATGAGGCACCTTGTCGCAAATTCAAAAGACCTTTTTGTTTTTTATGATTAAAATGGCTAGTATCGATACCAAACATTTCAAATAATTTCTTATAAGTAAATACATTTGCGTGCACACTTCTTTTATTACTGTTGCAAAAGGCATTTTCGGGATCCATACGCTGGTTATTTAAAAAAGACTTCAAGACTTTCATTGTATTTAGTTTTCATCTATGGGAAAGACGTTGTTTCATTATAAAAACTTATGCTGATCATTTACTGAATATGTAAGATAATTAGACACAATAGAGACTTGGTCGTTTTAAATTATAAGGTGGTCTGGGGTAATAACGCCAGGCGGGGTAATAACGCCAAGTGCTAATATTTTGCATAATTATGAAATAATCTGATAAATGACACCCATGTGCTCTGCGCAGCAGGGTTTTGAGTCATATAAATCGCAAAAAACGACTTCAAGTTAATTTGTTTCATTTTTAGGACTTATTGTTTTTACAAGCAACTAAAATTAACGCTTGATCTAAAATTTGCGAGATACGTTTTGTGATGTGAAGACTTTTTTTTTAATCCGGAAATACTTTGTTAATTACATAAATTTGTAGAACATTTCATGCACTTTCAGAATATTGTTGAAGATTTTGGATATCTTCTCGAGATAATTTGTAAGTTAAAATGTACAGCGCAATAACTATAACGGGGTAATAACGCCAATCCTTGGCATTAATACCCCGGTTGATTCCCTACAGTGGCCGAGCTACATCCTAAATACTGATTCAAATAAACACAGTTAAAACTGTGCAGTGTTTCTAATAATTCTATTTAAGCGGTCCTTTTTAAGCAAAAAGAAGCTCACGGTCTGATATTCTTTTGCCTCATCCTCCCCCTCACACCACACCTTTATTTTTCTTACACTTTCACAAAAAATTGAACATTTTCAATAGCTTAGAATGCAATTTGTCAATTTGTCACGTTTTAGAGTTTGTATTTTTAGAATTGGGCAGTCTACATGCAATTATTCCATCTTATTTCATAATTTTGTTTGGATGGCGTTATTACCCATATAGGTGGGTAATAACGCCAAATAGCAATGGTCAAGAAATCACGCCATAACATTTTATGAATACATATCTGTTAAATTATTTTTTTTTATATAGATAGTCAATGAGTTGCTGTATCGAATCATATATTTGTTTGAAAAATATAAACTAAAACTGAGCCGTGAAAATTGGTAGAACCTTAACGTGGCGTTATTACCCCAGGGTACCTTATTTATAATATAAATGAATAAATTTATTTTTATTGTAATGTTGAACATTAATCAGATCTAGAATGAAAAGAAATTCAATAATGAAATTAATTGGAATTTTTCATAAATATTTTTAAATAAGTAAATTGTATTAGCAAATTGAAGCATGTTTTTCATTTATGATTTTCTTTTGGTCAATCCATACATAGAAAATACATGCTTTTAAAGAGATTAAAATAAATTTATTTTGGTTATCAAGCGTATTTTTTTAAAATAAAAGTACAAAAGATTTATTGATTACCATATTCAATATGTCAAAATATATTGATCTACATTATGTCTAAACAATTACATAATACACACCATTATAATCTATAATCTATAAATATGGCAAAAAACAGTTATTTTTGTTAGGTATTTTCTTGTCACATTCTTCAAAACTGTTTACATATATGTTTGGATACATTATAAAATTTTCAAAATCGGAAAGTTTAGTTTTTTTACATAGAAAAAAAAAAGGAATTTAATAAAAAAAATTAATATTGCCCAGTTAAACTGATGGCATTGAGCTCACAGGCTACGCATACTAATTGTACATTACAGCCTTATATTTTCAAGGGTTAATTCCGTTCGAAAAAAAATATATTAAGGAGGTGGGATCAGCTCCCCCCTTTCCCCCTTTTATACTTAATCATTGAACCCTCTAAACTGATCAGGAACATGCTTTATCGTATAAAAAATCCATATCCAAAATTTAGAGCAAATCGGAAAACTCTTAATAAAAACCCATTTATGTAATTTAAGAAGAGTTATCCTTCTCTTTTATATACTTAACCATTAAACTTCCAAAACTATTCAGAGATTTGAACGAAATCTGACAATTCTGCATGAAAGACCCATTTATATAAATTAAGGGGAGGGGCATTAGAACCCCCATTTCCCCTGTTTATATTTATCCAATGAACACCTAATACCAATCACGGAAGAGCTTCATCAGAATGATCCTATGTGTAAATTTTGAACAAAAACTAATATTTCTGCATGAAAAACCCATTCATATCAATTAAGGGGAGGGGCATGAGCCCCCGTTCTCCCTCTTATACATATCGAATGAACTCCAAAAACTAATCAGGGAAGCGCCTTATCAGGATATACCTATATACAAAATTTCAAGTGGATGGGATATTTTTATCATGAGTTATCGCGTTACGTACGAACATACATACAGAACGGGCGGGCACATAAGCTCTCAGGCTATGATAGCCTGTGAGCTAAAAATGTAAAGTAAATATAAACCTTTACCTGTAAAGAATATGTATTTAATAATGTAAAGCAAATGTATTAAATGTAAAGTATTTAAAGAAAGCAGATTTATATGTATTATAGATTTATCATTCTACACAAATACTGAGGCATTATGAACATTGTATTGTTTACAAATCCTTTAATTTCTATATATCTTTTTTAATGTTTAAGTAATGAAAATTTCTTTAATCATTAAAATTTGATGCCTAACCATTCATATGTGTCGACATTTACATTTTTTTTTCTGTTGATATTTTTCAAAGATTTCATAAAATAGCAGATGCAACATATATTCAAGCTATTTGTCATAAGAATTTAAGTAAGAAAACATTATTATTAAACATTTAAAGTGAACTTTAATGATGAAGATACCTATTACTTCCCTTTTAAATTTATTAAATTATTTTCAATTTATTTTTCATATTTCGTCTTTTAAAATAAATATAAGTTGTGCAGTTTCAATTAGGAATATCGACTTTTTTACGGAACTTACAAATAGGCATACATGAAAAAAAAAATTATCTTTCTCAATTCTTCATCTTCTTTGCTATAATTAATTGTCAATCTAAATATTGCTAAACAAATTAGCATGCATTGTAATTCATGTACTTAAAGTAATGCTTTTGCCATTAGAAAAAAAAAATTTATAAAAAAGGTTCATAGAAATCTGCAGAGTAATAACCAACTTTGTTAAAAGCTAGCTTAACTAAAAGTGATAAAAATATCTGTAAAATACATTAAAAAAATAAAATTTATATATTATTTATAAGTTAAAACTCTGAATGATTCTCGTGCTGTGCCAAATAAATATTATCTATTTCTAAAAAATAATAACTAACTGTAACTGCCTTAGTTTGTTCCAATGTTTGTTATGCAATGAATAATTAGGATGAGCGAAGCGAATCCTCTACTAGTCCACTCAAATTACAATTTGTCGTACGCTTTACAAAAAAACTATTCAATATTTTAACTTCAAATTAAACACAAAAATAAATTATGATCTGTAGATTTGCAGAATATAATTTTTTTACAGTAAAACGTTAAAAAAATTATTATTTTAATTAATTTATTTTACATGCATTTCCAATACGGAAGCATTTTAGCAAATAAATAAAAAATGAAACGCGTATATTTTCAGAAAAAAAAGTTTAAATTATGGAGTAAATAATTATAGATAGAATCATGATTAATTTATTAAATAAAACATGTTTTCATTATCCCGCAAAATCGTTTGCACAGATGACACTTAAACATTTTAAAAGAATTGTATTATGGATTTTTTTTTCTTTTTTTTTGTAAACTGGCAACAAAATAATTGTAAACAAATAAAATTAATTCTTAAATTTGTTATATAAATGAAAAATTAAAAGATCTGCGTGAAGTTGTTGGTTCAAGCTCTTTATAAATATTTTTGCGAAGGTCGTATTGTGGCTAAATAATATCGACTCATTAATCAGAAGGATTTTAAAGAAAAATAAGACTTTAATAAGTTCGCAAACACAACAATAATTATTCGTGAAAACGTCACTGCGAGAATGAGAGAGCGCTTCGTTAAAAGGTAATTCCATTAATTGAGTTGCCATTCGCAGAAAGTAAACAGTTCTCCCACGCGGAGAGAATTACAGCAATTCTCATACGCTAACATGTATAAAAATGAAGAAATTAAAATAAAATGTTTTACAGTTGAAAATTCATAGTATCAACGAAAGCAGATTTCAAATGTTTTTTCCAGAAAATAGGATTTTGAAGAAGTAACTTTCTTCAAATATATTATTCTAAAATAGCTATCAAAGATTATCGGATGTTGATTACAAAGATTGGAAACATGCATATTTCAAACAATTAAAAAACACCAGTGGCTACTTGAAATTGTAAAAACATCTTTAAAAGAGCTTTTAGTTGAAAATTAAAAAAAAAATTGTAAAAGTTTGCTTCGAAAATATCTTATGCCAGTTTTACATCATAAGTAAAAAATTAAAATGCGCCAAAACATAAAATAACGTTTTTGTTTAATAAAGATGCAAAAATAATAATAATAAAAAAAATATTGTTACTTTCAAATATCTGTTTTATAAAATAATGCTTCGCGAATCCAAACAAAGCATGGCTTTTGCTAGTTATTTGTACTGATGAGGCCTTCCGTGTAGCTTGGCGAAACGTTTACTCTTGTTTTTAGGTAGATTTCGTATGAAATACTACCTATTGCGGTCGCTCCCATGTTGGAATTTCTGAAAAAATTTTGCAGATCTACGCCGATCATGACCTATAGACCCCAAAACTACCACCAGTAAAAAAGTTTCTATATCTATCTATCTATCTATCTATCTATCTATCGGTCTATATCACTTTTTTTATGGAGACGATAACTTCTTTAATTTTGCTCCAATCTTTTCTAAACTGATACATAAAATCAAGGCGTATAAAATCTCGGCTAAGTTCGTTAATGGGCAAAATCGGATCAAAGGGGAAGAAATAGAGAAGGTTTTGTCCCAGTTCACGAAATAGGTACAGGCACTCGGATTAATCCTTTCTAACATAGTTGAAAGTGTCTATGAATTCATTTAGTCTAGCTGTCTGCCTGCCCGTGCTCTAACTCGAATAAAGAGTTCGGGTTAACTTGTAATTGTTATCTTATTTGGTTTATCAATTAATTTCGGTATTAAAAGGGAATTGTATACTGTTAATTTGTTAATTTACTGTTTCAAAAATATTCCGTTTCAATATAATCAATGGGAACCATTTTTAATGAGCATTTTGATTTTGTTACATTATCTTAATTACAATAAAATTGGTAGCTATGCATCATTAAGATGGACGGCAAACATTATCCATTACAATGTATGAAATATAGCAATTCCAGAATTTCTTTTACAGAGAAACCGAAAAGTATTTCATTACAAAGAAGAGAATGGTGAAAGAGTTTTTTTAATTGCATTTTAATGACGTTACACTTTTTCAAACATAATGAAATTCATATGCTTCTCTCATGTGGGAAACAGTTTTTTTTGTACAGTATATTGATTGAATAGCCATTATTGTTCGTTTATCGGGACGCCAAAAATAATTATGATATATGCGAAAAAATCTTTAATATGTTGTTTTAATGATGGTACACTATTTCAAACAATGCACACGTGGGATGCAAATTTTTGTACAGTATTTATCAAGTATATTCATTATAGTTCGTTCCCCAAAATAATTATGATAAAGAATTATGATATATTTCAAATATAATGAAATTTATATGCCCTACTCATGTGGGAAACAGTGCATTTTTGTTTAGTATTAATTATGTAAGCAATATAGTTCATTTATAGGACGCAAAAAAGAATTCCGATAAAGAATTACGATGCATGCAAACAAATCTTTTATGGGGTAATTTAATGATGCTATACTATTTCAAACATAATGCACATATGGAATGCAAATTTTTTTAGTATATTGAATAAGTAGCCATTTTAAAGTTCGTCTATAAGAACGCCAAAAATAAGTCCGATAAAGAATTATGATATATGCCAAAAAACCTTTTATATGGTATTTTAATGATATTGCACTATTTCAAACATAACACAATTTACAAGCATCACACATGTGGGAAGTAATATGCATTTTGTAGAGTATTGATTAAGTAGCGATTTTAGTTCGTTCATAACGATGCCAAAAAGAATTCCTATAAAGATTTATGATGTATTTCAAACATAATGAAATGTATATGCCCCACTCATGTGGGAAGCAATACGTTTTTTGCAGAGTATTGGTTAGGTAGCCATTATAATTCGTTTATATTGACCCAAAAAAGCATTTCGATAAAGAATTAGGATATATGCGAACAAATATGGATGACAAGTATGACAAATATTGGCAAGTATGGATTATGTAATTATTTTTAATAAAAAAAGGCTACATGATTTGCCGGTTCCCTGCGGATTATATGATGGGCAAATCAGAAAATAACATTCACAAAAAATCAGTTTATCAAAAATATATCAACTAGGCTGGAAATTATCAAGCATATCAGAATAGTATGGAAATATTCTTTGTTGTCACGTGTGCATGACAGTGTTACCTACCTGGCCAGTTCTAGAATTGGCCAGGGTTTTGGCCGCAACATACATACACATATATATATACAATTTATGTAAATATAAAATATATATAAATATATTGAAATAATCAGTTTCCTCAAACATTTAATTTTTTTCAATTTTTAGCACTTTTCAGCAAAATTGAAAAGTACTTTTGAGTTCGGTTTGTCTGTCCATCTATTCACCTGTCCATCTGTCCACCAGTCCACGCTATTACAGTAAATGTACTCGGATTTTCATGCAATCAATAAAGCTTGTTTAAGATCACCAAAGAACGTTTGGTAATGAATACGAAATATGCACGATTAATGGTTCAATTACATGGATACTCATAAGAATTCGATTACATTATTGTATAGGCGGAAAAATAATTTCGAAAGTATTTTCTTGACATTGCGCTATTTCAAATGTAACAAGACTGACATAAGTTACTGAAGTGCATTACGATCACGTTAAATAAAAGCACTGATTGATTTTTTTTTTTTTTTTTTTTTTTTTTTTACAGGTACATACAAAAGAAATTGTATCAGCGTAATAATTACTGGAGAGTACATTTTAAAATTCGATGTGCGCTTTTAAATTTAATTAGTTTTTTGCATATTAATCTTTATATATAAGTTCTATTCTTCATATTCTCAGCTGCTCAAAAGTATTAGCATTATTCGAGGAAATTGCTAAAGAAAATTTTTCAGCTGAAATATGTGTCACTTAAATGAATTAAATTTTGGAATACATGTTGTGAGTAGATACAAATCTCTATATAATATACAGGGATGCTGAAAATTTCAGATAATTTTCCAATTGTAGATGGGAACAGCTAAAATTCTGGTTTGATATGTTTATGGTAATTTCCGTATGGCGAAATGAGATGTAATATTTTAATTTTTTAAACGGTGCAGTTTTCTTACCTTATTTTGAATGTGTTGGAAAGTGCTTCATAATCTGTGCTTCATGCATGGTTTTTCTTTCTTGTTTTAAGAAATAATTAATCTTACTACATCAATTTTAATAGGAAATATTTGCATAATCATGTATATTATCAGTAATATATGTTGCAGAAATGAATCTAAATCCGCCTTATTATCTAAAGTACACTAAACAATTCTTAATAACCGGCATTTTCATTCGAACAATTTGTGAGAGTTTAATTAAGTTTATCTCAATGCGATATTTTACATTTATTTCAAACCCACTGAGGATTTAGATATTGTAGAATGATAAAGATCTTCGACAGAATGAAGAGTATATTTGAGATTTTACAAATGTAGAAATGTTACTGAACAGTTTCTGAATAATTAGATTGTGCTTTATACACTTGTGTTTTCACATGTTGCAATATCATAATAATTTCTAGAAATACTACGTAATTATCAAAAGATATCAGCAGATCAATACAAAATACATTTGTTAGTTATTGGTTTAAAAGAAATTTAGTTATTTTTTTTAAAGAAGGAAGAAAAGCAATTTAGAAGCAATATTTATATTGTTTGTTAGTTTAATTGAAATTATTTATCAGTTAATTGGAATTATGTGTTAGTTTAATTGATAAATATTTGTTAGTTTAATCTTAATTATCTGTTAGTTTAATCATTAATCTGTTAGATTAAGTTTTACCATTTAAAATAATTATGTTTAATTAATGAAATTTAATTATGTTTCCAAAGTTTCTTGGTGTTCCATTATATGTGATCTATTCTCTTTGGTTAAACTAAAGGAGATGTCATTAAAAAAATTTCCTGAATGAATTGTGCCGACAGATTTGCCCAGCACAGCTCAGTTGGCAAAATATCTGTAATTTAAGTGGAAAATCCCTATTTCAAATTATTGCTCCGTGTCTTTTTCATGCAGTTAAATTACAACTCCTGTAAACAACAACAGCATTTGTTGGATTGAACGTGATCAATTTTTACACAAACATACAGATTATTTTATTCAAGATTAAAAATTAAATTTTCTATAGCACAATTTAGCTTAGCGAAATTTATACTATATTACTTTTAAGAAAAATTTTCTGATTCAAAACAATCAACCTTCAGTATTTCGTGTTGCAGGGTTTGAATCTGGCATCTCTCTAAGGATCATGTCCTGCATAATACAGGGTGTTTATAAAGTCCCGCACCCATTTTGATATTTAATAACTCATAAAATAATAAATATAGATTAAAATTAATAACATAAACGGTTAGATAGACTCAAAAAGTTTCATGACTCTTGTCAATGAACTTCCACGTCCCCTTCGTCGCACGGAGAATATCAAGTCGATAGTCAATTTCACGTCAGGTAGCGGCAAGCATGTCGGTAACCATTGACTATTGATTTGATACTCTCCATGCAACGCAGGGGGCACACGTGGAAGTTCATTGATAAGGGTCATGAAACTTTTTGAGTCTATCAAACTATTTATATTATTAATTTTAATCTATCTTTATTATTTTATGAGTTATTAAACATCAAAATGGATCCGGGACTTTTATAAAATCCCTGCACATTATACGTACATTTAAATTCGCCGGATGGGGAATTATTCTCTGAGAATGTTTTTCTTCGTGTAATCTATGATCCTTAATACTAGTTCATGGTATCTTCAACAGCGACACCTACTGCATTTTTTGAATGACAGTGTACTTCCTACGTTGTGGGATCTGTACCGTTTTTATCCATATTACCTCTAAAATGGCAGTTTTCTAATCGAGAGACCCACCTTGAATTGGTATGGTGACGATGGGGTTAATTGGCTGAACTGGCCTGCTGTGACTGCACATTTGAACCCAATCGAAAATATCTTGAACAAATTTGATCGTCAAATTAATGGGTGCGACAACCGTAAAAAAATAGAGTAGGACTTTACCTGCATTCTCCAAGCCGAATGAAAAAAAACATGACAATTTGTAATACAAAAACTTATAGAAAGCATGACCTGGAAGGTTGTGGCTTTAATTGCTTCTCGTGGAGGATCTATTAACTATTGAAAGTGAGTTAATACTGATTTTCATTTTGATCACGATATCCAAATGCTTGATGGTAGTTAGTGTACAAGCTACACATATATACGAATCTCAATTTAGTTTAACCTTCCGTCTACCAGACGGGTCCATTGGACCCGACAGCAATATTTCTGGTGTCAATGGTAAAATGAGAAATTGTCGATTGACACCGGAATTTATAAAGGACTTGTCTAGATATTACGAATTCCTTAATTTAAGCTTTCATTGTAAAAGCAAAATTATATTAAAATATTACTGGTGCCATTTGCAAGTTTGGAATTAAAATTAGGTGTTGCCGTAGATAAATGGGTGTTTTGTGTGGTAGACGGAAGGTTAAAGCATTTTAATTCAAACGATAGCTTCGGTATTGATTAATGTTGCCCAGTATTTCTCTTTAACCCATTCATGCCCGCCACCTTTTGCGCAAATTTTATTCGGTTGGCACCACTATTCTAAAAAGAATTAAGTTTAGTTGATTAATTACGAAAATGTTTCAATTAAATAAAATAAAGATTACTGTTCTTTTTTACCGGTGTCAAAAACAGTGCTACATGCACCTTTTGAAGCGTCCCTAAAAAGGGACGCTAGGCACTAATGGGTTAATAGAGATGCGAAATCATTTTACCACCACGAATTACTTACAGGTTAATTCCCCATGTATAATCAAAAATAATTCTACGATTGAACAAAACGAAAAAAATTACTTTATATTTCTGGTGTTCAGAGAATTGTGAATCCCGATTTAAGCGAGGCAACTGGCAACACTAATATCGGCTACATTTGTTATTTTAAACTACACCCTCAGTATTCATTGATACTTTATTTGATAAAGAGTTTGCTAAATCTTGAAACGATGAATAAATTTCCATATTATTAAGAAATTATGATTTAACTGCATTTTATTTTAAAGTTTTGATTCAGACATAATACGTTTAGTTACCTGTAATTCCAACAAATTGAAATAGCACAACATCGTTTTAAAAATCCTGGCATTGATCAAACATATTTAGACGATGTAAATTTAAGAAAATAAATACTAATCACTAAATCGATTAAAAAATCCTTACAACTGACATTTTCAAATTCTTTATTGAGATTTGAAAGCTTAATTAAGTTTATCTGATTTCTATGTCTTTCATTAACTCTAAACCCACTAGGGATTTTCGTATCAAATAATAATGAACTTCATGGAATTTTCTGAGATTACACAAAAGAGTATGTGCTACTCAGAAAGTTCTTGAAAAATAAAAATATGCATGTATTCCCCTGTCTTTTCTCGTTGTATGATGACATGTATTAATTTGAATGAAAGGTACAAAGTAGCACAGCACTCAAAATGTGTCAGTTGATAATAGTAAGAACTACAATAAATGAATATGTAAAATTATAAGGCAAAATGTAATATTACATCTTTTTTCAAATATAAAGTATACAATATTAATTTTAAAAAGATGACTGCTTTACTTAAAAGACGAAAATTAAAATAATAAGAGAAAATAATTAAAATAATAAGTTTGGGCTGTATTTATAAGCCATCTTCAGAGAATATTTTAATAACTAATTGCTGCTTATTTATAGAAACTAGTATATAACTCACGACAAGAATGTCGGAATGTTGATCTACGTTTCATTTTTATAAGACTTCATACAAAGGAAGACTTTGTTCTTGAAGAGTTTGTATTGTAGAAAAGTACATTTTAAAAATGGCAAATCAGTTCTATAAATACAAATGATGAGGATAATTTTTTAATCATTGATCAATATATGAAATAGTTCAACGAAGAGATTAGATTACATTTTCTTTAATTTAATGGCATGGTTAATAAAATGTTTATCTCTTACATAATATTATTAAAATTTAAGAATTATATAATACCATGTACTAAATATGCTAATTGAAATAATATATGAAATACAATTAAACGATTTATATTTTAGAAAATAAATATATGTATACTAATCACTAAATCGATTTAAAAACATTTCCTTACAACTGACATTTTAAAATTCTTTATTGAGATTTGAAAGTTTAATTAAGTTTATCTCATTTCGATGTCTTTCATTAACTCTAAACTCACAAGGGATTTGCGTATCAAATAATAATAAAATTCTTAGAATCTTCTGACATTACACAAAAGAGAATGTGCTACTCAAAATGGTCGTTAAAAATTAAGTTATGCATGTATTCCCTTGTCTTTTCTCATTGTTACGATGTCATGTGTTACTTAGAATGAAGGATACAAAATAATAGAACAGTCAAAACATGTCAGTTGATAAAAGTAAGAACTATAATAGATGAATAAATCAAATCATATGGCAAAACGCAATATTACATCTTTATTTAAGCTTAAAGTATACAATATCAACTTTAAAAAGCTAACTATTTTACTTAAAAGATTAAAATTAAAATAATAAGAGAGATGCCACAAATTAAACGTATACATTTCTTAATACTAGAAGTTAAACATATACATTTCTTAATATTAGGAGTTAAACATATGCATTTCTTAATACTAGGAGTTAAACATATACATTTCTAAATACTAGGTGTATGATGCGGCGATGCGTATTAACTTAATTAATAAACTGACATGCTTTAGTAGACTGTCATCCTTTATTTTAAGACATAGCGAAAGCGTTGCTTACTCTTAGCAAATCAAAACAACAACAAACCAAAAACAGACAATTTGCGTTTCTATAGTTACATAGAATAGCGAACTAGTATGATGCCACATTTCAAAGATAAATTACAAATAACTCTAACATACCCCCCGACATTGAAGGGTCAACTTCAATAAATTATACAATACAAATATTAACATTACAAATGCTTAAGTAATATGATACAATACAACAATTTTCTTTTGACATGAAAAATACAATTATGCACATACAATAATAGGAAAAATAAAAATAAAAATACATAACAAAACCCCTTTTTTTTTACATTTCGTAATTAATTTTCCGAGACTTGTTGTGGCAATAACGCAATTTTTGAAATACTTCTTTTAAGTATTCCCCTAGCGGTTTTAACTTCGACGACCCTAATCTTACCATCTGCACCAGGGAAAATATTTATAATGCGTCCTAGTAAGTATTTATTTGTAGGGAGGTCATCTTCCTTTATCAACACTAGGGTTCCTATGCTAACATTATTTTTCTCAAATTGCCACTTGGAGCGTTGTTGGAGCGTATTTAAATACTCTTTATTCCAACGATTCCATATCACTTGAATGTATTTTGAAATTCTATGCCATCTAGATAGTCTATTTTCGTTAACATTAATTAATTCTGGTTCAACGATGGCTGTCATAGGCCTTCCGATTAAGAAATGGCCTGGTGTTAAGGCCTCCAAGTCATTCACGTCTGAAGACAATGGAGTGATTGGCCGTTAATTTAATATAGACTCTATTTGAGCAATTACAGTTAATAACTCTTCGAATGTTAGCCTTGCATTACCTACCGTTCGCTTCAGATGATATTTTACTGATTTTATTCCTGCCTCCCACAACCCGCCAAAATTAGGTGCTCTGGGTGGAATAAATTTCCAAATAATATTCTCTTCTGACAAATAATTCGCTAACTTCTCCTCAGGATGTCTTAGTAAATTATGGAGTCTCTGTAACTCCTCGTTAGCACCAACAAAATTTTTTGCATTATCTGAAAAGATTACTGCGCACCTTCCGCGCCTAGCAATGAACCTTTTTAAGGTGGCAATGAATGCATCAGCAGTCAATTCTGACACTAGTTCGAGATGCACTGCTTTAGTTACAAAGCAAACAAAGATTGCCAAATACACTTTATTAAGAATTCCTTTTCTCTGTCCCTTATATTTTATGAAAAAGGGGCCACCAAAATCTGTTCCTACGTAATTAAATGGTGCGCTAGGACGTACTCTCTCTCTGGGTAGGGAACCCATGATTTGTTGTATGGTTATGGGGTTGCTTTTACTACAAGTTACACACTCATGCGTTATTTTTCTAGCTAAATTTCTTCCCCGTAGAGGCCAGTATTTTTGCCTCAAGTAGCATAACAATGCTTGTGCACCTATATGAAGATATTTTTTATGATAGTAAATTGCAATTAGGCTACACAATTTACCCTTAGCTGGCAGAATATATTGATGTTTTTCAGCAAATTTTAGGTCTGCATTATCTAAACGCCCTCCAACTCTTAGCACATTATCTGCATCTAAAAGGGGGTTTAACAATCGCAATTTACTTTTCTTAGAAATTTGCTTACCTTCTAACAATGCAGTATATTCTGCCTTAAATTCAAGTTTTTGGATTTCCCGAATTAAAAATATTTCTGCTCGTGATAATTCTTTCATACTTACGTGTCCCTTTCTTTTTTCATCTAATTTTCTTGTGTTATCTAAGAACCTGAAAATATAACTTAAAACACGTAATATTTTAGTGTAATTATTGCTGATACTTAAAATTTCATTTACAAATTCACTAGAATTTAAACTTAATAATGCTGTACTGTTTTTCAATTTTAATTCTGATGAAAAGTCTATATTGTTTTTCACTTGTTCTAAATCAATGCTGTGTTTGGATTCACTGTCTCTTTCTCTCAAGAAGAGAGGGCCATGCCACCAAAGTTCACAATCAATTAATTTGTCAAAGGATAGTCCTCGAAACACAAGGTCTGCTGGATGCTTGATGGAATTTACAGCATTCATTGGGTACATTAATTGAGTAGTATAAGCAAATCCTGGAGAAGCAGAATCAGCTTTGAAAAGAGCAGAATTTGAACCTTCTATATCAACCTGTGGCTCCCCAGAATTTTGCAACTGTCTTGTTAAGGGTGTCTTGAGATTCGAATCCATTGGTGATGGTGTTTTTGGATTCGGAGGGGTCGGTACTTTGAATTCAGGTTGAGAATTTTTCGGAGAAGATATCACAGGCGAATGCGAAATTTTGTTGGCTTGAATGCATACTGGAGATTTTTTACTAATATTGCCTTTATTTTGAAAATCGTTGGTTTGAATATGTTGAATTTTTTCTCCATGAGCGATCATTTTCTTAGGCGTGATAATTTCAGTATTCTTCCAAGAATCAATCTTCGATACAACTGCTGCTTGTAGGATGTTTGTATTGAGAAGATTATGTAATTCATGCTGTTTACTTGCATCACTCACTGTATAATTATCAAAAGGCTCAACCTTACCGTCAATAAACATTTTATTATCATCAACCTGATGTTGAACTGGTGCTTCTCTTTGTATTTCACCGGAATTTGAATTCAGATACTTATGGTCAATTTTCTTTTCATTTAATGTATGTGAAAAAGTACTTGCTTCATTACTTCTTAAAGGTGATTTATTTTCCGTTAAACGATTTGCTATCAACAATGATCTGTCCATATTTGTATTTTGATACTGGATAGTTTTCTTTTCATTTAAAAGAAAGGAATAAATATTCTGTTCATTTCGTTCTAAAGATAATATGATCTCCGCTTCAGGATTTGTTTGTGGTAATGAACTATTCACGTTCATATTTTGAAACTTATCGATAGTTTTCTTGTTATTTGATTCAAATGAATAGAGACTTTTTCCATTTCGGTCTATAGATTGAGCAATTTTCTTTTCACGATTTGTTTGCAACAGCAAACTACCCATTTCAGAATTTTCCACAATTACTTCTTCATCATCTCTTCTATCTCTTCTAGTATGTGTACGCAGGAAATGTTCCTCACAATACTGCTCTTCTTTAATTTTTATTGGGTTTTTATCATAGACCGCTTCAATTTCCCAAAATTTTTGCATAGTGTTGGATAAATCATCCACAGATCGAACAAGACCACAATAATTATTAAAATTTTGTTGCGGAATAGACGTTGAACCACTGGCAACATAGCCAAAAACAGTTTCTTGAAAAACCAAATTTTGCATATTTATTTTATTTTGTCCGATTAATTTAAAAAATACTTCGTTTGATAATAAAACATGTATTGGACCTGGTTTATCAAATTGTGGATCAGCTAACTGAAAAGTTTGTAAATGCGTAATAGGCATGATATTTAGATATGTAACTGGTGTTATGCGCGTAATTTTAGGAACAACAAAAAATTGCAATGTCTCATTAAAACTTCTATTTTTATTTGCTATGTTTGTTATAATACTTTCCTTTATATTCATAACTGAACCATTTAGCCCTGAAACTGATGCGTTTATTTTCCTTCCTTTCAAGAACAATAACTCAGAATATTCCTTCGATATAAAGTTATTTTGCGATCCTGAATCTAACAATGCTCTAAGAGGAACTAATTCTCGTCTAGCATTTTGTACATATATTATCGCAGTTGAAAGCAGTACTTGTTTACTAGAAGAAGATGTCCTACTCATTACAGTATTGTTAATAGTTAAATGCGTGTTATCAAATGAATGTATATTTTCACCCAAAGCGGTAACAGACATCGGATTATTTGTGTAACTATGAGGAGTAAATGCGTTTGCGGTTGGCGATAAATTACTTCTAATAGTATTTTCATCTTGGTTTGCTATAGTCTGATTAGTATCAATATTTTCCTCACCGCGTTCCAGGTGGATCAATGTGTAATGATGTTTGTTGCATTTCCTGCACGTGCTTGAACTTCTGCACTGGCTAATGTTATGAACTGATGATAAACAGTTGAAGCATAATTTTTTCATTTTAACTATATTAAACCTTTTTTTTGCAGGTAAATTTAAGAATTGGGAACATCTCATTAAAATGTGATTGCCTTTACACATTGAACAAATGTGTGGATTTTCTGCTAACAAAGTCAATGACTTAGAATTAAATGAACGTTTCTGATCCTTACTGAAAGGTTTAACAGACGTGACTGTATGAATATTTTCCAAATATTGAGATCGTTTTTTCTAAAAATAAAAGTAATTCATCTAACTTCGGAACTTCTTTTGAACTTATCGTCATTTCATAATTTTTTCGGGTATCTCTATCTAACTTTTGGAGAATGATGTTCAATATTAAAACATCTGAAAGATTATTTCTATTATAATTCAAAATCTTCAAGGCGCGAATGCTTTTTTTTACATTATCGACTAGATTTCGAAGATCTTTAGCGGAAGGCTGTGTAAGTTTATCTGCGTTTAAGAGTGAATTGATGTGTATTTCTGTTACTATTCTATCATTTTCATATCTGTCTTTTAATGCTTGAAATAAAGATGAAAAAGTGTCTTCTGTGCTAATCAAAGCTCTTGCATCACTTATTAATGCCACTGATAAATAATGCAACTTTTGCGCATCTGATAGTTGCTCATTTGAAGATATTAAGTTGTTAAATTGTAATTTAAATAGACCCCATTCTTCTGGTTTTCCGGAGAATTTCGGAAGAGATATATCGGGTAATTTAATATTTATCGCGTTGTTTATTTGAGTAGAATTTGGTTGAATTTCATTGGAAACTTTACTTTGTTCTAAATGTTTAAGTTGCTTTTTAATTTGAAATTTGGCCTTTATAATTTTTTCCTGGTATTCTTCACTAGCACTAATGTCAATTTCATATTCTTTTTCTAAACTAATACCAGATTCTATTTCTTCATTTAGGTTTTTTAGAGTTTGTTCTCTGTCATTTAATTGTTCCGAAATTTCTAAATAATTATCAATATCACTATTTTTATCTTTTATTAATGTTTCTAATTTACTAATTAATTTTGTAATTGAAGTGCGTAATGTTGCACGCTTCTTTTTTAATTTATCAATATTTTCCATGTTCAAAAACTTATAGCAAAAGGAATAATAAATTATTCATTACCTTGATTGCTGCGGCAGACGATTTTCTTTCTTTCTTTTTTTACCAGTCTAGCTTGCGGAATAATGTTCTAATAAAATTCAATGATGAAAACAGTACATTATTTTCGAACTTTTCTTATCGAAGTTAAGAAAAAAATATATAGACTTTGGCTCGACATAACCAGATGTATGATGCGGCGATGCGTATTAACTTAATTAATAAACTGACATGCTTTAGTAAACTGTCATCCTTTATTTTAAGACATAGCGAAAGCGTTGCTTACTCTTAGCAAATCAAAACAACAACAAACCAAAAACAGACAATTTGCGTTTCTATAGTTACATAGAATAGCGAACTAGTATGATGCCACATTTCAAAGATAAATTACAAATAACTCTAACACTAGGAATAATAAGACTTCTTGATACGTTAGGGCTATATTTACAAAGCAATCATCTGAGAATATTTTGATAGCTTATTTCTATATCTTCCTACATAAATGTTATTTTGTTTCAAATGAGCGATTAATTACCACAGATGAAAGTAGAAGTAATAGTCCCTTGGATTGAGCTTATGTAAACAAAATATGCATCAATTGCAGCTCTATTTAATTACTTTTAAACATGACTTATTTTTTATACATAATGCATAAACAGGGTTCGTACACATCGAAGAATTTCGGGGATTTTATATGTTATAGCGCCAGAAACTTTGTAACCTACTAGCCGCTGTATCTGAAGATATTTTTTTTATTAAATAAAGTAAAAATAATGTTCAATGAGACAAATCACTGTATTAACACCAGCGTCTTGTTGGAAATTTACACTTTGTTATTAAACTCAAAATATACAAAAAAAAAACTTATTTTTATTACCTATTACTTTTTCCAAAAAAACATCCATTTTCAAAGGAATATAAAAGAAGATAATTGATTACAAAATAGAAAACGTAAACAAAACAACAAATAATTAACAACAAATAGTATTAAAATTAAACAACAAATAAAGAACAAAACAATTTTTTTGTTTACGTTTTCTATTTCTAATCAATTATAATTTTTTATATTCCTTTGAAAATGGATGCGAGGGCATCCGAAAGATCTAAGCTAAATAATAAATAAATAATATCTATTTTTGCAACACTTTTTAAGTATTTATTTGCATATTTTGAATTTTGAATAAAAATAATGGAACAAGAGTTCTAGTAAAAAGTTCTTGAAAGTCCTTGAAGTGTAAGAACCCTGTAAATGCAATGTAATAAAATGACTGGAAGTGCAATTAATGTATATTTTCTCTACTTAAATTCAATCCAGTGGAATGCTACTTCTACATTCAAATTTTATAATTATTGACTTTCTCACTTCAAAAGAAAGTGAAATATTTCTATAAATAAAAAGCTATTAGTTATTAAATTATTTCCGGATGATTGCTTGGGAAATACAACCCGGAAGTATTAAAAAGTTTTAAATGCAATGTATGTTTTTAACTTGTGACATCTCTCTTATTATTTTAATTTTCATCTTTTAAGTAAAACAGTGAACTTTTTAAATTTCTTATCGTATACTTTATGTTTGAATAAAGATGTGATATACTGCTTTTTGACTTATAATTTTATTTATTCATCTATTGTAGTTTTTACTATTATAAATTGATACATTTTGAATGTTGTACTATTTTCTATCCTTCATTCAAAGTAATTCGTGACATCGTAACACGAGAAAAGACAGAAAAATACATGCCTAACTTATTTTTTAACCCATTCCAGCACAGATAAAATCTGTTAGTAAAATGCGAAATTATTGACTGACACCGGAATTCATAAACGAAATTTTTACATATTTTGAAATCCTTAATTTAAGCATTTATTCTAAAAGCAAAATTTTACTTAAATATTATTGGTGCCGTTCGCAAGTTTTTATTAAAATTAGGTATCCCGGACCGGGCACAGTGTGCCGGAAAGGGTTTTAACGGACATTCTGAATAGCACATTCTCTTTTATATAATCTTAGAAGATTCTAAGTACTTCATTGTTATTTGTAAATCAAATTCTTAGTGGGTTTACAGTTAAATGAAATATATCGAAATGAGAAAAACTTAAGCTTTCAACATCTCGATAAAGAACTTGAAAGTTTCGGCTGTTAAGAGAATTTTTTAAAATCGATTTAGTGATAAATATATATGTATATGTATATATATATTTACTCCATTAGGTGTACATCGTATAATTGTGTTTCATCAATGCGAGGTTCTTTTTAATAAACAAAGTTGTGTGTGTTATTTTAAATTGTTGGTATTACAAGTAACTAAACGTATTACGTCTGAAAAAAGGCATTTAATTCATTGTCACATAATTATATTAAAAATAGTTCATCATTTCAAGCTTAAACTATACGCTTCATCAATTGAAATATTAATATATACTGAGGGTGCAGTTGAACCAATAAATGTCAATCAATACTAGTGTTGCCAGGTGTCCCGCTATCGGGACTATAAATGCTGTGAACACCAGTATTGTAAAACAATTTTCTTCGTTGTACTCAATACTAGAATTATTTGTGATTAAAGATGCCGTAATAAACTAATAATTAGTAGTATCCACAGAATTTGGAATTCTGATTAAAGCAATATTTGAATAAAAATGTTTTGAATTCAATTGGCATTCGTATTTATGAATAACTTATACACTATGTATTAATATGTGTTTGGACATCGTGATAGAAATAAAAAACAGCATTTACTTACATTCACTAGTTTATAGATCGATCAATAATAACTATTTTTTTAAACATTTCCATTTCAACTGTGCTTGTTTTTTATAAATATAAAATAAACCCGTGCGAATATATTACACCCGATTTTCTTGTACTGTTTACTATTCTATTGTTGAGCATTTTATTTTTGTACTATTTTGATTTGTGAGAAACCTTTCGTTTCATATATCAAAACAATGATGATTCAATTTTACTTTATTTCCAATTATTAATAAACAAACATGTTTTAACGAAATGTGAATGTACTTTACGATTAACCGTTTCAAACACAATATGAATGAAACCTCATTCTTTTTTCTGTGTTTCGCAAATTAATAAAGAAAAAGGAAAAATAAAACTAATATACTATAACAAAACAAAACCAATATACATTATTATTATTATGAATCTTAAATATACTGTCTTCATTGATAAGTATTTCAATTTCAATTTCCTAAAGAAAAGAAATCATTTATATAATGCTGAATTTTCTACTGTTGTCGCTAAAATGACGTATTTCAAAAGACAAGATAATGCATATCATTTCTATTCACTTTTATGAGTATTTCCGAAAAATATATGTTTGATTACATTTCAATCTAGCATTCCGAAAAATCTAGTAAAGGTCCTGAAATTTCTCGGGGGGAATATTTAGATGACAATGCAAATAGTTTATCAAAATAATGCTAGACTTGAAAAGATAGCATTGTATTCATGCTATTATATATGTAACGAATTATATAATATTTCATTATCGTTGAATAGTATTTTGTTTATGGTATATTTATAGGTAATCCATAATATAAGATAATTCATATCAATAGTTAAAGATATAGCATTGTTTATCAGGTTTGTATGTCATTTCTTCCTTACTAAATAAACTATAACTAGTATTTTTTAAACAAAGATAATTCAATTTTTATTTATTTCCATTTATAAATAAAAAACATGTTTTAACGAAATTTAAGTGTACTTTGTGACAAACTGGTTAAAAAAATCGAATGCTACCCCATTTTCTGTTCTGTGTTTTGTAAATGTAAAAAAATTGTTCAAAACAAAATTAATATATATTATTATGAATATTAAATGTACTGTTTTTATTGATAAGTATTTCATCTTCATTTTTCCGAAGAAAAGAAAGCATTTATAAAATACTGAATTTTCTCCTGTTGTCGCTAAAACACGTATTTCAAATGGCAAGGTAATACATATCTTTTTTATTCACATATTTATGAATAATCCCAGAAATATATATGTTTGATTACATTTCAATTTAGAATTCCGAAAAATCTTTTGAAGTGTCTCAAATTTCTCGGGGAAATATTTAGATGGAAGATGAAAAAAGTTTATTAAAATAATGAAACATTTGAAAAGATAGCATTGTATTCATGCTGTTACATTAACTTTTGAATGTAGCGAATTATATAATATTTTCATTATCCTTGAAGGGCCTTTTATTTATGGTCTATTTATAGGTAACTCATTATACAATATAATTCATATCAATAGTTTATAAAAGATGTAGCGTTGTTTATCAGTTTTGAATCACATTTCTGTCTTATTAATTAAACTATAACTACTATTATTTAAGAAATAATGATTCATTTTTATTTATTAACGATAATTAATAAAAAACCTGCTTTAACGAAATGAAAGTGTACTTTGCGATAAACCGGCTCAAATGTTTCTTTTCTTGTATAATACCTCATTTGTCGATCTGTGTTTTGTAAATGTAAGAAACAAAAAGATGTTTAAAACAAAATTAATATATAATATCATAAATATTAGATTTACTGTCTTCAGTGATGAGTATTTCACTTTCCTTTTCCTAAAGCAGAGAAAGCATTTATAAAATACTTAATTTTCTCCTGCTGTCGCTAAAAACGCGTATTTCAAATAACAAACTAATACACATCTTTTTTATTCATATATTTATGAATACATCCAGAAATATTTATATTTGATTACATTTCAATTTAGGATACCGAAAAATCTATTAAAGTGTCTCAAATGACTCGGGGGAATATTTAGATGGAAAATGAAAAAAGTTTATCAAAATAATGAAACACTTGAAAAGATAGCATTGTATTCATGCTATTACGTTATGTTTTGAATGTAGCGAATTATATAATACTAGAAATGTATATATTTTAATGTATTTACAAGTAAGAAATTTATCCTTTTTCTTAGTAAATGTTAAAGTATTATCATCATTTTTTTAAAAATAGGTATTATTTCTATTACCTTTCAAACTGAATTTCATGGACATCAGTGAAATATGCAATACTAAATTAATCACCTGAATTAAACTGGTAAACAAGTTAAAAATAAATATTAATAGAATTGAATTATAACTTTAAACTCAAAAGTAAATAATAATATAACACAAACTTACTTTGTTTATGCAAGAAAAATGCTTTAGAACATCGAAGTGGTGATAGGCGGGAACATCTCACTTCCGATTCTCGCGGTTGCAGAAACACTCGACTTGAGAAATAGTTGGACTGCGCATGCGTTAGCTAGGATTTCGTTCACTTCGGAAAGTAAACCGAAAATTTCCTGATTCTATCGGAAAGTGAAAACAGCTCTGACATATCAGATAATATCGGAAAGGTTCCTGCTAATTTGAATAACGTTCCAAAAATTTTTTACAGTGTGAACCTTCTTTAAATACTGTCGAACTTGAGCAAAATGATAAGGATCTATACAGAAGTGAACTTAAAAAGACTTTTTCAGAGACTTCACTTTTAATATCAGACTGTTCATTTTTTATTGACTATTTTTTTCAATTGAGTAATAATTATGCTAAATTAATAAGAATTCTTAGCTATGTTTTCAGGTTCATTCAGAATGTCAAGAAGCCAAAAGAAAGGTATTCAGGTAAGCTAACATCTGCTGAATTGAAGAAGGCTGAGCAGTTTATCATAAAATCTGTTCAAGAAAAAGAGTTCAGTTCTGAATTCACATTGTTATCTAAGGGTAAGGAGTTACCAAAAAATAGTAGATTACTTTCATTAAATCCTTTCTTGGATAAAAATAATTTAATCAGAGTTGGAGGTCGTCTCCAAAATAGCACGGTAAATTATGCCCCAAAACACCCAATTGTACTGCCCTCTAAACACAAATTAACAGAATTAATTATCGAGTTTTATCACAAAAAATATCTACATATAGGACCACAAAATTTACTTTATTGTGTTCGAAGAGAATTTTGGCTTTTAAACGGTAGGGCTATTTGTAGAAAAATTGTACATAAATGTATTACATGCTTTAGGGCCAAACCTAAATTGTTAGAGCAAATTATGGGCGAGCTCCCAAAAGAAAGAATAAATGTAGACTTTGTTTTTAATTGCACAGGAACTGATTTCTGTGGTCCATTTTTGATTAGATATAGAGGTCAACGTAAAGGCATTTATCATAAAGTTTATGTTTGTATTTTTATTTGTATGGTAACAAAGGCAGTGCATTTGGAATTAGTCAATGATTTAACATCTGAGGCTTTTATTGCAACATTAAAGAGGTTTTTTGCCAGACGAGGCAAACCTCGAAAAATTTTCAGTGATAATGCAGGCAATTTTGTGAAGACTAATGTAGAGCTTAAAAGGTTGCATGAATTGGTAAACAAACCAGACCAGAACCTTACTAATTACTTGATATCTGAAGGTATTGCTTGGGAATTTATTCCTCCTAAAGCTCCAAATTTTGGAGGTTTAAGGGAATCGGGAATCAAGTCCTTCAAGTATCACTTTAAACGTGTTGTGGGCAACTCTAAATTAACTTATGAAGAAATGTTAACTATAATTGTCCAAATTGAAGGTATCTTAAATTCGCGCCCGCTTACTCCCTTGAGTACAGATATTGATGACTTGGAGGTCTTGACCCCGGGACATTTTCTTATTGGTCGCCCACTTAATGCCATTGCTGAATCTGACCTGAGTAATATTGAAGATAATAGACTAAACTTGTGGCAAAAGACCACTAAAATGGTTCAGACCATCTGGAAAAAGTGGAAAAATAGTTATTTAAGTACATTGCAGCAAAGGCATAAGTGGATGATATCAAAAAACAACCTCAAAATAGGAGATATGGTTGTAATAAAGGAAGATGATCTTCCAGTGTCTAAATGGTTATTAGGGAGAATTGTAGAAGTATTTTTTGGTAATGATAATAGAATAAGAGTTGTAAATATAAAAACCCCAAATAGAATATATAAAAGAGCAGTATCCAAAATTGCTGTATTACATCTTGAAAAGTAATTCAGTTTTTATAAGAAAGTGTACATTATTGTAAAATTTCTTTATTTATTATGTATTATGTAAAATTTTTTAAATATTTGCTTAAATTTAACTTAACTGTGACTCATTTATATTGTATTTAATTGTATTGTTCTTTATATTTTTTACAATGGTTGTAATTGCAGTGTTTTAGTTTGAAACCCCCCCTCAGAGGTTTCAAGAGGGGCGGTATGTTTGATAAAATGCTATTTAATTTCTACTGGCTGTGTCACCTAGCAACCAAAATATATTTAATTATTTCAAAATGTAAAAAGTTTTCTGTGCAAACGATAATTTGTGATAAATGCATTATCTGTTTATTTCTTCTGTTTTTACCTAAGCTGTGTGAAGCAATATTCTTTTTGTTTTTGAGTTTGATAAGAATGTTTTTATGAGAATATGTGTAAAAATGTTACGGTTTTTATTGGAGTTGTGTTTTGTTAAATTATTAATGTTCGAAAGAACCTGAGTTGAGTTTACTCATCAGAATAAACTGTTTAAAATGAGAGATGCGTATTTAATTTTGAGTTGAGTAAAATATTAATAAAATAAACTTTCGAACAATTGAATTCTTCACCCTCCACATTATGTAACTCTACGTACAGCAGACTCTTTAGAACAGCGCTGACACACACACAAACTTGTCTCTTTATTATTATAGATTTAAAAAAATAGCGTTCTATTAGTTCCATTTTCCACCACCAGGTAGAGCACTCTATTCTTCAAAAACTTTATTAAAACCATACTCTGTTAAATAACCTATCAGGTGATATATAAGTCGAGGGGGTAGCGGTCTTAAGCAAGAATTTAAGATAGTTTATGAAATTGCTATTCGAAAATAGTGCTAACTAAATTTTTGACATTTTAGGTAGATTTCACAAAAAATACTACTTATTGCATTCTCAACAGCTCAAATTTTTGATAGAACAACTATGAAAAACATAGATGCTAAACGCAAAAATCTTTAATAAACGTTAAAAATCGTATTGAAAATTGCATTAAAAATCGTTAAAATCTAAAAATCGTAACAAACACAAAATTTAGGGCATTAGGCTAAAAGTTTAAAACGATTTTCTTTTTATCAATCTCAAAAAATAGCCACAAAATGAGAAAAAAACACTAAAAATCGCATTAAAAATTCGTTAAAAATTCAAAAATCGCTGTACAAAATTCGAATAAACTTTGTTGAAAATAGAAAAAAAATTGCTATTTTGGGTTAAAAGAATAAAACCGTATTCCTTTCACTAATAGGATAAAACCGCAAAAGTAATGCTAAAAATCGCCTAAAAAATTATTAAAAAAATCTAATCAAAAAATCAAAAATCGGGCTTCGAGGTGCAAATCTACATGTAAAAAAGTACCTACCCTCCAAAATTTGTAACTCTACGTGCAGCAGTCTCTTCAGAACAGCGCTGACAGACAAACATCCTTCTCTCTTTATTATTATAGATTTTCATCATCGTTGAAAGGCCTTTTATTTATGGTCTATTTATAGATAACCCATTATACAATATAATTCATACCAATAGTTTATAAAAGATGTAGTGTTGTTTATCAGTTTTGAATGACATTTCTTTCTGATTAATCAAACTATAACTAGTATTATTTAAGTAATGATGATTCAATTTTTATATAACCATAATTAATAAAATACCTGTTTTAACAAAATGAAAGTGTACTTTGCAATAAACCGGCTCATTTTTTTAATACTTTATTTGTTAATATGTGTTTTGTAAATGTATGAAAAAAAATGATGTTTAAAACAAAATTAATAGATATTAATATGAATATTAAATGTACTGTCTTCATTGATGTGTACATGATAAGTTAATCATTTTCCTAAAGGAGAGAAAGCATTTATAAAATACTGATTTTAGTATAAAAGTGTACTTTGCGATAAACCGGCTCATTTTTTTTTAAATCTTTATTTGTTGATTTGTGTTTTGTAAATGTAAGAAAAAAAAAGATGTTTAAAATAAAATTAATAGATATTAATATGAATATTAAATGTACTATCTTCATTGATGAGTACATGAGGAGTTAATCATTTTCCTAAAGGAGAGAAAGCATTTACAAAATACTGATTTTACTCCTGTTGTTGCTAAAGGGATATATTTAAAATGATAAGGCAATACATATCTTTTATTTTCACATATATATGAATATATCCAGAAATATATATATTTGACTACATTTTAATTTAGCATTCCGAAATATCTATTGAAGCATCTGAAATTTCTCGGGCGAATATTAAGATGAAAATACAAAGAGTTTATCAAAATAATGCAACACTTGAAAAGACAGCTTTGTATTCGGGCTGTTACGTTATCTTTTGAATATAACGAATTATATACCGTATTTACTCGTGTATAACACGCACTTATTTTTTAAAAAATTAGGGCAAAACACCTAGGTGCGCATTATACAAAAAATAATTTTTTACTGCTGGATGTAATCACATTATATACCTATGAATCAAGAAATGCATTAAAAGAAGGGATAATTGCTCGGAAAATCTTATTTAACTGAAGTATTACTGCATCTTTATTTCACTTCTTGCACTTTTTTATAAATTAACATTATATAAAAGCTAAATAGCAATTCTCACTGCCCTCACACTCGCCTACCCTACCCTCTCCCCGACATTCACTTTCTAATCGAAGTGTTTAAAACTGTAATTTCGCCTTGTTTTTGCCATGATTGTTTTGACTTTCTTAACTGAAATTCATTTAGTCATTCATACACTTGCATATCAAAAGTATGGTGCCTGTTATGTACGAGATTTAAAAAAAAATCTCCATTTTTTCTTGTAATTGTAAAGGGTGCGTGTTACACACGCGTGCGCGGTATACACGAGTAATTATGGTAATATTTTCATGATCTTTGAATGGCATTTTGTATATGGTCTATTTGTAGGTAACCCATTTTATAAGATAATGCATATCCCTGGTTTATGAAAGATGTATAATTTTTTATCAATTTTTATTGTCATTTATTCGTTATTATTTAAACCATAGCTGGTATTTTTATAAAAAAGTAGGGGGCAGAGCCCCCTAGTTTTTTATAAAAATTCATCGTGTTGCTTGTCAATCCCCGGTCAGACACAGCAGACTCTTTAAACATGCTAATTTCATCGGTTTTTAAAAAAAATCACAGAAGAATTATAATTAAAAAACAGGTAGCGATCTTCTTCTAAACTGGTCTTCATTCCTTTTGATTGGGAAATTTTAAGATCGAATCAGTTTCTTTTTAAGAAATCCAATGACTGTTTTAGTCTTTAATTGAATAAAAGCAGTTAAATATTTCCAAATAAGCTAATATAGGATGAATTAAATAAACAGACTCTTTGCGTCCCTATATTTTTTTAACAACGTTATAAGAAAGCTTTTAAATACGACATTTTAAATGTATTTTTTTAAATCTGACTTAATTATACCCAAAATTGTTTTTTCTTCTTTTTTTTTCAATATTTACGCAAATATACTTTTCTTGTTAGAAAGCAAATGTTATTGTCACTATCTTAGTTGTTAACACAACAATTGTTAATAAAACAAATAAATTTTAAAATTTATTTTTTTTTTTTTTTGCAATTTTTTTAATTATTGTTAGGTCATTTTAAATATGACTATTTTCTCATGTTTACTACTTTTAAGCATATTGATTTTATTATTTTAAAATTATATTTCTCTTTGTAATTCATGTGAAAATACTTTTGTTAAAAGGAAATATTTTTATTTGGAGCGCTTTAAAGTTGGCAACAATAGTTTAAATGATTATCCAAAAATGTGAAATAAATGTGTCGTGTAAATATACTTATAAATTTAAATTTTTGTCAAGATTATTATATGGTATGTGGCATAACTTCCTCTATTTTTAATTTTTAACTCTTATTAATGCATTTATTATTTTAATATTTTATTTCTCTTTTAAAATTCACGTGTAAATGTAGTTTTTATGACGTAAATAAAATATTTTTTTGCTTTTAATATGTAACAATATGAAAACCGTCAAAATTCGACGTTAAAAAAGGTTTTAAAATGTCTCATCAATCAGTCTTCGTTTCAATTTCATTTCTTCGCAAACTCATGTATTGATTTAAGCTAACTAATTTTTATCTAAAAATGGAAAAAATATTTTTTCAATAATAACAGGACAATTTGCAGATGAAACAGAAATTTATTGCTTTTGGGTGATAATTTCTTTGCATGGTTTACTTGTTCCCCTGCCATAATCTGGATGGCTACCTCATTTCCGCAAACGGAGATGCTTTCCTTGTTATAAAGTGACATACTCAATGGATTAATAAAAAAATGAAATATAATTCCGATCAGAGTGTGATTCAAAAAAATATTTCAAGCAATCTTTTATATGGTCTTAATTTTATATCATGCATAAACTGAATATCTGTCTTTTTTGTTAGCATGTTTCAGTTTAAAATTTAGTGGCAAAATGCTGCATTTTATATTTATTCTAACCTTGTAATTTATCGGGGTTTTTTCCCCTCGGCTCTTTGGATTCGTTGAATTAGATAAATAGATTTGAAAAATAATTCAAGCAATTGAGAGTTAGTTTTCAAACAAATTAAATCTTTTTATTAATTTTATTCCTGTTTTATAATGTCATAACTGGAATTGTACTGTATTTAGTTTTAGAAGTAATATATATACGTTAAAAGTGAAAGGTACGCTGTTCATTGTCACCATCGTTATATAACTCTAAAAATTTTAATTGTTTTTGGCTGCTGTTTAAAAGTAGACTACTCCTTTTTTGACGACAACAGAAAATTTCATAATAAAAGAAATAGGACCTTTGTCCATAACAAGGAACTCTTAAATGAATTTACAATAAATCAACAAAAAGTATATCTATAGAACATAGGCCTTTTTTTATTGTAAATTCATTTTTTATTATTTTAATTTTCCTGAAATTCTTTACTTTTTTAATATTCTATTGAAATATTAAAAAAAATAAATAGGTAAAATACATTGAAATGAGAGAGAATTTATAACCAAGAAGAAATAATCAATAGAGTCACCAAATATAATTTCTACAATCCAGAGAAGAAAAATGACTGTAAATTGCATCATTTTGACACCATAAAATCAATTTTTCTTTTTATATGTGTCAAGATAAAAATACATTTTAAACTAAGCATGTAGCCGCTTTTATCGGAACAAACTTTTTACATGTACTTTATAAACGTATTTTTATGCTTAATCAACACATATGAAAATAAAAACATTTTTTCTGTTTCATTTTAATAAAAAATGTCATCAATAAAATTAAAATGCATAAAGATAAAATATGCCCGAATAAGCAATATTCTAAGTAAATATGGATTTTTATTCGTTTATCAAAATAAAATACAAGTGTATGAATCTTTTTTACCGAAATTTAGCTCGCTAATTGAAAACTACGTTGAAACAGCCGTGTCTGATTATTTAATTCTGCCTTGTAAGGACTTTTGTTGTTTATAACACGTGTAAATAATTCATGTAGTTGAAAGATATGTTATTTATATGTCATCACAACAGTCACGTGTAAAAAAAATTTTTAATTGAAAGAAATGTTATTTTTTGCGCTGGTTTTACAAATTGGCAGCAATTTAAATAATAACCTTTTCTAAAATAGGTAAAATAAGTATGTATGTGTATCGCTTGAAATGCTGCAATTTGAATTTAAAATGGAAATAAAACGTCAAAGGATTAATCAAATTAAAAAAATAATTGCAGACAGCACACCGGGAACTTATAATGTATAAAGTGATCAAAAGTTTTTTAATTTCTATTCATAATTTTTGCTTATATAAAACTTTTTAATGGAACAATTTTCGCCAGCTTTAACGTTAAATATCTCTTTAAATAATTATTTGCTCAAAAAACTGTCTATATCGGCGTGCCTATCAAACATTTCTCTGTAATACGACTTATTTCTTTTCTTTCTTTCTTTCTTTCTTTTTTTCTTTTCTTTTCTTTTTTTTTTTGTTTGCAGTAGTTTATTAGATAATATAATATTAAATAAGAACGACTCCCGGTTACAAAGATATCATTATCAGCGGCGGTGACCGCGTAAGATAGAGAGACCCGTTTTAATACAGAGATTAAAATAAATATTTTGCAAATAATGTTATAATATCTTTTATGTACTTAAAGTTAATTTAAAACTAGTATGTTGTGGCCATCACAAAACTTTCTTCTATCCTGTTGTGAGTCTATCCTGTTTCTTCCTCCTGTTGTGAGATTTATACCAAAATGTAATCAGCGTCTAATTATGTTATATATTATAGTGTACCAGAATCTGAAATTTCATGAAGTTCTCTGCATTAGTTCTTGAGATATAGCTATCGCAAAAAACGTGCAAGATGTAGCATGGCAGCGCCACCTATTGGGCAATTCACACAAAACACTAATCAGCGTCCATATATCTCAAGGTCTCCCGGAATCTGAAGTTTGGTTAAATTCTGTGAATTAGTTCTTGAGATATAGCTATCGTGAAAATCATGAAAAACGTAGCATAGCAGCGCCACCTGTTGTGAGGTTTATACCAAAATGTAATCGGCGTCTAATTATGTTATATATTCTAGTGTAACAGAATCTGAAATTTGATGAAGTTCTTTGCATTAGTTCTTGAGATATAGCTATCGCAAAAATCGTGCAGAATGTAGCATAGCAGCGCCACCTATAGGGCAGTTCACATGAAAGCCTTATCGGCGACTATGTATCTGAAGGTATCGTGGAATCTGAAGTTTGGTGAAATTCTGTGCATTAGTTCTTGAGATATAGCTATCATGAAAAACGTGACATAGCAGCGCCACCTGCTGGCCAATTTACACCAAAACTTAATCAGCATCTATGTATATCAAGGTCTCACAGAATCTGAAGTTTGATGAAATTCTGTGCTTTAGTTCTTGAGATATAGCAATCTTGAAAATCATGAAAAACGTAGTATAGCAGCGCCACCTGCAGGCCAATTTTCACCAAAAACCAATAGGCACTAATTCATATCAAGGTCTAACTGAATATAAAATTTTATTAAATTTCGAGCATTAGTTCTTGAGATAGAGCGCCCACAAATTTTTTGTCACATACAGACAGACAGACACACAGACAGACAGACAGACTGACAGACAGACAGACGGACAGACTCACAGACAGACATTTTCTAAAAATAGTCAAAACGTGTTCAGGACCTCCTAAAACGTATAAATCCGTCGATAACCGGAAGTCGAAAATTTTCATGAATCCAATACTTTCTTCTTGTAAAGATAGAAGAAAGTAAAAAAATCGGGTTTGGTGAAACCTGGAAAAAAATAGCAGGCTGTGTTCGGATTTCAAATATATGTTCTTTTTCTTTTCTTTTTCTTTTTTTTTGTAGTTTTAACTGAATATGTCAATTTCAAGACTAGTAAATTAATATTTTCTATTGAGCTGCTTTACTATACTTAGCGCTTGTGTACAATAACTGCAAACTTATACATTATCATTTGGATACAAACGAGTCGAAACCCGTCAAGTTCGACTAATAAAAATGTTTAAAAGAATGAATTAACTAAATTAGTAAAAAGGAAAATAATAACAAACAAACATTGCAATATTATATTTACCAGCATAACTTTTAAAACAAACAATATCTAAACTAAAGTTTAGTTTAAAATTTTTCATTTATTAAGCATTTCAAATTATTGAAAAATTAAACTTTATTCCTATAAGTCATTAAAAGCATACATTTAAGATATTGAAATTGCGGTCATTAATTTGTGATTCGATGTTTGGCATTACGTAATGAAACATCAACGAAAATTGCGCCAGTGTGACACAAATTTTCTTTTAGATTTCTACAAAATTTAAATGTAACATCTTGTTCAATATCATAAAATTTAAATAAGTATTTTAATAATATTTTAAGGAAAAATAGATTATCAATATATTTGACGCAACTTGATGTCACGTTTGCCAATTACAATTTTGAATGTGAACTCATGTAATCTTTACATCAGGTTTTAATCTGAGTGCCTGCAAAATTCAGGAATTTACTTTTAGACGCATTCGTAGTAAAATAATTAATATTATCAAAGAAAATATTCAACTCATTTTTTTAGAACATCATTTCCACCCAATGAAGCCCTCGGAGATTAGCTTCTTAATCTGAGTGCTAGGAAAATGAGAAATTTACTTTTAGACGAATTCGTCATGAAAATTTTTAGTATTTATCAAAGAAAATATTAATTTAATTTTTACTCAGACATAATTTCAACTCACTGAAGCCTCCTGAAATTATTTTCTCAATCTGAGTGCCTAGAAAATCCAAAAATTCACTTTTAGATATATTCGTCGTAAAATATTCAATATTATCAAAGAAATTATTATTTTTATTTTAACTAAGACATCATTTCTAACCACTGAAGCCCACTGAGATTAGCTTCTTCATTTTCGATACCATAAGTATTCCCGATTTATTGGGAGTTTTATTCACATATTCCGTATTCTCACCAGAAATTTAAAAGAGCTATTTTCACTTAATGACAGACCATTCGTAATTAATTAAAGAAAAATTTACTATTTAGATTTTTCTGTATGAATTCTGATCCTTTGAATTGTGCATTTTTTGGAACGCGTTCTATCCTATGCATTTAAGGGTTAATCTGACAAGGGCACCACCAAACATGGTGCTCACAGATTTTGATGATTTCAAAGTATGTTGTAGGGGTCACACCACTAATTATTCAGCTGAAAGGGTTTTTTCAAATGGGCCTTAGTTTTTGAGAAATTGGGGGTCAAAGTTTAGCGCTCATTTCAAATAGCCGTTCGTATTGCAAACAGATTGTGGCTGGGTGGCGCTGCGGTAACGTCCGAGACTCCACACCCGGAGTTGGCGGGTTCAACCCCAAATTAGAGCTTTTTTTTTCCTTTCTTTATATACTTTTTTACACGTTGCATATTTAAAGCAGAATTGGGAATTCTACAAGCTTTGAACTTATAACTATTTCCTTATGGGGATAGTTTATTTTTTCAATTTTTACTTTTCGATTTTTTTTGGAATGAAATATAACGTATAAATACATCTATATATACATATTGCTAAGTAACAAAAACTAATACCTTTGTAAATTCATTTAATTCATATTCTTCGTTCAATATCAGTTCATCTGCTTCAATAATTTGTCGATCATCTAATATTTTTAATATTGAATTATGAAATTCTTCAGCCATAACAATAGAAGCACAGGAAATATCATGCGGTAGAGAATTTGTAAGCAGATTAACAATAGATCTCGCAATATTTTAATGCATTCGTAATTTCGCCTTCATACCAATATTGCAAATCTTTTATTAGTCTACAAAAGAAGCTAAATGACATTAGTAAAAAGAATTTCTATTTTTGCGTGATTTACCGAACAAATAAAAGCAGACGAATAAAATAAACACATATGCATTTTTTTTTTTTTTTTTTTTATGTATCGTAAATTTTATCTTATTGAAATCATTAGCAGACGATTTTTCGGATCTAGTTTACTTTTTTTTTATGAATAGTGTTTTAGTTTGTTAAAATAAAAATGTATATATAATTTTTTAATGTAATCTGTCATTTCTTATTTGTGCAAACGATAAATAATGTTTAGGTTGAGCATTAGAGATGAATGTATTTAAAGATCAGTAAAAATTTGGATAATATTTTAGCACTGCTGCATTAATATTTTATTGCACTTTCGAAGATATGTATTATTTGGATTAACTAATCCTATAAGTGTTTGAGAAATTGCACCTGAAAATTATTTTATATAATTTATACAAAAAGGATAAATTTTCATTTAAAAAATTCCACAAAAAAAGGCGATAGAAAAAAGAAAAATTATTATTTCAGAATTGTCCTTCATAAAAAAAGAAATTACATAATAATTAATAAAAAGGAGTTCTAGGCATAAATTAGTTTTGCAGTTTTGTCAATAAAAATATTAGTTTAAAAATTGCACAAAAAATACATTTTTATGAAATAAATTCGAAAATATAAATTTAAATTATTAAGAAAATATTAAAAAGTTCAAAGCTTGTAGAATTCCTAATTCTGCTTTAAATATGCAACGTGTAAAAAAGTATATAAAGAAAGGGGAAAAAAAAAAAGCTCTAATTTGGGGTTGAACCCGCCAACTCCGGGTCTGGAGTCTCGAACGTTACCGCAGCGCCACCCAGCCACAATCTGTTTGCAATACGAACGGCTATTTAAAATGAGCGCTAAACTTTGACCCCCAATTTCTCAAAAACTAAGACCCATTTGAAAAAACCCTTTCAGCTGAATAATTAGTGGTGTGACCCCTACAACATACTTTGAAATCATCAAAATCTGTGAGCACCATGTTTGGTGGTGCCCTTGTGAGTGTCTAGGAAATCCGGAAATTTACGTTTAACCACTTAATGGTCGCATTAAATTACGATTTAAAAATTCAAACTCATTATTGCCACCACTTTTTTGAAAAAAAAATATTCATCTTATTCAATGACAAGTAAAATGAAGCTAGAATAAAACCAATTACGCTATTTTATAAAACTGGTGGGAATCAAGCAATTCTGAATAAAACCTGTGAAGCTTGCACCCGGAAAATGTTTCGGGAGAGACGATTAAGTGGTTAAACACATTCGTCGCAAAATATTCAGTATTACAAAGAAAATATTTATTTCATTTTTACTAAAACATCATTTCCATCTTATATATTTGTCTGAGTGTTCAAATAGCATTCCGTATACACGTGATTTGAAAAAAAAAAATAAGATGGATATTATCTAGAAGTGGGTTTCGTTTTCAAGACATATTTCAAATATGAATCTAAAATTATCTGCTTTCATCGCTAACATTTTCATTTTCAACAAGAAAATAAATCATTTATAAAATGTTAAATATTCAACTATTTTTGAAAGTGTGTAAAGTGAAGTGACAAGATAATGCATACCTTTCGTTTCCATATTTATGAATATTTCTGGAAATACAATAAAATATAGAATACTGGAAATCAAATTGGATTCCGAAAAACCTATTTAAGTATTTTGAATTTTTCAGCGGAATGTTTATATGGAATCGCTAAGTGTTTATCAGAATAATTTACCACTTGAAAAGAAGCTTTTGTATTCATGTTTTTTGAACCCCTTAACTGGCTTGCCCGAACGCCGTTCGGGCAAGACGAATTTGCTTATTGCATCATTTAAAGCTTTTTGACACCACTATTATTTTAAAGAAAATTTTCAGACCATTGAAAAGCGGAAATTCTTAAACTAAATTTTACGAGTATTTAAATAATAGTGATGTGAATCCGCTATTTTCAATTTATTGAACGGAAAAGAATTAACCAGTTAAGGGGTTAGTATTTTCAATGTTTATTTGAATGTCATTTTCTTTGTGGTTTCTTACTTGGAAACACACGTTAAAATACAAATGGTTTATAAAACATAACAAGTTGGAAATTGCACGTGAACGTAGCAAATGAGGTGCGTTCGTACGATAACGAAGTTTTAAAAATATTAAAATCTTGCTGATATAGTAGAGCGTAATTCGGATACAGTATAGTAGTCGAAATCTTTTTTTTTTTTTTTTTTTTTTTTTTTTTTTTTTTGTGTGTGTGTGTGTGTTCCTGTAAATATACAGAAAGTAATTTTTATTACACCTCAGAAACGTATATCTTATTCATAAAATGTGAAATAGTTGAATATAATTAAAACATGCCCCAAACAATGTTTCCCCGTATAACATTATGTAGTAAAATACTTTTGAGTGGCCCTGAAATTTAATAATAAAAATTCTTTGCATCACAGATTGTACAGAATGCATATTTTAGTATATACTTCATAGATTCATGCCAATTCTATTATGTTCGAATGAGTGTAACATCATAAAAATGCATTTGAAACTTTTTTCCCATTGACCGTAATGTAATGGAATACCTTTGATTGTCCCTGTAAATGATCTATGCATCCGACTTTCATAACATTTGAAATGACTCGATAAAATTACGTAATAATTATATGTTTTAAATTTCAAACGATTAAAATGCATTTAAAATTTTTTTTCCTAATTGACCGTAATGTAACGGAATCCTTTTGATTGTCCCTGTAATTGATCTATGCATCCGATTTTTATAACATTTGAAATGACTCGACAAAATTGCGCAATAATTATATGTTTTAAATTTCAAACGATTAAAATAAATTTGAAACTTTTTTCCCGATTGACCGTAATGTAACGAAATCCTTTTGTTTCTCCCTGTAATTGATCTATCCATCCGATTTTCATAAAATTTGAAATGACTCGATAAAATTATGCTTTAATTATGTATTTTAAATTTCAAACGATTCGGTTGGGTAGTTTTTGTGTTGTTATATGCGGACGGACAGACAGACAGACGGACGGACGGACTGAGAGACAACAATAGGTGCTACGTATTTACATAATTACGAACGCACCTAAAAAATGATGGATACTACACAAAAGTGGGTTTCAATACCAAGATATATTTCAATTGTGAATCTTAAATGCTCTGCTTTCATTGCTAGTACTTTCATTTTATACAGAAAATAAATCATTTATAAAATGCTAAATATTCAATTCCTTTTCAATAAAGTGTGATAAGAGAAGTGACAAAACAGTTCATGCTTTCTGTTTCCATATTTATGAATATTTCTGGAAATACAATAGAATATAGAATTCTGAAAATCAAATAAAATTCAAAAAAATCTATTTAAGTGTCTCGAATTTTTCGGTGGAATATTTATATGGAATTGCTAAGAGTTTATCAAAGTAATGCATCACTTGAAAAGATTCTATTGTATTCATGTTTTATTTTTAATATTTTCAGTGTTTATTTGAATGTCATTTTCTTTGTGGTTTCTTATTTGGAAACGCACATTAAAATACAAATGGTTTATAAAATATAAAAAAAAGATGGATAATACCTAAAAGTGGGTTTCATTATCAATATATATTTCAATTGTGAATCTTAAATGATCTGCTTTCATCGCTAATACTTTCATTTTCAACAAGAAAATAAACCATTTATAAAACGCTAAATGTTCAACTCTTTTCATTAAAATGTTATAAGTGAAGTGACAAGATAGTACATGCCTTTTGTTCCCACATTTATGAATATTTCTGGACATATATCTGTCTGAGATATTAAATTTCATTCCGTATACAAATAATATTTATACTAATAAGATGGATACTATCTAAAAGTAGTTTCTCACGTCTGAGGGGTGATATCTGGAAATAAATGTGGATAATGAATATCAAGGTACATTTCAATTGTAAATCTAAAGCGCTCTGCTTTCATCGCAAACACTTTCATTTTCAACAAGAAAAGAAAGTATTTATTAAATGCTAAATATTCAACTATTTTCGATAAAGTGTGATGATTGAAGTGATAAGATAATCCATACCTTCTGTTTCCATATTCATGAATATTTCTAGAAATATATCTGTTTGAGTGATCAAGTATTATTCGGAAAAATGTATTTACGTGTCTGTATTTCTCGGCGGAATATTTATAAGGCAATGCAAAGAGTTTATCAAAATAATGCACCATTTGAAAAGAAGGCATTGTATTCGTGCTATTTGTTACATTTTTCCTGTTTAAAATGACAATCAAATGATTGTCATTTTATTTGGGGTTTCTTTCCTGAGAACACACAGCAAAAAACGTATTCATACAAGTGCTTTATAAAACATAAAAAAAGATGGATATTATCAAAAAGTGGGTTTCAATATTAAGATATATTTCAATTGTGAATCTAAAATGTTCTGCTTTCATCGCTAACACTTTTAATTTCAAAAAGAAAAGAAAGCATTTATAAAATGCTAAATGTTCAGCCGTTTTCGCTAAAGTGTGATGAGTGAAGTGACGAGATAATACATACCTACTGTTCCCATATTTATGAATATTTCTGGAAATATACTTGTCTGAGTTATTTCATTGCGTCAAACTTCACTCCGTCAAATTTCATTCCGTATACAAATGATATGAATACAGTCAAATCTGGTTAACATGAACACGCTTAACGTTAATTACTTTTAACATGAACTGTTTTCACAGTTCCCTATAAACACAAATGCAAAAATGTGATTCTGCTAACATGAATTACTCTTAATATGAACAAAATTTTGGTTCCCCTTGAGGATCACGTTATCGAGGTTTGACTGCACTAATAAGATGGATACTATCTAAAAATGGGTTCTGATATCTGAGCGTTATATCTGGAAATATATATTGATACTGAATATCAAGATATATTTCAATTCTAAATCCAAAGTGCTCTGCTATTATCGCTAACACTTTTATTTTCAACAAGAAAAGAAAGCATTTATAAAATGCTAAGTTTTCAGCTGTTTTCGCTTATGAGGGCAAATTTAAAAGGAGTAAGAGACATACGTATAAATTTCGAAGACTCTTTTCAAGTGTCATTTAATGCTCCAGACTTAGGTAATAGAAAATTTTGTCTGAAACAGTTATACAAATGATTATTTACAAAAATCATTATAAAAGATATATCGACGGGTGTAAAACTAAAACGTTTTTTAATAAGGTGAAATACGTATAATTAGAAAATCATTCTATGTCGTAGATGAATTAATTACCGTACTTACTCGTGTATAGGGCGCACGCGTGTATAAGGCGCACCCGTACTTTACAAGTAAGAATGGCGATTTCTTAAAATCTCGTATATAAGGCGCACCATAAATTTGATACGCTAATGAAGAATGACCAAATGAATTTCACTAAAAAAAAAAAAAAAAAAAAAAAAAAAAAAGGTCGAAACAAACATTACACCAGACCAGAAAACAAGACGAAAATGCATTTTTAGACTTCGGGTTGTAAGAGAATGACTGGAAATAGGAATGAGTGACGGTAAAGAGAATTGCTAATTAGTATTTAGGTAATGTCATTAGCTCTATTGTATAAAAAACTGCAAGGAATGAAATAAATATGCAGTAATACTTCAATTAAGTAAATTTTTTTCTAGTTTTAATCTCTCCTTTGAATAATTTTTTTGTTTCATATGTATATCGGTCGACTGCATCCAACAGTAAAAAATTATTCCGTGTATAAGGCGCACCTAGGAGTTTTGCCCTAACTTTTTGGAAAAAAAGTGCGCCTTATACCCGAGTAAATACGGTACATTACATTTTATATGAAAATAAAATGTTTTCAACAGAGTCACTGAGAGAAAACTTGGGTCAAACATATATTTAATTACACAGATAATTAATTAATATGGCTGCACATATATATATGTACGTATCGGTTACTTTAAAAATTAATAGGGGATTTTGTTTTCGTTTTCAGCCGAAAATAGTAGAATTACCGAAATTCGGTTTCCTTTCTAAAAACTGTTTTAAATCGACGATTCATTTTAAATATACCAGAAGCGTGATTATAATCTGATATAGTAATTCTCAGTGGAATCGCCTTCAATTGAAAATATTGCATTGAAATAAATTTAATGAAGATTTCACATTTAGCTTCTGTAAACGAGGATGTCATTGAATAAGCAAATTTTAATGTAAATTAGCGAATCGTCTGGTTTGTATTTATTTCCCTAAGCACGAATCAGCGGTATTATACATGAATAAGCATTATTTGCTTAAAATAATGTTGTCATATTTTTATTGAGAAATAATTAATTAATAATTCTTAATATGTATGTGTGTATTAATTACTTAAAAAAGAAATTGGGAATTTTCGTTCTCCTTTTGCGGCCGAAAGTAGGCAGTTTATCGTAATTCGGATTTGGTTTTAGAGACCGATTTCATTGTAAATATACCAGAAATTTGATTATCCTTTAACCCGTTCGGGACCGGCGCCTTTTACACAAATTTTATTCGGGCATCACCACTTTCATTTAAAAAGTTGACTTTACTTTAGTAATCACGAAATTGCTTTGATTAAAGAAAGGAAGTATAACTTTAATTTTTTACTGGTGAGAAAAAAGATGGTCTTTATCCTCATTTTCAGGGTGAGTATATGCACCCATGGTCCCGAACGGGTTTTAATAAAGATTTCTCAATGGATTTGCATTTAATAAGTAATATTGGATTGGAATGAAGTTAATTGAGATTTCCCAAAAGCTTAACCCGTTCGGGACCATGGGTGCATATACGCACCCTGAAAATGAGGATAAAGACCATCTTTTTTCTCACCAGTAAAAAATTAAAGTTATACTTCCTTTCTTTAATCAAAGCAATTTCGTGATTACTAAAGTAAAGTCAACTTTTTAAACGAAAGTGGTGATGCCCGAATAAAATTTGTGTAAAAGGCGCCGGTCCCGAACGGGTTAATAAGCTCAGGTTTATGTAATTTATCGAATGCCTTGGTTTATATTTATTTCCCTAAGCACGAATCAGCGATATTATGCGTGATTAAGTATTATTCTGATTAAAATGATAATGTCACATTTTTAATGAGATGTAAATAAAGATAATACTTTCGAGAGAATAGAAATATATCTCGTGAGGTTTTATAGATAACTTTCGTAAAAAATAAATAAATTTTGAATTTGTTTTATTCAACGGAATTAGATTTTTTTATGAAACGGCTTCTATTACTCTTATAAGCATTACAGCAAATTTTCATAAATACTTTCATTATTTTATTACAAAATATAATTAAGGTAAAAACTGATATAACCAGCTATTACCATTGTGATTCACCCACAAAAAACGCATTTTAATTGCAATAAAAACATTTTGATTGTTTATTTAATAAATCAAAATTTTGTTACTCTTGTGGCATTCTGGTCACAAGAGCAACAAAAAGAAAAAAAAAAGATTTGATATCTAAACACGTAACATGCTTTTTGTTAGAAATTACTTCAGGCCATAACCCTGATCGAGAGGCTATACGCATGTTGGAGTACGTAGGAAACATAACAAATATTCTACAAACATACATACAATAAATACATTAAACCCAACTCTATTTCCCAACTTGGTATTTTAGTGAAAAATTCCAGATCCAGATATCGGCCGGAATATTTCAGTTGTAGAGCAACAACCTGGTGCATTATGATATCACGTTCGATTCCTCGCTTTGGTTAATTTTCCACAGTTGAGTTCAATGCATTTATTGCATGTATGTCTATAGAATATTTGTATATATCCTTACTAGTTCAATGCACTGTGTTATTTTTGTGAGCATGAGTGTTTTAATATATGTATTGTCGATCGATGGAATAGTAAAATCTATTAGTTGTCGTCCTGTCATCCCAAGCTGTGTAATAGATGATAGATGAATTTACTCAACTTGGTTTATTGAAAAAAAAAAATACAAAACTATGTATCGGCCGAAGTGTCTCAGTGGTAGTAGAGCAGCAGCCTAGTGCGCTGTGGCCACGGGTTCAATTTCTGGCTCTGGGTAATTCTTCACTCAATTTGGGTTTAAGGTCTTATTGTATGTATGTATGGAGAACATTTTTATATAACTTCAATAGTTCAATGCAGGCATTATTCATGTGTGTAAATGTGTTTTTTAGCTCACAGGCTATCATAGCCTGAGAGCTTATGTGCCCGCCCGTTCTGTATGTACGTTCGTACGTGCGTAACGCGATAACTCATAATAAAAGTATCCTATCCACTTGAAATTTTGTATACAGGTACATCCTGATAAGGCGCTTCCCTGATTAGTTTTTGGAGTTCATTCGATATGTATAAGAGGGGGAACGGGGGCTCATGCCCCTCCCCTTAATTGATATAAATGGGTTTTTCATTCAGAATTACCAGTTTTCGTTCAAAATTTAGGTATAAAATCATTCTAATGAGGCGCCTCAGTGATTGGTATTAGGTGTTCATTGTATAAGTATAAACAGGGGGAACGGGGGTTCTAATGCCCCTCTCCTTAATTGATAAAAATGGGTGTTACATGCAAAATAATCAGATTTCGTTGAAATCTCTGAATAATTTTGGAAGTATAACGATTAAGTATAAAAGAGAGGGGGATAATTCCTCTTAAATTATATAAATGGGTTTTTATTAAGAATTTTCCGATTTGTTCGGAATTTTGGATATAGATTTTTTATATGATAAAGCATGTCCCTGATTAGTTTAGGGGGTTCAATGATTAAGTATAGAAGGGGGAAAGTGGAAGCTGTTTCCCCTCCTTTGAATTTTTTTTCGATCGGTAAAAACCCTTGAAAATATAAGGCTATAATGTGCAATTAGTATGCGTGGCCTGTGAGCTCAATGCCATCAGTTTAACTGGGCAGTATTCTTTTTATTAATAACCTAACATGTTTTGTATCCTACAGACTTATGCTTTGTCGACTAGCGCCGTTTTTATGCAGAATTCCAAATTTAATTGTTTTTAATTGTGAATTTAAAATGCCCTGTTTTCATCACATTCAACACTTTCATTTTCAACAAGAAAAGTGATAATTCATAAAATGCTAAATATTGAACTGTTTCTCAGAAGTCTGATGAGAGAAGTGACAAGATAATAGATAACTTCATTTTCTATATTTATGAATATTTCTGGGACTGTTTCATTTTCCATATTTATGAATATTTCTGGGACTATATCATTTTCCATATTTATGAATATTTCTGGGACTATATCTGCCCGAGTCATCAAATAACATTCCGAAAAATCAAATAAAATGCCTCGAATTTCTTGGCAGAATATTTATATGGAAATGCAAAAAGTTTATCAAAATAATGCACCACTTGAAAAGAAGGTATTGTATTCATACTGTTTTGTTACATTTCTCCTGTTTATTTGAATGTCATTTTGTTTGTGGTTTCTTTCATGGGAACAAACAGTAAAAAAGTTATTCATACAAATGGTTTATAAAACATAAAAAAAAAAAGAATTATATTATCAAAAAGTGGGTTTCAATATGAAGACACATTTCAATTATGAATCTAAAATTTTCTGCTTTCATCGTTAATACTTTTATTTTCAACAAGAAAAGAACGCATTTATAAAATAGTAAATATTCATTTGTTTTCGCTAAAGTGTGATAAGTGAAGTGAAGTGATAATGCATACCTAATGTTCTCATATTTACTGGATTCGCACTGTTCCGAAAATTTCTTACTTTCCTACCAGAAATTTAAAACTGTAATATTTATTATATAATTCTATTGTAGATGTTAAAGAAACTTTCGATGAAGAATTTTGATTTAAAATACTGGTAGCATAGTGTGAAAATTTTAGGAATGGTGCGAGCCCTGTATTTATGAATGTATCTGGAAATATATTTATCTGAGTGATCAAATATTGTTCCACATTTAGGTGATTTGAAAACAAATAAGATGGATGTTTTCTGAAAGTGAGTTTAAATATCCAAGATACATTTTATTTGTGGATCAAAAATGCTCTGATTTCATCGGTAACACTTTTATTTTCAATAAGAAAAGAAAGCATTTATAAAATGCTAAATGTTCAGCTATTTTCGCTAAAGTGTGATAAATGAAGTGACGAGATAATACATACTCCCTCTGTCCCAAATTAGTTGCGACATTTAGGTTGAAAATCTTGTCCCAAATTAGTTGCGACATTTCAAGTAGGCGGAGTCATAAATAACTTTCGATGCAGTTTAATACATATACACGAGTAAAATTTTATTACAATGAGTATAACGAGGCACGTTGATTGTTTAATGCAATGTTAAGTGGAATATGAAGTGTTTGGAATAAAAAGTGATGTGATGATGACAGTAAATATGAATAATAATTTAAAAATTGCCGTAAAGAAGGAATTAAATGATAAAGAACGCAACTCTGTTTTGCAATTTTTACTCCAATGTTTGAAGAATGATCGATTAAGTCATGGTGCTATAAATGCTCCAGCGATCAAATTTAATGTTCATCGTAGTACAAAAATCCCGTTTGTGTCAAAAATAAATGATAATGAAATTTACAATGTAAAATCGCAAAAAACTGGTAAATGCGGACGAAAAAAAAAAAAAAAGATTTTTCTCAGCAACTGAACAAAATCAAAGATGTCCCACTTATAGAACAAGACAAACATTGCGAAGTTTATCGGGTGATATTCCTAAATCATCATTACAGAGAATTGTCAAAGATGGAAACGTTTTGAAGTGTATTTCATCAGCAATCAAACCTAGTCTAACAGAAAAAAAACAAGATAGACAGAATACGATTTTATTTGCAACATGTTCAAAATAATGGACACTTTTCGGAAATGTTGGATCGTATACATATCGATGAAAAATGGTTTATATAACGAAAACTAGTAATTCGTTTTGCATCACTCTAGATGAAACCGAACCTTTGAGGCATTTCAAAAACAAAAAATTACTTACCAAAGTAATGTTTATGACGGCGGTAGCAAGGCCAAGATGGTATCTAAATAGAAACGAAACGTTCGATGGAAAAATTGGAATATGGCCTTTTATTTACTCTGAAAATGCCAAAAGAAATTCTAAAAATCGTGTAAAAGGAACTGTTGTGACAAAAGTTGTCGAATGTGTTAATAAGGAAGAAAGCCGAAAAATGATTATAGGAAAAGTTTTGCCGGCAATACGTGAAAAGTTTCCAATTAGCGAAAAATCGAGTCCCATATACATTCAACAGGACAATGCCAAGCCCCATTTGTCAGAAAATGATCCTAGTAATACAAAAGAATGCTTAAAAGATGGATGGAATTTACAATTACAGTGTCAACCTCCAAATAGTCCGGATTTAAATGTGCTTGATCTGGGTTTTTTTTAACGCAATACAATCATTGCAACATCAGATGCCCGTAAACAATATTGACAATTTGATTGATGCTGTTAAAGTTGCTTTTGAAAACATAGAAGTAGAAAAGCTTGATAATGTTTTTTTAACCCTACAAACGTGTATGGAAAACATTATGATGTCAGGTGGAGGCAACTCGTACAAAATAACCCATCTCAACAAGGAAAATCTTCGTCGTCATAATCTTCTTCCGCGAAACCTGGTATGTAATCTCAAAGCTATATTATGTGCAAAAAATTCTTTAAATATGATTTAAATTTTGTTTTATTTGTGATTAAAATTATTACAACTTGGTATTTTTATTCTCATTTTTTAATTTCTGCAAAAAGAAATTTTTTTTTCCGACAAAATTTTCGAAGAAAATTTGCAGGGTTCGCACGCTTTTAACTCATGTGCCATTTCCCAAGGATTCCGCAGGCATTATATCAGCCAAAAATTATTTTATTCCTAATGAAATCCCGATCCATTAGATAGAAGATAGTTCCGTGTGATTACTGATGTGAGAATCTTTAAAAACTGGGCGTGGCTTAAGAGAGCGCAAACCTCGAATTAATTTAGATACTGATTTAAGAAAAGATGGAGGGAATATTTGGTAAGTAAATGTTATCGGTTGATAGTATATCATCCTGAAGTATCTGAAAAATGTTCAATCGAAACCATAAAATCATTATTATCAATAATCAGTACAAAAATATCCAAATGTCGCAACTAATTTGGGACAGAGGGAGTACATTATATTCCCATATTTATGAACGATACTGGAAATATACTTGTGTGAGAGATCAAATAGTATTCTATATTCAGATGATTCGAAAAAAAAAATAAGATGGATATTATCTGAAAGTTAGTTTCAATATCAAGATATATTTTAATCCTTTGTGGCGCAAAGCAATTTATTTGCTAAAGTTTTAAAATTAATGAATGACACTGTAATTTGAAAACAAATGTAAATAAAATGTACATTTGTAAAAAAGAAAAAAGGGCTATATTTCAGACATGTAATAAAAGGAAATTTATTTTACCGAAATACTGGTGCCAATGTGACCTTTGGGAATTAAAATTAGGTGGTTTCATTGATATACCATTGCCCCTCAGTGGGTAAACACAGGTCAAATTAATCAAACTGTACATATAGTTAATGAAAGGCTAACAACTAGCGAGATAAAAAGGAAGACACGGCTGCTTTTTGTAAACCATAAGTCCGAGATCACATTCACGCTTGCATACACTTTTCCGCAAACTCAGACAGAGTTTGCTTGCTTGATGGAAGAAGTAGAAATACATTCGTGGTACTTCGTTATTTTAATTTTATATATTTAAAAGATGTTGTATTTTTTCTGGGTTGAACTCAATATTTTGGGAATACTATTATCTATTTGTCGAATATGTGGCACGTAAAGGTTTTAATTGTGAACCTAAAATGCCCTGTTTTTATCATTAACACTTTCATTTTCAACAAGAAAAGAGATAATTAATAAAATGCTAAATATTCAACTATTTCGCAGAAGTCTGATGAGAGAAATGACAAGATAATGCATAACTTCTGTTTCCATATTTGTGAATATTTCTGGGAATATATCTGCCCGAGTGATCAAATAGCATTCCGGAAAATCTGATTAAATATCTCGAATTTCTCGGCAGAATATTCATATGGAAATGCAAAAAGGTTTTCAAAATAATGAACCACTTGAAAAGAAGGTATTGTATTCATGCTATTTTTCTGTATTTTTCATGTATTTTTTAATGTCATTTTCTGTATAATTTCTTACCTGTGTGACCACAGTGAAAACGTATTAATACATATGATTTATAAAACATAAAAAAATTGTTTGTGTACTTTTCCAAGCCTTTGTTTCTAATTAATTAATGTGCATTTAATGTTTCACACCTATTTTCAGACATATCATTAGAAGGGTGTCCAAAAAGTTTCAGTTCTAAAACAATTATTAAAAGCAATTTAACCCTTGTTATTCGAGCGTCTCTTACTTAAATTTAACTCGGTTGACACCACTTTTTTAAAAGATGTTTTTTTTCGTGCACAAAATATCAAAAATACTGTAATTAATTAATACAATTTTTATTTTATGATAGTATTTGTACCATAAACTAATTTTGCAAAAAATATTATATTTAGTCAGACTAGATATACGAATATAAAGAATTAAATTAAAAATATGTATTTTCGGATTTTGTACACAATACACAAATATCCGTCCATTATATAATTCGCTAAGTGTTATTACAGATTAGAAAAAAGAGTTGCTATCAAATGTTATGACGTATGTGAATCGCAAATTTATGAATTATTATTGCTTGGTAAAGCGTACAAGAGGTTAGAAAAATATCGCTATAAATTTGTGTCTTTATAAACCCTAAAAGAAATGAAATAGCGATGTTCGATTTTGCGTGCATGTAAAATCAATTCAATAAATTTTACTAAAATCATTGCTTATTGCTTTCTGCCACGATCAAGTAAAATCAAAACCGGTAATGGCTATTCCGCAAAAAAAACAAAATGTGTATTCTTATTCATAGACACAAGATCTGAGCTAAATATGACTGCGTCCCACCATTCAGACCCTTAATATGTAAGTCGAACATACAAAAGAGGCTTATGTAGTCGGTAATATTCTGCATAAAAAGTCCAGAGGCTACGGAATATGAATGTTTAAGTTTCCAATTAAGTCTATTCGTACTGTCTCTTGACACTTGAGTTTGCTCCTAAGTACTATAAATTGTTTGCTGTAATAAGTAAGACCCAGAATAGTTTCTTTTGAGTAGAATCGGTGATAGCTGATCAACAGGAAAAGGCACAGTGCGTATTCTGGTTCAAAGATGCAAATTTGAAAAGAAATATGGCCATGTCGAAACTTCCAGACCGTTCATATCCGAGTTCAAATGCAAAACAGGTTTATAAATCTAGTAGTCTGCTGCATAAAAAGTCAAGATTATACGGAACATGAATGACCAAGTTTCCCTCATTGTCTAACTAAGTCTATTTGTACTGTCTCTTGGCCCTTGAATGTACCGCGAACAATTATACACTATTTGATGCATTGAGTAAGACCCAGAATTGGTGATGGCTACGTCACAGAAAAGGGCATAATGTGTGGATTCAAAGACACAAAATCGGAACAAATGGCCATTTCTTAACATCCATACCCTTAACATGCGAGTCGCACATTCACAAGAGGTTTATGAATCTGATAGAGTGCTTCTTGAAAAGTCAAGAAGATAAGGTAAGGACTAAACTTAATCGTCAAAGTTATAAATATTACAATAGGAAAATAATATGACAATACTTAGTATAAGTAAGTTTCCATCATAATCCTACGAAAACTATTCCTAATGTTTATTGATAGTTGAATATAACAACAACAAGATCTATTCACAGCACCCCGTTTGCTATCACTGTTTAATGGTAGCAAACGTATGGTAGTATTTTTAGAAATAATTTTGAAATACCCTATTTATTAAACAGCTTCTCTATGCATATTTAGATAAATCACATTGTATGCATTTAAAACACCAATTGTGTACATATTTCAGAAATTGCTAGAATGCATCAAATAGTCAGACAAAATAAAAAGGAGAATTTGTTTATTTTTGCCCTGCTCATTTCTGTATAGCATGGCTATTTTTTGCGCACATATATAATAATATACTCTCAACGGTGGCCAATGGCTAATTTCTAAGACGTTAGTCCCAGATATATAGTTCCAATTGCAAAAATGCTTTAACAAAGGTAAAGAATTGTTTTTCAAGCGATTTAGGAAAAAAAAATTCAGTAAAAAAGTATGAAAATTAACTTTTTTTACGGCCTTTAACTTTTTATATATTTAACCCCGGTCCTATTAGTGATAGTTAGTAATATTTTTCAATCCCCCTATCAAGCAATATAAAAAAGGTCCCATTCATCTAACATTAAAATTGACCGAGTTATGAAATTTTAATTTTCATCACATAAACCACTTTTCAGTAGCTGAAAATGAACGAGTTGGACTAAGTTTTCAGGGAACGTATACTAAGTGCTTAAGTTATTATAAAGGGCGTCCATTTCCAAATGGACCTCTTCCAAGGGCTGTCCAACCGCTAATTCCAAAAATATTTGCCGCAAACATATAGTTCCAATTACAAAAATGTTTTAAATGGGATAAGGAAATATTTTTAAAGCAATTTAACTGAAGTTAATATACAGTATTAGTTTTACGGTAGTTTTAATTTTTATTAATTAACTTCTATATTGGTTAAAATAGTTGAGAACGAGAGTTTTAAAATTCTCTTTATCGAGTAAATCAAATTTTGGGAAGTAGCGATTTTATTTTAAAAAGGTGTGTTATTTTGATAATCTTTTATTTTGATTAAAACGTTCGTACGTATGTTTCCCTATTTCAAAATTTCTATTCAAATTTTTACTCACTTCCAAATATCCGATCGAGTTTCAATTTGCACACTTATTTATATCCAATGACAATACAATATTAATACAATTTTAGGTGCCTGCCATTTATTTTCTTAATAAAAATACACCAAATTCTGTTAAGTTAAGTAGTCCAATAGAATTTTAAATATATGTCGTTTTGTAACGAATTGTGACTGTTGCTTTTCATAATTTAAATTTATAAACTTTCTGTTATTTTTTTATTCATATTTTTAGTACAAATTTTGCTTTAATATGTAATTATCGACATAAATTTAAAAATAATATTATAAAAATTATTTTACTTTCAATGTTTAATGTTAAATTTTATATCTTGCGTTTATTTTTATTTCCAGTAAATTTGTGACTGACCCCCATTAATTTTCAGCAAAAATATGCTTCAACTTTAAACAGCTATTACTCGGTTAGTTTTAATCGCAGAGTAATGGGACTTTTATTGTATTACTTGTTGGAGTACTGGTAAAAATTTAATAAATATCACTTATAGGACCGAGAGACCGTATAAAAATTTAATTTTCGTAATTAAAAAAAATTTTTTTTTACCTAAATCGCTTGGAAAACAATTCTTTATCTTTTTTAAAGCATTTTTGCAATTGGAACAATATGTCTATAGCTTACAGTTTAGAGATTAGCCATTGGCCACCGTTGAGAGTGGACACCCTGTATATCTGCAGGCATACTTGGATGATGTCATTCATTACGTGCAAGTTAAATATTCTCTACATTTAATAAATTGGGTATATAGGTAAAGTCATAAATAGTGTGTTAGTAATTACTTATGAAAATGCTCTTTGATAATCAAGGATTTTTCCAACAATTTCAAAGAGACATATGGCAAAATAAGTTATTCCTTAATCCCCCCCACCCACCCATCCTAAAAAAAAAACAGATTTTTTTCGATAATTTTTAAAAATCAGTGTAAATGTATTTTCTGCTAATCATACAATAGGTATTTAAGAGATTGTTAATCGTCACATTAATCCCTAACAATTTTGTAAGGCATTTATCTGAATACGTTTGAGTTTTTTACATTTGTCTTGTGAGTGGCGTTTATTTGTCTAACTTTTTATTTTTTAAAACGGATATAATTTTTCAATTCAAGAATAAATACATCATATATTTATGTATTTTCTTTATTAGTTAAAACTAAATTAGTAGATTGTATACGTTTCTATACACTCAAGCCACAGCCATAATATGGTGTATGGTATATCAAATGTAAACTCTTAATATATGTGTCAAAATAATTTGTACTAACTTAATCTATGCAACTAAGTAAAGTAATTCATGCATTTAATAATGCATAATCTATAATCAATAATTGAAATTAATGAATAAAAATAGTAAGTATAAAGTAAAAACATTCTTCGATCTTCTTTTACTATCAGTCGTTATCTTGAAAATCACCCCTAATTTTATAAACCCACTTCATGATTTTCCCGAAAAATTTCGTTAGAATACAATCAGGGATGAGATTTCCGCTTTTTTGCACACCAGTAAAATCTTAGAGAAAATGCTATATTTTTAAATCGGAACATTTTTGTGGTTTAAAATAACAACATTTTCTCTGAGATTTTACTGGCGTCCAAAAAAGCGGAAATCTCATCCCTAAATACAATCATTTGTATAAAAGCATGAGTTAGTGAGTTTAATAATATATATACATAAATCTTCCTGTGTTTCTTTTTTACAAAATAGCAACAGGAAAGGAATTCTGAAACTAATTGAAATTTCAAGGTAAATAATTTATATAACAAAAATCTACTCGTATTTTTTTTTCTAAATGGACATTTCTCTGCATATTGCACCCTTTTATTATTATTTTCATTTCCTAAATTTCAAAGTTTAAAATATTTCGTTGTTGTGCTTTCAGAAAAAATACTCCTTATTTTGGCAAGCATTGTTTATAAGGAAATTAATTAAATCTTTATGAAACTCGTATTCAATATAACATGGAAGTATATTTGGTGTTTATCACCAGTGGTAAGATAACAGAAAATGCATTAAAATTAATTTATTAATCTGTATTTTATCTCTAAATATGTTATTTTACCATCGGATACATGTACGTATATCTTTTTTTATTATTCTACTCTATCAGGAATTAGGTGCAAAATCGATTGTGAGTTTCCAAATTTCTCATTCGAAAACCAAGTTCAAATAATTTAAAAAAGAAAAAAATGATAACTTTCAGTATTGTCTTAATATTTAATCACATATAAAAATTATTTTTTTTTTACAAAAGTTATCTGTAAACCCTTGTATAATCTTCCTCTATTCTCCATCAAGTATTATCTTTAATTATTTTCCATTAAAAATATGACACTATCATTTTACTCAAAATAATACTTAATCATGCATAATAATGCTAATTTGTGCTTAGGGAAATAAATATAAACCAAAGTATTCGCTAAATTACATTTAAACTTTGCTTATTCAGTGATATCTTCGTTCAGAGACGTGAAATGTGAAACCTTAATTAACTTTATTTCGACCCAATATTTCCGATTAAAAGCAAACCCATTGAGAATTGCTGTATCAGAGGATAATCACATTTCTGGTGCATTTAAAACAAAGCATATCATGAAACTGGTTTTTAAAAACCGAAACAGAATTTCAGCAAACATCCTTTTTTCACCGAAAACGAAAATGTCCAGTTTCTTTTTGAAGAATTAACACATGCATAAATATTCAGAATTATTAATTATTTATTTCTCAATAAAAATACGGCAAAATTTTTTTTGAAAAAAATACTACCTATTTATGCACAATATCGTTGATTCGTGTTTGGGGAAATAAATTTAAACCAAACGATTTGCTGAATTACATTAAATTTTGCTTATTCAGTAACACATGCCGTTAACACACGCTTAATGTGAAATTTTAACTAATTTTATTTCAATACAATATTTTCGCTTAAATGCCTGCCCAATGAGAATTGCTGTAATCAGAAAACAATCACGTTTCTGGTGCATTTAAAATGAATCATCGATTGAAACCGATTTTTAAAACCGAAATCGATTTTCATTAAATGTCCTATTTTCGACCGTAAACGAAAGCGAAAATGTCCAATTTCCTTTTTTATGTATTTAATATATACATAAATAGTCACAATCTATGTATTTAAAAAGCCAGGCTGTTTTTTTTAAATTATCATCCCAGAGATTTCTACTGAACCGATTTTGATATATATGTGTTTTTTTTTTTAAACAAAAGCAATTTATTTGTAGTTTTGTCCATTCTAGCTATTTTTAAACTTATTTTCATTTTTATATTTTATTTTAATTTTAATAGCTTTTTACGATATATTTCAAAATGGTGGCAATTCAGTTCAGCTTTTCTCTCTATAATTAAAAATTTATTTTGTTTTATCACTTGCCACCAATTGAAGCTTGATTTCATCAGTGAATATGTCATCGCATCTACAAAAAAAGTTATTGGTTATCGTAAAATTTAACCATAATAAAATGATTGCGTATATTAATGCGGTAGAACAAATATTATTTAGTGAGAAATAATATTAAATATACAATGTAAAATAAATAACAGAAAATAATCAGTGATAAAAAGTAATATCTAAAGCGGAATGAGGCTATTTAGAAACCCGATAATTTTTTTCCATGAATATATACATAAATTTTGTTATGTCAGTGACGCCGTATTCATTGACTTTTATTCCTGCATCTAAATATAACTGATCTTCTGCCATTTAAAGATACTAGGTATTTTCAAGTTAAAATATTACTGAAAATCACGTCATCTCCTTAAAAATGTATCGACAAAGTCAAAAGGGTACTATCATATTGTTATTATGTTGTCATTATTATGTCTTTATTATTATTATTATTACTAAATTCTAAAACATAAATGTACTCGTAATAATAAATCTGTAGACACATGCTACCAATATTATTTACCGATATGAACAAAAATAATTGTTATAATAGAATAAAATCATCCAATGAAAGTGATATATTATTAGAAAGATTCCAGGGCTGAATGCGGTTTATTTAACTACTTGACTGATTTTGCTCGTACGTCGTACGGGCAAGAAGAGTTTGCTTGATCCTTTACTTAAAGCTTTTTGAAACCACTATTTTTTCCCTATAATTTCATACTATTTAACCCTTTCGCGATCTGAGCGTTTTGCAAAATTTTTAATGTTTTGTCATCAGTTTTAAAAACAGAAATTTGTGACTTTTTAAATCGAGAAAAAGCTTCGATTAAATGAGGCAAAGTTTACCGTATTATTTTACTGGTGGCGGTAAAAACAGTTTCTTAAGCCTATTTGCGGCACGTATACGTGTCGCTCGCCTCCAAGGCCAGAAATGTTTAGACTAAGTGTTATGAATATTTCAGTTTAACCCTTTAACAATCAAAGCATTTTTAATTGCTAAGATGTCGAAATAAATGAATGACACGGGTAATTAAGAACAAATATATTTCTAAATAAGGAAACGCGATTTTTCACATACATAATAAAAGGGATATTTTTAGATGAAAATACCGGTGTCAGTGTTGCATATCGGAATTAAAATTTTGTGTTTTCGTGGCGAAACCAATGAACGTTAAAGGGTTAAACAAGTGGTGTTTATCGCATATTTTCAATTTATTGTTTGAAAACAAATAACCAGTTGATTGATTAAAATATAGTTTGGAATCTTTTCAAATTTTATTGGGAAAATTATTTAATATTTTACATGATACTAGTTTAAATGCAAGTAATTCATAAAGAATCCTATGAATAAAGACTCTCATTTATAGTATACAATTCTTTCTGGAGCTTTCAAGAATTTATTTCCAGCATTTAATCATTTTCCAAACTAATAAATCCAGAAGAAAAAAAATCTTAGAAAGGGTTTAGTATTATATTATTTTCATTAAGCGTCTTTCTGTCAGGGAAATAAATATCATCTGTATACATATCCGTGAATATTCTACGAATAAAGAAACTTGATTGATCTTCTTCGATTACAGACAAATTTGTCTAAGTATTAGTTTTCTCTTGGGGATTATTTATCCAAAAATATGAAAGAATTGTATGAAAGTTTATGAATAGTGAAGCATTACGTATTTAGTAATTTTTAAGATAGTGAAGTAACAAAATAATAATAATAATAATAATGTGCCAGTACTATTTAGATAACATCTATTTTTGCCGATTTTTACGTGAAATATTACAATCATAGTTAACTGCATTAAAATGTTATTTCTACGCTTGGGATAAAATATGGGACAAAGAAAAATAAATTGGATACATATAAATTAACATTTAGCATAGTAGAACAAATCTTAAGTATAAGATGCTCGAGATGTACAACTATTTTGGTCAGTCGATGCTATCTATTCCTGTAAAAATTAATCTTTCCATTTGTCTTGTTAATAATAAATGTAAACTAAATCCATGCAAAAACGTGACACTTGATCATTTTTTACTAATTTACACTTAGAGCTTTGTTCATCTCACAAAACACTATTCATCTCAGTTCTCTGTCTATCTGTCTGTCACATAGTAAATACACAAAAACTCTATAAGTCAGACACTTCAAATTTTGTGTACTTACAGCCGATTACTTCATGTGACACAACAAATCATAAAATATTGAAAAAGGATATTATTCGCCTTATATTATTAAATATAATTAAATATTTTTTATATTAATTAAATTATTTTTTTTTCATTGTCATCCATTTATTTTTGTGAAATAAAATTTAACAGAGAACCTTAACATTAAGCATTTTGCACGTAGACATCATAGCTTGGAAGTAAAGCATTTTTCCAGTAAACAGAATGTTCTAAGTTCGATTGTCGGTGGTGGAAATTGGACAATTAAAATGGATTTGATAAAAATAAATTTCATATTTTTTTGCCTATTTAACGGTTTATGATATTAGGGGTTCAATAATCTGACATTCATAAAAATTTTCAGAATTAATTTTTCTTTTAAACATTTTATTTTTGTTTTTAGAAATTTAAAATTTTATTTACATCTCCGTTATTTTTTTTTTTCAGATTTTCAAAAAAATTGGAATTTTGGCGTTTATTTAAATAATTTTATTTAAACATTATTAATTAGTTAAAAATAAATAATTTCCTTTTATATTTTTTAAAATTAAATTTATTGGCGCTGTAATCTGTGATAGAATTCAATAATTATAAATAAACAATTTGGGTGTAATAATTAAAAGCAAAAGTTGTTTTGAAAGAAGTATTAAAGGAAACCCTCTGTGCGATCTGTGATCACAATTACACAATTATTTTATTATCACAGCTGTGTATCTACATTATTCGCAAGAAACCTTTCATTTCATTTATGTGTATATATTCATATATATTCTTTTATGAGAAAAGTATGAAAATGATGAAAAGATGACAAAATGGGTGCAACAACAATAAACTATAAAAGAACAACATCAAAAAAAAATAAAAAAATAAATAAATAAATAAATAAACTCCCTGCTCTTCAGAAGGTGGGAGGAGTAACAGGCATCAAAAAGTTATTAAAAAATGTATCCTCACAGGTTTCGTCATTTTCATACTTTTCTCATAAAAGAATATATGAACTTTGTGCAAAATAGAGCTGCTATGCGCCAGTTGCATGAAGATGGTAACTTTTTGCACTCATTTAAGATATATATATATATAACCGGTAATAATAATGTATGTACAGTTATTACAAAAAAAAAAGTTTTAAGGAAATCTGATCGGAGTGTAAAAGTTGCTCTAAAAAAATTCGAATGATACATCATTCGTCGTTCTAAGTTTAGTAAATGCATGTAAAAATGGGTTAAACAAAAGTTAGTTTCAATTCCAAAATTTTATACGCGTTAATACTTCATGAAAAATAGAGCATAATAGCGAGACCAGTTAGCTAAAGCCAAAATCTAATCAGCAACAACTTATGTCAACTTATTACTGAATCTGAAGTTTGATGAAAATCCCTGCATTAGTTTTTGTGATAGAGCTATTGCAAAAATTCTTAAAAAAAGCTACATAACAGTGTTACAAGATGGCTGATGTAGACCAAAAACTATTTCAAATGAGGATATTTTTTTTACCAGGTACTATTTGAGTCTGAAATTTGATGAAAATCCAAGCATTAAATCTTGATATACATTTATTACGAAATCGTGAAAAATACAGCATAGCAACGCCATCTGTAGGGCTATATACACCAAAAACTAAACAACATTAATTTATATCGGAACTAATTGAATCTGAAATTTTAGAAAATTTCGTGTAATAGTTCTTGAGATAGAGCTTTTGCGATAATCATGAATCTTTCACGTAGCAGCGACACCTGTTGAGCAGTTTGCACCAAAACGTAATCATCATCATGTTATATCACGTACTGATTTAATATAAAGTTTTATGAAAATCCATACGCGAAAATTGTAAATAATGCAGCATAACAGTGCTACCTATTGAGAGATATATTCCAAAAACTAATCAGATCTAGTTTATATCAAGATCTCACAGAATCTAAAGTTTTTTTAATTCCGTGCATTAGTTCTTGAGATAATCGCGAATAATGCACCATGGCAGCGACACCTGTTGAGCGATTTGCACCAAAACATAATCCGCACCATGTTATATCAAGTACTATATAAATCTAAAGTAATACCGGAAATCGAGAAATGTACTTTTAGGTGCATTCATAGTAAAATATTTGTTTTGTCAAAGAAAATACTCAGTTCATTTTTGTCAGCCATTTTTCCTTCCTTAACACTCTAAAATACATAATTCTAATTATATATATCGTAATATTGTAAAATGGCATGGCTTACTATCTTATATTTTGTTCCAACTTCCATTTTTCTTCTTTGCCGGCATTTTCCAATCTTCCGATCTTTTGTTTACATGTTCAAATCAATCGCTTATCTTTTGTTTTTCCGATCGTCGCTGATGGGTGTGTTCATCCTGGTTTGATCGTTCCGTTCGATCGCAATCCGCAAGCATCGCGGATCGCAACTCGTAAGTGGCTGTCTTGCATTTCTCCCATCGCAAGTCAGGAGCTCGCTTGCTCAACTCGGAGGGGCGTATCCAGTTTCGAATTGCCGCTGCTATTTAAACCGGCTGAGATATGTGGTGCTGGGGATTTTGAAGCGATGCTATGAGCTAGCAATATTGAAGTCAATATGATATAGTTTCAGAAATGTTTTTTTTAGATTCATCCAGTTTTTAAAGTTAACAAACTTGTGTTTAATTACGCCAAATCCGTTGCTGGACATTTAATTGTGAAAATGGTTTTTCAACTTCGCCCGTTTGTCATTTTACCAGCAGTCATAATCCATTTGTGTTTTTAATTAAGTCTTCATATTCATTTGTGGACATTATTATCTTCAGTTAAAAAACTCTACATGTTTTTAAGACTTTTCATCGAAACAGTTGGTGTGCCGTATCATTGGAATTTTTCCAGTACGTCGATAGCTGTCATCCATAAGTGAGTCCGTTTTGTTTTCAGTGCTATCCTAATATTGTTATATGCCATGCCATGCCATTTAATAAGTAATATTATTTCATTATATAAAATGGTTTTAATTTAAATACGGAATTGAACTTATTTCCTGTTTACATTTTACCAGTTATATTTTTCATCTAAGTTTATACATATTTTTATTTAAACTTGAACATTATTTCATGACATAGAATAACTTTAATATAAATCTGGAACTGAACTTGTTTCTGTTTACGTTATGCCTGTTATATTTTCACCTGGATTTATACATGTTTTATTTAAACTTGCACTTATTTTTTCGTTAATAAACGTTAGTCTTATTTCACTGAAAAACAGTTTCTTTAATGAATGTCTTACACTACACTGTCACAATGTCACCAATACTTACTCTCTTAGGTCACCGAAGTTGCACTATTATAAACTGCTAAATTTTATTTTGTTTTAGACGGTTCTTGTTCCAGAACCGATCACGGGTTATGGGCCCAAAGCGAATACGCTTTTAAACCCTTTACGGCGGCCATAACCTAATTGGTGACATTTCAAAAAAAATTTGACAGTTGTTTGTAGTATGCGGCCATTGGACCTCCGAGTCATTTTAGAGGGGGGGGCCGCAATATAAAATTTTTTTTTGAAGGTTAAATGAATTTTTTTTTTCTATTGATATGAAATACAAAAAGGTTTTTTTTGGATAACTTATAATAGAAATTTTGTTTATGTACTATCTGACTACTAAGTACGTTATTTAAAAAAAAAAAAAATTTTTTTTCTTTTTTTCTGTCAAATCTTCTGTTTAAGGCATGGCCATGGCTAACATACAGGTGTGCATAACAAAACTGAATTCTCACAATTATGGAACTTGGGCAGCTGACGTTAAGTACCTACTATTAGATAAAAATGCGTGGAGCATAGTTAATGGCACTGAAAAGGCTCCTGATGAAAATGACTCTGTAGCGACAAAAGAATATCAATCCAGAGTCAGGTCTGCCCTATCAATTGTGTATTTAAATGTTGAAAATGAATTCCGGAGAATCATAGAAAATATCGACGACCCTCATGAAGCCTGGACTAAACTTAAACTGCATTTTCAGCCTGATAACCGGGCACGCCACATGCAGCTCTTTGGCGAAATACTTTCCTGTAAAATACAACCTGAGGAGCCCGTTGATATGTTTGCAGCTCGCCTCCAAAGACTTGCTGACCAACTTGCTGCGATAAATGAGCCAATCAAAGAAACTTACCTTACATTTCAATTGCTTAGATGGCTCCCGAAGAAGTTCGACAACATGGTGCAAGGGATTCTGCGATGGCCAGACCAACAGTTCACGTTTAAAGATGTTCTTACAGAGTTAGTCGCAGAGGAGTCCCGTATCAAACTACGAGAGGACGACAGAATAGATGCCGTGCAGTCTCATTTCTCTAGAGCCCGTTCCTCAAAGAAGTGTTCCTTTAAGCCTAAGTTCAGAGGTCGGTGTCACAAATGTGGACGCAGAGGACATTTACAGAGCCAGTGTAGAGTGCCTGATGTCACCCGCCAGGAATCCTGTCTTAGCTCTAGTTCCAGAAGTTCCATGATGCCTAGAGACTCCTCCAATTCCGGTTCCGTGGTGTACAGAGACTCTTCCAGTTCTAGAAATTCTTCTTTGTCCAGATGTTCCTCTTTTTCCAGAAATTCATCGAAAGACTCTTCCGTATCCAGTCCTGTCTGTGCTCAATCTGATGGTCATAGATCCAGAAAAGATGTGCCTCGCAACCGACGTCAACGTAAGCCAACAAGCCAGGTAAATTACCTCATACAATCTAATCTGAGTAACATAAAATGTGGTGGAGACGCCTGGGTCTTTGACACAGGTGCCTCCCACCATTTCTGTAAAGATAAAAGTTTATATGTTAAGTTCAAACCATTAAAAAATGAGGAATTGGCTGTTGCTGTTGACGGTGCTACTTTCCCTATCGAGGGCACCGGTTTAGTGGATTTAAAAATAAATGGGGAAATGGTTCGCTTCGGCGACGTCATGTATTGCCCTAGTCTAAGACATAATCTAATTTCAGGTCCCAGACTTGATAAAATGGGTGCCAGGTTCAAAGGAGGTGAGGGAAGGGTCAAGGCATATCGGGATTCTGGCACACTTTTTCGTGCTTTTCTTAAAGATGGCATTTATTGCCTCTATCCAGATCCTAACCATAAAAATAGAAATAAAGACCCTAAAACTAACCGTAATCAAAATCCTAAAAAGGTACGTTTCCAAGCCTCAACCGTTCAAAAAGATGATTTTAAACTCTGGCATAGACGCCTTGGGCACATCAGTTCCACATTAATTGAACATACTCTAAACTGTAATGGTGTTAGGGGCTTACCACCCATTAAATGTAAAGACTTTGAATGTGAAACATGTAAAATTAATAAACACAGACGAACATCATTCCGCCCAATAAACCAAATAAGATCTAAACGACCTCTAGAACTGCTACACACTGACCTGTGGGGTCCGACACAAATAACAGGGCGAAACGGGGAGAAGTATTTTCTAACTATAACAGACGACTTCTCTCGCAAAGTGTCGGTATACCCCTTATGCAGTAAAACACAGGTGTTTAAAGTATTTTCTAACCACGTAAAAAGAGCAGAAAGGTTTTTGGGCACCAAAGTAAAAGAAGTTCGTAGCGACAATGGGCGGGAATTCGATAATGAAGCATTCACCAAATTCTTTGAGGACAATGGCATACGACACGAATTTACCAATGTATATTCTCCGGAGCAAAATGGAGTTTCAGAACGTTTAAATCAAACAATAATGGACGGGGCTCGCTCAATACTCAATGAAAGTAAACTCAGTCTCAAATTCTGGCCAGAAGCTGTCTTATACATCGCATACACTCTTAACCGAATATGTCACAAAACTCAGAAAAAAACTCCTTTCGAATATTATTGTGGTAATAAACCATCCATAAGACATTTACGACCTTTTGGTACGGTGGCATATGTGGGGGTACCTAAACAACTAAGAAACTCCAAATTCGATCCGAAGGCTAAAAAGGGTGTTTTAGTGGGTTACGCAATGTCTACAAAAGGCTACAGGGTATGGATTCCCGAAACCAATAAAATAATAGAGACAATAAATGTTAGGTTTGGTGACGAATCTGTATCCAGAAGTATCCACAAACACAGTGAACAAGGTCCAAGCTATTCGATAGGCACAAACCCATTTACAACTTCGGAGCAGCGCAACGGAAGCGATCTGGGACCCTCTTACATCCTAAGTTCCGAACCACCTGAAATAGACCCTTTGACTGACCTTCAACCTGACAGATTTACTTCAGAAACACCACCCACTCAAAGTATTAGACCGAGTACCTCTAAATCTTCCGACTCTGCCTCCTCACACCCATCTGAGGGTGACAGTGACGAGGATGGCGAGGAGGTTACTAGAACTCTCAGGGAAGCTGTCTGGTTTCGTAAGCCTGTAACTAGGCCTGACAAATCGAGAACCGACGTCTACTATTACGAGTTGGGTGAAACACAACGTCTAAGATCACTGAAGGAAGTAAGAGATTACTGTCAATCTAATGGTATCAAATTTAATCCGTCACTGTTCAGTTTTAAAGGAAGCAATAAGTACCAAGGCATTGTAAAGTCCGCTCCTAGTGCTAGCTCAAGTCCTAGTTACACACCTCCACACACCTCTTTCTCTGAAACTCATAAAACCAATACCTGACTAGAAGACTCCATACCTAACACATATAAACAGGCATTAAAATCCCCTCAGTGGGAACTCTGGAGACAGGCAATGCAGGAAGAGATGGATGTTATAAATAAAAGACAAGTATGGGTATTAACATCTCTGCCACCCAACACCGAACCACTAGGCTGCAGATGGGTATTCACCATCAAACGAGACGACAAGGGACGGGTTGCAAGATATAAAGCGAGACTTGTAGCACAAGGCTATAAACAAGTCAGGGGTGAAACGTACGATGAGACGTTTTCGCCCGTAGTCAATTTCAGCCTAATTCGCTTTTTCTTTGCAGCCCTTGTCTCATGTCTCGGATGGATCCACACTCAGTGTGATGTAAAAGGAGCCTATCTGTACGCCCCTCTTTCTGACAACATCTACATGAAACAACCATCAGGGTTCGAGGTAAAAGGTAAAGAACATTTAGTCTGCAAACTCCAGAGGGCCCTTTATGGTCTCCACCAGAGTGGACGAGTATGGTTTTATGAATTACATAAGATTTTAATTTCTCTTGGTTTTAAAAAGTTAGAGTGGTGTAATTGCGTCTATACGTTTTCTAATCATGTTGTTTTATTACTATATGTGGATGACTTTGTAATATTAAGTAACCATCAGAAACATATTAATGAAATTTTAACCCTTTTAACAAAACATTTTGACATAAAAATCCTGGGGAAAACACGCAAACTACTTGGTGTTGAATTTGAGGAGGATGGGAATGGCACTGTTTCAATTCATCAAATGCAATATATTGATGATATTTGTACAAGATTTAAAGAATTCAACTTTCCCATTACATCACTCCCTATAACTAAAGGTACTGTATATTCCAAGTCACAATGTCCTCAAACCGAAGCAGAAACCCAGGAAATGTTACAATATCCATACAGAAGTGTTTTGGGCTGCCTTTCATTTTTAACAAGCAGGACACGTCCTGATATTTCGTACGCTGTAAATATCTTCAGCCAATTCCAGAGCAATCCTGGGATTGTTCACTGGAATGGTCTCCTGAAGCTTTTAGGGTATGTCCAAAGCACAAAACACTATAAACTGAGGTTACCTTGTCACCACATAAACCTAATAACTTACACCGACGCGGATTTCGCCGCTAATAGGGATGACAGGACATCAATGGGGGGACAACTACTAATGTTAGACAAAGCTCCTATCATGTGGAGAGCCTTTAAACAAAAATCTGTCTGTTTGTCTACTATGGAATCAGAATTTGTGGCTTTAACAGAAGCAACTAAAGAGCTTCTATGGTTCAGTAGGATCATAACTGAATGTTATGACAAACATATTTTTACAGGTCCACAAGTTAAACCAACACTTTTAGTAGACAACATGGCCTCCATTGATTTTCTTAAGTCTCCCATTGAAAATTACAGAACGAAACACATTGATGTAAAATTATTTTTTGTTAGAGACCTTTTAAACCAAGAGATTTTTAATGTTAAACACGTAGCCAGTAAATCTAATCTCTCAGACATTTTCACTAAACCTTTAACAAAGTTTGATCTTAAAAAATTTATTGATGTAATTTTTAGTTATAAGTAATTTATATATATACATGATATTTAAATGCTATGAAAAAAAAACTCCTCCTCCTTTGAACTTGTGTCAAGCATTAAGATGCTTGTTTAACTTTTCATGTTAAACCTTGAAGTTTAGCATTTTTTTTTTAAACTGAAATTTTTGTATATTTCAGTACTTTTCTTTTAAAAAAATGTTTGAATATGTGATTATACTCTTGTTATTTCATATTTGTTTCGTATGCATACGTTTCATAATATCATTTCATAGGTTTTGATATACCCTCATTTCCAACATCGCGGACAATTTAACTCCCGCTGGAATGTGGTCAGACATCAGGATCGTTCATCCTCCGGGATCCGAGCAGCCTCGAAAAACGCCTCGTGAGGTGCCCTTGTAAATAGCCAGAGTGGTCTGCAGGGGGTAGCGGCGTTCTTGAGTGTTCTGATCACAGGAAGGCCTGTCGCGGGCATCGTTCTTTTTAAGTCTGTAAGTCCCTGTTTTTGTATAATGGAAATGTCACATAGGTCCCGTCCGTGGTGTTTAAAATCGAGTTGTATTTTTTATTGCATATGTAAATATAAAAATTTTTCTTCTCGTTTTAAGAGTATATATAACAAGTTTTTTTCATATTTAAATTGGCCAAATCATTTGCAAATGTATATCGTTTCAAAAGCTTAAGCATATTTTTTTTTTGTGTGTTGTCTTTCACGTGAGCGCTCACAGTCATTTAACTCTGTCACTATCATAATCATAATTCATAATCGTTATCATGATCATGATCGTTATTGTTCTCATTATTGAAATTTTCTCATTTGCATAACATGTATCTTTTATTGTCAAAGTATTTTCATATTGTAATTCATGTATATTTATTCTTCATATTATCCTGAATTTGCGTTTATATGATAATCATTCTCTTCCAGAATAAATATGCAAATGCATGATTGTTTAAAATTCATTTGAATATTGTACAAGTCAAAATCAAGAAAAAATCATCATATTAAATTGTTATGTAAAGGTAACTCGTAGTCACTTGCACGTGACGAGGTAATTGTAATTATCTTTCATGGTTTTTTTTTAGGAAAACGTTATCTTTATAGACTTTTGCTATTGAACTTTATTCGACGTGAAAAAAAAAACTTTTCGTTAGAGTTACAATTGTAACTGAACTTTCATGAAATGAAAAAGTTGTTAATCTAGTTGTTATATAATTGTTAAAATTGTTGTTATTGTTGAATATTGTTATTAACATTATTGAAAATTGATGTTTTTGATTAACCCTGTTGAAGTTATTGAATTTGTTGCATTTATACTTGTTAATGTTAAGTTTCTGTTTTACTGATAACTATCGAAGTGTGATAGTTGATATTCTAATGTTTTACATTATTCTATATATATATATAATTTACAATATCTGTTAATTATCCATTTTATTTTTAAGTACGAGTGTTAAGGGGGGGGGCGATTGTCAGCCATTTTTCCTTCCTTAACACTCTAAAATACATAATTCTAATTATATATATCGTAATATTGTAAAATGGCATGGCTTACTATCTTATATTTTGTTCCAACTTCCATTTTTCTTCTTTGCCGGCATTTTCCAATCTTCCGATCTTTTGTTTACATGTTCAAATCAATCGCTTATCTTTTGTTTTTCCGATCGTCGCTGATGGGTGTGTTCATCCTGGTTTGATCGTTCCGTTCGATCGCAATCCGCAAGCATCGCGGATCGCAACTCGTAAGTGGCTGTCTTGCATTTCTCCCATCGCAAGTCAGGAGCTCGCTTGCTCAACTCGGAGGGGCGTATCCAGTTTCGAATTGCCGCTGCTATTTAAACCGGCTGAGATATGTGGTGCTGGGGATTTTGAAGCGATGCTATGAGCTAGCAATATTGAAGTCAATATGATATAGTTTCAGAAATGTTTTTTTAGATTCATCCAGTTTTTAAAGTTAACAAACTTGTGTTTAATTACGCCAAATCCGTTGCTGGACATTTAATTGTGAAAATGGTTTTTCAACTTCGCCCGTTTGTCATTTTACCAGCAGTCATAATCCATTTGTGTTTTTAATTAAGTCTTCATATTCATTTGTGGACATTATTATCTTCAGTTAAAAAACTCTACATGTTTTTAAGACTTTTCATCGAAACAGTTGGTGTGCCGTATCATTGGAATTTTTCCAGTACGTCGATAGCTGTCATCCATAAGTGAGTCCGTTTTGTTTTCAGTGCTATCCTAATATTGTTATATGCCATGCCATGCCATTTAATAAGTAATATTATTTCATTATATAAAATGGTTTTAATTTAAATACGGAATTGAACTTATTTCCTGTTTACATTTTACCAGTTATATTTTTCATCTAAGTTTATACATATTTTTATTTAAACTTGAACATTATTTCATGACATAGAATAACTTTAATATAAATCTGGAACTGAACTTGTTTCTGTTTACGTTATGCCTGTTATATTTTCACCTGGATTTATACATGTTTTATTTAAACTTGCACTTATTTTTTCGTTAATAAACGTTAGTCTTATTTCACTGAAAAACAGTTTCTTTAATGAATGTCTTACACTACACTGTCACAATGTCACCAATACTTACTCTCTTAGGTCACCGAAGTTGCACTATTATAAACTGCTAAATTTTATTTTGTTTTAGACGGTTCTTGTTCCAGAACCGATCAATTTTTACTATGACTAAATTTTCCCCATTGAAATTTTCTGACAAGAAACCACTTTTGGTGATGATCGTACCTAGCATCGACATCTGCTGCATTTTGTAGCCCGAAATTTAGAGAACTGATAAAAAATCTCTGTTAAAATGATATTTTGTATATGTTTCTATTTTTTTTATGCTTTAAATTTTTTAGTATTTAATTTCTATTTGTTTATTTCGCATCAAAATTAAGTTAAGTCGATAAATATGGCACAGCGAAGAATTCGTTTGCTTTATTTTGGGGTTACGATATTCGGAAAACTCTCCTTTTGAAAATACGCCAACTTTTCTCCCACCAAAAATGTGAATATAATGTTGCTAGTTTCCAGAACCAAATTTGTAATTTTTGAAGGAATTTTTAAGCTTTTTTCAATATTTTATATACTTATCTATTAACTAGTTTATATTTGTAAATGATTTTCTTAAAAAATAAATAAGTAAATAAATAAATAAATAAAACTTATGTTAATATTCCGATAAGGGGCCTTGAAAATAGCATTTTCAGAAAGTTTTGCTGCTGCAAAGTAAAAAAATTTCGATTCTCAAACATCTTAATACAGGGGTTTAAATGCACCAAATCTTAATGGTAGATGCGAACGACATCAAAAGTGGTTCCCTTGTGAGATTAATTTCTTTACCATAGTATCAGAGAAGTTAAAAAAAATGCTAAAATGTAAAAGCTTTATCTGATAAATTGCATTATTTTAGATTATAACATCATTTCCTGTCTAATAATTTGAAAAAAAAAGGTTTTTTTTTTTCCATTTTGATACGAAAATTACAACTGTAACGATATTTTTATGCCTATAATTTCAATCCTCTCTTCAACAGCGTAAGTAACCCGATTGCCATCAATTTCTAGAAATTTCATAAAAGAATACTAAAATTAAAATTAAAATATAAAAATTGGATATTTCAATAGAATAGCGAGTCCGGACATATCTACAAAAAAGTGCTTTTATTTTTAAAAAATTAATTTTAAAATTGGTTTAGTACAAAGGTCAGGCCAGATGAACCCCCTTCTCCACCCCACACTTCCCCCACAAAAGCCCTTTTTAAATATATAGATAATCTGAAAACAAATAAGATGCATATCATTTAAAAAAGAATTTCAGTTTCAAAATATATTTATATTACAAATTTTAAACACTCTGTTTTTATCACTAAGAATCTCTCTATGATTTTCAAACAGAAAAGAAAACATTTATAAAAAGCTAAAATATTCGATAAAGTATCATACTTGAAGTGACAAGATAATACATGCCTTCTGTTCGCATATTTATGAATATTTCTATATATATATATATATTTGTGTGTTCATATAGAATTTCGAAAAATCTATTTAAGTGTCTCGAATTTCTCAGTGGAATATTTATATGGAAATGAAAAGAGTTTATCAAAATAATGCAGCACTTAAAACGAGCGTATTGTATTCATGCTAGTTCGTTATATTTTTCCAATTTATTTTCATTCCATTTTGCTTATGGTATATTGTGTCTAATATACAGTAAAAACGTATCCATACGTATTATTTATAAAATATATAACATCGTTTATAAACTTTTGAAGGCCATTCGTACCTCATTCATTAAATATATAATATTTTATGCTTATTTTAAAACATATCATATCTAGAGTGTCTAGAAAGTTTTTCTGAAAATAATCCTGAAAAGCAAAATAAAGAAAAAATGAAAAAAAAAATGTTATTCTGTTTCATAGTTTGACGCTATTTTCAGTTGGGAAAAAAGGTTGCTGTCAAATGTTACAAACATACATGAATATGATAACATAAGAAATATCCCTGTTTGCAAATGCATGCAAGTGTTTGTTGTGAATTTGACCATCCATAAAAATTAAACAAAATATGATACGATTTGTTGCTCATGTAACAACGAGTCATATATAATTTTTAACTTTTATTTAAGGGGGTTAGGGGTTGAAAACTTTTCAAAAAATCGATTTTTTTATGATCTAGTTTGATTATACAATTATTTCTTAACTCAATGCAAAAAACCGCATAAAAATATTACCATTTTTAACGGAGTTATAAGCATTTATTTATCAATACTTACATAGCCGCATCCATAAAATTTCAACTTTAAGCCGTGTTTTCTCAAAACTTGATTTTTGACGACTAACACCAAGATTTAAAAAAACTATTTGATGGATTGGCTTAAATTTTTTTTTGTGCATGCATATAACATCATAATCTAGATTATGAATTAAGGATATAACTATCACTTAATAAAAACAGTATTAAAAATCTCTCAAAGTTGAAAATTTAAAACCCCCCTGAACTTTTTTCCATTAAAAATACTCAAAATATTAGCTATCTAAAATATATTAATTCATAATCTAGATAATAATGTTATATGCATGCAAAAAAAAAAAAAAAAAAAAAAAAAAAAAAAAAAAAAGCCATTTTATCAAAGTTTTTTTTTTTTTTTTTTCATCTTGGTGTTAGTCATCAAAAATCAAGTTTTGAGAAAACGCGACTTAAAGTTGAAATTATATGGATGCGGCTATGAAAGTGTTGATACATAAATGCTTATAACTTCGTTAAAAATGCAAATATTTTATGCGGTTTTTTGAATTGAGTTAAGAATTAAATGAATAATCAAATTAGATCATAAAAAATCGATTTTTTGAAAAGTTTTCAACCCCTGAGCTCCCTTAAATCATTGTTTCTCAATTTCAAATACATCCCATTATAACACAGAACTTTTGATGGCAACTCCACTGAAAAAGATACAATGTATATTTAGGCTCATAGAGGCAAAGTCGGAACAAAACATAGTCGTAGCTCATCTTCAATTTTTTTCAATACGCTAGTTGCACAAGAATTTTATAGCGGTGGAATTCTGCATAAAAACGGGGCTAGTCGACAAAGCAAAAGTGTATAGGATACGAAGCATGTTAGATTATTAAAAACACACTTACATACATGAATAATGCCTGCATTTAACTATTAAAGTTATGTACAAATGTTCTCCATACATATATACAATAAGACCTTAAACCCAACTTGAGTGAAGAATTAGCCAGAGCCAGAAATTGAACCCGTGGCCACAGCGCACTAGGCTGCTGCTCTACTACCACTGAGACACTTCGGCCGATACATAGTTCTGTATTTTTTTTAAATAAACCAAGTTGAGTAAATTCATCTACCATCTATTACACAGCTTGGGATGACCGGACAACAACTAATAGATTTTACTATTCCATCGATAGACAATCTATACTAATAAAATCCGTGCGCCTCTGTGTGTCTGTCTGTCTGCTCGAAGCCGATTACAGTTCGCAACGCGGGCGAGTTGTAAGTCGCGAGAGGTGTCTTTCGATTCGAAAAATTCCGGGAAAGTCATTTCGGGCATTTTCGAGACCGTGGGAACAAAATTAAAAAGTTATGAATTAAAAACTGCTCGGGAAACGGAACGCAAAACGTCTCATTTTCCAAAAAGAGCTCCCAAGCAGATACACTGCGCCACCTTGCGGTGAATGACTAGAACTTTTCACCTTTGGCTAAGAGCGCAAAAAAGAAGAGCCAGCCGAAAACCTCTTTTTCTCCCCACGCTAAGTGCGCTTTGTTCCGCATCAATTTTTTTTGACTTGCCGTCGATTATTTACCGTAGTTTTCGCTAAAATATTGAACTTGGAAATAAAACAGGCCGCCGCAAAGAAAAAATACCGAAACTTTTTTTGCGTGTTTTTTCTTAAACCATCATGCAGACAGTTTTTAAAGTAGAAAAAAACTGATTACATATTCAGAATCTGCGTAAAAGTCTGCTTCTGATGAACCAAAAATACGAAAAAATGTCTTTTGGGCGCGTAGCACCAAACGTGCAAAGCCAAATATGTTTAATGGGACGATGGGCGCGAAGCGACCATGGCTCCGATCCACAATTTTTATTTCAAGTGCGCGTAGCGCCCACTCCGCGAAATAACATATTTTTAACGGGATAATGGGCGCATAACAACCATAGCTTTTAATTTACTTTTTTTGTGCATTAGGATTCGATCACCAAGACTTGCTTATTAAATGAATTTTTTTGCTTATTATATACTGCTTAATATCGAGGTTCGTTTGGAAAAAGTGGCCCAGCTAGCGGGCATAGCTCGCTAGTACATATATTAAAACAAGCATGCTCACAAAAATAACACTTGCATTGAACTAGCAAGGCATATACAAATATTCTACAGACATACATGCAATAAATGCATTCAACTCAACTGTCGTGAAAAATTAACCAAAGCGAGGAATCGAACGTGATATCATAATGCATCAGATTGTTGCTTTACAGCTGAAATATTTCGGCCGATATCTAGATCTGGAATTTTTCACTAAAATACCAAGTTGGGAAATAAAGTTGGGTTTAATGTATTTATTGTATGTATGTTTGTAGAATATCTGTTATGTTTCCTACGCACTCCAATTTGCGTATAGCCTCTCGATTAGGGTTATGGCCTGAAGTAATTTCTAACTAAAAGCATGTTACGTGTTCAAATATCAAATCTTTTTTTTTTTTTTTTTTTTTTTTTTTTTTTTTTTTTTTTAACTTTTGTGACAAAATAAGTAACAAAATTTTGATTTATTAAATAAACAATCAAAATGTTTTTATTGCAAATAAAATGCGTTTTTTGTGTGTGAAGCACAGTGGTAATTAGCTGTTATATCAGTTTTTACCTTAATTATATTTTGTAATAAAATAATGAATGTATTTATTAAAATTTGCTGTAATGCTTATAAGAGTAATAGAAGCCGTTCCCATAAATGTCTGTATGGATAATTTTATTATTGTAAACTTCTGGTGAACGAAATAGTTGAAAAATCGATTAAAGAATCTCATCTTTTTCATAATAAAAAATCTAATTCCGTTGAATAAAACAAATTCAAAACTGAATTTTTTTACTGATGTCTTACTATCTAAACACATGATAAATTTATTTAATTATTTTTTACGAAAGTAATCTATAAAACCTCACGAGATATATTTCTATTCTCTCGAAAGTATTATCTTTATTTACATCTCATTAAAAATGTGACATTATCATTTTAATCAGAATAATACTTAATCACGCATAATATCGCTGATTCGTGCTTGGGGAAATAAATATAAACCAAGCGATTCGATAAATTACATAAACCTGAGCTTATTCAGTAACATCTCTATGTATAGAGATTATGGGAAATCTCAATTAACTTCATTTCAATCCAATATTACTTATTAAATGCAAATCCATTGAGAAATCTTTATCAAAGGATAATCACATTTCTGGTATATTTAAAATGAAATCGGTCTCTAAAACCAAAGCCTAATTACGATAAACTGCTTACTTTCTGCCTCAAAATTAGAACGAAAATTCCCAATTTCTTTTTTAAGTAATTAATACACACATACATATTAAGAATTATTAATTAATTATTTCTCAATAAAAATATGACAACATTATTTTAAGCAAATAATGCTTATTCATGTATAATACCGCTGATTCGTGCTTAGGGAAATAAATACAAACCAGACGATTCGCTAACTTACATTAAACTTTGCTTATTCAATGACATCTTCGTTTACAGAAGCTAAATGTGAAATATTCCTTAAATTTATTTCAAAGCAATATTTTCAATTGAAGGCGATTCCATTGAGAATTACTATATCAGATTATAATCTCGTTTCTGGTATATTTAAAATGAATCATCGATTTAAAACAGTTTTTAGAAAGGAAACCGGATTCCGGTAATTCTACTATTTTCGGCTGAAAACGAAAACAAAATCCTCTGTTAATTTTTAAAGTAACTGATACGTACATACATATATATATGCAGAAATATTAATTTATTATCTGTGTAATTAATTATATATTTGACCCAAGTTGGCTCTCAGTGTCTAGGTTGAAAACATTTTATTTTCATATAAAATGTAATGTAATTAATTCATCTACGACATAGAAGGATTTTCTGGTTATACGTATTTCATCTTATTAAAAAACGTTTTAGTTTTAGACCCGTCGATATATCTTTTATAATGATTTTTGTAAATAATCATTTGTATAACTGTTTCAGACAAAAATTTCTATTACCTAAGTCTGGAGCATTAAATGACACTTGAAAAGAGTCTTCGAAATTTATACGTACGTAGGTTGATACAAAAAAAAGTTTACAAGCAGAAGCATTTGAAACGTAATAATTGTGGAGCGAATATTTCCACCAGGGTGGTTGACAGATGGCGCTAGTTGTCCTACAGCTGTTTTACGTGCAAGTAGCGTCAGTACGCAGACACTTTAGAGCAACATTAATGGAACGATGTCTAGAAAAGTGGTCTCGCATAGAGGTGCGAGCCGTAATTCGATTAATGCGGCCAAGAATGAGGCCGCATCCGAAATCCACAGTCATCGTTCTGCAGGACAATGCCAGGCCACATACAGCTCGCCAAACTCGGGAATTGCTGCAAAAGGTTCAAGTGGGAGGTCTGAAATCCCCCTCCATACAGTCCCGATTTGGCTCCAAGTGACTATTTCCTTTCTCCGGCGTTGAAGCGAAACTTATCCGAAACACGGTTCACCTCAGACGATGCAGTGAAAACAGCTGCCGAGAAATGGTTCAATGAGCAGGGCCCTGAATACTTCCAAAACGGGATAAATAAGTTGGTCGAACATTCTGACAAATGCCTAAACAAATTTGGCGACTATGTGGAAAAGTAAAGGTCAGATGTGTCTCTTGATTGCCATTTGTATCATGTTTCTATTGTTAATAGATACTTTTTCCTTTGCCCTGTAAACTTCTTTTGGATCACCCCTCGTATATGTCTTACTCATTTTAAATTTGCACTCATGTCTTGAGTTAGTTGTGAATGGTAGTTATAAACAGTAAAGTTCATACAAATAAATAAACAAGTATCTCATTTGAGCGGATGCAGCTTACATCAACAATAAAGTTGAAAGCTTCCGAAATACAAATGAGACTTTGAGAAAAACAGGTATTTATAATTATCAGGGGCGTACCAGCAGTAATCGGCGCCTGTGTGCAAAACTACATTTGGCGCCCTACACCTCCACCCATCCAATCGCTGTAAAAATAAAACTTTATCCCCCCCCCCAAAAAAAAAGCTATAAATATTTATAAATGTACAGTTGCCATTCTTTTGAAGTTTTTTTTAACCAGAAAGTTTATTTAATAAAATATGACTTGTTTCTTTACAGTTCGTACTTTATTTCATTAAATAAATAAATTTCTGTTTCCAAAATGCTTAAATTACTTGAAAAATAAAGAAGTATGGCAGTTATGTAAATAAAATTCGTAACACAGTAAAAACTGTGTAAATGAAAGCACTCTCTATCAGAATCCTGCATTACGGTAAAATTTCATTCTCCCGGAGAAAATAATTTAATGCAATAACAATAGATTGCATCTAAAAGAAAGATGTTTTTACTTTGCCTGTATTGGCTAAGAAAATTTGCCTCACATAGATCTCAAAATTTGGATAAGGATAGATGATGGTAGATGCACCGTGCACCTGACACTCAATTTTTTTTATTTTTTGTTAATTACCCGAAATATTAATTAAAAACCCTTAATGATCATCGCAAAATGGCTATCTTTTATTCCTCAACGAGATCATGCTTGTGTGCTTCCCCAAGCAGTCCTTCCCACTGACCAAAAGCGTAACGTTTGATTTTTTTCTGCATTTTCAATTTGGGATATAGTGAGATCCCGGTAGAATTACAAATAAATAAATCATACTAAAGAAAAAAAGAAAAACGACTTAAATGGTATTTTTAGTTACTATTTCAAAAAACCTTTTTATTTGGTAGCAATTTGCATCAATTTTCAAGTTTTCTATCTTTGAAGTTTCAAACGTAAAAAAACAAACAAACAAACAGCAACAATAAAAACTGTCCATACATTCATAGTATTTTTCAGGTTCTGATAATATATCTGGTATGAAAATATTAACATTTATTGTTCAAAAAATTTTTGAAGTCATTTCTCTCGATGCAAATTATCTCAAGATATCATTTCCTAATTAAGAAATATGTGATTTCAATATAATTTCGCGTTAATAAATAAAAAAATATATATGAAGGGTTGTGTACATTTCCATTATTTATTTTATCAAGATTTTTTTTTTTTTTTTTTTTTTTTTTGTCAAAATTGAAAGTTTTATACCAAAATGTCAGAAAATAAATACAAATTGACAGTTAGCTTGAAAAATAGGACCGGAACATGAATAGCACCGCCGGTATACTCTACTGAATGCAGTGGGAAATCAACTCGAGCTTCGATTGGATGGATTTTCATTTAAGGGTGTTCTTAAATCAAAAAGGGCAACTTTGTGACACATGCTTTAATTTATTTTTGTTCGGAGATGCATGAAAATAGCAGGTGTTATTATTCAGAAACTGTCTAATTGCACTCAGTTTTCTGTTTTTTTTAAAACACAATAAAATTTTCAGGACAAGCCTTCAAAGTTGACACTTTTGAGCACATTTCCCGACGAAAGCAGTAAAACCAGTCGAAAGGCAGGAGAAAAACGGGTGATCCATTCATCGAAATAGCTCAAAACTGGACAGGTAATTTAATTATCATAAAATGGAAAAAAAAAGGTTCGATTCGAAATCGCCTCCATAGTCAGGCATGCCAATTTTATATCTTTCCGTTAAAAATTGAATTTGTAAATGTGTAAAATTGTTTTGCGCTTGTTGAGCGGAGCAGTTGAGAACCCCTTTAAATGCAGATTATATATATGCATACACACAAGACAGAAGAATAGAAATACCAAACAATGAGATATTCAATATTTTGAAAATAAATAATTTTATAGTCATTTAATTATTTTAATTTTCGTTAATGAGTATTTTCATAAATATAATTAACAAACTAACATATATATATATATATATATATATATATATATATATATATATTGCAGACTGTTTTGATGTAACGAACAAATTATAAGTAAAAGGAAAAAAATTTGATTAAAAAAAATTTAAAACAGAAAGAGAAAATTTTGGTTGTATCATTCAAAAATTACAAATATATCAAGACTCCCCACCCCTCACTAGAGATACCTTCCGATATCATATGCCAGATTCTCCCCCCCTTCCCCCTAAAGTGATAACGTTATATATGCATAGCCATCAGTGCCGTAGCTAGAAGTGAATAATGGGAAAGGGGGGAGGGGGAGATAGTATTTTCTCTCTTTTTCTCTGTGACGCAGAAAGATAAAGTAGTATGTGCTCACACTGTAGTTACTATGTTTCACATTAAACTGTTATAATAGTTTCATTTTGAGCTTAGAAAAGAATGGGATGATGAAAAATTCGAGTGTAAAACGAGTGAAATCTTAAACAACGTGTTAGCTTCATATGTGTAAATAGGATGAGTAAGTGTTGAAACACTTATTTTAGTGACAATTTAGTATTTTTGCAAAATCTGCGAAAGGTCCTCAAAACTAAATTAGATTTTTAAGCAGAATTTCATTTGAATTTTTGGAATAGAAATTAATTGAGTGACTTTGGACTCTTTTTATCAGGGAGGCTCAAAATATTTTAGGAAAAGCTGAGCCGCCCATAGACCCCCTTAGCTACGGCCGTGTGCATAGCCCCCAAGTTTTGGTTTTACATTGTTTCTGTATTCAGGATTCTTCGTCCCCCGCGGACGCCACGATTGCGCCCTTAGAAGGTTTTCTTGGCACCCATTCGAATGTATACTTACTAGCAATTTTTAAGATTAAAAATCGATTTTAAGGGATAGATTTTTAAAAATAAAAAATATTTAAATAGTTTTCTTGTAACAGTTATCGATGACCTTAAATAAGTTTTAATTATTTAATGCTATTAAATTGTTATTCAGTGATTAAGGTTTCTGTAGCTTCTTCATCTACAAAACTTTTGAAGATAGATTGCTCTCTGAAAATCTAATTTTAAATGTATTCTGAATAAAATTATTGCTGCAAATTATTTTAAAATAGTTTCTGAATCATAGGGAACTTATAGAAATCAGCGCGAGATATACGCGCATCATATAAGACGTTAACTTTTACCAGTATTTCCGAATACTAATTTTCTTCTTATTTATGATAAATTCTGAAGTAAAGTGACAATTGTGTCTTATAAATAATTATAATAAAACAAGTGAAATTTAGCTTCTATGGTAATAAAACTGTATATTATGCTTTTCCACCGCAGTGAAATAATAGTGTTGCATATTTTCAGCTATGTGAATTACGGCGCCTTTTATTATTTATAACTATATGAGGTGCGCCTCTCTTTATAAAGGTTGGACAGGTCTTGTCTAAATAATTTATTAAAGGATTCATAATTAGAATAAAATAAAATTTTAAAGAAAGAAATGATTATTTATAAATAATTTGTATAAGGTAAATCTACAAAAGATAATCCAGATGCCAAGAAAAGATAATACATTTTAGCATGAATAAATTAAGGATATTTTTTTAAATATTTGATTCTGAACTGAAATGTTTTGGCGCCTTTACTGCTTCGGCGCCTGTGTGTGCCGCACACTTTGCACACTGGGTCGGAACGCCCCTGATAATTATACCGGATATTTGGCAGTATTTTCACAAAAAATGAATGTCTGACAAAACTCTGATTTGAGCGAAAAACAAAATTAAAACCGAATTTTCGATCAGTCTCTATAAAATATCTTTTAAGAATTTTCAAACGAGAAAAAAAATATGTTATGTGAGTTCTGTAATATTATTTTTCATATCTTTCCCCAAGTTATATTTTCTTTTGGATTCCCATACACATAATGCCCCTCCCCTTCATTTATATAAAAGGATTTTTCATGCAGATTTATCAGATTTCGTTCAAATCTTAGCTATAGGATCATTCTGATGAGGCGCCCCTGTGATTAGTATTGGGTGTGCATTGGATAAGTATTAAGAGGTAGATTGGGGGGTAATTTCCCCTCTTAATTTAGGCTAATGGGTTTTTCACACAAAATTTACCGTTTTGCTTCAAATTCTGGATATAGGTTTGTTCTGAAAAGGCTCTTCTCGGATTTGTTTTTGAATTCATAGTATAAGTATAACGGTGGGATAGGGAGGAAACCCCTCACAATTTAAGTAAATGGTTTTCCATGCGGCATTAAACGATTTGTTTAAAATTTTGGAAACAAAATCATAGTGGTAAGAATCTTTCCTCATTAGTTGTGGTGTTCTTTTGTTACGTATAAAGGGGTACTGCCGTACACCCCCTTTGAGTTAGCTTAATTGAGTTTTATACAGTGTTAACCGATTTGCTTTAACCCTTTAATGCTCAAAGTATTTTCTTCAATAAAAATGAAATTTTGGGTTTTCCACCACTTTTAAAAGAAGAATAACTTTTATTTTAATTTATTGAAAAATTTGTCTCTTAAAAAATAGTGCATATTTATCTTTCTATTTACTGGTGTGAAAAGTGCTTTCTTGCCCTTTTTTGTAATCGTACCTAAAAAGGAACGCTAGACACTAATGGGTTAAAATTTGGATGTATGTTCTTTCTGTTAAGTTGCATTTCTGAACAGTTTTGGAGGTTTAATGGTTTAGTATAAAGGAGGGAACGGGGACAACGCTTCTTAAATTACATAAATGGGTTTTTATGCGGAATTATTCGATTTGATTCGAATTTTGGATATTGGTTTATTATATGATCAGGCGTATCGCGGATTAGTTTTGGGGGTTCAAAAATTAAGTATAAATAAAGGAAATGATGTGTGTGTGTGTGTGTGGGGGGTGTTTCTTAATTTGTTTTTCAAAGGGCATTATTATATAAGGCTGTAATATATAATTAGTGTGTATAACCTGTGACCTCTATGCTACCAGTTGAACTGGGCAATATTCTTTTTGTTTCCACTTTGCTAGGGTTGATGTAATACTGAGAAGAAATTTTGTATTTCGTAATTTATCAATATTTAAAATACATAGCCGGTATTTATGCAGTATTTCAATTTTATTGCAAATATTTTTAATGATAAACCAATATATTTTTCAATACTATATTTCGTTAAAAATATATCCGATGATTTCATTTCGAAACAATATCAGACCGCTACATAACCAATACTATCTTGTATTTGCTCACGATGGTCAAAAGATATGTATCAGAAATTAATAGATAGAAAATGCATATTCTAATTTAAATTTAAAGAGTGAAACATATGTAAGACAATCAGTAAAGTCAAAATATCTTACTATTATTATGTTGTGGTTAATATGTTATTGCTATTAATATTATTATTAACCCGTCAGTAGTCGCGTGTCGGTCTTTTTGCCGCCCGTATAACATATCTTCTCTTAACTTGTATCACATTACAAACACAAAGGAGATCTACCGTGTAGCTGACTTTAAAGGTTTTTCGACCACCTTAGTGAAGTAACAGGACACCTCTGGTTTTCTTTGAGATACATGTTTAGAAAAAAATTTGAAATTGGCGAGAAAGTCTACGTAACAATTTCTAATGTCAGTTCATTTTTACTTTTTCCTATTACTCCAGATCTCATTAATTAAATGCATAATTTAAGAAAACTGCAAATTGATGTCTTCATTCAAATGTTATTTTCGTATATTAGGTGAAAAATATTTCTTATTTTACATATTTGGTATGCGGGGGGTCAGCGGCGAAAAGACCGAGCGCGACTAATGACGTTGTGAAAAACGTCGCGACTACTCGCGGGTTAAATTCGAAAACATGAATGGAGTCATAATAATATATACCAGACATATTCTATCAATATTAGAGGCTGATTTGAACAAAAGTAATTATTTTTATAAAATATCATTTAATGAAAGAGATATTTTATTAAGGACTATACGAATACAACCTTATCAACATTTTGCAAATGTTGAACCCCCTCAACCTCTTATATTATCATAGGTTATCATTTGTCGACTTCCCTCCCTCCTCCCGATGATGTCGTTATCAATGTCTAAAAATTATTTTATTTTTAAACATTTTTTATTTTTTTTATACTTTTGCAGGGATATGATTACAAATTTGATTCATAAATAATTATTAATTTGATTTATAAAAATTCATTAAACATCCACATATGATTATACATTTATTACATGCAAACTTTACGGATAATTGACTTTTAACCTTTATCTACCGACGGTACTTATAAGTACCATTAAAATTACTTATTATAAAATTCTTTTAATACATCAATTAGTTGTAATACTGTTTAGAATGCGTTACAGATACGTTACTTTATTTAGTTCCAAAAGCATTCTTGGTTATACAAAATAAAAATATTTTTTAAAAGGATGATTTATTTTGACTTTGTATCTTTTCAGCTTTCTTGGCGCTGAGGGACGGGAATGGGATTTTTCAATTCGGAAATGTTTCTATATTTACATTGTAAGAACATCCTATTTGTACTTTTTATAATTCTACAAAATACTAAGAAAACAATTTAAAATAAAAGATTTGAGTGGGGTTATAAATGTTGCACCAAATCCCTGTAAATTCAAATTTAATTAATCCTTATAAATCCTTCAATCCTTCAAAAATTTATTAAATGATTACGTAAATCTTTCAATTTAGTTTAAAAAATTTACGTAAAATGTTTTAGAAGGTAAAATTTTCGCGAATTCATAATTCGGTAGAAAAAGCGTTAAAATAAAACAATAAAATATCAATACATGAGTAAAATTTACACTAAAGAACATTTATAAGAATTAATTACTATTTTAAAGTACTTAATAATAGCTTATTGATACATGATGCATTCAACGTTAATGTTGTCTTTCTTTCACTTGCCCCGTGCCCGGAGGCATTTTCAGAAAAATCACGTTTTGAGCACCTTATCGCCAAAACAACGATTGGCGCGGAGATGAAGTGATTGCTACGCACCCTTTCTTGTTTGTGACGTCAAACGCCTAGCGAATAGCAACCCTTCCTTCTCCAAAGAGATCGCGCTTATTGTTCATTTGTTTTTTTCCGTAAATGTTATCAAGCAAAGACTATAATATGAGGAAATGTTATTCACCGTTGTTTACGATTAAAACATAGCTTAAAACAAAGAGCTTTTTCAGATTAAAATGCTTTAAATTTCACAAAACATCTAAACATAGGGGTTTTTTTTCCAATTCAGAAATATTATTTACTTAACTCGCTATGTTCGAAGAAATTGAGAAGTTAATTAAAAACAGTAGTAAAGATTCTCTTGTAATAAATATAATTCTATTAATCATATGTTTCATGACACATTTGAACTTAGTTTATTTTGTGTTTGGCAATGCAGCTAGCTGAACGTTCCGCTTTCTCCAACTCGCCAAGACTGGTGCTCAAAACATGATTCTTTCTAAAAATGCTGCCCGGAGAGGTTAAAAGCAGAACACATACACAAAATAATGGATAACATTATTTGTCTTTCTTTGCTGGTAAATGAAAATGCCATTTCCTGCATATTATGCTATTGATTTCTTGAACATAGAATTATATTTGCATGTGGCATAATTGGAATTTCAAACGTTGGGGTATTCAAAATTTTAGAATAAAATGATTTTATAGGCATTTAACTGCTTTTATAATAGCTTTGTATTTCCAAAATAAAAAAAAACAAACATATAAAATAAGTATAAGTTTACAGACTATTTGGATGTAAAGAAGTTGGAAATAGATAAGTTTGTATCAAAAAATGATAATGATATCAAAATGAAAATTTCCATCCCCCCAGACATATCTTTCGATATAAAATATCAGTCCACACTACAGTAATAACGTTATGTATGTACAACTCTTAACAAGACGCTGGCACCGAATGAAGTTTAATTTTTAAATATAGTTTGATTTTTTTCAAATTTTATTGGGAGGATATATTTAATATTTTACAGGATACTTTTTTAAATATAGTAAGTAATACATAAAGTAGCCTATGAAGAAAAACTCGCTTTCAGTTATGACACACAGTTCATTCAGGAGAATTTATTTCCATCACTTAATCAATTTCCTTACTAATACATTAATGTGGGGAAAATGCTCATAAAGGGATTGGTATTCTATTATTTTCCTTAAGCGTCTTTCTGTCAAGGAAATAAATATCATCTGTATATACATATCCGTGAATATTCTACGAATAAAGAGACGTGATTGATCTTCTCCGATTACAGACAAATTTATCTCAGTATTACAGTTTTCTCTTGGGGATTATTTATCCAAAAATATGAAAGAATTGCATGAAATATATGAATATTGAAGATTTACATATTTAATAATTTTTAAGATAGTGAAGTAGCAAAAGAAAAAGAAATAATGTGCAGCATTATTTTCAAGTGTATCTTTGTAGATTTTTGCGTGAAATATTGCTGTAGTTATAGCAACAATACGCCAAAATTGCCTTTTTTTGCACAATTTTTTTTTCATTTCGAGTTTCATTTCCAAATTTCCCCCAAAAATGCAATGGTAATGTGAAGCTAATATCGAAATAATAGCATATACAGGGCGTCCACTCTCCAATGGCTAATTTTTAAAACCGTTAGTCATAGACATATAGTACCAATTGCAAAAAATGCTTTAAAAAATGGAAAAAAAAATTAAGCCATTCCGAAGAAATTACAAAAATTAAACGTGTATATGGTCCTCCAGTCCTATAAATGATATTTAGTAAATTTTTACCACTACTCTAATAAGTAATGCCTCTCTGGGATTAAAACTGACAGAGTATTAGCTATTTTGTTGAAATCGTCTTTTTGTACTACAAAATAGGGATCAGACACAAATTTACTGCAAATGAAGATAAACGCCAGATTTAAAATATAACATTAAACATTGAGAGTAAAATAAATTTTACAATCTTATTTTTAAATTCATGTTGATGTTTACATATTAAAAAAAAAATACACAACTTGTACTAAAAAGCAATTAAAAAATATAACAGGAATTTTGTTAAATTAAAATATGAAAAGCAACAGTCACGATTCGTTACAAAATTATACACATTTAAAAAAATTCTATTAGATTACTTAACCTAATAGGATATGGTGTATTCCTGTTAAATTAATAAATGGTACGCTCTTAAAATCTTATTAATATTGCATTGTCATTGGATATAAATAATTTTCGACTTGAATTTCGATCGGATATTTAGAAATGAGTTAAAATTTGAATACAAAATTTGAACTAGAAAAAATACATACGAATGTTATAAGTAAAATTAAAGCTTATCAAAATAACACACCTTTTTAAAATAAAATCATGAAAACAACAGCTTCATTTTCTTACAAAATAAAACATATTTAAAAATGCAATTGAGGATGTGAATTTCAAAACTCGCTTTATCGCCTTTGTTTTATCTATCACTCTATACCAATCTGCACTAATGTAACACTACAATCTCCAAATTTAGAATTTAATCAAATGGACGCATTTAAAGATTTTTCGCGTTTTCCAAAAATTTGATTTTCTCAATAAAGAAAATTTTTAAACTCACGTCTTCAATTGTTTAGACCAATCTAGAAGTTAATTAATAAAAATTAACACTACCGTAAGACTTATACAGTGGCAGCACCTTCAGTTAAATCGCTTTAAAAGTAATTCTTTATCTCATTTAAAACAATTTTGTAATTGGAACTATATGTCTATGGCAAATGGTTTAGGAATTAGTCATTCGACAGCGTTGGAAATGGACGCCCTTTATAATGCTTTAAGCATTTAGTGTACGTTCCCTTACAGCTTAGTTCAACTCATTCGTTTTCAGTTGCAGAAAACTGATTTCAGTCGGGAAATTTAAAGTTTCATAACTCGGTCAATTTTAATGTTAGATGAAAGAGATCTTTTTTGTACTGCTTGTTAGAGTAGTGGTAAAAATTTACTAAATATCACTTATAGAACCGGGGCACCACATAAAAATTTAATTTTCATGTTTTTTTAATAAAATTTTTCTTGATTCAAATCGTTTAAAGAACAATTCTTTAACTTTAAAAGCATATTTACAATTGGAACTATATGTCTATGACTAACGGTTAAGAAATTAGCCATTGCCCACCGTTGAGAATGGACACACTGTATAAATATAAATTTTTAAATAAGGTACCCTGGGGTAATAACGCCACGTTAAGGTTCTACCAATTTTCACTGCTTAGTTTTAGATTGTATTTTTCAAACAAATATAGGATCTGATACAGCAACTCATTGACTATCTATATAAAATAAAATAATTTACCAGATATGTATTCATAAAATGTAATGGCGTTTTTTCTTGACCAATGCTATTTGGCGTTAATACCCACCTATATGGGTAATAACGCCATGTAAACAAAACTATAAAATAAGATGGAATAATGGCATGTAGATTGCCCAATTCCAAAAATACAAACTCTACAGCTCTAGAAATTGACAAATTGCAATCTAAGCTATTGAAAATGTACAGTTTTTTTGTGACTCTGAAAGAAAAAGAAAGGTGTGGTGGTGGGGGGGGGGGAGAAGGCAAAATAATATCAGATTCTAAGCTACGTTTTGCTTAAAAATGACCCTTTAAATAGAATTATTAGAAACATTGCACGGATTATTTGAATCAGTATTTATATTCCCATGTATGCATTCTATGCGATTAGAAAATATTGATTTTTTTGTGAAAGTGAAAGAAAAAGGAGTGAGGGGGAGCTTCAACAGAATATAACACCCTGTGTCTCTCTTTGCTTAAAAAGTTCCGCTTAAATATGATTAAAAGAAACATTGCATGGTTTTAACCATTCATAATGTAATGTTTTAATCATGTGAAGTTTTATAATAACTAGAGTTATATGTAATAAATATATTTGTTAAACCTAAACTGCTGTTAGTGTTTCACATACCGCTGAGTTTTTCAAGTTTCAGAGTTTAACTTGCAATTTTTAGTTTAACTATAGATACCGGGAAAATTTTGTTTCATTTGGAGTCCTATTACTATCTCTAGAGACTTTTGAATAGCTGAATTTTATTTATAATAGTCCTGTATATAAGGTTCAATACACAAATAATATTCTAAGAGTTAATTTAACATTTTATTCATCTGTAGATTAAGCGATCTGACAAGCTGCTCACAATATTTATGCGACAATTTTTGTCACAACAGTTAAGGGTTAATACTATTATAGTAATCTAGTAAATAGTTTTTAACCCATAACTTCACACTAATGCGGATTATCCAAACCTACAGTTAAATTGTCGACGTTTTAAAGAATACGCTTTAATAATTTTTTAATAAATTGAATAACATTTTTGATTAAAAAATATTATCCCAAAGAGATCTCTTATTCAATTTTATACATAATTCATATGGTTATATATCATTATCTCTATATTAGCAACAAAATTAACTTTTAACTGCTGTTAGCAATCTGACTGAACACTGTACCCCCTACCCCCCCCCAAAAAAAATAGCGTTTAACTTGTATTTTCCAGTTTAACTATAGTTACAACTGAAATTCTCTTTCGTTTGGAGTTCTCGTAATATTGTTAGAAATATTTGAATAGGTTAAATTTAATTAGAATTAATTCTGTACCAAAAATTTAAGCGCAGGAACAGTATTCTATGATTTTTAATCATGGATCGTCTTTTAACCTTTAACTGATGTTACCGGTCTCGTAGACCACTATTTTTCTTTTAATTTTTTAGTTTAACTTGTAATTTTCAGTTTAACTGCAAACACTACCAAATTTTGTTTTATTTGGAATTTTAGTACTATCACCAAAGACTAATAATGTGAATATTAAGTATAATACTCTTGTATGAAAAATTTAGTACAAAAACACAATCCTATGAGTTATTCCCGTCTTTTATTCATCTTTCAATTTTGCGGTCTCACAAACCGCATCACACTCATACGTTACAATATCTGTCACATCAGTTAAAGGTTAAATTTATAAAGTTTTGAAAAACTGAACGCTGAGAAAGCGGACAGTTAAAATTTCGAACTCAATTGAACAATCCAGTGGAAATTTAATAGAAACCTGATTTTGAAGATGTTCGAATTTGAATATCGAAAACATTTTGATATAGTTTTATTTACAAGAGTTAAAAATTATTTTTTATATTAGTAAAAAAACATAATAATAATATAATAAAAAATAAAATAGAGAGATTATTTTTAAGTATTGGGCACCCCCCCCCCTTAATCTTACCATTTCAACAATGATGACAATGCTGTCCCATATTAATATATAAACCCCCTTCGGATATAGTTCGGCCACTGTTGGGAATCAACCGGAGTAATAACGCCAATCCCTGGCGTTATTACCCCGGGATACTTATTGCGCAGTAAATCCTAAGCTACAAATTATCTCGAGAAAATATCCAAAATCTTCTACAACAATTTGAAAGTACATGAAATACACTACGAATTTATGTAATAAACAAAGTATTTCCGGATAAAAAATATAGTCTTCACATCAAAAACCTTATCTCGCAAATTTTAGATCAAGCGTTAATTTTAGTTACTTGTAAAAACAATAAGATCTAAAAGTTTTACAAATTAACTTGAAGCTGTTTTTTGCGATTTATATGATTCAAAACCCTTCTGCGCAGAGCACATGGATGTCATTTACCTGATTATTTCATAATTATGCAAAATATAAGCACTTGGCGTTATTACCCCGCATGGCGTTATTACCCCAAGGTACGTTACACAAAATTTTTTCTCTCTTTATATATGTATACATGTATATATATATATATATATATATATATATATATATATATATTGCAAAAATTAATGAAGAAATTAGTTTAATATACGAATAAATTCTAAAAACGTTTCATTAACTGCGTAAAATGAAGATAAGGTATTGTTAATATATTTCATTTAAATTTTGAAATTTCAAAGAGAATTAGTTAAAAGGCTCAGGGACACAAAGATCTTCACTTTTTTTTCTTAATTCTGTTCCACTAAAATGTTCTCTGTTTTTTTCTTAAAATGACATTTAAATCTTTCTTAATTAGCCTAGGAGATATAATTTTTCCTTATTTTGGTTTGTTTTCAAAATCTAGCTTTGAAATAATGATTGCATGAAGTGATTTCTTGTGAAAATGCATTTGTCTTCATAATGGGTTTTTTTCTCAATTTCTCGAATTTAATCCGTTATTACTCAAGAACCGTTAAAGCTGAATGCTTCAAACTTGGAGCATATATTTTTCGGTCGTTTTACTTTAATTTTGATTCAGAAAATTCGCGAAAAAGTATGTACTTCTATACTTAAAAATATCTATGGTCTGTTAAAAATCTGTAATTCTTTCGTAATGAAGCTTTAACTTCGGAATGGGACTTTGTTTATGACGACATTTGTGCGTTATAATGTTGTTTGTAGTGTTTAACTTGTGTATTGTAGGGAAAAAGAATTCTCTATTCTAAACTCATAGAACTGTGTTTTATGCTATTTCATCAATGTTAAAACAACAAATCTCAATACGACTTTGGTTACCAGTGAGACACTCCGTATTTTTTATAAATAAGTGGATTCCTACCCTAGCTATCTGTACAACTTATAAACTTTCTATGCACAATATTTTTACAAAAATTCTTAATGCATATTTTCTATTTCTCTCTTTTTTTCCCATTGTCTGTTAAAATTCTGTTATCCTTTCGTAATGAAAACAAAAGCAAGAAAGGATAATTTTATTTCTGCTTTTATTACTACTTATAATTAACTATCGATTTTTCCTCTTTGCTTCTAAATCAGTCAATATTTTTTCTGCTTTATTGCACATCTCGCTAAAGCTGCCTGTAGGCTGCGAAGATAGAGTTACTTGATTAACTGTGAGATAATTTAGTTCCTTCAAACTACTGGTAATTAAAGAAACTACTTAAGGGTAAATCGGTTTAAAGATTATAATAGTTTTTTTTTTCAAGTATTTAATTCTCATTCACATTTTTTATTTAATTTTTCTTTTAGTTTTTAGTAAATATTTCTTTATTTCAATAAAAAAAATAAGATAAAAAATTTAAAAAAATTGTCTTGATACGGCTGTTAAATGATTATATCGCTGAGATCCTGTATTTTTAATAAATAATTGGATGGCTAATCCAGCTATCTGTACAATAAACTTTCCATGCACATTTGTTTTGTTTTTTTTACAAAAAGTCTTGATGTATACATCATACTTTTCATTTCTCTGCTTTTTTTTCACTGTCTGTTAAAATTCTGCTATCATTTTGTAATGAAAATAAAAGCAAGAAATCGATATTTTTATTTTATATTTTTATTACTACTTATAATTAATTATCGATTTTTCCTCTTTGTTTCTAAATCAGTTAATATTTTTTCTGCCTTATTGCACATTTCACTAAGCTGCTTCTAGGCTGCGAAAATAGAGTTATTTGTTTAACTGTGAGATAATTCAGTTTTTTCTAACTACTGGTAGTTAAAGAGACTACCTAAGGGTAAATCAGTTTAAAGATTATAATAATCTTTTTTTTAAGTATTTAATTCTCATTCACAATTTTTTTTACTTTACTTTTAGTTTTACATTTGGTTTTTAGTAAATTTTTCTTTCTTTCAATAAAAAATAAAAGTAAAACGCTAAACAATTTGTCTTGATTAGGTTGTTAAATGATTATATCGCAAAGAAAAAGGTTTAATTAATATAGTTACTGTCTGGCTCGAATAAGAAAGACTCTAGAACTGGTTTCCGATCGGTCCTATTGCTAAGGTAACGGGACAGTCCACTTTATTTTAGGGAAGTCTGACACTTCCTTTTCTCCCATTACACCGATCTCTCCTAGAATCAGCAATCTTTTTTGTCCTACGGATGAAGTTCCCACCCTACAAGTTTTGGAACCTTCGAAAGCAGAAAACCTACTCAGGGTTTTTCTTATCTCGGTCAGACAGTACTTACATTTTTAGATTTTTAAATGATTAATTTAAAATGCCGCATAAACTTTCATTTTAAAAGTTCTTTCAGAAAGTAAAATTTTTTACACTTCTATCAAATTTAATATTAAACGTAGAAAAAAAAAAAAAAAAAAAAAAAAAAAAAAAAAAAAAAAAAAACGTTTCGTGTCAGTTTTCGTAAAATTATTGACAGAAAATTCAGAACTTTTAAAGGTGCGAAAAATGTCACTTTCAAGGGTTCCGGTAAACGCTTTAAAATAATTCTTATTACATATAAATAAATAATATATGGATAAAATGTGAATTATATATTACTTTATGTTGATTAGTAAATATAAAAAAGGAGGGTTATATTTTTATTCGATAACAAATTTATTTTAATCAATGACATTTTTTTCATTTAATATTTTAATTTAAATATCTATTTAAATGTACTCATTTAAAATGTATTTTAAATGGGAATATTTTTTTATAACTTTGAAAAATAAATTGTGAATATTTTTAAAGGAATGAGTAATGTAATTGCAGTTTATTTTTTAATTCAAAAACATTTGTTTTCTTTTTTTAATTCAATCAAAAATGCTTATTTATAGAATTTTTGGTTTCCCATTTTCAAAATAAAGTCAGATTTTTCCGAGATTAATGCAGGCAATACGCATGCGTACGAAGAATGAGCGGAATCACTTTATCCTATTCACACTAAATTCCCAAATAAAACAAATTCTCTAGGAAAGCGGAAGGTATTTCGTAAAAAATGAAGAATAATTCGGTGTAAGTTCAGTGTTCAGCTCAAGTTTTTTGACAATGTAAACAAATATAAGATCCATATTAGGTTTTCCAAAAGCGTTACATTTTAATCTAATAACATTTTCTTCAAATACTACGAAGAAAACTATGACTTTTGCAGCATATTTCACAAATTTTCTTATCCTACATTTTTTAAATAGTGTCATATTTTGTTAGAAATCACACTAAATATTTATCTCAAAAGCACTCGAAAATATTTGTTGCGTTTTCAAACTACTTCTGCATAAATCAACATTGAGCTGAGTTAACTTTTATAGCAGAACGTAATGGATACATGCCCAGGCCGGGAATTGAACCCAGGTACTTGGCTTACAAGAACAAAGCTTTACCTATTAAGCTAACAAGGCAATTGCCGGCTGGGATTTTTCGCTCAGATAACCTTATTTGTCATAACATCTGGTTTGTCATTTAGACAGTTCGGCAGAATAAACCGCCGGTAATGGAACTCCATATAACGATGGATACGTAGATATATTATTATTTTAACACAATCAAACTGATTGGTAAATTTAATATACGAAGTGAATATTTTCAACTGATTCCCAACTTTTTTCGCTCAGTTGGAAATATTCAATTCGTATGATAAATTTACCAATCAGCTTGATTGTGTTAAAATAATAGTATAAAATAAAGTGGGTTTTTTAAAAAATTATATTACTATTTAGAGTTCAGTTTTAAAAAATTAAAAACGCAACCATTATAAGATCACTCTTATATTATCCTATATGTCTATCTGTCTGCTACTGCTATTTTATTCGTAAACTATGGAACATGAAGAATTCAAATTGGGGGAATAATAAAATGTATTGACCCATATATTTGCAGGTTATTAAACATTCACAAACATATATAGGAAACATGTAGAGGGGCTAATTAAGTTAGTTGAATAAAAGATCTTTTCTTTGTAAATCCTGTGGGGTATAGCGTGAAAGCTTTTGCAACACTGAACTCAGAAATACACATCCTTTAATTTTTGAAATTATATATTATGAGATATCGTCGAGAATGTAGCGTGAAGATATGTTCCCCCTCCCATCCATTTCCGAATCAACTGCAATTAAATTATGAAAAAAGTAGAGATAATAGACGTTAATTTAAACCTGAGAAATTATAGTCATATAGATTTTAAGAAAAGGGATTTTCCATTACGTACAAATTTCGAAATTCATTCTATCGAGTGTTACAATTTGCAAGGAAAATACACTGGGTAGTTTTTGAAATCACTTAGGTCGAACTTTTCGGGTGTACTCCTTTATAACATATATGATGTATAATTAGCTTTAGAAAACAATATTTTTAAATCAGGTCATTTATTATGCAAACTCTGCATATTAAATTAATCTGTATTCAATTTCTATTACAGATTACTTATAGAAAAGCATTTAATAAATTAAATTCCTTGATGTAGATTACACATGACCTGACATTTCGATATTCTTATTAAAAATTAATGCAACCTTCAGCCTTTTACTATAACTTAAATTTCCGTTAAGATTAAAAAATTCAATTTCATTTATATTTTCTCATATGGAAATTCAATTGCATCTGGTTTAGACTCAGTTAAATGTAGTTAAACAGAGTAAATAAACGCGCTTCGTGAAGTTTCTTAACTATTTCTAGAACTTTCTCCCTTATTTTTGTACAGTAAATGGAATTCCATTTTTTAATGACTTTTGGTTTTTGATTCGCTACTGAAAAAAAATTTACCATAATAATTTGAACTGGATATCTATTTTAAAGTTAAAGAAGAAATAAAGAACATTTTCTTTCTGAACTTTTAACCATGCAAAGCAGAAGCTTTCTCTGACAGTAGAAAGCTTTTTTTATTCTAAATAAAAAATAGAAGGATATTTCAAACAATCTCAATGTTGCTGCTTGACCCCATTTTCAAGTGCTGTGTATATTCAGTTGAGAAAAAATGTTCAAAAAACTTTCCAAATCCCAAAAATAGAATTTATTTTTTCTTTTATAAATTCTAACACAGTGAATTCCCAAAAAGAGAAACTATTTTTACTTTTATAAATTTAAAAACACAGAAATCGTTAAAGTTCTTACATCCATTATAAAAAAAAAGTCAATTCTTCATTTGGAATTGTATTTTTTATGTTATCATGCAAGATATAAAAAAGAAAATTGAAGGAATTAATTCTTGTTAATCCTTAACCGTTTCTGAAACATATGTAGCTTTTCATAAAAACTCTCAATATTTTTATATTTTATTCATTTGTTCAATGGTCACCCTTACTTGTTTAAAGGTATCTTTACACGGGGCAGGTTAGAACACAAATCTTTCAGCTTTTAAAAATCTTCATACCTATTTAATTTACTTGGAAAATTTTTAATTTTTGGTTCATATAATGAAGAAAAACATTGCTTTTATTATGTAATATTTAAAAGGCAATAAATACATTTCAAGTAAGAAATATACTGATTTTTGGAAAAAATTTCAAACGTGCCCCCTTTTTTTTTATTGTTCCCCCATCTTATGTTGGTTAATATAAATCTTAAAACATATATATTTTTGGTCAAAATTACCAAAATATAGTTTTATAAGATGCAACTATTCAAATTATAGAGAAATTTAGCTTTATATGTATAAGTAATCAGTAAAATGTAATGAAGTTCAGTAAAAATGAGAAATTTATCAATTGTGGGTTTTAAGCTTGGTATTACGGAATGAAAAATTTGAAAAATTATTTTACTTTGACTCAAACATTGAATTGTTGCTGAAAATATATCTTAGAATTGTGTTGGCCGGTGAATTTTAAACATAATGCCCTTTTCACCATTTCAAAATTTACGTACGCATTTTCTATTACCGTATCAACCAATTAAAAAATATTTTAACTCTCAACATTTCATTTATAAATGTATTTACAAATTTGAAGGTTGCGTTTGTCGACTATAGCCACTACAATTTGGCATGTAAACATTCACACTCTTGGCTTCCAGAAGTCCAGTAATTTATATCTTTTAATATTCTCAATGCCGAGAAGTGATACACTATATGCCAAAAGTGACTGTCTACTTGCTAAGGCATTTTATTACACATATAGAAAAATACATGAGAAATTATCCTGAAACCCTTAGTGTGTAAACATAATAGTAGAGGTCATATATTTCCATGTAGATCTTTTTCCGAAACTCCATAGAGGACCTTCAATAAATTGGAAAAGAACGAATATCTTTTGGATAACCCTGACAAAACTAATGAAGCAAAAGCGCTCAAATTGTAGATTATAATTACGTGGCTTATTTGTTTTCATTTTTATGCAGGTAGCATGTATACTCGAAGATAAATTAATATTTTTATTAAAAAAAAGTTTTTCTGCTTATACTTTGCAGAGTTTGTAATATAAAATAATTTTTTTTCAAAAATATGACAAACAAAATTGTACACAATGCCTTGTCATCAGAATAAAAAAAAAAAAAAAAAAAAAAAAAAAAAAAAAAAACTGTACAAAAAACGAGTAAGTTTACTAAATTTTTCATTGCACATGCGTGAAGGCTATCAAAATTTCACTTGCATATTGTGTTAGCTATATGTATAGAGCAATTTTTGTAAAAGACTCAAAAATTCTAAAAGTGATCGCTTATAGAATAAGCTCAAAATCCGTTATTCCCAAAAAGAAGCAAAAAGATGAAGGGCTGTATAAATTTATCTATTGACTAGTGTCAATATAGAATACACAATATGACACGTTCTACTATATTTGGATACAATCAATTATTTGTTTGCTTTATTTTGGGAATAACAAATTTTGAGCTTATTCTATAGGCGATCACTTTTAGAATTTTCAAGCTATGTTTTTAAGACTTTCACAAAAGTAGCTCAATATATTTAGCTAAATAATATGCAAATGAAATTTTGGTAGCCTTCACGCATGCGCAATGAAAAATTATTTAGTAAACCTACTCATTTTTCATACAATTTTTAATATTTTTTAATTAAGATGACAGAGAATTGTGTACAATACTGTTTATCATATTTTTGAAAAATAACATTATTTTATATTAAGAACTCTGCAAAGTAAAATCAAGAAACTTGGAAAAATTTGGGACTGTTTTTATAAACACTGTAATTTCACCGCGAGTAAACATGTTGTCTGTATAAAAATGAACACAGTTTATTACAAGAAGCCACTTAAACATAATCTACAGTTTGAGCGCTTTTGCTAGATTAGTTTTGACATTGTTTTCTAAGAGATATTCGTTATTTTTTAAATTGTTGACGGTCCCCTATGGAGTTTCGGGAAAAAATCTTCACGGAAATGTATGACCTGGACTACTACGTTTACACACTTAGAATTTCAGGATAATACCTCTTGTATTTTTCTAGATATTAAACAAAAAGTCTAAAATCTCAAGTCACCCTTGTCCATGTAGTGTGTATCTTTTCATTATGCTGTAAGTTTTATTGCTCAAAATACCCAAGTTTTTGTTCTTTTTATTTATTTTGTACAGACTTAGATGTGATATATGGATGTGCATGTAAACTCATAGTTTGCTAAAAGTTAGTTCATCATTTTACGTGAATAATCTGAAATGCCGTTGAGAAATTTTGTGTATCCCTGTATCTGATATATATAATTTATCTACTCTACACCTAGTAGTATCCTTTTAAGTTCAATTAAAAAATTAACACACTTACTGAAAACGTACTTCAGGCAATTATTGTCCATAAGCTTCATCAATTAATTTTTTTCTGTAGCCAAATTCTTTTGTGTGTCCCTGTAAATGAGCGATTTATTTTCTGCACACCACATTCTACAGTATGATGCAGTAACGGCTCGTCAGGGGGGTGCTGTATCAATTTTTTCATATCACAAAAATTGTACAGTATATTCAGTTTATTTTAATTAAAAAAAATTGTCGAATACATAATGTAAAAGATTCTGTTAAATTTTAGTCATTAGAAAAAGCTGATGCAGCACTCCCTGACGAGCCGCTACTGGTATGATGGTATAAACATCCATTACTACTGTGGTATTACCAGGTATTAACATGGTAATACCATGGTTTATTACCATGGTTTTAACATTCGAATTGCTATATCCCACTAGTTTTTTTTCACTGTTCAAACATGTAATTTTTCTCTTTAACCCTTAGAATACAGCTCCGAACCGACCACTATGCAATTCAATTTACAAAAAAATTTTCTTTGTGTAAGATTTTTTTAGAGAAAAAGCTAGTGCAAAAGAATGGGAGAGATTATATTTCAACAAGTTGGAAATTGCACGTGAAGCGTAGCAAATTAGGTGCGTTCGTACGATAGCGAAGTTTTAAAAATATTACTTTCATATATCAATCTCATAAAATTGTAAATAGTGAATTACAATTAAAACGCTCATCAAACAATGTTCTCCCTATACCATTATGTAATGGAATACTTTTGTGTGGCCTTGTAAATCAATAACAAATGTTCTTTGCACCACAAATTATGTATGATGTATATTATAATATGTACTTTATAATTGCATATAAATTTTATTAAGTCCGCATGAGTGTAACACGATTAAAATGTATTTGAAACATTTTTTCCCATTGACCGTAATGTAACGGAATACTTTTGATTGTCCCTGTAATTGATCTATGCATCCGATTTTCATAAAATTTGAAATAACTCGACAAAATTATGTAATAATTATGTATTTTAAATTTCAAACGTATAGAATTTATTTGAAACTTTTTCCCCATTGACCATAATGTAATTGAATACTTTTGATTGCCCCTGTAATTGATCTATGCACACGATTATCAAAATATTTGAAATGACTCGACAGAATTATGTAATAATTGCGTATTTTAAATTTCAAACGATTAAAATGCATTTGAAACTTTTTTCCCCATTGACCGTAATGTAACGGAATACTTTTGATTGTCCCTGTAATTGATCTATGCATCCGAGTTTCATAAAATTTGAAATGACTCGACAAAATTATGTAATAATTATGTATTTTAAATTTCAAACGATTCGGTTGGGTAGTTTTTGCGTTGTTATATGCGGACGGACAGACGGACGGACAGACGGACGGACTGAACGACCACTATAGGTGCTACGTATTATATAATTACGAACGCACCTAAAAATTGGTAGGAATAGAATACAAACATATAAAACTGGGTCCTCTGTATCTCTACCCATCTCAAAGGATTTATTTGTTAGTTAATTTAATCCTGTTATGCATCGCATGTTATCTCGTATACGTCAATTAGCAAATTATTCTTACGTTAATTTTTATCGCATATCATATACAAAGGTCAATAATACTTATGAAATATTATAGCAATACGTAACAGAGCCATTTTCTTTTCGCACGTTCAGTTTGAATATGCAGCTTTGATCTGCATTGTGCTACAAAAAGAGATGATTTTCTGAGATAACTTATACCGTTTTATCTAAACAACAACATTAAAGATTTTTTTTTCAGTTTACTATAAAGGAACCAAAATCAAAATTTTAATGAAAACTATTTATAAATTCTAGAATGTTTGTTTAGTCCCTGTAAATGATGATCTTTTCAAATTTTGCTACATATGTCAGATTTAATATATATATATGTGATGATATTTTAGGGGTGTTCCCGCAAAAACACAATGTGTTTCGGAATAAGTAGGATGTTGCGAAGAAATCGGAGTTCGAACAGTCAACCGACGTCATTTCCATCAAGTTATTTTGCAGTCGAAGTCCTGTGGGCATATGTGACGAGATTAAATGAGTGGTCACTTTAAAATAATGACGATTTCTATGGAACGTAGAAGCATTGTATGTTTATTAGCATTATAATTTAAAGGCTACTCCATATTATAACCTTAAAATTCCAGACTCTTCCAAGCCCACGAATCCAGTCACAAATTAAAAGGTGTTCCATGCAAAAGCTTTTTCGTAATGACGATCACTACGGAAACTAAAAATTCCACAATCCGAGAAGCAACAAGCTACCTTAGTAGTTGATAGGTTAGTGAATTCTGATCGCTCCGTCAACTCCAACTGACACTCTCCAATTTCTCAGATAAATTGGCCCCTCCTTTTCTGACGCATTACTTTTCAAAACCCACTAATATTTATTCGAATGTAGTTGTAATTTACTTCGAGCCCTTCCATAGGTTCATGGGGGGGGGGGGGCTAGATGTAAGGCTTCTTTTATGCCCCGCGCCAGAAAGTAAGCCGTCCCTAAATGCGGATGAGTGGAACCAGCGCAGACGAATATTAAATAAATAAAACAAAATTAAAGTTTTTGATACATGTTTTTTTCTAAAAAGGGAAATAGATTTGTGGAATGAAATTAAGATATCGCAATAAGATATTGAAATTTGAGTAATATATTCTAGTTGTTTTTAGAAAACTAATTAATAGATTATGCTGAATTAAAGAAAATAAAAATAAAAGGAAATTTAGTCGTTAAAAATATTAATATATTAAGTAAACTGAGAATTAAAGTAGTTCTTATAAAACTTTAGAACGAACTCAAAGCGGGAAAATGGTGATTTTTTTTTACACACACACACACACACACACACACACACACATATATATATATATATATATATATATATATATATGTTCTTAAATCTAGTTTGGATAAATTTTATAAAAACTATTGTACATAAAAAACATAATCCCAATTTCAACATAATTTAAATAAATAATATATTGTTTATTCGCTTAAAAAAGCTATATATTTGACTACAGGGTTAAAACAATAGTATGGTGATAAAAAAAGTAATATAGTTACAAAAAACTAATAATTGCCATTCAATTGGATTTTTCTTGTTTGATGACGTGTTTATTTCATATATAATTTTCTTTACTATATTATCTTTATGTATAGCTGCCAAACTTTTTTCTAAAACTCAAGATCAGAAATATTACTACATAAAGCATTTAGCTATACATAAAATTAATCACGTTAAAACAAAAAAAAAATTCGTTAGTATTTTACCGGTTCGAATTATGTTTGTTTGATTTGGGAAAAAAATGATAAGAAGCTATATTTATAATATCCTAAGCGAGCAAAAGAAATATGTTTATGTGGCTAAATATATTATTTCTATTTTCGTAAAGTCTTCATCTGAGATGAAAATAGATGTTATTTGTACAAATACCTCAGAACATTTTTATATATAAAGATAATATTGCTTTCTATCTTTGCTGAGGTTTACTTGCAGAAAGACAAATATTTATACATGAAATAAAAGATAATATTTTAATAAAAATAATTATATGACTGATGATAACTGATTTATTAATAGTATGAATATGATATACAGTAAAAAGTGGAAAATTTTTCCTACTTACAGCAGAAAATTGAATTTCGCAAGCACTTTTATGAACGTGACTACGCAAGCATACAGACAGAGGAAAAACGAATCAAAATTATAAAGACTTAAGAAAATTATGTAACGTTAAAAATTAACGAGTGATTGTTCAGGATTTCATTTTCTAATTTTGCATTGCCTTATTTGATCATCTTGATAATCAACATTGTCAAATAAAAGCCTTTCTCTCTCTATTTTTTTATTAGAATTTATAAAATAGACTATTGAAAAATAAATTCTTGAAGTTATCCTTTAAATTTGCAAAAAAATAAAAATAAATAAAAAATAAATAAAAATAAATAAATAACTAAATAAATTTTTAAGCATTTTCTTAAAAAAAAGTAGAAAAAATATTTATAGCATTCATTTAATGTTAAACAAAGACAAATTTAATAAATTATTAATAATAATAATAAGACTGCTTGATAAACGCCTAAGATGGCTTGATTCATAACGGGACTTTCTCGATAGGCAATCGAGTACCGAACTTCTACAGTGAAACCCCGATCTATCGTTCCCGCATCCATCGTTTTCCCGCATTGATTGTTTTATTTCTACGGTCTCTAAACAAATTATACTGACATAATGTTAACGAAACCCGCAAGCATCGTTTTTCAAAAAGTCGTTTTCCCATTCATCATTGAAATTTTTTTCTCCACACCGAAATGAAATTAAAAGTCATGAGAATCTATACAATATACAACTTAGAATTACTTCTTTTATCCTAAAATAACTCATTTGTGCTATATGTGTTGATAATGGTGAGAAATATGCAGATGAAGAGTGGCTGTATATAGCAAAGAATGCGATTGTGTTTCCATTGATCAAAATGTTGCGACATTTGATGTCCTAACCACAGAAAATATGTGCGATAATGCCAAAAAAAAAAAAAAAAAAAAAAAAAAAAATAAATAATGATAAAGAAGCAGCGGATAATGTTCGTGCCGATGAAGAACTTGATGAGCTTTTATATATGCATATGAAATTACAGAAAATGACCAGGAAAATGTTGTATATCCTGAAAATTTATTTTTTGATTTTAAAAAAATGAACGAAAAACCAAACAAAATTATTGATTTTTGTAATAAATATCCATTTTCTATAATTTCGATTTATTTCTTTTGCAGTTTAGCATGCAACAAATTAATATTTATTAGTTTACTGTATACATTACATGAATTAGTAATAATAAAAAAATCCCTGTCGACTGGGCCTATAGGCGGAGGTAGATTTCGAAGAGTGCTCATTTCAACAAAATATATATATATATATATATGATTAGAGATAAACCCAGTTTAATAACTTCATTTGGCCGTTTATGAAAAAATTTTAATTTCATTTTGCTGCAAAAACTGGATTTATCAGAATCATCTTAAGAAAAATTCAGCTCAAATGCCCATTTTGACAACATATTTTGAAATAGATTCTGAATTTATTAAAAAATCGACGAAAACAGTACATTATATAGTTCCTAAATAACAAAAAACTGTCAGTTGAATGCATTTGAGAAAAAAATTGAATTTAAAAATGAGTCATAAAATAACTGATTTGTTGTTTGAATACATCCTTAATTCTTTAATCATGATTGCTTCGGAAAATTTTGTGCGAAATGCTCACTTTGACAGCATTTTTAAAAATACAGGGTGATCACAAAAAAACTTTGCCGATATACGGAGCTCTAGCGGCCAGTCCGCTCAACCGATCGAAATGAAATTTCAGATATAGCTATTCAGAGGTATGAGCTCGAGATTCTGTGAACGACAACAAAATGGCGCTCACGGTTACGGTTATAGTTACAGAAACTCGAAAATTTCCAATGGCAACACCCATTTTTTTTCATCGCAAAATACTCAGCACATGCGAAAACCCTAAAGAGCGTTGGAACCGTACGTGTATCGCAAGAAACGGACATGTTATGCACGCACAAAAAACCGTTCTGGGAATCCTCCCCCCCCCCCCCATAGAAAAAACTCGATTGGGGCGCAAGGAGGAAATTTCCATATGATAGAGAGTCAGTACACTAATCTCTGATTACAATACAAATCGGAGAAACTAAAACTTTTATTTTGATTGCACATTTTCCACATGGGTGCCATAACAGACATTGCATGGTGATGGCACCCATGTGGAAAATGTGTAATCAAAATAAAAGTTTTAGTTTCTCTGATCTGTATTGTAATAAGAGATTAGTGTACTGACTTTGTGTCATATGCAAATTTCCTCCTTGCGCCCCAATCGAATTTTTTCTATGGGGGGGGGGGAGGATTCCCAGAACGGTTTTTTGTACGTGCATAACATGTTCGTTTCTTGCGATACACGTACGGTTCCAATGCTCTTTAGGGTTTTCGCATGCGCTGAGCATTTTGCGATGAAAAAAAAATGGGTTTTGCCATTGGAAATTTTCGAGTGTCTGTAACTATAACCGTAACCGTGAGCGCCATTTTGTTGCCGTTCACAGAATCTCGAGCTCATACCTCTGAATAGCTATATCTGAAATTTCATCTCGATCGGTTGAGCGGACTGGCCGCTAGAGCTTCATATGTCGGCAAAGTTTTTTTATGACCACCCTGTATATTCTATTTTTATCAAAAAACTGCCCAATTCGTCACAGTATATAGTTTCTAAATAAGAGGATCTGTAAATTAGATGCGTTTGAGAGCGAAAATAGATTTTAAAACGAGTCATAAAAAAGCAATTTGCTATGTGAAAACTTCCTTAAATTTTCAAATCACGATGACTTCGGGAAATTCTGTTCAAAATACCCTTTTTGGTAGCCTTTTTTGAAATATATTCCGTCCTTATCAAAAAACTGACCAATGCATCACATTATATAGTACCTAAATATGAGGATCTGTAAATAGGATGCGTTTGAGAACAAAAATGGATTTAAAAACGAGTCAGAAAAAAACGCAATTTCTTATTTGAATACTTCCTTAAAATTTTCAGTCCCGATGGGAAATTCTGTTCAAAATACCCTTTTTGGTAGCCTTTTTTTAAATATATTCTGTCTTTATCAGAAAATTGACCAATGCGTCACTTTATACAGTTTCTAAATAAGAGGATCTACCATTTGGATGCGTTTAAAATCAAAAATGAATTTAAAAATGAGTCAGAATATAAGCAGTTTGGATTTGAGATTTTTTCTCCAACTCTTTTTTTTTGTTTAATTTCTTTTTGCTATACGAATTGGTCCCATGAAAAACTTGTCAATATAAAAGTTGTAGATATTTTTGAGAAGATGTAAAATAAATTTAATCAGATTTGATAGCTTAAAAATTGACGGAGTTATGGATTTTTTTCTTTTTTCACCGCCCTTTTTCTTTTCGTTTTTAATTTTTTTCATCGGTAAAAGTTGGTCCTATCAAAAACTTGTAAATACAAAAGTTTTAGATAATTTTAAGAACATTTACAAAAAATTTAGTTAGACTTGATATGTTGAAAATTGACGAAGTTATGAATTTTTTTCTCTCAAAAACCCTGTTTTTTTCGCCCCTTGAGCCCACTTCTAAATTTATCAAAAATATGTCTTGCATAAACTTTTTGCCCATTTTTAAGAAGTAATATAAACTTTAAACCGATGCAATATCTACTTTAGTTAAGAAGTTATGGCGTTTTTACGGTTTTGACAAAAACGCCCCCTATTCCGACCCCCTAGGTCCGATTTTGCCTATTAACGAACTTAGCCGAGATTTTATCCCCTTTGATTTTATGTACCAGTTTGGTGGAGATTGGTGAAGAATTATAGAAGTTATCGTGTCCATAAAAAAGTGAGATATATAGATAGATAGATAGATATATAAACTGGTGCGATTGCAATAGGTAGTATTTCATACGAAATCTACCTAATAGTGTATTTTCGTATTTTGAAGCTAATCCGTATTCATCGCTTTTTTACCCGTACCCCTTGTAAAACGATGGATTGAGGTTCTACTGTATTTGGACACAGCTCCTAAAGTACGCTCGATTTAAAATAATTCAAGTTTTAAATTACTTAATAGATTATTGCGGTGTCTTTTTTTCAATCCATTGCACGAATTCCACAATTTTTCTGGTAGCCATGATCTTTTTCCGTTTATTTCAGTTTAATAAAACCTAACTTTCCAGTTGTACTGACTGAATAAAGTATACTAGAAAAATCATTGTTATTTAAATTTTCTCTCAGAAAGAATCCGCTTAAAATTGAAAGTACCCAATTAAGACTTACCTAAACCCCACTAACCCTCCTTAATATGTAGGTTAATTTAATCCAGGTTAAGACGTGTCAGACATGGATTTTTTAAATTAATTTAATTGAAAGTTTTCGTGATTGTCAATTAAGATGTTAAAGAAAACCAGGTAATCAAAATTCGACCAAAAAAATCGATTTTTACTTCTTTATATGATTAAATAGCTTGAATTTTTATCTTTCCAACGATTTAGCATCCATGTTTATATGTATATTAAAAATGTTCAAGTTATTTTTTCTTTCTAAGAGCACATTACAGTTTTACATGGTACATTTAAATCTTTAATGGACATTTTGCATTCTTTTTTAAAATATCTGTTAAACTTAAGAATTTTAATTTTTTTATGACAATTATGATATACAGTACATTTTACGAGAGAGATTTAATGATTTCTTAAGAGTTATTTATCCTCTTCCATAGCATTCCGATTCCTCTTCCATAAAATAAAGGATTTTTTCTTGTTCTCGATGACTTAGGGTTTTGTGTGGTCGGCTCTTGGACTAATCAGTTAAGGGAATAAACGCTGAAATGTAAGAGTTTTATCAGCAAAAATGAGTTATTTTACAGGCTGACGTCTTTTTATGTTGAAATTTTTTTACAAAGTTGTTTCTTTATATTAACCCCTTATCGCGCAGTTTTGCCGGGTCGGCAACACCTAAAGTTCCCCCTGTTTAGAGCCACAAAAACTCCATGAATATTTCAAAAAATACTGTAATGGCTACTTTAAATCTTTCGTATGAGTTCTAGATGGCAGCACCACAGAGATCAAACTCTACTGTTTTTAAATAATAGGTAAAATGTTTTACTGTAATACGCGCTTCATAGCAATGCTCTTCTCACTGCGCCTATCAATGCTTCATTTATGGGAGGTTATTACTTCGGCAACAGCTGTATAATTAAAATGTTTAGTGCAATCTTTACAAAACAATACCTGTGTACTTCTCTAGGCCTAAATAGATTGCCTAATTTTTTTTCTTTAAATTCCAACTTTAAAGAGTAGTGCGCCGGAAAGGGTTAATACGAAATTGACAACTGTAATGATATTGTAAATTCCAATTGTTTTCCTCCTCTCTTCAACAACAGGAGTAAGCGGATGGCCATCAATTTCAAGAAATTTTATAAAAGATTTTTAAAATGAAACTGAAACTGAAAATGAAAACATTGAATCATTTTAATAAAATAGTGAGTGCAGTTATATTTACAAGCAAAGTGTTTTTATTTTGAAAAATAATTATTACAATCGGTTCATAATGAAATGTTTAGTTTTATCAAAGAAAATACTCATTACATTTTTACTATGACAAAATTTCCCCCCACTGAAGTCTTCTGACCACTTTTAGTGTTGCTCGTACTTACACTGTTAAAAATTTGACCCATTTGCTGCAGCTTCAGTCCACAGCTTTTATAGAATATCAATGACCAATGAGAATGCTAAAGAATCGTTTTATATAAAAGCGGTGGAGTGACGCTGGAGCAAATGGGTCAAATTTTTAACAGTGTAGCATCGAGACTTAGTGCATTTTGTGAAACCCTTTACGTAACAGTTAGAGAATCGATCAAATTCTTTGTTGAAATGATACTTTATATATTTGTTTATACATTAAATATTTTATTATTGGATTTACATTTGTTGATTTACCGCCAAAAGTGAGTTAAGTTGCCGAATATGGAGTTACCAAGTTTTAATTTGTCTTATTTTGGGGCTGTGACATTCGGCTAATATTGCCGGAGAACTGTACTTTTGAAATACGCCACATTTTTACCCGCCAAAAATGTGAAAATAATGTCGTAAGTTTTCAAAACTGATTTCGTACGTTTTTGAAGGATTTTTTTGTATTTTTTTTAGTATTTTATATTTAACATGTTAATAGTCTGATAAGTGGCCTCAAAAATAGTATTTTCCGAAAGTTATGCTGCTGCTGAATATATATATATATGTATATATATCTTTAACAGAGAAGTTTTTTCGACTCTCAAATTGTAGGGTTTTAAAATGCGCCAAGTCTCAATATTATGTGCGAGCAAAGCCAAAAGTAATCAGTACCCTTTGGGAGATTAGCTTCTCTCTCATAGTCAGGGTTCTTGCTGTCGCTCGCCATTGGGCCAAATTGCGACTAAATTCTGCATTTGGCGAGTAAAGAAGATATTAGATTCGCCAAATTGCTAGTGCTCAATTTTTGCTTTTACTTTCTTTTCTTTTTTCATACATATGCATATATGCACATTTTTAATATATTTGTAGCGGACAGTTGAAATTAGATTAATAACAATCGTTGTCGCAGTTATAAAAACCTAGGTTATTTTAGAACATATTGAAAACCAAGAAGGTACATTAAAGATTTAGTGCTACACGGCGAATCTATTTTGCGAATATTTTTTCATTTGGCGAATGTTTTTTATTTTTAGTTAGCCAAATTACTAACTTTGATTAAATGTCAGCAAGAACACTGTGTATGAGTTAAGTGTAAAACAAATACTGAAATGCAAGAGTTATGTGAGCAAAAATGCGCTATTTTACATCATAATGTCATTTTTTGTTCAAAAACTTGAAAAAAAAAGATTTTTTTTTTAAATTTAAAAATGACAATTGTAATGATCTTGCAAATTCTTAGAATTTCATTCCTCTCTTCAACATCGTAAGGATTCCCATTGCCACCAATTTTAGAAGTTTCATAAAATACTTTAAAAATTAAAATTAAAATATAAAAAATTGGATTTTTAATGTAATAGCGAGTGCATACATACCTGCAAATAAAGTGCATTTATTTTTAAACAACAATTATGAAAATTGGATTAGTAGAAAGCTCAGGCCAGATAATCCCCCCCCCCACCAAAAAAACCCCCTACTTTGTCTTTTAAATATATAGATAATCTGAAAACAAACGAGATGCATATCATCTAAAAAAGAATTTCAGTTTCAAAATGTATTTATATTACAATTTTTAAAAGCTCTGTTTTCATCACCAAGAATCTGTCTATCATTTTCAAACAGAAAAGAAAGCATTTATAAAGAGCTGAATATTCGATAAAGTATTATACATGAAGTGAGAAGATAATACATACCTTCTGTTTGCATATTTATGAATATTTCTAGATATATATCTATTTGAGTGTTCGTATAGCATTTCGAAAAATCTATTTAAGTGCCTCGAATTTCACAGAGGAATATTTATATGGAAATGAAAAGAGTTTATCAAAATAATGCAGCACTTAAAACGAGCGTATTGTATTCATGCTAGTTCGTTATATTTTTCCAATTTATTTTCATTCTATTTTGCTTATGATATATATGTGGGTAATATACAGTAAAAACGGTGCCATACATATATATATAAACTATATAACATCGTTCATAAACTTCTGAGGGCCATTCGTACCTCATTCATTAAATATACTAGGGGCGATCAAATGAAAAGGTACGAAACTCTCTAACTACCAAACCGATTAAAATCTGAATATGCCCCTTTTGAATAAAGTAATGAGACATCTAGAGATGCGATTGGAGTATTTGGTGTAGTTGTGAGCATGCGTGGTTTCCCGTGCATGAAGGGGGAGTAAAGTAGACAACAAGTGAGTTCCGTCCAACTGACGGAGCAGTGCGTGTGAAGACACCATGACTTTCCCTTTGCAAAATCTGATGATTAAAAAGCAGCAAGATGTCTCATCAAAGTCTGATGCAGCGAGAAATCTAATAGCATCTCTCTGCCCTTTAATGATCGGATTTTGCAATGGGAAAGTCATGGTGTCTTCAGAGGCACTGCCGCGTCAGTTGGACGGAACTCATTTGTTGTCTGCTTTACTCCCCCTTCATGCACTGGTAACCGTGCATGCTCACAATTACATCGGATACTCCAATCGCATCTCTAGATGCCTTACTACTTTATACCAAAGGGGCATATTCAGATTTCAATCGGTTTGGTAGTTAGGGAGTTTCATACCTTATCATTTGATCGCCCCTAGTATAATATTTTATGCTTTTTTCTAAGACATATCCAAGGTGTCCAGAAAGTTTCACTAAAAATAGTCTGTCCTGAAAGTTTTACTAAAAAGCAAGAGCAAAATTTAAAAAAATGTTTTTTTATTACATAGTTTGACGCTATTTTCAATTGAGGAAAGAGATTGTTGTCAAATACTACAAACATACATAAAAATGATAACTAAAGAAATATTATTGTTGGTTGCGAATTTGACCATCCATAAAACTTAAACGAAATATGAAACGATTTATTGAGTGTGTAATACCGAGTTATATATATATTTTTAATTTTTATTTAAAATTTCTTTCCTTATTTCAGATACGTCCCATTCCGACACAAAACTTTTGATGGCAACTCCACTGAAAATGTTACAATATGTATTTAGTTTCATAGAGGCGAAGTCGGAACAAAGCATAGTCGTAATCCATTTTCTATATCTTCAATACGTTAGTTGCACAAGAATTTTATACCGGTGACATTCTGCATAAAAAAGGCGCTAGCCGACAAAGCAAAAGTCTATAGGATACGAAATATGTTAGGTTATTAAAGCACACTTACACATGAAATGGATTGGGCGCCGGTTGGTTTTGATCTGAGGACGTTGTGATCAAGAAGCGAGTGCGTTTACCGTTGAGCAAAAGGCCAAGCCAGTTACTTGCAGGTAGTAACTCGCTTTATACTGATCGAGATCGTTACCGGAGTATGCCCCCAGTGAGAAAGACGTATTACTGACATCTGACGAGCGATATGCCCTTGTGATTGAATGCTGTCGTACGCATAGTGTGATGCGAGGACAGGCTTTGCGTTGAGAGATTTTGTTTGGTGCTGCCATTTGTTGATGATGAGGTGAGTTGATTGTTGTGCGCTGGAAGTTGATGATGAGAGAGAGAGAGTTGCGTGCGTGTCCAGGGTCACCAATAAAGTTTATTGGGCGCCGGTTGGTTTTGATCTGAGGGCCTCGTGATCAGGAAGCGAGTGCGTTAACCGTTGAGCAAAAGACCAAGCCAGTTACTCGCAGGTAGTAACTCGCTTTATACTGATCGAGATCGTTACACACACATAAATAATGCCTGCATTCAATTATTAAAGTTATATAGAAATATTCTCCAGACATACATACAATAAAGACCTTAAACCCAACTTGAGTGAAGAATTAGCCAGAGTCAGTTATTAAACACGTGACCACAGCACACTAGGTTGATGCTCTACTACTGAGCCACATCGGCCGATACATAGTTCTGTAATATTTAAGACTAAACCAAGTTAAGTAAATTCAACAGCCATCTATTAGACAGCCTCGGATGACAGGGCAATTAATAGATTTTACCATCCCATCGATCGACAATATATGAGGACCTCCGAAGCCAAGGGGTACAAGTGACAAAATTTAGATTTCGAGTAAATTGAGTTCAAAGTTAAGCATCAATTGTAATTGAATGAATTGAGATAGGAAACTTAATCTTTGAACTCTTATTTCAATAACTGTTTAGAAAAAAAAATGGAGAAACATTTGTTTTAAATTCATAACTAATCAATATTTATTACCATTCGGTACTTGTACCCTTTGGCTTCCAAGCAGTAATGAAAACTGCTTGGAAGTCAAAGGGTACTAGTGTCGAATGAATACAAGAAATAAAAAAAATATATAGAATAAAAATATAAATTCATAAAAATGAAATTAAGAACAATGTTCATATAAATAAATAAAAGGACAAAATTTTGTTTTAATAAAAATTCTAAAAAGAAAAAATTATGAAATAAAAAAATGTATATGCGAAAAATTTAAGATCAATGTTGATACGAATGAATGAAAGAACAAACTTTTATTTTAACATAAGATATAAAATTTTATTATAAGTTTTTAAACACTGAAATTTTTTAACACTGTCCAACAAAGGTGAAAAGGGAATCAAATTTCAGTTTGTCTGTCTGGCCATCTGGCAGTCTGCGTCTGTCCGCAATCTAACTTTCATAAATATGCTCGGATTGCCCTGAAATTTTTGGAGATGATTTACGTTTATCCTAGCACGAACCCTATTTCAAATAAAGTTTCTATCATGATTAGTTTATTTACAGGACAATCAAAAAATTTTCGTTTCATTACGGACTATGGGGAAAAATCGTTTGAAATGAATTTTAAAGGTGCTACACTCTGTCAAACATATTAAAATTTATATACATCTACGAAGTTTATTAAAATATACATTCAGTATATGTGGTGAAAAGATTGGTTATTATTCATTTACAGGGCCACACAAAAGAATTCAATAACATAATAGTAAAGTGGAAATTGTTTGCGACATATTTTATTTTTATTAAACTTTTCATGTATAATAAAATTGATATACGTCGATGAGATTTAATATAACTTATTTCGCGCATAATATGAAGTGCACAGCATTTACAGGGACACACAAAAGATTTGAAATAGTATATTCAATCCAAAATACTGTATAGTGTCGATATGGTTGGTGGATGGATGAAATTTTTAATTATGATTTGCGGTTTTAAGTTTCACTAAATTTATACATAATACATAGTATGTATAAATGCTATAGTTGATATACAGGACGACACAAAAGATCTGGTAAAGGTTATTGAATATGAGTGTAATTTACTTAAAGATTGTTTTGAAATAAGTTATGTATTTGTATGCTCAATTTCACTCAGTTTACTCAGAAATGTTTCTAGAATGTAGATAAAATGATATACAGTGCAACGCGAAGAATTGGGTACATGGTCATCTATGGATGAAAATTTCTTCAAATGTGATTTCAGTAGTCTTAAGAGTGTTTTAGTTTGAATTAAATTTTAGCTAAATAATAGCGTATAATAAAGGTTCTAGGTAAACTCCAGGGATGAACAAAAGTATACAAGTATGTTCCCATCTATTAGTATAAACTGCTGAAAGAGAAATTTCAAACTGTTACGTGTTTTTTTCCTAAATTAAAATTTTACATTACACAGTATATATATATCAACCGACAGATCAAACACAGAGCTCTTCAAAAGCATTAAAATACATATTTGGCTAGGAACAGTAACACTTTATAATCCTTTAATAGAGAAATTTTGTTGAAGATTTCAGAAAATGTTGCAAAGTGTTTCACAATCTATGCTTAATGTTTGATTTTTTTTTTACTTGTTAAAAGTTTGTATTTATTTAATGTAATATTTAGTGCATTAAAAAGCAAATTCTGAAAAAGAAAAAAACTAGCAAATAACATTTTGGAAAACGCCACACGACTTCCGTTCATAAGGTTTAAAACGTCACACAGAGTAAATAATCTTTTAACTGTGATTGGTACAAATTGGTATGTGAACGTTTTTCTGTACCAATCGCCGATTAAAAATGATCAAATTCCTGGGGAGTTTTCAAAGTCATGAACTGGCCTTGTATGTCGTTGGTCGCGCTTCAGCTATATATACGTACAAGGATACAACTGCATTATATCCCTTGGCCTCCACGCGTTTCACAGTTTCGGGAAAGAGGTTAAGTAACTGACTCCTAAAACTCAGTGCATAATTAATAAATCACTCATAACTCTTTACCTACAAATAAATAAGTTTATTTCCAGACAGCATGTGCACTTACTCATTTTTTTCAATTTTGTCACTTATACCCCTTGGCTTCTGGGGTCCTCATATATATTAAAACATACATGCACACATAATTAACACCTGCATTCAACTAGTAAGGATATATGCAAATATGCTACAGACATACATGCAATAAGTACATTGAACTCAACTGGAATGAAAAATTACTGAGATCAAGGAATCGAACGCGAAATCATAACGCACCAGGTTGTTGCTCTACAGCTGAAATATTCCGGCCGATACCTGGGTCTGCAATTTTTAACTAAAATATCAAGTTGGGGAATCGAGTTGGGTTTATTGTATTTATTGTTTGTATGTTTGTAGAATATTTGTTATGTTTCCTATGTACTCCAACATGCGTATAGCCTCTCTTCATGGTTATGGCCTGAAGTAATTTCTAACAAAAATCATGTTACGTGTTTACATATGAGGAGCCCAGAAGCCAAGGGATATAAGTGACAAAATTGAAAAAAATGAGTTAAGTGCACAGGCTATCTAGAAATAAGTCTATTTATTTGTAGGTAAAGAGTTATGAGTGACTTTTTTAACTAGGCACTGAGTTTTAGGGGTCAGTTACTTAACCTCTTTCCAGAAACCGTGAAAAGCGTGGAGGCCAAGGGGTATAAGTGCAGGTGTATTCATTAACGTCTATATAGCTGAAGCGCGACCAACGACATGCAAGGCTAGATCATGACTCTAAAAACGCCCCATGAATTTGATCATTTTTAAACGTCGATTGGTACAAAAACACGATCATATGCCAATTTTTATCAATCACAGTTTAAAATCATTTACACCGTGTGACATTTTAAACCTTATGAACTGGAGTATGTCTTTTTTCAAAATGTTTTTCGTCAGTTTTTTTTCTGTTTAGAATTTGATTTTTAATTATTAAATATTACATTAAATAAATGCAAACTGTTAACAAGTGAGAAAAATCAAACATTAAACATAGATTCTGAAATACTTTCCAAGATTTCCTGAAATCTTAAAAAAATCGCAATTTAAGGTAATAAAATGTTACTGTCCATAGAAAAGTATGTATTTTAATACTCTTGAACAGCCCTGTGTTTGATCTGTCGGTTATATATATATACTGTGTAATAGAAAAAACTAATTTAGGAAGAAAATGCGTAACAGTTTGAAATTTCTCTTTCAGCATTTTATACTAATAGATGGAAACATACTTGTATACTTTTGTTCATCCCTGGAGTTTACCTAGAGCCTGTATTATACACCAGTATTTAGCTAAAATTTAGTTCCAAGTAAAACCTTCTTAAGACTACTGAAATAATATTTCATGAAATTATCATCAACAGATGACCATGTATCCAGTTTTGTGTGTTATCCTGTAAATCATTTTATCTGTATTCTACAAATATTTCTAAGTAAACTGATTGAATTTCATCATAAAAATACATACCTTATTTAAAAACAATCTTTAAGTAAATTATACTCATATTCAGTAACTTTTACCAGATCTTTTGTGTAGTCCTGTATATCAAATATAGCATCTATACATACCATGTAATATGTATAAATTTAGTGAAACTTAAAAGCGCATATCATAATTAAGAAGGCATTTCATCCATCCATCAACCATATCAATAATGTACAGTATTATGGATAGAATGTACTATTTCAAATCTTTTGTGTGTACCTGTAAATGCTGTGAACTTCATGTTATGCGCGATGTAACTTATATTAAATCTCATGGACCTATATCAATTTTATTATACATAAAAAGTTTAATATAATTAAAATATTCTGCAAACAATTTCTACTTTCCCATTATATAATTGAATTCTTTTGTGTGGCCCTGTAAATGAATATTAGCTTTTCTTTTCACCACATATTTTACAGAATGCATATTTTAATGAACTTCTTTGATGAATATAAATTTGAAAATATTTGACAGGGTGTAAAAACTTTAAAATTCATTTGAAACGATTTTTTCCGCATAGTTCGTAATGAAACGAAAAACTTTTGACTGCCCATGTAAATAAATTAATCATGCTATAAACTTTATTTGAAATAGGGTTCGTCCTAGTATAAGCGTAAATAATTTCCAAAAAGTTCGGCGCAATTCGAGTATATTTACAAGAGTTAGAGCGCGGACAGACTGCCGGATGGCCAGACAGAACCACAGACGGACAGACAAACTGAAAATATATTCACTTTTTTATCTTTGTTAGACAGTGTTAGAAAATTTCAATTTTTTTAAAACTTATAATAAAATTTTAAATCTTGTGTTAGAATAAAGTTTGTTGTTTCATTCATGTGTATCAACATTGATCTTAAATTTTTCGTAACTTCATTTTTTAATTTCTTATTTTTCCCTTTTTAGAACTTTTATTAAAACAAAGTTTTATCCATTCATTTATTTATATCAACATTGTTCTTCATTTTTTATAAATTTATCTTTTTATTTCATGTTTTTTATTTATTTATTTCTTCTATTAATTCGGCACTTGTACCCTTTGGCTCCCAAGTAGTTTTCATTACTGCTTGGAAGCCAAAGGGTACAAGTGCCGAATGCTTATAAGTATTACTTAGTTATAAATTTAAAACAAAATTTAACCGGCTGTTTTTCTAAACAGCTATTGAAATAAGAGTTCAAAGAACATTAAGAAATAAGCAAAAGATTCCTATCTCAATTCATTGAATCACAACTGATGCTTAACTTTGAACTCAATTTACTCGAAATCTAAATTATGTCACTTGTACCCCTTGGCTTCTGAGGTCCTCATATTAAATATTTTTTTTACTCTTGGCATTCTAGTCACAAGAGCAACAAAATGTTAATTTATTAAATAGCCAATTAAAATATATTTTTTTTCTTTTTTGCAAATGTAATGCTTTTTATGTGTGTAAAGCACAATGGTATTCAGCTGGGTATATCAATTTTTACCTTAATTATATTTTATCATAAAATAATTGAATGTATTTATGAATGTATCCATATATCACTATTCATTCACATATACTCATAAGAGTAATAGTGGCCGTTCCCATACATGTCTGTATAGATAATTTTATTATTGTAAACTTCTGGTGAACGGAATTGTTGAAAAATCGATTAAAGAATCTCATCTTTTTCATAAAAAAAAATCTTTTTCCGTTGAATAAAACAAATTCAAAACTGAATTTTTTTACTGATGTCTTACTATCTAAACACATGAAAAATCTAATTAATTCTTTTTTACGAAAATTATCTATAAAGCCCCTCACGAGATATTTCCTTATTCACTTTAAAGTATTATCTTTATTTATATCTCATTAAAAATGTGACATTATCATTTTAAGCAAAATAATACTTAATCACGCATAATATCGCTGATTCGTGCTTAGGGAAATAAATATCAACCAAGCGATTCGCTAAATTACATAAAACTGTGTTTATTCGGTAACATCTCTATGTACAGACGCTTATGGGAAATCTTAATTAACGTCATTTCAATCTAATATTAACTATTAAATGCTTGCAAACCCATTGAGAAATCTTGAATCAAAGGATTATCATATTTCTGGTATATTTAAAATGAAATCGGCTTTTAAAACGAAAACCGACTTACGATAAACCGCCTACTTTCGGCCGTAAAACGAGAGCAAAAATTTCCAGTTTCTTTATTTAAGTAATTAATACATACATAAATATTCAGAATTATTAATTATTTATTTTTCAATAAAAATATGAAAACTTTATTTTATGTAAAATAATACTTATTCATGTATAATATCGCTGATTCGTGATTTTTGAAATAAATACAAACCAAACGATTCGGTAAATTACTTAAACTTTGCTTATTCGATGATATCTTCGTTTACAGAAGCTTAATGTGAAATCTTAATTAAATATTTTTCAATGCAATATTTTCGAATAAATGGAAATCGATTGCGGATTACTATGTCAGATTATAATCACGTTTCTGGTATATTTAAAATGAAGCATCGGCTGAAAACAGTTAAAAAAAAAAAAAACAGAATTTTGGATAATTTTCCTATTTTCGGCAGAAAACGAAAAAAAAATAGTCAATTTCTTTTTTAAGTACTAATATGTACATATATATACAGAAACATTAATTAATTATCTTTGTAAGTAATTATACGTATGACCCGATTTGGCTCTCTGAGACTCGGTTGAAATCTTTTTATTTTTATATAAAATAAAATATAATCAATTCATCTACGACATAGAATGATTTTCTTATTGTACGAGTTTCATCTTATTAAAAATGTTTTAGTTATATATACCTCGATTTATCTTTTATACTGGTTTTTGTAAATAACCATTTGCATAACAGAACTTTCTCAAAGAAAGTTCGAAATAGTTATGTGGATTCAAATTAAAATTTTCTGTTACCTAAGTCTGGAGATATTAATGAATGTTTGAAAAGAGTCTTCGAAGTTTGATCATATGTGCATTACTCATTTTAAATTTGGACTCATGTCTTGAGTTAGTTGTGAATGGTAATTATAAACTGTAAAGTTCATACAAATAAATAAAAGAGTATCTCATTTGAGCGGATGCATCTTACATCAAAAACAAAGTTGAAAATTTTCGAAGGAAATAATGAGACTTTTGGAAAAACAGGAAGTTAAAATTACAATGGATTTTTGGCAGCATTTTCGCCGAAAATGAACGTTCCACAAAACTCTGATTTGAGCGAAAAACAAAATCAAAACCAAATTTTCGATTGATACCTATAAATTATTTTTCAAGACAATTTCCAGATGAAAAGAAATATATCATATCATTTCTGTAATATTATCTTTCATTATCTCTCCAAGTTTCATTTTCTTATTGAATTTACAATGAAAAACTACAAGATAGTACTGTAATAATAAAACTGCATTTTGTATATAGTTTTATTAAATGCATATTAACAATATTGACAGCGTTCTCATTACTGCACCACGATTGGAATTTTTTCCATTTTGCAAGGGTTGATGTAATACTGAGAAGAAATTTTGTTTTTTTCAATTTATCAATATTTAAATTATATACACTGTTAAAAAAACCCTGTTACACCCTTTTGCTGCATCGTCCCTCCACCCCATTTATAGAAAACGTTACTCTTCCGCGTAGTATGGAGCATTCTCCTGGGTCAAAAGAGAGATATTCTATAAAAGCGGGGGAGTGACGATGCAGCAAAAGGATCAATTTTTTTACAGTGTTGCTGGTATTTATGCAGTATTTCAAATTACAGTATTGCAAATATTTCCAATGATAAACCAATATATTTTTCAAAACTATATTTCGTCAAAAATATATCCGATGAATTCATTACGATGCAATATCTGGCCGCTTTATAATCAATACTGTCCTGTATTTGATCACGATGGTAAAAAGGTATGAATCAGAAATTAATAGATAGGAGATGCAGGTTCTAATTTAAAGAGTAAAACATATGTTTGAAACAAAAAGGCAATCGGCAAAGTCAAAAGGCAAAATATGTTATTATTATTATGTTGTGGTTAATATGTTATCACTATTAATATTATTACTAAATTCGAAGTGAGTCATAATAATATATACCAGACATATGCTATTATTATTAGATGCTGATTTGAGCAAAAGTAATAACTGTGATAAAATATCATTCAATGAAAGAGATATTTTATTAAGGGCTATACAAATACAACATTGTCAACATTTTGCAAATTTTGGACCCCCTCAACCTCAAATACTAAGTAAACAATTTAAAATAAAAGATTTGAGTGGGTTTATAAATATTGCATAAAATCCTTGTAAATTCAAATTTAATTAATAATTCCAAATCCTTCAATCCTTCTAAAATCCTTCAAATATTTATTAAAAGCTTATGTAAATCTTTTAATTTAGTTTAAAATGATTTAGAATGTAAAATTTTCATGAATTATAATTCGGTAGATAAAGAGCTAAAAGAAATCAATAAAATATCAATACATGAGATAGATTTCTATCAAAGAACATCTAAAAGAATTAATTACTATTTTAAAGTATTTAATAATAGCTTCTGATGCATAATGCATGCAACGTTAATGTTGACTTCTGACAGTTGCCCCGTGCCCGGAGAGGTTTAAAGCAGAACATATAAACAAAATAATGGATAATATTCTTTGTCTGTCTTAGCTGGTTAATGAAAATGTCATTTCCTGTATATTATGCTTCTAATTTCTCGCAGCAAATTATACTTGCCTGTGGCAGAATTGAATTCCAACGTTGGTGTATTCAAAATTTTAGAATGAAATGATTTTATATGCATTTAACTGCTTTAATAATAGCTTTGTATTTCCATGAAAACATATAAAAGAGCTATTATTTAAAAAGTTTACAGACTATTTGGATAGAAATAAGCTGAAAAAAGTTAAGTTTGTTTAGATCAAAAGTGATAATGATATCAGAATGCAAACTCCCATCCCCTCAAAGATATCTTTCGATATAAAATATCAACCCCCGCTACAGTAATAATGTTATGTAATGTACAATTCTTAACAAGACGCCAGCACCGAATAAATTTTAATTTAAATATAGTTTTTTTTTTTCAAATTTCACTAGGGGGATATATTTAATATTTTACATGATACTTATTTTAATGCAAGTAATTCATAAAATAGCCTATGAATAGGAACTCGCTAATGCAAGTAATTCATAAAATAGCCTATGAATAGAAACTCGCTTTCAGTTATAACATATAGTTCACTCAGGAACTTTTAAGAATTTATTTCCATCACATAATCAATTTCCTTACTAATACATTTATGTGGAAAAAATGCTCATAAAAGGATTTGTATTCTATTATTTTCCCTAAACGTATTTCTGTCAGGGAAATAAATATCATCTGTATACATATCCATGAATATTCTACGAATAAAGAGACTTGATTGATCTTCTACAATTACAGACAAATTTATCTCAGTATTACAGTTTTCCCTTAGAGATTATTTATCCAAAAATACTAAAGAATTGCATCAAAATATATTAATATTGAAGCTTTACATATTTAATAATTTCTAAGATATAGAAGTAGCAAAAAGAAAAACAAATTGCGCAGTTTTATTTGCAAGTGCATATTTGTAGATTTTTGCGTGAATAATCCTAAATTTTAAGGTATTTTAACAACAATGCGCCAAAATTTCCTTTATTCTGCACGCAAATTTTTTATTTAGAGTTTCATTTCCAAAATTCCCAATGAAAACCCAATGTTAAAATGAAACTAATATTAAAATAATAGCATATATAAATATAAATTTATAAATACACAAGGCTTTTTTCTGACTTTTTTTCTCTTTTCTTTTTTTAACAAAAAAATAATGAAGAAATTGGTTTAATATACGTATAAAATCCCAAAATTTTTTAATACCAGTATTCAATTAAGGTATGCAAAATCTTTCAATCTTGAGCATATCTTTCTTTTATGGTGTTATAAAAATTTTTTAGCATTTATAATATGATTTTATTTCTTATGTAGTGAGTCCATGTAAACATAGACATTTAAAATTTCAAAGATAATCAATCGATCAACAGACATTATAAAAAAGTTTATTATAAATCGGTTTATTAAAAATATAATTTTGTGGATATAAATAAATAACAAAAATAATCGTTTAATATTAATTAAGTAAAAAACAGCACAATGAAGAAAATTAAATTATGAGTCTGATACTTTTTTATTAATGTATGACAACAATTGTTTACATACATTGTATTCTATAGTGGTCTTTTTTTCCCTTAAAACTGCCTTTTTTCGGCACACATTTTTTAAATTTAGAGTTTCATTCTCAGTAATTCTATAGAGAATGCAGTATTAATGTGGAATCAGTATCGAAATAATAATATGCATAATTGTAAAATTGTAAAAAACACTAGTTTTATAGACAACCGTGAAATACAAACTGTGAGACACCGTGCATTTTTAATGAATAAGTGGATTGTTAACCTAGTTATGTGTACAAATTATGAGCTTTCCATGTATATTTTTTTACAACAATTCTTAAGGCATAGACTATGCTTTTTAATTTCTCTCTCTCTCTCTCTTTTTTTTTTTTTTTTTTTTTTTTTTTATTACTGTTTGTTAAAAATTCTGTTAACCTTCCGTACTGAAAATAAATGCAAGAAATGGATATTTTTATTTCTGCGTTTACCACTATTTATAATAAAATACCGATGTTTCTTCTTTTTTCTAAATCAGTCAATATTTTTTCTGCTTTATTGCACATCTTGCTAAACTGTTTATAGACTGCGAAAATAGAGTTAATTGATTATAAAAGGCTTAAGAATCCTTGTTTATTCTCACCAGTAAAATTTTAATGTAAAATTTATCTTATTTAATCGGAGCATTTTCCCGATTCAATAAGACACGAATTTCTGTTTTTTAAAACCGGTGACTAAACATTAAAAGTTTCGTAAAAGGCTTCCGTCGCGAAGGGGTTCAGGGTAAATTGGTTTAACGATTATAAGAGACTTTTTACTACTTTATTCTTTCTTTACAAGAAGGAATTGTTGGATTTATGAAAATTCGGTTTTCGGCAGGTTTACACGTTTTAGGGGTCGTCAGAGAATGGGAAAAACATGTTTTTAGAAATTATCTGTCTGGGAGTCTGGGAGTCTGCGAGTCTGTCAGTCTATCAGTCTATATGTGACAAAAATTTTGTGGGCACTCTATCTCAAGAACTAATGCACGGGATTTTACAAAAATTTAGATTCTGTTAGACCATGATATAAATTAGATCTGATTAGTGTTTAGTGTACATCGCTCAACAAGTGATGCTGCTATACTGCATCATTCACAATTTCCACAATAACAATTATTCAAGAACTAATGTATGGATTTCCATGAAACTTTAGATTTAGTTAGTACATTATATAACATGATGTTATGTGATTTTTTTGGGGGGGAGGCGAAGGTTACGACACTTGTGTGTTATAATGTTGTTTGTAGTTTTTAATTTGTGTATTGTACACGGAAAAGGAATTTTCTATCCTAAAGTCATACAACTGTGTTTTATACTATTTCATCAATGTTAAATAATACACCTTAATACGAATTGGTTACTTGTGAGACACTGTATTTTTAATAAATAAGGGATTGATACTCTATCTGTACAATTTACAAATTTTCTATGCACAATTTTTTTACAAATATTTTAATGCATAGACTATACTTTCTATTACTCTGCTCTCCTCCTCTTTTTTTTCTCTGTCTGTTAAAATTATGTTAACCTTCCATACTGAAAATAAATGCAAGAAATGGATATTTTTATTTCTGCTTTTATTACATATAATTAACTATAAATTTCCCCCCTGTGTTTCTAAATCAGTCAATATTTTTTTTCTGAATTATTCCATATATCTCTGAGCTGCTTGTACGCTGCGAAAATAGAGTTATTTGATTAACTGCGAGATAATTTAGTTCCTTCTTACTACTGGTAATTAAAAAGACTACTTAAGGGTAAATCAGTTTAAAGATCATAATTGTCCTTTTTTTAACTATTTAATTCTCATTCACACATTTTTTATTTTACTTTTCTTTTAGTTTTTTTAGTAAATATTTCTTTCTTTCAATATAAAATAAAATTCTAAACAATTTGTCTTGATACGGTTGTTAAATGATCTCAAAGAAAAAGATTTAGTTACCGTAATTTCGGGTGTATAAGCTGCAGACCAAACAATTCTTTTTCGACCCAGAATTTTTTAAGAAACAAATATAACTAGTTAGATCGCCATAAATATTTGTCTTCAATCACTAAATAAGAATTCTGGGTCCAAAAAGAATTGTTTGATCCGCGGCTTATACACCCGAAATTACGGTAATATCTTTATTTAAATTTGTAGATTTTCAAAAAAATCAGATTACCCCCTTAGCTATGGAATTGTTTTGGAAACATAAATTAAAAATAGGGGCTGAAAAACCACATTTTAAATACTAAAATAGTTGCTTTACTTAATCGAAAAATATCTGCCAATCAATAAAGGTAAATATTCAGTTAAAAATTAGTGGTGTCAAAAAGTTTTAAGTAACGAAGCGTGCAAAGGGGGGGGGGGAGTTCCTGCCCGAAGTCAGTTCGGGCAACACAGTTAAGGTGTTAAGGGAGTCTCGGACACAAAAATCTTCCAATTTTGTAAAATAATTTTGTTCCACTAAAAATTTCTCTATTTTTTATTCTTAAAATGACATTTAAATCATGTTTCTATCTTAATTAGCCGAGGAAACATATATATTTTTTTCATTTTGGTTTGTTTTCAAGTTATAACTTTGAATCAATGATTGCATGAAATGATTTATTGTAAAAATGCGTTTTTCTTCATGATGGTTTTTTTGCACAATTTGTCGAATTTAAACCGTTATTATGCAACAATCCTTAAAGATAAATGCTTCAAACTTCGAAAATGTATTTTTATATTGTTTTACTTAAATTTTAATTCGGATAATTGAGATAAAAATCTATACTTACATACTTAAAAGCATATACCGTAATTTCCGCCATCTAATCAGCGTAATTTCTCCGACCCAGAAATTAAAAAAAAAAATGCAACTTTCCAGATTGCGGTAAATATTTGTTTCCAATTACTAAATAAAATTTCTGGGTCGAAAAAGAATTGTTTGACCCGCCGATTATACGCCGGAAATCACGGTACTGTACATGAAAATTCTGTTATCCTTTCGTAATGAAAATAAAAGCAAGAAATGAATGCTTTTATTTCTGCTTTTATTACAACTTATAATTAACTATCGAATTTTCCTCTACGTTTCTAAATCTGTTAATATTTTTTTCTGCTTTATTGCACATTTCGCTAAGCTGCTTGTAATATGCGAAGATAGAGTTATTTGATTAACTGTGAGATAATTTAGTTCCTTCTAACTACTAGTAATTAAAGAGACTACTTAAGGGTAAATCGGTATAAAGATTATAATAGGCTTTTTTTTCAAGCATTGAATTCTCATTCACAATTTTTTTATTTACCTTTTCTTTTAGTTTTTAGTAAATATTTATTTATTACAATAAAAAATAAAATAAAATTTTTAAAAAATTGTCTTGATACGGCCGTTAAATGATTATATTGCAGAGATCCTGTATTTTTAATTAATAAATGGATGGCAACTCCAGATATCTGTCCAACTTAGAAATTTTCCATGCACAATTTTTTAATACAAATTCTTAATGTATACACCGTACTTTTCATTTCTATGCTTTTTTTTATTGTCCGTTAATATTCTGTTATCATTTTGTAATGAAAATAAAAGCAAGAAATGAATATTTTTATTTTATGCTTTTATTACTACTTATAATTAACTATCGATTTTTCCTGTTTGTTTCTGAATCAGTTAATATTTTTTCTGCCTTATAGCACATTTCGCTAAGCTGCTTGTGCGCTGCGGAGATAGAGTTATTTGATTAACTGTGAGATAATTTAGCTCCTTCTAACTACTGGTAATTAAAAAGACTACTTAAGGGTAAATTGGTTTAAAGATTATAATAGACTATTTTTTTCAAGTATTTAATTCTCATTCACAGTTTATTTTATTTAACTTTTCTTTTAGTTTTTAGTAAATATTTCTTTATTTCAACAAATAATAAAATAAAAGTCTTGATACGGTTGTTAAATGATCATATCGCAGCTGCGAAAATAGAGCTATTCAATAACTGTGAGATAATTTAGTTTCTTCTAACTACTGGTAATTAAAGTGACTACCTAAGGGTAAATCGGTTTAAAGATTGTAATAGACTTTTTTAAATTATTTAATTCTCTCATTCACAATTTTCTTATTTTATTTTTAGTTTTCAGTAAATATTTCTTTCTTTCAATAAAAAATTAAAGTAAAACCCTAAACAATTTGTCTTGATAAGGTCGTTAAATGATTATATCGGAAAAAAGTTTTTAGTTAATATAATTACTTAATTTTTTAGATTTTTAAAAGATTAATTTAAAATAGCGTATAAACTTTCATTTAAAAAGTTCTCTCAAAAAATAAACATTTTTACACTTCTATCCAACTGTAATATTAAACGTAGAAAATTAAAAAAATCCGTTTCGTTTCAATTTTCGTAAAATTATTGACGGAAAATTTTGAACTTTTAAAGATACAAAAAATGTCACTTTCAGGGGGTCCGGGAAAACATTTTAAAATACTTTTTATTGACATGAATAAATAATATATGGATAAAACATGAATTATACATAATTTTAAGTTGATTAGTAGATATAAAAAATGAGGGTTATATTTTTATTCAATAACAAATTTATTTTAATCAGTGCTATTTTTTTAAATTTAATATTTTAATTTAAATATCTATTTAAATGTATTCATTTGAAATATATTTTATTCAATGCTATTTTTTCTTCATTTAATATTTTAAGCTAAATATCTATTTAAATGTATTTATTTGAAATATATTTTATTCAATGCTATTTTTTTTTTTCATTTAATACTTTAAGTTAAATAACTATTAAAATGTATTCATTTAAAATGTATTTTAAATGTGAATTTTTTTATAACTTAGAAAAATAAATTTTGAATATTTTAAAAAGAATCAGTAATGTAATTATAGTTTATTTCTTAATTCGAAAATATTTGTTTTCTTTTTTAATTAAGTCAAAAATGCTTATTTATAGAATTTTTGGTATTTCATTTTCAAAATAAAGTCGTATTTTTCAAGATTAATAGAGACAATACGCATGCGTATGAAGAACGAGCGGAATCACTTTATCCCCTAAATTAACAGACAAAACAAATTTTCTAGGAAAGCGGAAGGTATTTGGGAAAAAATGAAGAATAATTCAGTGTACATTAACAAGTTTTTCTGTCTGTGTAAACAAACTTAAGATCCATATCAGGTTTTCCAAAAGCGCTACATATTAATCTAAGAACATTTCTATCAAATACTATGAATATTTTTCAGAATATTTCACAAATTTCCTCATCCTATATTACTTTTTAATGGTGTCAAATTTTGTGAGAAATCATACTAAATATTTATCTTAAAAGCACTCGAAAATATTTGTTGCATTTTCAAACTACTTCTGGATAAATCAACATGAGCTGAGTTGACTTTTATAGCAGAACGTAATGGATACATATATATCTAATAAAATTTGAGAAAAAGAAGATTAGATTTATTGAAAAAATTTTATAGTACGATTGAAGCAAATGAAAATTGCTGCAAGGAAATTTTAGATAAAGAATGTTACAAGAAAAACGAAAACATCACGTAAGATCGAACAAGGCTTTTCAATTTTTGTTATCTGTTAAGCTTAATATAAAATTTTAAAATGGTGGAGGGAACGGAATTTAAACTACTAAAAATGACTTTTCTTTCGATAAATGGTGTAATAAATTTTTACCTATTATATTGCACTAAGTAACGTCTTGAAATTTAAAAAAAAGAATGGACATTGATTATTTCGTTTTTACAAATGAATTTGTGTTTTATATTAAAATAGGTTAGGAAAATAACCATAATACTTTTAATTTTCCTTCTTTTTTTTTCCTCAGATGCAATTATTATTTAAAATGTAATGTATAATTGACCACTGAGAATGACACATATAGCTTCCCATTCATTTTGAGCTCACAGGCTATCATAGCCTGAGAGCTTATGTGCCCGTCCGTTCTGTATGTTCGTTCGTGCGTAACGCGATAACTCATGATAAAAATATCCGATCCACTTGAAATTTTGTATGTAGGTATATCCTGACAAGACGCTTCCCTGATTAGTTTTTGGAGTTCATTCGATATGTATAAGAGGGGGGACGGGGGGCTCATGCCCCTTCCCTTAATTGATATAAATGGGATTTTCATGCAGAATTAAGTTTTCGTTCAAAATTTAGATTAGGATCATTCTGATGAGGCGATTCCGTGACTGTTATTAGGTGTTCATTGAATAAGTATAAATAGGGGGAACAGGGGTTCTAATGCCCCCCCCCCCTTAATTTATATAAATGGGTTTTTCAAGCAGAATTTTCAGATTTCGTTCAAATCTCTGAATAGTTTTGGAAGTTTAATGGTTAAGTATAAAAGAGGGGGATAACTCCTTTTAAATTATATAAATGCTAAATGGGTTTTTATTAAGAATTATCTCATTTGCCCTGAATTTTGGATACAGATTTTTTATATGATAAAGCATGTCTTTGATAGTATAGGAGGTTCAATGATTAAGTATAAAAAAAGAGGAAAGGGGAGAGCTGTTTCCCCTTCTTAATTTTTTTTTCGAACGGAATTAACCCTTGAAAATATAAGGCTTTAATGTACAATTAGTATTTGTAGCCTGTGAGCTCAATGCCATCAGTTTAACTGGGCAGTATTCTTTATTACTGTATTACATATACCCCAAAAGCCGACATCACGAAAGCCTAAGGTATCAAGCACAAGAAAAAAAATCTTTATTTTATGGAAGAGTAATAATGGGGGGAATCTAATGAACCATGTCTGCCGTAAGTGGTGCATAAGTCAAAAATTAATTCCCCTTTTTGGTATATTCGTAAGTGTATCATTGTGTTTACCATACAATCATTTTGTGCCTTTGATTGTACGGAAAACACAATGTTAAACATACTTTAACCATAACAATGGTAACCAAAATATAATTTACATAATATGTTTGCTAAATGTATAGAGAATTGAAGCAAAAAGATGAGAGGCTGTATCCATATATCCATTAATTTGTGTCAATATGGAATATAAAATATTGCATGTATTACTATTTTCGATAAATACCTTCATTTTTTATTTTATTTATTTATTTATATATTTATTTGCTTCATTTTGGGAACAACAGATTTTGAGCTTATTCTACTGATGATAAATTTTAGAATTTTCAAACTATGTTTTTGAGACTTTCAAAAATGTTGCTCTATACATTTAGTAACAAAATATGCAAATGAAATTTTGATAACGTTCACGCATGCGCAGTGAAAAATTATTTAGTAAATCTGCTCATTTTCCATATAATTATTATTTTTTAATTCTGATTACAGGGTATTGTGTATAATGTCGTTTGTCAGATATTTTCGAAAATAAAATTTTTTATATTACTACAAATTACAAATTATAAGACAAATTATAAGTAAAAATTATAAAAAATGTAAGTAAAAAACTTGCAATTTATAAAAACTTAAATTTCTCCTCGGGTATAGATTCTGTCATCATACAAATGAGTATAGTTTATTAGAACACAACTTAACACATTCGCTGCCGATCACGCGCCAGCGCGTGATATGCTGCCAACATTTAGGGGCGACCCACGAGCCAGAGCGTGATATGGGCTGATGCCCAATAGCTAGTCACGCATTGGCGCGGGAAAACCTTTCACGGATTCTTTGTTATAAAAGTAAATCGGCTTCTGGGGAAAACCCACTTCTACAGTCCGGCATTAACTATCATCACATCTTCGCATAAGCAGCAGCGAGTGTGTTAGTCACAATGTACAGTTCGTTCGTATTTGCTAAATTACTTTTGATAGAGTAATCCAAAATATATTCTCTTTTTTTTTTTTCAATTTTTTGACGGTAACCTACGGGGTTTCGAAAAAAATATCTTCACGGTAATATATAACATGTATTTACACACCTGGAGATTCAAGACAATTCTTCGTGTATTTTTCTAGGTATTTAATAAAGTTCTAAAATCGCAAATAGCCGTCACCTTTGGCTATATAGTGTATAATGAGTACAGTGCAGTTAATATATATAGTCTGCATTTGACGAATTTTAGTGGTCTTAAAAATACTGCTTCGAACTTACATTTTGTTACACTTTCACATAACTAAATTATGTCAATTACATAATGTATATTGCAATAAAGTTAGTTGCTGATTCTGAATAGTCAGGGTTCCCAAATGGTCCGCGAACTGAACATCTATATTTTTTAACAGAAAATTTCATGATAGATTTCTACAGAATTTGTGCTAAAATTAACCTCCAAAGGTAGTTTCTCGGAAATTTGCAAGTAAAAGTAAATTTCGCTATGAAAATTCTATTCAGTTGGCGGACCATTTGCGAGCCCTAATGTTCATACTTAATTGCAAAGTTTGGTATTTTTGGTTGTCAGTAAAATACAATATGCCATTGAAATATAATTGACATATAGATATATCTGTGATAAATTCTGAAAATATTATCTTATGTTTTCTCCATATTCTTTAAAAAAAATATTCTTTTAGCTCGTTCTAAAAAACTTTTTTTTTTATAAGACGAAACAGACAAACTATTTTGGAAGGTGGTAATAAGCGTATTTTTAAAAACAAAATAAAGTGGGTTTTGAAAAAATAATATTACCGTATTTACTCGAGTACACCGCGCACGCATGTATAACGCGCACTTCCTACTTTACAAGAAAAATGGCGAAATTGTTTTATCTTGTATATAACGCTCAAATTAAATTGATATGCAAATAAATGAATGGCTAAATGAATTTCAGTAAAAAAGTCAAAACAAATGTTACATCATACCAGGAAAGAAGGCGAATTTTTTTAGACTTTGACTAGAGAGTGGGTGACGTGTTGCTAGTTAGTGAGAATTGCTAATTAGCATAAATTCCAATATCTCTCGATTATTCCGAAGCCTGATATCTCGAAACATATACATGTCTTAGCCAGAAAAAATATCTAAGAAATCTTGTTTTCTTTCTATGAAGTACATTTTTGATTTCATTTTGAAATTTTTGGTTAAATAAAATTTTTGATTGAAAACATGTTCGCCTTGAATCAGACTCCGGAATAATTAAAAGATATTGGCATCCATGAAGTAGTATTTAAATGTTGTTATTAGCGCTGTTGTATAAAAAAGTGCAAAGAATGATATAAAGGCGCAGCAATACTTCTATTAAGCAAGGTTTTTCCAGTTTTTTTTTTTTTTTTTTTTTTTTTTTTTATCAAGACATTACATCGAATAGTTAAAAAACATTTCGTGTATAACGCGCACCTGTGAATTTTTCCCTAAATTTTTGAAAAAAAATGAGCGCGTTATACACGAGTAAATTCGGAACTATTTAGAGTTTAGTTCTTAAGAATTAAAAACGCAACCATTATAAAATCACTCTTATATCACCCAATATGTCTACCTGTCTTTCACTGCTATTTTACTCGTAAACTATGGAACATGAAAAGTTCAAATTGCGGTGGAATAATAAAAAGTATTGACCCATATATTTGCAGGTTATTAAACATTCAGAAATATATTTAGGAAATATATAGAAGGGATAATTATGTTAGTTGAACAAAAGATCTTTTATACGAATTGAATATTTCCAATTGAGCGAAAAATTGTCCAAGCCGGAAATCGAACCAGATACTTGGCTTTCAAGGCTAGTGCTTCACCTGTTATGTTAACTGGGCGATAGCTGGCTGGGATTTTTTGCTCAGATAATCTTATTGGCCTTAACATTTGGTCTGTTATTTAGACAACTCGCAGAATAAACCGCAGGTAATGGAACTCCAAATAACGATGGATACGTAGATATGCTGTTATTTTAACGCAATCAAACTGATCGGTAAATTTTATCATACGAATTGAATATTTCGAACTGACGAAAAATTGCCCGGACCGGGAATCGAACCCAGATACTTGGCTTGCAATGCCAATGCTTTACTTGTTAAGCTAACTGGGCGATAGCCGGTTCGGATTTTCCGCTCAAATAACCTTATTGGTCCTAACATCTGGTCAGTCATTTAGACAGCTCACAGAATAAACCGCCCGCCGGTAATGGAACTCCATGTCCGTATAACGATGGATACGTAGATATACTATTATTTTAATACAATCAAACTGACTGGTAAATTTAACATACGAAGTGAATATTTCCGACTGATTCCCAACTTTTTTCGCTCAGTTGGAAACATTCAATTCGTATGATAAATTTACCAGTCAGCTTGATTGTGTTAAAATAATAGTAAAAAATAAAGTGGGTTTTTAAAAAAAAAATTATATTACTATTTAGAGTTCAGTTTTTAAAAATTAAAAACGCAACCATTATAAGATCACTCTTATATCATACTATATGTCTATCTGTCTGCTACTGCTATTTTATTCGTAAACTATGGAACATGAAAAATGCAAATTGGGGGAATAATAAAAAGTATTGACCCATATATTTGCAGGTTATTAAACATTCAGAAATATATTTAGGAAATATATAGAGGGGATAATTATGTTAGTTGAACAAAAGATCTGAATATTTCCAACTGAGCGAAAAATTGTCCAAGCCGGAAATCGAACCAGATACTTGGGTTACAAGGCTAATGCTTCACCTGTTAAGTTAACTGGGCGATAGCTGGCTGGGATTTTTTGGTCAGATAACCTTATTGGTCTTAAGGGGTCTCAGGAGTCTTACATTTATCTGGTAGTGCAACTTAGCAACATGTCACATTTGATTTTTTTTCTCAGTCCCTATAAAACATAAATGCATAAAAATTTTAATATAGACAACTGAATATCTCTTCTATTAAAAATAATTTTTTGAATATTCTACATTGAAATTCTATTTTATTTTTTTAATGTTTAATTTTGATTACAAAAATTAGACTTGTATCCATTGCGCGCAGGATTCTAGCAAAACTATTAGTTCAAGAACCGCTAAAAAAGTTGATAATGGTGTAAAATTAATGTATCTTGAACTTATACCTCATTTTAAAGCAATTTATGCATTTATTTATTTAAAATTTAAATTGAAATTGAAAAAATTGAAAAAAAATCATTTTTTATTAAAAAAATTGCCAATTATCAATAATTAATGTAATTAAAATTCTTAATTTGAGGTATAAGTTGTTCTTAAACTTAAAAAGAAGTTATTTACCAAGTTTCATAAAAATTGCTTTATTATTTTTTGAGAAATGTTGCGCGCAGTCAAAGAACAATTTAAATTTTAAATCAAAATTAAACATAAAAAATATATAATAAAAATTCAATGTAGAATGTTAAAAAAATTATTTTAAATAGAAGAGATATTAAGTTGTCTATGTTAAAAATTTTATGCACTTAAGTTTAATAGGGACTGAGAAAAAAAATCAAATGTATATGTTGCTAAATCGCACTACCAGGTAAAAAGTAAGACTCCTGAGACCCCTTAACATCTGGTCTGCCATTTAGACAGCTCGCAGAATAAACCGCAGGTAATGGAACTCCAAATAACGATGGATACGTAAATATGCTATTATTTTAACGCAATCAAACTGATCAGTAAATTTTATCATACGAATTGAATATTTCGAAATGACGAAAAATTGCCCGGGCCGGGAATTGAACCCAGATACTTGGCTTGCAATGCCAATGCTTTACTTGTTAAGCTAACTGGGCGATAGCCGGCTGGGATTTTCCGCTCAGATAACCTTATTGGTCCTAACATCTGGTCAGTCATTTAGACAGCTCGCAGAATAAACCACAGGCAATTGTAAGCCTGCGGTTCAATTCCCGGCCTGAATTTTCACTCAGTTGGAAATATTAAATTCGTATGATAAAATTTACCGATCAGTTTGATTGTGTTAAAATAATAGTATAAAAGATCTTTTCTTTGTATTTCCTGTGGGGTATAGCTTGAAAGGTTTTGCGACACTGAACTCAGAAATATATTTCCTTTAATTTTTGAAATTACAGTCGAGTCCCCCCATAACGAAACTCCATACATCGAATTTCTCTATATAACGATTTTTTTGTAGGAACGGTCCCCATTTCGCATGATTACATCAAAAACAGTCTCTATATAGCGAAATATCTATCTCCATATAACGAATTTTTTCATAAATTGGTCTTAATTTATTCAGTTTTAAAAAAGCTTCGAAATCATATGGAATCAATTTTCCATCACTTATTTTTGATTTATTGTTCAGTGCTGAATTTTTTTTAAATATTACTTCTCTCTTTTTTCTTTAAATCCAACGAATTCATCCCACCTCCCACACACCTTTCAACATCCTTCTCAAAACAGAGTCAATTAGTTTGTCACACATATTAGAGAGGAATCAATGAGAGGCATAAGAGAGACCTTCAAATGGAGGAAAATGTTAACTGCAATTTTTCATTCCTTGCTAAAATTTGAGCTTTTTTTTTTTTTTTTTTTTTTTTTTTCTTGAGAGAGAGCGTAACAATTTTAAAATCAAAACAACAAAGGTTAAAGATTTTTTCGTCTGAAATTAATGCAAGTCTTCCTTATTTGATTTTCATTAAGCTTTCAAATAAATGTCTGTTTTCTTTTTTGAAACTGCTTAAATAATTAAGAAATAAAATGTTAGGTTAATATTTACTTTTAAACATTTCAAATTCTTAATTAAAAACATAAAAAATAATATTTGTTCAAAATTTACACATTAAATACGATTTTTAATATCATTTTCTATACATCGAATTTCTCTATATAACGAATTTTTTACTGGAACAATGGATTTCATTATATAGAGACTCGACTGTATATATTAAGAGATATCGTCGAGAATGTAGCGTGAAGTTATGTTCCCCTTCCCATCTATTTCCTAATCTACTGCAATTAAAATTATGAAAAAAGTAGTGATAATAGACGTTAATTTAAACCTTGGAGGGAAATTACAAGATTTACCCTTACAACGTAAGTCACATAGATTTTGAGAAAAGAGGATTTTCCCGTTGCGTACAAATTTCGAAATTCATTCTATCGAATGTTACAATTTGCAAAATAATACACTGGGTAATTTTTGAAATCACTTAGACCGAACTTTTCGGGTCTACTCCTTTATAACATATATGATGTACAATAAGCTACAGAAAACATTTTTTTTAAATCAGGTCATTTATTTATGCAAACTCTGCATATTAAATTGATCTGTATTCAATTTCTATTACAGTTTACTTATAAAAAAAGCATTTAATAAATTAAATTTCTTTATGTAGATTACCTATGACCTGACGTTTTGACTGAAAAAAATTTTAATGCATCTTTCAGCTTTTTTCTGTAACTTAAATTTCCGTTAAGATTAAATAAATTCAATTTCATTTATATTTTGCCATATGGAAATTCAAGTGCATCTGGTATAGACTCAGTTAAATGTAGTTAAAAGAGTAAATAAACGCGCTTCGTGAAGTTTCTTAACTATTTCTAGAACTTTCTCCCTTATTTTTGTGCAGTAAATGGAATTCCATTTTTTTAATGACTTTTGGTTTTTGAATGGCTACTGAAAATATATTTACCACAATAATTTAAACTGAATATCTCTTTTAAAGTTAAAGAAGAAATAAAGAACATTTTCTTTCTGAACTTTTTACCATGCAAAGCAGAAGCTTTTTCTGACAGTGGAAAGCTTTTTTTAGTCTAAATAAAAAATAGAAGGATATTTTAAACAATCCCAATGTTGCTGCTTGACCCCATTTTCAAGTGTTGTGTATATTCAGTTGAGAAAAAATGTTCAAGAAACTTTCCAAATCCCAAAAATAGAATTTATTTTTTTCTTTTATAAGTTCTAACATACCGAAATCCTAAAAATGGAAACATTTTTTACTTTTATAAATTGAAACTCACTGAAATCGTTAGTTTCTACTTCCACCATAAAAAAATTTCAATTCTTCATTTGGAATTGTATTTTTTATGTTATTATGCAAGATATAAAAAAGAAAATTGAAGGAATTAATTCCTATTAATTTTTGCTCGCTTCCCATATTTGCCCATGCGTCTTTCGGGAAACGTGTTTTTCCAATTATGACTTGCCCGTACCACGTACGGGTATCCATATTCCAATCATTATTTGCTCCAGACTCAAGATTCTCACCAGTATATTTTCATTTTAAATTTTATATTTTTTAATTGGAGCATTTTTCTGTTTTAATTTATTAAATTTTCTGTTTTGGAAAACCGGTGATAAAAGATTAAAAATTCAGTAAAAAGGCGTGAAAAAATTAGGCATTATTTTAAAGTTTTTTCAAAATTATTCATCAATTAAGTGGTTAAAATAATAATACATTCCTGTTAATTGAAAAGATATTTAAGTCGAACCTAACAAGTAGTGCTCCCGAAGGGATACTTATTTCAGTTATATTTTCAACTATATATGCATATTCATATTATACGTTAGTATGGGATTCATATACCTTACAACAGGCCTGTCCAACCTTTTATTAACCAGGGGCGCATCTTGGCTCTTGGCACTCAATGAAGGGCGCCATTATTTACGTGACTGAAAACATGTGGCAATATTATCTCATAATATTAGTATACACACACGTCTTAACATAATGCAAATGAATCGTACAGCGTAAATAAAAGACTCCTTCAGTTCTGTAGTTACACGAATAAAATTTCAATTTATGCATTTTTTATGAGAAGTCTATATCAAAAATGTTTGTAGGACCAGGAATTATAATTTCGTTTATATTAACAACTAGCAGGCTATGCCCGCTTCGCTGGTCCATATTTCCAAACGAACCTTGACTCAAAAAAAAAAAAAAAAAAAAAAAAAAAATGGTGATTTAAAAATTTCATTTTAAAGCAGTATAGACCACCCTGGAATGTTCTTCCGTATTGCTGAAAATCATGCCAACGCCATTGCAATATTGTACTATTGTAAGTCTTGGCGAAAATTTGGGCAATTAAGCACCATCTCTTTTATTTTATCATTTATAGTAGAGTTTCGTATGAACATGAGACCGTTATGACAACAGGAATCAAAATGTTCTCGAGTCATCACACTATTACATTAGAGGGCATTGCAATGATTAGTGAGATTGATTATCAAACTCTATTAACTTTCGGATTGTACATTATCATTTCTTAGTTCTTAAAATCCCGACATCTGAACTTGCACTATGTGTAGTTCTGGTAGCCTACATACAATGTCATTTCATGTTACATTTTTTAATAAACGTCCTCTTCTAGTAGGTCTACTGTAGTTTCCTATCTACCTTAATCTGTTCCAGCAAGAATACATAGAGTAAAAAAATGTAAAGAATTATTGACAGATAAAGAAAAGTTTTTGTTTGTTTGTATTTATGACGGCCATTTATCTACACGTGGGATTTAGGCCCTAAGGAAAGGATGCCCTCCGTGGGGGTGGCAGACGAAGAAGGGTGTTTCACTTATATATTTAGTAGAACAATGAAGCATAAAAAGTATGTTTTAAAGCTGTATTATTTGAATAACATTAAAATTACATCAGTTTCACTGCCTCTTCCTTTTATAAAACAGTTGCTAACATGTAGCCGTTAAATCAGAATAATCTTGATGACTAAATTTTGTAGAAATATAAGTCTTTAGTTTGCATCTAATAAAATCTTTCTACCTTCTGTAATCGATTCCATTATGATTTTTAGTGTCAAACATTAGAAGTGCTAGAAACGACATTGTTACAAATGTACCAGACTTATTTCATGTTTGTCCTTAAATAAATGTGAAATTTACGATCATCCATTATTGGCATTTAATGTTATAACTTGACGATAGTTTTTTGTTCGACTACTTGATTATTCCGTCGATCAATTTCGCCAAATTATACAAATGGACATAATTTTTATTTTAAATAACTAAAGAATCAATAAATTACTAAAATGTTAATAGAAATACAAATAAACATCGAATTAAAACTGGTTGATGAAGTAACAATTACGTATAAGAAATTTAATGTCAAATGGTCGATGGGATTATCAAGTATTACCAAATTATATAAACAAATTGTATAAACAATAATATTGCCAATAATATGTAGGGCACGTGTCATCTACGGATTCCGTTGGCGCGATTGCAGCAAATTGCGATTTTATGCCTCACGTGGTAATCCGGTAATAGTTGATTATTTTTGAGTAAATTATTTCATTATTTTTCTTTTCTCTTTTAAAATTATATAAATTGTTTTGTTCCATAATTATTTATTGACTTAGTTTATTATTATTATTTCCTTTTTAAAATAATAGAAAATAAATAAGAGTAATATAAATGTAATTGGTATTTGAAAACGCAGTGTTCTCCAAATTGGCATCATAAAAAAAAATCACGCCAAGGTGATGCGTGTATAAAAGTGGAAAAATGTTTGCAATAATATAAACAAAAAAAACGTAAACAAATAATTAAAAATTCGCCATTTCGATAGTTTTTTTAAAATAACATCAAGGTTAATTCTCCAGTCGGGCAGCAATAGTAAATTTTCTTTTCTTCGCCTGTTTCATAATAAAAAAACATAAATTTAATAACTTCTAATTAAATGATCAGACTAATTTTCTGTAATCGGATTTATGATCTAAAAGATCGACAATTATATGATCGATAATTTTTGACTAATTTGGCGGAAAAATCGTTTTCGAATACCAGTTTCATATATATATTTAAATTATTTTCTATTATTTAAAAAATAATAACAATTAGTATTTAAATAATAAGTATAGAACAAAACAGTTTACATAATTTTAAAGAAGAGAAAGGAAATAAAAAAACATTTTATTAATAATTAAATAACAATAGTCGGGTTGTCCATGCCAGACAAAATAACATTAATTTAGTGTCCATTAGTTACCTCGGTGTGTATATGATATCTGTGTAAACAAAACTTCCGATAATATAATAAATGACGTCATATTTATTTTCCTTTGAATTTTTTTTATTTTAATTTTTCACGTGGATACTCTTCAACTAAAAATTAATTGCCGAGGAGAAATTATTTTCCATATTTTGATTTTTTTGGAAACGGGAAAGAAAATAGTTATTTTTTATCGGAAAAATTTTAATTCATTCTGTATGAAAAATAATGAAATTTTGAATTATTAAGGAAAATATTTGAATAAATCAATTAAAAATTAGCCTATGTTCACCGGAAATAGTGTAGCTTTCCAACGGTGAAAGAATTTCTCAAAACCGTCAAGTAGTTTCGGAGCCTATTCAATTCAAACAAACAAACAAACAAACAATCAAATCTTTCCTCTTTATAATATTAGTATAGATAACAACAAATAAAAAATATGAGAATAGCGATATAGCTATATTTCTTTTAATTTGGGATAATACGGTTTGATTTATTTTGAAGGAGTGGGTTGGTTTAATGAAAAGTACAAAAACATACAAATATGATAGTGACGAAACTATGTGAGTGATTTTAGAGGAATAGAATAGAAGTGCTTTCATAGATGGAAATCATTCTGCACTGTTCATTATTTTTCTAAGCAAAATTATAGAAAAAAAGAAAGAAAAAGAAAACACTTCAAAATTTCAAAAGTAATGAAAGAAAAATTAAGCCCCTTTATCCTTCATATAAAACAGCCAAATTTAACTATCATAATTATACTGTATAAACAATAATTAAAAATTTCAAACCTATGCATCATAAAATTTTCAAAATATGTTTCTCGTTTTTAATGTGGGACGACAAGCCATCAGCATGCCAAACACAAGTTTTAATAAAAATATCTCTGATAAAATATTAATGATTTTAAAAAAGCGTTCTTTATAATGGAATTTTACTTCTAAAATGCTTAATAATAGGAAATCTTCAAAAGGGCGCTAAGAAAAACTTTAAAGGGCGCCATGGCGCCCGCGGGCGCCGCGTTGGACATCCCTGCCTTACAAGATACGTTGCTAAAATTTTTGTCTTTGTTTGAATCAAATTTTGGTGCTTAGTAGCAGCCATCATAAGATGGGGAAATCTCGTTCCAACATTTGATTCTCCAGCTGAACAATAGTCCCAATCAGAATCTTATACCAACTAAAACAGTTATGGTTCAACCGGAAATCTAAATAATGAAGCGACATATAAACATCTTATAATGGCAGCTACTCACCACCAAAACATTTTGGGTATTTAGGTAAATACTACAAATTTAAAAATAGAATTTGAAAACATATTTGCTAATTATAATCATGTTGCTATTAAATAAACTGTAATTTGTTGTTTAGATTTTCTGGTATGAATTCATTTTATTCAAATATATATTACGCAATTTTTTCATTCTTTGCACTCGGAAAGTGATTCTCATTGACTTCTGGTGTTCTAGCATAAATGGGTGCTCCAAATACTCTGGACATCAGTATTGTAAACTAATTTTCTTTACCTTATCTAATGGCCGAAAAATATGCGATAAAAGATGGCGAAATAAACAATAAGATATTGATGCGACTGAATTTGAAAAAAAAACCAGCCAGACGAGGGCATTATAATCGCGATACATTTTTATTATTTCACTAACCAAAAATGTGGGAAATTATGCATAGAACTGAACTAATTTTTTGTATAGGATAATTCTTGGGCATGGGAAGAAGGTCCTCACTGAATTAAACCCTACCTTGGTTTTAACATTCGAATTGCTATATACGACTAGTTTTTTTTTTCTCTGTTCAAACATGTAGTTTTTCTCTTTAACCCTTAGAATACAGCTCCGGACCGACCGCTATGCAATCGTAATTAAATTTACAAAAAAATATCTTTGTGTAAGATTTTTCTTTAGAAAAAAAAAAAAGCTAGAGCAAAAGAATGGCAGAGATTATATTTCAAAAATTGGTAGGAATAGGATAGAGAAATATAAAACTGGGTCGTTTCTACCTCTACTTATCTCAAAGGATTTATTTGTTTGTCAGTTTAATCCTGTTATGCATGGAATGTTACATGATCTCGTATGCGTCAATTAGCGAATTATTCGTACGTTAATTTTAATCGCATATCATATACAAAGTTCAATAACACTTATGAAATACTATAGCAATATGTAACAGAGTCATTTTCTTTTCGCACGTTCAGTTTGAATATGCGGCTTTGATCTGCATTGCGTTACCAAGAGATGATTTTTTGAGATAACTTATGCTGTTTTATCGAAACAACAACACTAAATATTTTTTTTTCAGTTTATGATAAAGGAACCAAAATTTAAATTTTTATGAAAACTATTTATAAATTCTACAATATTTGTTTAGTCCCAGTAAATGATGATCTTTTAAAATTTTGCTATAAATGTTAGATTTATATATATATTTGTTCTTAAATCTAGTTTACATAAATTTTATAAAAAGTATTGTGCGTAAAAAACATAATCCCAATTTTAACATACCGTAATTTCCTACGTATAATCCGCGGATCAAACAATTCTTTTTCTACCCAGAATTTTATTTTGTAATTGAAGACAAATATTTGTGGCGATCTAAAAAAAGTTACATTTTATTTAATAAAATTTCTGGGTTGAAAAATGACTGTTTGTTCCACTGATTATACGCAGGAAATTGCGGTAATTTAGATGAATAATATATTATTCATTCGCTTAAAAAAAGCTATATATTTAACTACTGGGTTAAAAAAATTGTATGGTAATAAAAAAATAATATAGTTACCACAAAATAATAATTGTCATTCAATTGGATTTTTCTTGGATGAAGTCGTGATTATTTCATATATAATTTTCTTTATTATATCATCTTTATGTATAGCTGCCAAACTTTATTTTTTTAAACTCATGATCAAAAATATTACTTCATAAAGCATTTAGCTATATATAAAATTAATCACGTTAAAACAGAAAAACAATTCGTTAATATTTTACCAGTTCGAATTATGTTTGTTTGATTTGGAAAAAATAGTAAGTTAGAAACTATATTTATAATATCCTAAGCGAGCAAAAAAAAATATGTTTATGTGGCTAAATATATTATTTCTATTTTCGTAAAGTCTTCATCTGAGATGAAAATAGATGTTATTTGTACAAATACCTCAGAACATTTTTATATATAAAGATAATATTACTTTCTATGTTTGCTTAGGTTTATTTGCAGAAAGACAAATATTTATACATGAAATAAAAGATAATACAGTGAAACTCGTTTAAGATACGAATCAAGGGACCGAGAGCATTTCGTATCTTAAGCGGGATCGTATCTTATCCGGATTTCATAGATTCTCGAATAATAATGCATATTAAAGACAGTGCACATTGTTGTTAACGTATTTTAGCCTCTTATTTTATCCATTTCTATCAATTTTTAGATATTCTAGAAAATTTGAATTTAAGACATTGATTAAAATAAAAAATAATTTTATTTTTCTCCATAATTTTATTGAATATCTGTTTGTACATTAAAAAATTAAAATGCCTTTATACAGTACTCTCTGCGAAATTAAAAAAAAAAAAAAAAAAAGACAATAAAATGCAAATTTTGTTAATTTTTAGATAACAGTAACTAAAATACATTACATATTTAAAGGGGAAGAATAATAAATTTGCATACTAATTTTTTGAAAAACAAACTAAATGTATGCAAGGAAAAATATTATTCGATACATTATAAAAACCATGATATAGTTTTAGTTTATTGAGAAAAAGTTGCTTATCTTGATTTGGTGCAAACGTTGGGCGAGATTTTATTAGGAAGTTTCCTGCCCTGTTGAAGTGGTAGAAAAATTTCCAACGGAGGGAGCAGCATCCATAGAAGAGGCATACAGTCGAAGTAAAAGCTGAACGAGTTCATTACAGTAGCGAATGATGGTATTGTTGGTACACCTATTTCTTCATCCGCATAGTCTTCTACTCCTTCTGAAGACCTAGGCTCATCGGAACTTTGGACGTCTGTGATTATATCCGCAATAGAACGAACTTCACTTGTCACATCCAGATCGTTATTTTTGACAAATAAGTCCCAATCTTTGTATTCTTCTTAATACTGCTCTTATTATGTGATGTTATCATTTTGTAAAGTGCCCCCCAAAAAGCAAGTGACAAAAAGAAATTCATAAAAAAGGCACTCCCGAGGACGATCTATAGTAATAAAAATAATATAATAATAAATGCAGCTAGATAAGAGATGCAAAAAATAAAAAGCAGAAAAAGCATAAAAATATAGGCTGATTTCACCAACAACTTTCTCATCCAAAAAGGAGAGGGAGCAACCAATAAAATTTCAGATCCATCCACTGCCCAAGTATCTATCTATATTATAAAGGCCAAACGTATCTGTGCGTAACGCATACGTCATTTTGCGAATGGCAACACTTACCCTTGCCATTTTGGTTTTGCAATTTTCATTACTGCAAATCTTACACTTTTAAATATCGTACATTTTAAATTTTTATACCGTCGTATAGAGAAAAAAATGTACTTTTAAACGCAATTTGTTTGAAAGCTGTATCTCAAATTATTTTTGAGATATTAATTTTTTTTTATGGGTTTTAGAATCAATTCTGTTATTGTGGCATCAGAATCACTCCATTTTCTCTTAAAATTGAAAAATAAAATAGAAATTAAAATGCGCAACACTTTTCCATGCAATTTTGGTTTTTCAATTTTCGGTACTGCAAATTTTACACTACTAAACATCGTACATTTTTAATTTTTACACGTCGTATAGAGAAAAAAATGTACTTATGAATGCAATTTGTTTCAAAACTGTATCTCAATTTATTTTTAAGATATTAATTTTTTTTTATAATTTTTAGTACCGATTTTGTAATGGTGGCAACATAATCACTCCATTTTCACTTAAAATTAGAAAAAAAAATTAAAATGTGTATCTAATTTGATAAATATCGTCTGTAATAAAATCCAGTGAATTTCAGTTTTGTTTCGTTTAATAATTTGGATAATTGAGTTTTGTATTATTTTGTTAATTTTATCTTAAAATAATGTTTGTTTGAGAGTTAGACTGACAAATATAAGATGCATTTTTCACTGTAACTAATTTTGTAGATTTATTATAAATCATTGAACAATTCTTTCTTAAAGACTTTATTTCGACGGGTTCCACCTCGTAATGTTAAAAGAAAAATAAGCGGTTGTTTTTGTATTTAGTTGAAAAAGGAGCCAATCAGAATTCAGCATGCAAAAGCAGTAGAAAAGAACATATTATAGAGAGAAAAAGGGTAAAAAACAGGTATCTTATGAAAAATAACTAAGATTTTACATATTCTGTCCTAAAGACATGTGATAAACGGATTTCATAAGCACCATTTCGTATATTAAGCGGGTTTTTTGTCATCAAGGGACCAATTTTCTTCGTATATTAAGCGGGATCGTATCTTATGCGTACGTATATTAAGAGGGTAATTTTACACGGGTTTAATAGGCAGTTTTCAAGGGACCGAAGAAAATTCGTATATTAAGCGGGATCGTATTTTAAGCGGACGTATCTTAAACGAGTTTCACTGTAATTTAATAAAAATAATTATATGATTGATGATAACTGATTTATTAATATTATGAATATGATATACAAAAGTAAAAAATGAAAAAAAATTGCCTAATTACAGCAGAAAATTGAATTTCGCAAGCACTTTTATGAATGTGACTACGCAAGCATACAGGCAGAGGAAAAACGAATCAAAATTATAAATACTTTAAATTATTACACTGAAAATTATATAACGTTAAAAATGAACGAGTGATTGTTCAGGTTTTCATTTTCTAATTTTCCATTGCCTTATTTGATCATCTTGATAAGCATCATTATCAAATATAAGCCTTTCTATATGTATATTTTTATTAGAATTGATAAAATAGACTTTTGAAAAATAAATTTTTCAAGTCATCCTTTAAATGTATAAAAAAATATATATATTTAATTTTTTAAATATTTTTTTTAAAGAAGTAGAAAAAAACATTTATAGCATCCATTTAATGTTAAACAAAGACAAATTTAATAAATAAATTATAATAATAATAATGACTGCTTCAGGGACGCCTAAGATGGCTTGATTGATAACGGAACTTTCTCGGTAGGCAATCGAGTACCGAACTTCTTTTTGAATACAGCTCCTAAAGTACTCTCCATTTAAAATATCGTATTTACTCATGTATACCGTGCACCCCTTATTTTAGGAGGAAAATTGACGATTTTTTAAAATCTGGTATATAACGCGCACCATAAATTTGATATGTAAATAAATGATTGGGCAAATTAATTTAAGTAAAGAACATGGAAACAAACATTGCGGTAGGCCGGAAAACACAACGAAATTACATTTTTTGACTTCGGGTAGGGAGTAAATGACGGGGGATAGGAGTGCATGACAGCAAGGAGAATTGCTAATTAGTGTTGAAATAACGTTACTAGCGTTTTTCTAATTTAAAAAAAAGTGCAACGATTGGAATAAAGATGCACCAATACTTCTATTAAGTAAGATTTTTCTTTTTTTAATGTTTTCTTTGAGTACATTTTTCAATTCATATGTACATTCGTATGATTGCTTCAAACATTGAAAAAGTATTTCATGTATAACCCGCATCTACGACTTTTGCCTTATTTTTTTCGAAAAAAGTGCGCGTTATACACGAGTAAAAACGGTAATTTAAGGTTTAAATTATTTAATGGGTTTTTACAGGGTTTTTTTTTTTCTATCCATTGCACGGATTCCGAATTTTTCTGGTAGCCATGATCTTTTTCCGTTTATTTCAGTTCAATAATAACTAACTTTCCAGTTGTATTGACTGAATAAAGTATACTAGAAAAATCATTGTTATTTACATTTTCTCTCAGAAAGAATTCACTTACAATTGAACGTACCCAATTCAGACTTACCTAAATCTCACTAATCCTCCTTAATATGATATAATTTAATCCATGTTAAGACGTGTCAGACCAGGATATTTTAAATAAAATAAAATTAAATAAATCGAAAGTTTTCGAGATTGTCATTTAACGTGTTAACGAAAACCAGGTAATCAAAATTCGACCAAAAAATCGATTTTTACTTCTTTATATTATTAAATAGTTTGAATTTTTATCTTTCCAACAATGTAGCACCCATGTTTATATGTATTTTAAAAAATATTGAAGTTATTTTTTCTTTCTAAGAACACTTTACAGTTTTACATGGCCATTTATATCTTTAATTGACCTTTTGTATTCCTTTTCAGGTGCGTTCGTAATTATGTAAATACGTAGAACCTATAGTTGTCGTTCAGTCCTTCCGTCTGTCTTACTGTCCGTCCGTCCGCATATAACAACGCAAAAACTACCCAACCGAATCGTTTGAAATTTAAAATATATAATTATTACATAAATTTGTCCAGTCATTTCAAATTTTAAGAAAATCGGATGTATAGATCAATTACAGGGACAATCAAAATTATTCCGTTACATTGCAGTCAAGGGGGAAAAAGTTTTCAAATGCATTTTAATGGTGTTACACTCATTCGAGCATAATAAAATATTATATGCAACTAAAAAGTACATAATATAATATACATTTTGCCTAATCTGTGGTGCAAAGAAAATTTTTTATTGATTTACATGGCCACACAAAAGTATTCCATTACATAATGGTATAGGGAGAACATTGTTTGTGCTCATTTTAATTATATTTAACTATTTACAATTTTATGAGATTCATATATGAGAGTGATATTTTTAAACTGCATTATCGTACGAACGCACCTCATTTGCTGCGCTTCACATGCAATTTCCAACTTGTTTAAATATCTGTTAAAATTAAGAGCTCACATTGCTTAAGACACTTATGATACATTTACATTTTACCACATTACATTATATTACATTACATTACATTTTACCACAGAAATTTTATGATTTCTTGAGAATTATTTATTTTATTCTGTGAAACCTTACGAAAAACACTAATTTCAAACTGATTTTCAATAAATAGTTAATAATACCTTTTACATATTACTTAAAAGAAATGGCCTGTTATTGTATTAACCTTTCGCCGGGCGCAAAATTTTTCATCATATGAGCGGGCGCGCGTTGTAAATAATGCAACAGGCGAAAAAAATCAATCATTGCATCTTTATTTAAATTTTACAAGTAATTTAACTTACAAATATCATGTAAGTTTTCTCTGATCACAATACATGAAAGTATTTAGCAATACACTTATTTTGTTATAACATACTAAAGCTAACATACTAAAGCGACCAATTTTCGTCGGCGACCCCTACCTACGACCCAAACAGACCTAGTCTCTTGCGCGACAGCGCTGTCGCCGGCAGGCGACCACGGATAGCGCCAAAATACTTCACTTACGACCCGAATAGCCTTGGACTCTTAATAGAAAAGAAAATAAAAATATCAAACAAATTGAAACCGGACAAATTTAAAAGAAAAATTAAACAAATTAAAGATATTGGGTGATGGTCAGTAGGTGGCTGGGGTTCCTAAGCTAACAATTCCCTCTTGTTTTCATCCGGAACATATATGGTTCGGACGGTGGTTGGGTGTGGTACTTGCCACTATAATCATAAAAAATAAAAACTACTAATGATTTACTAGACAAGAATTAAGTCATTTCGGATTTACAGAATTAGTCCTATATTTCATCTACATTAGTCGTTTCATATATCAAGCATAATATTGCTTTTTTTTTAAGGCTGTTTGCAGATAAACCACGCGCATTTCATGGAGTGTCCAAGATTAAAATGACAGGTGCAGCTAATTGCGCAATCTGAAATACAAATAACTTTCAGAATCTGGATAAAGAGATCCAATAAACGAATACAAACGGTTATTAACACCCTCTGCTGCTTGAATTTTGTTTTAAAGAAAAAAGAAAGTGAGTGTTGTACTTTTTACAACGGTGCGCCCGATGGAAAGTTATACATATGTTAACTACCATAAAAATATACAGGCGTCTATCTTTCACAATTTAGGTGAAAAAGGTACTAAGAAAAGATTTGTGAATATAACATTGTGGAGATGAGGCTTTCCCTATTCCTTCAAACAATTAAAAATTCATGAGCATAAATTTAGCGCCAGCAGGCAGTCTCTCACCACTAAATTTATTTAATTACTTTTTGTTTATAATTTTTCGTAAAATTTTTCAAAGAATGCCATTCAATTTTACGCAAACAAAACTTTTAAATTTTAGTGGTGAGAGACTGCCAGCTGGCGCCTAGATTTTTGCACTCTTGTTCATGAAGTAAATTTTCTGTTTTAAAATGTTGTTAACCCCTTAACTGGTTACTTTTTTTCCGTTCAATAAATTGAAAATAACGGTTCACACCACTATTATTTAAATAAAATATTCATAAGATTTAATCTAAACATTTCCGCCTTTAAATAGTATGAAATTATTTAAAAAAAAAATAGTGGTGTCAAAAAGCTTTAAATGGTGAATTAAGAAAATTCACCATTAGGAAAATTCATTCATTAAGAAAAGGGTTGAACTCAGAGGTCGGAGCATATAGGACAAATTTTATTGTTCTTACTAATATGTTTTACCAATAATCTTCATGACATAGTCCTATTGTATATGTTATAAAAATGTCTCTTGAAGATTATTGATAAAATATACTGGTACCAACAATAAAATTTGTCCTATATGCTCCGACCCCTGTAAACTGGATAAAATTGATCCACAGATTATGGAAAATTAGGGACCAGTTGACAGTGTTGAAAGATGAACCTATATTTCTTTTTTAATTATTACCAAAATTATTAAACTAAATATTCTTTAATACAGTTTGGCAGAAATCTGGAGATGGACACATTAACTAAAAGAGATTTGTTAGGAAATAGCATTATTTGGCTTATTTTTATTTATTTTTTTTACTTTTTGTTCTTCATGCTGTGTTTGATGCGCTTATGATTAGGAGTCTACATTTTCTATCGTCGGTACTATCTCAAACTATTCAGTATGTGAACAGCGTTGTCACACAAGATCGTAACAAATGAGGTTCTAGTGGGGGGAGGCTCAGCCACCTTTAAAACATTTCCAGCCTCCCTTGGTCACTAAATGAATTTATGTCCATTCCGAGATCACTAAATGAATTTATGTTTTCGAAAGCAGAAAAGAAATTCTGTTCAAAAATTTAATTTAGTTTTGAGTGTTTCAACACTCACTCATCCTATTTGCACATATGAAGCTAACATGATGTTTAATATTGCACTAGTTACACACTCGAATTTTTCATTCTGCATCATATTCTATTGATAGAAAGATTAAAAACAATGCAATTAAATTTTTAATTGGCAAACAATTTATATGCCTGCCTGTCAATATATTTATTTATTCATTCATTTTAAGTGCTGATATCTCGAAAATAATTGGATTAGTTCTATTGCACTTTTTAACGTACATGACGATATCTTTCTTTTGATACCACACTCGTCCTAATCCACAACTTACACCTAGGAATGTTCAATAGTCAGACTGATTAACTTCTTTCGACACGGTGCTCCCACTCTGGGCACACCTAATTTTAATTCCAAATTTTCAAGTGACACCAAGAGTATTTTAATAAAATTTTGCTATTACAATAAATTAATATTAAGTACATCTTAATTTTTGAAAAACTTGACTGTAAATTCCGTTGTCAGTCAATAATTTCTTATTTTACGAACAGAATATGTCTGTGATAAGATAGTGTCGGATAATGTGTCAGATAATATCGTTAAGGGTTAACCCTTAATCGGTTCCAAAAAATGTTCCAAAAAATGCGCAATTCAAAGAATCAGAATTCATACCAGAAAAATCTAAATAGTAAACATTTCTTTATTTAATAAAGGATAGTCTGTCATTGAGTGAAAATTGCTCTTTTAAATTTCTGGTGAGAATACGGAATATGTTAATAAAACCCCCAATAAATCGGGAATACTTATGGCAGCGGTTCCCAAACTTTTGAACTCGCGGAGCCCTTTTTGGGAAGAATTTCTGAGGCGGAGCCTCTGAACCCAACGAAACTCAGTGGTTTACAAATTAATGCTTTTTACACCTATGGAGCAGAGAAAATTTGCTGAATAAAAATCCAGGAGAGTAATTTCCAACATTAGACAAGGTTCCCATTGCCAAACTGAGAACTGAATAGTATTTCCTGATACAGAAATACTGAATTCATAATAGAAATTTTAAAAATAAAATTTTCGTTTATATAAGCCTTTAACAGTTTTATTTAATAGTGCTATTATTGAATACAATAAAATAAAAATAAAGATTAAAACCCTCTTTTTTTTAATTAAAATATCTACCTTTGTATAATCAAGATATTTCCTTCAAATACAACCAAAATCATAGTTAAAAATTTGTGATTTCTGAAAGGTTTTAGTAACGAGGAAATCAAACTCCTTTTTACCCGAGTGATGTTCAAGTAGTACTGTTTTGGGGTTAATGACATACCCATTTTTTAAATAAAAAATATTCTTTTGTGATTTCCAGTAAAAACTCATAACTAAAGATCAAAATGGTAACCGTGTTTCGATTATCCTTTGCATTGGGGCTTACGTAAAACTATTATTATTTATGGCGAAAACCACACACACACAGAATTATAGGTAAGTTGTACAGTTTTCGTTTCAGAGAGATACTTCTGTATAATTCCAGAAGACTACTCGCGAAAAAAGAAGAAAATGCATAGTTCCGTCAACCATGACTAATTTTGTAACACGTTTTCGCTAGTCCCGCCTACTCGTAATAAAATCATGCAATTATGGATTTTTTTTTTTTTTTAAGTTTCTAGTACATCTAAGTATGCACGAAAATAAATCGTCTCTCAGCTTTTTTTTTTAACCATTTTTAAAAAATACATTTAGAAGTAGGTCACCGCATTAACGTTTAAATGGGCCTGGCAAAATCTATAAGCTGTATTGTTAAATGCAGCCTTCTTAACCCCTTGGAGACGAACGACACGCATGAGTGCTTAAGAATCCTTTTTTATCCCCACCAATAAAATTTTACTATAAAATTTGCCTTATTTAATCTGAGCCCCCCCCCCCTCTTTTTTTTTTTTTTTTTTTTTTTTTTTTTTTTTTTTTTGATCAGGCACAAATTTCTGCCTATACAAACCGGTGACAAAATATTAACAATTTCTTTAAAAATTCCAATCGCGAAGGGGTTAATTTTTTTTAATATTATACTTAAAATATTTGGTTATTAATTATAGTTTTAAAAGAAAGTTTCTTTCGTCATTGTTGTCGTCTCAAAACAGCTATAGAATTAAAAACTACACATGTTAAATGAACTGAAACTAGCAGAAAAACTTTACTAATACAAGGGGACACATGTATGGGATTAAATATATATTATGGTGGGTACTCATTCACAAAGAGGCTGAGCAAGGGGTAGAGCTGGACAAAATTTTAAAATATTAATTTGATGACAAATGTAAAGAATATATTTTTTTAATTTCTACAGACTTATATCTCATTGTAAAATGTGGCAGAGACCAATTATAAGAAATTTTAAATAGGGGTTGTAAAATGATAGAAGATGTTTTAAAAATGCGTTTTCATCAATATCAATTGCTTATAAAATTAAGTACAATTATTTAAAATTGCATAGAAAATTAAAAAAAAAACTAAGAAATTATAAAGATAAAATAAACAGATTAAAGCAATTAAAATTACAAAAAGAAAGAATCTATGTACAAAACGTATATAAATATTAAATGAATTTAATAAGCGGTTTATTAAATGCTAAAAAGTACAAAAAGGGGGCATTTTGTTTGACAAATGATGGTGTACGATGAAAAACAATATAGAAATTTAAATATAAAAATAAAATAGACAGATTAAAGAATTTAAATTTACATATAAATAAAGAAATATATATACACATGCACAATGTACACAAATGTAATATGAATCTAATGAGGGGCTGTAATTGATAAAATATGCAATAAAAATATGTTTTTAGCGACAAGTATTATTTTACTGCAAAAAACAGTATAAAATTTTTAAATAATTAAAAATTAATACAAATAACATAAACATATTTAAAAAATAAAGATCTAAAAATAAAAATAAATATATATACATTACACACAAGTGGATCTAGTGAGGGATTGTAAATGATACAAGATCTTCTAAGAAAAGACGTTTTAGTTAAAAATTAAATACAATTTTAAAACTAGGATAGAAGATTTAAATAAGTAAAATTTAATAAAAATAAAATAAACAATTTAAGGAAATAAAAATTCCGAAAATAAAAATAATACAATATGCAATATATACAAATATTTAATAATGATAGTTTTTTTTTTTTGGAGGGGGGGGAAGGGATAAAGTTTGTCAAACAATAAAATTTTGCACAGCTTTTTGACACCTGGTACAATTTTCGACAACTGTAAGCTAATGACTGCGTCTGCATTTAATCGGTTACTGCATTCTGTTTTGATATTTGTATAAGTGAAGATTCAACTTCACACAGATATATCGTTGAAAATGGGATTAAAATTAATTTTACTCCGTCTAACAAGATTTTGTATTTATCTGTAAAATGACACCAAAATTCAGAGATATCTTGCTTTGAAAAGAGATTACTAGATCGTTTTGAGATGTTAAATCAGTGAGATCTTCGTTTTCCTCAGAGCTTAAACTGTGTGATTTTGATTTTACACTGAATGGATTTAGTACCCATTTAAAATTGCTCAGAATCTTATTTTGAGCAACTGGAAAGTAATGCTCAAATGAATCTATCAAAGTTTCGAGATGAATATTTTTCTGAAAATTTGTTCAGAAACCTTCTTACTAACGAAAGAAAGAATTAAGTATAAACATATGAGATATGAATAGGAGAAGTTCCAAAGAACAAAACTATTCTCCCTTTTGTTTGGCAAGCAGAGTTAATAGCACTGGAGGGCCTTTTCTGTTCGATTCACGTTGTGCATTCGATTCAAAATACTATTTCTTGTACCTTACTTTAAACCAAATTTTTGAAACACATTAAATGCAGAAACATAAAATAAAATAATTTAAACCAACAATATTATACAGAAAATAGATACATGTAAAATGCGAATATTTTGTTAGTTTTGAGGTATATTATTGTATATATTCAACCCAGTTATAGATATATTTATTTTTTACGCACACGGAAAAAAATTCCCACATACGTTTGAAAATCTTTCATTTACAATATGCTAATATTTTTTCATGTTTTGTTTATTTTCCTGGAACGCAGCGGAGCCCCTGGAAAGTTCAGGCATACTTTGGGAACCTCTGCTCTAAGGCTTCGGGCACACACAAAGTTTTTTTGCGGTTTGCAGGCGGCGCGTTTGATGTAAATAAGTTTTTCAGTTCAACTTCAATCCAAGAGTAGCACAGGAATCTTTCCCTTCAGTAGGGTTAAGGTAGTGATCTCCCGTGACGATTGTATCTCCCTCGTTTTCCATTGTCAGTAAACCGCAAGTGAGAGATAAGAAAATGCTGTTCCGGGAATAAAGTTTAACTTCAGAATAGTTATGTTTGCCCGGTCCTTAAAATCTTTGGCCCAACCATAAGTGAGAGCAATAACTCGGACTTAATTCATATTCATATTTGTGTAACTATACCGCAGGTAGAAGAGCGATATTTATTCAAATCAAACTTGGATTTCGATTATGCAACAGGCGCAAAATACGGAAACTTTTGCATTTAACCTTTCTATAAAATATTTATGGTGTGAGGTTTAAATTTTTAAGATGACATGATATTTTAATTTTAAAAGGACGTTTCTTTTACTTTTTCATTCAGTATAAATTTTTAAATTAAATAAATGAAAAAAACTACTGATGACTGGCATTTTACTTTACAGATTTTTAAACGTAAACTATACTGAAAAATACACAATGAAACATAAATGAGGGCATGCAAAATTCAATTACCTTTTAAAGTGTAGAAACAAAATAGACTATAATATTCAGTTGACTATTGCAATGTTAATCCATTTCGCATTTTTATTTTTTCACCACATATTACAATAGTTTTTTTTCCTTCAGTTTTTCAAGTTTTTTGAATTAACAAAAAGTTAGTTTGAGCCTGAGAGCGAAGACTGGTACAAAAAGTCGAACCGAGCAATCTCTAATCATTATTACATATTTTGAAAAAAAAAAAAATATACCATAGTTTTTTAAGTTAGAATATCTTAAGCTTTAAAAATATTTTATTATGAAATAATTGCAGAAACTTATACTGTACACAGAGTTTAACTTTTATTTTAATTTGTAATTTTAAGGTATGGAATTAAATTAAATATATATATATACATCGAATTTAATTTATTTGATTCATCTAATTATGAAAATGATCGTTTTTTAAGTTTTACATTATATGTATATGCATACATTGCTTCAGAAAAAAAATCTTTTAAAATATTCGTATTATTAACGTAATTTTAAAAAATAAAAAGTAAACGAAAAGCAATTAAGATTTAAAAAAAATAAAAGAAATGCACAATCTTATTAGCTTCATTCATAATTAAAGTATTAAATAATTGTATGAGCTTGTTTAATGAAAAAAATGAAAATTTCAGATTGTCCTTATTGTTATACTGCTTATACTATATTATAAAGGAATTTTTCAATGGTTACATTTTAGATGTGAAAGTGGAATCAAAAGGTAATCCCGAAATTCCCCGCCCACTGTCGAGCATTTTTGCTTGTCCCACTACCATTGGCGCTCTAATGACGGTACATGCTGGATCTTCAAACTTGGGAATGCCTTTTCCTTTATTATAAATCACGGAGTAAAGTCTCACACATAAATTCTATTAAAATTTTATTAGATCATTCGAAAAGTTCTGTCGTATATTGTTACTTCACGTCTACTTTTTTAAACTTCATATTTCTTCATTGGCACCACTCTTTTGAAATGGCAAAATTTCCATATTTTTCCATATTTCCATTGGAAATTTTACTTTTTCAAGGAAAGTGGAAGAAACCTGAATCTTATAAAAGTAGGCGGTTCAAAGGTTCTTAGACTAATGTTAACTTAGACTTTAGTCTAAGAACCTTGTAGCCCGTTGACCTAATGCTATGGAGTAGCTCCCGAAAAGGCGGTACTATAGTAGGTCACAATCATTATGTTTTATTGCATGTTTCTGCAATGCATTTCATTGGAAATTTTTATTTTCTTTAATTTTTATTTTCATTTGTACAGTTTCAGTTTCAGCTAGGTGAGGGCGCCTACCAAATGGCTTAAGCCCAACAAGCCCCACCTAAATTTAATTCGTACAAGTAGAAATCTCATTATTAACAAATTTTTCATATCAAACAGTAATATTTTTAAGGTAAGTGGCGAATCGTTTGTTTCTGAAAGTTGCTATCACATGCACCAACTTTATGAGCAATTTTGAGTCAATTACTGAATTCAGCTAATTTTCTGCGAGAAAGAACTCCAGTGTGATAGCAAATACTAAAATCCCCAACTTTTTCACTTCTGCTCTAAAAAAGTCTCCGCCTGTCACGACTTTTCATACAACTTTTAAGAATCCAACAAGCAAGAGAGGTCGGCGCTAGATCGCACAAAGCTTAGGAATAAACAAACTAAAATTTCAACCCACACTAATAAGCAAGTGCCATACACAGGCGAATTTTTTTAAAAATACGTCATGCAGGGCTCTTTAATTTAGTTTTAAATTTCTTTTTTCTTTAATTGAAAACGTTCTTCACTATATTCTTAAAATAATAATAATAATAATAATAATAATAATAATAATAATACCCAGCTAAAAATGAACTGCAGAAAATTAATAAAAAAACTGCAGTTTGAAGACTGCGGGGAATTGGCCATTTCCACTACAGAGTTTTTGTGGTCGATACAACCACATAATTACTGTAGTTTCCAAACTACAGTAATTCCATAGTTGTATCGACCACAAAAATTCTGTAGTGGAAATGGCCAATTCACCGCAGTCTTCAAACTGCAGTTCTTTTGTGGTTGTATCTACCTTAAAAATTTTGCAGTAATTTTGTAGTTGTATCATCCTAAAAAATTTTACAGTAGAATCGGCCAAATCACCGCAGTTTTCCAACTGCACTATTTTTTAAAAATTTTCTGCTGTTTATTTCTTGCAAGACATGCCGGAAGAAACTTTTTTTGTTTCTGATTACTAGCTGAATAATTTTATGGCTGTTAAAATCAATCTTAATTGGTTCCTTTCTTTTACATGTCAACAATGAAGTTTTTTTTTGTATCCTATTTGATGACCATTATTTTCTTTTTTCAAATTTTGCAACTTAATTCATTATGCATCACACCCACATAGCATTTAAAAGAGCATTGTGATCTATAAAACTGGATTTTATAAATACGTTTGGTATCCCCAACTTTATTAATAAAATCCAGTTTACTACATACAATATGCATTAGTTTTACCGGTGACTTTGAAAATAATTATACACAAATTCTGCCACATTGCACATAGCCTTTTAACACTATTTCTACCAATATCAAGAGGCATCTTTTAAAAAATCTCAATTTTTAGTTTAAATTTTTTAACTTTTAGAATGAAACAATTGAAAAACATTTTTAACACATAAAACATTGTTTGTTATGCTTATTTTAAATTAAAAACTACAAGCAAAATAAACATAAATCAATACTTTAAAACTGTTGTTGTCACTCGTAGAACCAGTGTTAAAGACAAATGCGTGTAATTATGCATACAAATTTTTAAAATAACAAAAAAAATTCTACAGATTTTTTTGCTGTTTCCATTTCAGTCTTCGCATTTTGGAACATGATTATTAACAGCCTATACAAATGTAACAAGTTATTTTCTGTTCTAAGCTATTGTATGATGTTTTTGAGTTTTTTCTCAAATTCCAAAAACATTAAAATTCCTAGCGGTCAAATGTAAGTAATATAGAGAAAACGATAAAAACAAATTAATATATTCGGTACTACTTCGTTATCCCATCAACCAGTTTTGTCAAATTATACAAATCGAAAAACTAATAGCCAAATTATACTACATATTGACATAATTTTTATTTTAAATAATGAAAAAACAACTAATTAGTAGAATATTAATAAAAACCAAATAAAAAGTCAAAATAAAAATCACTTAATTGTGGATCATATTTAATGTTATTGAATTTGACATTCATGATCATCCATTATTAGCATTTAAAGTTTGGTAGTAGTTTTTTGGTCGATGGGATAACCAAGTAGTACCATATTTTTTATGCAAAATAACGAATTTACATTTTTCCATATATATCTGTGATAAATGCTTAAACCTATTTTTCTTTGTTTTTTCAAAAGTTGAAATCAACCTCATATTTTAAAGGAAAAATAAGGACATTATTATTGCTATTATGTTGGAAAATATATGTTATGTATTACAAATAATGGAACACTCCCATTTGGGAATATTGGCCTTTAAATGGTTCAGCCTTTTTTGAACCTGGAGTAAACATGGATTTTGGTGCCCCCATCCCCCACATATATGCATTTTTTTATATCAATCACACCAAACAAAATCTTAATTTGGCATCACGTCACCTTCTGTTCCGATGGCACCTGGGGCATGTGCCCCCTTCAAGTTTCGGCCCTGAAACGGTTAATTACTGAAAACACAGAAATTTAAAACCGTGAGATTCACATTAATGTGGTTTGCCATATACATGCACAATCTGCTATCCAATCTACATAATAAAAACTTATAAATTCATGTGATTGTCCTCAACAGTTCTGAACTGACTGCTTCACTTTTTATATGCCTGGTGACTATTTTGATACTTTAATTATAGCCCCCTATACAGACAAAATACCCAGTTAAGTTCACAAGGATATTGCAACAGTTTGCATTTGTATATTTAACAGACCACACTTTATACCCTTACGTTTCAAAACGGCATGATGAACTGCATTTTGGAAAGGTCATTTTTTAGAATGTTTACTTGAGTGTTGTTGCCATTATTGACGTGGCTGTTCAATTCATTACCTTTTCTAGTAGCAGATTAGAAAATTTTTTAATAACAGTGAAAGTGTCTCTAAATTATACAGTGAAGCAAGAGTGTCTTTTTGAGAACGGTTGAGCATATTTTACTGCCACCTTTCATCAAAATTTGCATATTTTCTGTAATATTTCATAAAAATTATCATATTGTCACAATCTTTAAAGAAAATTAGCAAATTTTCTGTGATCTTTTGAAAAAGTTCATGCATTTACCCAACTTTTTGAACGAATTCACAAATTTTTTCCAATTTTTCTACAAAATATGTCTATTTTCCTCAGTTTTTATCAAAATTATCGTATTTTCTGATCTTTCAACAAAATTCGCATATTTTCTTCGATCTTTCATCAAAAGTCTCAATTTTTCTGCAATCTATTGTAAAAATTTGCATATTTTCTGCGATATTTTGAGAAAATCGGCATTTTCCTGATTTTTCGAAAAAATTAGTGATTTTTAATGATTTTTATACAAAATACACCTATTTTCCTCGATTTTTATCAAAATTCTCAGATTTTTCGACAAGATATGTATATTTTCTGTGATATTTTGACAAAATTTTCTTTGATTTTTAATGAAAATTCTCAATTTTTTGACAAAATTTGAGTATTTTCCATGATATTTCTCATATTTCCCCGACATTTTGATAAAAGTTGTGATTTTTCTACAAAAATCACATATTTTATGAAATCTTTCTACAAAATACATCGATTTTCCTCGATTTTCATCAATTTTCTTGTATTTTCCTGATTTTTTGACAAAATTTATAAATCAAACACAAGAATTTTGTGCATGAATCTTGTAAAAAAGGCGAATTACATCTATTACTTGCTCAAAAATGCAAATTATGCCCACGAATTGCTCAAAAAATGCAAATTACGTCCATGAGTCGCATAAAATAACACAAATTATGTCCATGAATCACAAAAAAACATGAATTATGCTCATAAATCACATTAAAAAAGCGAATAATGCCCATAAATAGCTAAAAAACACGAATTATGTCCATAAATCACTCAAAAAATATGAATTTCGTCAGAAAAAAGCTGAAAAAGGTGCAAAATATGCCCACAAATAGTACAAAAATAACGAATTACTCCCATGAATTGCATAAAAGCGTGAATTACGTTCAGGACCCGGGAGCAGAATCGGCGCAACGCTGCGACGTACGTCGCAGATTCTTGAGAAGGTCTGCAGACTATTTTTCAACTGTTAAAAATTTAGCAAAAATTAAAAAATTTCGGACCTTATCCAAAAATTGCGATGTTTTGTATTGCGATTTTCGACAAATACTCTTCTAAAAGAAATCAATTTCGTTCAAAAAATTTCTTCAAAAAGATCGCAAAAAAAATCGACGAGTTTCTTCAAAACATCGCAAAAAGTGGCAAATTTCCTCAAAAGATCAAGAAAAAATGCCAAATTTCATCAAAAGATCAAAAAAACGCCAAATTTCTTCAAAAAATCACAAAAAACGGAAAATTTCAAAAGGTCACGAAAAAAAATGGCAGTTTTCATGAAAAGATCATGAAGCAACGTTGTTATTGCGAAAAAATGGCAAATTTCTTCAAGAGACCGTGAAAAACGGCAAATTTTTCCAAGAAATCGCGACAAAACGGCAATTTTCGTCAAAAGATCACGATAAATCGGCAAATTTCTTCAAAAGATCACGAAAAAACATCAAATTTATTTAAAAGATCGTGAAAAAAACAGCTTTCGACAAAAAATCATAAAAAAACGTCAAATTTTGTCAAAAGAGTGCGAAAAAAGTAATTTCGTCCAAAGATTGCGAAAAATGACATTGCGTCAAAAGATCGTGAAAAACCGCAATTTTGTCAAAGGGGAGACCCCTCCCCCCCTCTTTCGGACAATGTATAAGGTGGTAAAAATTCTGAGAACAAAGGCAACTTCTTTTTAAAAGAATACTTTTCTTTTACGTCTATCACAAATACTTTTGAGGTTTGAGTGCATGTAATGCGAGGAATTGGTCTGCAGACAGTTTAAGTTTTTATTTGCGTTGCAGACTGCAGAAAAAATTTATGCTGCTGGCGTTCATGAATCGTTAATAAAAAAAAAAATTAGAATTTTGTTGACAAATCGCTCAAAAAAACGCATAAAAAAAGCAAATTACGTCGAAAAATCACATTAAAAATGCTAATTACTTTCATGAATAGCATAAAAAACGTGGATAACAGTGAATGAATCACTCAAAAAACGCAAATTATGTGCATAAATCACATAAAAAATGCGAATTACACCTATGAAGCACTGGAAAAATTAGAATTATGCCCATGAATTGCTCAAAAAACGTGAATTACATTCATGAATCACATAAAAAAATGTGAATTTCATCTATGAATTGCTCTAAAAATGTGAATTACATCTATGAATTGCTGAAAAACGCAAATTACGTCCATGAATCGCATAAAAAAACACAAATAACATCCATGAATCGCAAATTACATTTATGTCTTAAATCGTTCAAAAAACGCAAATGTTTTCAACTGAAATCTCAACGAATGCAAATTACACCCATAAATTGCATAAATATAGTGAATTACGTTCATAAATTGCATAAGAAATGCAAAATATATACATGATTTGCATGAAAACGCGAATTGCGGTTCATGAATCGCTCAAAAAACATAAATTTGGTCAACAGAACACTCAAAAAACACTAATTTCGTCTATTGATTGCTTAAAAATCGCAAATTACATCCATGAATTGCATAAAAAAGCGAATTATGTCCATTAATTGCTTTAAAAAATGCAAATTACATTCATGAATTGCATGAAAAACACAAATTATGTCCAAAAATCTTGAATTATACCCATGAATTGCATAATAAAAGGAAATTTTGTAATATAATGCATAATTTTATTAAATGTTAAATTAATTTGCAGAAAGTTTTTGACCCAATGTAACGTGCATAGAAAGTTTTTGGTTTTATACAAGTCTGTTCTGTACTATCTTTCAACGAAATTTCTATTATTTGTGTGATCTTTCTACGAAATGCATCTATCTTCCTCGATTTTTGTCAAAATTCTCTTATTTTTCAATCTCCCGACAAATTTTGTAAATTTTCGTCGATTTTTCTGCAATATTTCAAGAAAATTTGCATATTTTCCTTGATCTTGCGACATAATTCATGCATTTTCACACAATCTTTCGACAAAATTTGAGTATTTTTTGCGACTCTTTGACAAAATTAGAGTATTTTTCTGCAAAAACACTAAATTAGAGTATTTTTCTGCTGTTCACAAAAACTGCATTCCCCCCTTCAATCGTTCTGCCTGTTTTTTGTGATCCTTTAACAAAAATTAGAGTTTTTTTCTGTAATCCTTTCACAGAAATCACACTATCGCTCACAATTCTTTGAAGAAAATAGTCCGCTATTGCTTGACGAATTTATAGATAGAAATAAATGAAAATTTCTTCATATATGCAGTTTACCATGTTATCTTAAAAGAAATTTATGTTCTGCAGAAATATATTGCATTTCATGTGAGAAAATCAGCATATACATGGTAATATACATGGTAGTCTTTTTTATAATCACACAATTTGTTTGATTCTTAAAAAAGAAAAGTATATTATTCTTTTGGTGTTAATCTTGCTTTTTATGAAATAAACGTGGAAAAATGGAAGTCATGTCCGATATGGAATAAGGACAATTTATGCAATGAGTAAGGAATAAACCCACCCTGTATTTTTAAGCTCGAATTATGGGCGCCATGAAAAAGAATGGAAAGCCACTGTCCCTCCCTTGATTTTTAAATTTTCTTTTTCTTCGATTTTGAACAACACAATTTTTTTCGAGTAATTTAAAATAAAAGAGGAACTAAAATTGTTCAGTTATGAAGATGGGGGGGGGGCAGGAAGCAAGGGAGATCTATTGTCCCGCCCTGGATTTTAAAAATTTAATAATTAAAATTTCCTTGTCTCTTACTTTCAAAAACATAATGTGAATTTTTCGAGTAAATTAAAAACTTAAACAGAAAAGAAATAAAAACATTTCAGTAAAGGGGGGGGGGGCGTGAGACACATCACCCCCCCCCCCTGGGTTTTGAAATTTAATTAGTAATTTATTTATTTTTTTAATCCGATGTACAAAAACATGATTTATTCTTTTCGAGTAACTTAAAAAAAAAAAATAAGAATTCTCTGTTAGGGGAAGATAGCATAGGTCAGCCATTGCCCCTCCCTTAATTTTGAAATATAACTAATTTTTTTCCCCATTTTTGAAAAACACAGTAAAATTTAATCTTTACTCTTAGCTTAAAATGAAAGAGGAAATAGGAATATTCTTTGTTGCTAAAAAGGTAGAAGAGAGCTTGTTCCTTCCTATATTTTAAAATTTAATTATTTCTTTCTTTTCTTCTATTTTTAAAAAACGTAGAAAAATTTCTGTTTTTCAAATAACTTAGAATTTAAAAAAAATAAGAAATTTTCTATTAAAAGGGCGGAATGGAGAGATGAGAAGTTCATATTGCCCCTCCCTGTCTTTTAAAATGTTAATAAAAATTTAATTTTTCTTTTCAACTTTTGAAAAAATAAAATTTATTTAGAATAACTTAAAGAAACAAAGAATTTTCTGTTAGGGGAAGGAGGCATTAGGTAAGAACCATTGTTCCTCCCTTAAATTTAAATTTTAACTTTATTTTCTTTATCTTATAATTAAAAAAGTTACGTTAGGATGAAGGAAGCATATGGGATAGATATTTCTCCAGCCTAAATTTAAAAATTTAATCATTTTTTTTAAATTTAGTAAAATTTATAATTGTCAAATTAAAAAAAAAAAAAAAAAAAAAAAAAAAACAGGAACTAATAAATATATCGTTAAGGAGGTGAGTAGTGTGGGAGGTCCCTGCTTCGATTTCGAAAATATAATTATTTTTCTCCGATTAAGAAAAATTACGGTTAACTGAAAATATCAAGTTTTTTTTTTTTTTGTTTTTTTGTTTTTTTTCCTCTCAAATTTATAATTATAGAAGGACTTTACAAAAACTACAGAATTTTTGCCGTTTATAACTCACGGAATATTTGAAATAAATAACTACAAAAACACCAAACTCTAGCCACAAAAAAACTGAAGTATTTTTAGAGTCGAGATTGTACTATAGAAAATCTATTGTCAACGGTAGAAAAACTTCAAAAACTCTTCACTTCTATAAAAAAACTGCAGTTCATTTTTAGCTGGGTAATAATAATAATAATAATACATGCTTTCTGTGAATACCCATAACATTTTCATTTCATGATAGGATATCATAAGCTAGTTATTTTTATTTGTTTATTTTTTTAAGTAAAATTAAAAAAAGAGAGAGAGGGAGATTTTTTTTTTTGTTCTAAATATTTAATTAATATGCTTTAAGAATGAAATTATGATTTATACCTTTACTTAGGACTAGCCTCTTTTAATATTAGCATGCTTTATTTATTATTTGTTATTTATTTATTGTATTTATTTCAGAATTATTAATGCATGATATCAAGCAGTAAATTAAAAAACTTGCGGCCTGTCACAGAAAAATCTATTCTTAATTATTATTATATTTAGGAATTCAAAGAAGAGTTTTATTTTATTCATTATTTTTGCATCTCATTAAGAAACAAGAAAGGTTTGGGACGGTACAAATCTGAAATTTCGGCTCGTGAACACAACCAGTTTGGCTGCCCCCAGTTCAATTCAACAAATATAACAGAAAAATATATTTTTTATGTAAAAACTAAAGCAAAATCGAGCATACACTCAAAAATTCTCTTTTGTGCGATATACGTGATACAAGATGTAAAATTGCGTCAACTTTACAACCAACCAATCAATCGTGAGTCGAAGGTCGACTCATTATCCAAGTGAATCGAGTCATTGTCAACGCCTCAAGATGAATCGAGATGAGCAATCAAAGATCTTCGAGAGAAAGATGGGAAAGCTTCTTAGGCGTAACTTAAATCCACAGCTGCCAGTGAAACAGTGGAAACATCTAGGCCAGTGGTTCCCAAACTTTTCGACTCGCGGAGCCCTTTTTGGGAAGAATTTCTGAGGCGGAGCCCCTTCACCCAACGATAATCTATGATTTACAAATAAGTGTTTTTTTATGCCTATAAACAAAGAAATATCTGCTGTATAAAAATCCAAACCAGTAATTTCCAAAATTGGACTAAGACTCTCAGTTTGGCCCTTACCTGACACAGAAATTCTGAATTCATAATAGAAATTCTAAAAATCAAATTATCTATTATATAACCCTTTAACAGTTTTATTTAATATTTTGTTGGACACAATAAAATAAAAATAAGAATACAACCCCTCTTTTTTTGTATTATAATACCTATCTTTGTATAATCGAGATATTTCCTCCAAATACTGCAGAAATTATAATTGAAAATTTGTGATTTCTGAAAGCTTGTAGTAATGAGAAAAACAAATTCTTTCTTACCCGAGCGATATTGAAGCAATAGTATTAAACCCTTGAGGACGAGCTATATGTATACGTGCCGCAAAAAGCCTTAAGAATCCTACGATTACTGTTTATCCCTAACAATAAAATTTGCCTTATTTAATCGGAGCATTTTCTCGCTTTAAAAAAGCACAAATCCGGTGACAAAACATTGAAAATTTCGTAAAAGGCTCCCATCGCGAAGGGGTTAAGGGGTTAATGACATCTATATTTAAAATAAAAAAAATATTGTTTTTCCAGTTGGATTTTCAGTATGGACTCGAAATTAAAGGATAAAATGGTAACCATGTTTAGATCATGCACTGCATTGGGGCTTACATAAAACTATTATTATTTATAGCGAAAACCATACACACACAGAAAAACAGGTAAGTTGTACAGATTTCGTTTGCAGAGAGATACTTCTGTATAATTCCAATAGGCTACTCGCATAAAAAAAAGAAAATGTATAGTTCCAATCACCCATGAGTAATTATATAACACGATAGCGCTAGCCCCGTCTATCAGTAACAGAACCATGCGATTATGGAATATTTTTTTGTTCTTTAAATTTCTAGTACGTCTAAATATGAAACGAAAATGAATCTCCTCTCAGCTTCTTTTCTGGAACCACTTTTAAAAAATACATTTAGAAGCATGTCCGCGTTTTAGTGTTTATGTGGGCGGGACAAAATCTATAAGCTGTATTGTTAGATGCAGCATTTTTCACTGGTTTGGATATTTAATTTAAAGTATCTGGCTATTAATAGTTTTGAAAGAAACTTTCTTAAGTCATTGTTTTTGCCTCAGAATAATTAGGCAGTAAAAAAATTGTACATACTCACTGACAAAAAGTTTCAACATGAGGTGGAGCTGAGGAAATTTTTTAAATTCTTAGTGTGATGACAAATGTAAAGAATACTTTTACTAAATACTTTTTGAATCGTTACATACATATTTCTGATTGGAAAATGTGGCAGAGACCAATTAAAAGGAAATTTTAAGGAGGGGCTGTAAAGTGATACAAAATGCCAAAAAAATGCGTTTTCAATAATATATATTTCTTATAAAATTAAGTACAATTATGTAAAACACCATAGAAAATTTAAATAACTAAGAAATTAAAAAAAAAATAAACAGATTAGAACAACTAAAGTTGTGAAAAGAAAAGAACATGTATGCACAACGTATACAAATAACGTATAAAAAAAAGGGGGGCGTTTTCATCGACAAACATTATTGTACAGTGAAAAACAGTATAGAAAATTTAAATATGCAAATAACATAAATAGATTTAAAAATGTAAATTTATGTATAAAAAATGAAATGCATATACACGATATACACAAATGTAATAAGAATCTAATGAGGGTCTTTAAATGATGGAAGATGCAATAAAAAATATGTTTTCAGCGACAAACATAATTTTACTATGAAAAACAGTTTAAAAAAATAAATAACTAAAAATTAGTACAAATAACACACAAACAGATTTCTTTTTAAATCAAAGATATAAAATTAAAAAGTGGGGATTTTAAATGATAGAAGATCTTTTAAGCCTTTGACGTGCGGTGGCATGTTTATGAAACCACTTAATTTTAATTTCCAAAGGCCACATTGACACCAGTTTTTTTTTTTTTCTTCCCCGGTTTATAAGATGCTAAGATGCTTGAAATTTTGCGTTTTCTATTTAAAAATAAATGTGTTTTTAAATTCCGGTGTCAATCATAAATTTCAACACTTAAATAATGGGAGAGCAGTGAGCCGGAAAGAAATAAAGAAATATGTTTTAAGCGACAGGCATTGTTTTAAAAGTTAAATAAAATTTTGAAAATTATGATAGAAGATTTAAATAAGTAAAATTTGATAAAAATAAAATAAACAGTTTAAGGAAATTAAAATTCCAAAAATAAAAATATACAATATGCACTACACTATCTACCAAAAAGTATTTGTACACTTTCAGTTTTTGACATTTTGTCAAATATTTAAAAATATACTGGTCGGATTCTTTTGGAACTTCAGAAATATAAAGATTATGTTTCACTTTATATTTATTTACATTCATTTGTTAAGCGGGTAATTAGAGGGCCGGCAAAAAAACAAAGAATAATAGAAATATTTGGGATCGCCCTGTACATGAAAATTCACGAAACGACTTATCGCTTTAGAATACAAATATATGAATACAGTAGAATATGTACACTAATTTTTGTGAGAATAGCATGTATATTTATGGCGATAGAGCGATTTTTTTGAAAAATTCAAAAAATTCTGGTATGTTTTTTGTTTATATCATGCTGGGTTTTTGACCAAATTTAACGCAAATTTCAGAAAAATTGGCAAAATGCAATAGAAAAAATGTAGCGCAATTGGAATATAAATATATTAAATATTTTATGAAATATGAGTAGTTTTATGAAATATTTTTTATCTGCGCATGCGCGAACGATAAAAACAATTCTTTTACATCATTTAATAGTCAATTCTATGGAGTAACTTATAAAAAAAATCCAATGAAATATCGTGAAAATTCAAAAAGATATCATTATTATAAGTAAGCTGTTTTTACATTGCTCTCTAAAAACGGCTGAATGATAAGGGATTCTCCACAAATTGACATTTTTTATTGACTGACTTTTAGGAAAAAATTAGTATTTAATGTATACAATATCTAATACAATATTTCTGTTAATAAGTATCTTGACATCTGTGATGGAAAAGAATAAAAGCCCTTTTCCTTTTCTATCACAGGTGTCAAGATACTTATTAGCAGCAATATTGTATTCATTAAATAGTACTAATTTTTTCCTAAAAGTCAGTAAATAAAAAATGTCAATTTGTGGAGAATCCCTTATCATTCAGCCGTTTTTAGAGAGTAATGTAAAAACAGCTTACTTATAATAATGATATCTTTGTATATAGTGTATATGTAAATATAAAATGCGGATAGTTTTTCTTTTATTATTCTGCATAATGTTTGACGAATAATAATACATAAAAGTTTAGTGCGAAAAATGTGCTTATTTTAAATCGAATTTTTAACATTAAATGCAGAAACATAAAATAAAACAATTTAAACGAAAAATATTATAGAGAAAATAGATAGATTTATAATGCGTTTTGAAATGTATAATTGTATTTTTCATTTTGTGCATATTTATTTTTGACACACACACACACACACACACACACACACAAAAAAAAAAAAAAAAAAAAATCCTACATATTTTTGAAAATTTTTCATTTGCAATATGCAAATTTCTTTTATTTCGTTTATTTTCCTGGAACACCGCGGAGCCCCTGAAAAGTTCATGCGGAGCCCCAAGGGCTCCGCGGAGCACACTTTGGGAATTTCTGACTTATGGTATCGAAAATGATACAATATGCATTTAAGGGTTAAAGATAAAACCAGATAATTTAACAAAGGTTAATTAAAATCAACACATTGATTTCTGTTGTGCTTTTAATTATTTTTTTTCTCATTTTTAAATTTGCCCATGGTCTTAAATTTGTTTGAACCCTTTAATTGTAAAGTTAAATACATTTTAAAATAGTCACCAAATAATTAAATGCATCAATACTTAATTCTGCTACAAATCGGTTTTTTCGAATGTTTCTAAGTAAATAAATATAAAATATATGACGGAATGAAATTTTCGCCTTGCTTTTAACATAAAATGTATAATATGAACATTAAAATGTTCAGGTTTACTTAAAAGCGGATAAAAATAATCAACTATAGAGGTTAATAGTTAATTTTATTTAAAACCATCTTAGTACTTTCAAACCTTTAATCAGGTTCTTCCTCAGAGAATGTTTTCTTTTATAAATACAAATGTATGATTCCATTTTCAGAAAATGACGTATTAAATTTTATGGTACAACAAAAATGTTTTTCTTTCTACCGTTTACCTATAAATACTACTAAGTCAATCTTCAAGCCACGAGTCTCATTCATTTTCAAAACGGAATCATATATTTGTATTTATAAAAGAAAATATTCTCTGAGGAAGAACCTGATTAAAGGTTTGAAAGTACTAAGATGGTTTTAAATAAAATTAACTATTAACATTTATAGCTTATTAATTTATTCGCCTTTTAAGTAAACCTGAACATTTTAACCCGTAAAGCATCGGGACGTCACTGCAACGTCGTTGTGAAGTCACATTGTGACTTTGTGACCATCGATTGTCGATGTGACGTCACGTGATGTCGATGTGAATTCACAGTGACTAAAATTTGAAGTCGTTATAGCCATTTTAGAGCTTTTTTGTGACGTTTCACAAAGTGATCACAATGTGACAAATTTGTGAAAAATGTGTCAGTTGTGATTAATTTTACATTAACATTGTGACAAAACTGTGACAAAAGCGACGATACATAAATTGTCAGAAACATATTTTTTAAAGTAAATAACATGTTTTGAAGGATATTTATAAATTTCTAAAGATTTTTAAGAAAGTCACATCTCAGTCACAATGTGACGTCACTGAGTCGTGGCATTTTGGTCACAAATGTGATGTGACCAAAGTGACCCACAGTGACGTCACTGTGACGTCACTGTGACCATGCATGCTATTAGGGAAAGTTCGTACTATACATTTTATGTTTCATAGTGTTCATTTTTTTTTGTTTTATATATACGATGAAAAATACTTTTATGTTGCTAAAGCTTTTCATTTTTCGTCGCAAATTCATCTTTTCGAGATTAAAAAAAAAATAAAAGTTTTTCTGGAAAATAAAAAATTTCGGATCACGTATTCTTTCATTTTCGCATTATTGAAAAATAAAATTCTTTGGAACAAAATCTTGAAATCTTGAACGTGATTTTTAAAATGTAACTTCTTTTGTTTTAAGTCGGTAAAATATATAACTATCACGTATCAGGTTCGACTTTCACCAGTTTTAAAGAAAATAGGTTAAGAATTTTATTGTTATTATTATTTTTTGACAACAAATGCAACATGTTAGATATTTTGGATCTATTTTCTCATAAAGAAAAATACATGTTTTTTGCGACATTTTTACATTTTTGCTATGATTATATAGTTAAACTATTTTCGGCTTTAAAATGCAAAAAATTACAAAAGATTACTTAAAATATTTTAACTCTTTACGACAAAGTTTTTAGTAACATTAAACAACATTTTATATTTAAATTAAATATTTTATAAAAATTTGTTTGAACCTTTTAATTGTAAAATTAGTGATATTTTAAAATATTCGTCAAATTTTAATTAAATGCATCAATATTTGATTCCACTACAAATCCGGATTTTTCAAATATTTATGAGTGTCCATATTTTTATCTTTAATATACACATTAAAAAAATAATTTTATGTTGCAAAACGTTTTATTTTTCGTAGCAAGTTCTTCTTTTCCGAATAAAAGAATTTAAAAGTTTTCCGCAAAAGTACGAAATTTAGGATCACGTATTCGTTCATTTTCACATTATTAGAAAAATAAAAATTTTTGGAACAAAATCTTGCAATCGATCGTGATTTTTAGAATGGAACTTCTTTTCTTTTAAGTCGATAAAAAATGTAACTATCACGTATAAGGTTCGACTTTCACAAGCTTTAAAGAAAATCGGTTTAGAATTTTATTGTTATTATTATTGTTTGACAAGTGATGCAACATGATTGATATTTTGGGAGGGTTGTTTTCTCAAAAAGAAACAATACATGTTATTTGCGACATATTTACACTTGTAAAATGATTATATCATAAAACCATCTACGAATTTTTAATGCCAAAAACTACAAAAGTTTTTAAAGCTTAAAATAATTTGACCCTTTTCTACAAAAGCTTTAGTAACATAAAACAACATTTTATATTTCTATATAATATTTTATAATATATATACATATATGCATAGATGACGACATCTCTTAATTATTCTGGAGTCTGATCGTAGACAAACGTATTTCAAATTGGAAATTTTATTTAATAAACGGTTTTAAAATGAAAACTAGTAAGTACCATGTTAAAAGAAAACACATTTTCCTATAAACACTTTCCGGTTTTATACTTGTTCGTCTTATGACAGACTCCGGATATTATTAGCAGATATTGGCATCTATGTATTGTGTATGACAATGACAACTGGTAAATATTATAATTGCCGAAAATTTCCGTTTACATATAAGGGACGAATTTCAAGAACTCAAGGTCCATTATAGCATTCCGATACCTCTAATACATGTATTCATAAAAAGTATTATTCTATTACTTTCCTAACGAAACTGTGTTATTAAGGTTAGACATCTATGTTTGCAACTATGTATATGTGTAAAAATTTTATGAAGGACTAATTTTGAGTATATGAATCGTTTATGAAACGTTTAATTTTGAGGTTTTTAGTAAATTGTATTTTCTGGCGTACAAATCGCAGGTCAAACAATCTTGTTTGAGCCCAGAAATTTTATTTAATAATTGAAGATAAGTATTTACCGTGTTATATTTTGTTAGAAATGCGTAAAGGGTCAAAACATGATTATTTAATTCACGAATTATACATCGAGAATTGCGGTAATATTGAGAGCTATAAAGAGAGACAATCGGATAGATACAGATGGACAGAAGTAGAAAGACGCTGATAAAGTGACAGATTGAATTGAAAAAGACAGAGAGATATAAAGAGGCAAGATAGACACGTATAAACTGATAGACAAAGACAAGGAAACACAGATAAAAAGATAGAGATGTAAAACAATTTTAATCTTTCAACACTAGTGTCTTTTACATTAATTTTATTGTGCCCATACCACTCTTTCAAGAGAAGTTACTTTCATTTACAAAATATCAAAAATGCTCGAGTTAAATAAGCCATATCTTTTTTTTATATTAATGGCGCCAGAAAAAAAATTGCAAAAAAGATGATTTCCAATCAGATTGGAGATATGAGAGCAAATAGTTAAAGAGACACAATAATTAGCATCAAATGGATACAGACAAGGATACGCGGATAAAGAATCAGAGATAAGGAATCTATGAAGATACTAAGCAGCATATATAATATCACCCATAGATAAAGAGGCGCATTTAAGTAGGTAAAAAAGAGGAGACATAGTTAAAGAGACACAGATAAAAAGGGCACCAAATAAAAACACAGAGACAAAAATAATCCAGATAAGATGGGAAAAATGAAAAAAAAAACACAAAGAAAAAGAAATAAAAAGACACAGATAGAGTGATACAGACAAACAGGCAGAGAAGGAAATGCTTTAGCCACCACTAATATAATACAATTATTTTACTTTTATTTCGACATCTTTTATCGCAGATGATTTTGCCATCAGATAAGGTAAAAAAAAAATTAGTTTAAAATACTGTTTCCACAAAATTTTGAGCACCCAATTACGCAGGACACTAGTGTCTGTGAGAATCACCTCGAAATTCGAGTGCAAATATTTATTTTAGCGAGATACGCACACTACTTAGGACCATTGATTTTACCGTAATTACTTTTGATTAAAAAGTTAATTTGTATTGATTATACATGAACATCCTTGCTTGACTCCAAAACTTGCATTCTAAAAAAGATGAAAAATTCTGTTTAACCCATTCGGGACATGAGCCTTTTACGAAATTTTTAATTATTTGTCACCAGTTTTTGGAAACAGAAATTTGCTTTTTATTAAATCAATAAAATGCCCCGATTAAATAAGGCAAGTTTTACAGTATAATTTTACTGTTGGGGATAAATAAAGATTCTTAATCCTTTTTGCGGCACATATGCATTAGGGCGGAGCGTAAAAAACTTTTTTTCGAAATTCTGTTCTCCCTAGCGCGGAAAAGTTGTCTAGTGGTATCAGTAATATACTCACAAAATTTCACCACAATCAATAAATATCTTCCGGTTCCACTTTTGGGTCGAAATATGCAATTTTAGCCGAAAATGTTGTAAATTTTCACATTTTAGCAATATTTTTAATTTCCGATTTTTTCTTCGCCCTAGAGCGGAAAAGTTAATAAAGTACATAAAGAACATAAGTCCAAAATATTAAAGTAAATAAATAATATCTTCCGGTTCCACTTTGGAGTTTAAATAAGGGTAATTTATTGAAAATGATGCAATTTTTTATATTTTAATGATTTTTTTTTAGTTTAAAATTTTCTATTCCCGCTCGCACGGAAAAGTTGGAAAAGTATAATAGAAACATAGGGGGAAAACTTTAGAATAATCAATAAATATCTTCCGGTATCTAAAAATGTCAAAATCGCCAAAAATTATGTAAATTTTCTCTTCTCAGGGATTTTTATCTTATCAATTTTCACTTCTCGCTGGCGCGGAAAATTCGGAAAAACATATGACAAACATAAGCGTAAAAAATTAAAATAATTAATAAATATCTTCTGATTTGACTTTTATTACTTTAACTGGCAAATTCATGGCGTTAATGTACACATAAATCATACAACAATCGAATTAAAAGTGATCTGAGGGAAGTTCTTCTAACAAGTTCAGCTTTCTGTTCGTTTGGTGTAGTATTACCGTTGGTTTAATGCTCTGCTCGTGATAGGTTCGTAATGAGTATAATCAATTTTAGCTTCTACATTTTATTGAAAAGTAAATACTAATCTGGAAGTGTTTACAAAATTTTAATTTTTAATATTGTGTTGAACTAATAATGTGCATGGAAAATATTACACAGAAATATCACAATTAAGCCGCAGTATACACGCGGTTTGTCTCATCTCATTTTTGGGGATCCTACAGAATTAAGAACTGGCGTTCTACCAATTTATGAAGATATAAAGTACTTTTTGTTGGTGAAAAATGAGTCGAAATATAATTAAAAATCGCACCCACCTTTGGGGGTGATAGCGGATTATGGGCTGAAATGGTTGAAGCAATTTGGCAAACTCCTCAGTTCCAACGATTTCTATGCAATTAATAGTCCAAATGATTGGTTCATATAATGATAAATACAAGAGTATAAAAAAGTTTGACGCTAAAGAACAGACGAAATCAAAATTGAAAAGTTTCTTATTAGAAGGGAAAAAAGTCTGTTTGAATTTTTTTTTTACAAGAGTACATCTTTAGAAGGATGTAAATGCCCACGTGATATAAAAATTCCAGAATTGGAAGACAGTTTCTTAAGGATCAAAGAACTTCAAGGAAATTGTCAATAGACCCAATTGATACATTCGGAAACACAACCCACATCACGGAAACTTAGTAAATGAACGAGCAAAAGCTCGAAAAAGAATAAGAAAGTTTCAGAAAATGGTATAAAAGGGAAAAAACAATCACAACTGCTTCATCGAAGACTTAGAGTTATTTAAATCTTTTAGTCTTGTTGACGAACAACTGTGTCGCGATCTTAGTGATAAACCTTTATTGTCATTGCAATCGAACATAAATACTATAAGTATATCACGAATAACCCATCGTCCTGCCCTAGCCAGAACTTGAGACACAATGGGAGTGTCCGAGCGAGTTGCAGTATCAGTAACAGGTGCACTTCTTGAAGACTTAAGAGTTGTGACACATGACGACCTGCCCAATGTTATAGATAGGCATAACACAAGAAGAAAAAGAAATAAATATCACATGAAATGCCAAATACAAGATTAGAGTTTCATATCCACCAATACCTTGAGAAGATTGTATTTTGACCGTCGAAAAGATAAAACTTTAATTCAGAGCAATATTGACGGAACGCTCCATCAACAAAGAGTGATTGAAGAATACTTGACACTTATAGAAGAACCTGGGTGCGATTATATATGGCAAGTGTCACCAATAACCCCTTCTGCTATATTTCTCGTATGATTTTCCATACTTTCCGCTCCAGCGAGAAGAGAAAATTGATAAGAAAAAAAAATATCTGAAATGTGAAAAGTTACATACTTTTTGGCTACTTTGAGATTTTTAGACCCCGAAAGGGAAGACGGATGATATTTATTTATTATTCTAAAATATTTTACTTATGTTTCTTGCATATTCTTCGAACATTTCCATGCCAGCGGGACTAGAAAATCGAAAAATAAAAAAATGACTAAAATGTGAAAATTTGTATCATTTTCGACAAATTTCTCATATTTAGAACCCAAAGTGGAACCAGAAGATATTTTTTAATTACTCTAATATTTTGAACTTGTCTTTGTTATGTACTTTTTCAGTTTTTCTGCGAAGAAAAAAAATAAAATTAATAATATTACTGAAATGTGAAAAATTACAACATTTTTGGTTAAAATTGCATATTTCGACCCAGAAGTGGAACCGGAAGATATTTATTGATTGTTTTGAAATTTTGTGAGTATATTACTGATACTACTAGACAAATTTCCGCGCTAGGGAGAAAAGAATTTCGAAAAAAAGTTTTTTACGCTCCGCCCTAATATGCATGTCTATTCGACTCCAAGGGAATAAGTAAAAGCATGCATGAACCATGATTAAGTTGACTTTTATTCAATATTTCTTTATAGTTGTATATGACCTGTAAGGAACAGAGTTTTAAGAAATTTGTAAATGAAAAATATTTACTTCATATACGTACATTTTTTAACTGTACAAAACAAAATAAATAAATAAATAAATAAATAAAATAAAGTATTTCTCTAAACATCTAAAATATAGAATCAGGTATTCTTCCATTTTCGCATTATTGAAAAAAAGAAAAGTCTCACCACAATCAATCGTGATTTCTACAATGAAACAGCTTTTCTTTTAAATCGGTATAAAATGTAACTATCACGTTTAACTTTTGACTGAGGGAAGCAATAAAGAAAATAAGGTAAGGATTTTATTTATTTATTTTTTGTTGTTCTAGTTGTTCAACAAACGCAACATGCAAGATATTTTCGCATATAAATAACCTCTTGAAAGATTATTTTTTTTAAGAAACTTCTAAATGAAATAAATTTTCTTCATATTAACACTAGAAGCATCATGAGCAGCCCATTTGACTACTACTAATTGTGTATAAATCGATTCGAACCAGAAGTTTTTAAAAAGAAGTTAAATAAAGTTATATCAGACTAATGATACGAGCTTTGCCTGTAATTTTAATCAAAAATCTCAAATTTATAGCATAAATTTCGAAAGAAGAAGCCAGTGCGACTGTTTCTCATTAAATAAAACATAAAATGATCTACTTTATTTCCAGTAAAAACTTGATATTTCTTAATAAAAATGAAGATTAATTTGGCAAGTCTGAATATAACAAGAATAACTTAATATTAGAACGCTCGGAAAGAGTCAATTCGACTCTGACCATGTGATTAAATTTCAATTTGAGCCAGAAATTTTTTCTTGAAATATGTTAAACCATTCAGGCTTTCATTAAATAAATCAATTAAATAATTCTAAATAAAAACTCTGGTGTGAAACGTTATTGTCAAATTTGAATAAAATTTCCGGGCGTTGTAGTGTTAAATACTCGTAAATTAGTTTAAAAGTTTAATTCAAAATTATAGTAAACGTTTTTTTTTCTTTTTTTTTTCACCACTGTGCCCGTTTTTCATCAAATAAAACATAAAATGATCTGCTTTATTTCCGGTAACAATTCGATATTTCTTAATAAAAATTAAGGTTAATGTGGCAATTTTGAATTTAACAAGTATAACTTAACACTAGAACGCTCGGAAGGAGTCGATTTGACTGTGATCATCTGATTAAATTTCAATTCGACCCAGAAATTTTTTCTTGAAATATGTTAAATTTGAACCACTCAAGTTTTCATTAAATATATCAATTAAATAATTTTAAATAAAAATTCTGGTGTGAAATATTATTGTCAAATTTGAATAAAATTTTAGGGCGTTCTAGTGTTAAATACACGTAAATTAGTTAAAAAGTTTAACTAACAATTATGGTACTTATATATATATATATATATATATATATATATATATTACAAATTTAAAATTTTTTCGCCAGAACTAACCTTTATACTATCTTAATTTTCTTATAATAATGTTCCGTACTTACTTCAAATTATTAAATTAAAATCTTGTTTCTAAATCTAATCTGTTAATCTTTATGCAGACGATATAAATTCTTAATTTGCCTTAAAAAACATTATTCCAGTATAAGTAAACTTAAAAAGATGGCTCTAAATTAAAATTATTCTTAATTAAACTTTATTTCTTAATATTCCAAATAAAACTAATTTCTTCTATGTTTTTATCAACCCTTTTTAAGATAGTATAATTAAATTTATTCCAAACCCATACCTTTCAAAAAATATCATTATTTTATTTTATCTATTTATTTATTTTTTCCCAGTCAACCTTTGATAGTGTGCATAGCAATAAATTCATTTCTTTTCTTTTTCTCTTAAAATTAATAGTCTATAAAAATCGTCTGCCTAAGATATTTAAAATCCTGAGTCGATTATAAATTGGTTAAATAATATTTTTAAAAAAATAAATTTATCGTCTGTGGAAAATAGTCTCGTAGCTGGACAAGAATTCTGTTTACATAAAAGAATGATGGTTTGAGGTTACAGAATGTTCTAGAATTTTCTTTTTAGATTTAAGAGGGAAAGTCTCGAGCTGAGAAGGAGGATTCTTGGGTTTTTTCTTCGATGAGTACGGCTCGCTGAAAAAATGATGGAATGTTTCGGTAAAAGACAGTTTGCAAAAGGAGCTTTTCCCTTTCTCATGATTACGGATTAAATAAATGAACTTACAGCAGCCAATGAGTAATTATTTGGATTCTCTACACCTATTTATTTATTTTCCTCGGTGGCCATGACTTCTTTGCGGTGAAAGGGAAACCCGGCGTTGATGTCTCTGGCTCCTAACTTTTAAATCGTCACATATATAAAAGTGAATTTTTTTGGTGCTTCAAGTGATAAGACTATGATATTTTGAGATATCTTTTAATAGCATGAATCAATTTTACAATACTGGCTGGAATCAAATAAAATACCAGGGTTCGCACAGGTCTACCACTAAAGTTTTAGAATATTTTCAAAGTGTTTCACTGCAGAAAATTGTCATAAAATCTGTGAATGAAGGTGGGGGTTGCAAATTTTGAAGTTTAAAAATTAAATGTAAATTTTTTTTTTATTTTTAATGGTGGTGTCAGAGTCCTTGGAAATTCCAAGGAGTGTGCGAACCTTGAATACTAAATAAATAAATAAACATACGTGATTTATGAATTCTCATTTATGATTAAGAGTTCCGATAAGAAATGTAAAGCGCCAATTGCTGATTTTAGTAAGTTAAGTTTTACTAATACTGTCTCACTAACGTCTGGCCAAATATGCGAAAATTCATTATAAAATGAGAATCAATGTCTATTTATAAATTAAATAATATCTACATGGACTTAAAATGGACCCAATTCAATGTATTCCCATAGAGAATATTTAAGCATTAGCGGCCAGTTGTATATGTCTATTAAACAGCAATCCCACGGTAATATAGATTATTTAAAGAGTAGAAGAGATTGTTTAAAGAGAGAGAAGCTATTTGTAAAATATTTAAATGGATTTCAATTATCTTCGAATAATGTAAAATTATATCCAAATATGCAATTAAAATATTGCATCATATGTTATTGGGAAAAAATTTTCAAGTACAAAATGAAGAATTCCAGATTTAGTATGTTTCAAAAACTTTCAAGCACCTTCCTTTTGACCGCCGAGCAAAACGGCAAAATTGTAATGTTTTTTTTTTCTCTGCAATTTATTTTAAATATTAATAAAAGAGGGATTTTCAATCATAGTATTACTTTTTTGTTACATATATGCTTATAAGCCTTCAAAGTATCAATCATAATTTAATTTCTTAAAACTGGATTATATTTGTCGAATTATATTTATTTAAATAACTATTCAACTGCAGTGAAACATGCAGCCTAGTGAACGGATATGTCCAATCGCGGCAGTCGGAAAGTTATCAGAGCTCTTGTAAAGTAATATTTGCTTATTTAATGAAATAAAAAGAAATCTATCTTTAAGTATAGCGACAAATAAGTTACAAAATTTTTGGTACGAATGCGTACAAAATTCATTGAATCCCTTGATTCGTAGAGCCCTGAATTCTTGTTCAACTGACCTTGTCATGGGCGCTACGGTCATTCAGGGTAACTCAAGTCAACGCTGGTCTTTTATCCACATTTTTTTTATTTTCATATGCCACACTCTTAGCAATAAAAAGTGAATTCTTAATCTCTTTCAAAGCCAGCCGTTTAAGATAACTTTGCACCATGTGAAAAATATCATCTAAAACAATACAAAATAAAAAAATTATTATGGTTAGGACAACTTTGAACGCCCTCCACCCCACTCCACCCCCCCCCCAAAAAAAAAAATATATATATAAAATCAAATATGTAAAGACTCCTAATTTACGTTTCCCAACATCACAAGATTTGTATAATTTATTATTTTACAATAAATAGTATGCATAAGACAAATGGAAGTCGAGAAACATGAATATTTAGAAATAATAAAAAAACTATTTATTGTTCATATAAAACAGAAAAATGCAATGAAAATCAATTTTTAATTATTTAACTCAATAATATATCTGTAGTTATAGTAATACATACTAGTACTAGTATTATTCAAATATGAATGAAAATTTTCGAATGTACAGTCGGCTCTTGATAATTCGAAATCGGATAAATCGAATCTTCGCGTAATTCGATCTAAACATGAAGTCTCAAAATTTTCAATAGCAGAATAACGTTAAAAATTTTCGTTTATTCGAATTCATTTTCTCTTGACTTCGTTTAATTCGAACTAACAGAGCCTGATTACTAACGGGGCACTCTCTCCCCAGTAAAATTACATAGAAATTTTCGCCTTGTTCAAACGCGCTTTTCAGCCAAAATTGCTATCATGAATAAGGAAAAAATTTCTATTTACTTTTTCTGGTGGGAGAGTGCCCCGTTGATAATCAGGCCCTGCGAACTAACGAGATTACGATTTTTCATTTTTCCTTACGTTGTTCCGAACTTCAGATCCTTGAAATAACTTTCTTTCCTTCATTTTCGCCAGAATTGTTCTGAAAATGTATACCTATATTTCCGTGTGTTTGATATCCGCTTTTTTAGTGCCCTGTCTGTCAATGAATGACACCTCAACCCTATCTTCGCTTGTGCTTGTTCCTAATCCTTTAATTAGTACATGTATTTATGTCTTTTAATTTAATATTAAATCATATTCTAATGATAACAACCTAAATATATTTAAAAAATACTGTAACATTAATTTATTTTTAATGTTCCCCTTTTAAACATGTTTTCCTCTCACCTTACATAATTCGAACTCTAGATAAATCGAACATTTCTCCTGGTCCCGACGAGTTCGAATTAACGAGAGCCGACTGTATTAAATATCAAATTTGAGTAGCTCGAACCCTATTAACGCCTCTTAATAAATTTTATGTATTTTATACATATTTGTGTAAGTATTTACCTGTTGTATCGAATGCATACTTTCGGCATTCCTATCAAATATACATGCAAACATGGATAACTTTTGACATTAGCACCTATAATCAGTAAATTATAAACATGAGTGTAAATTTGAGGCGACTCAAAGTTATCCTAAACATAGGGGAAAAAGGTAGTGCCTTCTTATTTTCAATTTTATTAACTATTAATAAATAAAAAATCACAAACGATTAACATTTACAACATTTAACCCCCTGACCACCGAGCAAAAGGGCAAAATTGTAATGTTTTTTTCTTAGCAATTAATATTAAATGTTAATAAAAGATTGATTTTCTATCATGGTATAATTTTTTTGTTACGTATATGCTTATAAGCTTTGAAAAAACAACCATAGCTTAATTTCTTAAAACTGGATTATATTTGTAGAATTACATTAATTTAAATAAAGCTTTTAACTGCAGTGACACCTGCAGTCTAGTGAACGGATATATCCGGTAGCGGCAGTGGGAACTAATAATATGTCTGATAAATAAGTAGATTGTTACTTACTATGAAAATTTAATTGGATTACAACAGTTTCAAAACAACATTCAAAATTAACTTGATAATCAATACCTCAGATGAACAATACTTCACAAAAATAGTTGGATAATTCGATTAACTGCGCATAATGTTGCTAATTTATTTTCTAAAACAAGCGGTAGAAATCCCAGTTTAGAACCTTGCCAATAGAGAACCGTTTTGGAGTTTATTTAGGCTTTTACAGTAAAAAATATTAATAATTAGGACGTAGTGCAAAGTAACACCTTATACTTTAAAATTATCCTGAATGGCTGTATCTGTTCAAAGATCAAAATGCGAGAACAGTATATTGATAATAATTTGGGGGCATTTCTTGGAACATGTTCATAGATGTCAACATCTCTTTATTTTTCCGGAGTCTGATCCAAAATTTGTATGCTGAAATAAAGAGAATAAAAAGAGGAGGAAAAAAGAGAGAGGAAAGAATATATAAGAAAATGTATATTAATTTTATGAGGTATATTTATTACTTAAATTTAAATTTTTTAGATGACGGTTTTGCCCGACCTTCTAAAAGAATGCGGCACGAACCACCTTAAACGCATAGTTGCATTTTTTTCTAAATTCTAACATTGTTAATTTTTTCACTATTTTCTTTAAAATCTATCTTATTTTCATCTTTTTATCAATTCGACATTGTTCCTGCCTTTGCATTTAGCCACGGAATTTATCCACTTTCTGTTAAAAATTACTATTTTTTATTTAAAGTGTTTAATTTTTATCTGAAATCTCTTTTTTTGCCATGTTTCTTCTTTCTAGTTGGAAAGTGAAATATAATCCCCTCAAAACAATCGTTTTACCGTATCAGACGATTGTTGTTTTCAAGGTTTCGATTGGATGAATTTCATTGGTCGCCTCCTCGAATTTCATTGAGTGATCAAGTTGTTCATCGTATCCCTTGATTTTTCTATGATATTTTTTGGAAATTTTCTCTTTAATGATATTTTGATTATTCTTTCTTTGTTATTTTTGCTAAATTTAACTTATTTTTATTATTTTATTATATTTTTTTCGATATTTACCTAAAAATTATTTAGGATTTTATTTATATATTTATAAAAAATGTATGGCTCTAGGCTTTTTTAAACTGCTTTACCCTCTGGCTCATCCGACCAACACAATGCTCCGGAATTTCTTAGAAATTCCATATTACTTGCAGAACATCTATGCATTATGTCATTCGATTCATCGACTTCGATGGAAAGTGAATTTGAGCATAGCGACTCCAGTAGGAACTTCTTCAAATCCTACATTGGTTCATTGGTTCAATTTAAATTTTTTGCACCCGCAAATAACTGGTTAAATACAATTTCCGGTTGAAAACATTTTCATCTGCAATCACGCTCCGGAATAATAAAGAGATGGTGGCATTTATATATGTTGAGATTTTTTACCTTAACAATTAATTAAAGAAAAATGAATCAATGACAATGTGGCACAGTTTTTATCTTAATCTATGGGAATTGAAGTAGATGTTTAACTCTTTTGCGACGGGAGTCTTTTATGAATTTTTTAATGTTTTGTCCCCGGTTTTCACACTCAGAAAATTGTTCCTTGTTAAATCGAGAATATGCTATAATTAAATAAGGCAAAGTTTACATTAAAGTGTTATTGGTAGGAATAGACAAAGATTCTTAAGCGTTTTTGCGGCACGTATATGTGTTGCTCGTCTCAAAGGGGTTAAGGAAAATTTTTGTTAGAGGTTGACAAGATTCAGGTTTTTTTGTATAGACAAATGGCTATAGTAAATCCAGCTTTTGTGCTCTCATCAAATGAACTTAAATTCACATTGATATTTTTTTACCTGTTTTCAATGAAATATTCTACTATGATAATTCACTTGTGTCAGTTGGTAATATATCAGTAAAAACGAATGAAAATTTATAAAAAATAATGAAAACGAAGAAACAAGTATTGAGAAAAGAAAAACTGAAACTCAAAAGGGGCACTAAAAGTGGAGGTTTTCAAATTATTTTGAACATTTATAGACGTTTTAAAAATATATGTAGCTGTTATTATTTTGTTTTTTACATCTACATCACATACAAGAACTCCAGTTTCGTTAAATATACTTTTCAACCTGCAAATATGTATATCCGCTAAAATGTTTTCCTATAGTTAAAGACTTTTATACATACAGTGTCTCACATAAGTGATAGGACACTTGTGCTTTACAAAAGGAAACTAATCAAATAAATTAAAAAAAATTTTTGTGCGTGTGTTTCATACTTAAATTTAGTAAAGATTATTACATAACATACATTTTGTCAAAATATTAAAATATTAATTTAATAAAAATACAAATGTTTAGAACGGAGCAAAAAATAGCTCACATAAGTGATGGGACACCATTATATATGCAACAAAAATCGTCTGAAATAAGCAATAAAAATATTTTTGGGGGTTTTATTTTTACTTAAAAGGAATTGGCAATAATTTGTAAAATCGTCTGCAGTATTTCTCTCCAGTTTGTTTTGGAATTTTTGTGTTTTTTAGCTCTGTGTAGCCATGAATGCCAAACGAAAAGAAACTTCGCCTGTAATTCGAAAATTAATTATTAATTTGCATATTGAACGTGGAAAATCTATTAGAAAAACTGCTGAAACAGTTAACTTGAGTCGTTCAACAGTTTTCAATATCATTAAACGATATAAAAAGAATCATATGATTCAGGATAAAAGAAGACTTGGCCAATCATCAAAGCTATCCAATGGAATAAAGCGAATTATCGTTCGAAATATTAAAAAAAAATCCAAGAAATAGTGCTTCAAAAGTTGCTGCTGATTTACAAGCATTATATGGAATAATTGTTAATCCTGAGACTATTAGAAGAGTAATTCGATCTGCTGGATATCACGGTAGAGTAGCCAGGAAAGAATTCTTCGTAAGTGAAAAGAATAGAAAACTCAGACTAGTTTTCGCAAAATCCAACATAAATAAGAATTCCGATTACTGGAATAAAGTTATATTTGCTGATGAGAGTAAATTTAATATATTTGGTTCTGACGGTAAAATCTTGGTGTGGAGAAAACCCAGGGAAGAATTTCGCAAACAGAACTTGGTACCAACAGTAAAACATGGTGGAGGAGGAGTTATGGTATGGGGGTGTATGTCGTCCGCTGGAGTTGGTAACCTTATTTTTATTGACAGTATAATGGATCAGTACAAGTATATTGATATTTTAAAGCAAAATTTGAAATCTTCAGCACGAAAATTGAACCTTCATAACGACTTTCAATTCTACCAGGACAATGACCCCAAGCACACTGCTCTGAACGTTAGACTCTGGCTGCTATATAACTGCCCTAAAATAATAAAAACACCACCACAATCTCCAGACTTAAATCTCATAGAGAATATTTGAAAAGAATTGGAATCAAGAATTCGCAAACACACCATTTCTTCAAAACAACAACTAAAATCGGTGCTTCAAGAAGAATGGGGTAAAATCACTCCAGAAATCACAAAAAAATTAGTCGAATCCATCCCAAAAAGATTAAATCATGTTTTAAACGTAAAATGAAATCCAACAAAATATTAAAACCTTTTAAAAAGTAAAATTTTTGGATAAATATTTGATGGAAAAGTAAGTGTCCCATCACTTATGTGAGCCATTTTTTGCTCCGTTCTGAGCAATTGTATTTTTACTAAATTAATATTTTAATATTTTGACAAAATGTATGTTATGTAATAATTGTTACTAACTTTAAATATGAAACACACCCAAAAAATTTTTGCACATGTTTGTTTATTTATTTTATTGCAGTTTCTTTTTATAAAGCACAAGTGTCCCATCACTTTTGTGAGACACTGTATTTTGTTTTTACCTTCAGCTGATGTGAAATTATGGGGATTTTTTTTCTTTATTAATAAAATTGCTATCAAAGGATCAATAAAATATTTTTATTGGTTGTTAACATTCCATGACTGTGTGACACTTGTATAAATTGTATACAAAAAGTTTTTTCGCCAGTGTATATGCGTGGACTGGAATACAGAAAGTTACAAAATTATTAATACGAACGTTTTGGGAAGATATTATGCATGAAAGCAAAAGTTTGTCTGAGAATCAGAATTAAAAAACTATTTAATGAGAGAGAAAAATTGGGAAATTCACTTTACTTTCTTTCATTATACAGGGTGTCCATAAAAGAATGTTCCAATGATAAATTGTAATAGTATGAACTACAAGGATTGTAGAGTTTTGATTCAAGGTCATAAATAAAGAGTAAAGCAATTTTAGATCAGCGCATGCGCGAGCAGTACTTTGTTATCTACACAGTTGCAATGCCACATAAGCAAAATGGCGATTCCTTAGCGTAAAGCGTTACTTTTGGGGATATCATATAAAAGCCGTTAAAGCCATGCAGTCTTTTTCTTTGGGGCTTTATGAAAGATTTTTTCTCGGTTCCGCTCCTAACTAACGACTTGCCAGAGTTGAGAATCAGGATTAAAGAAAGTTAGTGCTTCCATAACTCCGGACTTGTTCACCAATGTGTGGAAAGAGCTGTACTTTGGGTTGAAAGAGTACCATATATCTAAAGATGCCCATATTGAACAACTGTAAAGATAATTAGGTTGGTTTATCTTCATGTTTGATGTATCATTTCTTTTAAAAATTCTAAATTTAACTTTTATAATGTATTATTGAAACTGGAACATTTTTTTACGGACTCTCTGTATTTTGTCTCTTTTAGCAAATCATGGCATGATTAAATCGTAGCAAAAATAGATGTTGTTCACATTAAATAAAAAGAGACAATTCATTGTTTAGTAAATATCTTGGTTTATATAAGGATAGTTAAATTTCTATTTAAAAGTGCATTTTTAAATTTCCCGATTCTCTTTCATGCCCTATAATGTAAAATTCCTGCTGTTTACATTAATAGAAATTTACAATGATATTCTTAAGTTACTAGACAATATCGCTATTCACTTTATTGTAAAATAATTTGAAATAGACTCTATGAACAAAGAACTTATTTAACAAAAGATTTATATTCTGCAAGACGTTTAGAGGATGAAATGAGAATTCGAACAGATTCTAGTGTAAGATTGTTCAATAGAAAACACATTATTTTGTTATTTCGTGGTTTGATGCAATTGCTAAATTAAAAGATTAGATAGATGTCCTTAGTGTCAGACAAAAGCTTGAAATAAAAATTAAGCTTATTTCCTCAAGTTTAAACGCTTAACAAATTTGCTAAAAGCCAGTTTTTTCTTATGAAGACAGGAAGACATTTGTTTGGAAATAGTTCATTAATAAACATTAATGAACATAATTGTTCATTAAGTAAAATTTTCTACAATCTTTGCGCAAATTTACGCCAAGAGCGTATTAATTAAAAATGATTAATAATTATATTTTTAATCAATTCACAATTTTATGCTTCCATTTTTATTGCAATATTGTAAAGTTACAAAATAGAAACATTTCTCATTCTATAGGCATATATTTTATTAGTAAAAGCCATGATATTTTTGTATTCGCGAAGCATTTTTTCATAATATAAATATTTGAAAGTATCAAATTTTTTATATTATTTTTGCATCTTTATTAATCAAAAACGATTTTTATGTTTTGGCGTATTTTAATTTTAGATATATAAATTCAGAAAAAATTTGTATAAATTGTTTTTAAACGACAAGCATATTAAAAATAATACTAATAGTGATTACTTCTTAGTAGTAAATATGTTTCATTTGGTTCAATTTTCAACCTTCAAATTCGAATAACACTTTATATAATAAATTCAACAATTAATTTTATTTGTTTTTTTCTTTTGTTATCATTTTGAAAAAAAAAATCTTATTATAATTCTTTTGAAATGCGTAAATTTCGTCTACCTAAATGATATCACATAATAAGAATAAATTGTGCATTTGCATTTTCAACTCTGAAAAATACTTTTATAATTGAATGTAAACAATTGAATTTTCACAGATTTTAATTCATTAAAATTACACTATAGTTTTCATAGAAAAAGGCATTTTAAATATTTTATATCGAAAAACTATTATATGATTAAAAGGAATGAGTACCAAAATATGCCTAATTTTCAACCAGTCTTAATAAAGTATTCTATTAAAACGCATATTTTCCTCTCAAATAACATACACTTTTGATGTAAGAAAGTTTAATGTTCTTTTGCGGTTTGAAGTGAAAATTCTGGAGTTATTTTCAATAATTAAAATATTTCGTCTTTGCAAAATGCCCATATATAGGCTCCTTTCTTTATTTAAATAATTTTTTAGAAAAATGTGAAATTTTGATGCAATTATAATATATCAGGTACTTAATCGTTCATGACTTTAGTGATTTTTATTGACCCAATGGTTTTTATTTACTACAAGAAATATGCAGGTTTCATTATCGTTTAGAAGCATAAATCCGTATAATAGAAAAATCTAATAAAGAAAAATAAAAAATAAAATGCATTTTTTTAGAATCATTTGATTACAAAATAATATTGTCAGAATCTACAGATCATATTTTATTTTTGTCAGTCCAAAAATATTTATTTTCTTTATTAAATTTAAAAAAGTTTTTGAGATGTTTTGGCAGAGTAATTAAAAAATATTTTATTTATTTAATCAACTATGACTCCATCTATAATTACTAACTCCATGTTTTATTTCTTCTTAAAATATACATTTACTTATTTAAAAAAATGCGCCCGTAATGGAAAAATATGTAAACAAAAATATTAAAATAATAATTTTTTAAAGATTATTCTGTTGAAAAATATATAATAACAATATAATAAAATTGTACAAATCTACAGATTATAATTTATTTTTATGTTTAATTTCAAGTCAAAATACTGAATAGTTTTTTCACCCCAAAGTGTGCGAAAAAATACAATTTGCATTGCCTTAGAAGATTAGCTACGTTCATCCTAATAATAGAACTTTACGGAGAAAAGAATGTGTTTATCTAGGAATTAAATTGTACAAGGCATTTAGAAGATGAGATTAGAATTTGAATAAATTCTATGTAGAACTGCTCAACAGAAAACTCACTATTTTATTATTTCTCAATTTGAAGCATTTGTAAATTTAGAAGATTAAATGTGCTTATTGTTTGACATAAGCTTGGAATTATAAATTAATATTATTTCCTCGCATTTTTACTCTTACCAATACCTTTTAATTAAAATAACTTCTTGATTAATTAAGAGAATTAAACAAACTAAGAAAACTTTTTTTAAGTTTTTGTGCAAATTTACACCAAAATCTTGCTCAAGTTTTAATTCTTAACATACCAATTTAACTGAAAGAATTTGCGAAAAATCGATTTTATTCTAATCGACAGGGAGATATTTGTTTTTAAATTGCTGATCAACCCTTCGGACTCCGGCGTCTCTTACACAAATTTCATTTGGCCAGCACCACTTTTTTAAAAGAAGTTTCCTTCAAGCACACAATTTCAAAAATGCTCTGAATTAATAAGGCAAATTTTATTTTCTTTATTACTGGCGACAAAAACGAATTTTGCAAGGAAAGATGATGTCTCCGCAGCGGAGACAACGGAGTACCAAGGGTTAATTAACACAATTTAACCAAGTAAACTTTTCTGCACACATTTACACCAAGGACGAATTAATAATACATTATCAATGATTATATTTTAAAACAATTAACAATCTCATGTTTTCTGTTTCTAGGGAGACATGCTTAAGATGTAAAACACGCGAGAATAGCCTCTTTTGCATCATTTCTCTAATAATACTTTGTTTATTACTGCTTTTCGAGTGCGAAATTCAAGTAATGTTACATTATTTTTGATAATTTTATTCAAAGGATTACCCTACCTCGAGTGCACGAACTATTGTCTCACCTACCACAATATAAGAGGAATGTTCTTCACCCTATATAAATGCAGAAATGTCAGAAATTTAACAAGGGAACTAAGAAATCAAACCTATCGAAAGTATCTGGATACCCACTCTGACTACGCCATTGTTATCTATAAACCTTACTGATTAACCCTTTCCGGCACGGACAAAACCTGTAGTACAATGAGAAATTATCGACTGACACCGGAATTCACAAGCGAATTTTTTAGATATTTTGAATTCCTTAATTTAAGCTTTTATCGTAAAAGCAAAATTTTCCAAAAATATTACTGGTGCCATTTGCAAGTTCGGAATTAAAATTAGGTATCCCAGACCGGGCACAGTGTGCCGGAAAGGGTTAACAGTAACAGAAAAAGGTATAGTGACTCTCTCTATCTGAACATTTTCTAGTGTGAACACCTCGGTATTAGGAACACATTCCGATGGTCCACAAACGATGACGGCAAAATTGCATAGCCTTAACAAAATATCAACTCTCTGTTTCATGAGTGCCCTCGAATCTAAACACCCCGGTATTATGAATGATACTTTTAATCACCATATCTGCCCCACATCTCTGAAAATGACATGTGAACTGAACATGTGCTTGTAATCGAAATTCAATTTTAACCCCCCCCCCCCTCCTCATGGAAATTCGGAGGAACTGTTACAGAAAAAACAGTTTTAGCGAACTCTATTATATATAAAATAGACAAAATCACTGCTGGAATTTAAATATGTACTTGAAGTTGCAATTTGTTTGAATAGTTCAGATATAACCTAAAGTTAAATGTTTGGAGCATTGTTGTGACATTATATTCGGCTGGCTGCTGGCTATTTCCATGCGAACTTATTTGTCTGTTACACTGCTAAAAATCGCTATGTTTGTTGGCCACCGTTATTTTCGAAAAGTTTGCTTCGCCTTTATTCAATTGACGAGACCATTTTCGATAAAATAAGTCGCCTTTTTAATTAAAAATACTGGTAGCCCAAAATCGTAGTATGTAACAGACAAACAAGTTCGCATGGAAATAGCCTGCTGTAATAGGAGCCATTTTATGATTTTTGTTATTAGAAAATATTAACATGGGATAATATATGAAAAGAAGGATTTACCAACAATCCAACAATGAAATAAAGGGCATGCGACAATTTGAGAATGAAATTAAAACCGTAAGCGAATCTAATAAGATTCTGCTCAATAGAAAATCATTGTGATTTTTTAGTTCGAACCAATAGTAAAAGCATAAGATAGATCTTTTGAAAGTAAAATAAAGGCTCCAAATTACACAGTTTATCTTTTTTAACAAAACCACCGTATTAATAGACTCTTAAAGAAATGAGTTTCGTTCTTTAAAACGAAAAAGTTACTTGTTTGTAAAGAAGTGATTTTTACAAAATAGAATTAGATGTTTCTGTTAATAAAATGTAGATTTACACTGAAGGAGAAAATGATTATAGAAGATTAACACCTTAATTCTTTCGTGATTTTTGGCAATTTGAATTAAAAAATAGGGGCAGAGTGCCACTTTATTCGTATTAAAATATTTGATGCACTCAATCGAAAAATATCTGACGATCAATAAAGATAAATTTATTGTTACAAATTAGTGGTATCAAAAAGTTTTTAGTAACGAAACAACCAAAGTGTTCTTGCGCAAACGGGCTAAACAATAATGCATCAGTAATATTAAATTCTCATCGGAATAATAATTAAAAAAAAAGGATGAAACAGTTCTCTAGTAAATAGCCGCGTTAAAAATATAAAACTTCGTTAAAGGTTTCTGGTGAGAATCTTGTTTAAATTAGGTGGGACAAAATATATTTCACCACCCTCAAGGGGTGCTTATAATTCCGTCACATTGTTATTTTTTTTTTGGGGGGGGGGGTTTGCTGTGTATTAAAAATTTTAAATGATAAATAACACATTTTTTTATATTCCTCAACTGCATTTTATTTTTTAATGTTTTTTCATAAATAACGGTTGTGATATCATAGTAGTCTTGTTACTTGTATTGTTACATCAGTGGTTCTTTCCAATGAAGACAAGCGCCACTCCGCCTACACAAACAATTTGTACTGATCTAAGAAGGTGTTTTTTTTTACTACATGGAAACTTTAAAGATGAAAAATTATCCTCATATCTTATTATTGATAATTTTATAAAATGTTACAATGTTTGAATACAGAAATAGCGTTTCATTCGTAAAGTTTAATTTTGTAATAATTCATACACTGTACCGAAAAATATATAAAACTTACTGATTAATTTAGACATTATTCGAAAAGTGATATGATTAAAAAATGCAATTAATAACTTATAGCTCTATAACCTATTTGGTCCCTGGATCCCCATTAAAGGGCCATCTGCTTTTTTTTTCATTACAAAAACTAAAATGTCTATTTTTTTTTTACATTTTTACTACATTATATCTTAATAGCTAAATGTTTTTAGCATTGAAAATAAACCAATAAATGGCCGCATTTAAGCTGAATCCCTCATAAAATAAATGTTTTTTTTCATCAAAGTTTACGAAATTCCTAAAAATGCCCAAAAGACAGTGTTACCTAGAAAGTGATAAATTTTCATAAGTATTTTTGAAAAAAGGTAAATTTGTAATGTTGTTTTACTGAATTTTGTTTTAAATGCAAATAAAGCATAATTCGTTTACCATTATTAAAAAAAAAACTTGACTTCCAATATGAATGTGAAGCTTGGGAGTGTTTTCATTGGACAATGTATTAAAAATCCATCAAACAATTAAATTTGTATTACTTTAAATATTGCTTGTATTGCAGGGAAACCTGAGCTCAGTGAACGTATTAACACGGGCCTGTCAGTGAGGGAGTTAATTTAAATCTTAAAAACAAAATGAGGATTTGTAGGTTATTTATTTGCTCACAGCCCTTAAAACTTGTGATTGCTCCAATTTAGGTTTATAGTTATTAAATTAATGTTTTAAGGGTGTTTGTAGGTATAGATCCATATTGTTGAACCTAAAATACTAAGTGCCTAAAGGATCCATTTTTGAAAACGTACTTTTCTATTATTTACAAAGTCATTTTATCTGGAAAAAAACAATGAATAAGTATTTGCATTATTATTTTAGCTTCGGAACTGAAGAAGTTCATATTTCATATCTTGATATATTCATTATATTTTTTATTGTGTTGGTTCTTATTGTGTCAGCTAATTAAAAAATATTTAATAAACGGTCAAGTGCGAGAATTAAGCTGCTATCAGATTCCCCAACATTTCGTAAGACTTTCGAGCCAACACTTGATTTCCTCCAACTTTTCGTGAAATATCCTCCCAACATCCAGTGTTAGCAAACTACAATGTCTCCCCAACTTTTGTCCACAGGTTCCAAAAAGTCTGGGCTAGCTTAGATTTTTCATCCAACATCGAACGTTTCAACCAATCAGAGATAAGCGATTGATACGAATAGGCGATAAATATTAACGCTTGGTACTAGTAGGACGGGTTTTCCAGCTTTTTCTCCAATTTTTTCAAAGACAATTGTAACTTTTTTCTCTCTTTGAACGGGAAAATGTTGGAATTAAAATCGGCTGAAAAGTTTGTCTCGCCTAAAGTCCGAGAATCTCATAACAGCTTTATCCGCTTTCAGAGGGGTTCCGTACAATAAACATATGTATTATTAAATCCTTAGGAACGAGCGACTACTGTACAGTAAATATCTAAAAATATGTAAATTACAGTCATTTTTGTGAAAATTTGAGCATATATGAAACCGTGTTTGCAGAGATGGTACAAGTGACTATTATTTAACCCTTTCGATTCCAGCCTGAATTACACAAATTTTAATCGGTTGGATCCACTTTTTCGAAAGAAATTACTTTCAATTATACAATATCAAAAACGCTCTAATTTAAGTAAGGCACATTTTATTTTCCTTTATTACTGATGCCCTAAACAGATTTTGCAAAGAAAGATGATATTCATTCCGACTGAACGTATGAATTCAAAGTGTTGATTTTATTTCGCATTATTTTCTAAAAACCAGAGTCCTTTACATACACTCTGCCAAGATTTACAAATGAAATACACTACAGAATGTATTTTTAGGTGCGTCTGTAATTATATAAATACGTACCACATATAGTCGCTGTTTAGTCCGTCCGTCCATCTGTCTGTCTCTTCATTTGTCTACCTGTCCGCATATAAAGACGTGACGCAAAAATTGCCCAACTGAAAACTTTGAAATTTTGCATAATTTTGTTTTTAGTTTACAGAGACAATCAAAAGTATCCCTTTACATTAAGACCAATTGGAAAAAATAGCTTCAAATACATTTTAATGATGTTACACTCTTTCGAACATAGTAAAATTGAAATGTATGTTTGAACAACATCCTAAAATATACATTCTGTACAATCAGTGGTGCAAAGAATATTTGTTATTAATTTATAGGGCCCCACAAAAATATTCCATTACAAAATGATATAGGGGGAAACATTGTTTGGGGCGCGTTTAAATTCTATTAAACTTTTTCACGTTTTATGAATGTGATATACATTGTTGGGATTTGCTACAATATTAATTTGCTTCCTGTATAATAGAAAGCAGAAAGTATTTACTGAGACTCACAAAATATTTCGGATACAATACTGTATCCAAAATACTGTATACCGTTGCACCAAGATGAGAATATTTTTAAAACTTCGCCATAGTACAAACGCACCTCATTATTGCTAAGTTTGACGCGCTATTTCAGAGATTTTTTTCTTTTTTTAACAGCGAAAAGAATATAAAAATTCTCGCCTGCGGAAGACGTGTATTTACCATCATCTTATTAATTTATTAAATACTAATAGAAATCACCTTTTGTTGACATGTTGTTCAAAATTTTAACCTGGAAATAAATTATTTATTCAGGCAGAGAATAAATTGCGCTCGACTATTTGAAGTCAAAATGGGAATTGAAAGAGATTCTAATGAATATTTTCTCAATAGAAAGCATATGTGTGTATCAGTTTGAAGCACAATGACAAAAAACATGGCCTAAATTACAATGTGAATTTATTCCTAAAATTTTATCGCTTTTAGGAATTCCATTGTATTGATAGATTCTAAGAAAATTTTCTTTAGTTCTAAGAACAAATAAAGCCTTTGTTTGTAGTAATTAACCGTATGTATTTAATTCAGTGTAGTGTCCGATTTTTTTTTTCAGAAATGTCAATTCACACCGAAAATTGCAAAAGAAGAATTTTCATTTTGTGTAATTACAGCATGTAGGTCATTAAATAGAAAAATTATTACTATTGAAAATTTCTGTTTTAATTTTTGATAGTTACAAAAAGAGACCAATCTTACAGCTCTGATTCAAAGGATACATGTGCTGCGCTATAAATGGGCTGATTCAAACCATTAAAGTTTAACAATATTATTTGCTTTAATAAATCTTAGAAATCTTGTTATTTAAAAAGACCGGAAATACTTTAAAAGTTTGGAGGTACCAATCGGTCATTCCTGCACAGTGCTTGCATCCTTGCACAAAAAATATTTTCCTGATTAGTGAAGATTTACACAGAGAAAAAATTTATATAGATAATTAAATCTTTCCAACGAAGGGCATTATTGGTTTGTTAATAATGAGATGATGGACTGATACCAAAATTTACAAACGAATCTATTCGAAAGAAACAGTTTATTTTAACGTACATAATTACAGGAAATTTTTAATTAAATATCCTGGATATCAGTACTCTTAAATTTAGGTGTCCTATTGGACACATCCCTCTAAAATATTAACCAGTTAATTGAACAATATTCTTGAAAAAGATTCGAATAGTGCTTATTTTTTATTCATTCCTTTTACAAAAATTTTAATCTTTTTTCATCGGTTTTTCTAAATAGAAATCTTTGGCTTATTGAATCGGAAAAATATTCGGATTAAATAGTACAAAATTTACAAAAAAAATTTACTGGTGATAACAATAAATCATGATTGGAATATGGATGCCCGTACGCGATTTAAAAAAACACATTGCCTGTATGACGCTCGGGAAAATCAGGAGAACAGTTAAAACAGGTTTTTAATTATTGTATTCTTAAAATATGTTTATGATTCCATGCAGTTATCAGCTATGTGACTTACACAATAAAAACCATGGGACTAGCTAAATACCTAATGTTACTTTAAAAAGTACTTACCTCTGCACATTTTAAACTTCAAAATAAGAAGCAACTAGATGAAAACTAAATTTTTCACTGGAAGAAACGAGTACCGTGTAGCAAAATCACTCATACTCTAGGCACTGTTTCAATTGTTCGCGTATATGCTCTTCGGTCCCCGAGTCCCTATTTGGGGACAAATATTCTTTTATTTATAAAAACTAAAATGTTTGGCTTACTTACATTTTTACATCACTTCCTAAAACGTCTGATTATTTTACATTTTTAGATCATTTCCTAATAGCTCAATGATTTTACGATGAAAGCGAACTAATAAACGGCTGCATCTAAGCTGCATCCTTCATAAAGTAAATGTTATTTTTATATGTGTTTGCAAAATGCCGAAAAATGTCCAAAAGCCAGTTTGACTAAGAAAACGATAAATTTTCATAACTATTTAACAATATTTTTAAATAGTTTTTTTTTAAGGATTTGTAGATTATTTACTTGTTTAAAGCTTTTAAAATTGTGATTGCAATTATTTAGGTTAATAGTTATTAAATATGTGTTTTAAGGAGATTTGTAGATTTATATCCATATTTTGAACTTAAATTACTAGGCGCCTAATAGATCAAATTCAGAAAAGATATTTTTGTGTCATTTCCAATGCATTTTATTAAAAAAAACCAACGAATAAGTATTTGTATTATAATTTTAGCTTCAGAACTGAAGAGGATATAGTGCAGACTCATTGAGTATCTCAAACTGCGTTGGGTTTTAAATTAGATTGGATGGCGCCATCCCCGCGATCTCCCCTGCGTGAAAAGAGCTGGTTCACACAAAAAGCAGATTACTTAAAGTTTGTCGACATATCATAAACATTTATTTTTCTTTAAATTAAAATTGAGATTATTCGTTATAATTACTAATGCTAGAAACGAATTTAGAGAATTTAAAATAAACAAAACTTAAGTTCATTAGTTCTAATTAATATATGTTTATTTTCAATACAAAAGCATCAATAAACTTTTACAGAAAATTGAATTCTATTCTATAAGTAATTATACAGAGTCGTACTTTTAACTGCGTCAAATTGAACTTGTTCTTCAAAGAAATTTTTGGAATTAAATTGAATTTATACTTTATGCGCAAGAATTATCACCCTGTTACATATATTTTAAAAACTTTTGCGATTAGAATTTTTCACTTGCCAAATATTTATTTGCTGTATCTCTCAAGTTAAAAGCGTGCCTCTGTAAAGTAATAAAAATTCAAATTAACGGTTATTCATGTATTTGTTGATTATCATTTCCTCTTCAAATCAGTTTTCTAATGAAAGAATGCCAGTTCAAGATTCATTAATGATAATCAACAAATGGGAAAACGCCTTTAAGTAATCGAAACCTGAAGTCTTGAAAAACTTTTTACATTTAATTAATGTACATAAACCTATTTCTTCAATTTGCTGTCAAAACAAAATTGAATAAAATGAATTTTCTATTAATGCTTTAAAGAATCTCCAAGTTTTCAAAAATTATCCCTTTAGTTAATATTTTGAGAATTTTAAAACATATAATTCAAAACTCTCGTGTTATTATGTGGGATACTTTCATGCTAAAATATATATAAAGTGCTGAATAGGTACAAACAATAAATTTGTTTTCTAATAACTGTACCATACAGATTTAGAAATGAAAACTAACTAAAAGATTTAGTAAAGTGGGAAAATCCATACTTATATTTTATCTCGTATCAACAGGAAAATATTATATATTTATTAACAGGTGACCTTTGCCTTAATTTTGCCATAGGATTTAGAAAGAAAGAAAACAACCCTAAAAAAATTCTTTGAATAACAGGTACGTATTTTATACGTTCGTAATTATATAAGTACTTAGTACCTATAGTCATCGTCTGGTTTTTCCATAGTTCCGTATATAATAGCGCAAAACCTACCCAATTCAATGGTTTTATATTTACTACAGTAAAACCTTCCTCTGGCGACCACATTTTGTGCCAGTAAAAATTGATTGCATCGAGAGGTAGTTGATTATATGAGGCATGTTTAGATCTAGATATTAATTAGCGTAATTTTTTTCCCAAGCACCTTCGTCGTTCCAAGCCCAAGCTCGCACTCTGATTGGTTGTTGCTCTCGGCACTTTTTAACTTGGCGATAATCATACTTGGCGTAGCGATAGATGCTTCCGTCGAGTTTGATTTCCTGTCGAACAGAGTACAAAGTAACTTTTCTCTTGCAGCATTGGATTGGATGGAACGTGCCTTACTGAAAGCTGTACTCTTTAAAAGTTTTTACACTCAAGAGCACAAGACCACGAGGATAAGAATGAAGGAATAATAAGAATGAGTAGGTTAGGTTTTAGGTTTACTCGTTCACTTACGAGCGAAGTATTTTCCGCCAAGTATGGTTATCGCCAAATTACGTGAAAACAGTGCTGAGAGCAACAACCAATCAGAGTGTGAGCTTGGGCTTGGAACGACGAAGGTGCTTGGAAAAAAATTTTCGCTATTAATTATTGAAAAAAGGGTTACAATTAATATTACTAAAGTTTATTCTTCACATTAGAAAAAAATAAAAATTTAAGTATCAGAGCAAAAATTAATTCATAAGCTATATACTGCAGAGATTAAAAAATTAATACATTGGCATTTACTTTGATTTTATGGGGGTTTTTCTTTCATAACTTTTATTTCCAAGTCCTTTCGAAGAACAGTAAAGAAATGCAATCTATTTTGACCTGGAACAAATAATGACGATTTTATTACTTTATTTATTTCTTTAAAAGTTTATACACTCTTGTTTGAATGAACTTTGAGAGCTTCTTTGATAGTTGACAGAATAAGGTAGGGACTTTATTGACCGTAAATCTTAATTCGTCATCAGAGTTAAATTCAATGCATAAAAAGTTACAAAGGTTTTAAAGACTCAAAAGTTACTAGACTTAGTTTAAAATTTGATGAATGATGTGCTGTAAGGAATTATTTTTCCTATAAAATCTTCTTCAAGCGACCATGAAAAAATTGAATTTGATTCATTTTCTTCAGTGAAATTTGTCGCTTATGGAGCGAGTTTACACTAAAAAAAATGAAGTATTCAAAAATGAGTAAGTTGATTTACTCATATCGAATTGACTATGTTTGGATCAAAAATGAACGCATTGCTTTCTCAATTTTGAAACAGCACATGCTATCAAATCCAAACAAACGATAATTTTTTACCCAGTATTGGTTTATCTCATGCATGGCGGCATAAAAGATGCTTATCAATGTAAGTATTAAATTATGCACAATATTTTAAAATAATTTTAAAATATACTTGCAAATAATGCTCTTGTCATAAAAATGTTCGATTTGGGTATTTTACTTATAATTTTGCTATTTCTTTTAATAAATAATCAATTAAATGTTTATTGTTCATAACTTTCAGCAAGAAAGAAATGAAAACATATTTTCACTTTAATTTGTAAATTCAGGGAACAGATAATAGTAATTTATATTTGAACACAACCATGGAATCAAAAATGAGTACATGTGTTTCTCAGTTTTGAAAACTTTTGGATCGGAGCTATTTTGAGTATGTGAAGTACTTAAACTTGAGTACTTTTTACTCAATTTTGAGTACCCATTCTTTCAGTGTAACTGGATGGTCTCTGAAGGGAGGTAAAATTAGTATTAAGCATTCGGGAATAAATTTAATTCCAAGAAGAAATGGTCGTTCAGAGAGGTGGTTGACGAAGGAGGTTTCACTGTATGTACACACTGAAAAAAATGGGTTCTCAAAATTGAGTAAGAAGTACTCAATTTCAAGTACTTCGCATACTCAAAATACCTCCGATCCAAATGTACTCAAAACTGAGAAACACACAGAGTACTAACAGAGAATCAACTTTCATACACTGTAATGGCAACTTGTTTAACATGGGATTACGCATAGACAGTAGCGAGACGAGCGGATCACTCTGTAACTACGATCATCTCTTCCTTGGCTACAAATGATAAAAGAAAAAAGAAAAAAAAAAATACAGCGACGGCTTGCTGCGTCTTGTTTTGAAATTTATGAAAGAATTATTTTAATATGAAATAACTTTGACGTATTCGTCTTGCAAACAATACATGTGTCTCTTCGTAACATAACTACCTAATAATTTAAACTTGAAAATTCAAGAACAATAACAGTAATAATTACGAATCAATATAAGCGCGGAAATCTAAGATCAAATAGCATAAGCACGTGTGCAAAGATAATCAAATCAGCATTCAGCAAGAAGCGCCAAACCAGAATAGGGTTACAGTTAAACAGAAATCACGAGGATAAAAATCGTCAACGCGATGGTTTAGTTTTTAAGTCATCCACTGAGGGCATTCTTTTCAAGTCGAGTTGAGGCTCTGTTACGTACTCTATGGAGAAACACATGCACTCGTTTTTGATTCCATGGTTATGTTCAAATATGAATCGATGTGACCTGCCCCCTAAACTTATAAATTAAAGTAAAAAAGTACTGGCATTTATTTTTTGCTAAAAATTATTAACAATAAACGTTTAGTTGATTATTTTTTAAAGAAAAATAGGGAATTATTAACAAAATGCCCAAATCGAATATTTTTATAATAAGAGCATTATTTGAAAGCATTTTTAAATTATTTTAAAATACTATGCATAATTTACAGTTTAGAATAATGAGTATCTTTTATACCATAATGAATGAAATAAATCAATACAGGTTACAAAACTATCATTAGTTTGGATTTGATAACATATGATGTTTCAAAACTGAGAAAGTAATGTGTTCGTTTTTTATCCAAGTATACTCATATCGATATGAATACATCGATTTACTCATTTTTGAGTACTTCATTTTTTTCAGTGTAAACATTGCGAAATTTGTCAAATCGTTTTAAATTTAAAGAAAACTTAAAAAATATTAATTTTGATTTATTTATTTTATTCATTCTTTAAAATCATTTCGTACCTATTTGATTACATGATAACTCATGATTGGTTATAATTCTAGATTGCCATGCAGATTACTTCTTAATTAAGATAGAGTCATATTATTTCGGTATTACTGAATTTAATATATATAGCCCTAATCAATTTTGTAATCATGCTTTTGTGCATAAAAATGCAACAGCTGCTGCAGCAATTAAGCACCAAAATTCTAATATATTTTCGGAATTAAATTCAATTTATTCTTTTGCAAAGAATTATCACCATGTTATATACATATTTAGAACTTTTTCGATTAGAATTATTCACTGCCAAAAAATGTATTTGTTGTACCTCTCAAGTTAAAAACACGCATTAATAAAAACTGCAATTAATTGATATTCATGCATTTGCGGATTACCATTTCCTTTTCAAATGAGATTTCTATTAAAAGAATGTCGGTTCAATATTCATCACTGATAATTAACAAGTGGGAAAACACATATAATTATTCTAAATCCGATGTCTTGAAAAACTTTTAAAATTGAATTAATATACGTAAGTCAATTTCTTAAATTTGCTGTCAAATCTAAATTGAATAAAATGAGTTTTCTTTTAACGTTTAAAAAAAAAATCTCAAAGTTTTGAAAAGTTTTCGCTTTAGTTTATGTTTAGAGAACTTTAAAACACATAATTTCAATCCATCGTGCTATTATATTTAATACATTATTCGAAAATATTTGTAAGTTTTGAAGAAGTAAAAACGTTACATTTGTACGCAAATAAATGGGGGTAATTTAATTAATACATAATGATTTAAGATTGCTATGCAGATTACATCTTTAAAAATCCCTGTCGGCTTGGCCTATAGGCGGAGGAAGATTTCGAAGAGTGCTCATTTCAGCAACAAAAAATAAAATATGATTAGAGATAAATCCTGTTTAACAATTTTCTTTGGCCGCTTTTGAAATTTTTTTAATTTATTTTTATGTTAAGAACTGGTTTTTATCAAAATCATCTTAAGCGAAATTCGGCTCAAATGCCCATCTTGACAACATATTTTGAAATATATTCTGACTTTATTATTAAAAAATTAACCAATACGCAAATTATATAGTTCCTAAATCATGATCGCTGTAGGAAATTTGAGCGAAATGCCTACTTTGACAGCTTTTTAAAAAAAATATGTTTAGTCTTTATCAAAAAATCGACGAATTCTCACATTATATAGTTCTTAAATAATAAAAAACTGTCAATTGAATGCGTTTGAGAGCAAAATTGAATTTAAAAATGAGTCATAAAATAACCAATTTGTTATTTGAATACATTCTCAATTCTTTAATCATGATAGCTTTGAAAAATTTTGTGCGAAGTGCCCATTTTGGCAGCCTTTTTTCAAATATATTCTGCCTTTATCAAAAAACTGGCAAATCCACCACATTATATATTTTTTATATAACCTGTAAACTGGATGCGTTGCAGAACAAAAATGGATTTAAAAATGAGTCAGAAAAAATGCAATTTCTTATACTTTCTCAATTTTTTCAATCACCATCACTTTGGGAAATTCTGTTCAAAATACCGTTTTTGGCAGTCTCTTTTGAAAAATATTCTGATTTTATCAAAAAACTGGCTAATACGTCACGTTATACAGTTTCTAAATAGGAGGCTCTGCCATTTTGATGCGTTTAAAATCAAAAGTGAATTTAAAAATGATTCAGAATATAAGCAGTTTGGATTTGAGTTTTTTTTCCAACTCCTATTTTTGTTTAATTTATTTTTGCTATAATAATTGGTCTTATGAAAAACTTGTTAATATAAAAGTCGTAGATATTATTGAGAAGATGTAAAATAAATTTAATTAGATTTGATTTCTTAAGAATTGAGCAAGTTATGGATTTTTTCCATTTTCCACCCCCCTTTTTCTTTTCGTTTTTAATTTTTTTCATCGGGAAAAGTTGTTCCTCTCAAAAACTTGTAAATACAAAAGTTTTAGATAATTTTGAGAACATTTATAAAAATTTAGTTGGATTTGATATCTAATAAATTGACGAAGTTATAATTTTTTTCTCCCAAAACCCCCGTTTTTTTCGCCCCTTGAGCCCATTTTTAACTTTATCAAAAATATTTCATGCATAAACTGTTGGCCCATTTTTTAGAAGTAATATAAACTTTAAACTGATTCGATATCGATTTTAGTTTAGAAGTTATCGCATTTTTTCTGTTTTCACAAAAACCCTCCTAACTTCCACCGGGCGCCGTCGCGAAAGCAGTTTCTTCGCTTATGGGCCACATTCAAGATCCCAAGCAGGATAAATGAATCATTCACGAGATCTGACTTTTTCACCTAACCACTTCACCCTCAATAAAATTTTGCTTGTGCTCGGGCTGAAGCAATCACTATTAATATTGTGCGTATATTTTTAGATAATTTGAATCTATCACATATTCTGTTATACTTTTTTAAGGAGTATTTTAAAAGGATTAATTAGTGGATAAAGGATTAACCTAAGTCAATGAGTATTTCCTTTTACCTCATTATTTAAAATGAATTAAAGAAATCCCACATGGTCTTGCATTTGATGTGAATTTTAAAGTTTTATTTTGAATAGGGAAGTAAACATTTAGAATCATCTAATAAATAACAGTAATAAGAAAGCCCTTTTTGTTCTATTTTGGGTCTAGAATTTCTATTTACAATTCAGTTTGCATAAATCAAAAACAATTTTAAAACATGAATAGTACTAAGTTCTTATGGATGGGGATAGATGAAATAAAAATTATTAAATGAATATCTTTTAAAAAACACACATAAAAATCAGATCGATAGTTTAGAAGCCCGCCTTGGACAACATCATTAGATGAGTATAGAAAATTTATCGTATCCTTTAAATCCTTTAAATGAGTGGAAAATTTCATTTACTATTTGAAAGTTATGGAAGAAAAAAAATTCGTGCGGCAATCGGGGACTGCCGCGATAAAGCTATTGCATAGCATTTTTTATCAACTTATGCAAAAATACTGCGTCAGTGTCTGCCGAAGTCTACCGAAGGATACCGTGCCGAAGTCTGCCGAACTGAAACGACGTTAGCCGGAGTGTTTGGATTTTTTCTCGTTATGGAGTTTCTAGATTCGGTCGCCGCGCTCAAAGCCCGCGATAAAAGCTATGAAATAGCTTAATAAATTACCAAACAAAATTTGGTCGCGCTACGAAAATTAGATGGCGAGTTATCCAGGGAAGGGCCCGGCCAGGCCCGTTTAAATTTCTATATTTTAGGCCCGGTCCGTACAATAATAAGCGGACACAGGCCCGACCAGTTTTGGCCCATTACAATTTCTACGATTTCTAAAAAATTCAGATTTTTATCATATAACTAAGATTCTTTTAAATAATACTGCATACATATCTATGGAAGGATTTTAGAGTATATTTTACAGCAAATACACATTAACAACAATAATGATTAATTAGATTTTTAGGATTTCAAGATCCGAATAAAGATTCATTAAAAAATTAATATGGCTTAGAATAAAAGAAAAAAGAAAGAAATCTAAAAACATAGTTAATTTTGAAGCTGTTTAATAAAAGTAGATTTATAAATATATTTGTTTATCATTTTATTATAGATTTCAAATCCAAATTCATTCTTAAATTCAAAGAAGCTCCTTTCTGATACATTTCTATATTCATTTTTTTTCCTCAGAAACGCATACGATTAGGAAATATCTTTATTCAGAAACTATATAATCGAAAGGCGTTATCCATTTTGATACAAGCAACTTAAGAATACTGCAAACAAATAAAATACTGTCATAATTAGCGCTTTGAATAGAATTTTCGGAAGTAATAGCAAGGGAAGGGAGAAAAACCTGCAATCATCTGAGAAACTATTATATCTCAACAAGGTTATACAAGTATTTTATTTACCAAAAATGAAAAACGCTATTCGATTCCAAGCCCTTTCAATAGTTAGGCTTATCACTTTTATACTTTTACAATTTAAAATTAATCAGAAAATGTGTCAAACTTTCGTATTATTGAAAAATTAATTTAAAAATCATCAAGAAGTATATATCCGAAGACTAAGCTAACATAAGTTCTTTATCGCTGTTAATAATTTTACAAATCATGTTTTCTGCCAATAATTAAGTCTAGTACCGGTCCGGTCAGTCTATATGTAGAAAAATAATGCAAACGTGATCTCAGACCGGTCAGCTAAAAAAATATTAAAACGGGTTACACATAATGTAATTCTTCGATGCCGATACACTGTGCATTTTTATATTGATTCTGTCAATCTAGTATGGCCACATTTATATTCATTCTCGTTAAAACCATTTTCGTTGAAAATAGCTCATATTTTATCGTTTCCGCTTAAATCTTCAGAACGGGCCGGCAGGCGTGAAAATTTTTTTTATCGGTCTGGCCCGCTCAATTTTTTTGCCGGCCCGGCCCTGCCCTGCCCGTTGAAATAACTAAACTAAATCTGCCGGCCCGGCCCGTTAGAAAATTCGAATCGATTCCGCCGGCCCGCGGGCCGGCCGGGTACGGGTCACGGGCCTAGCCCGGGCTCGTGCAGACCTCTACCGTGGGAGGGCTCATGTCACCAAAAATTATCAATGTCTCATAATAAATTACCAAACAAAATTTGGCCGGGCTACGAAAATTAGATCGTGAGTTATAAGCATTTTTAATTTTTCTACGCTTACCGTGGGGGCAGGGGGGCTCCCGTCACCAAAAAGTAACACTGCCTCTTTATAAATTACCAAACAAAATTTGGCCGCGCTACGAAAAATAGATAGCGAGTTATAAGCATTTTAAATTTTTCGACCCTCACCGTGGGGGGGTCTCCTGTCACCAAAAATTAATAGTCTCATAATAAATTAACAAACAAAATTTGGCCGCGCTACAAATATTAGATCGTGAGTTATAAGTATTTTAAATTTTTCGACCCTCACCATGGGGGTCTCCTGTCACCAAAAATTAACACTGTCTCATAATGAATTAACAAACAAAATTTGGCCGCGCTACGAAAAGTAGATCGCGAGTTATAAGTATTTTAAATTTTTCGACCCTCACCATGGGGGTCTCCTGTCACCAGAAATTAACAATGTCTCATAATAAATTACCAAACAATATTTGGCCGCGCTACGAAATTTAGATCGCGAGTTATAAGCATTTTAAATTTTTCGACCCTCACGGTGGGGGGGGGGTCTCCTAACACCAAAAATTAACACTGTATCATAATAAATTACCAAACAAAATTTGGCCGCGCTACGAAAAATAGATTGCGAGTTATAAGCATTTTAAATTTTTCGACCCTCACCGTGCGGGGTCTCCCGTCACCAAAAATTAACACTGTCTCATAATAAATTACCAAACAAAATTTGGCCGCGCAACGAAAATTAGATCGCGAGTTATAAGCATTTTAAATTTTTCGACCCTCACCGTGGGGGATCTCCTGTCACAAAAAATTAACAATGTCTCATAATAAATTACCAAACAATATTTGGCCGCGCTACGAAATTTAGATCGCGAGTTATAAGCATTTTAAATTTTTCGACCCTCACGGTGGGGGGTCTCCTGTCACCAAAAATTAACACTGTCTTTTAATAAATTACCAAACAATATTTGGCCGCGCTACGAATATTAGATCGTGAGTTATAAGCACTTTAAATTTTTCGACCCTCACCGTGGGGGGGGGGGCTCCCGTCACCAAAAATTAACGCTGCCTCATTACAAATTACCAAACAAAAGTTGGCCGCGCTGCGAAATTTAGATCGCGAGTTATAAGCATTTTAAATTTTTCGACCCTCACCATGGGGGGTCTCCTGTCACCAAAAATTAATAGTCTCATAATAAATTACCAAACAAAATTTAGCCGCGCTACGAAAATTAGATCGTGAGATATAAGCATTTTAAATTTTTCGACCTTCACCGTGGGGGGTCTCCTATCCCCAAAAATTAACACTGCCTCATAAAAAATTAACAAACAAAATTTGGCCGCGCTACAAATATTAGATCGTGAGTTATAAGCATTTAAATTTTTTTACCCTCACGTTGGGGGGTCTCCTGTCACCAAAAATTAACACTGTCTCATAATGAATTAACAAACAAAATTTGGCCGCGCTACGAAAAGTAGATCGCGAGTTATAAGCATTTTAAATTTTTCGACCCTCACGGTGGGGGGGGGGTCTCCTAACACCAAAAATTAACACTGTATCATAATAAATTACCAAACAAAATTTGGCCGCGCTACGAAAAATAGATTGCGAGTTATAAGCATTTTAAATTTTTCGACCCTCACCGTGCGGGGTCTCCCGTCACCAAAAATTAACACTGTCTCATAATAAATTACCAAACAAAATTTGGCCGCGCAACGAAAATTAGATCGCGAGTTATAAGCATTTTAAATTTTTCGACCCTCACCGTGGGGGATCTCCTGTCACAAAAAATTAACAATGTCTCATAATAAATTACCAAACAATATTTGGCCGCGCTACGAAATTTAGATCGCGAGTTATAAGCATTTTAAATTTTTCGACCCTCACGGTGGGGGGTCTCCTGTCACCAAAAATTAACACTGTCTCTTAATAAATTACCAAACAATATTTGGCCGCGCTACGAATATTAGATCGTGAGTTATAAGCACTTTAAATTTTTCGACCCTCACCGTGGGGGGGGGGGGCTCCCGTCACCAAAAATTAACGCTGCCTCATTACAAATTACCAAACAAAAGTTGGCCGCGCTGCGAAATTTAGATCGCGAGTTATAAGCATTTTAAATTTTTCGACCCTCACCATGGGGGGTCTCCTGTCACCAAAAATTAATAGTCTCATAATAAATTACCAAACAAAATTTAGCCGCGCTACGAAAATTAGATCGTGAGATATAAGCATTTTAAATTTTTCGACCTTCACCGTGGGGGGTCTCCTATCCCCAAAAATTAACACTGCCTCATAAAAAATTAACAAACAAAATTTGGCCGCGCTACAAATATTAGATCGTGAGTTATAAGCATTTAAATTTTTTTACCCTCACGTTGGGGGGTCTCCTGTCACCAAAAATTAACACTGTCTCATAATGAATTAACAAACAAAATTTGGCCACGCTACGAAAAGTAGATCGCGAGTTATAAGTATTTTAAATTTTTCGACCCTCACCATGGGGGTCTCCTGTCACCAAAAATTAACAATGTCTCATAATAAATTACCAAACAATATTTGGCCGCGCTACGAAATTTAGATTGCGAGTTATAAGCATTTTAAATTTTTCGACCCTCACCGTGGGGGGTCTCCCGTCACCAAAAAGTAACACTGTCTCATAATAAATTACCAAACAAAATTTGGCCGCGCTACGAAAATTAGATAGCGAGTTATAAGCATTTTAAATTTTTCGACCCTCACCGTGGGGGGGTCTCCTGTCACCAAAAATTAATAGTCTCATAATAAATTACCAAACAAAATTTAGCCGCGCTCAGAAAATTAAATCGTGAGATATAAGCATTTTAAATTTTTCGACCTTCACCGTGGGGGATCTCCTATCCCCAAAAATTAACACTACCTCATAAAAAATTAACAAACAAAATTTGGCCGCGCTACAAATATTAGATCGTGAGTTATAAGCATTTAAATTTTTTTACCCTCACCTTGGGGGTCTCCTGTCACCAAAAATTAACACTGTCTCATAATGAATTAACAAACAAAATTTGGCCGCGCTACGAAAAGTAGATCGCGAGTTATAAGTATTTTAAATTTTTCGACCCTCACCATGGGGGTCTCCTGTCACCAAAAATTAACACTGTCTCATAATGAATTAACAAACAAAATTTGGCCGCGCTACGAAAAGTAAATCGCGAGTTATAAGTATTTTAAATTTTTCGACCCTCACCATGGGGGTCTCCTGTCACCAGAAATTAACAATGTCTCATAATAAATTACCAAACAATATTTGGCCGCGCTACGAAATTTAGATCGCGAGTTATAAGCATTTTAAATTTTTCGACCCTCACGGTGGGGGGGGGGTCTCCTAACACCAAAAATTAATAGTCTCATAATAAATTACCAAACAAAATTTAGCCGCGCTACGAAAATTAGATCGTGAGTTATAAGCATTTTAAATTTTTCGACTCTCACCGTGGGGGGTCTCCCGTCACCAAAAATTAACACTGTCTCATAATAAATTACCAAACAAAATTTGGCCGCGCTACGAAAAATAGATCGCGAGTTATAAGCATTTTAAATTTTTCGACCCTCACCGTGGGGGATCTCCTGTCACAAAAAATTAACAATCTCTCATAATAAATTACCAAAAAATATTTGGCCGCGCTACGAAAAGTAGATCGCGAGTTATAAGCATTTTAAATTTTTCGACCCTCACGGTGGGGGGTCTCCTGTCACCAAAAATTAACACTGTCTCTTAATAAATTACCAAACAATATTTGGCCGCGCTACGAATATTAGATCGTGAGTTATAAGCACTTTAAATTTTTCGACCCTCACCGTGGGGGGGGGGGGGCTCCCGTCACCAAAAATTATCGCTGCCTCATTACAAATTACCAAACAAAAGTTGGCCGCGCTGCGAAATTTAGATCGCGAGTTATAAGCATTTTAAATTTTTCGACCCTCACGGTGGGGGGTCTCCTGTCACCAAAAATTAACACTGTCTCTTAATAAATTACCAAACAATATTTGGCCGCGCTACGAATATTAGATCGTGAGTTATAAGCACTTTAAATTTTTCGACCCTCACCGTGGGGGGGGGGGGCTCCCGTCACCAAAAATTAACGCTGGCTCATTACAAATTACCAAACAAAAGTTGGCCGCGCTGCGAAATTTAGATCGCGAGTTATAAGCATTTTAAATTTTTCGACCCTCACCATGGGGGGTCTCCTGTCACCAAAAATTAATAGTCTCATAATAAATTACCAAACAAAATTTAGCCGCGCTACGAAAATTAGATCGTGAGATATAAGCATTTTAAATTTTTCGACCTTCACCGTGGGGGGTCTCCTATCCCCAAAAATTAACACTGCCTCATAAAAAATTAACAAACAAAATTTGGCCGCGCTACAAATATTAGATCGTGAGTTATAAGCATTTAAATTTTTTTACCCTCACGTTGGGGGGTCTCCTGTCACCAAAAATTAACACTGTCTCATAATGAATTAACAAACAAAATTTGGCCGCGCTACGAAAAGTAGATCGCGAGTTATAAGTATTTTAAATTTTTCGACCCTCACCATGGGGGTCTCCTGTCACCAAAAATTAACAATGTCTCATAATAAATTACCAAACAATATTTGGCCGCGCTACGAAATTTAGATTGCGAGTTATAAGCATTTTAAATTTTTCGACCCTCACCGTGGGGGGTCTCCCGTCACCAAAAAGTAACACTGTCTCATAATAAATTACCAAACAAAATTTGGCCGCGCTACGAAAATTAGATAGCGAGTTATAAGCATTTTAAATTTTTCGACCCTCACCGTGGGGGGGTCTCCTGTCACCAAAAATTAATAGTCTCATAATAAATTACCAAACAAAATTTAGCCGCGCTCAGAAAATTAAATCGTGAGATATAAGCATTTTAAATTTTTCGACCTTCACCGTGGGGGGTCTCCTATCCCCAAAAATTAACACTACCTCATAAAAAATTAACAAACAAAATTTGGCCGCGCTACAAATATTAGATCGTGAGTTATAAGCATTTAAATTTTTTTACCCTCACCTTGGGGGTCTCCTGTCACCAAAAATTAACACTGTCTCATAATGAATTAACAAACAAAATTTGGCCGCGCTACGAAAAGTAGATCGCGAGTTATAAGTATTTTAAATTTTTCGACCCTCACCATGGGGGTCTCCTGTCACCAAAAATTAACACTGTCTCATAATGAATTAACAAACAAAATTTGGCCGCGCTACGAAAAGTAAATCGCGAGTTATAAGTATTTTAAATTTTTCGACCCTCACCATGGGGGTCTCCTGTCACCAGAAATTAACAATGTCTCATAATAAATTACCAAACAATATTTGGCCGCGCTACGAAATTTAGATCGCGAGTTATAAGCATTTTAAATTTTTCGACCCTCACGGTGGGGGGGGGGGTCTCCTAACACCAAAAATTAATAGTCTCATAATAAATTACCAAACAAAATTTAGCCGCGCTACGAAAATTAGATCGTGAGTTATAAGCATTTTAAATTTTTCGACTCTCACCGTGGGGGGTCTCCCGTCACCAAAAATTAACACTGTCTCATAATAAATTACCAAACAAAATTTGGCCGCGCTACGAAAAATAGATCGCGAGTTATAAGCATTTTAAATTTTTCGACCCTCACCGTGGGGGATCTCCTGTCACAAAAAATTAACAATCTCTCATAATAAATTACCAAAAAATATTTGGCCGCGCTACGAAAAGTAGATCGCGAGTTATAAGCATTTTAAATTTTTCGACCCTCACGGTGGGGGGTCTCCTGTCACCAAAAATTAACACTGTCTCTTAATAAATTACCAAACAATATTTGGCCGCGCTACGAATATTAGATCGTGAGTTATAAGCACTTTAAATTTTTCGACCCTCACCGTGGGGGGGGGGGGGCTCCCGTCACCAAAAATTATCGCTGCCTCATTACAAATTACCAAACAAAAGTTGGCCGCGCTGCGAAATTTAGATCGCGAGTTATAAGCATTTTAAATTTTTCGACCCTCACCGTGGGGGGTCTCCTGTCACCAAAAATTAATAGTCTCATTATAAATTACCAAACAAAATTTAGCCGCGCTACGAAAATTAGATCGTGAGATATAAGCATTTTAAATTTTTCGACCTTCACCGTGGGGGGTCACCTATCCCCAAAAATTAACACTGCCTCATAAAAAATTAACAAACAAAATTTGGCCGCGCTACAAATATTAGATCGTGAGTTATAAGCATTTAAATTTTTTTACCCTCACGTTGGGGGGTCTCCTGTCACCAAAAATTAACACTGTCTCATAATGAATTAACAAACAAAATTTGGCCGCGCTACGAAAAGTAGATCGCGAGTTATAAGCACTTTAAATTTTTCGACCCTCACCGTGGGGGGGGGGCTCCCGTCACCAAAAATTAACGCTGCCTCATTACAAATTACCAAACAAAAGTTGGCCGCGCTGCGAAATTTAGATCGCGAGTTATAAGCATTTTAAATTTTTCGACCCTCACCGTGGGGGGTCTCCTGTCACCAAAAATTAATAGTCTCATAATAAATTACCAAACAAAATTTAGCCGCGCTACGAAAATTAGATCGTGAGATATAAGCATTTTAAATTTTTCGACCTTCACCGTGGGGGGTCTCCTATCCCCAAAAATTAACACTGCCTCATTAAAAATTAACAAACAAAATTTGGCCGCGCTACGAAAAGTAGATCGCGAGTTATAAGTATTTTAAATTTTTCGACCCTCACCATGGGGGTCTCCTGTCACCAAAAATTAACAATGTCTCATAATAAATTACCAAACAATATTTGGCCGCGCTACGAATATTAGATCGTGAGTTATAAGCACTTTAAATTTTTCGACCCTCACCGTGGGGGGGGGGGGCTCCCGTCACCAAAAATTAACGCTGCCTCATTACAAATTACCAAACAAAAGTTGGCCGCGCTGCGAAATTTAGATCGCGAGTTATAAGCATTTTAAATTTTTCGACCCCCACGTGGGGGAGTCTTTGTCACCATAAATTAACACTGTCTCATAATAAATTACCAAACAAAATTTGGCCGCGCTACGAAAAGTAGATCGCGAGTTATAAGCATTTTAAATTTTTCGACCCTCACGGTGGGGGGTCTCCTGTCGCCAAAAATTAACACTGTCTCTTAATAAATTACCAAACAATATTTGGCCGCGCTACGAAAATTAGATCGCGAGTTATAAGCATTTTAAATTTTTCGACCCTCACCGTGGGGGATCTCCTGTCACAAAAAATTAACAATCTCTCATAATAAATTACCAAAAAATATTTGGCCGCGCTGCGAAATTTAGATCGCGAGTTATAAGCATTTTAAATTTTTCGACCATCATCGTGGGGGGGGTCTCCTGTCCCCAAAAATTAACACTGCCTCAAAATAAATTGCAAAAACAAAATTTGGCCGCGTTACAAAAATTAGATCGCGAGTTATAAGCATTTTAAATTTTTCGACCCTCACCGTGGGGGGTTCTCCTGTCACCAAAAATTAACACTGTCTCATAATAAATTACCAAACAAAATTTGGCCGCGCTATGAAAATTAGATCATAAGAAACATAAGTTTGAGACTTGATATCCTAATATCTGAAAAATACCGCGTCAATGTCTGCCGAAGTATACCGAAGGATACCGTGCCGAAGCTTGCCGAACTAAAACGACGTTAGCCGAAGTGTTAAGTTTTTTCGTTACAGAAGTGTTAGGTTTTCTCGTTACGGAATTTTTAGATTCGGTCGCTGCGCTCAAAGCCCGCGATAAAAGCTATGTAATAGCTTCAAAAGTTAAAATTTTTAAGTTTAATTATCTTATACAAACAGCTAAAGAAACAATTCAATTAATTTTTTTTTATAATACAACTGTTGATGAAATTGAAGAATTAAACATATTTGATTTCTTTTGCGGTGTGTTTAACAACAGTGAAGATATTCACATAAAAATGACATCATGTCTGTATTGACTTTTATAATTAGTTACACTAAATATGAAGCTTCACATAAATTAAAATGCTGTGAGTGCATTAACATATTAATCGAAGACAAAAATTTTAGAATTGGATTGCCCGAATGAAATGTGCCCGTGTGAAACGTAAATATGTTATGTTGGGTGATAGAAGTCAATTAGTACTCCCAGAAAATAATTGTAAATGCATTTCAATTATAATTATGAAAGTACTTTCCTAAAATTTCCAGAGCCCAAAAAATATTGTTATGCATTTCATTATTGAAAAAAATTATTTCGGTCTGCATTTCATAAATAGATGCAAATGTGGAAACCAACTTTTATATCTATTTAAATTTTATTTGTCAGAAATTACAAATATCATACTAAATAACTATAAAATTTTTTTAAATGATACTACGAAATTCACTTATAATAATAATAATAATGAAAGTTATCTGTATTAACAAAAGTGAGATTATTTTCTATGAGAGAATATTCAATACCATATTTATTGTAAATTATATGAAAGTACATATTACTAGTGAAAAATGCTCTTTTAGTTGTAATATCTATTAAAAGAACGTGTATTTTATGTTAATTATGCATTATGAAATTTGAAATTTTAATTGTTTGAAAAAATTTATATTTTTATTTATGAGTTTATGCAATAATAATCCTGATATTTACAATTTTAAAATAAGGCATTTTTATTTTTAAAATAAACTTAAATTACTTGCTGCTAAAATTACGTACTTTTAATGCAGGATTTCTCCTGCCATAAATTTGTATTTCAAATTAAACGCTATGAAAAATATCACGAATCTCAATTCTGTATTATTTCTTTTATTTATTTATTTATTTATTTTGTTGCTAAAGTTGAGTCATTTTAATGTATGATTTTGCTTGCTACAAATGTGTATTTCAAGTTAAAATCTTCGATAAAAACCATGAATCATACGTATTTGAAATCAAAGGGTAACTTTAGTTTTGAAATCAAATTAAACAAAAAAAGCTTTGTTTACTGAACTTTGGGTGTTTAATAGTGAATGTATAATTCAAAGAGATCTAAAATAAGCCTCAAATTGTTCGAAAACAATATCATAAAATGGAAATTTATAGCCTTGTTTTCGATGCACACATATAATCATTCTATATGTTCCGTTTACTACTCAGATCTCTTGCGTGACGTCATCTTTTCTTGAATCAGGCACGTAAGAGAAAAAACTTGTTTCGCGACGGCCCCGCTTCCACCCCCTTGGTCCGATTTTGCCCATTAACGAACTTAACTGAGATTTTATGCCCCTTATTTTATGTAAAAGTTTGAAGAAGATCTGAGCATAATTATGGAAGTTATCGTGTCCAGAAGAAAGTGTTATACACCGATAGAAAGATAGATAGATAGATAGGTAGATAGATAGATAGATAGACATATAGACTTTTTTACTAATGGTAGTTTTGGGGTCTAGGGGTCGTGATCGGTGTAGATCTGCAAAACTTTTTCTGAAATTCCAACATGGGAGCGATCGCAATAGGTAGTATTTTATACGAAATCTACCTAAAAGGATGGAGTCAGATAATTTTCGTAATACTGAATTCAATATATATAATTCTAATAAAATTTCTGTTCGTGCATTTTTGCATAAGAATGGATCAGTTATTGCGTCAAGAACCTAATAAATTTTCGGAATTAAATTAGATTCATTCTTTAGCGAAGATTTATCACCACGTTATCTATGTATTTCAAACTTTTACAACTAGAATTATACACTGCCGAAAAATATATTTGGTGTGCCTCTTAAGTTAAAAACATGAATTTTTTAAATTAATAATAACTGAAATTCATGCAATTGTGGATTATTAATCTCTCTTCAAAAAAGTTTTCTAATGAAAAATCTGCGATTCAAAATTCATTACTGGAATTTTGAATCGCAAACTAATTAACTAATGGAAAAAACCCATGTAAGTAGTCTAATTCCGAAGCCCTGAAAAACTTTTAAAATTGATGGATGGCGTGCAGCGAAATCGTTCTCACTCTAGGCTTTGTTTCTATTACTAAATTCTATAATGCAAGCGCAGTGACTATCTCAAATTGCCTTTTTTTAAAAATAAGCGTTATGGTGCCATCTTTCCGGTCTCCTCTATGTGAGATAAAACTAATACACACAAACAGCAGAGTTATTAAAATTTTGTCGACATATCATATTTATTTATTTTTCTAAAAATTAAGATTGAGATTATTCGTTACAATAATCTCAATTTTAATTCTCAATTCTAGAAAATAATTCTCAATTCTAGAAAAGAATTTAGAGAATTTAAAATAAGCAAAACGTAAGTTCGTTAGTTGTAAGAATTTATTTATTTTCAATACAAAGGCATCAATAAACTTTTACAGAAAATTGCATTCTATTCAATAAGTAATTATGCAGAGTCATACTTTTAACTATGTCAAATTGAACTTGTTCTTCAATTTTCGGATTTAAATTGAATTTGTTATCTAATTTGCATCTCAAGTTAAAAGCGTGCCTCTGTAAATTAATGAAAATTCAAATTAACAGTTATTTATGTATTTGTTGATTATCCTTTTCTCTTCAAATGAGTTTTCTAATGAAAGAATGTCAGTTCAAGATTCATTAATGATAATCAACAAATGGGAAAACGCCTGTAAGTAATCCAAATCCGAAGTCTTGAAAAACTTTTTACATTTAATTAATGTACACAATTTCATTTCTTCAATTTGCTGTCAAAACAAAATTGAATAAAATGCATTTTCTATTAATACTTTAAAGAATCTCCAAGTTTTCAAAAGTTTTCCCTTTAGTAAATATTTTGAGAATTTTAAAACATATAATTTCAAACTTTCGAGTTATTATGTGGAATACTTTATGCTAAATATTTATAAAGTTTTGAATAAATACAAATTTTATATTTCTTTGCAAATAATTGTACCATAGACCTTTAGATTAATGAAGATTAACTAAAAGATTAAGTTAAAAGGGGAAATCTGTAGTTATAATTCATCTCGTATTGATGGGAAAAGATAATGTACTAATCAATAAACGACCTTTGCCTTAATTTTACCTTATGATTTAGAAAAATTGAAAAGCTGTCCAAAAAATTCTTTGAACAACAGGTCCTTTTTAGATGCATTCGTAATTATATATAGTGAGTATATAGTCATCGTCTGGTTGGTCCATCGTTCCGCACATAATAACGCATAGAACTGCTCAATCGAATGGATTGTAATTTATTACTGTAAAAACCTCCCTAACGCGACCACGTTCTGCTCCAATAAAAATTGGTTGCTCCGAGAAGAAGTCCCTTAATGGAAATCGTGTTTAAACCTGGATCTTAATTATTGATAAAAGGGAAACAATTAATGCTAATAAATTTTATCATTCACATTAGAAAAAAAATATAAAAATTTATTAGAACAAAAATAATTCGCATGAGTTATATACTGCAGAATTTAAAAAAGGAATACATTAACGTTTCCCAGCTAAAAATGAACTGCAGTTTTTTTGTAGAAGTGAAGTGTTTTTGAGGTTTTTCTAAAATTTCTCTAGTCTTTCTGTAGTTCAATCTCAACTATAAAATCCCTTCAGTTATTTTGTAGTTTATTAAAGGTGATTTTGCAGTAATTTATTTTAAACATTCTGTGCGCTATTAACTTTGAAAACACTGTAGTTTTTATAAAGTCATTTTATAATCAAAAATTAAAAATATATATAAGACTTTATAACCGTAGAATCACTGCAGTGATTTTGAAGTTATTATCCAACCATTAATTTAGAAGTACATTTCCGATGCATCTCTCATATAACTGTAGTTATTGTCCGATAAATTCACAGAATTTAATCGGAGAAAAATAATTTCAAATATACTTCAAAATCGAACTAGGGATTTCCTATCCCATCGAACCACTTCCGTAGTAAAAAATTTATTAGTTCCTACTTTGTTTTGTTACTTGGAAATTACAAGTTTTAATACATTAAAATCCATTTCTTTTTTTTTTTTTAATTCAGACATGGACGTCCCTATCTAGGCTTCCTTCCCCCTAACTTAAAATTCTTAGTTCCTTTATTATTTTAAGCTAAGAGAAAAAAAAATTAATTTCACTAAATTACATTTCGAAATCCAGTGAGGGGTAGTGACTACCTGTGCCCCCTGCATACAACGAAATTTCTTAGTTCCTTTATTTAAAGTTACTCTAAAGGAATAAATTTTGCGAGGTTTATCAAAATCAGAGAAAAAATATATTAAGTTTCAAAAGTTAAGAGGGACACAATGGGCCTGCTTTCACTCACCAGCCCCTTAATGCGAAATTTCTTCTTACTTTTTATTGTAAATTTCTTGAAAATTATACATTTTACTATGCTTTTGAAAATATCAGAAAAGAAAAATTTTGTTAAAGTATATATATATATATTTTAATTTAGGAAGGGGCAAATACTTTCCTCTACCTTCCTCCCCCTAACAGAAAATTCTTAGTTCTTATATTTTAAGCTAAAGAAAAAGATTGAATTTTAGTATTTTTTCAAAAATCGGAGAAAAAAAATTAGTTAAATTTCAAAATCGAGTGAGGGAAAATGGCTCATCTATTCCCCCACCCCTCACGGAAAATTCTTCCTTTCTTTATTTAAATCACACTAAAAGAATAAATTTTATTATGCTTTTGTAAATTGGAGGAAAAATTGCTAATTACATTTCAAAATCCAGGGAGGGGCAATGAGTCTACAACCCCCTCCTTAATTGAAAATTTCTTTTTCTTTCTTTCTATGTTACTCGAAAAATTTACATTAGGTTTTTGAAAAAAAAAGAGGACATTTATTTAATTAAATTTTAAAATCCAACGAGCTCCTCTGCTTAATACTCCTATACATCTCCATCTTCATAACTGAAAATTACTTGCAATTAATTTACTATTACTTCATTTTGAAATCGACATACAAATATTTGAATCATCAAATAATTTTTTAAATAGCTCTTTAAAATTATTATTCGATCTAAACTTAATGAATCGTAGAAAGAAAAAAAATACTTCATCAGTTAATTGAAGTGTATTTTCTAATTATGTATTCATTTTAAAAGCACATCAAAGTTTCTTATTTCATGCAAATATTAAATTATTAAAAATGTTTAAAATTATTTTACAAGTCATAAATATATTGAAAAAACTAGTCATTTTTTATATTAAAAAAATCAGAAATTTCCCTTTGTAAAAAATATTTCCCAAAGAAAAAAAAAGAAGAAAATTAAATTAATGTTTCTATTTTATTTTTAGGTAAAAATGTAGATAAGTTAACAATCAAATATATCTACATAATCATTAAAAACATATGCTACATTAAAAAATAAAAATGACATAAAATGAGTCCTTATTCTAATTCAAAGTTATTAATTATGAACTTCTTATTTTATAAAATTAGTTTTTCCTTTTTACAAATATATATTTCTTAAATTAACACATTTAATTACATTATAATTCATAAAAAAATTATATTATCAGAAAAACCTCTAAAATTCGTTTATTTTTTTTTTTTAATTTGCAAGAAAGTTTCAGAAATATTCCCCATTTAAAAAACTCACTACAATATATATATATATATATAATTTTTATTTAATTTTTAAATTAAAAAATGTTTATAAATAACAAATTATTATTCTAACACAATATTATATTCTTATTTTATAAAATTAATTTTTCCTTTTTACAAATATATATTTCTTAAATTAACACATTTAATTACATTATAGTTCCTAAAAAAATTATAGTGTCAGAAAAACCTCTAAAATTCGTTTATTATTATTATTTTTTTAATTTGCAAGAAAGATTCAGAAATATTCCCTATTTAAAAAACTACTCACTATGAAAAAAAAAAAAAGAAATATATATATATATATATATTTAATTTTTAAATTAAAAAATGTTTATAAATAACAAATTATTATTCTAACACAATAATAAAAAATATGTTTTACCGTATCATTAAACGACATGAAATGAATTTTTATTCTAAGTAAAAAATATTAATTACCGACCCATAATTTATTAAAGTAAGTACTTCCATGTCAAAAATATATATTTTATAAAATTAACACAACGCATGTAATTGCATTATAATTCATAATAAAAAAATTATTATTTTCGCAATTAGCCTAAAAATAAAATTATTTTATTAAATATTTACTGATTTTTAAATTCAGAAGAAAAACCAAATCATTTGCTTTAGCTAATTCGCTAAAGTATTTGTTTAATTCATTTAATATTAAATTGTTTTTAAAATACACGCCCATATAAACGAATTACAATAAATAAATAAATAATAAAATAAAAGCACTTTAAAACATCCAATTTTTCTGCCTGCCATTCAGCTTTTGCAACAAATAACCTTTAATTGAAATGCCTCCCCTTTATACCTTGCACAACACTAACCGCGCAAGTCTCAACGGGCAAGTGATCAAAGCGTGTCTCTCCTGTACCTGGGATCGTCAGTTCGAGTACAACTGTTTCCACAGTCAAAATCTGCCTTTGATATGTTAAAAAGGAAGCTTACCAGTATGGTCAATAGATGGCGCCAGCAGAGCCAATTTCTTTTGGGTGGGAGGGCCATTTAACTTCAAATTCACGGCAGAAAATGTGTAGTTATGAACTACACTTTCACTGTAGTGATTTTGTAGTTGTTGACTTCGAAAAAACTGCAGTGATTTGTGCCAAATCACCACAGTTTCGCAACTGCATTTTCTTTGCAGTTTCACTAGAGTTCATTTTTAACTGGGTTACTTTGACTTTACGGTTTTTTCTTTTATAACTTTTATTTCCAAGTTTTTCGAAGTACAGTAAAAATATGCAATCTTTATGACCTGACAAATAATGACGATTCCATTGCTGTATTTATTTCTTTGAGAGTTTATATACTCTATTTTCAATGAACCTTGATAGTTTCTATGAAAGTTGACAGATTAGGGCAGGGGGACTTTATTGACCGTAATTCTTAATCTGTCATCAAAGTAAAAATCCGTTGTTTAAAAAGTTACAAAAGTTTTAAATATTTAAAAGTTGCTAAACTTAGTTAAATTAAATAAAATTAGTTTAGAAGTTTCTTGAATAATGCGCTTTCGGAATTATTTTTCTAATAAAATTTGTTGAAGTGACCTAGAGAAAACGGAATTAGTGTCATTTTCTTTAAAAAATTTGGTCATTTACGGAGGATGTTCAATTGGCATGGTCTCTGAATGTAGGTAAAATTATTATTGAGCCTAAAGAAATAAATTTAGCTCCATAAAGAAATATTCGTTCTTTGAAATGTCGCTTAATGGAGCTGGACGAACAAGGAGGTTTTACTGAATGTATAATTGTTGCAAAATTTTTTGACTCGTTTTGAATTTCATGAAAACTTAGAAAGTTATTAATAAACTTTTTTTTTACTTTAGAACTCTTTCCTACATAACCGATCATATGTTATCTCATCATAGATTATGAATCTAGATTGCCATACAGATTACGTCATAAGATAAAGTCGTAGTATTTCCGTATTACTTAATTTACTGTATATAATCCTAATAAACGTTGAAATTATGCATTTTTGATTAAAAATGTAACAGCTATTGCACCAAGTAAGTACCAAGATCCTAATAAATTTTCGGAATTAAATTCATTTTATTCTTTAGAGAAAAATTAGCACCATGTTATCTATGTATTTAAAATTTTAATCATTAGAATTATTCATAGCCCAAAAATGCATTTTTTATACCACTCAAGTAAAACGCATGCGTCTCTAATTCAAAATTAACTGTAATTAATGGTTATTTATGTATTTATTGATTATCATTTCCACTTAAAATGAGTTTTCTAATGAAAGATTGTCGGTTCAAGTTTCATCACTTACAATCAACAAATGTTAAAACACATGTAGGATCAGGTGGATAATTATGACAAGGAGTTTAATTATGACCACCCCTATAAATGAGAAAACTGTGTCTGGTAAAGATTTATTTCACGCTTAGATATTAACCTCATTTTTTTTTTTTTTTTTTTACATTTTAGACATTTTTTATTACTAGTCTGAATCATTTGTGGGGTCCAAATAGCAATTTGAAACAATGTCTACCAAATATTTTAATAAACAGATTTGTCAGTTTGGAATTCTAATGGTCTTAATTATTCCAAATAAATGTGTGTAATCAAGTATAAAAAAAAAGTAGAGAGATCATAATTTCCCCAGTAGTGGTTTTAACCCCTTCGCGACGGGAGACTTTTACGAAATTTTTAATACTTTGTCACCGGTTTTAAAATACAAAAATTTGTTCTTTCTTAAATTGAGAAAATGCTCCGATTGAACAAGGCAAATTTTACAGTATAATTTTACCGGTGGGAATAAGCAAGGATGCTTAAGCCTTTTTGCGGCACGTATACGTGTCGCTCGTCCCCAAGGGGTTAATTGCCCCCAAACTTTGTGATTATGCGTTTTTGATGGGGTAATGATAACCATCCTTTTAACCGTTTCCGGCGCCGGCAAATTTTGCTTATAAAATAAGAAATTATTGATTGATATCGGAATTTAAAAACAACTTTTATAGAAATTAAAAATTCTTAGTTTCACGTTTTCATTGTAAAAGCGAAATTTTTCTAACCCTTTGAGCTCTGATGGTTGAATTTTCTACTACTTAATTTTAATACCGAAAAGTCACAATAACACCGAAATATTCCACTAATTATATTTGAAAAAGGCCTCATGCATTTTTTCACGTATATCGTAAATCGAATTTTTTCTTGAAATTTACCCACCAGAGCTCAAAGGGTTAAAATATTCTTGATGTCGTTTGCAAGTTTGGAATTAAAATTAGGTGCGCCCGGAGTGGGAACACTGCACCGGAAAGGGTTAACTTAAAAAGAAAAATAGCTACAAGAATTAAAACTATTAAGAAATGTTCTTAAAGCCCGAAAATTTATTAGGATCTTGATGCTTACTTGATGCAATAGCTGTTGCATTCTTATGCAAAAATCCATGAATTCAATGTTTATTAGGTTTATATATGTTAAATTCAGTAATACAGAAATACTATGATTCCATCATATGACGTAATATGCAAGGCGATCTAGATGTACAACCTATACTGAGGTAACATGTGATCGGTTATGTAGGATGAAAAGGGTCACAGTTGCTTCCTACGTGATAAAAACACCACTTTTCTAAATAGAAACAAAATAAATAAATAAATAAAAATGTTGAACGTGTAAAAAGTGATAGCATTTACCCCTCTGACTCTAAGTAATTAAAATCTTGAAAAAGTTTTTAAAAATCAAGTGAATAAAGTCTTGAAAAACATTTAAATTTAACTAATGTTCATAAATCCATTTCTTGAATTAGCTTTGAATTAGCTGTCAAAACAAAATTGAATAAAATGAGTTTTCTTTTTATATTTTAAAGAATCTGGAAGTTTTGTAAAGTTTTCCCTTTAGTTGATGTTTTGAGAATTTTTAAACATATAATTTCAATCCTTCATGCTATTACATTGAATAATTTATGCGAAAATATTTATAAAGATTAGAAGAAATAAAAATGTTTTATTTTTTTGCAAACAAATGTAATTCATAGATAATGATTCTAGATTGTCTTGGCGATCATAAGCTACTTAAGATGGAGTGTTATTATTTCAATATTGCTGAATTTTAATTATATAATCTAATAAATTCTGGTTTCATACATTTTTGTATAAGAGTGCAACAGATATTTCACCAAAATTCGAATACATTTTCGAATTAAATTAAATTTATTTTTTATGCTCAAGAATTATCACCACGTTATCTATATTTTAAAATTTTCATGATTAGCATTTTTCGCTTCCCAAAAATGTATTTCAGGTACCTCTCATGTTAAAAGCACGCCTCTCTAAATTAATGAAAATTGAAATTAGCGGTTATACAGGCATTTGTGTATTATCATTCCAGCTTCAAATGAGTTTTCTAATGAAAGAATATTCTAATGAAAGATTCAAGATTCATAACTGATAATCAACAAATGGGAGTAATCTAAATCTGAAGTCTTGAAAAACATTTTAAATTTAATTAATATAAGCAAATACAAATCTTGAATTCATTGTCGAAACAAAATTGAATAAAACGAATTTTCTATTAATGTAATAAAGTTTTGAAAAGTTTATCTTTTAGTTGATGTTTTGGGAATTTTGAAATGCGTAATTTTGACCTCCCATGTTATTATGCTGGATATGTTATGTAAAAGTATTCATAAAGTTATGAAGAAATACGAACTTTGTTTGGATTCAAATGTAGCATAGATTTTTAAGAATACTGATTAATTAAAATAAAGATTAACTAAACGATTAACTAAAAAGAAAATATTTTCCCAAATCGGGTTTTTTTTTTTATCTTACCACATAAATATGGGAAAAGGTGATGTGTATTTGAAATTAACAGTTTACGTTAATTTAATCCCATGATTTAAAAACAAAGGAATTTAGTACTTCGAAAAATTGATTTATTGTTTAACAGGCACTTTTAATGTATTTTCAAGTAACATGTATATTTCTAAAAAATAAAGCTATCAGACAATACTACGAGGGCAATTCGGAAAGTAACATCCGTTTAGGAATTAAAACATGTTTTATTACTTACGTATGAAAGACCCGTTCTTCAGCTACTTCTCAACATAATTGTTGTATTAATTAAAACAATTTTCACAACGGTAAAACAGCTTTGAAATTCCATCTTCAGAGACTTCTGCCGCCGGCCTATTCAATTGCGATTATTTTTTAATTCAACTCGCACCACTCTTTCAATCCAAAGAATTTTAACAAGGACCTTTAATTAGGGTGAAAAGATGGCACCTTTAATCCAGAGTGTCCAATAATAAAAAATTAAAAAATATACAAACCGACGTTTGGCCGTCGAAGGATTCGAACTCACAACGTCTGATTACAAGCTCAGCGTTCTAACCGCTCGGCCATCGATCTCACCTTCATTCACTCATAGCCATAGATTTTACTTGCCGTCACAGAAAACAGAAAGATACACGTCACAGCGCATGCGCATGGTTCCAGTCACGCGATGAGGTGCCACATTGCTGCCAATACGAAATGTATGGCACCTTATTTAGTTCCAATCACCCAGTAACAGACCTGTCGACACTGCAACCACATGTCCAAGCCCCTATGGCACCCTATGGTTCCAAATGAACCGGGTTCCAATGGACCCTATTGCCTTTTCACCTCCGGGTCCCAAATGGCACCGGTTTGTCACCTTCACTTTTAACAGTGCAATATCCGTACAATCAAAAATATGAAAACATCGAAAACTGGGAGCAGGAAAAATAATGTTAAACATACGAATGAACCGCTATTGGTCTTAATTTTTGGCTTATACACCACTTCACTTCCGGCAGATATGGATCCTTAGATACCCCTATTACTTTTTATTATTTATCTATTATTATCTATTATTTTTTATTATTATTTTTTTTTTTTGCTGTCTGCTCTTGGTCTAGTAATACATAAAGTTATTGTCAGTTTGTCCGTCTCTCAATGTATAATTAAGCAAAAACTATCCATCTGAACGGTTTGAAATTTAAAATGCATAATCATTTTAGAATTTGGCTAGATGTTTCAACTTTTATAAAAATCGAATTAGAAAAATTAAATATATTAATAAAAGTTTTCTTTGTTCTATCACATCCTATCATATGTAATTAATTCAATGATATCTCATGATAGGTAATGATTTTAGAAATGTTGATTTCACACACATTTTCCAGGAGAGATTTCTGTGGTTCCGTAGGGACATTGTAAAGTTCAAAGGGAAAATGGCACTTTTTCACCATTGAAAACACAGAATCTCAAATCTTCCGGGGAAGACATCTCATTGCTAAGGGCGGACTACCTCCCCCCCCTCCGGATTAACCTTTGAAATCAACATCGTTCTAGATTGATACGGAGATTATGTCTTCATTAAGATGGAGTCATATTATTTACGTATTACTGAATTGAATATATGGGACGTTCTCAAACGGCGGGCACTGTATACACATCATAACTTTAAGCTTTTGAATAAATAAATTTATTCATCATTGACTTCAATTTTTATTTTCAATGAATTCTTAATGCTGTTCAGAGAAAAAATTGATATAATTTACATAAAAAGTTTTGTATAAATATCCTAAAATTTTAATTTTTTTGACTAAAGTGGCTAATTTCGGACATTCGTAACGTTAACTTTTCCAATGTACCAAGAAATCTTTTTTAACTTGTTTCCAGGAGATTCTAATGATAAACAGCGAATGCATAAAGGAAATGGATGATTGTTTTATAATTTTATTAGCAAGTGGCACTACCAGTTTATTGCTTTTTGAAGTTAAAAGGACTTTTCTAGAAAGACTTTTTCTGTATTTTCTTATGTCCAAAAGTAGGGATCGAAAGAAAGCTGTTATTTTCATGCAAAACACGTTAAGTAAGTACTCTAATCTCTTATATCTATCTTTAAAATCATTTTTGTTGAATTTGAAAGTATCTATATGTATTTTCGTAAAAATATTTTTGCAATAAATGCACTTTTCTCAAATAAGAAATTGGAATGTCCGAATTGCGTAACGATCTAAACGCCAATTTTTCCCCGTAAATTTATTTTTAAAGATGGTATGATGTCATTAAACGTATAATAAGATATTTATTATAAAGTTTTATTATAAATAATTATGTGTTTTGTGTAAATAAAGCGTATTTAGTACATGTAATAATTTTACTTAAAAACACGCTCAACTTTCACGTGTAGATTGATTAATTAAATGATTCAATAATTGATTTTCCAGAATAATTGCTGTCTTTTAATGTTTGTATATAAGTTTATAGACTTATATACTGTATTGTAAAAAGAAATTGGCCTTAAATTTGAAAATTTAAAAAAATCACTAATGGTCAACGTTTAATGATCTAATGATCTCACGTTTTGATAATTCGCCATATAAAGTTCTTATGATTTTGTGTTAATACACTTTCTGATTGAAAAATTAGAGATTAAGACTTCGAGATTGCACATTAAAATTGCAACAGCTATTGCAACATGATTTTAATAAAATTTTTGAATTAAATTCAATTTTTTATGATTTTTTTTATTACCACCATGGGCTTAAGAATCATCATATATCCCCACCATTAAAATTTTACTGTAAAATTTGCTTTATTTAGTCGGAGCATTTTCTCGATTTAATAAGAAACAAATTGTTGTTTTTTAAAACTGGTGACAAATCATTAAAAATTTCGTCAAAGGCTCCCGTCGCGAAAGGGTTAAAAGTGTATTTGTCGTACCTCTCAAGTTGAGAGTATTCATCTCTAAATTAATGAAAACTGAAATAAACAGTTATTCAGGTATTTGTTGATTATCATTTCCTTTTCAAATGTGTTTTCTAATGAAATAATGTCGGTGCAAGACTCATCACTGATAATTAACAAATGGGGAAACGCACGTAAGTAATTTGAAGTCTTGAAAAACTCTCTAAATATAATTATGTACATAAATCTATTTCTTGAACTTCATGTCAAAACTAAATTGTATAAAATGAATTTTCCATTAATGTGTTAAAGAATCTCCAAGTTTTCAAAAGTTTTCCCTTTAGTTAGTATTTTGAGAATTTTAAAACATACAATTCCAAACTTTCGAGTTATTATGTAGAATACTTTATGCTGAATATTCCTTTTAGTTAATGTTTTGAGAACCTTAAAATGTATTTTTCAAACTCTCCTGCTGTTACGTTCTATACTACTGCAAAAGTATTTATAAAGGTTGACGAAGTACATTATTGCATTTGTTTGCAGATGATTGAACTATAGAATTTAGAAATGAAGATTAATTAAAAGATTAAGTACAAAAGAAAACTTTTTGCAAATCAAAATAATATTTTGATTGTATAGAGCAAGGAAAAATAATGTACGTATCCACAGGTGGCCATTGCCTTAATTTTATCTTTAAGTTTATTCTTAAACATATAAATACATATCCAACACAGCCTTCGTATGGTTTGTCATCAGAAAATAACGCCTAATAAGGCAAAAACTACCTAACAGAATGATTTAAAATTTAATATATATATATATATATAATCGTTGAAAATTTTGTCGAGTCGCTTCAATTTTTATGAAAATTGAATTAAAAAAATATTATTACTAAAAGTTTATTTCATTCTATTGCATTCTATCATACGTAATCAATTCAATGATGTATGATGATAGATAATGATTCCAGGTTGCCTTGTTGATTTTTTTTCATTTAAGATGGAGTCATATTATTTCCGTTATGCTGAATTTAACATAACCCTAATAAATTTTTTATTCATGCATTTTTGAATAAGAATGCAACAGCTTTTGTGCGCAGTAAGCACCAAGGTCATGATGGATTTTCAGAATTACGTAAATTTATTCATTATCGAAGAATTATTATCGTGCGCAAATACTTTTACGATTAGCATTATTTACTTAATGAAAATGCATTTGTCGTATATCTTAATTGTAAAGTACACTTCTGTTAATTAATGAGCACTGAAATGAACGGTTATTCAAATATTTGCTGATTATCATTTCCTTTTCGAATGAGTCTTCTAATTAAAGAATGTCGTTTCAACATTCATCACTTATAACCGACAAATGGGGAAAATTCTGTAAGTAATCTAAATCCGAAGTCTTGAAAAACTTTTTAAATTTAATTAATGTATTTAAGTAATGTAATTTAATTAATGTAAGTAATATAATGTATGTTTTCCATTTCTCGAATATGCTCTCAAAACAAAATTTAGTGAAAAGAAATTTCTATTAATGTTTTAAAGAATATCAAAGTTTTGAAAAGTTTTCTTTAGTTAATGTTTTGAGAATTTTTAAACATATAATTTTGAAATTCTCGTGCTTTTATATAGAAAACTTTATGCAAAAGCATTTATAAAATTTTGAAGAAGTACAAACATTACATTTCATTTCAAATGACGATACTATAGAGCTTTAGAAATGAAGATTAAGTAAAATTTTATGTAAAAAGAGAAAATCGATACTTATATTTCATCTCCTATCCACGGAGAAAGAAAAGGTACATATCGACAAATGACCTTTGCAGTTATTTTACCTTCTTGAAAGAAACAATATAATCTGAAAAAAAAAATCTTTCAATTCAGATACTTTTAAAATGCATTTGTAATTATATAAACGAGGTGGAACCCGTCGAAATTTAACGAAAGAAAATCTTTAAGAAAGAACTGCTTCGTTTATTTATAATAAATCTACAAAATTAGTTACGGTAAAAAATACATCTTACAATGGTCAGTCTAATTCTCAAACAAATATTATTTTAAGGTAAAATTAACAAAAACTATAAAACTCAATTATTTAAATTATTAAACGAAATAAAACCGAAATTCACCGGATTTTATAACAGATGATATTTTTAAAATAGTTTACACATTTTAATTTATATATATATATATATATATATACTATATATATTTAATTTTAAGAGAAAATGGATTGATTCTGTTGCCACCATTGAAAAATTGGTACAAAAAATATATAAAAAAATAATATCTCAAAAATAAATTGAGACAACTTTCAAACAAACTGCATTTGCACAAAGCATTGCACAAAGTACATATTTTTTCTCTATACGAAGGTGTAAAAATTTAAAATATGCAATGCTTATCAGTGTAAAGTTTGCAGTAGCGAAAACTGCAAAACGTAAATTGCAGAGGAAAGTGTTGCCATTCACAAAATGACGTATGGGTTACGCACAGATACATTTGGCCTTTATAATATAGGCCATAACACCTATAGTTGACTTCTGGTTTGTCAGTAAGATAGCACCAAAGTCGTAATCAATTTTTGGAATTAGGTTCAATTCATTCTTTATGTGCGAGAATTATCTCCATGTTATTCATATTTTTCAAACTTTTACCGTTAGTATTCTTCACTTTCCGAAAATGTTACTTTTCAAGTGAAACGCATACGTCTGTAAATTGATGAAGACTGAAATTAACGATTATCCAATTATTTGATTATCATTTCCTTCTCAGAGTTTTCTAATGAAAAAAATTCGGTTAAGATTTATCATTGACAAACAACAAATGAGAAAACGCATAAAAATAATCAAAATTCGAAGTTTTTAAAAACTTTTAAAATTTAATTAATGCATGACAATCTATTTATTAATCCTTTCGAGTCGAAATTTTTTTTAGTTTTTAGAAAAAATTGTTTTTACGTTAATAACATTAACACTAACTATCCATATAGGCATATTAGAGTTTAATCACTATGTCATTGTCTTAAAATGAATGTTGCTGTTTTGCGTACTATTTAATTCATATTCGTATGACAATAGGCTAAGGAACAATTTTTGGAGATGTTTAGAAAATATTGTTTTACAATAAGGTTTAACTTATATGGCGACATTCTAATACTTTTTGCATTTTATTACTCAGGATTATTTCAGGAAAGTAACCTTTACTTTAAATTTAATGGGTGAAATATATGTTTAAAATAAAAGAATCGCAAACGGCACAAAGAGAATAAATCAAAAATAATAATTAATATTATTACTAAATGTCTAAATATAAATGAAGTCATATAGTAAATGCATAGACATATACTAACATTACTATATCTATATTATAAAGGCCAAACGTATCTGTGCGTAACGCATACGTCATTTTGCGCATGGCAACACTTTCAAATTTTAAATGAATTTCGGTATTGCAATTTTTGCTACTAAAAGTTTTTTATCTGCTTAATGTCGCACATTTTCAATTTTTGCACCATCGTATAGGGAAAAAATGTACTTTTAAATAAAATTTGTTTGAAAACTGTATCTTAATTTGTTTTTGAAATATTATTTTTTTTTTTTGCAGCTTTTAATAACTCTTTTCTAATCGTGGCAACAGGAGTACTCCATTTCTATTTAAAGCAAAGGAAACAAGTTGGAAATTGTACGTGAACGTAGCAAATGAGGTGCGTTCGTACGATAACGAAGTTTTAAAAATATTCAGATCTTGCTGATATTGTAGAGCGTACTCCGGATACAGTATTGTAGTCGAAATCTTTACGTTTCTGTAAATATGCAGGAAGTAATTTTTATTACACCTAAGCAACGTATATCTTATTCATAAATTATGAAATAGTTGAATATAATTAAAACACGTCCCAAGCAATGTTTCCCCGTATAGCATTATGTAGTGGAATACTTATGTGTGGCCCTGTAATTTAATAATAAAAATTCTTTGCATCACAGATTGTACAGAATGCATATTTTAATATATATTTCATAGATTCATGCCAATTCTATTATGTTCGAATGAGTGTAATATCATTAAAATGCATTTGAAACTTTTTTGCCCATTGACCGTAATGTAATGGAATACTTTTGATTGTCCCTGTAAATGATCTATGCATCCGACTTTCATAACATTTGAAATGACTCGACAAATTTACATAATAATTATATTTTTAAATTTCAAACGATTAAAATGCATTTGAAAAAATTTTCCCCATTGACCGTAATGTAACGGAATCATTTTGATTGTCCCTGTAATTGATTTATGCATCCGATTTTCATAACATTTGAAATAACTCGATAAAATTAGTCAATAATTATGTGTTTTAAATTTCAAACGATTAAAATGCATTTGAAACTTTTTTTCCTATTGACCGTAATGTAACGGAATCCTTTTGATTGTCCCTGTAATTGATCTATCCATCCGATTTTCATAAAATTTGAAATGACTCGACAAAATTATGTTATACTTATGTATTTTAAATTTTAAACGATTCGGTTGGGTAGTTTTTGCGTTGTTATATGCGGACAGACGGACGGACAGACAGACGGACAGACGGACAGACAGACGGACAGACAGACGGACGGACTGAGCGACAACAATAGGTGCTACGTATTTACATAATTACGAACGCACCTAAAAAGGGAAAAAATTGAGTGCTTTATCTTTATGTTGCCATTTTCTCATTAAAAGGGAAAAAATAGAAATTTAAATATCTTCTGTTATAAAACCCGGTGAATTTTGACTTCATTTACAAAATTTGATTTACACGTAAAAGAATATCAACAGTTTAATATCTGTTTCAGTTAATAGCATTGAGACTTCAAGTTTTGATTCAAAATGATCAAATTAAAATTCCATTTTTTTAACGTATACAATGTGAAATGTACAGTTGGAAATTTTGATATGGTGAAAATGATGCCGGGTTTAGATTTCACGGGAAAAAAAGTCTATGATTGAGTCAAAGTAGAATAAATTTTGCTTTTTATCATTTTGGAATACTAGCATAAGAACCTGAATTGATAATTTTATCATAATAACATATCTTTATTATTTTTTACTTCTTACATATACGATTAAAATTAATTTTAAAATTTCTACAACTGCGTTTTATAGAAATACTATTTTCTTAATTTGACAATAAATATCGTTTGTTTAATAGTTAGACGTACCAATATAAAATACATTTTTTACTATAACTAATTTTGTAGGTTTATTATAAGTTAATGAAACAGTTCCTTCTTAAACATTTTCTTTCGTCAAAATTTGAGGAGTTCTACCTTGTGTAAATAGTAGCTAAAATATTTCTTAAAACAAAATAATACTTCGCTTAAAAACATGTACTATTAATAGTACACCAGACCTGAAAGGGTTAAATGCGCTGTCAAAATAAAATTTAGTGAAACGAATTTTCTATTAATGATTTATAATAAAAATGAAGTTTTGAAAAGTTTTCTTTTTAGTTAATGTTTTGAGAATTTTAAAAGAATTTTGAAATTCTCGTGCCTTTATACTGAATACTTCATGTAAAAGCATTTATAGAAGTTTGACGACATACAAATATTGCATTATTTCCAAATAATTGTAACATAGAGATTTTGAATTGAAGATTAACTAAAAGTTTAAGTACAAGAGAAAACTTTTAGCAAATCGATGCTTATCTATCATCTCATATAGACGGAGAAATATAATGTATCTACCGACAGGTGTCCCTTGCCTTCATTTTACCTGCGATTTAGAAAAAAAAGGAAACAATTTGAAAAAATAATTCTTTAATAAGATCTAGTACTCTTTAGGCGCATTCATAATTAAATACACGTAGCATCAAAAGTCGTCGTCTGATTTGTCCGTCTCTCAGCATATAACAACTCAAAAACTACCCAACGAAATAGTTTAAAATTTAATGTATTTAGTCGTTAAGCAATTTGTAGAATTGTTTCAAATCTTATGAAAATTGAAAAAAAAAATTAAAAAGATATTTAAAAAAAACTTTCCTTTATTCTATTATTTGCTATCATACATAATTAATTCAATTATGCTGTATCACTGGTAATAATTTTAGGTTACCACGGTTATTACTCGATTTAATCGTATTACACTTGTACGCAATTAGATAAGACCCCCTTCGTCAAATTCACCGCTTTTTTAGTCTTGACAAGCATATTTTTCCGATCATTAAAATTTTTGAATGCAACATTATTTTAGAAAAGTGTGCTTTTCATATGAATTAGCATAGGTAGTTATTTATCAGTGTTTTTCACACTTCTGTTTGTTAAATGGATTATATAAGTTCAAACTTATGAAAAATCATTTTTTCTCATTTTCGGAGGATACTAAGTCCTTATAATGTGTATAATTAAGGGAAAATATCTCAATAAGTGATATAAGAGTTATTAAGAAACATATGCTCAATAATGTGAGCGAGCACACGATCAAAATGTTTTGAGTATTTAATAATATTTAAACGCAATTTTCTGAGACACACATTCTTCAGTTTGAGCAGCATAGTGTTTTTCACACTTCTGTTTGTTAAATGGATTATATAAGTTCAAACTTATGAAAAATCATTTTTTCTCATTTTCGAAGGATACTAAATCCTTATAATGTGTATAATTAAAGGAAAATATCTCAATAAGTGATATAACAGTTTTTAAGATACATATGCGCAATAATGTGAGCGAGCACATGATCAAAATGTTTTGAGTCTTTAACAATATTTAAACGCAATTTTCTGAGACACACATTCTTCAGTTTGAGCAGCATAGTGTTTTTCACACTTCTGTTTGTTAAATGGATTATATAAGTTCAAACTTATGAAAAATCATTTTTTCTCATTTTCGAAGGATACTAAATCCTTATAATGTGTATAATTAAAGGAAAATATCTCAATAAGTGATATAACAGTTTTTAAGATACATATGCGCAATAATGTGAGCGAGAACATGATCAAAATGTTTTGAGTCTTTAATAATATTTAAACGCAATTTTCTGAGACACACATTCTTCAGTTTGAGCAGCATAGTGTTTTTCACACTTATGTTTGTTAAATGGATTATATAAGTTCAAACTTATGAAAAATCATTTTTTCTCTTTTTCGAAGGATACTAAATCCTTATAATGTGTATAATTAAAGGAAAATATCTCAATAAGTGATATAACAGTTTTTAAGATACATATGCGCAATAATGTGAGCGAGCACATGATCAAAATGTTTTGAGTCTTTAATAATATTTAAACGCAATTTTCTGAGACACACATTCTTCAGTTTGAGCAGCATAGTGTTTTTCACACTTCTGTTTGTTAAATGGATTATATAAGTTCAAACTTATGAAAAAACATTTTTTCTCATTTTCGAAGGATACTAAATCCTTATAATGTGTATAATTAAAGGAAAATATCTCAATAAGTGATATAACAGTTTTTAAGATACATATGCGCAATAATATGAGCGAGCACATGATCAAAATGTTTTGAGTCTTTAATAATATTTAAACGCAATTTTCTGAGACACACATTCTTCAGTTTGAGCAGCATAGTATTTTTCACACTTCTGTTTGTTAAATGGATTATATAAGTTCAAACTTATGAAAAATCATTTTTTCTCATTTTCGAAGAATACTAAATCCTTATAATGTGTTTAATTAAAGGAAAATATCTCAATAAGTGATATAACAGTTTTTAAGATACATATGCGCAATAATGTGAGCGAGAACATGATCAAAATGTTTTGAGTCTTTAATAATATTTAAACGCAATTTTCTGAGACACACATTCTTCAGTTTGAGCAGCATAGTGTTTTTCACACTTCTGTTTGTTAAATGGATTATATAAGTTCAAACTTATGAAAAAACATTTTTTCTCATTTTCGAAGGATACTAAATCCTTATAATGTGTATAATTAAAGGAAAATATCTCAATAAGTGATATAACAGTTTTTAAGATACATATGCGCAATAATGTGAGCGAGCACATGATCAAAATGTTTTGAGTCTTTAATAATATTTAAACGCAATTTTCTGAGACACAAATTCTTCAGTTTGAGCAGCATGTTAATTTAAGAGAGCTCTGTATCCTTCATTTGGCGAAAAATATCGAAAATTCAATTTTGTAATTTTTTGCTTAAATTACACTTCATTATCCCTAGTACATTCTGAAAAAAAGAAAACCCCCTAATATAACTCTCTTTTTGACAATGCGCCCAAGAAATATACTACAAACTTATTTTTTCTTTTAAAAATGGTGCCAGTAGAATATAGAAATAGCCGCTATTGGCTGCCACTAATGACTATTGTTATTTCTACTATATTCCTACTATAAATTTCTACTATACATTCCTATCTTACATTGCTCGTATGAATACGGAGTAACTTGATAAAAAAATACACTTAATCAGAAAACTTATTTGTATCATAAATGCTACGATAGTCATTAGAGATTTAATATTGCTTTTCAAAATTATGCAGATTAATCTATAAACTAATTTATCTGTTTAAAATAGAATTATATTTTTATGGTGTAGTCTTTTCATGATATTTCTTCGTTTAATATTACTTTTATCTATTTTTAATAATTTAAACAAAAAAAAATATGTTTCCTATATTTCACTTTTGATTCATGCGTTATTGCGTTTTCAGTAATAACGATAAAAGAGGTATTAAAGACAAATTTGGAAAAATGAACTAGTAATTGCTAAATGTAACATTCATTTAATTATTAAGCTTGAACAAATACGATATCTCAAATAAAAGTCATCTCAAAACAGTTTTTAAAAGAGAACACATGATATAAGAAAATTAATTATGAGTAATTCAATAATTTGAACGAAGAGCATTGATTTTTTAAATGAAGATGTCTTTAATCTTAAGCAATTTAAAATAAATTATATCAAACAGACATGTTTCATGCTCCAAATCATTCACTATCATATTTTATTTTATTTTATTTTATTTTATTTATTTTATTTTATTTATTTATTTATTTTTGTTTTTTATACCGAACCAGTTATTTTGAGATTTATCATTCCTTAAACAATTATGCATTAGAGGTGTTGCAAACCACACATATTCGTTTCTAAGTAACAGGTATTCTCTAAGATACGAAATAACGAATCGTTACTTAGAAGGACGATTCATTAGTCGTATGTGTCAATACGCAACCGGAGAAAGTGAAAGTAACTTCAAACGCTGCTTACGTTTGCATAATTCAAGAATGCAGCGAGACAGTCGAATGCGGTATAAGATGCGAAATTGTGTTTGAACTTGGACAATAATTTTGAGAATTTCTGAAAGGGGAATTTTTTCTGTATTTACTGTTTAATTTTTGACTTTTTAAAGCTCAGTAGAATTTAAAATATAGCCATTTATAAAAAAGCCGTGTACAATTATCGCCATAGTAGCCCTTTGTTTACATTAACCCTTTTCCCTCGTTCTCCCTGTTTTCGAAGAAATATTCTGTGGTTTGATAAAACTCTATGCTTCTATTGAATTATAAGTACTTTTCGATTCTTCTATTTTAGAAATTTTAATTAATTTCTCAACTAATTATTAGAATTTTATAATTCTGATGGTTGAGTACATTAGAAGAGGCTTTGGACAATCTTGACAAAACAACTGAGCCTCGTACGTGCCGTAGTTCTCGCTAACCATCACACATACACATACACAGACAGAGCGACTTTTTATTTTATTTGTATAGATAAAAAAGTATATGTATTGATATTTCACCTGGAAAATAACGGTATCCGTACGAATCATGTATGGGCTTGTTGATTCATTATTTTATTTTATTTTTATTTTTTATGGAAAGAAAAAGAATGGTTACAGCCCTGTATACAATATATTGTATTTTAATATTTTGTTTGCATTTTTTTTTTTTTTAAATTAGAAATTGCAATAAATGTCAGTTTTACGTACAGAAGACAGCACATAACAGATGCGAAGTCTTCCAAAAGTGCTTCTGTACGGTTACAGTTTTGAAGCATGAACGATGATTGTTAATACCCGATTTCTGAACAGTAATGCAAGTAACGATTAACGAATATTTTCTAACGGATAGCGAGTCCGAAAATAACGATATTATACGGGTATTATTTTGTCGTTGTTTTTATAGCACTGTTATGCATAAATAAATATTAACTTTTATTAATCTCAACGAAGTTTTTATAAAAGGCCACGGTTTAAAAAACTAAATTATGAATAACACGTGCATTGATTTAATGAAAGGGGGATATCTTTAATCTTATGTAATTTTAAATAAATTAAGTGAAACAGACATGCTTCATACAATTAGCTCCAATACAATCACTACCGCATTTAAGAAAAAAAAATATTTATACATTGAACTAGTTATTTTGAGATTTAACAATACATAAACAGTTATGCATAAAAAAATATTAACTGTTATTAATCTCAAAGCATTTTCTGTGAGAGAGCACATGATAACAGAAAACTAAATATGAGTAATTCAAACATAAAAGAAGTGCATTGATTTATTATATAAAAATTTCGTTAATTCTATATAATTTATAAAATAAAGTCAAATGGGCACGTTTCACACAATTTGCTTCAAATCATTCACTGTCGCCTTTTTCTAAATATTTTGATACTCAACTAATTATTCAAAGATTTACAATAACTTAACTAGTTATGCATTAATAAATATTAACTCATTAATCTCTGTTCCGCTGATTAGAAATGAGTTAACACCCTATCACATTTTTACGTTTTTATTCGATGACGCCACAAGACGCATTCAGAAACATAAAACGTTGAAAAAGAAAAAGGAAATTAAAAACTTGCATCTGGAAAAGTTCCATTGGTGCCAAATCCCTCATCTTTCAAAATATCTCAAAGCAATTTTGTTAAGAAAGTTTGTGTATCTGAAAACGAATCATAAATGGTATTAAAATATTTTAAAAGGAAGCATTGGGGTTTTGGGAATCAAAAAGAGATTTAGTTCTATCTAATTGAAAGTAAATTAAATGAAAAACCTATATTTCATACATCAGATTTACCATCTCCTAAACAGTTATGCATAAATAAATATTAACTCTTATTAATCTCAAAACAATTTCATTAAGAGAACTTATGTAGCTGAAAAGAATCATGAGTGGAATTAAAATATTTTAAAAGAAAGCATTGATTTTGGGAATTAAAAAGGGATTTAGTTCTGTCTAATTGAAAGTAAATGAAATGAAAAACCTGTATTTCATAGAATTGAGTAGCCAATCTGCCGTAATCGCGTTTTCAGTAATAAAGACAAAGAATCCAATAAGGAAAATATTTAGATAATAAAATAATTTTAAGAAAGTTTATCATTCATTCAATAGTAATGCTTAAATTCATACTAACTCTAATTAATCGCAAAGCAATTTCGGTGAAATAGAGTTAGATAAAAAAATGAAACATGAGTTTCCACACATTAAAAAGCAAGTATTGCTTTTAATATTAAAAGGAGATTTGAAAGAAGTTTATTTTAGGATATTCTAAAGTATTATAGTTTGGTGGAATAATTTTACGAATTGATAAATTTAAGCTTGAACAAATACGTGCTTTTATTAATATCACACTGGTTTTTATAAGAAAACTAAACATGAACAATTCAAAAATTTGAAAGAGCTGCATTGATTTATTAAATTAAAATGTTTTTATCTCATATAATTTAAATTAAATTAAATCAAATAGGCCCATTTCACGGAATTTGAAAAAAAAAAAAAAAAAAAAAAAAAAAAAAACATTTTGATACTGAACTAATTATTTGGTGATTGACCAGTCCTTAAATAGTTATGCATAAATAAATATTAACTTCTTTTAATTTCAAAGCAGTTTTACTAAGACAGTTTATGTAGCTGAAAAAGAATCATAAATGGTATTAAAATATTTTAAACGGAAGCATTGGGATTTTGGGAATCAAAAAGAGATTTAGTTCTATCTAATTGAAAGTAAATTTAATGAAAAACCTATTTTTCATACATCAGATTTACCATCTCCTAAACAGTTATGCATAAATAAATATTAACTCTTATTAATCTCAAAGCAATTTCCTTAAGAGAATTTATGTAGCTGAAAAGAATCATGAGTGGAATTAAAATATTTTAAAAGGAAGCATTGATTTTGGGAATTAAAAAGAGCTTTAGTTCTATCTAATTGAAAGTAAATGAAATGAAAAACCTGTATTTCATAGAATTGAGTTGCCAATCAGCCGTAATCGCGTTTTCAGTAATAAAGACAGAGAATACAATAAAGGAAATATTTAGATAATAAAATAGTTTTAAGCAAATTTATTATTCCTACAATCATAATGCTTAAATAGATTCTAACTTTAATTAATCGCAAAGCAGTTTTTGTGAACGAGTTCGATAAGAAATTAAGTATGAGTAATTCAACTATTATAAAAGAGAACTTTGATTTTGAAATTAAAAGGATCTTTTTATAAAGAGATTTAATTCTATCTAATTGAAAGTAAATTAAATGAAAAACCTATATTTCATACATCAGATTTACTATCACCTAAATAGTTATGCATAAATAAATATTAACTCTTATTAATCTCAAAGCAATTTCTTTAAGAGAGTTTATATTGCTGAAAAAGAATCATGAGTGGAATTAAAATATTTTAAAAGGAAACATTGATTTTGGGAATTAAAAAGAGATTTAGTTTTATCTAATTGAAAGTAAATGAAATGAAAAACCTGTATTTCATAGAATTGAGTTGCCAATCAGCCGTAATTGCGTTTTCAGTAATAAAGACTGAGAATCCAATAAGGAAAATATTTAGAAAATAAAATAGTTTTAAGCAAATTTATCATTCCTTCATTTATAATGCTTAAATAGATTCTAACTTTAATTGATCTAGAAGCAATTTCTGTGAAAGAGTTCGATAAGAAAATGAAACATGAGTAATTCAAGTATTATAAAAGAGAACATTGATTTTGAAATTAAAAAGAGCTTTTAAAATAGTTCATTTTAAGTTTTTGTAAAGTATTTTAGGTAGACGGAAAAATTTTAAGAATTAATAAATTGAAGTATTGTTTTATATTTTCTATAAGAATTTCTCTGTTATGAAAAAAGAAATTACGCTGTCAATTCCGCTATAAGTGATTTTTTTTTTTTTTTTTTTTTTTTTTTTTTTTTTGTGGCTGCGTATCTTTTTTATTAAGCAAATATAAGAAAACTACTACATGCAAACACATGAAAAAGAGTAATGTTACAGAAACATATTTTATTAACACGCTGAAGCAGAAAAATTTTTAATCGAGGAATTTTTTAAGGAGTTTTTTGATATCGAATTCGTTCAAAATCATTTGTTTTTTTCATAATGTCTAATTTTGATTAAACAAATTCAAAAACTCATGTTATTGGGTTTTTAACAATAAAGATGAAAAAAATCTAATTTTAGTTAAATGAACTCGTAAAAAATTATTCAAATTTCATGTTAATTTAATTATTATGTTCGAATACATGCGAAGTCAAAATAGTTTCTATAGGCGTGAACATCATATAAGAAAACTAAATATGACTAATTCGAGGTTCAAAAAGATTGCATTGGTTTTTTTATACAGAAGTCTTTAATCATAATTTAAAATGAGTAAATTCAAACGTTCGTGCGTCATACACAGAATCATTCACTATCTTTTTTTCATATACTGAACTAGTTATTTGCAGATTTAGAATACCTTTATTAGTTATGAATATGAATAAAATGAGTAAATTCAAACGTTCGTGCGTCACACACAGAAACATTCAGTATCTTTTTTTTTCATATACTGAACTAGTTATTTGCAGATTTAGAATACCTTAATTAGTTATGAATATGAATAAAATGAGTAAATTCAAACGTTCGTCCGTCATACACAGAATCATTCACTATCTTTTTTCATATACTGAAATAGTTATTTGCAGATTTAGAATACCTTAAATAGTTACGAATATGAATAAAATGAGTAAATTCAAATGTTCGTGCGTCATACACAAAATCATTCAATATCTTTTTTTTCATATACTGAACTAGTTATTTGCAGATTTTGAATACCTTAATTAGTTAAGAATATGAATAAAAGGAGTAAATTCAAACGTTCGTGCGTCATACACAGAATCATTCACTATCTTTTTTTCATATACTGAACTAGTTATTTGCAGATTTAGAATACCTTAATTAGTTAAGAATATGAATAAAAGGAATAAATTCAAACGTTCGTGCGTCATACACAGAAACATTCACTATCTTTTTTTCATATACTGAACTAGTTATTTGCAGATTTAGAATACCTTAATTAGTTATGAATATAAATAAAAGGAGTAAATTCAAACGTTCGTGCTTCATACACAGAAACATTCACTATCTTTTTTTCATATACTGAACTAGTTATTTGCAGATTTAGAATACCTTAATTAGTTAAGAATATGAATAAAAGGAGTAAATTCAAACGTTCGTGCGTCATACACAGAAACATTCACTATCTTTTTTTCATATACTGAACTAGTTATTTGCAGATTTAGAATACCTTAATTAGTTATGAATATGAATAAAATGAGTAAATTCAAATGTTCGTGCGTCATACAAAGAATCATTCACTATCTTTTTTCATATACTGAAATAGTTATTTGCAGATTTAGAATACCTTAAATAGTTATGAATATGAATAAAAGGAGCAAATTCAAACGTTCGTGCGTCATACACAGAAACATTTACTATCTTTTTTTCGTATGCTAAATTAGTTATTTGCAGATTTTCAATACCGTAATTAGTTATGAATATGAATATAATGAGTAAATTCAAACGTTCGTCATACACAGAATCATTCACTATCTTTTTTTTATGTACTGAACTACTTATTTGCAGATTTTCAATACCGTAATTAGTTACGAATAAATAAATATTAACTCGTTTTAATCTCAAAGCATTAAGAGAGTTTATGTAGCTAAAATGAACCATGATTGGTATCAAAATATTTTAAAAGAAAGCACCGATTTTTGAAATTAAAAAGAGATATATTGTTCTATCCAATTGAAAATAAATGAAATGAAAAAGCTATAATCCATGCATTCAAATTTCAAATCAGATGTAATCGCGTTTTCAATAATGAAGATAGAGAATCCAATAAAGAATATATATATAGATAATAAAGTAGCTTAAACAAATTTACCATTCCTTCCTTCATAATGCTTAAATAAACAATGAATGAACAATATTCTTATGATATCGTAGTGGATAAATTTGCCCAGTTTTAAATTGGCGGCTCTAAGTATACGTTTTGCGTTCAGGAAGGTTTTATTTTGACATTGCTTGTTTAATTTTTAATTTTTCTATCAGAATCTTCTGATTTGTCTAATTAAACATGTAAATTCAATTATGAATAAAAATAGTGTTTAACATTTTTAGCATATGTTGAAAGGGGACCAAACTGGTCGCCAAGGGTGGCTAGTTAGTGGTATTATTTTATATTATCCATAGCAATTTCTCTGTTCTGAAGTAAAATAACTAAAGCACTCAATTCCACTATAACAGAATTTTTTGTGACCGGATGTCTTTTTTTTTCTTATTTTAAGAAAACTACTACATTCAAAATCATGAAAATTCGTAATGTCATAGAAACATGTATGATAAACACGCTAAAGCAAACGAATTTTAAATCGAAGAATTTTGTAAGAGTTTTTTAATGTTAAAGTCTGTCAAAATCATTCATTTTGTAAAATAATATCTAACTTTGAATAAATGAAATCAAAAATTCATCTTACTGGATTTTTAACAATAAAGATTTTCTTAATCAAATTTTAGTGAAATGAACTAGTAAAGAAAACACTCCAATTTAATATTAATTTAATTATTATGCTTGAATACATACGAAGCCAAGGTAGTTTTCTGTATGAGAGAACATGATTTAAGAAAACTAAATAAGAATTATTCACACATTTGTAAAGGTTGCATTGGTTTTTTTTTAGAAAAAAGTCTTTCATCCTAATTTAAAAAATAAATAAATGTAAACGTCCATATATCATGCACAAAATCATCCACTATTTATTTTCATATACTGAACTTGTTATTTGCAGATTTACAATACCATAACTAATTATGCATAAATAAATATCAACACTTATTTATCTCAAATCAATTTCATTAAGAGAATTTATGTAGCTGAAAAAGTATCATGAGTGATATTAAAATATTTTAAAAGGAAGCATTGATTTTTGAAATTAAAAAGAGATATAGTTCTATCTAATTGAAAGTAAATGAAATGAAAAACCGATAATCCATGCATTCAAATTTCGAATCAAATGTAATGGCGTTTTCAATAATAAAGATACAGAATCCAATAAAGGAAATATTTAGATAATAAAGTAGTTTTAAGCAAATTTATGATTCCTTCAATCATAATGCTTAAATAGATTCTAACTCTAATTAATCGTAAAGTTGTTTCCGTAAGAGAAGGTTCGATAAGAAAATGAAACATGAGTTCTTCCAATATTATAAAAAAGGAACATTATTTTCATAAATTCGAATCTGAATACGTTAAAATTAAATCTGGTAAACTTTCGTCTTCTGAATCTAAATCTAACATGTCAAATCGATTAGAATTTCATTTTTCAAATTGTTATAGTAATTTGTCAAATTACAATATTTTTTTCATTATTTTAAAGACGTAGAAAAATATTTTTTAAAGAAAAAAATATATTTTATATGTTTTAGAGTTTTAATAATCAAAGAAATATTCGACTTAAGATCTTTTTTAAGATCCTTAAATTTCGTTTCTTTGGAATCTTAAAATAAGTATGTATTAATTTCACTAAATTTGTAAATTATATTTTCCGCCTACGTCTCTAAACATTTTCTTGGTATTTGCTTGTTCTAGATTAGAAATTTAGCTTGTTTCGATGGCTAATGCTATAATCACTTTAGGTTTAGACATCGAGTTTAATAGTAGCTACAAGAAAACTTATTCCTTCAATTTATCAAAAGCCTAACCGAGGATTCGAGGTCAATCAGGTATGTGAAAGTCTGCAAGGTACACTGGTAACTAATTACTTTTCTTTAAACAATTTACTTCTAAATCAAGCAGGAAAGCTGATTATAAATATAGAGAAGAAACTTTTATAGAGTATATTTAAATTGTTGTTAGTATCTATAATAAAAGATAAAAATTAATGATCCTTAAATATTTAATCTAGAAGTTTCACACAATGTATATTTAGTACTAAACGTTTCGAAATCCAATTATTTTTTTAAATATTATCTTGAAAACTTTATATTTGTAAAAATAAATTTTATTATGATCTAAAAGCTACTACTTTGTGAAATGCAATCTAAAATTTAGTTTGACAAAGCTAAAATAAGTCTTTTGAGATAAGGTTTTAAAAATATATTTTTATGGAATACTTATATGCACTGTAAAACATTTGTGTAACATTACTCCATAAAACTGGTGGCAGCAATTTAAACATATGTCACTAGTGTAACATTACATATTAGTGTAATGTTACACTAGTTACCTTGGTTTATCGTTATTCCTCCATAAACTTGGTGTAAACTTGGCTGCCACCAACTTTATGAAGTAACGTTACACAAATGTTTTACAGTATAGATATATAATAAGTATATTTTTAAAGTTAAATTATAACTACACAGTACACTCAAGCCAATAAATCAAATATTGTCAGTGTCGTATTCCTATCCAAATACAATTTACATGAAATAACTTAAAATACGTAAATATGGAACAAAAAAAATTAAAATAATAAGTTTGTAAAAATAATTAATCAAAACTTTTATTTATTTATTTATTTATTTATTTATTTATTTTAAAGAAAATTAGATGCTTTGTAAAATACACAACCGAATTGTCGGAGCGCAGGTTTCGTTTTAACAACATTGAATTAAAACGTTGATATTAAACGTTATAAAAATCGAGTTATGTGTGCCTGATTATGCTTCTGCTCATAGTCATAAGCTGATGACTATGAATTAAAAAAAGTCACGTTAATAACTGTCATGAAAGTCAAATGACTGTTATGAGACTTATGACAAAGTTTTTCATAACAGATGATAACATAAAAGTTATGTCTTCATCTGTGATGATGACACGTCACAGAAATCCATGTGCCATGATTGTTGTTGACACACACAGTTATGTTATCACTGTTATACAACTGTTTTGAAAGTCTAGCGAAAAGTTAACTTAAATGTTTTTTTCATAAGTTCTGGTACTGAAAACCAACGCGAGCACGGACTAGTGAATTTTAACCCGTGAGTAGTCGCCTGTCGGTCTTTTTGCCGCCCGTATAACATACCTTCTCCTAATTCATATCCAATTACAAATACAAAAGAAATCTACCATGTAGCTGACTTTAAAGGTTTCTGTATCACCTTAGTGCAGTAACAGGGCATCTCTGTTTTCCCTTCAGTTACATTTTTAGAAACAAAGTTTAAATTGACGAAAAAATCTACGGAACAATCCTTAATGTCAGTTTATTTTTACTTTTTTCCATTACTCCAAATCTCATGATTAAAATGCACAACTTAAGTAAATTGCTTATTTATATATTCATTGAAATATTATATTCATATATTAAGTGAAAAATATTTCTTATTTTATGTTTTTTGTATCTGGGGAGCCAGCGGCTAAAAGACCGAGCGCGACTAATGACGTTGTGAAAAAAGTCGCGAATACTCCCGGGTTAATTTGGTGGTTTGGTACCAGAATAAAATACAAAAATAGTCACTGGAGAGCGCACTGTCCCAACTCCGTAATCAAAAGGTTAATATATCTTAATTTGGTAATTCGATAATTTCGTAGAAAAAGTTCCAACTATAGATATTAAATTTCATTACTTTGGTAAACAAGTTGGAAATTGCGTTTTAAACGTAAAAAATGAGGTACGTTAGTACTATAACTCGTTTTATAAATAAACAGTTATTGATGCAATAGTTGTTGCATTTTTCGCTACTCATAATTTGAAACTATTACATATATTAAATTCAATAATACTAAAATAATATGACTCCACCTTGTGTACCACATAATCAACATGTCAAGCCTTAGCCTCATTACCCATCAGAGAATATCATTGAAATAATTACGTATATTAGTATTTAATAGAATGAACAAAAACTTTAACATATTTTTAAGTATGATTCAATTTTCATAAATTTGGAATGACTTGACAAAAGGCCGCCATTGAGTGTCTCTGTAAATAAACTATGAACGTTAGACACTTTTTTTTAACACCGAATATCACCGAATACCGGCATAGTAAATCTCAGTAACATATATAAATTACAAAGCAATCCAACTGTATAAATGAAAGTTAGAGTTCGGACAGACAAACTCAATTCATAAACATTTTCAACAATGTTGGAAATCTTAAAAACGCATAATACATTAAAATTTAATATTAAGATTTTTTCTTTTCTTCTTTTTTTTTTTGTGTGTGTGTGTTATGACTGATTTTTCTTAAAATTATTTCAGAAGAAATCGGAAAACTTCAGAATCTTGGTTAACGGCAATATTACAGTGACAGTGAAAACACAGTGAAATATATTACAGTGAAATACCAGTACAATATTACAGTAAAAAAAATCTTCATGCTTGCAATTTTATACATTTTCTTAAATATCTAGAAATATACAGGAGGAATTATTCTGAAACTCCAGGCGTATAAACAAATTAGTACATGCCATATATTTTCCCGAAGATTTTTTTCCGAAATTCCATAGAGCACCGTCAACAAACTGAAAAAGAACGAATATCTTTTGTGTAACCATGTCAAAACTAAAGCAGCAAAAGCGTTCAAACTGCAGATTATGATTAAGTGGCATATTGTAATAAACTGTGTTCACTTTTATGAAGGCAGCATGTATATTCTTAGAGAAATTAAGTTTTTTTTTATAAAAACTCTCCCGAATTTTGACAAGTTTTTTGCTTATAATTTTAAGAGTTCTTAATAAAAATCAATGTTCTTTTCAGAAAATATGACAAATAACATTTTATACAGTGTCCTGTAATGAGAAGTAAAAAAATAACTGTATGAAAAATGAACAGATTTACTAAATACCGTTTAACTGCGCGTGCGTGAACGCAATCAAATTATAATTTTCATAATATGTTAGTTAAATGTATATAGTACCTTTTGTGAAAGTCTCAAAAACGTAGTTGGCAAATTCTAAAAATTATCGTGGATAAAGCTCAAAACCCATTATTCACAAAAGGAAGGAAAAAGATGAGGGACATTATCCAAATACAGTAGTACGTGCAATATTGTGTATCTGCTATATTGACACTAATCAATGGAATATGGATACAGCCTCTCATCATTTTTCTTCATTTTAAAAGTAACAGAATTTGAGATTATTCTATCCACGATAATTTTCAGAATTTTCAAGCTATGTGTTTGACACTTTACAAAATTGCTCTATATATTTAGCTAACACATTATGGAAATTATATTTTGATTTCATTAACGCATGCGCAGTGAAACATTATCTAGTAAACCTATTAATTTTTCATAATATTATTAATATTTTTAATTCTGATTGCAGAGTATTATGTACAATGTTATTTGTCATATTTTCTGAAAAGAACATCATTTTTCATTAACAACTCTGCATTTTTTAAGAAAAAAACTTGGCGAAATTTGGGATCGTTTTTATAAAAACCTTAATTACTCTACGAGTATGCATGCTATACTCATTAAAATGAATACAATTTATTAGAATAAGCCACTTAATCATAATCTGTAGTTTGAATGCTTTAACTACATTGGTTTTGACAGGGTTATCCAAAATGTCTTTATTCTTTTTAATTATGTTGACGGTCCACTACGGGATTTCGGGAAAACGCTTTGCGAAATATGACCTGTACTATTATGTTTACACACCCGGAGTTTCAGAATACTTCCTCTTGTATATTTCTAGATATTTAACAAAACGTCTAAAATCGCAAGTGTCAAGATTTTTTTTTTTTTTTTTTTTTGCAGGCATTGTATATTGAAGTTCTGCTGTTTGTGCTACTGCTATTATTTATGTGTCTGCTATTATTGTTATAATTTTTGTATTATCTATATACAGTATGTAATACTTTGGGGTTCTTTTTAGTTTTCTAAAGCTACATACATTTGCTTTAATTATTCGAACAAAAATATTTAATATAATGAGTATATCAACATATTTTTCTGAATTGTTTAAGTTTTATTTGCAAATTGTTTGAGTTTTACTCTACTGTAGTTGTTCGTTTTATCGTACATTGTTTCACCCATACGAATGTATCATATCTTTGTCTGTGTCCTTCAAGAATAAAAAAGCACCTTGAATTACTTTTCTGACCTAATAACTCACGAATTATCAAAGTTTAAGAGTTAACCCTTTTCCGGCACAGAAAAATTCTGAGTTCGTAACAAGAGTAATAACTGACTGGCATCGGAATTTAGAGACGTCTTATGTAGAAATTAACCCGAGAGAACGCGCGTTTACCCAGGGTATGACTTGCTTTAACTTTGTCACCAATAAAATCAATTTGTAACAGTCACTTTATTTAGACGGAGACAATTCTTAAAAATGTTATGATAAAATAAGTTGAAGATTACTTTAAAAAAATTAGTGATTACAATTGTAAAAACCATACGTTTTCTGGGTCTTTTAGGCCCTGCGCGCGTCCTCCCTGGTTAAAAACTCCTTAACTTAAGCTTTCATTGTAAAAGCAAAATTTTATTAAAATATTTTTGGCGCCGTTTACAAGTTTAGAACTAAGGCTGCAGGCCACATGCGTGTTTTGTCCCGGTCAACTGAATTTTACGAAAATGTGCTGTATGACTTTTGAATATGACCCTTTTGCGGTTTCTTCATAATAGAATGAGGAGAAATGAACTAAGTGTAAAAAAATAAGGCGCTGAACTCTACTTGACGGAATGGTTACTGTTTAGCCGGTCATCAATGTATTTCTTGTAAAAATAATTAAAGATAAAAAAAAAGTAACAGTAATTAAAATTCAAAACCACAACAAACAAGCCGACAGTTGCGACAGTTGCGACAGTTTGTAAGTCAGTGTGTTTGCACCTTAAAATTAGGTGTACCCGCAGTGGAACAACAGTGCCGAAAAGAGTTAGCGTGTCCTAAGGCTCGGTATGTATGTAAGTATGTATGTACGTATCGCAGTAACTCTTGATAGAAATGTTCGATTTGCTTCAAGTTTTGGATGTATGTTCATTCCGATAGATCGCTTCTCTTATTATATTAGGAAGTTCATTGGTTAAGTACGAATGGGAAACCGGGGACCTAACCGCCTAATTTTGACAAATGAGTTTTTCATGCAGAATTTTCCGACTCGCTTCAAATTTGTTTTACTGGTTTATTCCGACAAGGCATTTGCGCGATTAGATTTAGATGCTCGTTGTTTTAGAATAAAGGGGAGGGGGATAGGGAAAGTAATCATCCTATAATTTAGCTAAATGTTTTTTATTTTATTTATTTTTGCCGATTTCCTTATTTTTGGAGTAGCATTATTCTTAAAATAAGAATATAATATTTAATTAGCGAGAATCGCTTTTGAACTCAATAGCATTAGAATCATTTTTTTCTTATTTAGTAATTAATCATCGATTTACATCCAAAAAGTATGAAGTAACTCTCATTCTATACTAATAATCTTTTTAAAAAATATAATATACATGTAACCGCACTTTCAGTGATAATAATAAAACATTTATTTAAACGTTCATTTTAAATTTTACTCACAGGCTTAGACTACACTGCGCATTCAGTTATATTGTGCATTTTTAACGCCTCCAAAGACGTTTTATACAGCAACGAGTTACTTATTTCCTAATTTGCATGATTAATATGAGACATTTATACATATATTTATGAATATCCTCGCGAAATGCTGTAATAAATCATTCAAATTTTGTAATAGGATTCACATCAGTTAATGTTTAGCTTCGAGTAACAGCATGTAATTGATGTGACAGTTATTATGTAATTTATATCACTCCTTAATAGGTTCTATTAAATCACATAACTACTGTATGATCTTCTAAATTATTAGTCAGTTATCTCTGTCACGCAATAAATTCTAAAAGTGATTTTTATTAACAATGACATGATGTTTATACGCTGTTAACATTGATTCGAAATTATTTTTTTAAATACTTATATTGAATAATTTGCAAAAATGTATTCGATTTTAGTGTCATATTTATTGTCTGCCGTGAGCATAACCTTTTACTCGCCTCACTATCAGCTAGTTTTCAGATTCTTTTGAAATTTTTATGTGGGTTACTTAGATTAATTCCTAGTACGTGTGAGCAATTTTTGGCTGTTATGTAAAATATAAGTAGAAATACAAGTATGGCGCTGCAGAGTAATTCCTATTTTTGACATATTTCAAGTAAGAAGTACTAAAATCATAGCTACCAGTAAGATCTTTTAGATATTTCTTTGAAAATAATGTGTTTAAAGTCTTTGAAAAAAATGATTAGATTTTTATTATGTCATTTTACTAGCTTTCATAAATTAACAACTAATGCCGAACGTTACATGGAATTTGAGCTACTATATTCGAAATACGTTCCTTTAAAATCAATTAAAATGTTTAACCTAAAAAAAAAAAAAAAAAAAAAAAAAAATGTAAAACATGCTTTAGAATGAAATTATCATTATCCTGGCATGCATATGCCAAGAAATGTCATTTAATTGCACAAAAATTAACTTATTATTTAAGTTCTTCAAAATTTAGCAACTTTACATGAAAAATCCTTCATTCTTTAATAAAAAATAAATTCATTTCTTTAAATTTTGGATTGTTTCAATAGATACTTTGAATATCTCAGATGATCAAAATCTGACACCTGATAATTCACCGCTTACCAGTATAGTTATTGAACTTTTAAATAGAATATTAAATTTTCTAACTACTACTTTCTTAAAATATTAATTTATTCATTTTCAAAAGGGAGACCTACTACCATTTCAAATATTTTTAAAAGTATTCGTCCAAAAATCGGAATGCCATGGAGCTTCTCCCAAATTAAGGAAGTGGTGAATAAATTATTTGAGGTTATGTAGAAACATTGGGGTAGTTATAATGGAGATTATCCGAATATTTTAAAAAGAATGTGCAGCATGCACTTTCAAAATGGAATTAAAAATATATCTTGAATACGGTTAATACCCTATAAAGCTTTAAATTTTGTTACTCTGGTTAAAGGGGGTTCGGGACACATTTTGAAAAAAGAAATATATTTATTGAGTTAAAATTTTGATCATTTTTATGATGGTTAACCATAAAATTTGTAAACAAAATGACAGAAAACTTCTCTTATTTTTTTTCATTTTAAAAATTTTAAATTTATGAAAAAGTGAGCTAATTTAAAATCGTTAAAACTCTAAATATTCTTCGTATAATTTCCTATATTTTTATATTTATATAAACAAAAAAATCTATAGTTTAATTTTGCTTCAGAATTTTTTTTAAACATTAATTTTAAACAAAATTAAAAATCTGTAAATGAAAAATTTGAACAGAAATTATGTGACTTTTATTTTTTAAATCATATTTTCAAAAGTAAACATTTTTTTCAACTTTCCTGAATCAAAATGAAAGCAAAATAATCAGAAAAGGTATAATCCATGTTAGATGAATGTATCTTTAATCGATCTTGTGTTATAACAATTTAAATCTGAGAAATCGTAAAAAAAAAAATCATAAAGAAAAACGCATTTTCACAAGAAGTCAAATCATGACAATCATTTCTTGAAAGCTAGATTTTGAAAATAAATCAAACCGAAAACAAGATAAAGTAAAAAAACTAAAACCCAACTACGACAAAAAACTACGCTGAAAAAGTATAAAAGTACCCCATGAATACAGGTAAAGTCACAAGCAAATGCTAGTAATATATAGATATATTCAAAATGTACAAGTACAATACTTTTTGTCCGCTAGAGGGCATAATAGTAAATTTGGTGACAAACTTTATAGCTCACAACCAACAGAATATCAAGATCAAGACCCTTCTAATGGCACTGCAGTGGTCTTATTCTGATTACTAAGTACCAAAGAAATTAAGAACGAAAAGATGTGAATTATATGCAATTAGCCCATAAATGCAAGTAAAGTCACAAGCAAATGCTAGTAATATATATATATTCGAAATGTACAAGTGAAGCGCTTTAAAATGATACCAAACACGGCATATCTAGCTTAACTTTATTTTTTTACTCTGTATATTTTGTCCGCTAGAGGGCGCCACATTGAATTTGGTGAAAATCTATATAGCCTATAACCAGCGGACAATTAAGACGCTTCTAATGATATGTCATTTGTCGAATTCTGATTAGTGGTTTAGAAGTTACGAGGGAACAGATGAACATACATACATACATACATACATACATACATACATACATACATACATAGCCTGTCAAAATCATAACCCTCCTTTGGCTTTGCCGTAGTCGGGTAAAAATAGTGTTTCCTTCTTCTAATTTTGATAGAAATATAATTCAAACGCCATTTTAAGCATAAATAACAGATAAATTTTTAACCCTTTGAAGGGCAAGCAATTGCGTTCGAGTAATTCTGAACTGCCACCGGAAATTTGTAAAAAAGTTATATCAAAAAGAAGAAAAGCAATTTCACGACTGTTTCCCACCTAAGTTAGAAAAGTGAAATTTAATAAAATTTTTCTGGTGTAAATCTTCATTAATCGTAGGTGGTATATAATATATACCACTGCCCCTCAAGGGGTTAATGCAATAAAATATTTTAGAAAATTTGAAGATAAACCCTTCTCATATTTTAAAGTAAAAAAAAAAATGCTGTACAAATGTGCAGTTAGTACAAAAAAATTTCTCAAGATTTAAATATTTGTTTCTGAAAGCCTTAAAGTGTAATTTCGAGAATTTTTTAATAGATGGTTTTTGTCCCTTCGAAAATGTTAGAAATCCTACATGAGAAAAAGATTGGGCATTGACGAAATATGCGCCATTTTTGTTAAAAAACAGATAGATCGTCATAGAACGCCATGCAGATGAGTGTATCCTTAATCGTTCTTGTGTTGTAACAATTTAAATCTGAGAAATTGTAAAAAAAAACATCATAAAGAAAAACGCATTTTCACAAGAAGTCAAATTATGACAACCATTTCTTGAAAGCTAGATTTTGAAAATAAACCAAACCGAAAAAATTAGTGTCTCCTCTTCTAATTTTGATAGAAATATAATTCAAACGTCATTTTAAGCATAAATAACAGATATATTTTTAATGCAATAAAATACTTTAGAAAATTTGAAGGTAATCCCTTCTCATATTTTAAAGTTTTAAAAAAAAATGCTGTACAAATGTGCAGTTAGTAAAAAAAAATTTCTCAAGATTTAAATATTTGTTTCTGAAAACCTTAAAGTGTAATTTCGAAAAAAAAATTATAGATGGTTTCTTCCCTTCGAAAATGTTAGAAATCCTACATGAGAAAAAGATTGGACATTGACTAAATATCAGCCATTTTTGTTCAAAAACAGATAGATCGCCGTCGAACGCAATTTATTCTATAACATACACTGTAAAAAAAAAGGGTCGATCTACTAAAAAAACTTTAGTGATCCTTGTAATTACTAAAAAATTTTTAGTAATCTTAGTCGGTTACTAGAAAATCTGCAAGAATTACTAGAAAAAAGTTAGCAATGAATAGAGTTAATAGTTTTATATTTTTAATAGCTATTACTAAAACGCACTTGGTGTGGCCTTGATAGCATAGTGGTTATAGTAACGGACTCCAGGCTGAAAGGTAGAGGGTTCTATGCTGGACACAGCCAAATGCGCCCCGAATGTATGTAGTGTAAGTACTCGTTAATAAAGGGATTATTAAAATCCTTTTCAGAGCAGGTAGAAATGTTTGGTGCTGCCATCTGTTGTAGTTTTGCCGAAAATCTATCGTTTCAGAAGTCTGGATGCAGCTCGAAGGAAGCTCCTGCACTTCGGGCTCACGTAAAGGTTATTAAAAATCATTTTGGAGCTATTACTAAATTGTGTTTGATGGTTCAGACTAAAAATTTTTAAGTTAGTTATACAAAAAATTCTTTTGTTCAGTTTACAAAAGAAATGCTTGTTTCACTTGCAAAAAAAAAGTTTGTAATGATTACTAAAAAATTCTGTGGAATACAAATTTACTAAAAAATTTTTAGTAACCTCTTGATTTTTTTTTACAGTGTAAGTAGCACTTTAGAACAATTTAATATAATAAATAATGTAGCGTATATAAGGGTTCTGATCTTATGGTGTGTCCAGTTCAAAATCTACAGTCCCTTAAAATCATCAGCATAGATAAATCACAACAGTTAAGCAAACTAGCTTAAAGAATCGTCTACTAGCTCACTCAATGATTGACTGACAAAGAATAATAACAACCAGCTCTGCATCGCTCTCCTATATATCGGCGCGCAGCATGCACTGGAAATTCTACATGTTTCTAGAAAAATTCAGAAAACACCGGAACAGCATTCAATGTATCTGTATACCTATAGGGGGGAGGGGAGTAGAATACCACAAGAGAGGGGGATTGTACCACAACACAATAGAGAGGTGGGTTACTATCGCCAACAATCGCAAAGTTTGTCACCAACTTGGCAATATATCGCCAAATTTAGTGACCAAAATTAGTCGTCAACAGTGACGCCAACTTGGCGATAACTATAATATTTTGCCGAATTGCCATAGATATTCATTGAAAAGTAATAGTCAGGTTTACCTGATAAAAAGTTAACAAATAGAGACAATGTAAAAAAAACTAATATTAGCAAAGGAATAGAGCTTAATAAAATTATTTACATTATTTTGGAGTACAAATACAAACTATTTACAAAATTCGTAATAATAAGATGCACATTTTAAAAAACAGAGACTTCCTTATGGAACACATAAACAGGAACTTTAACAGTGAACTTGTGCAAATAAAATTAATGGTAAAGCATAATATTGACGCTTCGAACTGATTCTGCTATCGTCTTCAGGATAAATATAATGACGAAACGCCTAAACATCTAGAGATGAAAGCGTCTTGTCTAGTTTTGATTAATTATATGAAAGGAAAACTGCAGAAGAGTTCATGAGAAAATTAAAAAAATGAAATAGGTTGTAATAAATCGATAATTCACTTGAACATCATTGAGTGTCATCAGCTACAAAGGAGAACGGATTGCTTTTAAATAAGATCATGGTAAAGGAGGAAGAAAATAAAATTTTGTAAGCAGATAAACAATTATGTTTTATTATTGTTTATACGATTATTGCCTAGAACAAATACGTGTTGACACATTTTCAGCAATTATTGTTCACAGGCTCAAATTATTTCATTTTTGTTCATATTTTTTCTGCTGTATATTAAGTCATATTTTTTTGTTTATTATAAGACATATTTCCATGGCAGTAATTATGTCCACGTTCAAGAACTGATCGTTGACTGATTCTCTAATAATGCTTTGTAAACGATTATTGCCTAGAACAAATACGTGTTGACACACTTTCAGCAATTATTGTTCACAGGCTCAAATTATTTCATTTTTGTTCATATTTTTTCTGCTGCCAGACTCTTTTGGGCACCTCTGTAAATGAACGATAAAGTCTATGCTACCCATGCCCTTCAGTAATAATCTTGTAGTACTCTTCAGAGATAAATATCAATTTCAATATGTTTAAAATAGTGTAATATCATTGATAGTCATCGCAATCGAATTTCCCCCAAAGATCATAATGAAATGGTATTCTTTTAAGTGTCCTTATAAATGAACAGTAAAAGCTACTTATTTTCAATATCGAATATGCCGTTGTAATACACAATGACGTATAACAATTTTATGGCAAATGGAAAATATTCGCACAAGTTAGAGTTTGGACAGACTGAATTCATAAACACATTTCAACTATATTGGGAACTGTTAAAAAATCTATAGTTGTTATTGTTGTATGATTTTAAGATGAAACAAATGTAGATCCTTTAAAAATTTAATAAACCTTATTTTATAAAGAAATGCTCTTTTTTTCTGAATGGCTTGTAATAGAACGAGCTATTGACCACGTAAAAAAAGTGCCAGTATTTTATAAAAGAATTTGCTTACCCCTTTCTCTTGCATTTCCCACAAGACTGCATGTCGAAATTGAAAACACCAAACATACAAATACATGCAAAGTATTCAGTTTTTTTTTCATTTGCTTTTAAAGAATAAAATATATTGAACATAAAAAAAAATAAGAAAATTAAAACTTTTAAAAATTATCTTGAAGTTGACAGTTAATTGGGATAAAAGAAAAATTTGTATACAGCTATTTATAGAATTAAAAGTTCAAGATCTGATTGGAATAATATGTTATGCAACAAAAGTTAGGATTCAAGAAATTGAACTGAAATATTTTTGTTGTAATTTAATTATTTATTTAATTCATTCTTATTAGCGTATAGTATAACACCTCATTACGTTCTTATCAATAAAATAAACCATTTTTAAAGGAAACTTATCAACTTAGGATTTGTCTACTAAGACTTTCAACCAAGCAAAATTTAGATTTATTTATTATTATTTAATATTATACATTTATTTATTTATTTATTTATTATACATTTATTTTTATATACATTTATTTACTTACTTATTTATTTATTATTATACATTTATTATAAAGAAAAGTTACTGAATATAATTGAAATGTTGTTCTAATGAAAAGTCTATAAAATTTGCATTTTATTTTATAACTATATAGAAATTTGAATCCATAATTACTTTTCAACTATGTTCGAAAGTGTTCAAAAACTATAGTTGTTTTCGTTGTATGATCTTTAAATAAACAAATATAGTCTTTAAAATTTTATTAAGCTTTTTTTATATAAAGGAATACTCTTTTTTTATTTGAGTCCTGTAATAGAACGTGCTATTGAACACGTAAAAAATGTATCAGTATTTCATAAAAGAATCTGCTAACTCCTTTCTCTTGCATTTCCCACAAGACTGCATGTCGAAATTTAAAAAACCAAATGTAAAGATATGCAAAGTATTCAGTTTTTTTTTCTTTTTTGCTTTGGAAGAATAAAACATGTTGAATGTAAAGAAAATAAGAAAATAAAAACTTTAAAGATTTTCATGAAGTTGACGGTTAATTAAAGTAAAGGAAAAATTTTCATCCAGTTATTTATAGAAACAGCAGTTAAAGCCCTGAGTGGAATAATATGTTATACAACAAAAGTTAGGATTCAAGAAATTGAAACGAAAGATTTTTGTTGTAATTTAATTATTCATTTAGTTAATTATTTTTAGCGCATGTTTGAATGTTAATAGGAGAGACTAAACTCATTTAAAAAATGGTATTATTATATAATTATTAAATATTAGAAACAATTTTCACCATTTGAATTTAGAAATATCAAGATTTTAACTATTAAAATATAATGTGTCATACCGTTTATACTTAGTACAATTTTTTTTAATATATAATACAGCTCATATTCAAAATATTAGAATAATTACCTTTTTTTTAGAAATTGAAAATATCGTTTGGTAATTTAATGTCTTTTAATGAAAATATGCAAACGATATTTTTATTAAGAACTTATTGTTGATTAAACTTACTTGTTATCTTAAATTTAATATCATTTTTGAAAAGATTAATTGCAAAAAAAATTATTTTGAAAAGTCAAAATATTAGAATATTTATTCAAGTGGTTCAAAATATTAGAATATTTCACATTAATTCTCCTTTAATTATTACCAATTCTTAACTGGTGGCATCATTGATTAAATTCAGACTATTTTATTTAAAATCAGTATTCTTTTTTGCAGTTTGTTTCTTTTTCGTCTTAAAATGGGCCGTGTGAGTTATATTCCTGAATCTACTAAACTTCGTATGGTTGATTTGTATCGGCACGGTAAAAATCAATGTTTTATAGCGAATTATTTACATTGTTCGCAATCGAGCGTTAGTAAAATACTAACACAATATTCAAAAATTGGAAAATTTCAAAATAATCGCCGAAATGGTGGCCGAAAACCAAAAACATCTGCTAGAGATGACAGGAAACTGAAGCGTATAGTTAAGAAAAACCGTTTTAAAAGTGTGCGATTCTTGCACCGAAAATGGAAAGAAGAAGGAGTTGGAGTTTCTATATCGACAACATTAAGACGTCTCGATAAATTTAAATTTGAATCTCGTGTACCGAAAACAAAACCTCTCATGACTGCAAGACAAAAGCGTATAAGATTGAATTGGTCTAAATCAAGACGTTTATGGAGCAATGAAGATTGGAAAAATATATTATTTAGTGATGAAAGTATGTTTTGTGTTTCATATGGTAATCAAGGTATTCGAGTTTGGAGAATGAAGCAAGAAGCATTTGATAAAGAATGCCTTAAACGCTCCGTAAAATTTGCTGCTAGTGTCATGGTTTGGGGTTGTATGAGTGCAGAAGGACCTGGAATGTTATGCATCGTCTACGAAAAGGTTAACTCTCTGTTATATCAAGAAATTTTAGAATATTACATGATTCCATCATCAGAAGATTTATTTGAAGATGATTTCATCTTTCAACAAGATTTAGCGTCCCCGCATACCTCGGTGTCAACTAAGAATTGGTTCCGCCAACGCAACATTAAGGTACTTCCTTGGCCACCAAATTCACCAGATCTTAATCCCATCGAAAACTTATGGTGTATAATGAAGAAAAACTTCAAGAAAATCCTCCTTCAAGTAAAACTGAGTTAGTGGCACGTATAAAGTCTATTTGGGCTAATATTGATAGAAATGTTTGTAAACACCTTGTATATAGTATGCAAGATCGATTGTACGCTGTTATGAAAGCTAAAGGGGATGCTATAAAATATTAACTACCATTTACTTCATATTCATAAGGTAATATTCTTGCGTAAAATAAAATATTCTAATATTTTGAACCAATCTAAATTTTATTCTAATATTCTGGTGTGTTTAAGGAAGCTGTATACCTAATTTATTGTGCTGTATTTTATATTTTATAAATGTTAAAATCTTATCTAAACATTCCAGATTTAATTTATAAGAAATTTAATTGCATTTACTTAGTATAAAAATAAATAAATGACAAATAATTTTTTCTTATTACTTTTTCTCAATTATTCTAATATTTTGAATATGAGCTGTATAACATATCATTAAAATAAACCAACTTTAAAAGAAAACTTATCATATTAGGATTTGTCTACTAAGATCTTCTTCCAAATAAGCTTTAGATTTTTTTAATATAAAGTCTTAATTATATAAAAAAGTTTCTGAACATAATTGAAATGTTGCTCTAATGAATAATGTTAATAGGGGAGACTAAACTCTGTTAAATAATAGTATTAACATATAATTATTAAATATTAGAAAAAATTTCACCATTTGAATTAATAAATATAAAGATTATGACTATTAAAATATATTGTCTCCTACCGTTTATACTAGGTAGAATGTAAGTTTTTTTTTACTTTTACCACATAATATAACACCTTATTACGTTTTTATCAATAAAATAAGCCAATTTTTTAAGAAAACGTATCATGTTAGAATTTGTCTATTTTGACCTTCAGCCAAACAAGCTTTAAATTTATTTTATTATAAAGCATTTATTATAAAAAAATAGTTATTGAATATAATTGAAATTTGTACATAAATTTTGCATTTTCTTTTATAACGATATAGAAATCTGAATGCATAATTACTTTTCAACTGTGTTTGGAAAGTGTTAAAAAACTGTATTTGTTTTTTCACTTTTCATCTATGTCAAGTGTTAAAAAACTATAGTTGTTTTTGTTATATGATATTTAAATAAACAAATAAAGTCTTTAAAATTTTAATAAGCTTTTTTTATATAAAGGAATACTCTTTTTTTATTTGAGTCCTGTAATAGAACGTGGTATTGAACACGTAAAAAAAGTATCAGTATTTTATAAAAGAATCTGCTAACTCTTTTCTCTTGCTTTTCCCACAAGACTGCATGTCGAAATTGAAAAAACCAAATGTAAAAATATGCAAAGTATTCAGGTTTTTTTTTTTTTTTTTGGCTTTGGAAAAATAAAACATGTTGAACGTAAAGAAAATAAGAAAATAAAAACGTTAAAGATTCTCATGAAGTTGACGGTTAATTAAAGTAAAGGAAAAATTTGTATCCAGTTATCTATAGAAACAACAGTTAAAGCCCTGAGTGGAATAATATGTTATACAACAAAAGTTAGGATTCAAGAAATTGAAATGAAAGATTTTTGTTGTAATTTAATTATTCATTTAATTAATTATTTTTAGCGTATGTTTGAATGGTAATAGGGCAATCTAAATTCTGTTAACACTAGAACCGCCATTAGGGGTCAAAATGACCCCTGCCAGAATGATAAAAATCGAATGGAACTAGAATTTTCTTCATAAGATATGTTAAATGTAAGCAGCACAAAATTTGACTAATTAAATAAATTAAATAATTTAAAATCATAATTCTGGTGAGAAACAATTTTTGTAAAACTCGTGTAAAATACCCGGCGGTTCTAGTGTTAAATAATAGTATTAACATATAATTATTAAATATTAGAAAAAATTTCACCATTTGAATTAATAAATATAAAGATTATGACTATTAAAATATATTGTCTCATACCGTTTATACTAAGTAGAATTTAAGATTTTTTACTTTTACCACATAATATAACACCTTATTGCGTATTTATAAATAAAATAAACCAATTTTTAAAGAAAACTTATCATGTTAGGATTTGTCTATTTTGACCTTCAGACAAACAAGCTTTAAATTTATTTTAATATAAAGCATTTATTATAAAAAATAGTCATTGAATATAATTGAAATTTGTTCTAATAAAAAGTATACAAATTTTGCATTTTCTTTTATAACGATATAGTAATTACTTTTCAACTGTGCTGGAAAGTGTTAAAAAACTGTATTTGTTTTTTCACTGTTCAACTATGTCAAGTGTTAAAAAACTATAGTTGTTTTTGTTATATGATTTTTAAATAAACAAATAAAGTTTTTAAAATTTTAATAAGCTTTTTTTATATAAAGGAATACTCTTTTCTTTTATTTGAATCCTATAATAGAACGTGCTATTGAACTCGTAAAAAAAGTGTCAGTATTTTATAAAAGAATCTGCTAACTCCTTTGTCTTGCATTTCCCACAAGACTGCATGTCGAAATTGAAAACACCAAATATACAAAGGGATGCAAAGCCTACATTTTTTTTCTTTTCCTTTTGAAGAATAAAATATATTGAACGTAAAGAAAATAAGAAAATTAAAACTTTTAAAGATTCCCACGAAGTTGACAGTTAATTAAGATAAAGAAAAATTTTATACAGCTTTTTATGAAATTAAAAGTAAAGGTCCTGATTGGAATAAGATGTTATACAACAAAAGTTAGGATTCAAGAAATTGAAATGAAAGATTTTTTTTGCAATTTAATTATTTATTTAATTAATTATTATTAGCGTATGTTTGAATGTTAATACGGGAGACTAAACTCTCTTAAAATAGGGTATTAACATTTAATTATTAAATATTACAAACAGTTTTCACCATTTGAATTAATAAATATAAAGCTTATGACTATTAAAAGATATTGTCTCATACCGTTTATACTAAGTAGATTTTTAGTGTTTTTACATTTATCATTTAATATAACACTTCATTATGTTTTTATCAATAAAATAATCAAAATTTTTAAGAAAACTAATTAACAATATTAGGATTTGTACTAAGACTTTCAACCAAACAAGCTTTCGATTTATTTTAATATAAAGGATTTATTTTTTTAAAAAATTTACTGGATGTAATTAAAATGTTGCTCTAATGAAAAGTCTATAAATTTTGCATTTTCTTTTATAACGATATAGAAATCTGAATCCATAATTACTTTTCAACTGTGTTGGAAAGTGTTAAAAACTATAGTTGTTTTTGTTATATGATCTTTAAATAAACAAATATAGTCTTTAAAATTTTAATAAGCTTTTTTTTTATATAAAGGATTATTCTTTTTTTTTATTTGAATCCTGTTTTAGAACGTGCTATTAAACACGTAAAAAAGTGTCAGTATTTTTTTAAATAATCTTCTAACTCCTTTCTTTTGCATTTCCCACAAGACGGCATGTCGAAATTGAAAACATCAAACATACAGAGAGATGCAAAATATTCAGTTTTTTTTTTCATTTGCTTTTGAAGAATAAAATGTATTGAACATAAAGAAAATAAGGAAATTAAAACTTTTAAAAATTCTCACGAAGTTGACAGTTAATTAAGATAAAAGAAAAATTTGTATGCAGCTATTTATAGAAATAAAAGTCAAAGTTCTGATTTGAATAAGATGTTATACAACAAAATTTAGGATCCAAAAAAATTGAAATGAAAGATTTTTGTTGTAATTTAATTATTTATTTAATTCATTCCTATTAGCGTATGTTTGAATGTTAAAGGGGGAGACTAAACTCTCTTAAAAAATGATATTAACATATAGATAATTAAATATTAGAAACAATTCTCACCATTTTAATTAATAAATATAAAGATTATGACTATTAAAATATATTGTTTCATACCATTTATACCAAGTAGAATTTTAGTTAGTAATTGAAATGTTGTTTTAATGAAAAGTTAATAAATTTTGCATTTTCTTTTATAACGATATAGAAATCTGAATCCATGATTACTTTTCAACTATGTTGGAAAGTGTTAAAAAAACTGTACTCGTTTTATCATTTTTCAATTATATTGGAAAGTGTTAAAAAACTACAGTTGTTTTTCTTATAATATCTTTGAATAAACAAATATAGTAATTAAAATTTTACTAAGCTTTTTTTTAATAAAGGAATTCTCTTTTTTATTTGAATCCTGTAATAGAACGTGCTATTGATCGCGTAAAAAAAGTGTCAGTATAAAAGAATCTGCTAACTCCTTTCTCTTGCATTTCCCATAAGACTGCATGTCGAAATTGAAAACACCAAACATATAGAGAGATGCAAAGCTTATTTTTTTCTTTACCTTTTGAAGAATAAAATATACTGAACGTAAAGAAAATAAGAAAATTAAAACTTTTAAAGTTTACCATGAAACTGACAGTTAATTAAGGTAAAAGAAAAATTTGTATCCAGCTATTTATAGAATTAAGTATTAACTCTTAACTGCTGTGACAAAAATTGTCGCATAGCTACTGAGAGCGGTCTGTCAGATCGCTTACTCTAAAGATGCATAAAATGTTAAATTAACTCTAAGAATATTATTTATGCATTAAACTTTATACACAGGATTATTATAAAGGAAATTAAGCTATTCAAAAGTCTCTAGAGATAGTAATACGGTTCTAAAAGAAACAAAGTTTGATCTGTATCTATAGTTAAACTAAAAATTTCAAGTTAAATTGTAAAACTTGAAAGACTCAGCGGTCTGTGAGACCGCTAACAGCAGTTATGGTTTAAAATAACTGTTAAACACCTCAGTGTAATAAGATGTTATGTAACAAAAGTTAGATTTCAAGAAAAATGAAATGAATGACTTTGTTATAATTTAATTATTCGTTTAATTCCATTCTGTTTAGCGTACGTTTGGATGTTAATATGTGTTACTAAACTCTTTCAGAAAAGGATATTAACATATGATTTTCAAATATTAGAAACTATTTTCGATATTTGAATTAATAATATTAAAATTTGGAATATTACAAATAATTTCTTTTCTTTTTCAAGAATAAAATAAACTGAACATAAAGAAAATAAGAAAATTAAAACTTTTAAAGATTACCATGAAATTGACAGTAAGTTAAGATAAAAGAAAAATTAGTATCCATCTATTTATAGAATTAATTATTAAAATAACAGTTAAAAACCTCAATGGAATAAGATGTTATGTAACAAAAGTTAGATTTCAAGAAAATTGAAATGAAGATTTTGTTATAATTGAATTATTCGTTAAATTCCATTCTGTTTAGCGTACGTTTGAATGTTAATATATGACACTAAACTCTTCCAGAAAAGGATGTCAACATATAATTCTTAAATATTAGAAACTATTTTCGATATTTGAATTAATAAATATTAAATATTATGAGCGGCTAAGTTGTGAGTTAGTTAAATAAATACAGTTCATAGAGTTTTTAAAATATGAGTTTTTATTGAGTTTGAATGTTTTAAATGAGTTATCGACATAAATTGTGGTCCGCCGACCACGAAGGATCAGCGATAATAAAGTGCAACGCGTAAATTTCTGAATTATTCGAGTTCAAGAAGAAACGATATAGCTTCGTGCAGTGGAATTTTTAAAGTAAGTGAATGTGATTTTTCTTATCTGTACCGTTATATATAAATTTAAAATAATGTTTAAAGGAGCAAAAAAGGAGGATTTAAGGCAAATAGCCACTGAAGTAAATCTAAATATTAATGATAAAATGACTATAGCTGATTTAAACGATATTATAGAAAATAGCGAAATATATAAAAATAAACCAGATTTTGTTACAGAAATAGCTAACACCATAATTGAGAGTCGTAAACATGAAGAACAAAGGCATTTGATCTTGAAAAATTTAAACTTGAACGATCAAAAAATGAATTAGAATGATCAAAAAATGAATTGGAATTAGCTAAAATTAAATCTGAAACTAAATCTGTTATTACTGAAAGTGAAGTAAAAATGGAATCGTTAGATCAAATAATAAAAAGTATTAAAACTTTGACTGTAAAAATTCCAACTAAGCCTGCAGGATGGGTTTTTTTCTTTTCTTCTTTAGAACGAGCTTTCAAAACTAAAAATGTTTCGGAACAAAATAAAGCAGAAATTCTGCTGAATTTATTAGGTGACAAAGCGTCTAACATTATAACTTATTTACACGTTACAGATATCGATAATTATGAAAGAATAAAAGAATTTGTCTTAAAAGAATTTCCACCAACATCTTATTTTTGCCTAGAACAATTTAGAAAAGCTTTTAAACTACCAAATGAGACTCATGTACAATTCGCTTCACGACTGTTGACCAATTGGAATTATTATCTAAATTTAAGAAATGTGTCCGATTTCGAGAGTCTAAAACAATTGATTGTGTCAGATAAATTATATGAAACATTAGATAAGGAGACTGCTTCTCACATTAGTGTGAGACAAGGAGATAAATGGTTTGTACCAGAAGAATTAGGCCGTGAGATTGATTTATATTTTACATCACGCGGAAAATCTCTTACTGAGAATTTTAGTGTTAATCGAAAGTATAATCCCAAAAGTGTAAATAAAGTATTTTTAACTGATGTTAAAACATTAAACTGTATTTTGTGCCACAAACAGCACCATCTTTCAAAGTGTCCAGATTATTTAAAGTTATCTGTTAATGAGAGAGTAAATGTAATAAAATGTAATAAGTTATGTTTCAATTGTTTAAATTTACACTCAGTAGCCAATTGTACATCAAAGAACATTTGTTTCTGCAAGAAACGACATCATAAAACTATTCATTTTCCAAAAACAAATAATAATACATATGTGAAAGAATTTGTTTCTTCAGAACATAATACACAAGGTAAAATAAATGTAGGAGAATGTTCAGATTCAAGACTAGCAAATTATGGCACATCAATGTTAAACGCTAATGCGGAAGAGTTCGTTCAGAAAACTTTTATTAGTAACTATTCGAATAAAAAGAATAAAGTTTTACTTTCAACTGTTATATGTTTTTTAATTGATGAATCGGGATCTAAATATAAAGTGTTTGTTAGATGTCGGCAGCGAGTCTAATTTTCTATCCCGCCATTTAATAGACATGATGAATTTGAAAAAAGAGAGAACAAGCATTTTGGTGTCAGGTCTAAATGATGCCACCTTAGTAATAAATCATAAAGTTAATGCATCAATAAGCAATAGAGATGGAAGTTTTGTAAAAAATTTAGATTTCTTGATAGTTCTAAAAATAACTGCAGATTTAACCCCTTCGCGTCCAATTGAAATTTCAGCACAGGATTTCCCTAATGTAATATTAGCAGATGAGAGATTTAATATCCCAGAACATGTAGATATGCTTCTTGGAGCAGGAATTTTCTATGAACTTTTAAAACCGGGACAGATTCGTATTAATAATTCTGATCTTATTCTGCAAGACACAGTTTTCGGTTTTGTAGTATCTGGAAGTTTCCCAATAGAAAATGAAAATAAAGTTCATTGTGGGTTAATAAAGAAAGGAACTAACTTAGATAAAACACTTCGAAAATTCTGGGAAATAGAAAATATCGAGATAGAAAAACCAAAAAGTAAAGAGACTTTAATTTGTGAAAAACATTTCATAGAAAATTAAACCCGAGAAAAAAGCGGCAGATACGTTGTTAAAATGCCCCTAAAACAAGATCCAACTACATTAGGAAGTTCTAAACAGATAGCAATTAAAAATTTGAATTCTTTATGGAATCGCCTAGCAAGGGATCCCGAGTATTTAAGATTATATTCCGATTTTTTGAAAGAATACCAACAGTTAGGCCACATGGTCGAAGTTAACGAAAGCGAGGAAGAAAATGGATCCTATTACATTCCCCACCTTGGAGTGTATAGAGGAATAGAAAAAAGTATGTCAACACCTTTGAGAGTAGTTTTTAACGCCTCTTCTTTAACGACAAAAGGAAACTCACTTAATTCTATTCAGTATAATGGGGGTGTAATACAAGATGATTTATTCTCAATTATGCTGAGATTTAGAAAATACATCATCGCTTTCACTGCAGATATTCAAAAAATGTATAGGGCAATTTCTATTCATCCAGATCAAAGGAAACTACAAAAAATTTTATGGAAAGAAGGTGTAAACGAACAAATAAGGAATTTTGAACTAACTACTGTTACTTATGGTACTGTTAGTGCACCCTTTTTGGCCATGAGAACACTACTTCAATTGTCTAGGGATGAAGAAAGCAAGTTTCCTTTAGCAGCACCCGTGATGAGAGAAGACATGTATATGGATGACCTCTTATCTGGATCTGATTCTTTAAGTTCTGCATTAGAGCTCCAAAATCAATTAATAGAAATTTTAAAGAGTGGAGAAATGTTATTACATAAATGGTGCAGTAATGCTCCACAACTTTACCAAACAAATGACAAGATATATCCCTTTGGTGATTCAGAAGAATCCAAAACATTAGGTGTCTTGTGGAAATCGAGAAAAGATTGTTTAAGTTTCGATGTAAAAATTCGTAATGAGGTAAATGTCACTAAAAGACAAGTGTTATCAATTATATCAAGTTTGTTTGATCCTCTTGGATTAGTATCCCCTATTATAATTAAAGCGAAAATATTTATGCAGAAATTGTGGTTATTGCAATTAAATTGGGATGACTTCTTACCGGAAAAAGAAGCTAAAAGGTCTCCATACGGGCATACTCACAAAAATCTGAAAAAATTACAGAATGTTCTTCTCATATAGTTATATATGTTTATAAAAAAAATTCGGCGGAACCTCCTTATAACGTCCGTAAAAAAATAATAAAAATTTCGTTTATTTGGCGGTTTATCTCCGGTTGGCGAAAAAACGAAATTTTTAAAAATACGCTTTTACGCTTCGAATACTTTTTAAAGAAAAAACTTTCTATGTTCAATTTATTTAAATAAGTTTAGTTTAAGTAATTTTAGTTTTGCATTTTTACTTTACTTTAAGTGTAATTTTGTCATATTACGTTTATATGTACTTATAACAAAATGAAATTAATATATTTTATCATTTAAAACACAATTTAAATTGATTAAAATTGTTCCAAATTGAAAAATACACTGTTAAAATCTGCTGCATTTTGTTGTAATGCACTCCCTTGCTTGTATAGAAAACGGTTACTTGGCCGTGAAATGGAGCTTTCTCATTGGTTGAAATAGAGATATTATATACAAGCGGTGGAGTGCGTTGCAACAAAATGCAGCAGATTTTTAACAGTGTATGACACGGTCAATTCGCCATGCTATGGAGCATTCTCATTGGTCAGAAGAGAGATATTCTATAAAAGTAGTGGAGTGACGTTGCAGTAAATGCTGCAGATTTTTAACAGTGAAGTCAATTAAAATCAATTTTCAGATTCGTTAAAATCATCTGCTTTTGGCGAGGAAATGCACTGCTTGCCAAATCCCGCGTCGCTTTCAGCTTTTCACGTCAATTATTCCAAACTATTTTATTTTTTTACATATCTAATAATGTAATTACGCCGCTAATTTTCACTGATCCTTTATTAACTACATGAGTAATTTAATTCGTATTTTTTTCAAAAAATTCTGAGTATGCCCCCAATGGAGACCCTCCTTGTAAGGAATGGGGAGAGTTTTCAGATAATCTACAGTTAATTAACAAAATTGAAATTAGTAGGTGTATTTTATTGAAAATTGCTATTATAATCGAGTTACATGGTTTCAGCGACGCATCCGAAGCAGCCTATGGTGCAGTAATTTACTGCAAATCAGTATCAGAATCTCGAGAAATGTCAGTGAAATTAGTGACAAGTAAATCAAGAGTTTCCCCCTTAAAGCAATTAACTGTTCCCAAACTTGAGCTGTGTGCAGCTGTTTTATTATCAAAACTAATTAAACGTGTGATTTCTGCTCTCAAGATCAGTATAATAATAAATCTTCTTATGGTCAGATTCTATGATAGTATTGTCATGGATTAAAAAAGAACCGTACATACTAAAAACATTTGTTGCGAACAGAATTTCAACAATACAAGAGCTAACTGAAGGGATGCAGTGGCAACATGTTCCTTCTCAACATAACCCAGCAGACCTTCTAACAAGAGGAATTAATCCTGATAAGCTAATCTCAAATGAGTTGTGGTGGAGTGGCCCAATGTTCCTAAAAGAAAAAGACTATCCAAATACAACCATTCCTGAAGCAGTTGATTCCAATGACTTTTCAAAAGAACTGAAAAACTTTAAAACTAATGACTTTAAAAACATGTCTTTTTTTTACAGTTTCTAATAATACCTATGTGCATGATATAATTGATTTAAGTAATAATTATTGTAAGATAATTCGTATTTTAGGATTTATTTTCAGGTTTCTTAGCATTTGTAAAAAAGAAAGAAAAGAGGGTCCTTTAGACCTCGAGGAGCTCAACAAGGCAGCAATTTTTTTTTTTTAAAAAGTGTTCAACGAGAATTTTTTGACAAGGAAATAAAATCCTTGCAAAAATCAGGTGAGGTAAATAATAATAGTCAGATAAGAAATCTTCACCCATTTCTTGATAAAGTAGGTCTTCTTAGAGTAGGAGGTAGGTTAGCAAACAGTAACTTAAATGATAACCAAAAATTTCCAATTTTATTACATAATAAAAGTAAATTTACTCAGATGATAATAGAATATTTTCATAAACGATATTTATTTTTAGGTATACAAGTTTTACTTTTGAGTTTGGGCAGCAGTTTTGGCCTTTAAATGGTCGTGAAATATTAGAGAAACAATTTGAAACTCTTGCTTATTTTATGTTATAAATATTGTAAATTTTTTTTATATTTTTAATGCAATGTGTTTTATAAGATATTTTGAGTTATATATAGTTGGTATAATTATTTTGAGCGTACATATGTAAAATTGAGATAATTTTTATTTTATTGAATATATTACGTGTTATGAGAGTAAATATTAATATAAAGTGTGTATCGAGAGTGCATATATGCTATTTGAGTTATTTAAAAGACATCCATTTTGTTCAGAATGTTAGAGTTTGATTTGATAAAATCGAGTTTCTTATTTTTAAATACTTTTAAATAAAGTGTTTCTGAGTTATTTTTTGAGATAAATATGAGAATGAGATAAAATTCTTGCATCATTTAGAGTAAATTTAATTTGAGTATAAGATGTCATGAGTGCACATCACTACATAATGATTGCAGAATTTTAGATGTTTGAAAAACAAAATGTTAAAATAAATGATTTAGTAATTATAAAAGAGGACAATGTTGCTGTTTGCAATTGGCCTCTAGGTAGAATTGTAGAGTTGTTTCCAGGTAATGATGGAATTATTAGAGTAGTAAAAGTGAAAACACAAAGAGGGTTTTTTAAGAGACCAGTGTCAAAAATATGTTTATTACCCTTGGAAAAGTAATTGTTATTCATTTTAATTTGCTATTTATTGTTTATTAGTATGTGTTGTATTATTTATTTAAAAATTTCATGTGTAATAATGTATTATAATCGTGGTTGAATGAAAATCATTCAACGGGGGCCGGTATGTTCGGTCGTATTTATTCTGTGTATTTTTGGAAACGATTTGTATCGTCTGCGTTTGTTTTTATGAGTTAATAGAATGTTTTTAAGAGAACGTAGCCATGAGCGGCTATGTTGTGAGTTAGTTAAATAAATACAGTTCATAGAGTTTTTTTAAATATGAGTTTTTATTGAGTTTGAATGTTTTAAATGAGTTATCGACAGATGTCAACATATAATTCTTAAATATTAGAAACTATTTTCGATATTTGAATTAATAAATATTAAAATTTTGAATTTTTAAAATATTTTCTTTTGTTGTTGAAGAATAAAATATATTGAACGTAAAGAAAATAAGAAAATTAAAACTTTTAAAGATTCCAATGAAATTGACAGTTAATTAAGGTAAAAGAAAAATTTTAATCCAGCTATTTATAGAAATAAGTATTAAAATAACAGTTAAAGAAATCAATAAAATAAGATGCTATGTAACAAAAGTTTCAAGAAAATGAAATGAATGACTTTTGTTGTAATTTAATTAATTATTTAATTCCTTCTTATTAGCGTATGTTTGAATGTTACTATATTATAATAAACACTCCTAGAAAAGGATATTGACATTTAGTTATTAAATATTAGAAATTATTTACACCATTTGAAAAAATATATATTAAAATTATGAATATCAAAAGATACTGTCTCATGTCTTTAATACTATAGAGAATTTTAGTTTTTTACTTTTACTATGCATTATATAATACCGCATTATGTTTTCATCAATAAAATAAAACTGACTTTGAGAAATTGTATCATAATATATTTTACAATAAAGATCTTCAATCAAAAAAAGATTTAGATTTACTTAAAAGGTTAATATTTATTATAAAAAAAAGTAAATGAATATAATTAGAATGTTGTTCTAATGAAAAGTCTATAAATTTTGTATTTCACTTTATAACGATATAAAAAAATATCAGATTAAATTATTGTATACAAAAGCAAAGAAAAAACAGATAATAAATCTCCTTCAAATCTTTGAGAAGCCAAGAGGTATGAGTGACAAAATTGAAAAAAAATGAAGTAAGTGTACAGACGACTTGGAAATGTGTTCTTTTTCTTTTCAGGTAAAGAAATATAAGCGATTTTCTAATTATGCGCTGCTTTCTAACCATCAACCACTTTTGCTGAATAAAACTTGTTATATCGTTATATCCTTATGTAGAATAAGAATCGTTATATGAAGTTCATTTACCTGCGGTTTAATCTGTCGAGCTGTCTAAATGACAGAGCAGATGTTATGACCAATAAGGTTATCTGAGCGAAAAATGTCCGTGGGTTATCGACCAGTTATCTTAATAGGTAAAGCATTGACCTTGTAAGCCAAGGGTCTGGGTTCGATTCCCAGACTAGGCGACTTTTCGCTCAGTTGCAAATATTCAATTTGTATAAATTTATTACAAATTTAAAGAAAAATGTACTCTACTTTTTTCTCAGTTAATGAAATAAGAATTCAATGACCACAGTGAAACAAGCGGAAGTTTCCTATTTTAATTCAGTCAATTATTATGGATGCTGAAATTTATCGTGAATTATCTTTGAAGTCAATTTATTACAAATCAAATTTTTGTCACTTGTACCCCTTGGCTACTGAGGACCTCAATTAAAGTCAAGCTGCATTATTGATTTTTACGCAATTATTTCGTCTTCTATTTGATTTTAGAGCAAGTTTTTTTTTAATTTATCCCCATTAATTCTTATCTTAGACTGAAAAATATCATTCTGATATCGAAATTGTAATTATGTTGGAGTACTCTTAAAAAAAGGCTAGAAAGCGGAATTCCACAGGGAGTAAAGAGGTTATTTACGATTCTGTGATCAAATAGTTCTTTAACACTCTCCAACACAGTTGAAAAATTAATTTCTTTATCTGTCCGTTGTCTAACTACATGCCATGATCTAACTCACTCAAATAGTGTCAGATTGCATGAAATGGATGTATAGATAGTATTTGACTTTACTATAGAATATTTCTATTTGAAAATTAATTTTGTAGACCTTTACAAGACACTCAATAGAACAACTTTACTATGCAGTCTATGGGGAAAATCGTCTGTGGTGTAATTTAATGATACTATTCTATTTTGAATATTTTATTTTAAGTTCATTTACAGAGATACAAAAAATAACTTTACTACAAAACACTACGAACAGTGTCTAAATAGCCAACGAAGAATAACTGCAGAAAATGCGTTTTTGGTTAAAGTTAGTGTTTTAAAAATTAATATATATATATATATATTTTTTTCGTACATAGTTTGGTATGATCATACACATAGATACGGGGCTGCAAAAAAGATCTCAAATGCTGAATGGGAATTTTCAACAGTACTATGCCATTAATTAATTTAATTAATACATATTATGTAGTACACATACAGATACAACTCGATTATATACCGGGTTGGACAAAAATATTCTGATATGTTTCCGGCTGGCATTTTCAGAAAGAATCACGTTTTGAGCACCAGTCTTGGCGAGTTGGCGAAAGCGAGAACGTTCAGCTAGCTGCATCGCTAACACAAAATAAACTGACTAAGTTCAAATGTGTCATAAAACATATGATTAATAGAATTATATTTATTACAAGCGAATCTTTACTACTGTTTTTAATTAACTTCTCAATTTTTTCGAACATAGCGAGTTGAGGAAATAATATTTTTGAATTGAGGGGAAAAAAAACTATGTTTTGATGTTCTGTGAAATTTAAAGCATTTTAATCTGAAAAAGCTCTTTGTCTTAAACTATGTTTTAATCGTAAACAACGGTTAATAACATTTCCTCATATTATAGTATTTGCTTGATAATATTTACGGAAAAACAAATGAACAATAAACGCGATCTCTTTGCAGAAGGAAGGGTTGCTATTCGCTAGGCGTTTGACATCACAAACAAGAAAGGGTGCGTAGCACTGACTTCATCTCCGCGCCAATCGTTGTTCTGGCGATAAGGTGCTCAAAACGTGATTCTTTCTGAAAATGTTTCCGGCTGATTAAAGTTATTGCAGAAAATTGGGTTTTGAAATGCCGTATTCGTCGGTTAATTATTAATTTAGAAGTCATCTTTTAACTTGATAAGTTCTAATTCTTTGTTAAAATACCCTGAATGTGTTTGGAAATATTTTAATATGTCTGCAGGACATAATTTTTTTTTCATGCTTCAAAAATAGAAACTCAGCTAATTTCGATAAAAGTTACAATGGAGAAAATAAAACACATTTAGACTCAAAAAGGAAACAAAGAAGCAACATAACTAAGCAATGTAAAAAAGTTAGAAGTAAACACACTTTTGTGATTCTGCATTTCTGTTCTGCCTCAAGAGAATGCAGATCCAATAATCTTTAAGTCATGTTCTACAACCAGAGATCCCATTCAGAAAAGCTCGTAAAAAACTACATTTGTCATCTTTGAATGGTTTTGCAATCATACAAAGCCAAATTCTTTGAAATTTTAATAAGTCTTCATTCATAAAGATTTTTATATGTATCAATGGTTTTTAATAAAACATGCTATGGAACACAGAAAGTAAATTGTCAGTACTCCTTTTCTACTGAATTTCCCAGAAGACTGTATGTCGAAATTGAAAGCTCCAAACATACATACAAAGTGATGGAACGTATTCAGAGTATTTGGTTTTGCTTTTGAAGAATGGAATGTATATTGAAGAATATAAAAATAAGAAAATTAAGACTATAATTTTAAAGATTTTCATGAAGATGAAAGTTAAATAAGGTAAATAAATGTTTTTATTCCGCAATTTTATAGAATTTGCTCTTAGTACAATAATTAACACGATTCATTTTACACTTAGATTTACTTTAAGTTTTAACATTTATTATTAAAAAAAATGAAATTGAATAAAATGTTATTCCAATTAAATAGTCGACAATTTTATCCTTTTTTAATAATGATATAGGAAAATATCAGAATAAGATATTGTAGCGTATATAGGTTTCTTCTGATCTTATGGTTTGTCAAGTCCAAAATCTAGTCTCTTAAAAAAATAGAGAATAATTTATTACAAAACTTCACAGGTAAAGTCTTCGGAACTCACAAATATCACCAGATTTTCAGAAATAACTGAGCAAATCCTACGTACAAGTACAGATATATGTCAAAGAGACTCTTTACTCAACGTCTCAACACTATATCACATTCAAAAAACAGCGTAGATAAATTACAATGCTCAAGCAAACCTTCTTAAATAATCGTCTAGTAGCTCACTCAATGACTGACTGACAAATAATAACCACAACCAGCTCGCATCGCTCTCGTATATATAGGGTCGCGGCATGCACTGGAAATTTCTACAAGCTTCTAAAAAAATCCAGAAAACACCGGAATAACATTCAATGTATCAGTATACCTATAAGGGTGGTTACCATAGAGAGGGAAGGATTACCATCGCCAAGAATCGCCAAGTTTGTCGCCAACTTGGCGATATATCACCAAATTTGGCGACCAAAATTAGTCGTCAAAAGTGACGCCAACTTGGCGATAACTATAATATTTTGCAAAACTGCCGCAGACATTCACTGAAAAATAATAGACAGGTTTGCCTGATAATAGAGACAATGTAACAAAAACTAATATTTACAAAATTCGTAACAATATTGTATCCAAAATAGAGATCTTTAGTGGTAGCAAATCCTCATTAAACATTTAATTTTGATTCAATCTTTCGAATTACTGAAATATATGTTTTTTAGCTTCATTCATTTAGTATTTTATCCACGTTTCTGCGTACAGGCAGTGCATCCGCCTTTAAGTTGGGCTACCAGATCCAATATTTTTTTAGTCTTATTCTGACACAAAAAACATTATTCACTAAAAGTTCGAAATAATAATAAAAAATTAACTACAATTGTTAGTTTCGTATGGTCTAATAATGAATCAATGGCAGTTTCTTTGAAAATTTAATAATCCTCCATTCATGTTTTCTTGTTTTAATGTCTTGTGCATGCTTTTGAACACAAAAAGTAAACTATCAGTATTTTTTAAATAATGTGCTAACTGTTTTCTCTTGCATTTCCCAGAAGACTATATGCCAAAATTGAAAGCACCAAATATACAAAGTTATGTAACGTATTCAGATTTTTTTTTTTGCTTTTGGAAAATTAAATATAGCAAAACCTACATAACGGACACTCCCGAATAGCGGACACCTCTATTTAACGGACAGTTTTCCAATCCCCATTCCCAAAACCTAAATTTTTGTATATTTAATCTCTGAATAACGGACATTCCGAATAGCGGACACTAAATTTGACAATGAAGGATGAGAATTTTTTTAATGTGAAACAAAAGTGGAAAAAAAGTAAAAAAATCTCTAAATTAATCGGGACAATGTGTCACAAATTTTCTGATCACAGATAAATTTAGGGGTAGACTGGAGAAAATCCCCTTCCCGTGCCCTGTATTGAATTCAGGGAATGAGTTGAGAAAGAATGCTCCTTCCAGAACATTGGAATGCCTCCTCCCTTGCCAAAAATTTGAGCTATTATGCTTTTAAGAAGCGGAAAAATATAATAAACAGTTATACAATTTTTATAAGGAAAAAAAAGAATAAAGATGATTCAAAAGGATTAAGACTGTTGATTTCACACCTTGACTAGAACTTTACACTGAAAAGAAAATTACCTGCAATCGCAAGCAAAAGCGAAAGTTGTGCATAATTTCATTTCAGTTTTATTGCTTAAAGTTTTTTTAATTTCTGATTAATTATATAATAAATGGTGGTATATTTTTACGGTCATATATTTAGACATATATGAGACAAATAAGGAAACGTAAGCATTTCTTATCAATTTTTGAATCGCAGAGGTTTTCCCAAAAGCGGACAGTTTCAGCTCTCCCGAGCTGTCCGCTAATTAGAGGTTTTATTGTATATTCAATAAATAAAGAGCATCATTTTAACCTCTTCAGTCCCGGAGTACCCAAATGAGTACATCAGTTTTGTCCCATTTTATTAATGATACTCAAATATAAACGAAATTTCGATATAAGAATAATATGTTTCGAATTCTAAGATTCGAGCTAATGAAAATAAAACAATAATCTCACTCTGAAGTCAAACGAGAGAAGAAATAATTCAGCAATAATTAAAAATACTGTAATAATCGCCAGTAGCGAAGAGGTTAAAGGTTCTCATGAAAATGAAGTTAATTCAGGTTAAATAAATGTCTTTATTTAGCAGTTTTATAGAATTTGTTATTAGTACAACAACTGCCATACTTAATTACCAACTTAGATTATTTTTAACTTAAATGTTGTTGTAATAAAATATTTATACTTTTTTTGTACATAATGATTAACGAAAATGACAAATACAATTAATTTCTCCAAAATGAAAAATATGGTGATAGTTAATTATTTTTAAACATTTAATTAAATCTTCTGTACTACTAAAATATGTGGTTTTTGTCTTCATTTATCTTAGACAAAAAGCTTTTAAGAATAAAGAAAAACAGTCAATTTCAACAAAAGTTTCAGTAACGAAAAGAAAACAAGGAAAGACGCATAGCTGGGAAAATGTAAATACAAAAATATAAGATGTAAAGACCCTTTTTCGATGCAATATTTATATTCTGCCACTAAACAATCCAGATCCAATATTTTTTAAAGTGTATTCTGCAACAAAAAATCACAAACCACAAAAAGTTCAAAATAATAATAAAGGTTTAATTGTAGATGTCATCTTTGTAAGATATGACAATCAAACAACGGCAGTTTCTTTGAAATTTTAATAAGCCTTTACCCATAAAGTATTTTTTATTTCAGTTTCTTTTGCATGCTATCGAACGCAGAAAGTTAGCTGCCGGTATTTTTTTTTTTTTTTTTTTTTTTTTTTTTAATAACGTGCTAATTTCTTTCTCTTGTATTTTCCAGAAGACAATATGTGTAAATTGAACACAGAAAACATACAAAGTGATGCAAAGTATTCAACTTTTTTCTTTAGCTTTTGAAGGATAAAATATATTGAAGAAAATAAAAATAAGAACAATTATGCCCATAAATTTAAAGATTCTGCTGATTCTGAAAGTTAATTCAGATAAATATTTTTAACACTTTACATTTTTAAAATATTTTGTTTTGTTTGTTTGAGATTCTGCAATTACGTTTTGCAACTTCCAGGTCCAAAAATTTTTATATCATATTCTGTAATAAACAACCACAGTCACAAAAAGTTAGAAATACTAATAAAACTTTGACTGCATTTGTTTTCAATATATAGTATTACAATAAACCAGTGGCTGTTTCTTTGAAATTTTAATAAGCCTTCATTCATGAACTTTTTTCTTTCATTTCGATGTCTTGTGAATGCTATTGAACACAGAAAGTAAACAGTCATTATTTTTTTTAAATATGCTAACTTCTTTATCTTGTATTTCCCAGAAGACAATACGTGGAAATTGAAAACAGCAAACATACAAAGTTGTGCAAAGTATTCAACTTTTCTTTAGCTTTTGGAAGATAAAATATATTGAAGAAAATAAAAAATGAGAACAATTAAGCCAATAATTTTAAAGGTTCTGGTGATTCCGAAAATTAATTCAGATAAATATATCTTTTAATATTTTACTTTTTTAAAATATAATGATATATATATATATATATATTTAGATTCAGCCTTCAAGTTTTGCAACTAGAGGATCCAGATCCAATATTTTTTAAGTCGTATTCTGTAACAAACAACCACAGTCACAAAAAGTTCGAAATACTAATAAAACTTTAACTGTATTTGCTTTCAATATATGGTCTTAAAATAAAACAATGGCTGTTTCTTTGAAATTTTAATAAGCCTTCATTCATGAACTTTTTTCTTTCATTTCGATGTCTTGTGAATGCTATTGAACACAGAAAGTAAACAGTCATTATTTTTTTTAAATATGCTAACTTCTTTATCTTGTATTTCCCAGAAGACAATACGTGGAAATTGAAAACAGCAAACACACAAAATGATGCAAAGTATTCAACTTTTTCCTTTACCTTTTGAAGGATAAATATATTGAAGAAAATAAAAATAAGAACAATTAAGCAAATAAATTTAAAGGTTCTGGTGATTTTGAAAGTTAATGCAGATAAATATTTTTAAATACTTTACTTTTTTAACCCGGGAGGACGCGCGCTTACACAAGGTATGAATGGTTTGAACTTTGCCACCAATAAAATCATATTATAACAGTCACTTTATTAAGGAGACAATTCTTACAAATTTTCTTATAAAATATGTTGAAGATTACTTTTAAAAAATTAGTGGTTGCAATTGTAAAAACCATACGCATTCCGGATCTTTTAGGCCCTGCGCGCGTTCTCCCGGGTTAAAATGTATATATTTTTAGATTCAGTTTTTGAGTTTTGCAACTAGAAGATCAAGATCCAATATTTTAGGTAGCTTTCATTACAAAAAGTAAAAAGCTACCTATTGCAGCCGTCCGGAGGAAAGCACTTCCGGAAAATGTTGGTATATTTTCACCGATCATGACCCCCAGACCCCAAAACCACCCTCCGTTCAAATGTTGACATATATATATATATATAACCATATATATATATATATATATATATATCTGATTTTTGTCATGCGATAACTAACGTATTTATGAGCCGATTTGAATGAAACTTGGTATGTACATAGTACATACAAATGTCTCGACCGAGTTTGTTGTCCAGCATCATCCGCCATTTTGTTTCAAAATGGCGGCCATTTTAAATTTTTAAAAAAATTTAAAATTTAAAATTAAATGCGAAAAAATTAAAAGTTGAAAAATATTTTTCTTTTACGTGTTAGAACTTAAAACAAAGATTCCAGAACACTTTTTATTTTGTCTATATCTTAAAAAATGATTGAGTTATAGCACTTTGAATTTTTCTTATGGCTGACATTTTGAAACGATCTGATATTTGTCACGTAATAACACGCGCATTTATGAACCGATTTCAATGAAACTTGGTATGTACATAGTACATACAAATGTCTCGACCGAGTTCGTTGGCCAGCATCATCCGCCATTTTGTTTCAAAATGGTGGCCATTTTAAAAATTTTAAAAAATTTAAAATTAAAAATTAAATGCGAAAAAATTAAAATTTGAAAAATATTTTTCTTTTACGTGTTAGAACTTAAAACACCGATTCCAGAACACTTTTTATTTTGTCTATATCTTACAAAATGATTGAGTTATAGCACTTTGAATTTTTCTTATGGCTGACATTTTGAAACGATCTGATTTTGTCACGTGATAACACGCGTATTTATGAACCGATTTCAATGGAACTTGGTATGTACATAGTACATACAAATGTCTCGACCGAGTTCGTTGGCCAGCATCATACACCATTTTGTTTCAAAATGGTGGCCATTTTAATTTTTTTTAAAAATTTAAAATTTAAAATTAAATGCGAAAAAATTAAAAATTGAAAAATATTTTGCTTTTACATATTAAAACTTAAAACAATGATTCCAGAACACTTTTTGTTTTGTCTATATCTTAAAAAATGATTGAGTTATAGTACTTTGAATTTTGCTTATGGCTGACATTTTGAAACGGTCTGATCTGAACGATCCATCATGTTGTTTTAAAATATGGCATACACTTTTTGATATCGTGGAATTTGGTGACTCTCTAAATCGCTTAAAATAAAACGAGGTTGAAGAAAAGATGACTAATATCTAAATATTCCTATTAATATTCAGCCTTGGCAAAAACTAGTTTTCAATCTTATAAAATCACTGATTTTATAAGATTATTTCCACTAATTTGAGCTTAGTATTTTTGAACAATGTAACTTACTTTAAAATAAATAAATAAATGTATAAGTATATGAAAGCTACCTCTTCCTCCCGGCATTGCCGGAAGGACTTTTTAAAGTCGTAATCTTCAACAAACAACCACAGTCTCAAAAAGTTCGAAATAATAATAAAAATTTAACTGTAGCTGTTATCTTTTGTATTTTGTATATTTTTACAAATAAAACAATGGCAGTTTCTTTGAAATTTTAATAAGACTTCATTCATATTTTTTTTTCTTCCGATGCCTTGTGCATGCGTAAATACCAAAATATAAGAAGTAAAGATAATTTTGAGATTCAGCTTTTAATTTTTGCAACTAAAGAATGCAGATGCAATATTTTTATAAGACATATTCTGCAAGAAACAACCATACTCACAAAAAGCTTGAAATAATAATACAAAACTGTAGATTTTTTTTGGATGGCCTAACATTAAAACTATGGAAGTTTCTTTCAAAATTTAACAATTTTTAATTTTATTGTTCCGATGCCTTACGCATTCTATGGAACACATAAATTAAACTGTCCATATTTTTAAAAGAATGTGCCAATTTTTTTCTCTTGCATTTTCCAGAAGACTGTATGTTGAAACTGAAAGCAGGAAACATAAAAAGTGATGCAATGTATTCAGATATTTTTATTTAGCTTTTGAAGGTTAAAACATACCGAAAAAAGTTAAAATAGGAAATTTAAGATTCTAATTTTAAAAATTCTCATGAAGGTGAAGGTTCATTAAGGATAATAATAGTTTTTTATTCAGCTATTTAATAAAATTTAATATGATTAAACGAATAAACAAAATTTATTTCCACCTTCGATTTGCTTAAACTTTTAGCATGTATTCTAAAGAAGAACGACAAATTATGCGTCTAGCAATCATTATAAAAACTTTGCAACACATCCAGAATTCATTGTGTCTTCAAAAATACGGCATCAAAGACATCTCCAAACTACCCCCCCCCCCCTTCTTTTTACACTTCGAACTTAAGTGAGAAAGAAAACTAGCAATTTTTTAAGAATTAAAAATATTGAAAAGAAGAAAAGAAAAGGTACGTCATGCATACATTATGAAGTATTTTCCGACACATTCAGAATAATATAACAGAACTGCATTGTTTAAAAAATTAAAATATTACGTCTAATTTTACCATATAGAAATGGATAACGCATTTCAAAACTGAATTTCTTCTGTTCCCATCTACAATCGGGAAAGTATTAGAATTTTTTAAAAAAAGTTATCTATAGTTTCTATAGTTTCTGATGTGCTGATTACGAGAAAAATAATAAAAAAATTCCATCACGTCAGGATTTTTTGATATTGAATATTTAAGATTCTGCTGTAAAATGTCTAAGCGTCTACATTTTATATGATACAGAAATTAGTATCTATTAACAAAATGTATTCCAAAATTTAATTCATTTAAGTGATACATACATTTTAGCTGAAAATTCTTCTTCAGCAATTTCCTCGAATAAGGATATGTTATGTGAATACCTTTCTGCAGCCCTATATATGAGGTATATAACTTATTTATCTTATATATATATTATAAATGTGAAAGTGTGTCCTGAAATTGGAATAAAATTGGCTTAAAAACGGATGGATTAATGTCTTTGAATCTTTGCATATAGATAGATTATAGCCCAGAAATAAACATAGGCTAATTTTTAATTGATTTATTCAAATATTTTCCTTAATAATTCAAAATTTCATCATTTTTCATACAGAATCAATCAACATTTTTCCGATAAAAAATAACCATTTTTTTTTCCTGTTGCAAAGAAAATCAAATCCTGGAATGATAACACAGGTCTGCAATGGTTTTCCTCTTTGAAATCTGAGTAACGTTTTCTATAGTTTCTGATGTGCTGATTACGAGAAAAATAATAAAAAAATTCCATCACGTCAGGATTTTTTGATATTGAATATTTAAGATTCTGCTGTAAAATGTCTAAGCGTCTACATTTTAAAATTTATAAAACGTCATTAAATTACTTCAGCTTAATTTTTATTGCATTTAATTAGTGTAAGGTGACATAGAAATTATTTCAAAACAGTGATTTGCTAATTACTACATAATAAGTATAAGTAATTCACATAAACCATGTTGAAAATGGGTCATTTTGGCTTAATTTAGTAATGAGCTCATTAATACATAATGATTAGGTAATATAACCTAATTGCTGTAAATATTAGTCAAAAAGGGTGTAATAAAGATAAACTAAAGGGTTTTTGTATAAGTACCTGCACTGATTTAGAAAATTAACAGTTGAAGTGCGCATCTTGCAACATAACCTTTAAAATGTCATTCGCGAAGCTGTTTAAATTCTCCGAATTGTTTTTGCTATATTTGCGGAAAATTTATGGTGAAAAAACAACGAAACAGCATTACAGACTTTGTTAAAAATATTTACAAAAGTTATTTTGGATACGTTTTAAGCCTGATTTAAGAAAATTAATGTCGGACGAAAAGTTCGATGAAAAACTTAATGATATCGAGTTGCAAGCACACTGTTAAAACTAATGGTGACACATTGCACCTTTTAGGGGTGAAAAGCTTGTCTCACTGGTGACACCCCTAGAGGAGCTAAAATGGCACCCTTAACTAGGGTGAAAGGATGGCACCCCTAATGCAGGGTGTTTCAGGGGGTGAAAGGACGGCACCTCAGGGGAGAATAATGGCACCCCTTATCCACAGTTCAATAGGGTGAAAAGATGGCACCACAGAGGAGAATAATGGCACCTCTTATCCAGGGTCCCCCAGGAGGTGAAAGGATGGCATCTCAGGAGAGAGTAATGGCACCCCTTAACCAGGGTGCTCCCAAGGGAGAAAAGATGGCACCTCAGGGGAGAGTAATGTCACTCCTTATCCAAGGTGCCCCAGAGGGTGAAAGGATCGAATCTGAGGGGAGGATAATGATACCCCTTATCCAAGGTGCCCCAGAGGGTGAACGGATGGCACACATAATCCAGTGTGCCCTGTGGCATCCCAAAAGAAATAGCACTCACAATCTATGGCCCACAGTTGCAACCTCCCCCCCACCCCGCTTGTCAAGAAATTGTATTGGTTTGAATCATTAAATACAAAGTGTTTACCCATTTTTAAATTGAATTCTGCAGGGAAAATTATCATGATCAGTCAATATTTTGAGTCTTTTTTTTTCTTTTAGATTGATGGAATATTATATTTTTAAACTCATTAACAGGTGTCCAAAGAAAAATTGTAACATATTTTTGTAACTAAGAGAGGGATAATATGAACTACAAAAATAATCATAGAAAGACAGAGAATTCAAATTGTACTTTCATTTACATGGTGGGTATTTTAAGAAAAATTCAAAATTTTAACTTTTATACAGTCTTTGCATTTCAAAATCTCCAATCATAAGTCATCACTATTGCATTGTTAGTCATACCCAAAAGGTTTTGTTAGAATAAATCACAAAATTTACACAACCTCTACACCTACTTTCTACCTCTAAAAATCACAGAGTTAGAATTAAATATTGTGACTTTGTCATGCAATTTGAAGCCTGATTTTCAATTTCATGTTTTGATTTCTTGTAAAATGAAATAGATCATGATTTTTGACTGTCTATAACTCAGTTGTTTGGATCAAACTTTTTGGGTATGATTAAGAAAGGGCCAGTAACTATTTTTGTGATAGGGCATTTTTAGATGCAGGAACATTATAAAAATGTGATGTTTTGTTACCCCAAAATAAGAGAAAGTACAAATTGAATTATCTATCTTCATATGAATATTTTTATAAATTTCTCATAGTTTCAGAAATAATCCGTAACCATCTTTTTCGACACATAGTATATTGCTTGACATGTATATTCTTTATTTTATATACAGGGCAACTGAAAAGTATGGGGGCACAGAAAAATGCTATATCCTGTAACATATATGCCATATTTTAATAAAAAGATAAAAATAAAAGAAATACCAATATTTTAACAAATTGTTCACTGGCTTTACATTTATTTTTTACACAAGTTTGAAAACGAAGGATCACAGGATTGACAGTCCGCTGCAGATAATTCAGATTTAAATCATTCTATGCCTTGATAATTTCGCATCACATACAATGCAAACTGGAGATTTTTTAGTTCTAACTTTTCTACAGAAGTCAAGTGGCTTAAGATCTGATTGTTCGAAGGCAATACACCTGTTGTTAAATATCCGCGCAGATAGGTGTTAAAGGTCAATGTTGTTTTTGCTCCATGTGAAGAGCCCAATACTGCTGGAAGTTCCATTAAAATTATTTCGCTTCCATGGGGCCAACACTTCGTTGAACATATTAGTTGCTGATCATTTTGACGGTTGTGAACTTTTCGGACGATTAAGATTTTCATATAATAATAGAAGAAATGCTACAAAATTTTAAAATAAGCATTTCTCAGATTTTAGTTGTGAAATATCAATGTCAAACAACGCACTAATATTTTTTCAGCTACCATGCTGTACCTAATTAAAAAAAAATGTAAAACACAAATTGGAAAAGAATATGTAATAAATGCTGTGTAACTTTTAAATTAGTAAGAATATTTCATATTCTTTAAAATTCTTCCTGAAAGTTAGCCATCAAGCTATGAAATGAACTGTAGAAAATAAAATAATTTTATAGTTGTGGTAAAATCACAGATGAAATAGAGTAAAAAAAAAAAAATCATTTTTACAATATATGTAGCAATTACCTTTATACGAACTTATGCAAATCCATATTTTATTTCATGTATCCACAGAGGGTTAGAAATTAAGAACTGTATGTAAGGTGTCAAAATAATGCCTACAATTTATTTTCGATGTGACAACTGCATTTCATATTTTCTTATTTCTTTTCACAACCATGTTAATAGTAATAATATTGCATGGCATATTTAATTTTTATGTGTTGAAGAAAAGTGGGGAGGGAACTTTATATATTAAACACTTTATCTTACTAAACAAAATAAAAACGAGCTTTCCATAAGTATGAAACCTGATTAAACTACAATATTTGGATTCTGGAAAAACTTATTCTTTTTATAAAGCTAATATGCATATAAAACAGATAATCAAGCAAATATGTTCACAGAAAGAAAATATGAACTTTAGATATAACAAGGGATAAGCTAATTTTAAAAAAATCTGAGACTAACACTACATCAGACAATAAAATGTTAGCAAATAAATGAATCTTTGGTTACCAATTATGATATGGTATTTAAAACATTTCCAAATCACACATGTATATTTTTTTGTTTGTTTGAGGAAGGGAGTACAAAAATTTTAAAACAATTTTAATGCAGTTTCTTATTTTAGGAACATGTAAGAATCAAGAAATATTTCATAAAAAAAGAAAAACTTGTTTACAGGGGCGTAATATCCAAGGACCAGTTTTATCAGTCATTGGTTAAAGTGAAGTTAACTTAGAGGTTATTGAGAGGTTTAAAATTCTTAAGACACGTGCTGCTGTCATGGTGCAGAGGGGGGGGATGTATGCTAAAATACAAATGAAAGCATTTGTTAAAAAAATTTAAAATCAAAGAAAGTTAGCTATCAAGATTTGACGACTAGGCATAACTTTCTATAATTTAGTTTCATTTGACGACTAACGACTGCTGATTTCTAGTCCTGTATCCACATCAAGACACTTTCTGCCAAATATTTTTTTGTGTTTTGACTTATTGCATCTGAAATTTTAATCCAAAGAGTAATTATAATGAAATGAATAAAACACTGAATTAAAAAAAAAACCTTTTAGTTCAAATAATCTTTTTATTGTAAACACCAAGAATGTATTAAATATTATTTAAACAAAGACGTGACACTATGTGGAATTAATGCCACTGAGAAAGTTTTGAAGACATGAGTATCTAATAAAAATGATAAAAATTTAAATTGGCTTTTGCTATAGTTAACGTTAAACAACCAAAATAATGCATACCACAAAATAACTAAGCTTATAAAATTATCAGTTTTTATAATTAACTGTTTATATAAAATTAATACATAGCATGAGTAATTTAACAAGTTGCTTGAGTTGGGGAGCACAATAACAGGTTGAAACACAGAAATTTCTGCATCTTCTTCATGATAAAGAGTCGGAAACTTTTCTTGCATCAAGCATGGTAGTGTAAGTACTGTAAATGTAAGTTCACTATCTGAAATAATAATAATAACACATTAAGGAAAACACACAACAAGACAGTCCAATTAAAATGTATCATCAAAGTACAGCAAAAATGGTAGATGAACAAAAAAAGAAAGAATAAAATCTAAATAAAATTTAAATTATAGCTCACAAGGCTATCAAAGCGTGACAGCTAATGTGCTGTATGTAACGGGTTCTGTATGTAACAGGTTCTGTATGTAACGTGATAACTCTTTATATAAATAGATTTGCTTCAAATTTTATATGTAGGTTCATTCTGATAAGGTTCTTCACTGATTAGCATTGGAGGTTCATTGGTTAAATATGAAGGGGGGGGGGGAGAGAGTGCTACCACCCTTAATTTATATAAATATGCAAAAATCATGCATAATCATCAAATTTTCTTCAAATTTTGTTAGTAGGTTCACTCTGAAATGGCACTATCCTGATTAGTTTTAGGGGCTCATTGGTTAAGTATTAAGAGGGGTGGTAGTTAATCCACTGTCCAATAACTTACAGTTGATTTCTTTTATTTTTGAAAGGGCATTATTCTTTGAAATAAGAGTATAATATACAGTTGTATGTATAACCTGCGAGCTCAATGCCATCAGTTTAACTGGGCACTTTCCTCTTTATTGCCTATTTTCGGACAGCACAAGAAAATTACATGACCAACTCATACTTGTCATTCAGATATTCTTTTCCTGTGTTATCATTAAGAGTTACAAACCATTTACATTATTAACCATATTTACAAAACATATTTTGCAACAAAGTGTCTATTCCAGATTAGCAACGAATTTCCCTAACATGTCCAGGTATTCCATACCAGTAATAATAATAAAAAAAATGGGGAATTTTATTCAAATTTATTAGTACGCCCCTATTATGTATCCTATATTGACACTAATCAATGAATATATGGATACAACCCCTCGTGTTTTTCTTTCATTTTGGGAATAACGAATTTTCAATGTATTCTATTGACGATTATTTTCAAAATTTTCAAGATGTGATTTTGCGACTTTCACAAAAGTTGCTCTATACATTTGGCTAACATAATAAGCAAATGAAATTTTGATATCTTTGACGCGTGCGCAGTGAAAAATTATTTAGTAAACCTACTCAATATTCGAACAATTTTTATTATTTTTTAATTCTGATTACAGGGTATTATGTGCAATGTTGTTTGTCAAAGTTTCTGAAAAGAATGTTACTTTATATTAAGAACTCTTCAAATTATAAGCAAAAATCTTGGGTAAATTTGAGAGTGTTTTTTGGATTCGTAGAAAACCTTAATTTTTCTATGAGTATACATGCTATCGACATAAAAATGAACACAGTTTATTACAATAAGCCACTTAATCATAATCTACAGTTTGAGCGGTTTTGCTACATTAGTTTTGACAGGGTTATCCAAAAGATATCCAAAAAGTATTCATTCTTTTTTTAACTTGTTGACAGTCCCCTATTGGAGTTTCAGAATAAAACCTTCAGGGAAATATATGACTTGTACTACACTACCTGGCCATTGATTATCGTCCACTTGCGATTTTAGACATTTTGTTAAATATCTAGAAAAATACATGAGGAATTATCCTGAAATTCTCAGAGTATAAACATTATAGTACAGGTCATATATTTCCGTGACGATTTTTTCCAGAAACCTTATAGGAGACCGTCAACAAATTAAAAAAGAATGAATATCTTTTGGATAACCCTGTCAAAACTAATGCAGCAGAAGCGCTCAAACTGTAAATTGTGATTAAGTGCCTTATTGTTATAAACTGTGTTCATTTTTATGTCGATAGCATGTATACTCGTAGAGAAATTAAGGTTTTTATAAAAATAGTCCCAAATTTTTCCCAGATTTTTGCTTATAATTTGCAGAGTTCTTAATATAAAATAATAATATTTTCTGAAAATCTGACAAACAACATTGCACATAATACATCAGAATTAAAAAATAATAAACATTGTATGAAAAATGAGTAGGTTTACTAAATAACTTTTCACTGCGAATGCGTCAACGATATCAAAATTTCATTTGCATATTATGTTAGCTAAATGTATAGAGCAACTTTTGTGAGAGTCGCAAAATCATAGCTTGAAAATTCTAAAAATAATCGTCAATATAATAAGTTGAAAATCCGTTGTTCCCAAAATGAAGCAAAAAAAATGAGGGATCTTATCCAAATGTAGTAGTAAGTTCCGTATCCTGTATTCTATATTGAAACTAATCAATGAATATATGGATACAACCCCTCTTGTTTTTGCTTCATTTTGGAAATAACGGATTTTTAAGTGATTCTATTGACGATTATTTTCAGAATTTTCAAGCTATGATTTTGCAACTTTCACAAAAGTTGTTCTATAAATTTAGCTAACATAATATGCAAATGAAATTTTGATATCGTTGACGCATGCGCAGTGAAAAATTATTTAGTAGACCTACTCATTTTTCATACAATTTTTATTATTTTTTAATTCTGATTACAGGATATTATGTGCAATGTTGTTTGTCACAATTTTAGAAAATATTATTATTTATATTAAGAACTCTGCAAATTATAAGCAAAAATCTTGGGAAATTTTGGGAGTATTTTTATAAAACCTTAATTTCTCTATGATTATACATGCTATCGACATAAAAATGAACACAGTTTATAACAATAAGCCACTTAATCACAATCTACAGTTTGAGCGCTTTTGATGCATTAGTTTTGACAGGGTTAGCCAAAAGATAATGATAATTTTTTTAATTTGTTGGCGGTCCCCTATAAAGTTTCTGGAAAAAATCTTCACGGAAATATATGACCTGTACTATATTGTTTATACACTGAGAGTTTCAGGATAATTCCTCATGTATTTTTCTAGATATTTTGCAAAATGTCTAAAATCGCAAGTAGACGATAATCAATGGCCAGGTAGTGTATTATATTTATACACTAAGATTTTCAGTATAATTCCTCATACATTTTTCTAGATATTTAACATAATGTCTAAAATCGCAAGTGGATGGTCATCTCTGGCCATATAGTGTATATCAGGAGCTTTACGGAACTGGCTAATTCTTTATTTCCCCTTTTGATATATGGGGGAAAGTCGGATGGAATGGGACAGTAGGTTTTTCTCTTTGTGCATTATTCTAAACATTTCATCGATCGCACACAAGATGAAGCAATGGTAATCCATTCTTCAGTTTACAAAAAATATTGATATGCATAGACTTGCAAATGATGAAAGAAAAAATTATTTCAAAAATCCAATTTAAATTTAATTTATTTGCTTTCAATATATTAATCACTTGTTTATGAATAAATGTAATAGTTTCCTATTTATGGAACATTATATTGTATATTATCCATAATTTAAACTAAGCCTAAAACAGCATTTTTGTTTGAACAAGAAGTTTAACACAAACAAGGAAGTGGTGAGGAATGGGACATGCCAGAAAAGGGAGGAATGAAACGCGCCCAATTCCTCTTTTTAATTAATAATAATGCGAATTGCTAACATGCAAATATTTTTAGAGGATAATATATTAATTAAAACATTGATAATATATGCATTCATACTTCAAAATTTAAATAAAATGATGGTTATTTAAGGCGCAACGCTAGGCACAGAAAAAGTCCAGGATGATAATGCAAAGTCTATGGGGCGTTCTTTTCAAATATTTCGCCCAAATTTTAATATTTTTACGTGATTCTTTTGCACAAGATTGCTGAAGGCGATAGTTTTTACTCTTTCAGTTTTTGTTTCAGATTTTTTTTTAATTACTTTAACTTACGAAATCGGTTTAAACCGGTTCTGAAATTGAAACTATCGTTATACAAAAAATATAAAAGCAAAATCGAAAAAATAAAAACTAGGCCGGTTATGGATTATCCTCAGCTGTGTTGTTCAAAAAAATCATTTAAAAATATTAAAATTTCAGTTAGTTATTTGAAAAGAACGCTCCTATAGACTTTTACATTATCATCCGGGTCTCTTTCTATGCCTAGTGTGGGGCCTTAATGACACTTATGACAGAGAATCCTAAATTTTCATTCCAGTCATGAAGATACTGGAATTTTATATTGTGGCATATACATTATCAACTTACAACCTTTGTTTGATTGTTTATCTTACCGACACTATAGGTTATTTTGTGCCTTATAGCTTTTTTTAGCTCACAGGCTATCATAGCCTGAGAGCTTATTTGCCCGTCCGTTCTGTATGTACGTTCGTACGTGCGTTCGTGCGTAACGCGATAACTCGTGATAAAAATATCCAATCCACTTGAAATTTTGTATGTAGGTATATCCTGACAAGGCGCTTCCCTGATTACTTTTTGAAGTTCATTCGATATATAAGAGGGGGAACGGGGGGCTCATGCTCCTCCCCTTAGTTGATATAAATGGGATTTTCATGCAGAATTAAGTTTTCGTTCAAAATTTAGATTAGGATCATTCTGATGAGGCGATTCCGTGACTCTTATTAGGTGTTCATTGAATAAGTATAAACAGGGGGAACAGGGGTTCTAATCCCCCCCCTTAATTTATATAAATGGGTTTTTCAAGCAGAATTTTCAGATTTCGTTCAAACCTCTGAATAGTTTTGGAAGTTTAATGGTTAAGTACAAAAGAGGGGATAACTCCTTTTAAATTATATAAATGCTAAATGGGTTTTTATTAAGAATTATCTCATTTGCTCTGAATTTTGGATATAGATTTTTTATATGATAAAGCATGTCTTTGATAGTATGGAGGTTCAATGATTAAGAATAAAAAAAAAGAGGAAAGGGGAGAGCTGTTTCCCCTTCTTAATTTTTTTTCGAACGGAATTAACCCTTGAAAATATAAGGCTTTAATGTACAATTAGTATTTGTAGCCTGTGAGCTCAATGCCATCAGTTTAACTGGGCAGTATTCTTTATTTTATTATTGCTGTCCATAACTCTTAAAGCGGAGGTATGAGACACATTTTGAAACTTACGTTCTCTTTAAAATAAAATAGTATTTGTACGTTATGTTTCTGTATTGTTAAGGGGGATTAAAAAGTGATTTACATTGCATGCTATGAATTGAAATTTTTCTTTTTGTATATATAAAAAAAATCTTACTTTTGTAAAAAAAAGTCCCACACCACCCTACTGTCCCCTATATAGATATTATATATTAATACACCAATTACATGAAAATAGAATTTTTATCAATAGTATTACGATACAGTTTAAGGGCTAACAGTTTATTGTATATCCTTAGATTTTTACCACCTTTTCCCCAGGTTTTTATCGGTAAAAAGCCAACCCTGTTTATTGGTCTTGTTTCAGAACGGGTGGAATGAAAGATTGTTAAAAATTATGTCATTAGAAAAATGTTTAAGATTTATAAATGACAGTGCAAAAATCGCCTTTAAAACACGAGATCTTCATCACCTGCAGAAAAATTTCACATTTGTGTAAAATTACTATATAAGTTTTTATTCATTGTTATATTCTTTGAACACGCACTATTTCTGTAAACTATTCTGAAAGTTCAGTGGAGTAAATACAGATTGTTTTCCTTTTATAATTTGAATGTTCATGACTACAAATTTGTCATGTCGGATGATTGAGAAAAGGGGGGGGGACTGATTACGGTCTAATTAAGCTTAAATTACTATTATTAAATATATATATTTTTTATTTTATTTAAAAATAAAATTCTGCAACTAAATGTTTAATGCGAAAGAATACTTTCGAAAAAAAAATGGGTGTAAATCTACATAGCCGATAATCAGATCATAAGGTTTATTCAATTCAATATCCTAACATTTTCTCACCTTTTTGAAAGAAAATGAAACCAAAAGTATGAAAATATGAAGAATTGGGAGTAAGGAAACATAATGGTAAACCCAAGATATCGCTAAATTCGGGTTTTTAGGCATTTCCGACCAAGGTATGACTTGGCTGATTAATAACGTTTTAATATGCAAATCGAGGTGTTATCCGTGATTTTTATCCTTAAATGAGACTAAATGATTGTCCGTGCTACCGCCTCCCGATCTAATCTTATTATGAAGATTATTTTGGAAATAATGGTGGTTAATAAGGAAAATATTAATAATGAAAACCCAGTAAATAAGTTTTTATTGCCTTAAGATTTGCAAGTATTCAACTGTCTTAAATGAAAAAGTTACCCCTCCCCCTCTCAAACAAAGACAAATCAGGTATACTGAAACAATATTAGAGAAGTTACGCGAGGCTGCAGTATGGTGTGAATTAGCCTTTACAGGAGGGGTTCGGATAGCATCTATCCGATAATATATGCAAAGCCGGCCAGATGCTGTCCGAGATCCCGTGTAAAGGTTAAAATTAAAACCTTGCGAATAAAATTAATTGCTTAAAATGTATATAGACGCAAAAACATATTCTAACTTTAACTGCTCTGACAAAAATCGTTACATAACTACTGTGAGCTGTCTGTCAGACCATTTAATCTGAAGATGAATAAAATGTTACATTAATTCTCAGAATACTATTTATGTATTAAACTTTATGTACAAGAATATTATAAATCAAATTCAGCTATTCAAAAGTATTTAGAGGTAGTAATAAGACTCCAAACTAAAAAAATTGACCAGTATCTATAGTTAAACTAAAAATTACAAGTTAAACTGTGAAATTTGAAAAACACACGGTGTCTGAGACCACTAACAGCAGTTAAGGGTGAAATCTAAACAGTTGAGTTTAAACACAAGGTAAAATGGTCATAGAATATTCCGATTGCAACAAGATTCGTCTATAATAACTGATTTGTAATGAAAAAATATGTAAATATTTTACAATCTTTCATTTCGCTCTTTCTAATTGTGCGCCCTTAGGATTCCCGTGCCTAGAGCAGTTTGCTCCAAATCCTCCTCGGTAGCTAAGGCCTCCATAAATCGTTTAAAAATATTGACATGTAAACGAGAAATTTTAAAATAACTGCCTCATAGGTTTAACATTAGCAAACGGGTATTTTGATGAGAGTGTAGCTTTTAGCTTCACATAATAAACTTACCAATCAATCATACTAACAAAAAAATCTAATTTACTGTTTTTTTATGACAGTACATATAGCGATGTACGATAAATTAACGTAACAATAAAATAAAATAAAATAAAATAAAGTTAAATCTTACCTTTAGTCAGACTTTGCCCGGCTCACTGGTCGCGCAAATCGGATCGTTAAGTCCACATTGTTTTTTCATTGTAGCTCAGTGGTGAGTCCTCAATTAATATCGCCAATATACGCACTGCCATGTTTTGATTTGCTCACACCCGTAAACTTTACTTGCCGACATCGAAAGCAGAAAGACACATGCCATAGCGCATGCGCAAGTTGCCAGTCACCCAATGAGTGGTACATTGCTACCAATACGAAGTGCATGGCACCTTATTTAGCCCCCATTATCCAGTAACAGATCTGTCGTCACCCCAACCACATATTCAAGCTCCTATGACACCCTAGGGTTCCAAATGGCACCGCCTTTTCACCTCCGGGTCCCAAATGGCACCGGTTTGTCACCTTTATTTTTAACAGTGCATGGCAGTCATTTAAGGAAGTCGTGAAAAACTTTTTGGGAACAATAAAAGCTCCGACTATAAACAAATAGTGGCCAAAATGGTTACAAATTTTGGTGTAATGGGTTGTAATATGAGCATTAAACTTCATTTCTTAAATTCTCACATAGATTACTTCCCAGAAAATCTAGGAGCCGTTAGCAAAGAACAAGGCGAAAGCTTTCACCAAGATTTGAAAGTGCTAGAAGTCCAGTATCAAGGAAAATGGAATACTAGCATGATGACGGACTACTGCTGGTTGTTGACGCGCGACGACGATCCAAACCGGAAATTTAAGCGAAAATCGTACAACCAAAGCTTCCAGGAAAAAAAGGATCAGGTTCCACAAATGAAATTTACATGTAATTTAGATCAGTAATAAGTTATTATTATATTTTAGTTGTTTTTTATGTTAAAAGTAATGTACTTTTTTAAATATATATTTTTTATGTGAAAACTTGTGTTTTTTTTTTCTATTTTCTATTTGTATCTTTTTTGAAAAATCTGAAGGTGATGGAAAAAAAACTAAGTACATATTCGTAATCAGCGCACTAAAATACCCTAGAATCAGCTCTCAAATTCTAGAGAGGAAGTTATGACTCTCAATTTGCAGGCCTGTGTAATTTTCCCTCGGCAATTAAGTTTCAGTTGAAAAATTAGAATAACAAAGATTCAACGAAAATAAATATGACTTCATACTTGAAATAAAAATGAATTGTCTTTTATTGTATAAGAAACATGAATATCGTTAATAAGAGGCTTACTGTGAAAAATGGCGACATAATTAGAAGTACAGTGAATAAAGAAGAATTATTTAATTAATAAAATATTTCATTTGGGAAAATATCACTTTACACTTTAAATAACATAAAATTTTGAAGTATTCGTTACAAATGCAAGGGGCATGGATATGTGTAACTAATAAAAATCGGTAAATAATGTAGTCATATTTAAATTAAAAGAAATATTTTTTTTACTAATACTGATTAACAAATCTGAATGTGAGTTACATACGAATGAAAGTTTTCATTCAAAGCTAACGTTATGTTTCTCAGTTTTTTTTTTTTTTTTTTTTTTTTTTTTTTTTTTTTTTTTTTTGAAAATTAAAAGATAAAAACTGATTACCATATATTTTTGGCACTATTTTCTAGCTAAAACAATAATAAAAAAATAATTTGAATTTGTAGCGATGGCAAAAAAAACATGATTAAACTAAATTTCCCAAAACTAAAATTAAGTTTCCACACATTGGAGCTTCATGTATGAATTTATTTCACAGAAGTGAAAATCATCTGCAACATACACGCTTTTATAGAAAACGATTTCTTCACTGTATTATGGAGCATTCTCATTGGTCAAAATAGAGATATTCTATGAAAGCGATGGAGTGACTATGCAGCAAAAGTTTAAAATTTTTAACAGTGTATTGACATTACAACCAAGGATGTAGTTTAAGCTTCCGTACATTTAAGTAGACAGTTATTGGTACTAATTCATACGAATTGAATTTTCAAAAATAATATACTATTTTAATTAATTATTTTTAAAAGATGGTAACTAAAACAGGTCTCAAAGGCGTTTTTAGTAAAAAAGTTTTATTGAGTAAAAATGATGTAATATTTTTTCATCTAAAGCAATCATTTTAACCCATTAGTGACTAGCGTCCCTTTTTTAGGGACGATTATAAAAAGGGCTATAAAGCACGTTTCACACCAGTAAATAGAAAGATAAATAAGCACTATTTCTGGCGAAACAAATTTCCCAATAAATTAAGATAAAAGTTTTTCGTTTCTTAAAAGTGGTGGGAAACCAAAAATTTCACTTTTAATGAAGAAAATAATTTGGGCATTAATGGGTTAATTAGAAAACAAAAATATAGGTTTTAATTTTGTCAAAGTGATAATATTTTCATCTCAGTTGCTTCGAAATTAAAAAAGAAATCTGAAAACAACAATATACATTTCCGAAATTATGTTTTGCATTTCTTTAAATAATATTCTTTGTCACAAAAATATAAACCAATATATATGAACGGAATAAATAAAAAATAGAATAAATATAAATAATAAAAGAGAATAATAGAGATGTAAATTTCTTTCTCATTTAATCATAGAAAACAAGTATGAAATTTCATGCTCACGATAGAAATTTTAAATGATGCTATATATATAAACAAAAATATACAAGTTGTTACCATCAGAAGTCTTTCTGCTATAAAATATGGTAAAGAATTAAGCACGCATGCTTTTAATAATCGAAATTATTTTCTTAATTGATGGATTTGCACTTCTTTAAATGCTATGTGAACGAAGTCACGGGTAACAGCTAGTAAAGAATAATACGCATAAAATTATTTAAATTCAAAAGCGCATACCAAATTTTAAAACGTACTTTTCAGCAATTGTTACGCAGTACCTATTTATTTTGTGTGTCCCTGTAAATTAGTTAAAAAAATATGAATGCTTTGTTTTAACGCGATCGTAGTGAAATTCAGCGATTTATATCAGTTTCAATACATTTGACATAGCTTAATGTCATTAAAATTATCCCCAAATGATTTTTCTTCATATATCATATTGTAATCGAATTCGTTTGAGTGTCTGTGTAAAAGAACCTTTAATTGTACATACTTCATACGCGATACCATACATGCTTTGGTGATCCTAAATAAGTTTTATCCATGCATTTAAACCCGAACATGTTTACGGGAGTTAGAGCGTGGACAGACGGACAGACAAACCGAATGCATAAGCACTTTTCAACTTTATTGTAAAGTGCTAAAAATTAAGGACTGAGGTATCGCTAAATGTAGTGTTGGATAAAACCCATAGTACCGCTAGTTGCTGCTCAATACCGGGACAAGTAACGAGCAGAAGTGAGAGTATTAATGGAAAAATGCATAAAATATGACTACAGATATAACATACGCTTTGGAGCAGCGGTTTCCAATCTATGGGTCGCGACCTACCAGTGGGTCGCGGTGGGTAGTTTTGTGGGCCGTGGAAGAATCGAGAATTGTCACAAAAATGTATCTTTTATTTCATCTGTTTAAAAATCTGTTTAATAATTTCGACCTCGAATAATATTTCAAAGGAAAATTCTTAATTTCCTTCTGAATGAATATATAAGAATATCCAGAAATATCTAAATCAGTTTTGTACTGCTTTATGAGGTTTAAAATAACTTACTTCTGTGTAATGCCTCCATTAATTATTGGTCATAGGCAGAGTTGTAGGCGAATCCTATTAAGTGTTAATGTAAATAAATGATAAAGTATATGCGTAATCACATTGAAGTACAACTCTGTAATATGTGTCCATTTCCAATTGTATAAAATATTATATTGTCTTTAAAATACACCGAAAATGATTTTAGCCCATAGATCGCACTGTAAAAGAAGAGTAAATACATTACACTTCATTTTCGATTCCAAACGTGATATAGCAGATCTTAGTAACATATAGCAGACCTTTTGGTAGACCTTAGTAACATTTTATTGTAATCTAATTATATTGACGCGAGGGTACATACACATACAGTCCGAAGTCTTTAGCCCTTTTCAACTATGTTGCAAAGTGTTAAATATTTAATTGTATAGAATGGCCTGTTTTATTTGAATAGTGATTCTGATGAAAAATGCTATAAATTTTGAGATTTATTTTATAAAGATATAAGATAATGTCCGATTTAACCCCTTGGGTACGAGCGAACTCTATATGTACCACATAAGGTACTCAGAATCCTTGATTATTCTCACCAATAAATTTTTCTTGTAAATTTTGGACTTTTTAATATGAGCATTTTCCTTATCAATTAGGTAAAAATTTCTGTTTTGAAAATCTGGTGAAAAAAGATTAAAAATTCTGTAAAAGACGCCCGACAGGATTAATTAATTCTAAAACAAAAAACTTACTGATAATAAATCATCTTTAAGCATTTAAATCTTGAGTAATGCTCAAATATGCGATATTGCATTTCGCTTCATTTACTTAATACATTATGATGCTTTCGCGTACAAACAGCTTTTTTCAAATAAAAATGCAATCTGTTTCAAATAAAAAAAAAATCATTAGCGAAGAGAAAATATATTCAGTGTTAGAAAAAAAACATATAAACACGCACAGCTTAGTAAGTGTAAATACTGAAAAAGTAAGCAGTAAAGACATTTTTGCGATTCTGTATTTCAGTTCTGCCACTAGGGAATCCAGATCCAATAATCTTTAAGTAATGTTCAGCAATAAAAAATCACACTCAAAAGAAGCTTGAAATAGGAAAATATAACTGTAGTTGCTATCGTTGCATTTTCTTACAACCAAACAACGGCAGTTTTTTTTAATATTTTAATAAGAATTTAGTTATAAGGACTGTTTTTATGTTTCTGATACTTCTAATACAGTGCTCAGCAAAAGTTTAGAAACGATCGATTACGCATCTGTACTGAGAAATATGCAACGAATTCTTTTAACTCATTTGTCATATATTACTTGTAACTTATCCTTTAATCATAAGAAATAAATTTAAAATTATACACGCTACATATTATAAAATGTTCAAAAACGAAATTAACAATGTGGAATAAGTATAGACAATTTGTATATTTGCGGGAGTAATAACCATAAATTAAAATCAAAATGAAGCCAAATTTTCTGTATTTATTGAAAATATGTGACTTTTCAATGAAGAAATTAAATCCTGCATTACTTAAGGCAAAACACTAGGCACAGAATAAGACCCGGATGATAATTTAAAGTCAATGGGAGTGTTCTTTTCAAATACCTCACTCCAATTTTAATATTTTTACATGATTCTTTTGCATGGGATAGTTGAGGATGATCTATAACCGGCCTAGTTTTTACTTTTTCAAGTTTGGGTTCAGATTTTTTTTAAATTACTGAAATTTTAAACCGGTTTAAATCGCCTCTGAAATTGAAACTATCGTAATGTAAAAAATGTATAAGCAAAATCGAAAAAGTAAAAATCAGCCCGGTTGTAGATAGTCCTCAGCTATCCTATGCAAAACAAAATCATGTAAAACTGTTAAAATTTGAGAGATATATTTGAAAAGAACGCTCCCATAGACTTTAAATTATCATCCGGGTCTTTTTCTGTACCTAGTGAGGGGCCTTAAGGGTCTATTTTGTACCAAACACGTTTAACAGCAGCTTGAAACTCATTACAGAAAAGTCAAAAGAGTATTGTCAAAAATTAGCTTAAACCTTGCGAGATATGATGCCACAGCTATTTTCGATTGGGTTCAGATCAGGGATACACGACGGCCAATCAAAAACAGTAATATTTTGTAAGTTAAACCAATCTTTTGTTTTGTATGTGACATGAATAAACGTATTTTCGTTTTCAAATACAGTAGAACCCCGATCCATCGTTTTTCAATTGGTGCGGGAAAAAAAAACGATGGATGTGGGAAAACGATGAATGCAAATTAACCTCAAAATACGAAAAAAACACAATATTTATACCTTACTAATGCATTCAATCTATACAGTGTACTAATAAATACTAACTTGTTGCTTACTAAAAGAAATAAATCAAAGTTATAGAAAATTGGTATTTATTTAAAAAAATCAATGGTTTTTTTTTTTTTGGTTTTTGGTTTTTTGTTCATATTTTTTTAAATAAAAAAATAAATTTTCAAGATATACTACACTTTTTTAGTCATTTTCTGTCATTTCATATGCGTATATAAAAGTAAATATGGTTTCAAAAGTCATAATTGCATCAGAGTTAGAACTATGATGGTTCAGCTTCTTCGGCATGACCGTTAACCTCTGCTTCTTCGCAATTATTTTAATTTTTTTGCATTATCACACATTTCTCCTATTTTTAGGACACCACATGTCGCAAAATCTTGATCAGTGGAAACATAATCACATCCTCTGCTATATACAACCATTCTTCATCTACTTTGTTGTCGCCTTTATCAACACAAACAACTTAAATGACTCATTTTAGGATTAAAAAAAAAAATATTACAGTTTGTGTTGCATATGAATTCGCATGACTTTCAATTTCAATTCGGTGAGGAGAAAATTTTACAATGATGAATGAGGGAAAACGACTTTTTGAAGAACGATGAATGCGGGTTTCGTTAACATTATTTCAGTAGGATTTGTGCAGGGACCGTAGAAATAAAACGATCAATGCGGGAAAACGATGGATGCGGGAACGATAGATCGGGGTTTTACTGTACATACTTTGGACCAGCTAAAAGTTAACCGAATAGCTGTAAACTGTTCCCCAATGTATGTACGTAGCCGTGCGCTGTTTGGCAATCATCAAGGAACTCCAGAGATATTTGAACATTAAAGTAAAGTGAAGCCCAAATTATTAAAGTGTCACCTCCTTGTTGATGACTAAAGAAAGTCCAAGTCTCTTTACGCAAGTCGTGCAATAGCATGCGCAACCATCTAACCATCCAAATTGCGCTTTTTTTTACCTCACTGAATATCACAGTACACCATTGTGTCCATATAGCATATGTTTGTGAGCTCACTGTATTCTCATCAATTTGTAGTTCGATTTCAAATCTGTTGTTTTATCATTTTCATATAAACTAATTTTTTCTTTATTTAATTCATCTACAAGTAGTTTCCGTTGGCATAAAAAGACCTGTCTTATTTTTAGCACCTTAATTTTTTTTCGTTCAATAAATTGAAAATAGCGGAATCACACCACTATTATTTAAATAAAATATTCGTAAAGTTTAGTCTAAACATTTCCGCCTTTCAATAGTATGAAAATTTTCTTAAAAATAATAGTGGTGTCAAAAAGCTTTAAATGATCCAATAAGCAAATTCGTCTTGCCCGAACAGCTGTTCGGGCAAACCAGTGAAGGGGTTAATATGACTAGCTATCATCATTTGTGTAGATGCCAGTTTACTGATCTTTCTACCGACTTGTTTTCTGGTTACTCGAGGCCTTCCAGATATATATTTTGATTTGAAAGAGTTACCTTTAGACAATACTTGATAAACAGACTTTTTTGGACGATTCAATTTAGCTGAAATTTCTACAACAGTATCCTCATTCGATTTCAGCTTCCAAACATTAATTACTTCATCTGACCGAATATTTGTAGTTCACAACAACCTCACTGGCCGATGCTATTGAGAGAAGCGCGTAGATACTTCATGCATATGACTTGTTAAGTTTGAAATTTGCATTTTTCTGGGAAAGGTTGAAAAAATCAAGAACTAAACTTTACGAAAGGACATTGTTTATAAGCGAAGGAAAATAAGCGAATTTCACTTTTTCTAGTTGAATCAAATGTTATCTTGTATTAAAACTATTGTTTTCATTTTAAAATGTTTAAAATATATTTAAAAATAAGTATAACCATTTATGTAACCCAAGAGTTTCGTGTTTTTTATTTAAAGGTTAAATATCACCAGCGTCTAAACTTTTGTTGAGCACTATAGCACATACTATTGAACGCAGAAAGAAAACTGTCGGAGAATTTTTTAAAAGAATGTGCAAAGCCCTTTCTCTTCCATTTCTCAGAAGACTGCATGTCAAAATCCAAAGCACCAAACATACAAAGTGATGGAAAGTAACTAAGCACTTCTTAAAGAAACGGTGTATCTTTTCAATGTTTTTGAATGTTTTTATTTTATGCGTACATTGACACCTCTTTTTTATCTATATGGTATTTATATTTCTAGATACCATAATTTTTTTAATACATTCAGCACAATTATCGATACAAAATAAAACTTCAAATGGCTTTTTTGTTCATTGTTCATATTTTCTGCACTTTCATGTCCTAACCACTTAATGATCGCATTAAATTACGGTTTAAAAATTCAAATTCATTATTTTCACCACTTTTTTGAAAAAAAAACATTCTTTTCATTTAATGACAAGTAGGATAATACCAGAATAAATCCAACTACACTAATTTTATAAAACTGATGGGACTCAAAGAATTCTGAATTAAACCCTGGAAGCTTGCAGCCCGTGAATGTCTCGGTCGCGACGATTAAGTGGTTAAAAATGCTTAGTTTTTTTTTAATATCTGATATAGAAACTCAAACTTTTATGTACATGTTTTCTATTATATATGTTATAAATCTGCGCATTGAATTAATCTTTAATTAACAGATGTAAATTGTCCAAGTGGGTGAAAAAAGTCCGGGCCAGGATTCGAACTAGTCGTTGAGCCAAGAGCTTGTGTGGTTTCATGTCTGGGGACTTGATAAACAATATATTTTTGGATTCATTACAACAACAGCACCTCATTTATCCATGATACTTTCAAAATCAGGGTAGCTTTTGGGCACCATATTGGAAAATGGCCGCCGTCGTTGAGGTAAACGGTCGTGTGGTTTCATGTCAGCCGACATGGTAAATCATACATTTTTGGATTCCTCAGAACATCAACATCTCATTTGTCCATGATACATTCAATACTAGGGTAATTTATGGAAGCCATATTGGAAAATGACCGCCATCGTTGAGGCAGGGACTCTTGTGAATTCACTTCAACGGACTTGTTAAATCATACTATTTTGGATTTACGACAAAATCAGAATGACATTTATCCAGGATATTTTCAAAATAAGAGCAGCTAATGGACGCCATAGTGAAAAATTTCTGCCGCCGTTGAGCCAGGGGCTCGTGTAGTGTCATATCAGAGGACTTGTTAAACATACACAGGCATTTTTTGGATTCTCCACAACATCAGAATGATATTTACCCATATTTAATAAACCAAGGTAGATTAAGGGTGCTATAATAGAAAATGGCCATCGTCGTTGAGCCAGGGGCTCATATTTTCATGTCAATAGATTTTGTAAACCATACATTTTTGGATTCAACACAACATCAGCCTCAACATGACATTTATGCATGATATTTTCAAAAACAGAGTAACCAGTGGACGCCATATTGGGAAATTCTGCCGAAAAGCACAGTGATGGAAAATATTTTATTTATTTTACATGCTGTAAAATTAACAGGACGATTAAAGAGATAATAAATAAAGTCACGCAGGGGTCAAAAGCTACAACAAAGACTTGCCGCAGTTAAAAGATTTTTTTGATACCAGGGCAGAATTTCTTCACATGATTCGGGAAATAACCAAATCAGTTCTTCAGAAAATCCTATTCTGCATCCAGATCAGTCTTTGAGCAAGATCCAGAAAGACGAACGTGATAACTCATATTTACAGAGCATGTTTATCAATGAATAGATAAATATAGACAGGCTAGTAGAATCAACTAGAGCAATTACAAATCCAGAAATTGTCGAAGTCATGATCAAAGCTCATCAGATGACTGAAGAAAGAGAGAATATCTGTCTGAAGACTCAAAGGCAAAATGGTTTTTCAAACCTCCAATAAGCTAAACACATTTTGTGACTTGAAAAAGAAACAGAATTTGAAGTTAAATAAATCCGTATTTGTTGTCATTGCCATGACAAAAGGATATCTGTTTTCTCAGATGACGATCCTTCAAAGCGAAGAATTTTGGATATAAGATTTTTTTTCCCTGCCATCTAGGCTTCTTCAATAATCCTTAGCAACATTTGATGGTTCAATGCGAAAAACTGAAAAATCAAACTGATGAATGTTATGACAAAATTGTGACAGCTAAAAGAATCAAATGATCATGTTGTTAATATAAATGATAGACTGTGCTTTGGTCAAATCTATTATAGGAGCCACAATCATTTGAATAATTAGTAAGAAATCTGTTTTGTGAAATAATATAAGATTATACATCCTCTCAAAGGATAAATATTGTATGTGATACATACAGGCAGTTGTCAATAAAAATAAATGAACGAAAAATATGAACTGTTGGTGATGTTATAAAAGTTATATACTCCTGGACGAACAGTACAAAAATGGAAGCAGATTTTACCTGATGAGGAGAATAAGAAAGAACTTATGCATTTCATTTCTCAAAAATCGCAAAGTGAAATTTTTTTTTAAATAGCTGAATGCACAAGTGCTGTACGTTATCTACGGAGAAAAATATTATAAATTCAAGAAATAACTAGCTGAAGAATACACTAAATTGACCTGCTTCAAAGAAGCGGTGATACACAATTCATATTTTTCATACACCATGCTTTAGCGTCTGGATTTATAAATATCATCGTTACATCAACACTGTTTTCTTTGGGAAACGATTTGAAAAACTAGGAAAGATTAATATTTGTGTAATTTGGATCCAATGATAAGGTAAAACAAAATGCTGCAATTTGAATGAGATTCGTGGACTTCTATGTCAATAGATATATATATAATGCATCCCTTGAAACGCATTCACTGTCAGTGCAATAAGTGCTTTTGCAGACAAGGGAAAATGATGAATCAGAACACGAATCTTGAGATGCGCTTAAGGCGTTTGATACTGAAGTTGATTTATCAGAGGAAACAAAGAAAAAGCTTGAGTCGTTAATTTTAACATCTCTATTATGGAAAGCAAAAATACTCAAACATCAAGGGATTGCACCATATTCTATATATTTTTTCTGTAAAACAAAAAGTCTGTGGAGTCGCATTGACTTTTGTCATCTAGTAATACACTCTAATAGGTAATGAAAGCCAATTACCACGGTCCTGTTCCGAAGAAGTGCCCGCAGGCTGATCCTGATCTTCCATCCCCAGATGAATATGGTTCGATTTTTGAAACAGATAGTGCGAGAAAAGGCTCTCTAAAGATCCCGTGAAATGGCAATCCTCTTGCTGTTGAAGCTGCTTTGGAACTGGTGTCATATTTTTGTTCAAGAACATGTGACACACTATCATGTGCGTCTATTTAATAATCTAATGTACAAGTATATGCAGAACATAGAACTTTTCTATGACGATTGAAGTTATTTGAATACAGAAATGTGACCCAATCATGATAAAAGTGCATAAGACTAATATTTCTCTGATTTATTAACCCTTTCTAGACCAACATCTTTTACAAGAATTTAATTCAACTGACACCAGTTTTTGTTAAAAAATTATATTTAGTTTACCAAAAAAGATAATGTCTTAATTAGATAAGGAAAATTTTACTTTTTTAATGGTATCAAAAACAACCGATCGAACCACGTTTTGAAGTTGCATGCACTCGTGGTCCCGAATGGATTAATTCTTAACAGATTAAGTACAATAGTTTCACCAGTACTACTTTTTTCTTTAATTGCCGTGTCTTATCAACAGGAAAATACTAAGTATTAAAATCGAACACAAAATTTCGATTTTCTTTCATTGCAAATGTCTTTTGATCGGTTTATCCAATTGAAAATGTTAATAATCAAATAGAAATAAAATCTTAACAAATATATAAATTGTATAACGTTATATGTTCAATAATATTTGTTCTCTGCATTTTTTCATTGAAATTTAATTATGTGGGAATGGTTTAAAAAAAATCATTTGTATCTATGTGCGATAGATGGTGCTCATTTTTTCAATATGGCGTCTATAAGCTGCCACAAATTTAATAGTATCATCATAAAATGAACTCCTTAGACCATTGTGAATCCAAAAAGGTATATATCACCAAGTCCCCAGAGATGAAACCAAACCCCCTAATTTTAGCTTCTGGCTCAACGACTAAACCAGGGATGTATTATGATAATCTTTAATTGTTTTTTTTTTCTGAATAATAGTTTATGAAGATGTGTTAGATTTTATCGTTTTTCACAATATATATATTATCACAATATATGTAGCACAATATATATATCACAATATATATATCACAATATATATATATATCCGTGATAAAATTATATTAGATATAACATTAGATGTATTTAAAAATCCATGCGCTCACAGTCTCGTGAAATGCACATAAAAAAATCTTTAAAAAATGAGCAAAAATATAAATTTTATAAAAAAATACTAATAATTTAAAAAAAAATTCAAATTATTATAAACTTTTTAAATTAAATATGCAGTATTTTTTTTTCAAATTGTACTTTTAATTGAATATCGATATGCAATGAGTTATTCATTTAACCATAATTAAAAAAAAAAAATAAAATTATTGAAAAGTAAAATTGTCCTCTTAACCATAAAAAAATTTAGACGATTTATTAGCGACCAGATGAAATTGCTTAAACGTTATGCTATTAACGCTCTGACAGTCTTAAAATATAGCTAAATTGTAAGGCTGTTTTTTTCTACATTTTCTTTTAAATGCCAAAAAGATATAAATCTTTCAATGACACAAAAATAAAAGAAAAAGAAAAAGAAATAAAAAAAGAAATATAAATAAAAATATAAATTAAAAAATAAATAAAAATAAAAATAAAACAAAAACAAAAGCAAAAATAAAAGTAACAATAAAAACATAAATAAAATATAAATAAAATATAAATAAAAATATAAATAAATAATAATAAATATAAATAATAATAATATAAATAAATAAAAATAAAAATAAACTTACCGTAATTTCCGTCGTATAATCCGCGGATCAAACAATCATTTTTCAACCGAGAAATTTTTTGAAACGAAATGTAACTTATTAAATCGCCGTAAACATTTCTTTTCAATCACTAGATAAGATTTCTGGTCCAAAAAAGAATTGTTTGATCCGCGGATTATACGCCGGAAATTACGGTAATTGCAAGAATGAATGTAATCTTTAAAATTATTAATCATAGTTCAATGTATTAAAGAACATTAAATAAACAGAACTGTTTTTATTTTAAATATTGCTTAAAATGCAGTGAAACTTGGATCTTAATGAATGTATTAACACGAGATTTTCAGTGAGAGGATAAATTTATAATTGAGTTTTAGACATATTAAGAAGTTTCAATATCGGCGAATAAACAACTGTACATACAGGGTGTTTTTTTTTTTTTTAACTCACGCGATTCACAGCCGTCAGTAGCTCGTTTTAATAACTGGAATGACACAAAATTTTATAAATGGATTAATAAAACAATGGGAAAAAAGATTTCAACAACAATAAATAAATAAATAAATAGCTCTAATCACCGCCGATGGCAGGACATTTGACGCTGTATATGGAAAGTAAACATCAGAAACAGACAAAATTAGTGATTTGGATAAAATACCATGTTTTATTTAATCATATTCACCTTCCCGATGAAGAATTCGACTACATTCAATGTGATCACTGTTCTCTTGCACCACACTTTGCATTCCTTGTACAACTTTTTCGACGGCTGCGCATAACATGTCACATGGAATAGCCCTTACTGGTGATTGGAACAGTATTTTTTTCTTGGAAACTTTTTTCGCTTTGTTTCATGAGTACCCTTATAAATTTTAAAGCAGTTCCGGTTATTAAAACTAGTACATAGAACTCTAAATAATGTCAGTTTAAAAAAACACCCTGCATATTTTTTATAATTCTAGTCTATCAAGAAGTGAGTTAAAAATAGATTACAAAATTTCATTTATGCACTCCAATATAATGGTGAGTTAAAAAGAATGTATATAGAAACTTTTTATGCAGCTAGTTTACACAATTTATTATTAATATAATGATTAAATTAACTTTATTTTTTTCATAGATTTATGCTAACGTTTCGCATTTATGATTTAAAAAAAAGCTAGAATTTAGAGCATTTTTTATCGAAATCCTATAAATTGTATCATACTTTTTATAATGATTAAATTAACTTTATTTTTTTCATAGATTTATGCTAACGTTTCACATTCAAGATAAAAAAAAAAAAAAAAAAAAACTGGAATTTAGTATATTTTTTTAACCGAAAGCCTATAAATTGTATAATTTTTTACAATGATTAGATTAACTTTATTTATTACTTAACTTTTCTCTTAATCATAAAACAATTTAGACGATTTATTGGCGACCAGATAAAATTGCCTAAAATTTATGCTATTAACGCTCTCACAGTCTTGAAATATAGCTAAATTGTAATGCTGTTTTTTTTTCTACATTTTCTTTTAAATGCCAAAAAGATATAAATCTTTCAATGATACAAAAATAAAATAGAAATAAAAATAAAAATAAAAATAAATAAAAATATAAGTATAAATTAAAAAATAAATAAAAATAAAAATCAAACAAAAATCAAAAACAAAAGCAAAAATAAAAGTAAAATTAAAAATATAAATATAAATATAAATATAAATATAAATATAAATATAAATATAAATATAAATATAAATATAAATATAAATAAATAATAATAAATATAAATAATAATAATATAAATAAATAAAAACAAAAATAAAAATAAACTTAATTGAAAGAATGAATGTAATCTTTGAGATTATTAATCATAGTTCAATGTATTAAAGTACAGGGTGGTCATAAAAAAACTTTGCCGATATACGGAGCTCTAGCAGCCAGTCCGCTCAACCGATCGAAATGAAATTTCAGATATAGCTATTCAGAGGTATAAGCTCGAGATTCTGTGAACGACAACACAATGGCGCTCACGGTTACGGTTATAGTTACAGAAACTCGAAAATTTCCAATAGCAACACCCATTTTTTTTCATCGCAAAATACTCAGCGCATGCGAAAACCCTAAAGAGCTTTGGAACCGTACGTGTATCGCCAGAAACGGGCATATTATGCATGCTCAAAAAACTGTTCATCGAATCCTCCCCCCCTGTTAGAGTTATTTGTAATTTATCTTTGAAATGTGGCATCACATAAGTGTAACTATAGAAACGCAATTCGTCTGTTTTTTGTTGTTGTTGTTTTGATTTGCTAAGAGTAAGCAACGCTTTCGCTATGACTAAAAATAAAGGATACAGTCTACTAAAGTATGTGAGTTTATTAATTAAGTTAATACGCATCGCCGCATCACATACATCTGGTCACGTCTCCCGGAGTCTATATATATTTTTTTCTTCACTTCGAAAAGAAAAGTTCGAAAATAATGAACTGTTTTCATCCTTGAATTTTATTAGAACATTATTTTACAAGCTGGACTGGTGAAAAAAAAAGAAAGAAAGAAAATCGTCTGCCGCAGCAATCAAGGTAATGAATTATTTATTATTCCTTTTGCTCTTACTATAAGTTTTTGAACATGGAAAACACTGAAAAATTAAAAAAGAAGCGTGCAACATTACGCACTTCAATTACGAAATTAATTAGTAAATTAGAAACATTAATAAAAGATAAAAATAGTGATATTGATAGTTATTTAGAAATTTCGGAACAATTAAATGACAGAGAACAAACTCTAAAAAACCTAAATAAAGAAATAGAATCTGGTATTAATTTAGAAAAAGAATATGAAATTGACATTAGTGCTAGCGAAGAATACCAGGAAAAAATTATAAAGGCCAAATGTCAAATTAAAAAGCAACTTAAACATTTAGAACAAAGTAAAGTTTCCAATGAAATTCAACCAAATTCTACTCAAATAAACAACGCGATAAATATTAAATTACCCGATATATCTCTTCCGAAATTCTCCGGAAAACCAGAAGAATGGGGTCTATTTAAATTACAATTTAACAACTTAATAACTTCAAATGAGCAACTATCAGATGCGCAAAAGTTGCATTATTTATCAGCGGCATTAATAAGTGATGCAAGAGCTTTGATTAGCACAGAAGACACTTTTTCATCTTTATTTCAAGCATTAAAAGACAGATATGAAAATGATAGAATAGTAACAGAAATACACATCAATTCACTCTTAAACGCAGATAAACTTACACAGCCTTCCGCTAAAGATCTTCGAAATCTAGTCGATAATGTAAAAAAAAGCATTCGCGCCTTGAAGATTTTGAATTATGATAGAAATAATCTTTCAGATGTTTTAATATTGAACATCATTCTCCAAAAGTTAGATAGAGATACCCGAAAAAATTATGAAATGACGATAAGTTCAAAAGAAGTTCCGAAGTTAGATGAATTACTTTTATTTTTAGAAAAACGATCTCAATATTTGGAAAATATTCATACAGTCACGTCTGTTAAACCTTTCAGTAAGGATCAGAAACGTTCATTTAATTCTAAGTCATTGACTTTGTTAGCAGAAAGTCCACACATTTGTTCAATGTGTAAAGGCAATCACATTTTAATGAGATGTTCCCAATTCTTAAATTTACCAGCAAAAAAAAGGTTTAATATTGTTAAAATGAAAAAATTATGCTTCAACTGTTTATCATCAGTTCATAACATTAGCCAGTGCAAAAGTTCAAGCACGTGCAGAAAATGCAACAAACGGCATCACACATTGATCCACCTGGAACGCGGTGAGGAAAATATTGATACTAATCAGACAATAGCAATTCAAGATGAAAATACTATTAGTAGTAATCTATCACCAACCGCAAACGCATTTACTCCTCATAGTTACACAAATAATCCGATGTCTGTTACCGCTTTGGGTGAAAATACACATTCATTTGATAACACGCATTCAGCTATTAACAATACTGTAATGAGTATGACATCTTCTTCTAGTAAACAAGTACTGCTTTCAACTGCGATAATATATGTACAAAATGCTAGACGAGAATTAGTTCCTCTTAGAGCATTGTTAGATTCAGGATCGCAAAATAACTTTATAACGAAGGAATGTTCAGAGTTATTGTTCTTGAAAGGAAGGAAAATAAACGCATCAGTTTCAGGGCTAAATGGTTCAGTTATGAATATAAAGGAAAGTATTATAACAACCATAGCAAATAAAAACAGGAGTTTTAATGAAACATTGCAATTTTTTGTTGTTCCTAAAATTACACGCATAACACCAGCTACATATCTAAACATCATGCCTATTAAGCATTTACAAACTTTTCAGTTAGCTGATCCACAATTTGATAAACCAGGTCCAATACATGTTTTATTATCAAACGAAGTATTTTTTAAATTAATCGGACAAAATAAAATAAATATGCAAAATTTGGTTTTTCAAGAAACTGTTTTTGGCTATGTTGCCAGTGGTTCTACGTCTATGCCCCAACAGAATTTTAATAATTATTGTGGTCTTGTTCGATCTGTGGATGATTTATCCAACGCTATGCAAAAATTTTGGGAAATTGAAGCGGTCCATGATAAAAACCCAATAAAAAGTAAAGAAGAGCAGTATTGTGAGGAACATTTCTTGCGTACACATACTAGAAGAGCAGATGGTAGGTATATTGTGGAAATGCCAATTAAAACTGGTGGGCTTGCATGTTTAGGAGAATCAAAGGAAAACGCACTTAAACGATTAAATCACCTACTTAAGCGATTTGCGCACAATCCATCCATGAAACTGTTATACGAAGAATTTATTAACGAATATAACGATTTGGGATACTTAGAAGAAATCTTGCAGGAAAATAAGCCCGAATTTTCATATTATTTGCCGCATCATGGGGTATACAAACCCGAGAAACCAAGCACGAAATTAAGGGTTGTCTTCGATGCTAGTGCAGCTACTACCAGTGGTGTTTGTTTAAATGATGTTTTATTAAACGGAGGATTAGTCCAAGATGAGCTCTTCGATATCATTTGTCGATTTCGAACTCATAAATACGTCTTTACTGCTGACATCATAAAGATGTATCGTCAAATATGAATTTCGGAAAAACAGAGAGATTTGCTTCGAATTTTGTGGAAAACTGATGAAGAAGAACCAGTCAAAATATTTAAGTTAAAGACGATTACATACGGTACATCGAATGCACCTTATCTTGCCACGCGGACTTTGAATCAGCTTGCAATTGATGAAAAGGACAATTTTCCGCTAGCATCACATGTAGTTCTTCAAGATTTTTACGTGGACGACGTATTAACAGGAACTGACACTTTAAGTAAGGCTCAACAAGTGCAAGCACAATTAATCGCATTGCTTGAACGTGGTGGCATGAAGTTGCACCGATGGTGTGCTAATCACCCCGAACTCTTGAAAATCGCAATTAGCAATCAAGAGTATACATTCAATGATCGTAATGCGGACCAGAGCACTAAAACTCTAGGATTGTTATGGAATCCAGTTCGTGACTGCTTTTCGTTTAATTCATCAGTTAAGGAACCAGTTGTATACTCAAAAAGAACTGTTTTATCCGACATAGCGCGTATCTACGATCCATTGGGATTACTCGGTCCTGGAATAGCTAAGGCTAAGATTTTCATACAAAGACTGTGGCTGTTAAAGCTAGATTGGAACGATCCACTTCCAGATGACATTAAAGATGAATGGCGACGTTTTATCAGAACGCTTCAGAATATAAACAATTTAAAAATCAATCGATTTGTTTTAAACGAAGGGCATTCGGAAGTTGAACTGCACGGCTTCTCCGACGCCTCCGAGCTCGCATATGGAGCAGCCATTTATCTACGCTGTTTCACAAAATTTAATACATCTTTAAATTTACTGTGCAGCAAGTCTAGAGTTGCACCATTGAAACCTTTGACAATCCCACGATTGGAATTGTCCGCAGCTGCCTTATTGTCTCAACTCGTATCTAAGATAGTGACTGTACTAAAGTTGAACATCAGTAAAATAATACTATGGTGTGATTCAACCATCGTCTTAGCGTGGATTCAGACTCCCCCTCATCTACTTAAAACCTTTGTGGCCAACAGAGTTTACAAAATCCAAGATTTGACCCAGACTTTTCAGTGGAGACATGTACGCTCAGAGGACAATCCAGCAGACCTTGTATCTCGAGGACTATCCTTTGACAAATTGATTGATTGTGAACTTTGGTGGCATGGCCCTCTCTTCTTGAGAGAAAGAGACAGTGAATCCAAACACAGCATTGATTTAGAACAAGTGAAAAACAATATAGACTTTTCATCAGAATTAAAATTGAAAAACAGTACAGCATTATTAAGTTTAAATTCTAGTGAATTTGTAAATGAAATTTTAAGTATCAGCAATAATTATACTAAAATATTACGTGTTTTAAGTTATATTTTCAGGTTCTTAGATAACACAAGAAAATTAGATGAAAAAAGAAAGGGACACGTAAGTATGGAAGAATTATCACGAGCAGAAATATTTTTAATTCGGGAAATACAAAAACTTGAATTTAAGGCAGAATATACAGCATTGTTAGAAGGTAAGCAAATTTCTAAAAAAAGTAAATTGCGATTGTTAAACCCCTTTTTAGATGCAGATAATGAGCTAAGAGTAGGAGGGCGTTTAGATAATGCAGACCTAAGGTTTGCTCAAAAACATCAATATATTCTGCCAGCTAAGGGTAAATTGTGTAGCCTAATTGCAATTTACTATCATAAAAAATATCTTCATATAGGTGCACAAGCATTGTTATGCCACTTGAGGCAAAAATACTGGCCTCTATGGGGAAGAAATTTAGCTAGAAAAATAACGCATGAGTGTGTAACTTGTAGTAAAAGCAACCCCATAACCATACAACAAATCATGGGTTCCCTACCCACTGAGAGAGTACGTCCTAGCGCACCATTTAATTACGTGGGAACAGATTTTGGTGGCCCCTTTTTCATAAAATATAAGGGACAGAGAAAGGTAATTCTTAATAAGGTGTATTTGGCAATCTTTGTTTGCTTTGTAACTAAAGCAGTGCATCTCGAACTAGTGTCAGAATTGACCACGGATGCATTCATTGCCACCTTAAAAAGGTTCATTGCTAGGCGCGGAGGGTGCGCAGTAATCTTTTCAGATAATGCAAAAAATTTTGTTGGTGCTAACGCCGAGTTACAGAGACTCCATAATTTACTAAGACATCCTGAGGAGAAGTTAGCGAATTATTTGTCAGACGAGAATATTATTTGGAAATTTATTCCACCCAGAGCACCTAATTTTGGCGGGTTGTGGGAGGCAGGAATAAAATCGGTAAAATATCATCTAAAGCGAACGGTAGGTAATGCAAGGCTAACGTTCGAAGAATTATTAACTGTAATTGCTCAAATAGAGTCTATATTAAATTCACGGCCAATCACTCCATTGTCTTCAGACGTGAATGATTTGGAGGCCTTAACACCAGGCCATTTCTTAATCGGAAGGCCTATGACAGCCATCGTTGAACCAGAATTAATTAATGTTAACGAAAATAGACTATCTAGATGGCATAGAATTTCAAAATACATTCAATTGATATGGAATCGTTGGAATAAGGAATATTTAAACACGCTCCAACAACGCTCCAAGTGGCAATTTGAAAAAAATAATGTTAACATAGGAACCCTAGTGTTGATAAAGGAAGATGACCTCCCTACAAATAAATACTTACTAGGACGCATTATAAATATTTTCCCTGGTGCAGATGGTAAGATTAGGGTCGTCGAAGTTAAAACCGCTAGGGGAATACTTAAAAGAAGTATTTCAAAAATTGCGTTATTGCCACAACAAGTCTCGGAAAATTAATAATGAAATGTAAAAAAAAAAAAAAAAGTTTTGTTATGTATTTTTATTTTTATTTTTTCCTATTATTGTATGTTCATAATTGTATTTTTCATGTCAAAAGAAAATTGTTGTATTGTATCATATTACTTAAGCATTTGTAATGTTAATATTTGTATTGTATAATTTATTGAAGTTGACCCTTCAATGTCGGGGGGTATGTTAGAATTATTTGTAATTTATCTTTGAAATGTGGCATCACATAAGTGTAACTATAGAAACGCAATTCGTCTGTTTTTTGTTGTTGTTGTTTTGATTTGCTAAGAGTAAGCAACGCTTTCGCTATGACTAAAAATAAAGGATACAGTCTACTAAAGTATGTGAGTTTATTAATTAAGTTAATACGCATCACCGCATCACATACACCCCCTATAGAAAAAACTCGATTGGGGCGCAAGGAGGAAATTTGCATATGACACAGAGTCAGTACACTAATCTCTGAATACAATACAGATCAGAGAAATTAAAACTTTTATTTTGATTAAACATTTTCCACATGGGTTCTATCACCATTAATTGCCTGTGATGACACCCATGTGGAAAATGTGTAATCAAAATAATAAATTTTAGTTTCTCCGATCTGTATTGTAATCAGAGATTAATGTACTGACTCTGTGTCATATGCAAATTTCCTCCTTGCGCCCCAATCGAGTTTTTTTATGGGGGGAAGGATTCGCAGAACGGTTTCTTGTGCGTGCATAACATGTCCGTTTCTGACGATACACGTACGATTCCAAAGCTCTTTAGGGTTTTTGCATGCGCTGAGCATTTTTCGATGAAAAAAGGTGGGTGTTGCTATTGGAAATTTTCGAGTTTCTGTAACTATAACCGTAACCGTGAGCGCCATTTTGTTGTCGTTCACAGAATCTCGAGCTCATACCTCTGAATAGCTATATCTGAAATTTCATTTCGATCGGTTCAGCGGACTGGCCGCTAGAGCTCCGTATATCGGCAAAGTTTTTTTATGACCACCCTGTACATTAAATAAATTAAACTGTTTGTATTTTAAATATTGCTTATAATGCAGTGAAAATTGGATGTTAATGAATGTATTAACACGAGATTTTCAGTGAGAGGATAAATTTATAATTGAGTTTTAGACATATTAAGAAGTTTCAATATCGGCGAATAAACAAATGTATACATACAGGGTGTTTTTTTTTTAACTGACGCTACTCACAGCCGTCAGTAGCTCGTTTTAATAGCTGGAATGACACGAAATTTTACAAATGGATTAATAAAACCATGGGAAAAAAGATTTCAACAACAATAAATAAATAAATAAATAAATAAATAGCTCTAATCACCGCCGATGGCAGGACATTTGACGCTGTATATGGAAAGTAAACATCAGAAACAGACAAAATTAGTGATTTGGATAAAATACCATGTTTTACTTATATTCACTTTCCCGATGAGGAATTCAACTTACATTTAATGTGATCACCGTTCTCTTGCACCACACTTTGCATTCCTTGAACAACTTTTTCGACGGCTGCGCATAACATGTCACATGGAATAGCCCTTACTGGTGATTGGAACTGTATTTTTTTCTTGGAAACTTTTTTCGCTTTGTTTCATGAGTATCCTTATAAATTTTAAAGCAGTTCCGGTTATTAAAACTAGTACATAGAACTCTAAATAACGTCAGTTTAAAAAAACACCCTGCATAATTTTTATAATTCTAGTCTATCAAGAAGTGAGTTAAAAATAGATTACAAAATTTCATTTATGCACTCCAATATAATGGTGAGTTAAAAAGAATTTATATAGAAACTTTTTATTCAGCTAGTTTACACAATTCATTTTTTATATAATGATTAAATTAACTTTATTTTTTTTCATAGATTTATGCTAACGTTTCGCATTTATGATAAAAAAAAGCTAGAATTTAGAGCATTTTTTAATCGAAATCCTAAAAATTGTATCATATTTTTTATAATGATTAAATTAACTTTATTTTTTTCGTAGATTTATGCCAACATTTCACATTCAAGATAAAAAAAACTGGAATTTAGTATATTCTTTTAATCGAAATCCTATAAATTGTATCATTTTTTATAATGATTGAATTAACTTTATTTTTTCGTAGATTTAACCTAACGTTTCGCATTTATGATTAAAAAAAAGCTAGAAAATAGAGAATTTTTTAATCGAAATCCTATAAATTGTATCATATTTTTTATAATGATTAAATTAACTTTATTTTTTTCGTAGATTTATGCTAACGCTTCACATTCAAGATAAAAAAAAACTGGAATTTAGTATATTCTTTTAATCAAAATCCTATAAATTGTATCATTTTTTATAATGATTAAATTAACTTTATTTTTTCGTAGATTTAAGCTAACGTTTCACATTCAAGATAAAAAAAAAACTGGAATTTAGTAATTTTTTTAATCGAAATCCTATAAATTATATCATTTTTTTACAAAGATATGTTACAAATCTTTTTAATTTTTACTGTCTAATTGTGGAAAATGTACTTCAAATAAACCTTTAACTATTTAATTAAATGCTTGAGATAGAGATTTACTGTAATATAAGGCGTTTGGCGTGATCATTTTTATGCATTATTAATTTATTCGTTTACAAACAGTTTTTTTTTTTCCAAAAATACTAATGCAGACAATTTCCATAAGAGTTTCACTATCAAAAGGAACACATATATCGTAGAAATTGCAATACCCAGTAACACACATTTTTTAGGAATAATAAATATAAAAAGCAAAAAATAAAAGAATGAAATGTTTGTGATATTTGCCTTATAAACCGGAGGCGGCAACCCAGACAATCACCCTATTGAATTCACGGCTGAAAATCTAGGGTTAGTTAAACCTCGATACGCATAATAAAGCGCAATTGGCCTGCCAAGTCATATCTTGATGAAAAAAATTTAAAAACCCTATTTTAGTGGCTGTCGCAGCTCTCAGGCTGTCTATCGGTATGTTTACTAATGTGTTTTCCTGCACCCAAAAGAATAAAAACGCAGAGGATTAGGAGCAAGAAAACATAATGCTAAACATACCAGATAACCGCCAAAATCAGGTTTTTAGGTGTTTTCTACAGAGATAGCGAAATTTTTTTCCCAAGCACCTTCGTCGTTCCAAGCCCAAGCTCGCACTCTGATTGGTTGTTGCTCTCGGCACTGTTTTCACGTAACTTGGCGATAACCATACTTGGCGAAAAATGCTTCGCTCGTAAGTGAACGAGTAAACCTAAAACCTAACCTACTCATTCTTATACTTCCTTCATTCTTATCCTCGTGGTCTTGTGCTCTTATGTGTAAAAACTTTTAAAGAGTACAGCTTTCAGTAAGACACGTTGCATCCAATCCAATGCTGCAAGAGAAAAGTTACTTTGTACTCGGTTCGGAAGGCAATCAAACTCGACGGACGGAAGCATCTATTGCTACGCCAAGTCTGATTATCGCCAAGTTACATGATAACAGTGCCCAGAGCAACAACGAATCAGAGTGCGAGCTTGGGCTTGGAACGACGAAGGTGCTTGAAGGAAAAAAATACGCACCGAGATATGTCTTGATAGATCGGATGCCAATCGAACTTTAATAAATTCTAGATTTTCACTAGTGAATTCGCGTGAGGTGATTGTTTGTGCTGCCACCTCTCGGCATTTTTAGAGATTCTACGACAAACAAACTTTAATCAAAATTCTACAGCATACAAACAACTCTCTGGAAAATACAAAAAATTTATCTTAGCATGATTAATTTAAAACATTATCCATGCTTCCGTGTACAAACAGCTTTTTTTCCCCCAAAAATGTACTAATGCAAGTATATTTAGTAAGTTTCAGTATCATAAAGAAAACACATTTTTACAGGAAACTGCAATACCGAGGGACAAACATTACTTTTAAAAAGTACATAGCAAGAAAAAAATGAAGCAACGAAACTTTTAGATCCCTCTTTTAAACTTAGGCCGCTGGAGAATTCACAGCAAATAATCTTTAAGTGATATTTTGCAGCATGCAAATAACGCTGAAAACCCAAAATACTGCTTTTATTGTGATTTATTTAATACATTATCCACGCATTCATGTACAAACCGTTTTATTTTTATTATCAATGCAGGCAATTTCAATAAGTCTTAGTACTAAAAAGAAACTGTGAAACCCAGGGGGCCGCATTACTTAGAAAATGTAAATATCAAGGAAGAATTTAAAGGGATGAAAATCTCATGGTCTTCTTTTAAAGTTTCGCCGCTTGTCAATCCACATCAAATAATCTTTAAGAGATGTTTTACAGCATACAATCATACTCATACAAAAATAAAAAATACAAAATAGAAAATATAATTATAAATTAAAGGTAGTTTAATAGAGCAAATTTTCTTTTATTAACATTCAATGGCCATGTTGAAAATTACGTGCGTAGTTTTTTGTCGGCAATTCATATTTTTCTCCAATTTTTTTCCATTATGATTCATTTAGTTTTCAAATGCAGAGAACGTTTTTATGACAATATAACTGTTTTTTTTTTACATTTGGTGTAAAGTGGAAATAAAGGATTTTAATTAGAAGTATACAGGATGTCCAATTTCAATGGTGTACAAAAAATAATTGCTAAACAGTTAGGCATAGACAAGACATATACAGTCGTGTCTCTCTATAACGAAACTCTATCCAACGAATTTTTCTATTTAACGAATATTTTGGTAGGAACGGTCAATTTTTTTCATGATTACATTAAAAATAATCTCCATACAGTGAAATATATATATCTCCATTTAACGAATTTTTTTCAAAAATTTTCTTTCATATGTTCAGAAAACGCTTCAAATAATTTGTAGAATAACTTGTTTCGTTGATTTCTGGTTCATATTTCATAGCTACATTGCTCTACCTTATTCCTTATGCCCCCAAAAAAAGTATTTAATCCCCCCCCCCCAAGAAAAACATCCTATTTGCATGGTTACATTTGACTTTGTTTTAGCCAAGATGAACATGTGTTCTTGTAAAAGATTGAAACATATGCTTGCTACTGGAGCAATTTGCAATTATCACAAAGCATCCTAAAAGATAAAACTATTCCACTGTCATCTTGAAAATGCTGTTCGTGTTTTGGTTTGGATAGTAAGGCTGGAATAAAGGGTGGATAAAAGGGCAGTTGCAGAAAAGTTCTTTTTTCAGCAGGTTTTCATGTACCTAAATTATCTATCATTACTTTTAGAGTTTAGAGTGAATGTTTGTTGTCTGTGGCGACTTGGAGCATTTTTTGTTTTGAGAGATCATTTGAATGAAGAATTGTTACTAAATGTCATCTATGCTGGTGTCATCGTCTATTGTATCTGCATAAAATCGCTTCTACTATAAGCACAACTCTCTCTGATAAAGTAATAATTTTGAAAATAATCAATAAGACATTAGAAAAAAAGAATGTGGAGAAAATTCTGGAAAAATTACGTTAAAAATTTCAAAACCGTAATTAAACACCTCAAAAACAATTCTGTTTCAAAATTTAAACATTAAATGAAAATTTTTTGCCGTTCTCTATTTAGCGAATTTTCCTATATAACGAATTTTTTGGCTGAACGATGGGTTTCGTTATATAGAGACTCGACCGTATATTTCTAATCACAAAAATATTTAAATGATATAAAGAAGTATTGTAAAAAGCGATTTGGACCAGTAAAAACATTTCTTAAAAATTACCAAATTTAATTTTTGGGGCAATCCCGTGTCCCTATAATTTATATTTAGTTGAAATATTTTTGTACACTAATAAGTAAGACCAAAAATAGTCACATTTTTATATGATTAAAATTCAGTAAGTAATAGCTATTTCAAGTTGAAGCATCTGTTTTGGTGCGAAAACGGCACACTTGCAAATTTACTAGAAATATCAGTAATCTTCATACATAAAAAAAATATTAGTTCAGATTAAAACTAACCCTTTACCGTCGCCGCCGCCACAGTGTGACATTTAATTCATAAATGTCAGATTGACCCAACTATTTATTAACAAAATTTCCGGATTCTTACGTACGAGAATAACTGCATTTACGCACTTTTTTCTCCTTTGTTTCACATTTCTTAAATATTTTTACAGACTTTATTATCGTCTTTCATATTAGTTTTAAATTCTCATATCGTTTAATATTGTCCGAATTTTTCCGTTAAAAAAAATAGTTAATTTAATGTATGGTCTCTTTAAAGAGTCTTGTTTATAGATGTGGCCTTCCACCGGTAGTTTTTTCGCCTGTTCATTTTTGGGACAAATGGATCTTTTTCTCTCTTTTTTTAAATTTATTTTATTAAATTTTATAACAACTTAATACATTTTCATTTTTGCTTTTTATCGTATTTTGTAAAATGTTTTCCTGTAGCCACCAGCCACATTTAAACACTTTTTGCCATTTCCTTTAGCTTTTGCAAAACGATTGGTTTTGTTTATAACGGCCAATTATCAACACGAGGATGCCCAACGGCTGGAAGGGTCTTTCTATCGATCCTAACCCGTATTTACGCAAGAGAATTTAAGGTTCGAAGAAAACCATGGAAATCTCCGAATGGTTAGGCAGAAGGCCGAGATTGGTTTCGAACCCAGCGCCTACTGTCAACCAGTTTCGAGGGCAGAACCTAGCGGCCACTGGTGGGGCCCCTTTGTATTACTAACGATCTCTATACTGGATATATGGGTGGTGTAAAAAAGTGATCACATTGCTCGATTGCATTTACTTGTTTACAAATAAACTTGATTTTTAATTTCGGCCCCCTTGTAACATTTGAAAAAAAATTAACTTCGCCTGGGAGGAATGCTTCGACCGTTAAAAGGTTGACATTACCCTATAAATGTGAAATTTATTTTTATTCTAAAATATCGAAGAAAAATATACAACTTGTACTAAAAACATAACTTCAAAAGAATTTAATTTTATAAAATAATAAGAAACAACAGTCGCATTTTTTTTTACAAAAATTTGCATATTTTAAAATTTTGTTAAATTATCTAAAGTAAAGCTTAATTAATGAAAATTAAAGTTATCTTAAAACTTTCTCGAAATAATTATTTTCGGCTGGAATACAGAAAAGTACAGGCAAAACGAATCATTCTAATACTTAACGCACCTATGTACGATCCCTCGAAGTATGGCCCGAAGTTTCATAAGTCGATCAATTTTAATGTTACACGAATGAAACTTTTTTTTTACTTGTTAGTGTAATAAAATGTTTAATAAATGCCACTTATTAAAAAACATATAAAAAGTTATAATTAGTAACTAAATGAGAAATGATTTTATTGACCAAAACGGCTCTTAAAATAATATTTTACGCGAATTAAAAATACTTTTACCTTCTATCTTTACAAGAATAAAATATTGGATTAGAGAAAATTTTCGATTTCCAATTTTCGACTTTTTCGCACGTTAGAACGTGTCAGAATGTCCAACGTCAGAGAACCCAAAAAACATGTTTTTACAAAATGTCTATCTATCAGTCTGTCTAACACTTTGTCATTCTGTATGTGAAATAAATTTTGTGGGTGCTCTGTCACAAGAACTAATGCACAAAATTTTACAAAACTTTATATTCTGTTAGCCATTGATGTAAACTGAAGCTTATTAGGTCTTGGTGTACATCGCCCATGCTATGCTGCTTGTTTCACGATTTCCACCAATAGCTATATCTCAAAAACAAATGAGAAGATTTTCATAAAACTCCAGATTCCAATAGTCCATAATATAATATGATGATTATTATTTGTTCTTTAACTCACCCAACAGGTGGTGCTGACATGTGGCATTTTTAACGATTTCGGAATACCTGTACCTCAAGAACTAATAAATTGATTTTCGTTAATTTCCCGATTTAGTTAATACCTGATAAATACTAGTCTTGGTTAGATTTTTTGTGCACATCCTCCAACAGGTGGCTCTGTTATGCAGAATTTTTTAAAGATTTTGCAATAGCTCTATCTGAGAAACTAGTGTACTAATTTTCCTCAAACTTCCGATTCAGTTAGTCCGATATATATTAGTAGTTTTCAGTCTTTAGAGTAAATTACTCAACAGGTGACACTTATATTCATATTTTTTTGTTCAGATGTTTGCAATGATTCTATCATAAAAACTAACGCATGGATTTTTATCAAAATTCAGATTAAGTTAAAATTTGGCATAAGAGTTTTCTGATTAGTTTTTGGTATAAATCACCCAATCGGTGCTTCATTTTTTCTGTAGGGATAAACATGCATAAAATAGAAGAAAGTTTTGTGATTAACACATCCTGTAACGTTACATGCATGCTGAGTGTCATTTGTAACGTTAGGTTGGCCGTGGTGCAGGTTAAATGTAGACATACTCAGTGATTAAGATAAAACAACAACGTTTATTGAAACGATAAGGGCTGAAGGGAAGTGGAGCATGTCTTGATTTTACACAACTGAGAAGACTATGAAAAAACTAAACACATACTCACAAGCTTCGGCCTAGCTCAGTCGGGGCACCTACTAATACCTTCCGCTATCTCTTGGCTGATCTGCTAGATAAAGCTTAATTAAACAGCCCGTGGCTGTGGGTAATCCTTTATTCACAAACAATCCAAATGAAACTAAGAGGTTTCTTACCCCGGCCAATTCTCAAGTCAACTGTCGGAACTCCTTTCCACTCACTGGAGGCTTCGTTGCTACTTTTCAATCGGCTAGAACTTCGCTGAACAATACTTCACTTCGCTATCTAATACCGGAGATCCTCACACACTGGCTAGACACACAGATGCTCTCTCGCTGGCTAATGCCAGAGACACACTCTCGCTGTCTAGTGCCAGAGACACTCCTCATTCACTCAAACCCAAGCTTTTATATGCTGCAAACTGAGATACTTCACATTAACATTTTACTAATAACCGCAAGCTAACTGTAAAATCCGAAAGAGCACACACACTCTAGAAAGTTAAAGTAAAAGAGAGGATAGATGTCGCTTTTACGCTTACACATGTTAACTTATTGACGTCACGATCTCAGAAACACTAGAGTGCCTTTATGGAATGGTCACTCCCTCACAACCCCCCCTCGGATTCTACAGAGAAAAAGGACTGGGCCAAATGCATGCCCAGAACTTTTTCTTGTTATAAATTTCGAGCCGTAAAAAACACAGTGATGGGTGAAATTTAGCGCCGAAACATAACTTTCAAAATATTAACTTTAACCCATCACAACCAAAAAACCTCAGTTTGCCTCAAATATTCACATATTCAATCCAATCATTCTTCTATCTTACAAATAGCCTCCGTAAAACTTCCAAAAACTCGTAAAACTTTCAAAACTAATTACTTCTTCTTTCAAAACAGCCCACTCCACTGGGAGTGCTAAAATTTCTCAAAACACTAAACTTCCGAAATTTTCCTCAATATTGCAATACAACTATAACATTACCAAAAATTTCTCCCATAAAACTTTCCTAATACTAGAATTCGCACCAAGTCCAAAAAACCCAATGCGCAAAAATTTTCCTCATCCAAATACCGAACTCATCTAAAATTAAATTTTACTTCATACTCAAAATAACTCTGCTATTACGTAATACCTACATGCCCATTAGCCAATGAACTAACTCCCAAAACTCTTCAGAACTTAACTCCACTTTAACAATAATTGGGGCACATACGTACAGCGTCATATCGCTGTGCTTATGCAACAATCAAAAAAAATTTACAAATTGACGTCATGATGCTCTTCATCTGTATTAACTAAAAGAAAAATAGCAGAATCAATACATAACACAGGTATACTTCCCTGCAAGAAAATCACATTAACATTCAATTTTAATACAATACAATTTCAAATTCAAACGCAGCTTAAAAATTCGCAACTTGCGGAAACCATTCCCAGCTAAAGTACAAACGCAACACATAAAACACGAACGATAAGGAGAAAGTTAATTCATTAAATGTTAGCATAAGAGATAGAAACGCGTGTCAAGGACTTCTTGACCGCAAAACACGTGCGCGCCGGAACCGCGGCGCGTGTACAAAATAACCCAAATTACTATCTGTACTTTCTGAAAATTTAAACATACATTAACATACATTTTATAACACATGAACAATATAACAATATAGTAACATTTTTAACAAATAACACAACAATTTAACAATAGATCCAGAATTTTTAAAAGCATTTAAGACCAAAATCTCAAACATACATAAAACTAACAATTTTGCAAACAAATTTTGAACACAATTAAGCACCAATCGAGAGTCCGTCAAAAAATTCCAAAAATGGCCAAAAATACAAAACAGTCTTTCTGCTTTCTATACCTTCATATTGCCACCACATATATGCACTCTAATAGAAATTTAATAAAGAACATTATCACCCATGATGATTCGCTGCTGGCTAGCTTCATACTACAGGATGGTTTTCTCCTCTTGTCCCAGAAACCTTGTACGAAGGATCTTTCGTCATCAGAACTGTACGGTGACGCCACAGTTGACTGTCGTGCCTGCAGCCTGGTTCTGAATGGATGCCGTGGGATACTTGTAGGTTCCGCTCGACGACTCTGCTCTGGCCGGTTCGCTGGGGTCACTCCATGGCGAGATTCACACTGTTGATGCCGGTAATCTGAGGGTTGTCTCCTCTTTCTAGACGCACCCGAAGTTACTGAAGATCCTAGGCCACGTTTCTTTCCGGATCTATGTTGTTTCTTATTAGGCAAAAATTCGGAATTTAAAATTCGTTTAACAGTTTGCCGAGTGTCCATCTGAAATCTTTTCCGGGGATTAAGTACCGAAGATGGTGAACTATTAGATAATGTATGTTTGTGAGGTTGCTGTCTCATTGGTGGAGGAACGGGATAGTTTATAATCTTTTTCCTTTTATGGCACACAGAATCTGATGTATTTGACACAGCTCTCTTATTTTTATTATCATACTGTGCTCTCGGATTGATAGGCTTTCTACTTTCAACAACAGTTTTTGGAGCTGTTTGACCAACTTTTCTTCTTGAATATTGATGAAAAGAATTACATGAAGAAGTGCTGGACTCGGAACACTCATTGGATCGGGAATTTCGCGAAACACCACTCGACACATGAGAACCTTCACTGCCATTTTCTCTAAACTTATAAACTCTAACCTGATCCAAATTAACCGTCATTCTTTCACCATTGACATCAACAACCAAATTATTATTTCGAACTTCTAAAACCTCGAACGGACCTACAAACTTCAGACCAAACTTAGCTACTCTCTTTTGACGACTTGAACTTAACCAATGCTTTTCTACTAACTCAAAATCTCCAACTTTCACTTCTAACTCCCTCCTACGCATATTATAATACTGAGCCTGCTTTTCTTGCGCTTTTCCCATCTGAACTTGAGCTTCCTTAACCAACCTCTCAATATCCTGACACATGTACTGACTTTCCGCATCTGACACCATAACTAGCCTTTGGAATGGAGTAATGACTTTTCTACCCAAAAACAATTCAGCTGGCGTTTTCCCCGTCGACTCGTGAACTGCTGTACGAAGTGCATACGCAAAATGCTGAAGAAACTGGTCCCAATTTGCGTGATGAGAACCAACATACGAAGAAATCATTTGAATTAATGTACGATTTACACGTTCAGCCATATTAGACTGAGGAAGTTCCTTACCGTCCCCAGTCTCCAACTTTTCACACAAAGACTTAAAAATATTAGATATAAAATCATAACGAAATGGTTTACTAGCAACTAGTGCGTCAAAACCAATATGAATTTCATTCCTTAAACTCGGTTTATCTGAAAAAACCTCTCCAAATTCATTCAAAAACTTATTAAATTCCTCCTTCTCGATTTCACTTAACCCCGACTCCTCCAAATTAACTGACACTGAAACATGCTCTTTCTTACTCACATTCTCATCATTATTCACGATTAACGACTTTTTAAAGAAATCCAAACTAATTCCTCTATCCTTCATATAATCCACACCAACAATACAATGCACTGTTAATCCATCTAACACACAAAACTCCCAACATGTCTTAACCGAACGAATTTCAACTTCCAATTCTACTGAACCTTTATTATCGCAAGCTACTCCCTGTGCCGACTGAACCACCAGACTTAACCTCTTCAACTTATACGAAAAATATTTCCGATAACAATCAAAAGAAATGAACGACTTATCTGCCCCTGTATCGAAGACACTTTTAACGACAATACCATCTAACACAATTAACACTTCAGGTAACTCAACCGGATTAATAGTAATTTTATTCAAACTCACAGAAGGTTTTTCCGATTTAATCTGTGACTGCATACCTTCCGAAATACAGTCACCTACCAGTTTAACTGACCCGACCTCCTCACACCTCTCCTTTGCACTGATCTACCTTCAAAATTCTCATCCGAAGTTAATCTCCTTACTTGCGAAGAAACATTCCTGTCCCGTCCTCCCCCACTACGATTATAACCACTATTCTGTCTATTTCCATACATATTTCTCTCACCACTTCTAAAATTATTAACACCACCACCATTCCAGTTACCATTACTCGTACTCGACATATTACGACCAAATCCATCATTTCTATTACGCAAATTACTATCAGGAAATCGCTGGCCCCCTCTCACAAAATTACGTTCCCCCTCATTTCTCAAATTACTATCTGTGACCGGTCTCTGACGAGGGTTACGCAAATCCCGTTGATCCGAGCTATGCCGAGTCTCATACATCGATAATATCTGATGCATTTCTGCAAAATTCTTCGGTGCTCTAACTTCAATAAAGTCCTGTATACTTGGATTAAAAAGAGGAAAAACAATGTCCAACAATTCCTCAAATGTGATATCTAAATCTAATTTATTTTTTAGTTCAAGCTTACGAAGATAGAATTTTGACGCCGACTCATAAATATTCTGCTTATTACAATAGAACTCTTTTCTCAAAATACTTTTATCTTTAACTGGAGGAAATGCCTTCTTTAACTCAATCACAGTTTGTTCAAATCTTTTCGCGTCATCATTAATCAAAAACTTTCCTATATTTTCCAACCACAAAAGTGCTTCGCCCTTCAACGAGCATTTAAGCACTACGTACCTACTTTTCTCAGGTATATTATTGAACAAAATATAATCATCTAATATAACTAAAAATTCACTAATATCACCCTCACCGGTGAAATACACACGTGGCACAATCTCACAATGTCCAATGTTTCGTTGGGCGCCATTTGTAACGTTACATGCATGCTGAGTGTCATTTGTAACGTTAGGTTGGCCGTGGTGCAGGTTAAATGTAGACATACTCAGTGATTAAGATAAAACAACAACGTTTATTGAAACGATAAGGGCTGAAGGGAAGTGGAGCATGTCTTGATTTTACACAACTGAGAAGACTATGAAAAAACTAAACACATACTCACAAGCTTCGGCCTAGCTCAGTCGGGGCACCTACTAATACTTTCCGCTATCTCTTGGCTGATCTGCTAGATAAAGCTTAATTAAACAGCCCGTGGCTGTGGGTAATCCTTTATTCACAAACAATCCAAATGAAACTAAGAGGTTTCTTACCCCGGCCAATTCTCAAGTCAACTGTCGGAACTCCTTTCCACTCACTGGAGGCTTCGTTGCTACTTTTCAATCGGCTAGAACTTCGCTGAACAATACTTCACTTCGCTATCTAATACCGGAGATCCTCACACACTGGCTAGACACACAGATTCTCTCTCGCTGGCTAATGCCAGAGACACACTCTCGCTGTCTAGTGCCAGAGACACTCCTCATTCACTCAAACCCAAGCTTTTATATGCTGCAAACTGAGATACTTCACATTAACATTTTACTAATAACCGCAAGCTAACTGTAAAATCCGAAAGAGCACACACACTCTAGAAAGTTAAAGTAAAAGAGAGGATAGATGTCGCTTTTACGCTTACACATGTTAACTTATTGACGTCACGATCTCAGAAACACTAGAGTGCCTTTATGGAAAGGTCACTCCCTCACAACCCCCCCTCGGATTCTACAGAGAAAAAGGACTGGGCCAAATGCATGCCCAGAACTTTTTCTTGTTATAAATTTCGAGCCGTAAAAAACACAGTGATGGGTGAAATTTAGCGCCGAAACATAACTTTCAAAATATTAACTTTAACCCATCACAACCAAAAAACCTCAGTTTGCCTCAAATATTCACATATTCAATCCAATCATTCTTCTATCTTACAAATAGCCTCCGTAAAACTTCCAAAAACTCGTAAAACTTTCAAAACTAATTACTTCTTCTTTCAAAACAGCCCACTCCACTGGGAGTGCTAAAATTTCTCAAAACACTAAACTTCCGAAATTTTCCTCAATATTGCAATACAACTATAACATTACCAAAAATTTCTCCCATAAAACTTTCCTAATACTAGAATTCGCACCAAGTCCAAAAAACCCAATGCGCAAAAATTTTCCTCATCCAAATACCGAACTCATCTAAAATTAAATTTTACTTCATACTCAAAATAACTCTGCTATTACGTAATACCTACATGCCCATTAGCCAATGAACTAACTCCCAAAACTCTTCAGAACTTAACTCCACTTTAACAATAATTGGGGCACATACGTACAGCGTCATATCGCTGTGCTTATGCAACAATCAAAAAAAATTTACAAAATGACGTCATGATGCTCTTCATCTGTATTAACTAAAAGTATTACGTATTAAACTTTCCATTAAATTATCGATATTACATTTAAATTTATTAATTGCTATCTTCAAATGAATGTTTAACATTGATAGAATCTTTGTCTTTAATAATAATTCTGGAGAGGTATTTATCCTCCATTTGCTGCCAAAGCACTCATTTTTTATTTTTATTTTAACATCAAATATTTCTGGTTTTATATCTTTCTAACATGCTATATTCACTTTTATGACAGTAATAAAACTTTTATATAAAGAAACATTTGAATGACACAAGTGATAGACTTTAGAGCATAACATTGTGACTTCAATTCATTTTGAAAAATAAATTCAAAAAATCAAAAGCAATAAGATTTATTTCCCACAACTGCACTGAGATGGAAATATATGCTTGTTTAAATTTTCTTTGTATAACGATGGGTATTAAAAGAGAGTGAAATTGCTACTCATAATAAATGGAAACTAAATTTTAAGTCACAAATAATTAGCAATTTCTGGAAAGATCGAGAAAATAACAAGACAGCGATTAAAATGAAATAATGTGTACACAGAAATACTGTGATTTTAAAATTTTTCATTCGTATATTTAATAATAATTCTCGAGAAATAGTTTATACTCTATTTGCAGCCAAAATAATCATCTAATATTTTAATTTTAATGTCGATATTTACAATTTTATATTTTTCTAACATGCTGCATTCGCATTTATGACAACATTAAAACAATCAGTAGAAGGAATTACTTGAAAAACACAAGTGTTAATTAAGTATTAAGAGCATGACATTGTGACTCCAGAGCATTTTTTAAAATAATTTAAAATAATCAAAAGCATTAACGAATTATTTCCTACAAGTGTACTGATGTGGTAATCTATACTTGTTTACATTTCCCATGCATAATTATTAAAAGATGGTGAAATAGCAACGCGTTATAACTAGAGGCTAAATTTTAGGTAGCAATTATTTGATATTTCTAGAAAGACCGCAAAATTAGCAAGTAAGCTATTAAAATGGAATAATGTGCATATAACAAAAATGTAACTTAAACATTTTTTATTTGTATCTTTAACAATAATTCTCTAGAAATAGTTTATCCTCTATTTGCAGCCAAAATAATTATCTAATATTTTAATTTTAATGTTGATATTCCCTATTTTATATTTTTCAAACATGCTGCATTCGTATTTATGACAATAGTAAAACAATCAGTGTGCATTCTGATCAGAAGAATGATTTGCTTGAATAACAGAAGTGCTATGTATTAAGAGCATAGCAATGTGACTTCAGGGCACTTTTTAAAAAAACTTGAAATAATCAAAAGCATTAACGAATTTTTTCCCACACGTGTACTGATGTGGTAATCTATACTTGTGTACATTTCCATGCACAACTATTAAAAGACGGTGAAATTGCAACGCATTATAACTAGAGGCTAAATTTTAGGTAACAATTATTTGATATTTCTAGAAAGACCGCGAAAATAGCAAGTAAGCTATTAAAATAGAATAATATGCATATAGCAAGCATGTAACTTTAAAAATTTTCATTTGTATCTTTAATAATAATTCTCGAGAAATATTTTATCCTCTATTTGCAGCCAAAATAAACATCCAGTATTCTAAGTTTAATATCAATATATCCGATTTTATACTTTTCTAACATGCTGCATTCACATTTCTGATACTAGTAAAATTTTTAGCAGAAATAATTACCTGAATAACACAACTTATAGACTTTAGAGCATAACATTGTGACTTCAGGTCATTTTTTAAAAAGAAATAGAAATAATCAAAAGTAATAACGAATTATTTTCTACCAATGTACAGAGGTGGTACATGTTTACATATTCCTTGCATAACAATGGGAATTGAAAGAGGGCGAAATTGAAACCCATTACAACTAGAGGCTAAATTTTAAGTAATGATTATTTAGCAATTCCTCTAAAGACTGCCTAAATAGCAAGTCAGCTATTAAAATGAATTAATGTGTTCATAGCAAGCGTATAACTTTAATTTTTTTCATTTGTACCTTTAATAATAATGTTCCAGAGATAGCCTATCCTCTATTTACAGCCAAAATAATCACCTAGTATTCTAATTTTATTATCGACATTCGCAGTTTTATAATTTTCCTACATGTTGCATTCACATTTATATCAATAATAAAACTATCATTAGAAGGAATTATTTGAATAACATAAGTTCTAGGTATTTGGAGCATAACACTGTGGCTTCAGGGCATTTTTTTAAAACTTTAAATAATCAAAAGCCTTAACGAATTTTTTCCCACAAATTTACGGATGTGTATTCAACACTTGTTTACGTTTTCCTTACACAACGATTAAAAGACGATGAAACTTCAACGTATAATAACCCGTAAAGCATGGTGACGTCACTGCAACGTCGTTGTGAAGTCACATTGTGACTTTGTGACCATCGATTGTCGATGTGACGTCACGTGACGTCGATGTGAAGTCGTTATGGCCGTTTTAGAGCTCTTTTGTGACGTTTCACAAAGTGGTCACAATGTGACAAATTTGTGAAAAATGTGTCGTTGTGACTAATTTGACACGCATTGTGACGAAACTGTGGCAAAAGCGACGATATTTAAATTGCCAGAAACATGTTTTTTAAAGTAAATAACATGTTTTGAAGGATATTTATTAATTTCTAAAGATTTTTAAGAAAGTCACATCTCAGTCACAATGTGGCGTCACAGAGTGGTGGCATTTTGGTCACAGATGTGATGTGACCAAAGTGACTCACAGTCACGTCACTGTGACGTCACTGTGACCATGCATGCTATTAGGGAATTAGAGGCTAAATAATTTTAAGTAATAATTATTTGGAAATACCTGGAAAGACCACGAAAATAACAAGTTAGACATTAAAATGGAATAATGTGCATATAGCAAACATTTAATTTAAAAAAATTACATTTGTATCCTTAATAATAATTCTTGAGAGATAGTTTATCCTCTATTTGCAGCCAAAATAATGATTTAGTATTCAAATTTTAATATCTATATTTTGGATTTCATATTTTTCTAACATGCTGTATTCGCATTTATGACAGTAGTAAAACATCCTTAGAAGGAATTAATTGAATGACACAAGTGGTAGCTATTAAGAGCATAACATTGTGACTTAAAGGCATTTAAAAAAATACTTGAAATAATCAAAATCATTAACGAATTATTTTCCACAAGTGTACGGATGTGGTAATCTATACTTGTTTACATTTTCCTTGCACAACGATTAAAAGACGATGAAATTGCAACGCATAGTAATTGGAGGCTAAATTTTAAGTAATAATTATTTGGAAATACCTGGAAAGACCACGAAAATAACAAGTTAGATAATAAAATGGAATAAGGTATACAGTGCAAGCATTTAATTTTAAAATTTTCCTTTTGTATCCTTAATAATAATTCTTGAGAGATAGTTTATCCTCTATTTGCAGCCAAACTAATGAATTAGTATTCAAATTGTAATATACATATTTCCAGTTTTATAATTTTCTGACATGTTGCATTCACATTTATGATAATAATAAAACTATCAGTAGAAGGAATTATTTGAATAACATAAGTGCTAAGTATTTTGAGCATAACACTGTGACTTCAGGGCATTTTTTTAACTTTAAGCTTTAACGAAATATTTACCACAAACTTACGGATGTGGTAATCTATACTTGTTTACGTTTTCCATACACAACGATTAAAAGACGATGAAATTGCAGCGCATAAAATTTAGAGGCTAAATTTTAAGTAATAATTTTTTGGAAATACCTGGAAAGACCACGAAAATAACAAGTTAGATATTAAAATGGAATAATATGTATACTGCAAGCATTTAATTTTAAAGTTTTCCATTTGTATCTTTAATAATAATTCTTGAGAGATAGTTTATCCTCTATTTGCAGCCAAAATAATGATTTAGTATTCAAATTTTAACATAAATATTTTGAACTTTATATTTTTCTAACATGCTGCATTCACATTTATGACAATATTAAAACAATCAGTGAATGATTTACTTGAATAACACAAGTGCTAGGTTTTTAGAACATAAGGCTGTGACTTCAGGGCATTTTTTAAAAGAACGTAAAATAATAAAATGTATTTAAAAATCATTTCCCACAAGTGTACGGGCGTGGTAATCTGTATTTGTTTACATTTTCAGTGCAAAACCATTAAAGGCGGTGAAATTGCAACGCATAATAACTAGAGGCAAAATTACACATAATAATTATTTGAAAATTCCTGGAAAGACCACGAAAGTAGCAAGTCAGATATTAAAATGGAAAAATGTGTACAGAGCAAGCGTGTATCTTTAAAATTTTTCATTTACATCTTTAATTACAATTCCTCTATTCCTCTATTCGCATACAAAATAATCATCTTGTATTCTAATTTTAATATCGATATTTCAGATTTTTCTAACATACTACATTCGCATTTATGATAAAAAAACTTTCAGTAAAACTTTCAGTAGAAATAATTACTTAAATAAAACAAGTGCTAGGTCTTTAGAGAATAATATTGTGACTTCAGAGCACTTTAAAAAGAATTTGATATAATCAAAAGCATTAACAAATTATTTCCCACAAGTGTATGAAAGTGGTAATCTATACTTGTTTACATTTTCCTTGCACAATGTTAAAAGACAGTCAAATTGTAACGCATAATAACTGGAGGCTTCATTTTAAATTATATATTTTGGCAATTTCTGGGAAGACTGTGAAAATAACAAGGCAGCTATTTAAATGGAATAATGAATACACAACAAACATGCAATTTTAAATTTATTTAATTTGTATCTTTAATAATGATTCTCGAGAAATAGTTTGTCCTTTATTTGCAGCCAAAATAATCATCTAGTATTCTAATTTTAATGCCGATATTTCCGATTTTATACTTTTCTAGCACGCTAAATTTGCATTTAGGACAATAGTAAAACTATCAATAGAAGGAGCTATTTGTGTAACACAGATGCTAAGACTTAAGAGCATAACAGAGTAGGGACTTGTTTTGACTTCAGGGCATTTTTAAAAAGAAATTGAAATAATCAAAAGAGATAGCGAATTAAATTTCATAAATGTATGGATATGGTTATATTTGTTTAAATGTTTCTTGCATAACGATGGGGAATAAAAGATATTTAAAATGCAACACATAATACCCAGAGGCTAAATTTAAAGTAACAGTTATTTCGCATTTTCTGGAAAGATCTCGAATATAGTAAGTCAGGTATTAAAGAGGAATAATGTGAAAATAGCAAAGGTGAAATTTTGAAATTTTTCGTTTGCACTAAGAAAATATATTTGGTTATTTATATGATTCTCTTTTCTGAATATTTCTGTTTAACAAGACTGTGTACTTTAAAATGAGCAAAAATTGATTGAAAAATACGATTTTTTGTTTTCGTAATTTTTTTGTATTAAAAAGCATCAATATACACCATATACTATAAAAACATGTTTTCATATTGTTTAATGTTACACAAAAACGATAACATACCATAAAATATTTCAAATGCATTTTCATCAAAACTATTTTTTAGCTACTGATATCTTTTAAAAATATTCCATATGTATCAATTTTTACTCAATATTTTCTATATTGCAGTTATCAAGGGCTCCCATTTGATATATATATATATATATATATATATATATGTGTGTGTGTGTCTGTACATTATATAACAGATTTTCAAACAATTATCTTCATTTCATATTTAATAAGTGAATATCACATTGCTTACGAATCGTAGAACCAACATAGTAAAAAAATATCCATTAAAACTGCAAGGACGATGGCGAAATTTTTTTTCGAAGCACCTTCGTCGTTCCAAGCTCAAACTCGCACTCAGATTGGTTGTTGCTCTCGGCACTGTTTTCACGTAACTTGGCGATAACCATACTTGGCAAAAAATACTTCGCTCGTAAATGAACGAATAAACCTAAAACCTAACCTACTCATTCTTATTCTTCCTTCATTTTGTGCTCTTGTGTATTATTATCTTGTTTTATTTTATAAAATGGCTAATGCTTTACTTATTAATAAACGGGAAAAGTTACTTTGTACTCGGTTCGGAAGGAAATCAAACTCCTCGACGGAAGCATCTATCGATACGCCAAGTATGATTATCGCCAAGTTACATGAAAACAGTGCCGGGAGCAACAACCAATCAGAGTGCGAGCTTGGGCTTGGAACGACGAAGGTGCTTGGAAAAAAAATTACGCAGGACCGATGCCCATCTTGTCATTTCTCACTTACATCTCTTGCCTTACCAACAAAATGTAACTGAGAAATGACAATCTATGTATCGTCCTCGTAGCATAAAAGATGGAGCGCTTGGAGTGCTATTCCAAGGGTTCCGAGTTCGATCCCCGGCTTGGACATTTTTTCTCTATGTGGGTTCTGCGATTATTTAAGGAGGCTCAGAGGTTGAAAACTTTTCAAAAAATCGATTTCTTTTATGATCTAGTTTGATTATTCAATTAATTCTTAACTCAATGCAAAAAGACTCATAAAAATATTTGCATTTTTAACAGAGTTATAAACATTTATGTATCAACACTTTCATAGCCGCACCCATATAATTTCAACAAGTCGCGTTTTCTCAAAACTTGTTTTTTGACGACTAACACCAAGATTAAAAAAAACTATTTGATAGAATGGCTTATTTATTTTTTTTTTATTTTATTTTTTATTTTTTTTTTTTTTGTGCATGCATATAACATCATTATCTATAGAATGAATTAATATAGTTTAGATAGTTTAATATTTTGAGTATTCTTAACGGAAAAAAAGTTGTATTTTTTAGAGTTTTTTAACATTTTTAAGTTTCAGAGTTTTTTAATAATGTTTTTTTTTAAGTGATTGTTATATCCTCAATTCATTCTATAGAGTAAAGTTTCCTGATCATTTTAAAGCAAAAATTAGGTTTTTAAGTCAATTCAACGTTAAGATATCTTCGTGTTGGTGATATAGCACATAATTTTTTTTTTCGAAAATTGTGTTACACAAATTTTACTATATTTCTTATTATATTACGTTGAAGTACTTCATTTTAAAATTTTATAAGACTACAAACATACCTTGAAAATATCAGAAAGTTTAAATTAATTACACTGAATACTTCTTTTTTTATATGGACTCGAAGCGAGAGTTCTGTTTACTTGTTTTTCCGTACCGATCAACCCCTTAGCCCCCTTAAGCATTGTGATAGTCACAGATTAAATATTCCATAATTTCAAGCGTAATTTCACTGCTGAAAGTTAATTGAAAAATTAATTAAAAATCATATTTTCATTTCATTTTTATCTTGTAAAATATGCAGAATTTTTTACCGGAGTTTATTTTTATTGCAAATGGCGCAAAAATCTACCAAGAAAATTGCTCTGCAGAATTATTGGTTTTTAAAATTCGAGTTAGTGTGGGACCTGAGCATCTCTAAAACTATCCAGTTGCCATTTGCATTAAATATGGACTAATTCTTTTATGGCATATTTGGGAAATTCGTGTTACATATGTGTGTAAATATAAATTATTAATATTTTGCTTTATCTATTTCTAATAAAATATTTAATACTGATAACATTTCAAAAATATTTCAAATTTTTATTATTATTATTATTATTTTTTTATTTATTTTTTTATTTTATTTTATTTTTTTTTTTTTTTTTTTTTTTACTTAGTGAAATTAAAAAAAAAGTGGATGGAATTTTTGTCTGTCCATGAAAAAAGAAAAACTAAAGTACAAAAAAAGAAGAAAATCTAATAAAAAAATCGAAAGAAAGAAAATCCTACGAACAAAGAAACTGAAGAATTTATTATTAAAAAGCTTCAAATAACTTTCTTACAGAAACGAAAGTAATACGGAAAATGTATTTATTTCTACATTTCTGAAATTCTTTTATTAACAATCTTATAAAATATTTATGAAATGTTTTTCATACTTAGAATGCGATAAAATTGGTCAAGGCATGAAAGAAAATTTTAGTAAGTTATTTTTTTAACCTAGAAATAAAAAATACATAAATTAATTCGTAGAAGTTTTCTTTCTTTCTAAAAAACTTATTTTTTTTATACAAATTGTTTATGAATTTCCTTATTCAAAAAAATCAATTTCTTTAGTCAATTAATTCTTTAATCAATTAATTTCTTCTTTAAAGCTGATAGACCTACATATATATACAGAGAGATGAATCAGGTTTTAATAAAGTTTGTAATAAAATTTAATTTCTAATAAAAGGTTTACCTGTTTATTATTTTATACATATTCCTAGTAAAACAAGTCGCAAACTGCACGTCAGACGTAGCAAATGAATTACGTTCGCACTATAACGTAGTTTTTAGCTCACAGGCTATCATAGCCTGAGAGCTTATGCGCCCGTCCGATCTGTATGTACGTTCGTACGTTCGTACGTGCGTAACGCAATAACCCATGATAAAAATATCGGATCCACTTGAAATTTTGTATATAGGTATATCCTGATAAGGCGCTTAACTGATTAGTTTTTGGAGTTCATTCGATATGTATAAGAGGGGGAACGGGAGGCTCATGCCCCTCCCCTTAATTTATATAAACGGGATTTTCATGCAAAATTAACAGTTTTCGTTCAAAATTTAGATATAGGATCATTCTGATGAAGCGAGTCCGTGGCTGTTATTAGGTGTTCATTGAATAAGTATAAACAGGGGGAACGGGGGTTCTAATGCCCCTCCCCTTAACTTGTATAATTAGTTTTTTCAAGCAGAATTGTCAGATTTCGTTCAAATCTCTGAATAGTTTTGGAAGTTTAATGGTTAAGTATAAAAGAGGGGAATAACTCCTCTTAAATTATATAAATGCTAAATGGGCTTTTATTAAGAATTATCCGATTTGCTCTGAATTTTGGATATAGATTTTTTATATGATAAAGTATGTCCTTGATAGTTTAGGAGGTTCAATGATTAAGTATAAAAAAGGAGAAAGGGGAGAGCTGTTTCCCCTTCCTAATTTTTTTTTTCGAACGGAATTAACAAAAATACAAGGCTGTAATGTACAATTAGTATGCGTAGCCTGTGAGCTCAATGCCATCAGTTTATCTGGGCAATATTCTTTTTATTTAGCTCACAGGCTATCATAACCTGAGAGCTTATGTGCCCGCCCTTTCTGTATGTATGTACGTGCGTAACGCGATAACTCATGATAAAAATATCCAATTCATTTGAAATTTTGTATATAGGTATAGCCTGATAAGGCACTTCCCTGATTAGTTTTTGGAGTTCATTCGATGTGTATAAGAGGGGGAACGGGGAGCTCATCCCCTCTCCTTAATTGATATAAATGGGTTTTTAATGCAGAATTATCAGTTTTCGTTCAAATCGCTGAATAGTTTTGGATGTTTAATGGTTAAGTTTAAAAGAGGGGGATAACTCCACTTAAATTATATAATTTTTTTTTTATTATTAAGAATTTTCCGATTTGCTCTGAATTTTGGATATGGATTCTTTTTATGATAAAGCATGTCCGTGATTAGTTTAGGGGGTTCAATGATTAAGCATAAAAGGAGGAAAGGGGGAGCTGTTTTCCCTCCTTTCATTTTTTTCGAACGGAATTGACCCTTGAAAATATAAGGCTGTACAAGAATTAACTTTTAGTAAACCTCAACAAAGTATATCTATTTCATAAAATGTGAAATATTCTAATATAATTAAAATGCAACCTAATCATTGAATCCCCTATACCATTATGCAATAAAATACTTTTGTGTGATCCTGTATATTAATAAACAGTATTTTTTACACTACAGATTGTACAGAATGTATATTTTAATATATATTTTGTAAATGCATATGAATTGTATAATGTTCGAAAGAGTGTAACATTATTAAAATGCACCTGAAACTATTTTTTCCCATTGACCGTAATGTAACGGAATACTTTTGATTGTCCCTGTAATTGAACTATGCATCCGATTTTCATAAAATTTGAAATGACTCTATGAAATTGTAATAATTATATATTTTAAATTTCGACCGTTTCGGTTGGGTAATTTTTCCATATTTACATGCGGGCAGAAGTATGGATAGACGGACGGACGGGCGGACAGATGAATGGACTACGGGTATTACGTTCTTACATCGTTTCGAACGCATCTTAAATTGTGTTAAAAAGGACTGTATAATGGCATGCAAAGTACAAGAAAATTAAAATTTAATACAACTAAAATATTACATAAAACGATCTTTTCTTTTTAACGCAGCAAAATTTTATTTTAAAAATGTATCTACTTTCAGTAATAGTAAATAAAAATCAGAACAAATCCAATCTTTTCGTAATATAGTTGGAAGTAGAACACAGAAACGATTTTATCACGTTCTTTTTCAGTGAAAAAGTTATCTATACGTACATTTTTATTTTCTGCAAATTTTACTGAGACCGAAATATCCAGGGACGCGTAAAAATGTGTATTCTTTTATCAACATCATTTTTGAAATGGATGTTTTCTTATTGAGTAAAATATTCATGTTTTCTTAAAATGCAACTACATTATTTTTTAACACTTCTTTTTTTTTGTGAATTTCCCGTATGTGCGTGCAGATGCACACACAAGTTATATATATATATGTGTGTGTGTGTGTGTGTGTGTGTGTATGTGTGTGAAATGTGAAACACGGTCGACTGTAGTTATCGTAGAAAAAACACCTGGTGAAACGACGACAAGAACGGATCATTACATGACGCAGTTGGATAACGTAGAATCACTTGTCTCTGTTAAAAAAATAAGTGAACTTTCATATAAGTCGTGGCTTGAGATTAAGGCAGAGGAATCAAAACATTGGGTGATTTCTACAATAAAGTGCAAGATATCAATTCTTAGTGTTTTATTCTTTGATCATTTCCATAAACTATTCCACATTACAAAAGTACTCGAGCAGTTCTCATTAAAACACTGATAGAACAGCTAAGTCACATGCCGAGAATAGAATAATAAAATGTTCTTTTACTAAACATTTCTGTCAACAATACATGGAAATCGACAAACAGCTTAATTCCAAATCCGTGTTACATTAATTTAAGAAGATAATAAAGAATTGAAACTACGCAGCTTGGAACACATCACGACTCAAAGAACATTCGAAACAGACTGATACTTGGCGGAGCAGCGAATTCGGATTCTTTTCTTGCGCGTTCCGGAGTTTCATTCGGGGTATAATTCACACTTGTTCGAGCTAAGATTGACGTAAGCATGGAACGTAAGCATGGAACGTCCAATAAACGGAATCAGGGGGCGTAGCTAGAAAATTTCCAACCACTTCATTGGTTAATAAGAGTGGTGACACAACAGAATTCTTTTTAACCCGGCGGAGGTAGACAAACCCAAAAGAAGTGGAAATCCTGGAGAAACTTTTCCTCCCTTTCAGAGGCATATCAAAATTGAGGAGGTAGCGATGTTTAATGATGGCATCTATGGGGCTTTGTCGAACATCCTCTGCTGCAGAAGTCTGACTTCCAACCCCCTGGGTTTAGTCCAATGAAAGCTCCAGCACCCCTCTTGCCCTTCGGATACACGTCAACAACAATATATACATATATGCATATATATAATATAACTGAAATGTGAATCTTAGTTTTTAAAAAAGAACCTTAAAACATGACTAAAAATTGATTAAAAAAAAAAATTAATGTGTTAATTTCTATTTCAAAATAACATTTTTTTTAAGATTTGTTTTTCCTAAAGAACGAAAATGTTGAGCATCAAGGTCTTGAAACTAATATCTCCATAGTTACAAACACTTCTGTTAAAAAAAAAAAAAAAAAAAAAAAAAAAAAAAAAAAAAAAAATAGCATTGTATAAAATATATCCAATACATCCAAATCAATTATCATTGTTGTATAACGCATATCCATTGAGCTATTTTGGAGAAATTCATATTTTCTTAAGGTTAGTGTTGATTCGACATTGGTTTTTAGAATCCATCAACATTATAGATAATAACCATAAACAGTGCTCTACAAATCAATATAAATATGATAGTTTGTAAAAAATATTATCCCAGATAATATAAATTCAGATTCCCAAAGAAATTTATCAGAATTACATAACTCTAGACTTTTAGAATTTGGATTGTTAGCTGAAATCATTCAATTTTTATAATCTCAGTTCTCAGTTTAAATATTTTCGTCGTTATTCGCTATTTAGCCACTGTACTTTATCAAATTTTTTTGAGTGTCCTGTAAATGAGCCATTAATCGTATATACTTCATATGCAATACGAAACCTGCTTTGGTGACCTGAAATAAGTTTAATCAATTGCATGAAAATCCGAGTATATTTATTGGAGTTAGAACGTGGACAGACAGACAGACAAACCGAATGCACAAGCACGTTTCAATTTTGTTGGAAATTTCTAAAAAAGTGTCTGAATTCGCTGATTTTATACTTTACGCACAGAAGGTAACCTTGGATCCAGTTACTGACGGATCTGACCCCTGCGGTTTATAAGGAAACTGTGCTAATGAATATTTTCAGGCGTGGGGTGTCAAAACACCCCAATTGAATTAGAAATTGAATTGAATTGAATTTTTTTATTTTTATTTTTATTTATTTTTTTTTAAGGTTTCTAAGATAAAGGAATACTTTTTGAAAATTCTGGTGACTCGAAGGGGGTTATTAAAATTTACGTTACTTATTATTGTAGATTATCGTAGATTAACCCTTTATCTACCGACGGTACTTATAAGTACCATAAAAATTACTTGTTGTAAAATTCTTTTAACTTCTGACTGCCGCCGGCTGATTTTTTCACACACTAAGCTGCAGGTTTCACTGCAACATAAGCAATATTTAAATTAGTATAATTCCACAAATAAAACCCAGTTCTGAAAAAATAAGTTAGGATTGATGCTATCAAAGATTATACACCGATATTAATAACATATTTTGTATTAGGTTGGAGAAAACATCTTTTTTTTTAAATATTTTTAATAAAGTACAGAGAAAACAACATTACAATATTACCCTTTGGCTGGGCAGTCAGGGGGTTAATGCTTCGATTAGTTGTAATATTGTTTAGAATGGATTACTGATACATTATTTATTTTGTTTGAAAAGCATTATTGGTTACAAAAAACAAAAATATTTTTAAAAGGATGATTTCTTTAGCCTTTGAATCTTTTCAGCTTTCTTGGCGCTGAGGGAGGGGGGGGGGATTTTTCAATTCGGAAATATTTCTATATTTATATTGTAAGAACATCATATTTGTACATTTTATAACTCCACATAATACTAAGAAAAAAATTTAAAATAAAATAATTGAGTATGGTTATAAATATAGCACAAAATTTCCTGTAAATTCAAATTTAATTAATCCTTCAATCCTTCTAAAATCCTTCGAAAATACTTTAAAAATTTATTAAATGATTCTGAAAATCTTTTAATTTAGTTTAAACAATTTACGTAAAATGCTTTAAAATGTAAAATTTTCATGAATTGATAATGCTGTAGATAAAGGGTCAAGAAACATTTGTCTTTTTTTTACAGTGCACTGTTTTTTTAAATTAATCTCTTCCAAAAATTTTCATCCTGTTCTTTAAAAAAAATCTATTATGATAATTATTATGGCAATTAAAAAATTGCATTACAATTAATTTACATTCATATATTTTTTATATGACAAACAGTAGATAAAGTAATCAAGAATGCACAAATTTATCTGATCGATGGTAGTTTGCACTTACTAGTATTTAAAGAGCAAAAAAATATTTATGTTCATATTTGAATATTTCTAGATCATATTATTTCTAGAGCATATTATAATAGCTGAGAAAAAATCAGTACTTAAATATTTAATCAATATGCTGCAATGTAAATAAAATTTCAAATTCCATTTTCTATCTTATGGTGTACAAAACACTTTAAGATGTTTTTTTTCCTATTTGTATAGTAAAATCCGTAAACTTATACATTCAATTTTAATCTTACGAAATCTCAAAGAAAACATACAAAAATATTTGAATTGTTTCAGATAGAAAAAAAATATATATAATAACGTTCAAATAAATCTTAAAATTTGTTTACATTTCTTTTGTGTTAAAGTTCTTTTTAGATGATAAGATATAAATAAATGTATTGATTCAACATCAAAATTCTTCGGATGGCAAAATATAATATTAGTTAATAGATTGTAATAGCTCGCATTATCATGATTTTAAAGGATCGTTTTTTCTATTAGAACCCTGAAAAAAAAAATATTTTGCAAAAAAATATTTGTCTTACATTTTTACCTTTTACTTATCCATCATACTTAAGTCTTGATTTTTTTTTTTTTCAAAAAATATGACGGATTTACACGTTTCAGACACTGGATATTCCAAAAAACATACTTTTAGATAAAAAATTGTCGTGTGTCTGTATACGGTTTATCTCCCGAACAAACTGAGTTAGAGACTTTAAATTTGGTTTGTATTTAGATTGTAACAATGGAAAGAAGTCTATCCAATATCAATGTCCTCAATTACTCGGAACTTTTTTCTTATTACTCTCGAAGTATTTGTTCTGATGAGAGGTACATAATTTTTTTTTCTTTCACTGACGAAGTGACTGTAAACGACAATAAAAACACATAAATGTTTCATAAAGAATGATTTCGATCGGGTAATTAATGTCCAAGATATTTATAATCGTATTTTGCGCATTCTTCGGCTTTTCATGACCCAGTATTTCATTCAATTTTCTATTCAAATAAATATTTTAACGGGGAATAGGACACTTCATCCGACGCAGTTAACTGTTTTTTAACAGGTTTATCATTTTTGGAGTTGTAAGGAAGTTTCTTTTACTACTTGATTATTCCGACGACAGAAAAACTACCGACAAACTATATAATTAAATGTCAATAATAGCTTATCGTAAATATAACATTCACTTGACATTAAACACATTACATATGTTCGTATGTCGTCAAGCTATTCAATTATATCTTGATTAATCTTTTACTAATTATTTTTTTCCGTTATTTAAAATAAAAATTATGCCAATTTGTGTAATTTACGAGCAGCTTAGCGATTTTAATATAAATTGTGGAAATCTGTCGATGATAATCAAGTAGTATCGCAATTCAGTTATAAAGCATTACTATGTACAGGGCGCGCACCGTTCCTAAAATTTTCACACGTTGCTACCAGTATTTTAAATCAAAAATCTTCATGGAAGATCCGTTCAACATCTACAATAGAATTATACAATAAATATTACCGTTTAAAAATTGTGGTAGAAAAGTGCGAAAATTTTAGGAACAGTGCGAACCCTGCATGTAATAAAAATATTTAAATTTATGTTTAAATTTTGGGATTTCAATGCATTTCATAAATATTTGCACATGTTTTATCTTCATATATTATATTAAGCATATTCAGGATGAGTATGTATTACGGTGGCCCCCAACGACTACTTTAAATCTTTGTTAACAATGAAAGCCAATCGTCATAGCTGGAGGTTCACTGTATTGCTCACAATTTGATTTTCCGAATGAGGCGAGCTTTACATCTCATGTCCACATATGTATTGTAAATAACATGTAAAATGTGTATTGTATTTAATTTCAAAATTTACCAAGATTGCTGTAGAATGGTCATTTCGGTAAGTTGCCCACTGAACATGCCCATTGTCTTCAAATGGAGGAAAACTCAAGATTACTTGCGAAGTTTCCTCCGATGCAAGAGCAACTACAAAGAACAAAGTGATTTACTGAGGTATCGTTTGATACTGAGCTCGATCGAAAATGTTTAAGCACATATTAGTATTATTATTATAGCTCAATTATACATCCTGTAAACATAATAAAAGTAAATAAAGAGTTTTAAGTTATCTAATGCACCAGTAAAAAAAAAAAAAAAAAAAAAAAAAAATGTTTATTTAAAAACATTTTGCATCGACGCTCATATTTCGCGATATTGGATTCGAATCCTGCTGGCTCCATTGCACGCACTCTTTGTGTGGAGTTCCTGTATGTATTTCTTTTGTGATGTAAAATTTCCTTGTGCTATCTCGTCCCTGTATATAGACGATTACTTATCAGCAAGCTTTCATGTCGAGCACACAAGTCAAGTTGTTTCACGATATGCGTGTTTAAAATATATAAACTAAACTTAGCACATTGGCAAAATAACACTAAAATACTTAAAACAGCATATAACAGTTTCTTTTTCAATTGCAATACAAAATATTGTTCCTTTTCATAAATCGTTTCCAAAATAAAATTTCCTTTTATGAATTTTTAAAAATTCTCTTTGATAATTTCAATTTCAGTAGTGCTACAGATAAAACTCTCAATTACTCTTTTTCTACGTAATTTCATTTGCATTTGGGAATTTAATTATCTTACTTTTAAAGATAAAACACGTATTGATATTTTCTATTTATATCTTTGAGATTTCGGAAAAGAACAAATCCGCTTAAGTGAATTAAAATATAATTCGCGTATTATTTAACGCATAAAAACATATAAATACTCGCAGTTCAATTAATTATTTAAAACTATTCAACTAAAACTTCAAAAACTACTTTCATTCGTTTTTTGAAAGTTTTATTTTAACAATGCTCTTGTGATAAAATTAAAAGTATCTTAAAAGCTCGAAAAGCTAAGGGGATATTAAAAAAAAATTTCAATTAAGATAATTCTTCTTAATTTTATGACTTTTTTTCAAAGGTATGGTTTTTAAGGAATTGAAAGTTTCAAAAATATTTTTAACTAAGTTAAATCTACAATAATATTTCAAGTGATACACCATCTGATACATTTTTTTATTTAAAAGTAAAACAAGTAATTATTTCGAAGAATAAGAGATCAATTATGGCTGATTTTTTTAATGAAAAAAAATCTAATTTTTATTTCATATTAGAATTGTTTGAATAATGATAGAATTCGTTTTGAGGTCATTTTGAGTCATAAATAGCCGCATCACAACACTAGTGAAAATGTACTGTCACACTCAGAAATGAATTCTCAGATTTCACGAAATTTTCTTCGTTTTTTACGAAACCGTTTCCTGGTAATTGCTCCGAGCACATATTTCGTCAAATTGATGAAATTCTTTCCTCACTAGTTTGACGATGCGTTTCATCAAAAATTTCGTCAAAAAGGGTTAGTGCTGCCATCTATCAAATCTTTTAGAAGCTCCTGTATTCATTGAAAGAAACAAAAAAGATATGTCACAGGGGAGTTTCGAATTCACAATCTTCAGTCTGTGAGACCGATGATCATGCTTGACGCCACAGGTTGCTCAAGTAGATTTGATTATAAAGGCATATACTGGATTATATAGTATGTGTTTAAATTTTTATAACATGGTTGTAATTTTATAGATTCTGTTATAAATTTTGCAATTTTTATTAATAAGACAAATTTATTATTATGATTTTCTTATGGTTAATGAATAACTATAATATGGCTTGATTTAATAATAATTAGAGAAATTTTATTTGCTCAAGGAATGATTAAAATATGAAATGGTTAAATTATTACTCAGAAATAACGAATTATGAAGTGCCTATCGGGAGAGATTTTACTACTTTAAGTAGGTGGATAAGATTTTAACAATTTACTGTTTATAGAGAGGAGAGGAAACAATATAAACTTTATTATGTATATTATTAATTTGAATGAAAAAAGAATATACTCCTTAAAAGAAAAATACATTCTGGAATTTTGAAATTTTATTGATCAAATTTGTCTTTTGAACGGTTTTGTAGAACGCAAGAAATATATTCTTTTCGAATTAAATCATAACGAAGTACAACATACAAATAAATAAATAATAAAAAGAATACTGCCCAGTTAAACTGATGGCATTGAGCTCACAGGCTACAAATACTAATTGTACATTAAAGCCTTATATTTTCAAGGGTTAATTCCGTTCGAAAAAAAAATTAAGAAGGGGAAACAGCTCTCCCCTTTCCTCTTTTTTTATACTTAATCATTGAACCTCCTATACTATCAAAGACATGCTTTATCATATAAAAAATCTATATCCAAAATTCAGAGCAAATTAGATAATTCTTAATAAAAACCCATTTAGCATTTATATAATTTAAAAGGAGTTATCCCCTTCTTTTATACTTAACCATTAAACTTCCAAAACTATTCAGAGATTTGAACGAAATCTGAAAATTCTGCTTGAAAAACCTATTTATATAAATTAAGAGGGGGGGGAGGCACTAGAACCCCTGTTGCCCCTATTTATACTTATTCAATGAACACCTAATAGCAGTCATGGAATCGCCTCATCAGAATGATCCTAATCTAAATTTTGAACGAAAACTTAGTTCTGCATGAAAATCCCATTTATATCAACTAACGGGGGGGGGGATTAGAACCCCTGTTCCCCCTATTTATACTTATTTAATGAACACCTAATAACAGTCACGGAATCGCCTCATCAGAATGATCCTAATCTAAATTTTGAACGAAAACTTAGTTCTGCATGAAAATCTCATTTATATCAACTAACGGGGGGGGGGATTAGAACCCCTGTTCCCCCTATTTATACTTATTCAATGAACACCTAATAACAGCCACGGAATCGCCTCATCAGAATGATCCTAATCTAAATTTTGAACGAAAACTTAATTCTGCATGAAAATCCTATTTATATCAACTAACGGGGGGGGGCATTAGAACCCCTGTTCCCCCTATTTATACTTATTCAATGAACACCTAATAACAGCCACGGAATCGCCTCATCAGAATGATCCTAATCTAAATTTTGAACGAAAACTTAATTCTGCATGAAAATCCCATTTATATCAACTAACGGGGGGGGGGATTAGATCCCCTGTTCCCCCTATTTATACTTATTTAATGAACACCTAATAACAGTCACGGAATCGCCTCATCAGAATGATCCTAATCTAAATTTTGAACGAAAACTTAATTCTGCATGAAAATCCCATTTATATCAACTAACGGGGGGGGGGGGGCATTAGAACCCCTGTTCCCCCTATTTATACTTATTCAATGAACACCTAATAACAGTCACGGAATCGCCTCATCAGAATGATCCTAATCTAAATTTTGAACGAAAACTTAATTCTGCATGAAAATCCCATTTATATCAACTAACGGGTGGGGGGATTAGAACCCCTGTTCCCCCTATTTATACTTATTCAATGAACACCTAATAACAGTCACGGAATCGCCTCATCAGAATGATCCTAATCTAAATTTTGAAAACTTAATTCTGCATGAAAATCCCATTTATATCAACTAACGGGGGACATGAGCCCCCCGTTCCCCCTCTTATACATATCGAATGAACTTCAAAAACTAATCAGGGAAGCGCCTTGTCAGGATATACCTACATACAAAATTTTAAGAGGATCGGATATTTTTATCATGAGTTATCGCGTTACGCACATACGCACATACATACAGAACGGGCGGGCACATAAGCTCTCAGGCTATGATAGCCTGTGAGCTAAAAATGGTAATAAACATCCCTGAAAACTTAAAAAAAACTTGTGCAGAAAGAATAATTGCCTATATTTCATTATTTTCTGAAAAGCGCTGAAAAGTGCTGTTTTAAAATAAATTATTAGAGGACTAACATAAACAAGCAAATTCTGATCACTATAATCGCAAGGTTTAAGGAGATACAATAACGGAACCTTCTAGAAAAGCTACCATAACAGTTTCTTCTGGCCATGATTAAGAATGCACTTTTGTCAAATATTTGAGAGTTCACGTTTCGTTAAAAGTCATGTGATTTTGATACGAAATGATCGTCATAAACGACGAAATATGGCTGAAAAATTTCTGAATCGTCAAAAATATGTTTTATTTCTGAGAGTTGGAAAAAATAGGAAACACACAAAATCCTTTTTAAAAAATCTATTTTTTTAGCGCAAGTTCTTATAACCGTTTCATTTGCATATTTCCACCGAAGTCGAGCGTTTCCAGCGCCATCTGTCTGATGTTTTTTTGAATTATTTTTATTGACATGTTTTTAAAAAATCCCGTGACGTTTAGATGCTTACCCTGCAAACCGTTTTTTATTTCGGTTCTTTATGCGGCTTTTATGAATTTTTAAAGTTTTTACTGGCATTTTGCCCAGCCGATAGATAGAGGATTAAATAATACAGATTATGAACTTAGATTATGAACTTAGATTATGAGGTACATTCCAGTAATTCCAATCTCCTTTAACAAGACTCTATTGTTTGATTTGCAGTGCCAGAAAAAAGGATTAAAAAATGACACTCATTGAAAAATGTGACATTTGTGATCATTACTGATGATCTCTACTGATACATTCCTTAACCCATTAGGGATGAGAGACACGTATACGTGCCGCAAAAAGACAACCCTTTCCGGCACACTGTGCCCGGTACGGGATACCTGATTTTAATTCCAAACTTGTAAACGGCACCAATAATACTTTAGTAAAATTTTGCTTTTACAGTGATAGCTTAAATTAAGGTATTCTTAATTTCTCAAAATGTTCTTTTTAAATTCCGATGGCAGTCGATAATTTCTCATTTTATTACAGAATTCGCCAGTGCCGGAAAGGGTTAAGAATGCTTGTTTTCCCCACTAGTAAAATTTGACTTTTTTAATCGGAGTATTTTCTCGATTTAATAACACACAAATTTCTGTTTTTAAAAACCGGTGACGAAACATTAAAAATTTCGTAAAAGACTCCCGTTCCAAAGAGGTGAATAATGTTTCTTTTTAGGTGCGTTCGTAATTATATAATACGTAGCACCTATAGTGATCGTTCAGTCCGTCCGTCTGTCCGTCCGTCTGTCCGTCCGTCCGTCTGTCCGTCCGTCCGTCTGTCCGCATATAACAAAGCAAAAACTACCCAACCGAATCGTTTGAAATTTAAAATACATAATTATTACAAAATTTTGTCGAGTCATTTCAAATTTTATGAGAATCGGATGGATAGATCAATTACAGGGACGATCAAAAGTATTCCATTACATTACGGTCAATGGGGAAAAAAGTTTCAAATGCATTTTAATCGTTTGAAATTTAAAATACGCAATTATTACATAATTCTGTCGTGTTATTTCAAATTTTTTGATAATCGTGTGCATAGATGAATTACAGGGACAATCAAAAGTATTCAATTACATTATGGTCAATGGGGAAAAAGTTTCAAATATATTCTATACGTTTGAAATTTAAAACACATAATTATTACATAATTTTTTCGAGTTATTTCAAATTTTATGAAAATCGGATGCATAGATCAATTACAGGGAAAATCAAAAGTATTCCATTACATTACGGTCAATGGGAAAAAATGTTTCAAATGCAATTTAATTGTGTTACACTCATGCGAACTTAATAAAATTTATATGCAACTATAAAGTACATATTATACTATACATCTTACATAATTTGTGGTGCAAAGAACATTTGTTATTGATTTACAAGGCCACACAAAAGTATTCCATTACATAATGGTATAGGGAGAACATTGTTTGATGAGCGTTTTAATTGTAATTCACTATTTACAATGTTATGAGATTGATATATGAAAGTAATATTTTTAAAACTTCGTTATCGTTCGAACGCACCTAATTTGCTACGCTTCACGTGCAATTTCCAACTTGTTTATTTTTGCAGTTTCTACAGTTGGTATTGACAATGAATTTCTTTTTAAAAAATTATAAAATCTAGTCTTTTTTTGGTTTTTTGAATTGCCTTTTTTAAAACGTACGTAGTTTATCCTGAAACAAAATTTAATCTTATATATTCCTATTTATGTATGTGATAAAAAATTTAAATTCTTCAAATAACATTTAAATTTCATTTTAATTAAATTTTAAATTTAATTTAAAGCAAAAATGATAAGTTCTGTCAAGTGATTTTTTCACTAATTATATTGTTAAGCATCATTCAACCAAATTTCCGAATTCTACTGTGCATCCCTGTAAATCATTTATTACATTTGTACGCATGGAAGGTTACATGTTAAAATTTAGATTTTTTTTAAATGACATTTTTAATGGCAGCTCTTGACACGTGAAATTTAGCTATGGACGCCTTGTATATAATTAATATTACTAATCTATATTCCTTAAGATATATTTCGGCGCATCTTTCTATTTAACCTTGTCGAATCATTCTAGATTTTGGTCTCAATAATTGTTTCTGATCTATGTTTACATAGACAATCTGACTTTTACTGTATTTAACCTTTATCTACAGCATTATGAATTCATAAAAATTTTACATTCTAAAGCATCTTAAGCAAATTGTTTAAATTAAATTAAAGATTTACATAATCATTTAATAAATACTTAAAGGATTTTAGAAGGATTGAAACTAGAGCTCCCGATTATACGTTTATACGAGTATACGTATAATACGTATTATACGAAATACGTATTTACTATACGTATAATTCGGCATCGGCAGTTATACGCATTACACGAAACAGCATATACGGTACATCGTATATACGGATTTTACCCAAGCGATTAAACGTATAAACGTTTAAACGTTTTGCATTCAATGTATGAAATTTGATGTTTCAATATTTTTTTGCGGATTAGAGACATTGAAAAATATCCGATAGAGTATCCCCATCGCCATTGTTTGTTCAAAGAACTACGATGTGTTTACTTAAGTACTACTTCTTATGCAGGTATATAAAAAAATCTGAATACTTCCTCAGTTTAGATTTTTTTTTTTTTTTTTTTTTTTTTTAGTTATTTATTATAAAATGTCTGACATTAGTTGTGGGTAGAATCAAACTAATCTTTGGAAAATCTGCGACGCAGTACTTAGTTTTTTATATTTTCTTGTATCTTCAGAAGAAGAAAATATTGGATTCGGGAATACTTTAGATGGGTTTACACGTTTTAAGGGTAAGAGAGTCCGAAAAACATGTTTTTACAAAATATCTGCCTGTCAGTTTGTGAGTCTGCGACTTTGTCTGTCTGTATGTGACATGGATTTTGTGGGTTTTCTATCTCAAGACCTAATGCACAGAATTAAGGGTGTATTTCGATTCAAACTGCTTGTTTTCCGATTTATTTTTTAATTCACTTTTGCTCTCAAACACATGAAACTCCCAGGTTCTCTTATTTAGAAAGTGCACAAGGTGCCGTAAAGGTCAATTCTTTGATAAGTGTACAAAATATTGCAAAAAAAGCAATCAAAAACGGCAATTTGAACCGATTTTTCCGAAGTGGGAGATAAGGGAACGAAAAAAAGGGTCTTCCAGAGAAGTTAATTGCTTATAAATGAAATTCTAATGAATTGAGCGTAAAAAGACTTTACTCGGCACCTCATACGTCCCTTCAAGAATCCCCTCAGCAAGTTTCATGATTCTACTTTTAAAAATGTGTCTGAAATTGTATCGGAAAATTTCGAGCTGCTGAAGGTGGAAAAGCGTTTTTTCGAATACACCCTTAAGTAACATATATGGGGGAGACTAGGGCACATGTGAAAATGGGACATATGAGAACATTGCCATTTTTCACTAGTTATTATATGTTTTTTTTTTTTTTTCAAAAAATTATCAAAGATGGGAGCACTTATAGACATATGGAAAATTTTTTTGAAACTCTTCGACATTTGTTTGTCCCCAGGAGCCAAAATACTGCTTACTGTACTTAAAAGTAAAATCTCCATCTTGATAAAAGAATAATTTTATTTATTTATTCTTTTTTTCTTTATTTAACTTATACTATGGATACTAATAAATATTTATGATACTTTTTATTTTTAAAATTGAGAAATGCTAATGATTTGTCATTTTAACTCTTGTGGGAATGTGGGACACTTATGAAGAGTCTATTTGGGTCAGATCTGAATATGTCATTAAATTGCCCAATAATCCTTCAGTGATTCTGTTCCTTTTAGTTAACTTCGTGAAAATAATGCCAGCTCCATTATCTATATTTTTATAGAAATAGAAGACATTTCTATCATATAAAGTTGATTTTGTGTAATAGAAACTTCTACAAGCACAACTGTTAGCAAATACATAAAAAGCAACAAGCTCTTTACGTTCAATTGTAATTTAAATAAATTTCATGTTTTCTAAATTGCAATAAATGCTATACATTATTTTATTTAACAGTTCTAAATACTATTTTTTATGCATCATTAATGCAAAAAATATTACGTTTAACAACTTTTCAAATTTTTCTGTTTCATTTGTTGCAAACTTGTAGTATTATTTTACTTCCATTTCTAAAACAGCTATTTTATTTGGTGTTTTGAAAATAGATACATATATTAAGAAAATAAAATTTTTAAACTTATAACTACCGTGAAATCTCCATTATTGACCCCTTTCTTTTAAAAGCAAAATAAATTAAATTTGGAGGAAGCTTATAAATGTAAAACAATTTTTATCCTTAATATAGAGGCAAATAAGGCAAATATAAGAATGAGAATTTTCCGCCTTTTGGTAGTTTTCCTATAAATATTATACAAATGGCCCCTCCCTAAAATCTCCCTCAAACAAAAAGCCCTAAGCAAAATTTAAATCTTTAATTATTTTCTCAAGTTTACTTCTTTACTTTTTTTTGTTGTATTGCAACAATATTTTATCAATTACCTAAGCCCCCCCCCACCCTCAAATCTACTTATTTTTATTTTATAATAATTTGTTTAAACATATAACTCAAAAACTAAATAAATATAAATATATTTTTCTTTATGGTGAATTAAATAAATAATACAACTAATGATTAAGGTAACATATTAAAAAGATAATAAAAACATGTCAAATTTTTTTTTCTTGTGTTCACATGTTTTCCTTATGTGTTTACAACTGCTCTTTCGTTGGGGCACATATGAACTTTTTTTTTTTTTTTTTTTGGAATTAAATAAACTATTAAGAAAAGTAAGAAGAACTGTAAAGTTAATTTTTAAAAAATACCATGCTTAAAAAAAGTTCTGTTTATTATATAGAGTAGTTTTGCTTATAGAAATTAACCCAGTTATAACAAAAAGCTATGTTTATGTGAACTGTTCACATGCATCCCAGTCTCCCCTATATATTCAAGTAGTCCCTGGTAGAAATTGTTGCTGACTAGTTTTGTATGTAAATCTTTCAACAGGTGGCTCTTATTTGCTGTATTTTATTTACGATTTCTGCAATAGCTCTATCTCTAGAATTATTGCACGGATTTTCATCAAACTACAGATTCAGTTAATGCTTGATATGAAATGATTCTATGTATGTTTTGGTGAGAATATCAAGATTAAAAAAAATGAAATTTCGTTATACATTAACAGAGTTAGAAAATATTAGCTCCATGAAAAGAATAGCATTTACGCTCGGTTGGTTGGTTGGTTGGTTGATTTTTGTCGTCCGATTATCTGCGCTAATGGGATATAGGACCAGGGGGAGTGCCCTCCGTGGGGGTCTTTTTAAGGGAACCTAACCCGTATTTACGCAAGGTTCGAAGAAAACCACGAAAACTCCGAACGGTTAGGCCGACAGCCGCGATTGGGTTCGAACCCAGCACCTGCCGTCTACCAGTTGAGAGGTCCGAACCTCTCGGCCACTGGTGGGGCCATTTACGCTCGGGAGCAATCTTGAGTGTAAAACAATAAGTGAATAAAGAATTTTTAAATAATTAAAAAGAAAAAACTAAATTTAACAAAAATTCACAATAAATCTGAAACATTTATACTCTCATTCTTTCCTCAAAAAGTGTTTAATTTTGCTAGTTATTTACAATGGATACAATTTGTATACATTACCTACACAAAATGTAAAATAACGAGGTATCTGAGCTCATTATCTTGAGATGAATAAAAAAAATCTAAATAAATTCAAAGTACAATGTTGCAAAATATTTTTGCAATTCACGGTAATAACTCGCTATTTTGAAAATAGATATTTCACTGTTAGTGAAACGAGACTGGCCAATCAGGAGTCTGATATTTTGTGAAATTTTTGCAAACTGTTTTAAAAAATATACGCTTTTCATTGCTTGATCTTGTATATATAAGACATACTATACGGATTCCTGTCGTAACGCCACCGATTTCCAAATTATTCTTCATTCAGTGACATAAGACTGATGAAGTCCGATATTTAAATTAGATACGATACGTGAAATATACGTATACATTAAATATACGTATTCTAAAATATACGTTTAACTGATACGCCTTATACGTATCCGGATACGTTTAAACGTATATTTTAAAGTATTCGTATAGCAGAAAACGTATTATACGGATATACGTACATCGTTTAAACGTATAGCTGCTATACGTATCCTATCGCGAGCACTAATTGAAACATTTAGAAGGATTAATTAAATTCGAATTCACAGGAATTTTGTGCAATATTTATAACTCCTCTCAAATCTTTCATTAGGTGCGTTCGTAATTATATAATACGTAGCACCTATAGTGGTCGTTCAGTCCGTCCGTCTGTCCGTCCGCATATAACAACGCAAAAACTACTCAACCGAATCGTTTGAAATTTAAAATACATAATTATTACATAATTTTGTCGAGTCATTTCAAATTTTATGAAACTCGGATGCATAGATCATTTACAGGGGCAATCAAAAGTATTCCATTACATTACGGTCAATGGGGAAAAAAGTTTCAAATGCATTTTAATCGTTTGAAATTTAAAATACGCAATTATTACATAATTCTGGCGAGTTATTTCAAATATTTTGATAATCGTGTGTATAGATCAATTACAGGGGCAACCAAAATTATTCAATTACATTATGGTCAATTAGGAAAAAGTTTCAAATATATTCTATATGTTTGAAATTTAAAATACATAATTATTACATAATTTTGTCGAGTTATTTCAAATTTTATGAAACTCGGATGCATAGATCAATTACAGGGACAATCAAAAGTATTCCGTTACATTACGGTCAATGGGGAAAAAAGTTTCAAATGCATTTTAATCGTTTGAAATTTAAAATACGCAATTATTACATAATTCTGTCGAGTCATTTCAAATATTTTGATAATCGTGTGCATAGATCAATTACAGGGGCAATCAAAAGTATTCAATTACATTATGGTCAATGGGGAAAAAGTTTCAAATAAATTCTATACGTTTGAAATTTAAAATACATAATTATTACATAATTTTGTCGAGTTATTTCAAATTTTATGAAAATCGGAAGCATAGATCAATTACAGGGACAATCAAAAGTATTCCGTTACATTACGGTCAATGGGAAAAAATGTTTCAAATACATTTTAATCGTGTTACACTCATGCGGACTTAATAAAATTTATATGCAATTATAAAGTACATATTATAATATACATCATACATAATTTGTGGTGCAAAGAACATTTGTTATTGATTTACAAGGCCACACAAAAGTATTCCATTACATAATGGTATAGGGAGAACATTGTTTGATGAGCGTTTTAATTGTAATTCACTATTTACAATTTTATGAGATTGATATATGAAAGTAATATTTTTAAAACTTCGCTATCGTACGAACGCACCTAATTTGCTACGCTTCACGTGCAATTTCCAACTTGTTTTTAATTATTTTCTTAGTATTTTGTAGAATTATAAAATGTACAAATATGATGTTCTTTTAATATGAATATAGAAATATTTCCGCACTGAAAAATCCCCATCCCCCTCCCTCAGCGCCAAGAAATCAGAAAAGATGCAAAAGCAAAAGAAATCATCCTTTTAAAAATATTTTGTGTAAGCAAAAAATCTTTTGGAACAAGATAAAGTAATGTATCTCTAACTCATTCTAAACAATATTACAGCTAACTGACGTATTATTATTTATTTTACAATAAGTTATTTTAATGCTACTTATAAGTACCGTCAGTAGATAAAATGTTAAGTTCATTTTCACGTGCTGTATTTCTTCTTTTATCTTCAATTTTTACTCTCGATTTGATAACTTAACTAATCAATATATTTGAGAAAAAACTTTCAAATAATGTCTTTTTTTCTCGTGTCTTTTTTATAGAATTTTTAATCTTTTTCACCTGTTTTCTATAACAGAATTGTTTGCCTAAATTTAAAATAAAAAAATTAAAATAAAAAATAAATTAAATAAAATTAAAATTAAATTAATAAAATTAAAATAAAATTAATTTAATAAATTTAATAAAATTAAAATAAAAAAATACACTCATTGAAAAATGTGACATTTTTTATCATTACTGATGATCTCTACTGATACATTCCTTAACCCATTAGGGACGAGAGACACGTATACGTGCCGCAAAAAGACTTAACCCTTTCCGGCACACTGTGCCCGGTGCGGTATACCTGCTTGTAATTCCAAACTTGTAAACGGCACCAATACTACTTTAATAAAATTTTGCTTTACCTAAAATGCAAAAAGTATTTAAATAATGCAAAATTTACAAAATAATTTACTGTTGAGAATAATATCATAAAAATGCAAAAATTAATTAAATAATGCAAAATTTATAAAATAATTTATTTCTCAGAATAATACAGCATGAATTGAATATAGATACCAGTACGTAGTACGTTCAAATCATGATTGGTAAAAGCACGTTGCACGTAGTACGGTCGAATGAGAGGAACGGTTAATAAACAAATTCCAATTTCGCACGTGGGTCTTTTTGGTTTCGTTTCAACAAATGTCCAGACTTTTAAATAAATGCAAAAGCGTAATGGTAACATAAAAAGACAAAAAATTCTTTAAGAAATATTCAAGTTATTCTATTCGATAAGGTTAAAGATTGTTGTGCTTCAGATCATTTTCACGTGCTATTTTTCTTCTATTATCGTGTATTTTACTTACCCATCATACGTAGTATAGGGTAAATCTTGCAATCGTTTTGAAAATCGAAAACTTTTTTTTGACGGATTTACACGTTTTAGATAGTGGAGATTCCGAAAAACATATTTTTAGAAAAAAAATTTTGCCGTCCGTTTGTCTGTCTGTCTGTCAGTCTGTCTGTCTGTAAACGCTCTATCTCCCGAACAAATTGAGATAGAGACTTGAAATTTTGTATGTAGTTAGTATGTAAGAATGGGACGAAGCCTATTTAATATCAGCAACCTCGATTATCCGGAACTATTTTTTTCGGTCTCTCAAAAAATTCGTTCTGATGAAAGGTACATAAAAATTTTCGAATTTTTTGTTCTAAGGAATGGACGTAAAAGGCAATAAAATAACACACATTTTGCATATAGAACGAAGTCGATCGAATTATTAGTTGCCGAGATATTTGTAATCCTGTTTTCCACATTCTTCGATTTTTCATGACCCTGTATTTCATTCAAATTTCAATTCAGAGGTATACTTTAATTGAAAATGAGACGCTTAATCCGACGCAGTTAATCGTTAGTTAATAGAATTATTATTTTCGGAGTTATAAGGATGTTTCTTTTACGCAGTTCGGTACTACTTGAGTAGTTTGGTGTTTTATATAATTTATCTAAATTGGTAATCAGCAGTTCTTTAATATAGCATTACTATGTATATTAAGAATATTTAAATTTTGTTTATGAATTGCAATGCATTGTATAAATAGTTTTCACATGTTTTATTTTCATATACATATCCATGTTGGGTAAGTATTACGGTGGCCCCCAACGACTAGTTTCCTCTCGATTTAATCACTTAACTAATCAATATGTTTGAGAAAAAACTTTCAAATAATATGCCTTTTTTCTCGTGTCTTTTATACATTTTTTTTTTAATCACCCGTTTAATAAAACATAAATTTTTGCCTAATTTAATCACAAAAATACTCGGATTAAATAATGCAAAATTTAAACAATAATTTTTTTCTGAGAATAATATATCATGATTTGAATAAAGATGCCAGTACGTGTCACGGAAAAATCATGATTGGTAAAACAAAGTTGCCCGTATGGTGTACGGTCAAATGAGGGGAGCGGTTAATAGCCAAATTCCAATTTCGCGGTCACAGGGGCTTTTGATGTCAACAAATGCCCAGACTATTAAATAAATGCAAAAGCCTAATGGTGACATAAAAAAGCAAATAATTCTTTAACCCCTTGGGGACGAGCGATGCGTATACCTGCCGCAAAAAAGTCTTAAGAATCCTTGTTCATCCCCACCAGTAAAATTTTATTGTAAAATTTGCCTTAATTAATTGAAGTATTTTCTGGATTTAATAAGACGCAAATTTCTGCTTTTTAAAACCGTTGACAAAACATTAAAAATTTCGTAAAAGACTCCCGTCGCGAAGGGATTAAAAAATACAGGGTGTCTATAAAAGAACTCCGGGGTTTTGAGGTAAAATATTTGTTTTATACATGACTGAAGAGCTTACATTTTCAAGTTTTTTTTAACACTTAGTAAAGTTCTATATGAGCCCCGTTAGTGGCACGGCAGACGTCTAAACGGTATTCTACCTCTCCCCATGTCCTGGAGAGCATGTCTGGGGGGACGGTTGCCACACATTTGACTATTCGTTCCCTGAGATGTTGAACATCACGAATTTTCTCTGCATACACAAGATTCTTGATATGCCCCCAGAAGAAATTTCTATCGTTTCTATGAGCCAAATAACACATTGAGCCTTTTGTTGCGGAGTCGCCATCATTTCAAGGTCAATGCCCTGCAGCGCTGCCAACAGTTGATGCAAACATTCCCAATTCGTATGAGTAAAACTTTTTCAGCTACTCTTTTCAGAGAAATCGACTAAATTTTGCTATCTTTTATAGTTAGTGAGATATGAATTTCTAAAACCCCGGAGTTCTTTTATAGAAACCCTGTAATTAAGTTATTCTATTTGATAATGTTAATGATTACTGTACTTCAGATCATTTTCACGTGTTATATTTCTTCAGCTATCTTCTATTTTTACTCTTGATTTAATCCCTTAACTAACAAATATGTTTGAGAAAAAACTTTTAAATAATGGCTTTTTTTCTCGTGCCTTTTTTACAGAATTTTCAATCTTTTAAACAAGTTTTTAAAAACAGAAAGTTTGCCTAGTTTAATAATAAAAGTGATCGGATTAAATAATGCAACATTTACCAAATAATTTATTGTTGAGAACAATGCATCATGAATTGAATTTAGATGCCAGTACGTGGTACGGGTAAATCGTGATTGGTAAAATCACTTTGCCCGTATGACGTACGGTCAAATTAGGGGATCAGTTAACCCTTTATCTACAGATGGTACTTATAAGTACCATAAAAATTACTTATTATAAAATTCTTTTAATACGTCAATTAGTTGTAATACTGTTTAGAATGCGTTACAGATGCGTTACTTTATTTTATTCCAAAAGCTTTAAACAAAAATTTTTTTAAAAGGATGATTTCTTTTGTCGTTGTATCTTTTCAGCTTTTTTGACGCTGAGGGAGGGGGATGGGGATTTTTCAATTTAAAAATATTTCTATATTTATATTGTAAAAACATCATATTTGTACATTTTATAATTCTACAAAATACTAAGAAAACAATTTAAAATAAAAGATTTGAGTGGGGTTATAAATATTGCATAAAATCTCCGTAAATTCAAATTTATTTAATCTTTCTAAATCCCCCAGTCGTTCAAAAATCTTTCAAAAATTTATTAAATGATTATGTAAACCTTTTAATTTAGTTTAAACAATTTACGTAAAATGCTTTAGAACGTAAAATTTTCATAAATTCATAATGCGGTATATAAAGGGTTAATAACCAAATTCCACTTTTGCGGTCACGGGTCTTTGAGTGTCAACAATATATCCAGACTATAAAATAAATGTTTAAATATAGAAAATCAACGATTATAAATGCACAAATAAAGTATGAGAAGGTAGCAAATAGCTATTCCGAATCTACTATCGAGATTCTTCATCAGTGCAAAACTCAGCGAGCTAAAAAATAGCAAAACTGAGCAAAGAGACAGAGAGACGCAGGCTTATATACCCGCTATGGGAACAATCCCGCCTAAAGAAAAGCAACCAATGAGAAGAAATCAGCCAAAATAACTGGGTGGACAAGTAGAGACATCTAACGGAGAACAAGCAAAACAAAAACTAAAAAGCGAGTGAAAAAAAAAAGTACTATTAAATAAAAGCTTTTTTTCTTTTATTTGCTATTTTAATATAAAATAAATGCAAAAGCGTAACGGTAACATAAAAAACAAACATTTTTTTAAGAATTACTCATATTATTCTATATGATAACGTTAACGATTACTGTACTTCAGATCATTTTCACCTGCTATTTTTTTTCTATTATCCTGTATTTTTACTCTCGATCTAATCACTTAACTAATCAATATGTTTGAGAAAAAACTTTCAAATAATATGCCTTTTTCTCGTGTCTTTTTTACAGAATTTGTAATCTTTTTAACACGTTTTTAGGTGCGTTCGTAATTATGTAAATACGTAGCAGCTATAGTTTTCGTTCAGTCCGTCCGTCTGTCTGTCCGTCCATCCGCATTTAACAACTCAAAAACAACCCAACCGAATCGTTTGAAATTTAAAATATATAATTATTACAAAATTTTTCTCAAGTCATTTCAAATTTTATGAAAATTGGATGCTTAGATGAATTACAGGGATAATCAAAAGTATTCCGTTACATTACGGTCAATGGGGAAAAAAGTTTTAAATGTATTTTAATGGTGTTACACTCATTCGAACATAATAAAATTGACATGAACCCATGAAGTATAGCTATACTAAAATATACATTCTTTACAACATGTGATGCAAAGAATATTTATTATTAAATTACAGAGCCACACAAAAGTATTCCACTACATAATACTATAGGGGGGAACATTGTTTGGAACGTGTTTTAATTATATTACACTGCTTCACGTGCGATGTCCAACTTGTTTAAAATCGAAATTTTGAATAATTTATTCACAAAAATGCTCGAAATAAATAACGCAAAATTTACAAAATAATTTTTTGCGGAGAATAATACATCATGAATTGAATATAGATACGTGGTACGGGCAAATCAAGATTGGTGAAAATACGTTGTCCGTATGGTGTACGGTCAAATCAGGGGAGCGCTTAATGACCAAATTCCAATTTTGCGGTAAAGGGGCTTTTGGTGTCAACAAATGTTCAGACTATTAAATAACTGCAAAAGCGCAGGGTCGTAGCTAGAAGTGAACAATAGTGGGGTCTTAAGAGAATGTAGAGGGGCTCAAGAGAATCTAAGGGGGGCTCATAATTTGTTTCTCTCTCATTGACACAGAAAGATAAAGTAATGCATATTCACATTGTAGGTACTATGTTTCTTATTAAAAAGTGTTCTAATAACTTCATTTTATGCTAAAAAAATTATGTGATGATGAAAATTTTGAGAGTATAGCTGGTCAAAATTAAACATCATGTTAGCTTCATATGCACAAATAAGGCGAGGGAGTGTTGAAACACATATTTTAGATACAATTTAGTAAATTTGCAAAACTGTGACAGGTTGTCAAAACTAAATTAGATTTTTGAACAGAATTTCATTTAAATTTTCGGAACAGAAATTCATTAAGTGACCTTGGAATCTTTTCCAGGGGGGTCTGAAAATATTTTAGGGGGGCTGAGCGCCCATAGCGCCCCCTTAGCTACGGCCCTGCAAAAGCGTAATGGTAAGAAAAATAATAATAATAAAATAATAATTCTTTAACCCCTTGAGGACGAGCGACACGTATACCTGCCGCAAAAAAGTCTTAAGAATCCTTGTTTTTTATTAACATTTTTCTACAAAATTTGCCTTATTTAATTGTAAGAATTTTCTTGATTTAATAAGGTGCATATTTCTGTTTTTAAAAACCGGTGACAAAACATTAAAAATTCCGTATAAGATTCCCGTCACGAAAGGATTAAGAAATATTCAAGTTATTCTATTTGATAATTTCAACGATTATTGTACTTCAGATTATTTTCACGTGTTATATTTCTTCAACTATCTTCTATTTTTACTTTCGATTTAACCATTTAACTAATGAATATTTTTGAAAAAAAAACTTTCAAAAAATGGCTTTTTCGTGTATTTTAAAGAATTTTTTTTATCTTTAACACTGGTTTTTCAAAACAGAAATTTTTGCCTAATTGAATCACAAAAACGCTCGGATTAAACAATGCAAAATTTACAAAATAAAATAAAATAAAATAAAATAAAAAATATGGATGAGCATAATACATGATGATTGGAATAAGAATGCCGTACGAGTTACGGACCAATCATCATTGGCAAAAGAACGTTGTCCGTTTTACATTTTTCTGTTTATTCTGTTTATACTATTCAATTATCTCTAAATTGTCTTAATCTTTTACTATTTTAACTTTTTGAAAACCAAAATATTTATCATCATTAAGTATTGTTTAAGTTAGAAATATGATTATTGAAACTTCTGGTTATGTATATGTTCATATGTTTATCTTAATTATTTATATCACACATATAATTTTGTATTTATCACTCTGGAAAATTCTTTAATTATATTTAGTTTTGGGGCACGCTCTGAATAGATAAGGCTCATTCCGTTGTCATTGTGTTTACATTCTATTTTTTCATTTGTTATCAAATATATTTTTGACGGCGGTCTAGAGACCAATTATGTAGTGCCTCTGGTATGTCCTGGAGTTGGCACCATATCATCTACGGAGAGTCTCCTTTCCCTTTGGCAGTCCTGTCTTAGTCCATGGTTGAGGCTTTTAGCATAATTGTTAGACCCTGCTAGGTTGTGCTTGTTGTGCTTAAGCCATTTGGTAGACCTCCCCACCTAGCTGAAACTGAAACTGAAACTGGACAAATCAGGGCAGCGGTTATTAAACAAATTTCGATTTATCGGTCACAAGGCTTTTGGTGTCACCAAACGCCCAGACTATTAAGTGACTGCAAAATAGTAAATATAAAAAAAATAACAATTATTCATATTTTTTTTTCAAAAATTGTTATTCATAACAAATAAACCTTTTCATTGCTAATTAACATAAGTTTTTATATTTTAATATAATGCAAAAGCGTAATAGTAATATAAAAATATACAATTTTTTAAAGGAATATAGTTATTTTCTACTTTGATAACGTTAATTTTTGACAAAATGTTAAAAGAACCATGTAATAAAATTTTAATTTCTCATATCTGACAATTTGGACTTATAACCTTAATGACTTACTTAAACAATTTTTTTTCAGGAACATATCGGATCTAAAATATCTTGCTTCTTTACGCTTATTTAAGCATTTTAACCCAGGACAGTTTAAAAATATATTCTTGTCGATTAATTAATAACAATAATTTTTTCAGAACCTTTATGTGTTGAACTTTAATCAAATTAATTAACTGTTGAACAAAATAAATTACCTTTTAATTTATCTTTTCCTGTCGTTTCAACTCTTTTGAAAAGTTAAATGCATCAAAAATTCAATCATGGTAAACCGTTATTTGATCAAGGAACTTTTTTCCATATTATGATACGTAAAACTTCCAATCATTTACGCAAGAACAATTTTCAGAGAAATAAGAATTTTAATTTTAAAACCTGTTTTATTTTACTATTACCAAAAGATAATTTTCTTTCTTCCACCTAAATGCTAATTTGATTTTATCTGGAATACATAAATGTACATAAAGCTTACCATGTGTCTGTAAATTATAAGTCATTCATGTTTATATTTTATTTAAAAAGAAAACAAATGTTTCTAAATGTAAATTTTCAGCGCACATTCACAAATAATGTAATTTTTAACCGCTTTAGAACAATATCGATGTCGTCTAACAGTTATTAAATTAGTTGACTTTTTATTTTCTTATATATTTACAAGAAGAAAGTATTGGATTCGTGAAAAATTTCGACTTCCGGTTTTCGATGTATTTATATGTTTTAATAGGTCCTGGGCAAGATTTGATGGTTTTTAATAAATTTCTGTCTGTCACTCTCGTCACTCCGCACTCTGTGAGTGTATTTCTGACAAACATTTTGTTAGCACTCTGTCTGCAGAATTAATGCACGAAATTTTACAAATTTTTACATTCAGTTAGCATTTGTTATAAACTAAAGCTGATTGGTTTTTGATGTGTATCTCTCAATGATTGGCGCTGCTATACTGCATTATTAACAATTTCTGTAGAAGCTGCTTCCCAAGAAATAATGCACAGATTTTCATAAAATTTCAGACTCAATTAGTTCATATTTTAATGTTGTGCAGATTCATTTTTTTCTTTTCAGATTGGTTAAGAGGTAGCGCTTCTGTACTTTCTTATATAACCTTTGTTATGTAATTATCATAGTAATATTTTTAAAAAACGCCAGTTTTTTAAAGAGATATGTTGTTTTCTTTGGAACATTAATTTTTATAAAATGCTAAAACAGCAATGTAATTTAAGTTAAAATTTCTCAGTTTACATTTCATATCTGACAATTTAGTCTTCTAACCTTAATGAACTTCTTAGACAATTTTTTCAGACACATATCCAATCTAAAATACTTTGCTTCATTATGCTTAAATAAGCATTTTAACCCATATCAGTTTTAAAGCATATTGTCGACTAATTAAGAACAGTAATTTTTTCAGAACTCTTATGTGTCGAACTTTAATCAAAGACGCTGTTGAACAAAATAACTTACATTTTAATTTATTGCTTCGTGTCGTTTAAAGTCTTTTGAAAAGTTAAATGCATTAAAAATTCCATCTTGGGAAACCATTATTTGATCAAGGCACTTTTTTGTCCATATCATGATACTTAAAATTTCCAATCATTTACGCAAGAACAGGTTTTCAGAAAAATAAGCATTTTTATTTTATAGCCTGTTTTATTTTATTCTTATCACAAGATAATTATCTTTCTTCCACTTAAATATTGATTCTATTTTTTCGAAGGGACATAAATGTACATAAAGTTTACCATTTGTCTATAAATTATAAATCACTGATGCTTATTTTTTATTTAAAAAGGAAAATTGATGTTCAAAATTTAAATTTTCAGTGCTCATTCAGATACAATGTAAGAACTTAATGTAAAAGAAAATTATTAAACGCTTTGGAAAGATATTCATATCTTCTAAAAGTTATTAAGCTAATTGACTTTTTATTACATCTTTCTAAAACAGGAAAAATAATTCAGTATACAAGATATTTTATAAAAGATGGGCAAATCTTTAAGAGATGATAGTGCACTGCAAATTTGTGAATCAATTTTGCAACTAGGGTGAAAAAAAACGGATTTTTATGTAAATCAGATTTTTTTTATTTAAATGGAAATTTTTATATTTTTCCTAACATTCAAATACTGAATAGTTAGCAAGAAATTAAAGCTACTAAAACAATTAAACCTCTAATTGCTATTTGACCTAAACTTTTACACTTTAATCAATACAAAAGCGTAATGATAATATACAAAAAGACACTTTTTCAAAGAAATGTCCATGTTATATTCTTTTGTAGCATTTACTTTTACTAGATGTTAAACACCCATGCAATTAAATTTAAATTTCTCAGCTTACTTTTCCTACCTCACAATTTAGTCTTATAAACCTAATGACTTACTTAGACAATTTTTTCAGGCACATATCCAATCTAAAATACTTGCTTCATTACGCTTAATTATGCATTTTAACCCATAACAGTTTAAAAGCATATTCTTGTCGAATAATTAGTAACAGGAATTTTTTCAGAACATTTATGTGTCGAACTTTAATCAAAGAACGCTGTTGGACAAAATAAATTACCTTTTAATTTATCTTTATAAGTCTTTTGAAAAGTTAAAAGTATTAAAAAAGTCTGTCTTGGTGAACCATTATTTGATCAAGGCACTTTTTTTCCATATCATGATACGTAAAATTTCCAATAATTTAAGCAAGAACAAGTTTTCAGAGATATAAGCATTTTAATTTTAAAGCCTGTTTTATTTTACTCTTACCAAAAGATAATTTTCTTTCATTCACCTAAATGCTAACTTGATTTTATCTAGAAGACATAAATGTACATAAAGCTTACCATTCGTCCATAAATTATAAGTCATTCATGTTTATATTTTATTCAAAAAGAAAACTAAAGTCTCTAAATGTGAATTTTCAATGCACATTCACAAACAATGTAATTTATTAACCGCTTTAGAAAGATATTGATGTCATCTAAAAGTTATTAAATTAGTAGACTTGTTACTTTCTTATATCTTTACAAGAAGAAACTATTGGATTACGAATTGAATATTTCCAGCTGAGCGACAAATTGCCCAGGCCGGTAATCGAACCCGGATACTTGGCTTATAAGGCCAATGCTTTACCTGTTAAGCTATCTGGGTGATAGCCGGCTGGGATTTTTCGCTCAGATAACCTTATTGGTCGTAACATCTGGTCTGTCATTTGAAACAGCTCGCAGAGTTACGTAAAAAATAATAGTATATCTACGTATCCATCGTTATATGGAGTTCCATTACCTGCGGTTTATTCTGCGAGCTGTTTCAAATGACAGACCAGATGTTACGACCAATAAGGTTATCTGAGCGAAAAATCCCAGCCGGCTATCGCCCAGATAGCTTAACAGGTAAAGCATTGGCCTTGTAAGCCAAGTATCCGGGTTCGATTCCCGGCCTGGGCAATTTTTCGCTCAGCTGGAAATATTCAATTCGTATGATAACTTTACCAATCAGTTTGATTGTGTTAAAAATAATAGTAAACTATTGGATTCGTGAAAAATTTCGGCTTCCGGTTTTCGTTGGATTTATACGTTTTAATAAGTCCTGAACAAGATTTGATGGTTTTTAGAAAATGTCTGTCTATGAGTTTGTCTGTCACTCTCGTCACTCCGAACTCTGTGAGTGTGTTTGTGATAAACATTTTTTGAGCACTCTATCTCAAAAACTATGGCACGGAATTTCACAAAATTTTATATTCAGTTAGCATATGATATAAACCAGAGCTGATTACTTTTTGCTGTGTATCGCTGCTATGTTGCATTATTTACAATTTCCGCAGTAGCTGTATCTCAAGAAATAATGCACAGATTTTCATAAAATTACAGATTCAATTAGTCCATAATTTAACCCTTTCAAGGGTGGTGGCTAGAGGGTCTGGCCACCTAATTTTAATTCCAAAATTGACAAATGGCACCAAGAATATTTTAATAAAATTTTAATTTTTCAATGAAAGTTCAAAATAGCAATTTTTTATTTTCAAAGAAGTTTGTTTGAATATTCTGGTGTCAGTCAGTTATTTCATCCTTTTACGTGCGTAATTCATCTGCCCCTGAAAGGGTTAATGAAGTACAGATTCTTTTTTTTTTTCTTTTCAGATTGGCTAAGAGGTGGCGCTGCTGTACTTTCTTATATAACGTTTGTTATATAATTATTATAGTAATATTTTTAAACAACTCCAGTTTTTTTAAGAAATATGTTATTTTCTTTGGTAACATTAACTTTTATAAGATGTTAAACATTCATTTAATTAAATTTAAATTTCTCAATTTACTTTTCATATCTGACAATTTAGTCTTATAACCTTAAAAACTTTCTTATACGATTTTTTAAATGACATATCCAATCTAAAATATTTTGCTTCATTACGCTTAATTAAGCATTTTAACCCATAACAGTTTAAGAGCATATTCTTGTCGAATAATTAATAACAGTAATTTCTTCAGAACTTTTATGTGTCCAACTTTAATTAAAGACCGCTTTTGAACAAAATAAATTACCTTTTAATTTATCTCTCCCTACCGTTTTAAGTCTTTTGAAAAGTTAAAAGCATTAAAAATTCTTTTTTGGGAAACCGTTATTTGATCAATGGACTTTTTTTTCCATAACGTGATATACAAAATTTTCAATCATTTACATAAGAACAAATTTTCAGAGAAATAAGCATTTTAATTTTAAAAACTGTTTAATTTTACTCTTTTAAAAAGATAATTTTCTTTCTTTCGCCTAAATGCTGATTTGATTTTTTCGATGGGACTTAAATGTACATAAAGTTTAGCATTTATTATTAAAATTTGTCATAAATTATAAATCATTGATTTTTATCTTCCATTTAAAAAGAGAAACTAATCTTTAAAATGCAAATTTTCAGTGCGCATTCAGATACAATGTAAGAACTAAATGTAAAAGAAGATTATTGAACGCTTTAGAAAGATATTGATGTTTTCTACAAGTTAGAAAGTTTATTAACATTTTATAACATGCTTTCAAAACAGTAAAAAATATTTCAGTATACAGGGTCTTTTATAAAAGATGAACAAAACTTTAAGAGGAAATAGTATATTTCAAATTTATGAAACAAATTTACAACTAGTGTGTAACAAGAAAAAAAAATCGAATTTTTGTTTTATTTAAATCAGATTCTTTGATTTAAATCGGATTTTGTAAATTTTTTCGCAACGTTCAAATACTAAATTTTTAGCAAGAGTTTTAGGTTATCAAAACAATTAAGCCTTTAATTGCTAATTAATCTAAGATTTTACACTTTCATTAATGAAAAAGCGTAAGGGTTAAAATATAATTTTTTAAAGAAATATCCATGATATTTTATTTGATGACATTAACTTTTAAACAATCATGTAATTAAATTTAAATTTTTCAGTTAGCTTTTCATGTTCAACAATTTGGTCTTATAACCTTAACCCCTTTGCAACAGGTATTTTTTTATGAAATTTTTAATGTATTGGGACCGGTTTTTAAAAACAAAAATTTATAACTTATAAAATTGATAAAAAAGCTCCGATTAAATAAGGTAAATTTTACACTACGATTTTACTGGTGGGGATAAAAAAGGATTTATAAACCTTTTTGCGACATGTATACATGATGCCACTCGACCCCAAGAGGTTAATGACTTAGTTTGGCTTTTTTCATGCACATACCCACCCAGTTTAAAATAATTTGATTCATTACACTTAATTAAGCATTTTAACACATAACAGTTTAACAGCATATTCTTGGCGATTAATTAATAAGAGTTTTTTTTTCAGAACCTTTATTTGTTGAATTTTAATTAAAGAACGGTATTGAACAAAATAAATTACCTTTTAGTTTATCTCTACCTGTCGTTTTAAGTCTTTTGAAAAGTTAAAAGTATTAAAAGTTCTGTCTTGGGAAACCTTTATTTGATTAAGGGACTTTTTTTCAATAGGGTGATACATAAAATTTTCAATCATTTACACAACAACAAATTTTCAGAGAAATAAGCATTTTAATTTTAAAAACTGTTTAATTTTACCCTTTTAAAAGGATAATTTTCTTTTTTCACCTAAATGATGATTTTATTTTTTCGCTGGGGCATAAACGTACATAAAATTTAGCATTTGTTATTAAAATTTGTTTTAAATTATAAATAATTGATTCTTACCTTTTAATTAAAAAGTGAAACTATATCCTAATAGCATGCATGGTCACAGTGACGTCACTGTGAGTCACTTTGGTCACATCACATCTGTGACCAAAATGCCACCACTCTGTGACGTCACATTGTGACTGAGATGTGACTTTCTTAAAAATCTTTAGAAATTTATTAATATCCTTCAAAACATGTTATTTACCTTAAAAAACATGTTTAAGGCAATTTAAATATCGTCGCTTTTGTCACAGTTTCGTCACAATGTTAATGTCAAATTAGTCACAAATGACACATTTTTCACAAATTTGTCACATTGGGACCACTTTGTGAAACGTCACAAAAGAGCTCTAAAACGGCCATAACGACTTCACATTTTAGTCACTGTGACTTCACATCGACGTCACGTGACGTCACATGGACAATCGATGGTCACAAAGTCACAATGTGACTTCACAACGACGTTGCAGTGACGTCACCATGCTTTACGGGTAATGTTTAAAATATAAATTTTCAGAGTGCATTCAGAAACAATGCAAGAACTAAATGTAAAAGAAGATTATTGAATGCTTCAAAATGATATAGATATTTCCTACAAGTTAGTAAGTTGATTAACTTTTTATAACATGCTTTCAAAACAGTAAAAATATTTAAGTATACAGGTTGTTTTATAAAATATTTAAAAAAATTTGAAGAGGAGATAGTATATTGGAAATTTGTTGAAAAAATTGTACTACTAATGCAGGGGTGCAAAAATCTAGGCGCCAGCAGGCAGACTCTCACCACTAAAATTATTTCGTTAATTTTCGTATTATATTTCGTATAAAACTCGTGTAAGAATGCTATTAAATTTTAAGTGAAGAAAACTTTTAAATTTTAGTGGTGAGAGACTGCTAGCTGGCGCCTAGATTTTTGCACCCCTGTACTAATGTGTTAAGGAAAAAAGAAAAAAATCGGATTTTTGTTTTATTTAAATGAAATTTCTTGATTTAAATTGGATTTTTTATATTTTTTTCCCAAAGTTCAAATACTGAATAACTAGCAAGATTTTAGGTTATCCAAACAATTAAGCCTGTAACTGCTAATTATCCTAAATTTTTACACTTTAAATAATTCAATAGCATAATGATACCATAACAAAAATGCATGTAAAAAAAATACATTTTATTTTTCTTTGATAATATTAACTTTAACAAGATGTTAAAACAACCATGTAATTAAATTTAAATTTCTCAGTTTACTTTCCATATCTCACAATATGGTCTTATAATCTTAATGAGTTACTTGGATAATTTGTTTATGCACATACCCAATTTAAAATATTTTGCTTTATTACGCCTTATTAAGCATTTTAACCCATAACAGTTTAAAAGCATACTCTTGTCGAATAATAACAGTACCTTTTATGTGTCAAACTTTAATGAAAAAATTCTGATGAACAGAATAAATTATCTTTTAATTTATCCCTTTGTGTCGTTTTAAGTCTTTTGAAAAGTTAATTGCATTAAAAATTTTGTCTTGGTAAACCATTATTTGATCATGGGACTTTTTTTCCATAACATAATACGTAAAATTTTCAATCATTTACGCAAGAACAACTCTTCAGAAAAATAAGCATTTTAATTTTAAAAACTGTTTTGTTTTACACTTATCACAAGATAATCATCTTTCTTCCACCTAAATATTGATTTTATTTTTTCGAAGGGACATAAATGTACATAAAGTTTACCATTTGTCTATAAATTATAAGTCATTTATGTTTATCTTTTATTTAGAAAGAAAAACTAATGTTCAAAATGTAAATTTTCAGTGGTCATTCAGATACAATGTAAGAACTTAATGTAGAAGAATATTATTAAACGCTTTAGAAAGATATTGATATCGTCTAAAAGTTAGTAAGTTAATTGACTTTTTATTACGCGTTTTTAAAACAGAAAAAAAAACCCTTTCAGTATACAGGATGTTTTAAAAAGATGACCACAACGTCAAAAGGTGATAGTACACTGCATATTTTGAAAACAAATTTATAGCTAGTGTATTAAAATAAATGGATTTCATTTATTTAATCGGATTTTTTATATTTCTTTAGCAACGTTCAAATACTGAATAATTAGTAAGAGATTTAGGTTACCAAAACAACTGAACCTTTAATTACTACTTAACCCCCTGACTGCCCAGCCAAAGGGTAATATTGTGATGTTGTTTTCTCTGTAATTTATTAAATATATTAAAAAAAGAGGTTTTTTTCCAACCTGATACAAAATATGTTATTACGTATAGGTGTATAATCATTGATAGCATTACTCCTAACTTAATTTTTCAAAACTAAGTTTTATTTGTAGAATTATATTAATTTAAATATTACTTATGTTGCAGTGAAACCTGCAGCTTAGTGTGTGAAAAAATCCGGTCGCGGCAGTCAGGAGGTTAACCTAAGTTTTTACACTTTAATTAATGCAAAACTGTAATAGTAATATAAAAGAATATACATTTTTTAAGAAATATCCAATAAATTCTCTTTTATAACATTAATTTTTACAAGATGTTAAAATAGCCATGTAATTAAATTTAAATTTCTCAGTTTACTATTCATATATAAAAAATTTGTCTTATAACGTTAATGACTTAGACAATTTTTTTCAAGCACATATTTAATCTAAAATAATTTGCTTCATTACGCTTAATTAAACATTTTGACCCATAACAATTTAAAAGCATATTCTTGTCGAATAATTAATAACTAATTTCTTCAGAACTTTTATGTGTCGATCATTAATCAAAGAACGCTGTTGAACAAAATAAATTACCATTTAATTTATCTCTTTCTGCCGTTTTAAGTCTTTTAAAAAGTTAAAAGCATAAAAAATTCTGTCTTGGTAAACCGTTATCTCATCAAGGCACTTTTTTTCCATAACTTGCTACGTAAAAATTTTCAATTATTTACGCAAGAACAAATTTTCAGAGAAATAAGCATCTTAATTTAAAAATCTGTTTTATTTTACTCTTATCAAAAGATAATTTTCTTTCTTTCACCTAAATTCTGATTTGATTTTCTGGATAGGACATAAATGTACATGTAATGCTTTCGCAACAAGTAAATGTAATATTTTCCTACTGACACAGTTTCAATTATATATAAGGGATATAACATCATTTCTAGCTTATATGTAAGTATTTTATGTTTTTATTCTAAATTCACATAAAATATATGGCTTCAACGGTAATTCATGCAAAGGACGTGAGGTATCCCTATTTTAAAATTCTTCTCAAAACTAGCTTTCATTATTTTCTGAGGAGTATATACAAATATATTCGGGATAAGGGCAAGGGAGATTGTTAGTTTCGGAGCCTTACCCGTCCGCAAATTGTGATGCAATATCTTTGATTTGTCTGATTTTTCTGTTAAATTTGTCCGGTTTCTATTGTACTTTTTCTTTTTCCTTTTTTATTTAGACTCCAAGGTATGCGGGTCGTAAGTAAAGAATTTTGGCGCTATCCGTGGTCGCCTGCCGGTCCATTTCCGGTGCACATTAGTAATATTACATGTTATTAAAGTATATGATTTCGCAATAGCTGTATCTCAAGAACTAAAGCATGGATTTTTCATGAAATTTGAGATTGAATTTGTACCTGATAAAAATTGATCTTGAGTAGTTTTTGGTGTATATCGTTCAACATTTGACACTGTTATGCAGAATTTTTGATAATTTCCTCAATAGCTCTATCTCAGAAACAAATGCACTGATTTTAATCATACCGAAGATTCAGTTAGAAATTCATATATATATTGTTGCTGACTAGATTTAGGTGTATATCACCTAATCGTGGTGTTGTTATGCTACATATTTCAGAAAATATTAAAATGCATTGGAAAGAAGTAATTTTAGAGATTGCCTCATCTGACTAGATGGGCAAAACTTTTGGAGTTTGCAGTACACATCCAAACAAACAACTTTCATCAAAGTCTGTATGGTCGGCATTAACCCCTTAACCCTTTTAGCTCTGATGGTAGAATTTTCTACCACATAATTTTAATTCCGAAATGTCACAATGACACCAGAAAATTCGACCAAATTTATTTGAAAAAGTTTTAGTTCATTTTTTCGTGTATATCCTTAACCAGTTTTTTTCTGTACAAAATACTGGTGCATATGTGACATTTATCGTTTTGAAGAAATTTACCCACCAAAGCTCAAAGGGTTAACTGGTTAATACTTTCCCGTTCAATAAATTGAAAATAGCGGACTCACACCACTATTATTTAAATAAAATATTAGTAAAATTTAGTCTTAACATTTCCGCCATACAATAGTATAACAATTTTCTTTAAAATAATAGTGGTGTTTAAAAGCTTTAATTGATGAAATAAGCAAATTCGTCTTGCTCGAACGGCGTTAGGGTAAACCAGTTAAGGGGTTAAAATGTAAATATGCTAGAGGGCGCCGAAGGTGATATTCCTATGCCAGACAAAACACACAAAAAACGATTAAGCGAGAAACGAAAGTTGGAAACCGCTCTCTGTACAATCGTTTGGCTTCTAAACATTTCCATTTGCAGTTCCATAAATCAAATGAATATCAGCATTTTTAGGTGCATTCCTAATTCTGAAAATACTTAGTATACGGTCTTCGTTCAATCCGTTTGTCTGTCTGTCCGTCGTATATAATAGAGAATTACCAAACTGAATCGTTTGAAATTTAAAATATATAGTCGTTGAGCCATAAGCCAAAATTTAGGCTTTTGGTTTCATCTCTGGGGACTTGACGATATATACATTTTTGGATTCACAATGGTCCAAGGAGTTCATTTTTTGATGATACTATGAAATTCATGGTAGCTTATAGACGCCATATTGAAAAAAGAGCGGAATATATTGCAGATACATAACAAATGAGTTTTTACTTTTGGTATTATTACATAATTAAATTTTAATGAAAAAATGGAAAGAACAAATATTTTTGAACATACAACGTTATATAAATTATATGTTTGTTGAGATTTTATTTTAATATGATTATTAACATTTTCAATCGGATAAATTCTTCAAAAGACATTTGAACGACAGAAAACTGAAATCTTGTTTTGCATTTTAATGCATGCTTTTTTCATGTTGATAAGTAACAGTAATTCAAGAACAAAATAGTAATGGAGAATCTGTTGTACTTAGTCTGTTAAGAATTAACTCCTTTGGGACCACGAGTGCATATATGCACCGTTAAAACGTGCTTTCATCGCTTGTTTGTGATACCACTAAGAAAGAAATTTAAAATTTTCCTTATTTAATTAAAATATTCACTTGCTAAACCATTTTTAATTGTATGACAAAAAACTGTGTAAACCAAATAATGTCCATGTAAAAGATGCAGATCTGGAATGGGTTAAAAGAGAAATCGTAGTCTTCTGCATTGCTGTCTTCATAGATTGACATTAGTATGTTCAACTAATTTTCATCGTCCCAGTACAGGCCTATATTCTGCATATGCTTGTACATCTACGTTTATTAAAAATACATGTACATGATAATGTTCCAAAGCAGTTTCAGGAACAAGAGAACTGCCATTCTAGATAGCATTTTCCTTCGCTACCTGTTCCAAAAAACCAACAATATTTATCTGCAAATTATCAGGATCAGGCTGTAAGTACTACTTTCAAACAAGACCGTGGAAATTAGTTAGCATTATCGATAGGTATTGTGGATTACTACATGACAAAAGGCAATGCAACTCTAGAGATTCTTTTTTTCAGAAAAAAGTACATAGAATATAGCACAATTCCTCGATGTCTGAGTATTTGTGCTTTCCATAATAGAGATAGCAAACTTACGACTCAGCATGTTTCTTTGTTTCCTGTAATGTATCAGTTTAAGTATCAAGCGCCTTAAGTGTATGTTCTGAATCATCATTTTCCCTTGACTGTGCAAGCGCTCACTGTATCACACTCGAGAGTGAAAGCATTTCAAGTAATGCATTACATATCTTTTTACCTAAAGGTCCATGCATATTACTTAAGTTTTAATGTTTAATTTACCTATTATTGGATCCAAACTTCACAAATATTAACCCTTCCTAGCATTTTAAATCGGTCTCTAGAGAAAACAGTGTAATAACAACCACATGACAATAAAACTTCTAAATCCAGACACCGTGCTTTAGCATGATGTACACGAAATAAAATTTACGTATCACGTCTTCTTGGAAGCTTGGTCAATTTAGCGAATACTTCAACTAGTTATTTCGTGAAATTATATAATTTTCCTCAGTAGATAACCTGCATCATTCGTGTATCAACTTTTTCAGATAATGTTCATTTTGCCATTCTTTAGAAATGAAACGTATAAAAATTGCTTCCGTTTTCGTACTATAGTTTCCCTCGGAGACGATAATTTGCATAACATCACCAACAGTTCAAATTTTTCGTTTATTTATTTCTGTTGACACCTGCCTGTGTGTGTCAGATACAACAATTATTCTTTGTTAGGATGTATAATCTTGTAATATATCTGAAAATAGATTCTTTGCTACTTCTCCAAATGATTGTATATCCAGTGGCAGCTTTAACAAAGCACATTACGTCATTTACCTTAACAACACCATCATGTGCATTCTTTCAGCAGTCGCAATTTTTTCATAACATTCATCAGTTTGCCTTTTCAGTTTTCCGCATTGAACCATCAAGTGTCGCTAAGGATCTTGAATTAAATCCCATATGATAGTAACATGCAGTTCTCATATCAAATCTTCACCGCTGTGGAATGATCGTTAACTGAGTAAACATTTTTTTTTTGTTTTGGCAACAAGTTTTGGTTCATTAAACTTAACACTCTCTTTCTTCGTCAAGTCAGAAAATGTATTTAGTTTCTTTAACTTTGGAAGTTTGAAAAACCCTTCTGGCTTTAAGTCCTCAGACAGATAGTCTCTCTGGAAAGTTTGGTAAGCTTCTACACCAATCTCATAATCTAACATGTATTCGACAATTTCTAGAATTGTTATTGCTCCAATTGTTACTTCTACCATATCTAGATTTATCTATTCGTTGATAATCGTGTTCTGTAAATATGTGATATCACGTTCGTCTTTCTGGATCTTGCTCAAAGACAGATCTGGATCTAAAACAGGATTTGTCTGAAGTGCAGTTTTTTCTTCTTTCATTTTGTTCTCTGACCTGTAATAAAAAATATCTCTTAAAAATATCTCTTAACTACGGCAGGTCTTTGGCTGAATTTCATTGTAGCTTTTGATCCCTGCGTATCTTTACTTATTGTCTTTTGAATCACCCTATTAATTTAATAGCATACAAAACCAAGGAACTCTTTAGGATCAGACTATTTATTAGCGGATATTTTACAAAATAGTGTCTATAGCTTCTCTCTTCTTGTAAATATCTTGGATAAATGTCAATCTGTGTTATGGTGAATCCAAAAATGTAGGGTTTAACAAGCCCGCTAGAAAACCACATAAAACCTTTCAAATGCCTCTGGCAACGACTCCGGCCATTTTCCAATATGGTGCGCATAAGCTACTTTGATTTTGAAAATATGGATAAATGTAATTCTTTTGTCGTAGTGAGTTCAAAAATAGATGGGTATGATTTAACAAGACCACTCATATGAAACCAGAATAGCCCCTGGCTCAACGGAGGCGACCATTTTCCAATTTGACGTTCGTAAATTACCCTGTTCTTAAAATATCATGGATAAATGCCATTCTGATGTTCTGGTGAATCCAAAAATGTATCATTTAACAAGTTCGCTGACATGAAATCACGAGAGCCCCTGCCTCAATATGTCCGCCATTTTCCAGTATGGCGCCCATAAATTACCTTAGTTTTGAATGTATTATGAATAAATGACATGTTGATGTTGTAATGAATCCAACACTGTATTGTTTACCAAGTCCGCTAACATGAAACCACACGACTCCCTAACCCAACGACGGCGGCCATTTACCAATATGGCGTCCATAAGCTACCCTCGTTTTGAAAGTATCATGGATAAATGCGGTGCTAATGTTGTGGTGAATCCAAAAATATTTAGTTTACCAAGTCTCCCGACATGAAACCACACGACCCCTGGGCTCAACGACTAATATGTCGGTTGCATAATTTTGTCTAGTCATTTCAAGTTTTATGAAAATTGAATGGATTCACTGTTGAAAATTTTGTCCTAGTTTGAGCCAAATTTTGGTTCTCAATTGCTGCCACTGTAAGATGGTAATGTCCGGTCTTGCTCCTGCAACGTACGGGCAAGAAGAGTTTTTTAAAGTCATCACCAGGGCCTGATTATCAACGGGGCACTCTCCCACCAGAAAAAGTAAATAGAAATTTTTTCCTTATTCATGATAGTAATTTTGACTGAAAAGGGCGTTTAAACAAGGCGAAAATTTCTATGTAATTTTACTGGGGAGAGAGTGCCCCGTTAGTAATCAGGCTCTGGTCATCACTTAAAAAAATTTCACACTATTAAATCTTTTTTAAATACAATTTGATACTATTTAAAGGCATAAATGTTTCGATAAAATATTACGAATATTATAGCTTTAAAAAAGTGGTCTTTATCCCATACTTTCAATTTATTGTACGTAAAAAAAGAATCAGTTAAATGGTTAAATATGCTTTTCGAATAACTACTGTTGTTCTAATCAACTACTTTTAAAAGATCCTTTTAAATATATCTTTTGTTTCGGCTGTAAACATTCCATAATAATCATTAAGAAACGTTTTCGTGTGTAAATCATTTCTTCAAAACAACTGAGCAGAAAAAGAAGAATAGAAAAAAGAACTAAATAATAGACTCTCTATTAAGATGATATTGTAGTTTTAAATGAGAAAAAATGTTAAGTGTAACATACGATTAATTGACTAGGCGGAAATGTCTCTGACTAAAAGTACTCTGTTATCTGTTGAATTCTCTCCAATGAATTAAACCAGTGTAGTGTATAAACTCTTGAAATGTAAAGATTACTTTCTATTTATCAGCGGAAAGTTATCTTTTACAACGCAATTGAGTAACAAAGTAACTAATGTAAAAAATGCGCATATGTTATATATTATATTTTAGATTTAACTAAAGGCTCTTCACTTATTTATACATACATGTTTTGTTACTGGGTTGCATGTTTAACCTCTATTTTTATTCAGAAAATTCCAATTTGTGCCATAAATTAAAAATAGAAGTTTTTTGCTTTGATAAAGACATAAGCTTTGTGATTACATAAAATATTTTTATATCAAAATGTCCAGTGTGAATATTAAATTTCATAAAAGAACTGGAGGCCAAACATCAAAACTTCGAGATTATGAAAATGAGATTATGAAACTTAGATTATGAAAATGAGATGGAATTTATTAGAAATAAAATTTTTTAAATACAATGTTTAATGAATCTTAATTTTCATAAATTAACTTTAGTTGCATTCTTCAATGTTTTGCTAGTGAAACTTCTAGAAAGATTTTTATTATAGAAAAAATATATATCTTTAAATGTGCATTGTCAACAATATCTGTTGTTTTATTCAGTACCTTTAAAAGAGCTCTTTCACTGGACTTGAAAATTTTTAACGTAAATCCTTAATAAATGCCTTTATGCTTAAATGATTTCTGTAATACAACTGAAAAGAAAAGGGAGAATTGGAAACGAACTAAATAATAGGCTCTCTCTTAAGATGATATTGTAGTTTTGAAAGAGAAAAAATTGTTAAGTTTAAGATTCAATTAGTTGAATAGGCGGAAATATCTCTGACAAGAAGTACTCTGTTATCTCTTGAATTCTCTTCATTGAGTTAAACCAGTGTAGCGTATAAACCCTTGAAACGTAAAGATTACTTTCTATTTATCACCGGAAAGTTACTTTTTCAACGCAATTGAGTAATAAAATGGCTAATGTAAAAAAAAAAAAAAAAAAAAAAAAAAAAAAAAAAAAAAAAAAAAAAGCCCTCTTGTTTTTTATGTATATATGTCTTTTGCGCATAGATTTGAAATAGAATAATGGGTATTTCCATGAGCACATGTCGTGTAAGTCACATACTATGATTTTGAAAACCAGTATTTTAGAACGAAAAAATGTGATTTAATTTACTAGAGTTATTTCATTAATTGAATAAGGCCATACAAACCTTTCGAAAATAACGGTGGCAAACAATTTTTAAGTTACTAATATTGTGACTTAGACGACAAATGCTCATGGAAATGCCCAATGTTATAATATTTCATGTAAAGTTATATTTATTTTTTGTAGTAATTATACTTGAATTTCAAGCAAGAAAACGATTCCAGAAATAATAATTATAATTAATTTGAAGTACTTAGATATTTTTTTCTAATGGAAATATTATACACGGATATATAAAATAATAGTGTTTTTTCGCTTCTTAAAAATATATCCTGTTATATCCGAATAAATTTGGAATTCATCAGAAATGAAAACATAAAGGCTAATTAATTAATAAAACTTCATTTTCGTAAAAAAATGCATTGTTTACAATTTTTAGCGAATATATTGAAGAGTTTTTTTATTTATTGCATGAAAAAAATATATTGTGTCTTTAAATACGCATTTCACACAACTGCTGTTGTTCTAATCAACTACATTTAAAAGACTTCTCTAAATATGTCTTTTATTTTGGTTGAAAACATTTCATATAAAACATTAATAAGGATCTTCGTGTGCAAATGATTTCTGAAAAGCAACAAAAGAGAGAGTTGAAAAGCTAATTACATAATAAAATTTAATTTTCATTTAAAAAAAAGTTTGTTGCATTTTCAATGATTGATTAGCGAAAATATTGAAAAGTTTTGATATTTATGAAAAAAATACATTATGTCTTTAACTATTTAACTGATTTCCCCATACGTTAATCGGGCAAGAAGAGTTTCCAAACTCATCCCTTAAAAAGTTTTCATACTACTAGATTTTTTAAATACATTTTAAAAAGTGGTGTTTATCTCATATTTTTAATTTATTTAGATAAAAAAAGAATCAGTCAACCCCTTGAGAGACGGTGGGATATATTTTATTCAAACTGATTTAATGAGATTCTGACTAGAAACTTTTAACAAAATTTTATAATTTTTACTTTGACCTCAAAATATTGAAAAATTGCCTTTTCTTATTTTAATACAAGATTTTTCGATTTTTCCGAGAATTCAATATTGCAGAGACAGTATTGCTTGCCTCTCCAGGAATTAAGTGATTAAATACGCATTTCGAATAACCTGCTGTTCTTCTATCAACTACTTTTAAATGAGCCCTTAACATATGTCGTTTCTTTTGACTAAAAACATTTCATATAAATCATTAATGAACGTCTTCGTGCGTGAATGATTTCTGCAAAACAACTAAAGAGAAAAAAGAGAATTCAAGAAAAACAAAATAATTGGTTCTCCATCAAGATGATATTGTATTTTTGAAAGAGAAAAAATTGTTAAGTGTAAGATTTGATTAGTTGAATAGGCGGAAATGTCTCTGGCTAAAAGTACTCTGTTATCTGTTGAATGCTCTCTATTGAGCATAAAATATCCACATAAACTCTTGAAACGTAAAGATCATATTTTATTAGCGAAACTGTTGAAAAAGTTTTTTATTTATTACACGAAAGAAATACATTAAGTTTTTAAACATGCATTTCTAATAACTGCTGAAACAACTTTTAATAGACCCCTTTAAAAGTGTCTTTTCTTTTAGCTGAAAACATTTCATTAAATAATTAATAAACGTCTTTGCGTGAATGAATTCTGCAAAACAACCGAAGAGAAAAGGGCGAATTGAAAAAGAACTAAATATAGGCCCACCATTAAAATGAAATTGTAGTTTTGGAAGAGAAAAATATAGTTAAGTGTAAGATTGGATTAGTTGAATAGGCGGAAATGTCCTTGACTAAAAGTACATCGTTATCTGTTGAATTCTCTCCATTCAGTTAAATCAGTATAGTGTGTAAACTCATGAAACTTAAAGATTACTTTCTATTTATCACTGAAAAGTGATCTTTTTCAAGACAATTGAGTAACAAAGTAATTAATGTAAAAAATATGTATATGCTATATATTATATTTTTTATTTAACAAAATGCTCTTCACTTATTTATGCATACATGTTTGTTACTGGTTTGCAAGTTTAACCTCCATTTTTATTTAGAAAAGTCGAATTTGTGCCATAACTAAAAATAGAAGTTTTTAGCTTTATTTAAAGACACAAGCTTTGTGATTACATAAAGAACACATTTTTATATCAAAATGTCTTGTGTGAATATTAAATTTCATAAAATGACACTGGGAGCCAAATTGGAAAACTTGGTTCTTTAAGATTAAATTATGAAAATGATATGGAATTTATTAGAAAAAAAAAAACCTGTTTAATGAATCTTAATTTTCACAAATTAACTTTAGTTGCATTCTTCAATATTTTGCTAGTGAAACTTCTAAAAAGTTCTTTATTATAGAAAAAATATATGTTATATCTTTAAATGTGCATTTTCAACAATAGCTGTTGTTTTAATCAGCTACCTTTACAAGAGCTTTTTCACTGGACTTGAAATATTTTAACGTAAATCCTTAATAAATGCCTTAATACTTAAATGATTACTGCAAAACAACTGAAGAGAAAAGGGGGAATTTAAAAAGAACTAAATAATAGGTTATCCGTTAAGATGATATTGTAGTTTTGAAAGAGAAAAAATTATTACGTTTAAGATTAGATTAGTTGAATAGGCAGAAATTATGTCTCTGACTAGAAGTACTCTGTTATCTGTTGAATTCTCTCCATTGTGTTAAACCAGTGTAGTGTATAAACTCTTGAAACGTAAAGAGTACTTTCTATTTATCACCGGAAAGTTATTTTTTCAACGTAATTGAGTAACGAAATGGCTAATGTAAAATGAAAAAAAGTTTATATGGTGTATATTTTGTTATAGATAAAAAAGAGACTCCAGCTCCACATGCATACATGTTCTTTGCAGTTAGATTTTAAATAGAATGAAGTTTTATGTAGTATTATATATATCTATCTATCAATCTATCTATCTATCTATCTATATATATATATATATATATATATATATATTGTAGTAATTGAATAGTAATTTTGTAGTAATTTGAATTCCAGGCAAGAGAACGATTCCAAAAATAATAATTATAATTAGTTTGAATTACTTAGATATTTTTTATAATAGAAATATTTCTTTGTTTTTCCCCTCTTAAAAATATATCCGGCTGTATCCAAATAGATTTTGAATTTATTAGAAATGAAAACTAAAATGCTAATTACTTAATGAAACTTAATTTTCATTAAAAAAATCTTTGTTGCATTTTTTAAAATTGTTAGCGAAAATATTGAAAAAAGTTTTCATTTATTGAATGAAAAAATACATTGTCTTTAAATAAGCATTTCGCATAATTGCTGTTGTTCTAATTAACTACTTTAAAAGATCTCTTTAAATCTCTGCTGTAAACATTTAATATACATATTTAATAAAGGTCTTTGTGCGTGAATGATTTCTGCAAAACAACTGAAGAGAAAATTTAAATGCTTACTTAGTAAAACTTAATTTTCATAAAAAAAAACTTTCTTGCATTTTCAAAGAATTAAATTAACAAATTTATCAACAATTTATCAACAATTTATCAACGAATTTATCAACAAATATATTGGAGAGCTTTTATATTTATTACATGAAAACTATACATTATTCCTTTAACTACTTAACTGATTTTCCCGAACGTGGTACGGTCAAGAGGAGTTTCCTAGACTCATCAATTAAGAACTTTTGACGCTATTAATTTTTTTTAAATACAATTTCATACTACACTGCTCAAAACAATTAAAGGATATTTTAAGTTTTATATAAAATAAAGATATAAACGAAATTTTTTTTGCCGAAAATAGAAGAAGAGAATCACAAATGCAAATTTTTCTGGTTTTCAAACTGTGGAGTATGCAAATTTTGAGTTCGACGTCAAAAACGTCGCTTCAGCGGCAGCGAATGAAATTTGACTTTCAACTGGATAAATGAGAATGAAGACAAGGATGATCAGCATTCAATGATTGCTTTGTTTCGATGAGTACGATGTCTCAGCGAACTCACTTGACAGATTCAGAAGCTTGGAGAATTGTTGGTAGGTTAGAAGGGGGCCAAACTCAAGCCGAAGTAGCGCAAGCCATTGGAGTGTCACAAAGTGTCATTTCCAGGATCTGGAACAATTTTTTGGAGAGTGGATGTGCAGGTCGAAGACCAGGGCAAGGTCGTAGACGGGCAACAACGCCCAATGAAGATCGATATTTAGCGTTAACAGCTCGGAGACACCGAAACATGAACGCTACTCTTCTTCAACAACACCTTCGCTCGGCTACAGGCACCACGATTTCAACTCAGACTGTCCGAAACCGGCTCCATGCTGTAGGTCTGTATGCTCGCCGACCGATGGTATGTGTTAGATTAACATCAAGGCATCGTCGCGACCGCAGGGAGTGGGCAACCGAGCATGTCAACTGGAGGAGAAATGAATGGAGCAATATTCTGTTTTCTGACGAGTCCCGTTTTTCTGTGCATCCGGATAATAGGCGTATTTTCATCTGGAGGGACCGTCGCAGTAGGAATAATCCTGCGTTCGTGCACGAAAGTGTCAGATTTGGCGGTGGAGGAGTGTTGGTGTATGGTGGCATCTCCATTGACGGGCGCACTGACCTCTACATCATTCGAGATGGAGCTCTGACTGGTCGCCGATATAGGGATGAGATCCTCAGACCTCATTGCCTCAAAGGTGTTCAACGTTGCTGGCCGCCCGTGGAAACCATACCCCCTACTGAAAATGATTTTCTTTGAAGAAAACACCTTTTCTTATTCTTTTTTTCTCATATGCACAAATTGTGTTTTTTTCCTTTTGTAGACAAATGCGCAATAAAATGCATTTTTTCTGCCAAACATGTGTAATTTATTCTCATATAATCTACTATGTCTGTCGATCATGTATCAATCAGCTAAATGCTTCCCAGATACAAAATCCACCTAAAACTGCAATATCCTTTAATTGTTTTGAGCAGTGTATTTAATAGCATAAATGTTTAGACAAGATATGAATATTTCAGACATAAAAAAGTGGTGTTTATCCCATATTTTCATTTCATTGTATGTAAAAAAATCCATTTAAGTGGTTAAATACGCGTTTCGCATAACTGCTGCTGTTCTAAACAACCACTATCAAAAGACCCCTTTAAATGTGTTTTTTCTTCTGGCTAAAAGCATTTCATATAAATGATTAATAAACGTCTTCGTGCGTGAATGATTTCTTCAAAATAACTGAAGAGAAAAAGAACTGAATAAGAGACTCTTTATTAAGATGATATTGTAATTTTGAAAGAGAAAAAATGTTAAATGTAATGTACGATTAATTGAATTTGCGGAAATGTCTCTTCCTAAAAGTACTTTGTTATCCGTTGAATTCTCTATATTGAGTTAAACCAGTGTAGTGCATAAACTCTTGAAATGTAAAGATTACTTTATCAGCGGAAAGTTATCTTTTTCAACGCAAATGAGTAACGAAATAACTAATGTAAAAAACGCATATATGTTATATATTTTTTCTTTTAAAGGCTCTTCAGTTATTTATGTATACACTTTCGTTACAGGGCGGCATGTTTCACCTCTACATATATTCAGGAAATTAGAATTTGTGCCATAAATTAAAAATAGAAGTTTTATTTTATTTTAAGGCAGAACCTATGTGATTACATAAAGAACAGGTTCTTATTTCAAAATTTCCAGTGTGAATATGAAATTTCAATGTAAAAATAGAGGCCAAATTGACAAACTTGGTTCTTTAGGGTTAGATAGGGAAAATGATTTGCATTTGTAATTTATTAAAAATAAAAATTTAAAACTAAATTGTTTAATGACTCTTAATTTTCATAAATAATATTTAATTGCATTCTTTGAAGATTTGATCGTGAAACTACTTGAAAGTTTATTATTATTATTATTATATGAAGAAAATACGTTATGCCTTTAAATATGCATTTTCAACAATAGCTATTGTTTTCATCATTTACCTTTAAAAGTTCTTTCATTGGATTTGAAAAAAAAATAGCATAAATCATTAATAAATGCCTATGTGCGTAAATGATTTCTAAAAAACAAATGAAAAAAAGAGGAATTTGAAAAGAACTAAACAATCGGATTTTTATTATCGGAGGAATAGAAAAGAATATTGTAGTTTAAAAAGGGAAAAATTATTAAGTTTGAGATTCGATTAGTTGAATAGGCGGAAATTATGTCTCTGACTAGAAGTACTCTGTTATCTGTTTAATTCTGTACATTCAGTTAAACCAGTTTAGTGTATAAACTCTTGAAATGTAAAGATTGCTTTATATTATCACTGGAAAGTTGTCTTTTTCTACACAATTGAGTAACGAACAAGCTAATGTAAAAATGCATGTATGTTTTATATTTTGTCATTGATAAAAAAAAAAGGCATGCCTCCGTCTTTTTGAGGATCAAAAAATTATGCTTCCAACCAGAAATTTATTTAATTAACAAAATTGAGCAAATTTTGAACAACTACCTCATTTATTCCTAAACTTTTTTATTTAAGCATAAATTTCTGGTTCAAAATATGTTTTCTTAATTTATAAAAAGCCGGACGTTGGCAACTATGAAAAAGACTATTCAGTTCTTCATGTATACATGTTCCTTATATTTAGATTTTAAATAGAATAATTTTTATGTAGTATTATATATTATATATATATATATATATATATTACAGTAATTATATTTGAATTTCAAGCAAGAGAAATATTCAAATACTCATAATTAGTTTAAAATACTTAGACATTTTTTTCTAATAGAAATATTTCTTTGTTTTTTATCTCTTGAAAATATGTCTGGCTGTATCTGAATAGATTTGAAATTTAAAGAAATGAAAATTTAAAAGCTAATTCCTTAATGGAACTAAATTTTCATTAAAAAAAACTTTTGTTGCTTTTTCAGCGATATATTAGCGTAAATATCAATGAGATTTTTTTTTATTTATTACATGAAAAAAATACATTATATCTTTAAATATGCATTTCGAATAACTGCTGTTGTTCTAATCAACTACTTTTAAAAGACCCCTTTAAATGTGTCTTTTCATGTGTGTTTTCTAACGGTTGAAAACATTTCATATGAATAATTAATAAACGTCTACGTACGTGAATGATTTTTGAAAATCAACTCAAGAGAAAATTTAAACTAATTACTTAATGAAACTTAATTTTCATAAAAAAAACTTTTGTTGCATTTTCAAAGACTTATTAACAAAAATATTAAAAAGCTTTTTATTTTTTACATGAACTAAATGTATTAAGTCTTTAAATATGCATTTCTCATAGCTGCTGTTGTTCTAATCAACTACTTTTAAAAGACCCCTTTAAATATAACATTACATATAAATCATCAATAAACATCTTCATGCGTAGATAATTCCTGCGAAACAATTGAAGACAAAAAGGAGAATTGAAAAAGAACTAAATAACAGGCTCTCTATTAAGATGATATTGTAGTTTTGACAGAGAAAATTTTTTGTTTAAGATTCGTTTAGTTAAAAAAGCGGAAATGTCTGTGACTAAAAGTGCGGTTATATGTTGAATTCTTTCCATTGAGTTAAACCAGTGTAGTGTATAAACGCTTGAAACGTAAAGATTACTTTTGTATTTATCACTGGAAACTTATCTTTTCCAACACAATTGAGTAACGAAATGGCTAATTCCAATAAAAAAGGTTTATATGTGGTATATATTTTGTTGTAGATAAAAAAAGGCTTCCTAGTTCCTCCTGTAGACATGTTCTTTGCGGTTAAATAGAATATTTTATGTTGTATTATATATATTTTAGTAGTAATTATGTTTGAGCTTCAAGCACGAAAAAGATTTCAAAATTTATAAATATAATAGCTTAAATTACTTACATTTTTTTCTAATATAAATATTTCCTGTTTTTTAATCCTCTTGAAAATATATCCGGTTGTATCTGAATAGATTTGGAATTTATCAGAAATGAAAATTTAAAAGCTACCGTATTTTTGGATGTATAGCCCGCACCCTGTGTATAACCCGCACCCCTAAATCGAGCAGTGCAGTAAAAAAAGTTCATGTATAACCCGCGGAGATGCATCGGTGTATAGTCCGCGGGCTATACACCATTTATGGACGTATATTTCGACCAGGGTCCGAAATTAGAAGCCATGAGTCATTATTTTTTACACAAATTTACCAAATTTTTTCGTGATGCATAATATCTACAGTAATTGGGCTAAAAAATTAAGATTATCAGTACCGTAATTTTCGGAAGAAACGCCGCGGCGTTTACGGGTTTTAAGATAAAATTTCAAGCGATGCGACGTTTATGCGCATTTTTTTCAAACAAGCGTGATATATTTTTAAAATTTTCCCGAAAATTAAAAAAAAAATCGGGATAAATTCAAAATTTCGAACATAAAATGTATATGTATCTTAGGTAATTGGTTCCCAAAAGGATCGAATTCTCGGAATCGATTTGAAATGCACCAAGTCCGAAAAGCACAGATTCCTCGGACTCTATCTGAAATGAAACGACTCCGGGAAAGTTCGATTCCTTGAACTCCTTCCGAAATGAAACGACTCTCTAAAGGAACGATTCCTCGGAATCGTTTCGAAAAAGAACGACTACTCTGAATCGTTCTGAAATGATATAAATCACGCACTTTTTTTGTTCTTTGCAACAGGGTCGGTAAATTATTTTTTGAAAAATAAACTAAAAATGATCTTAAATTCAGGTTTGTCGAGATTGGAAGGGTTCCGGATTTTGGATTTTGTACTCTACAAAACAATGGCTATTATACATCTATCAGTGCAATACTTGGCGATCGTTGCGACTGCGACAGCTCTTTCAAATCGAGAAATAACTGTATTTAAGCAGTAAGAAAAAGCTTTTACAAACATGGGAGAACTCTCTAAATTTCGCGGCATAGCGAAAAAAATGTACAAATTTCGATGTTTTTTTCAAATTTTTTAAGATCTTAAAATTGTAGAAAAAATATCACGATTTCCAATTAAAAAAAATCTTCGTATAACCCGCACCGTGTATAAGACGAAGCGGCTGTTTGGAAGGTTTTTTCTTGTATAAGCTGCAGACTATACACCCGAAAATACGGTAGTTACTTTATGAAACTTAATTTTCATTAAAACAACTTTTGTTGCATTTTCAATGATTTATTAGTGATAATATTGAAGAGTTTTTTTTATGTATATTGCAATATATTGTGTCTTTAAATATGCATTTAACATAACTGCTGTTCTCCTAATCAACTACATTTAAAAGACCCCTTTAAATATCTCTTTTATTTTGACTGAAAACATATAATTAAACGTCTTCGTGCGTGAATAATTTCTGCAAAACAACTGAAGAGAAAATTGAAAAGCTAATTACTTAATAAAACTTAATTTTCATTAAAAAACTTTTGTTTCATTTTTAATGAACTATAAACTAAAATATTGAAGAACTTTTTCATTTATTACATTTAAAAAATGCTTTATGTCTTTAAATACGCATTTCTCGTAACTGCTGTTCTAACAACTACTTTTAAAAGGCTATTTAAATGCATCTTTTCATTTAACTGAAAAAATTTCATATAAATCATTAATAAACGTCTTCGTGCGTGAATGATTTCTGCAGAACAACTGAAGAGTAAAAGAATTGAAAAAGAACCAAATAATAGGCTCTCTATTAAGATGGTATTGTAGTTTTGAAAGAGAAAAAAAATGTTAAGTTTAAGATTCGATTAGTTGAATAGACGGAAATGCCTCTGACTAAAAGTACTCGGTTATTTGATGAATTATTTTCCATTGAGGTAAACCAATGCAGTGTATAATCTCTTGAAACGTAAAGATTACTTTTCCATTTATCACTAGAAAATTTTCTTTTTCAGCGCAATTGATTAACAAAATGGCTAATATAAAAAATGTGTTTATGGTATACATTAAATTTTTGATTTAAAAAAGAGGCTCTTCAACCATTTGTGTATACACATCCGTTACTTAATTGCAAATTAACCTCCATTTTTATTCAGAAAATTCGAATTTGTACCATAATTTAAAAATAGAAGTTTTTACTTAACTTTAAAAAAGAAACTTTGCATACAGTTTTACATAAAGAACAGATTCTTGTTTTAAAATTTCCGGTATAAATATGAAATTTCGAAATAAAATGAGAGCCAAACTGCGAAATTTGGTTCTTTAAGGTTACATTATAAAAATAAATAAATAAATAAATAAATAAATAAAAATCAAAATAAAATAAAATAAAATTAATAAATTAAAAAAAATATTTAGATTTCGAATATTTCGATATTTAGAATATTTACATTTAGATACTCACGAAGCTTATTTTATTTATAAAAATTGTAATACTCTTGTCAACGATCTCTCTTCATCCCCCTCCCTTTCTCTTGCATGGAAATTACTTTTGTAGTTTATTATTATTACTATAATTTTTTTTTTAGTTTTTATTTAATTATTTTTTTTAATTTATTTATTTTATTTTATTTTATTTTGATTTTTATTTATTTATTTATTTTTATTTGATTTATTTATTTTTATTTTACTTTATTTTATTTTATTTTATTTATTTTTCAATCGTTTTCTTTATCTTTTATTAGTTTTTCTCTGCCATCTGGGTTCTTTTAGCCAGCGCCACCTGGGGCACTCTTTGTAATCTCCTCCCTCCTTCTTTGAGTTTATCTTTACTTTTCTCTTCCTCCTTGGCTCTGACAAGCAGCGCCACCTGTCGCACTCTGTGTAATCTCCTCCCTCTTTATTTCACTGTTATTTCCACTCTGTCAGTTGTGACACGTGTTTGGACCAGCTGATGACGAGCGGTAATTTTGCAGCTGGAAACGCGTCCTGTATAATTTTTCTTTTTATGGTGATTTAACAAAGTTTTTATATTTATTAACAATAGCTGTTGTTTTAATCAGCTACCTTTAAAAGTAAAAAAAAAAATAACTGAAATCTTTTGTAAATGGCTGTTGTAAATGCGTGAATGTTTACTCCAAAAAACTGAAGAGAAAAATGCGAATTCGTAAAGAACTAAATAATAGGCTTTCCATTAAGATGATATTATAGTTCTGAAAAACAAAAAGAATGTTAAGTTTAAGTTTCGATTAATTAAACAGACGGAAATGTCTCTGACTAAAAGTGCTCTGTTATCTGTTGAATTCTCTTCATTGAGATAAATCACTGCAGTGTACAAATACTTGAAACGTAGAGATAACTTTATATTTGTTACTGGAAAGTTATCTTTCTTCAACGCAATTGAGTAAAGCAATGTGTGTTGGACACAGTAAAAAAAATTTTATATGGTACAGTAATAACTTAACATTTGCGAGTTTCATTTTTTTAAATAAAAAATGCGGAAATTTTCTACATGAGTTTGATTAATTCGCGAAATCTATTTTATAAAGATTTTTCTTTTCAAAGTAAACTCACTTTGTTATACCATTTCGATGAATTACCTGATTCTGGATACTTATGTATTGTATAATTTACTATACTACTATATGATCTAAATTGCGAGAACTCAAGCCCTGGTATTCAGGTGGGAAAATATTAATCAGTAATTTCTTTTATTTTTAAGCAGATTTTTTTATATTTTCTAAAATTTCAATTTTTTATTGCGGGTGAAATATTTTATGGAGAAATTGTCGGAGAAATTTTGAAACATCAACAACAACTTATACAAATTGATGCTGCAATTTTTTCTAACACGGAAAGTCAAAAACATAACTTCTGTTCTGCCAAACGATCACACGTCACTAATATTTTTTCAACCATGCAACATCAAATAAATTTTGTACAATATAATTATAATTATTCAAATTTATTTAAAGCCTCTACCTTTAATGTATTATGCTTCATAATATATTTTTGGAACTCCAATTGCTCTTTTCCACTAATAAGAAAAAAATTAGAACCTAACCCCCTTTATATGTACGAGAAGATAGTTTCAACATTCGCGGGCGTTTTCGGGAACCTAACATTTGCGAATGTTAAGGGATTACTGAATACATTTTGTTATTGATAAAAAAAAAGGTTCTTCAATTCCTCATAAACATGTTCCTTGTGTTATATTTTAAATAATTTAATGTTTTATGTAGTTCAGTTAGAAATTAATGTAAACGAATGTTAATTTTAACAACATTTTTTGAATTAACTGAACGAATAAGATACATTGTAAATAATAGTTTTTAATGCATAAACATTCCTAGCAAACACAGAGCTATCGATAAGAAAAAGACAGGTAAGTCGCTTGCCACTACTGGTAGTATTAGTGCGACACCGAAAATGGTTACTGGTTCCGTAACACTATTGATACGCCGCCCGATACATGAATCACATATTCGGTCCTTTATCGGCAGAAAACTATGTCAAAAGCACGCCGATAGTGAACCATACGAATACCGGCCGCTCTACCCCACACGAGCATAAATTAAAAAATATAAAAATATTTTCGCTTTGATGGCACCATCTGTTAGCCACCTTTGTTAAATATTTACTAACGTTTCAAAGAAACTTATTTTATTATCAATAAACTTTTTTTTAAATAGTTATACAATTTCAACTACCTTATATACACTTGTATAATTCGACCCCCTAACGTTCAAATGGGAAATCTGTAAAAAATGAAAAACCCGCGTATAATTTGACTTCCTGAGTTTTTATTTCAATTTTGCACAAAATCAAATCAAAGATGTCATTTGCCAATGCGAAAAAGCAACAAGTAATAGGATTTGTACGCATCAAGTAATAGATGATGGATTTTATGTGTTTTTATAATAGAATTTTCGTAAAATTCTGGTCGCTATATCAGATGATAGGATTTATTATCTTTAAATATGGCAAATAGAGCCTTACAAAAATTCTTGTAAAAAGTGCATGGAATTCCTTGAAGCTTACGAACCGCAAGTATTCAAACACAAATCTTTCAAAAATAAAATTATGATAAACTAGCAGCCTTCGCCCGCTACGCTGGTCAGTTTTTTTTAAAGAAACTTTGAATCAAACGAAATTTTTATACCATAGTAATTTTTAGTTTTATATCGTATTTTAGACTGTCTGTCATCGGTGAAAAGTCAGTCATCTAAACGGAAAGTTCAGTGTTAGTCACCAATGAATGACGTAGCGCTCAACATGTTAACAATTTTAATCACATAAAAATTCATTCAGCGGAACCTTTAAATTAAAGCCAACCTTTTGTAATTGTGTTCATCTGATTTAAAACATCTCCATAAGTATTCAATTAAACAACGTAGAATGCTATATTTCACTTGTTACAAAATTTCTGAATAATTATCCAACTAACAATGTAAGTTCCATTAAAATCTATCTAGTAGAACTTAAGTTATAAGCGTCCAGAGTGAAATTTCACTTTGCGTTTTATATATATTGAGATATTCTTAAAAAAATATTCTTAAAAGTGACAACATATTTTTACTTTTTAAGAGCTAAAAAAGTGGAATTAATATCCATTTACAAACCTGTTTCCAGCACACTTCGAGCGCATTATGCGAAATTGAGATATTGACTGAGGGAATGTATTTTCTCACAATTACATTAAATCTTTAGATTTTAAGCCCGATAGTACATTTTTAAAGTGATTTTTATTTATATTCTTAGCAAACGATTTTTTGTGATAAATACATTATCTGTTTTATATTTCTTCTGCGTTTACCTAAGCTGTGTAAAATATAAAGAAAAAAAATATGACACTCAAATGCAATGCATTCACTGTTTGAGAGCCTATCTGTGCCTCAATTAATTAATTATCCTCTTTATTCCTTTTATTTATAGAGATTATTATTATTTGTATATTTTAAATAATATTTGTTTATACATACACAATACACATAAGATATCAGAATTTTGCAGTATTCGAAAGGTTTTTTTCCTTTTTTAACTGACTCGTGTATAAGTCGATTCCCCCAATTTCCTTGCCGAACATTGACAGAAATTCCTCGATTTATACATGAATATTGACGGTAACAAACTGCTTCCCTGTTTTGCCCGTACGTCGTACGGGGAACGTGATTTTACCGATCATGATTTGCCCAAACCCATGGAGGAAGAATATACTGGAGGTGAACTATAATGATTTGGGTGATGCCAAAAATGTAACCCTACATTAAGTCACATTAAGTCCAAACAAAACCATGTGCTTTGATTCGCCTATCAATTCAAACCAGTTAAAACCCGTATTTGATTGCTCTTGTTTTTTATCGTCGAATTTTTTATTAGACAGCGAATTATAATTTCGTAAACAATGAAGTTTGTGCGATAATTGGCTGTAATACTCGATCAATAAATACAAATTAATCGCTTCACAGGTAAAAATTTCTTTGATTATTTAATTATATGTGTTTTAAATATGAAAATAGAAAATCTTTTAATATTTTGCTTGAAAAGATAACATTATTTTGCTAATATCTGAAAATCGTTTGCTGTCAGAAATCTGTATTTTAGATTAATATTTATTACTTATGTTTTCATACATGATTTTAAAAGAATGTTTTCATTATTACATTTTAAATATTATTTAAATGCAATTATTAATATGTAACAAAACAAATTTCTTTTTAACAAAAATAAAAAAAGATGTTTAAGTAAATTAGCAGCGATTGACGTAGGCAAAATGGAGATCTATTTAAAAATTTCATTCCATAAAAGAGAATATTTATTTATTATTTTGAAATATTTGAATTATTTATGCGTATTGTTAATTGCAAATAAAATGAGTTCATCAGACTAGAAAAGTTTAGCTGCAAGACTGAAATTATTATCAATAAATGCTTGGTTCAGATTTGAATAATTGCTTTTGATCTTACGATACAAAATTTTATTTTCGCAAAATTTTTATATTCATCGCCTATCATGGAGGATGAAGACGCTGTTCAACATTAGCTTTATATTTAAAATTTAAGCACTCTGCATTTTGATATAAAAAAAAATACATATCTGTATTGCTCTCTATAGTAAAAAAGCAGTTACCTTTAGATATTATATATATCAGCCTTTGACTTCTAGTAAATTGTTTTAAAATTCTTGAATTAAATATATATATATATATATATATATATATATATATTCATCTTGATTTTTTTTATCCCTGAATTATTTATTTAGAATAAATCTATTTGTGATATCGAAACCCTGTATTTATGCTTCATTTTTCGCATTTAAATGCGATTAATCTTAAAAGATGTGTAATTTATTTTCTAATAATTTTAAAAACATGATAAAAATCGAAATTTTTATTGCGTGAAAATCAGTTCATTTATTTTTCAAATTTTATTATGCTTTATATCTGTTGTTTTTAGGTGCTTTCGTAATTATGTAAATACGTAGCACCTATAGTTGTCGTTCAGCCCATCCGTCTGTCTGTCCATTCGCATATAACAACGGAAAAACTACCCAACCGAATCGTTTGGAGTTTAAAATACATTATTAATACATAATTTTGTCAAATTATTTCAAATTTAAGATAGATCAATTATGCATAGATGAATTACAGGGACAATCAAAAGTATCCCGTTACATTACGGTCAAGGGGAGGGGAGTTTCAAATGCATTTTAATCACTTGAAATTTAAAACAAATAATTATTACATAATTTTGTCATGTCATTTTAAATTTTATAGAAATTGGATGCATAAATCAATTACAGGAACAATAAAAAATATTCCATGACATTACGGTCAATGGGAAAAAAAGTTTCAAATGCATTTTAATGGTGTTAAACTAATTCAAAAATAATAAAACTGACATGAACCTATGAAGTATGTATATACTAAAATATACATTCTGTACAATCTGTGATGCAAAGAATATTTGTTTTTAAATTACAGGAGCACACAAAAGTATTCCATTACATAAAGCTATACGGAGAAACATTGTTTGTGGGGCGTGTTTTAATTACATTAAACTATTTAGCATTTTATGAATATGATATACGTTGCTGAGGTGTAATAAAAATTACTTCCAGTATATTTACAGGAACACAAAGATTTCTACTACTATAATGTAACCGAAGTACTGTCTACAATATCAGCAAGATCTGAATATTTTAAAAACTTCGTTATCGTACGAACGCACCTCATTTGTTACGCTTCATGTGTAATTTCTGAAAGACGTTTGTCTTAATTATGGCGTGAGTTGTCACTATAACCTCAATACAATAGTTTTTCTTTATTTCTTATCATTAACCAGAATTAAATAGGAGAGTAAATGGTACTCACCCGATGAATTCTTCTTCATTGAAGTATCCAACAATTAAATCCACCATAGGAGAAGGGAACCGGGCATATTCACATTTTGATCTATACACTGCACTAATTCATCTTGATAAAGACGTATAATATTATTATATGGTAAGTGTAAAACACACACACGAATTATTGTATACACACTTCTTCATTTTCTACTTTAATTTTCACACGCGAGAAAACAAACACAGCAAAAGCGTAGTGCTTACATCAAGCTACAAAACAGAGAACAGAATGAATTTAAATCGATACATACATAAATCATAATATAGAAACAATTATTAATAAAAAAGAGTCATTTTGAAAGTTTTGACAGTTTTTGTAAACCTGTAATTGTTCACTCGTAATCACTGTTTCCAAGGTCACTCTAACGAGCACTTAACTTTATTTATGATGCCATGATAATTGTCATTTCTTGCACAACGGAGGAAATTATTTACGAATTGCGCAATGTTTCTATCAACTCCTCCTTAATTTCTGAAGTTGTGTTGTCACTCAGATGCAAGTTCTTCCTGTGAATTTCAAAAAGAGGTTTTGGCAGGGGTTTTGTGAATAAGTCAGCTATCATTATTTTGGTTGGGCAATATACGAGTTTTATTATGCCATCTTGTTTCAGTTGTTTTATGAGATGATATCTAAGTTCTATGTGCTTTGTTTTACTTGAATGTTTTTCAAGCTCTATCATTTTGATAGCCGACTGATTATCCTCGAAGAGTTCTATAGGATATGTTTGTGAGATATTGAGTTCTTCAAGTAAATTCACCAGCCATTTGACTTGATTAGCTGCATTAGCTGCTGAGATGTACTCAGCTTCGGCAGAAGATAAAGCTATGCAGGATTGTTTTTTAGTTGACCAAAGTATGGGATTTTTACCTAGCAAATATACATTACCACTTGTCGATTTTCTTGATTCTGTGTCTCCACCCCAATCAGCGTCCGCGTAGACTTCTAGCGTTGGTTTTGAATTTCCATCTATAACTAGATTAAAGGTTTTTGTTGTCTTAAGATACCTCATGACCCGCTTTACACTGTTCCAATCTTTCATTCTTGGCTTTTCGTTCCTTCTGCTTAAGATGTTGACAGCTGCACAAATGTCAGGTCTGCTCACTGTGGCAAGATATAAGAGTGCACCTATGGCTTGTCTGTACTGTGTGTTGTTTGGTAAAATATTGTCATCATCTTTAAAGTGAGTGTAATTTGTTTCCATGGGTGTACTACATGGTTTTGCTTCTTGTAAATTTAATTTATTAATTAACTCTTCAATTTTTGAAGTTTGATTAATTAAGTAGCTTTTGTTTACCTTTCGAATGTTCATGGATAAATAATTGCTTACGTCCCCTAAATTCTTTAATTCATACTCTTTATTTAAGTTCGCGATTATTTCCTCAATGGTTTCGTCTTTCCCTGCAATTAAGAGGTCATCGACGTATGTTATTATATAGGTTGTTTCATTATTCCTTTTCTGTGTAAAAAGACATGTGTCAATTTTACTTTGAATGAAATTCATGTTTTTTAGTGTTTCTGTTATTTTATTATGCCACGCTCTCGCGGCTTGCTTAAGTCCGTAGATTGCCTTATTTAATTTACAAACTTTGGTTTCCTGGTTTGGTTCAACGAATCCTTCGGGCTGCGACATGTATATCTCCTCATCAAGTTCCCCATGTAAGAACGCGGTGTTAATATCTATATGCTTAACATTTAAGTTTTGGTGCAATGCCGCTATTAATAATGCTCTTATCGTAGTATACGATACGACCGGTGCGTAGGTTTCGTCGTAATCCTCTCCGAACTTTTGCGTATATCCTTTAGCTACTAAACGTGCCTTATATTTTTGGATTTTTCCGGTATTGTCACGCTTTAATTTGTAAGTCCATTTACAACCTATTATTCTCTTATTCGGTGGAGGATCTACAATTGACCATGTTTTATTTTTTCTTAAAGAATTCATTTCGCTCTCCATGGCTTCTATCCAATTCTGTTTTACCGGAGAGTTTTCCATTAATTTAACTTCCTTATAATCCTTTGGTTCATTAATTTTGTCGTCTTTGACAATATATATAAGCCTATCAGGAGGTACGCCTTTATTTATTCTATCTGAGCGCCTTAGTTCCACAATTTGTTGTTGAGACGCAGATGGTGTTGTTTTTCCGTTCGAAATTTCTATCTCCACGAGATTTTTACAATTGCGTTTTTCGTCTTCATTTTGTTTTTGTTCAATTTCAGGCTTATCATTTACGTATTTGAATTTATTTTCAAGAAATTTTACCGTTCTCGCGATTTTTATTTCATTTCCTCCTACATATATGCGGTATCCCTTAGATTCATTGTCGTATCCCACAAAAATACCTTCAACAGCTTTATTATCTAATTTTTGTCTTCTGGCTTTATCAATATAAGCGAAGGCTTTGCAGCCAAATACTTTAACGTAACTTAAGTTTGGCTGTCTTTCTGTCCATAATTCATATGGCGTTTTTGCATTAGCTTTTGTAGGCAGTCTATTTTGTAGGTGGTTTGCCGTACAGATTGCTTCCCCCCAGAACTTTAAAGGTAGATTTGATTCATTTAACATTGTCCTAGCCATCTCAACTAACGACCTATTTTTCCGTTCAGCCACCCCATTTTGACTTGCACAATATGGGACTGTATGTTGATGTTTTATCCCATTTGATTTGAGATAATTCTCAATTTCATCTGATGTAAATTCTCCCCCATTATCCGTTCTGATTTCTTTCGGTTTTTCACCAAATTTGTTGCTTATTAGCGCAATGAACTCTTTGAGTTTTTCATAGACTTCACTTTTTCTTTTCAATAGATAGATTATTGTGAATCGCGAGTAGTCATCGATAAAAGTCAAGAAATATGATTTCCCCCCAATCGTGGGTGTCTGAAAAGATCCACAAACATCCGAGTGAATAAGTTGAAGCCTTTTACTTGCTCTATACTGAGCAACTTTCGGATAGGGTTCATCAGTTAATTTCGCCTTAATACACGGTTCGCAATCTATATTATGTTTACAATTGTTTATCTGGATACCTCTTACTAATTCCTTTTGTGTAATTTCTTTAATCGATGTTAGATTTCTGTGTCCTAACCTTCTATGCCATAGTTCTAGACAATTTTTATTGTTGCACGTTTGTGTAATGTTCGCGTGGTTTTTGTTAGCCAACTGGACTTCATAGAGGTTATTTACCTTTTGTGCTTCTAAGCAGATTTCTCCGTTAAGTTTGAAAGAGCATCGGTCATTTTTAAATACAATCTCACATCCGTTTTGGGTTGCTTTGCTGACTGATAGTAAATTCGTTTCGATTTCAGGTACTAGAAGTACATCTTTAAGTGTTATTTTATGAATTTTATTATCCGATGTCAGCGTATTTAAATTTACATCGCCTGAACCGTAAGCGATAAGTTTTTTTCCGTTTGCGATAGTCACATTTGTTTTTTCCCTCGATTTTATCTCTGTAAACATTGATTCAGAGGATGCAATGTGACTTGAGCTACCGCTATCCACAATGAATGTTTTATTTTCTATCCCTTGTGTTATAAATGCATAATCTTTGTTTTCGCTGTTTCTCCATGTATTGTTTTTTCCTTCATAGCGATTAAACCTGTTATACGATTCCGATGCTTGTTCATTCTTAAAATTGTTTTCAACCCTTTGAAAAACGAGTGATGTAGAATAGTGTTTTTTGTAATTTTTGTTGTGTTGATTTTGTTGTGTTGTGTGTGTTTTGTTTTTATTGTGCCAACATTCTTGTGTGTTATGGCTTCTCATTTTACAAATCGAACAATATTTTGATTCTTTTTTAGCTGGAAACTTTTTCTGAGCTTTAAAAGCTTTCGCTGTATTATCAATACTTTCATAGTTTTCATTTCGACGATTAAACTCGTCAATCAGCTTATTTTTAATATATGACGGAGTTAATTGTGCTTCTTCTTTACTTTCGAGAGCAGTAATTAAATTATCATAAGACTGGGGCAGAGAGCACAGGAGGAGCGCGGAAATGTGATGATTATCAATTATTTCGCCTATAGCTGCCAAATGATCAACGAGCTCCATTATTTTTGTAATATGATTTATCATATTTCCATTTTCTGCTAATTTTATACTATATAACTTTCTAAGGAGAAACAATTTGCTTGTGAGGTTTGATCTTTCATGTATTTCTTTTAATGCATCCCATGTTTGTCTAGCAGTTTGTAGGTTCTTAACGTGGGTTATCTGTGAATCATCGATAGTTAGATTTATCAATGCCCGGGCCTTCCTATCATTTTTGGACCATTGATCGGTCAAAGGGGTCGGTGGATTATCGGTTATTACATGGAACAGCTCTTCTTTAGTTAAGAGCATTTCAATTTTAAATTTCCATGTACTGTAATTCGTTGCTGTCAATTTTTCAATTGAATAATTATCTTTTAATGTAGCCATTCTAATCTTATATTTTTATTTGTTTTTTTATTCAATATTTTTTATTTGTGTGAAATTAGTATATCACTATGTTATCAAATTGATATATCTTTTTAAATCGTTCTCATAATCATTGAAAGACGTTTGTCTTAATTATGGCGTGAGTTGTCACTATAACCTCAATACAATAGTTTTTCTTTATTTCTTATCATTAACCAGAATTAAATAGGAGAGTAAATGGTACTCACCCGATGAATTCTTCTTCATTGAAGTATCCAACAATTAAATCCACCATAGGAGAAGGGAACCGGGCATATTCACATTTTGATCTATACACTGCACTAATTCATCTTGATAAAGACGTATAATATTATTATATGGTAAGTGTAAAACACACACACGAATTATTGTATACACACTTCTTCATTTTCTACTTTAATTTTCACACGCGAGAAAACAAACACAGCAAAAGCGTAGTGCTTACATCAAGCTACAAAACAGAGAACAGAATGAATTTAAATCGATACATACATAAATCATAATATAGAAACAATTATTAATAAAAAAGAGTCATTTTGAAAGTTTTGACAGTTTTTGTAAACCTGTAATTGTTCACTCGTAATCACTGTTTCCAAGGTCACTCTAACGAGCACTTAACTTTATTTATGATGCCATGATAATTGTCATTTCTTGCACAACGGAGGAAATTATTTACGAATTGCGCAATGTTTCTATCAATTTCCAACTTGTTTATTAATTGTTTCTCAAAATTTTTTATTGATAATGCTGTTATTTTGAAGAAGTAAAATTTTTATATTTGTCAAAAATTATTCTTATTAATGTAAGGCATGACTATATGCTAACAATATTTGTTTTAAAACATGTTTTGTAATTTTTTAATAACGTTGTAAGTATTAAAATTAGCTCTGTTTCAGGCGGAATACTGTTTATGTGTCGGATTCGAATTCAAATATTAGCGGTTCAGATCGATAAAAAACATTTATGTTGGATTCCGATTTGAATAGAATTTTCGTGTTCAGGTAAAATACAACCCGACCCATTCAAGGATCTAGTCTCGCTGCAAATTTAACTTTCATTTTTATTTGTACAGCTTTAAGCGTTGAGCAAATAAGCAAAATTTTTTATAATGTTGCAATATTATAATTTTTCAACATTACAAATTAAGCAACATTATATCATTTTAAACACTCTTACTTTCCTTTGCGTGAAATTTTATATCATCATGAAAAAAATTGAAAAAGCCCGGTTTTAAACTATATTGAGCTACACTCTTCACATTTTGAATATGCCTATACAGGGTGTTTCAAAGTTATGCATCAGAAATGTAAAGGCAATTAGCGGGAACATTAATGTGCAGATTTGTAAAGGAATGTGGGGACGGAAATGTAGCGTTGAGGAGAATCAGTGAATAATTTATGCCTATTTCACTATAATTTAGTAACATGTAATGGCCGCTAAAAGCTCCCAAACCATATATCATTATCCCCATAAACGGAATTCTTTTGTGTGGCTCTTTAAATAAATAATAAATGTTTACCAAACCCCATATTCTACAAAATGCTTGTTATACTGCAGTTTATAAATGCATATCAATTTTTTTATGTTTTAAATGGTCTAACGTCATTGAAATGAACTTGAAACGATTTTTCCCATTGACCATAATGTAACAGAATACTTTAGACTGTCTATGCAAATGAACTATAAATTCTACACATTTCCTTTTCAATAGCGATCACGGTGTAGTACACGTCAATAACATATAAAAAATGCTACGAGCATCAGAGTTTATTTACAAGAGTTAGAATTCGGCCACACAAACCGGAGTCAAATAAATTTTTATCTACGTTGTAAAGTATTAACCAGTAAAAAAAAATCCTGCGTTAAGCATAGATTATAAAACGCTATCCAAATTTCCTTAATTCGTTAACAAAACTTCGTTATTCAGGAAAATAGGTGTTACTGCCCATAACCAAATATGTATTCCAATACTTTTGAACAGCTCTGTATTTGATTTGTTGGTTGATATATATACTATATCATGGAGAGATTTAGTTTAGCAAAAAAATGCCTAGCTGGATGAAATTTTTCTTTTGGCAGTTTATAGGAATAGATGTAAAACATACTTCAATACTTTTGTTCAGTCCTGCAGTTTACCTAGTACCTTTATTACACGAAAGTATTTTGCTAAAATTAATTATATAAAAAAATAAATAAATAATGTTAATCAAACAACAACACTCTTTAAACTATTTAAATCATATTTCCAGAAATTATCATCCTTAAACAAACCTGTATCCAGTTCTTTGCGTGACCCTGTATATCATTTAATCTATATTCTACAAACATTTCACGATAAACTAAATGCGATTCGAAGTAAAAATGCAAAATTTTTTTAAAAACAAACCTTTAAGTAAATTACACTCACATTCAGTAACTTTTCCGAGTTCTTTTGAGTAACCCTGTATATCTTAATTGTGTAACTATTATAGCATTTATGCACACCACATAATGTGAATACATTTAGTGACACTTAAAAGTGCATATAATAATTAAAAATACATTTCATCCATGGAACAGTTACCATGCGTAATATACAGTACTTCATATAGAATGTGCTTTTTGAAGTCTTTTGTGTGCCCCTGTAAATGCTATGCACTTCGTATTATGCGTGAAATAACTCATATTAAATCTCAGCGACGTATATCAATTTGATTACACATGATACCGTTTACCATCGTTAAAATATGTCGCAAACAATTTCCTCCTTTATTATCATGTATTAGAAATATTTTGTGTGGCCCTGTAAATGAATAACTATTCTTTTAGCTGCATATTTTAGTGTGCTTTTCGTAGATGAAAATAAATGTGAATACGTTTGTCCGGCCGCAACATCTTTAAAATTAATTTGAAACGATTTTTCCCCATTGGCCCTAATATAATCGAAAACTTTTGACTGTGCCTGTAAATAAACTAATTGTGGTAGAAACTTCATTTTTAATAGGGTTTGTGCTTGTGTAAACTTCAATAACATGGTAAAATTTCTTTGCATTCCGAGTATATTTACGAGAGTTAGAACGCGGACAGACGGACAGACAAATCGAATGCATAAACATTTTTCAATTTTGTTGAAAAGTGTTAATAAAAATTACTGTAAAAAGAAAACTTTTAATAATACAATTTTTAGTTCGTATCAACGTTTTCAATTTCTTATTTAATTTTAATCTGAAATTTAATAATAATAATGACATTTAATAATAATAATAATTTCCCAATTTCAATTATCTTAAAAGTAAACATTTCTTTTAATAACTAATAATAGAACAAAGACCATTTTAAAAATTTCCTATTTCTTCTTAAAAAAAATGCTCCAGCTGTAATTCATTTCTTTCAATTCGTCTTATTAATACAAAATCCCTTCCTTTTTTGGAAGCTTTCCAATTTTCCACGTGCTTTTATTTGGTACACTAAAATTTGAGCGATAAATGGATTCACATTGCAAACCTTTTTTAAGGCTTAGTTCACCTCCACCTATCTTCTTCCTCCATGGACCGAACCACGTACTGACATCGATACTTCAATCATTAGGATGAGCGAAGCGAATCCTCTACTAGGCCACTCAAATTACATTTTGTCGTACACTTTATAAAAAATCTATTCAGTATTTTGACTTGAAATTAAACACAAAAATAAAGTATGATCTGTAGATTTGCACAATATTTTTTTTTTACAGAATAACCTTTAAAAAATTAATTTGTAAAAAATTTTTAAAAAATTTACATGTTTTTCCATTACGGACGAAATTTTGGAAATAAAAAATGAAACGCATGTTTTCAGAAGAAAAGAAATCATGGAGTTGCAATTACATGAGTATCATGATTAATTAAATAAATAAAATATATTTTCTTTATTCCAGCAAAATCGTTTGCGCTAATGACACTTACGCATATTAAAAAAGTTATGTTATGTGTTTTTTTTTTTTTTGGTTTTTTTTTTTGTAAAGTGGCAACAAAAGAATGGTAAACAAATAAAATTAATTGTTAAATTCGTTATATAAAGAGTTGTTTGAATTTTGAAGGTTGAAATTTGAACCAAATGATACATATATTGTTATTTTGGTACACGTAGTATTACTTTTAAATAATTTACCGTTTTATTTTAAACAATTTGTCTTTTTAAACAATCTATGGAATATATTAGCTCTCTTATAAAAAAATGCCAAGAAAACGTACACTCACTGGTTGAAAAGAACGCGAATATGATATATCATTAAGGCAAGAGGCTAGCTATCATCGTAAAAAACGACGGCACAGATGTCATATACACATCACATTGGTGCAATTTTTTCCGACGCCAATTTGGCAAAGACTTCGTTTTCAAATACCAGTTACCATACATATTTTTAAAATGTAAATAACAATAAATTTTAAAAAGTTTAATTCATATCTATAGAACAAAACAATTTATATTATTTGAGAAAAGAAAATAAAAGTAAATGAACAATTTATTAATAACTAAGCAACATCAGGGTTACCATGTGAAGCAAAATAACGACATTTTGTCGCCAGTTAAGTAGCCCGATGCGTATATGTCATTGGCGTCTGAAAAGAAAATAGCGTCTATGTGGTGCGTATATGACATATGTGCCAAAACGACGGCATGACCAATCTATTCAGACAGGGAATGCATGTGCTCGGAAAAATGCTTTAAACTTCGAAGATGCACAAAGAAATTTAAAATTATATTTTTGTAAAATTTTGTCATCGTCGTTAATTTGGCATGTTTATTCCATCTGCCGGATCTTGTAAGACTTGCCATAAATGTATAGTAAATATTGAACTAAATATTCTTTCTGTAACTAATAATATGGTATATGAATCCTGATCCACATCCCTAAATAGTGAAGATTTTAACATTCGTTGAAGAGAAATTAATTGCTCAATTTCATCCATTTATTACTGTTTATCGCATTAAATTCGTCTGCTTGAATACAGTAGGCATTTAATCAAGATATTATAGAATTTTGTACTTTATTAACTCATTCCATTGATACTATATCACAGTGCATTTTTGAGTACTACTGGGTTATCCGGTCGACCAATTTTGCCAAATTATACATATTGAGAAAAAAATTATTTTAAATAACGAAAAAACCAAATAATTAGTAAAATATTAATAAAAATACAAATAAAAAGTCGAAACAGAATCACTTAATGATGTTTCAAACACCTTTATCGCATTTAATGTCATTGAATGAGACATTCACGGTCATCCAATACTAGCATTTACTCTTATAGTTTGGCGATAATTTTTTGGTTGGCGGGATAACCAAGCACTATCAATTAGTTATCTACTATTGGTTGGTACTACTCGGTTATCCCATCAACCAATTTCGACAAACTAATCACTAAATTACACAAATTGGCATAATTTTTATTTTAAATAACGAAAGAACAAATAAATCAATAAAACATTAATAAGAATACAAATAAAACTTCATATTAAAAATCATTTGATGACCAGGGATGAACTGGAGGATATAAAAGGGTATGAACAGTATACCTTCAGGATTTTTTAAAGGAACACCATGTACCCTCTGCTGCTCAAGAAAGCTTTAGTGCATAGGTTCCCAACGGGGGCGGTACCGCCCCCCAGTGGGCGCTGGAGCCTTCCAGGGGGGCGGTAGTGAGTCTAGAGAAAAATGGGGGGCGTTAGGACCATCGAGGGGGGCGGTCATGGCATACCTACTTATTTAGGAACTAATAAAATGAAAATAGTTGATCTCCTCTACATTGCCCAGTCCGAGACAAAAAACCTTAATATTACCTTTAAATAGAAATCTGTACAGACGAACCTAAATCTGAAAGGTAGGGGGGATTAAATTTATTTTACTAATGTCAAAAAATAGCCGTGGAACTCGAAGAAAAGCTATGAATTGACTTAAAAATCATTTTGAATTAAAAAATTGTGGAGTAAAAAATTCGCGGTGATTGGCAGGTTAAAAGTTTTAAACATAATTATTTCTTCATTAGCCTGTATTTCGAAAAATTCTGAAGTATGACGGCATATGCCTGAACAAATACAGTCGACTCTCGTTAATCCGAACTCGTCGGGACTACAAGAAATGTTCGAATTATCCGATGTTCGAATTATGGAAAATATGGATTTAAAACATGCTTAATATGGTACTATTACAAAGGAATTAATATTATAGTGTTTTCTAAATTTATTTCGCCTGTTATCATTAGAATATGACTTAATATTAAATTAGAATGTATAAATACATAAACTAATTAAAAGATTAGACACGAGCACAATGGAAGAAAAATTTAAAGCGTCACTGATGGACAGACGGGGCACTAAGAAAGTGGATATCGAATGCATTGGATTAAATGTATACTTTTTCGGAACAATTTTCACCAAAATCAAAGGAAAAAAGTTATTCAAATGATCTGAAATGCATAAGAAAGAAGAGAAAAATGAAAAAGTTCTCGTTAGTTCGAATTAAACGAAGTCAAGAGAAAATGAGTTCGAATTAATGAAAAATTTTAACGTTATTCTGCCACTGAAAATTTCGGGACTTCATGTTTAGTTTGAATTAAGCGAAGATTCGAATTATCCGATTTCGAATTAACGAGAGTCGACTGTATTTTTAAACGAACCCGCGTTTTGAATCAGTTCAAGAAATTTGTTGAACTTTAGTGAAAGTGATAAAAATCGTCATATCTATGAATTTGTTCAAAAGTAAATTTATTTAAACTTATATAGGTAAAAATTTTATAATTCAAAATATCTTAATTGAAGAAGAAATGCCAGCAGTAATGTAGTGAGTATTTGAAATATGGATTTAGGCACTCTCCTACAAAGCAATCGTTACCTACGTGCTTAATTTGCCAACAATTTTTTTTTCAAATGAAGTCTTGAAGCTTTCTGGCTATAAGAGTATTTTAATAAATGTGTGCTGATAGAAAATACAAAACATGTCCTATTTTTACTCTCTTCTATCTTTACAAAAAGAAAATATTTGAATCGTGAGAATTTTCAAGTTCCAGATTTTGACGGATTTATACGTCTTAGGGCGTCAGAGATTCCAAAAACATGTTTCTACAAAATGTCTGTCTGTTAGTCTATCTGTCTGTATGTGACATAAATTTTATAGGCGCTCTATCTCAACAACTAATGAACGGAATTTTTAAAAAATCTATATTCTGATATTATTTGTTATAAATTGATGCTGATTAGTTTTTGGTATAAATCACTCAACAGGTGGCGCTGCTATGCTGCTTTTTTCACGATTTTCGCAACGGCTTTATCTCAAGAACTACTACACAGATTTTCACCAAACTTCTGTTTTTATTATTCCTTGACATGAGTAGATGCTGTTTACATTTTGTTGAAAATTTTTCAACTAATCTCTCTAAATTGATGCTGATTAGTTTTTGGTATAAATCACTCAACAGGGGGCACTGTTATGCTGTCTTTTTCACGATTTCTGCAACAGCTGTATCTCTAGAATTAATGCACGGATTTTCAGATTTTTATCAAACTTCACATTCAGTCTTACCTTGATAAATATTATTGCTGATTATGTTTTGGTGAAAATTGCTTAACAGGTGGCACTTTTGTTCTGTATTTTTCTCGGTAGTCGCAATAGTCCTATTACAAGAACTAATGCACGGAATTTCATGCCATTAGAATCCTCACAAAACACACAGATTGCCATTTAATTTTCATACTGTGATAGCGAATTTTGAAGTATTAACATGTATCAGATAGAAGAAAGTTTAGAGATTGCCACATCTGACCAGTTCAAAGACTAGAAAAGAAAAAATTAAAACAGTTAACTATATCAAACCTTTTTAAGTCATCTTCCAGACAAGAAGAGGACGGACTACGAGCCTCATATATCGTTATAATTTTAATAACAAAAGCATTAAAATATCACACAGTCGGCGAGAATTTAATCTTGCTTGTAGTCATAGTAATGATAAAAACTGCTTTTCATCGTTGGAAACCGTCTGATGCCAATAGAAAAAATCCTGAGTAATAACTCGGTACAAAGAGGAATAGATGGGTAAAAGCATTGAAATATCATTATGTTGTTACATAAAGAATTGTAAATATTCCATTCAACCGCATGAATCAGCATTACCAAATAACAAAAACTCATGAAAGAAAAAAAAATCAAGATTTATTATTTGCTAAAAATTTGGAAACCGTTGCAAAGAGAGAATCGATATTTAATACCACGAAGTTAGTCCAAGATAAATAAATTCTTTATCATAATATTTTGTCACTTGCTACTGATGTTGCTCGAACAATGACGGGACATTAAGAGGGTTTCATTAACACATTTTAAACAAGCAGTACTAAATGTGCTTTGTGCGCATTCCGTTACACATCATCAGCAATTGGCTTTAAAAAATTGGAATGAACACCTATATACGTCGCTTCATTACATTATTAGAGCAGTCAATAGGAATAGAAGTAACTCATTGAATGACAGGATATTTTGCCAACTTTATAGTGAAAATCATTTCACAACAAAGTGAAACAATTGTTTTACTTTGTAGTGCAGTTGTCCCCACTTTGCATCAGACTTGCAAATGAATTCAATCGGTTGCTGCCGCATATGGAAGTTTGTTGTCTTTGAAAAATATATTTGTCTGAATCGTTTTTCGATATATTCGATTTAGTATTACACTTAACTAAAAACAGAGGTGTAAAAATACGCTATAACCTGATTGCATTAAAAAATGACATCGATTATGTGACAGACCTGTTTAAAATCTTTAATTAAATAAAATTAAATATTTTAAATATTTATAATAAGGCATAAGATGATTGCAAGATGATGAGTTAAATTTAATTAAAACAAAAAAACCTTATAGCTGCTTGTAGGCTCAAAGGTAGAAGAGAATACAGCCAAATTACCACATTATTTGCAGTCTGTGAAAACAAGAATATTTACTTACTGTTAACACTTGGACGTCCTTCGTCCTTCATGAAGTTTTCTCAGAGCCATTCCAAGATATTTATATATGATTAAATCGAGTTGGTTTTTAGATCTTTCGTATGTGCAGCTATAGCAGTATCATCATATTTGGAGGAGGAAATCGTGGAACTCGCAGCAAATGAGAACTATAAGTAAAATTCAGAAATGGATACCAAGAGTTCTAACAGCTCTCTTATCTAGATTGAGAGGGAGAGTACTTAAAATTTTAATTGCTTTCCTTTCATCAAATTTGGCTGAAAGTGGGTTCCGTGCAGTAGCTAATTTACTGTCTAAGAAAAGGAATATGCATCTTTGAACCTACAATTTGTGACTGATGTCGAAAAAATTGGAATCTGATATGAAAAAAATGTTAAAACTCCAATAGCCTCAACTACTTCACTATTTTTAAAAAATTCTTATTGGTTTAAAGATTATTTTTCAATTTTTATTAAAAAAAATTCCTACGATGGTCGATGGTCGTCTAGATGGACGTTTTAATTAACTTCTACTTTGATTAATACATTGACAGACACATAAAATACAAAAAATATGCAATAATATTATAACATTTTGTATATGGAAGGGGGTATAACTATTATGAAAGGGGGGGGGGCGTTGGTAATTTTTTTATATTGTAAAGGGGGCGGTGAACCAGAAAAGGTTGGGAACCTATGCTTTAGTGCATACATTCTAGGGTATATCCTCTGTTTCTCTTACAACTTCGCCACTGTATGATGGCGTAACGGACACGTGATACGAGAACAATGTTATGTGAATGTGACAATTTTATCATCATTATTGGCATTTAATCTTTTAGTTTGGCGGTATCTTTTTTGATCGACGGGGTAATCAAGTAGTACAAATAATATTTAAAAAAATATCGTTAAATTATCTAATGAAATAATGCTTCGCGAATCTAAACAAAGCATGGCTTTTGCTATTAATTTATTATCCTTACCAGTAAAATTTTATTGTAAATTTTGAATTATTTAATCCGAGCATCTTTTTTTGATTCAATTAGCAAAAAATTACTGTTTTGAAAAACCGGTGATAAAAGTTTAAGAAATTTGTAAAACACATACAAAAATAGATATTATTTTAAAGTTTTTTCAAAAATATTGATCAATTAAGAGGTTAAATATTTCCTTTTGAGAACTCACTACTACTTTAGTTACTTAAGAAATGAAACAATTTTCGATATGAATTACAGTAGATTAAAAAAAAAAAATGTATCTTTTTACATGCTATATTGAAAGTTATTTTCTATATTTATAAAGCTGGTTATAAAAAGTGTAAAATAATTGCAAAAAACTAAACATCTCTCTCGCTACGTTTAATGGACTTGCTTAGTTTCAAAAGCAATTTTCAGAGACTTCTGGTGGCATAAAATTATCTAGAGAGTTATAAAATACGGAAATATACACAGAACCAGGAGACATTCTGCTACTTTATCGAGATAAAAAAAAATTATTGCACGTAATAAATGTACATAAAAATTCGTATAGCTATTTTTACGGTCTTTTAAATGGACTTACACTTTCAGTTAATAAAATGACATTTTTGTGAATCTAGATTTGTTTCAGTTAATGAAATGTACTATAAACAGTTTTAGAGGGTTTTTTTCATTTTGTAAAATTTTCTTAATAGGCATAAAAAGGTAATTAAATGTTTTAAGTTATTTTACAAAATATATATTTTTATCTCCAAAAAAAAAAAAAAAAAAAAAAAAAAACATAAGAGTAAATTGACAATTGATAACTTTTAATTAGAAAATTAATTTGATGTATTTTCACGAATTAGAGTAGAACATATGATTGGTTATATAAAAATAAATTTATTCGGTGCTAGAAATAGTTATTTAAACAGTTATACAATTTCAATTACCGTATATACTCATGTATAAGTCTATCAACTATCTTTCGAATGGAAGTTCTGTAAAAAATCAAGACCAGGCCTAAAAGTCGATCTTCTCACTTTTTATTTCAGTTTTGCACTAATTCAAACAAAATATGTCCTTTGCCAAATTGAATAATACGGGAGTACACGCGTCGGATCTTTTTGACATGGAGTGCGTATGATTTTTGCATTTGTAACCACTTATCTTTTAAAAGGAATCTTCAACTTATTTTATAGCAAAATTTATAAGGATTGTCTGCAACTAAATAAAATGACGGTTATAATTTGATTTTATTGATGACAAAGTCCAAACAATTTCTACCCTGGGTAACCACGTGTTCTCCCGGGAGAAGTAGTAAGTATCAAAGTTCTTACTCATCAAGTACAGGGTGGTCATAAAAAAACGTTGCCGATATACGGAGCTCTAGCGGCCAATCCGCTCAACCGATCGAAATGAAATTTCAGATATAGCTATTCAGAGGTATGAGCTCGAGATTCTGTGAACGACAACAAAATGGCGCTCACGGTTACGGTTATAGTTACAGAAACTCGAAAATTTCCAATGGCAACACCCATTTTTTTTCATCGCAAAATGCTCAGCACATGCAAAACCCTAAAGAGCGTTGGAACCGTACGTGTATCGCAAGAAACGGACATGTTATGTACGCACAAAAAACCGTTCTGCGAATCCTTCCCCCCCATAAAAAAAAACTCGATTGGGGGGCAAGGAGGAAATTTTCATATGACACAGAGTCAGTACACTAATCTCTGATTACAATACAGATCGGAAAAACTAAAACTTTTATTTTGATTACACATTTTCCACATGGGTGTTATCACAGGCAATTAATGGTGATGGCACCCATGTGGAAAATGTGTAATCAAAATAAAAGTTTTAATTTCTCTGATCTGTATTGTAATCAGAGATTAGTGTACTGACTCTGTGTCATATGCAAATTTCCTCCTTGCGCCCCAATCGAGTTTTTTCTATGGGGGGGGGGGGGGAGGATTCGCAGAACAGTTTTTGTGTGTGCATAACGTGTCTGTTTCTTGCGATACACGTACAGCTCCAACGCTCTTTAGGGTTTTTGCATGCGCTGAGCATTTTGCGATGAAAAAAAATGGGTGTTGCCATTGGAAATTTTCGAGTTTCTGTAACTATAACCGTAACCGTGAGCGCCATTTTGTTGCCGTTCACAGAATCTCGAGCTCATACCTCTGAATAGCTATATCTGAAATTTCACCTCGATCGGTTGAGCGGACTGGCCACTAGAGCTCCATATATCGGTAAAGTTTTTTTTACGACCACCCTGTAATTAGGAGATTTTACGTGCGTTTGTACTAGAAATTTCCTAAAGTTCTGGTCGCTAAATTTGAGAATATAATACAATCAATTAAATATAATACAATTAAATAAAACAAAAAGTACTTTACAAAAATCCTGGTGAAAGTTGCATAAAATTCCTTGACGCGTACGAAGCCTGAGTAAACAAAAACAAACCACTGAAACAATTTTTTTAAAATATATATATATATATATATATATATATATATATATATATATATATATATATTGTATAGTTTACATATTATTTCATTAGGCATACACATAAAAAGTCAGAATTTTGCAGTTTTTGAAGGGGTTTTTTCTTTTTGAATTCATTCGTGTATAAGTTGACTTGCACAATTTCCTTGCCCAAATTTGTCAGAAATTTCAAGACCTATACACGAGTATATATGGTAATTAAACGGTACTTTATTTTTTAACTCATTACTACTCCAGTTACTCGAAAAAAATGAAAAACTATTCGAAATGTCTAACAGTAGATTCACAATAAAATAAAATGTTTTTTTTTTTTTTTTTTTTTTTTTTTTTTTTTTATTCTATATTGAAAACTAACTTGTACTATTTATAAAAATAGTGGCAAAAAGTGAGAAATAATTGCTAAAAATATAACATCTCCCTCACTAAGTTTAATGGCATTAACTTTATTCCAAAAGCAATTTTCAGAACTTTCCGGTGGTATAAAAGTACCTAGAGAGCTGTAAAATCAGGAAACATACACAGAACCAACAGACACTTTGTGACATTATCGAGATGAAAAAGATTATTGTACGTAATAAACATAAATATATGTATAGCTATTTTTAGGGTCTTTTAGGAAGATTTCGTATGAAATACTACCTATTGCAATCGCACCAGTTTATATATCTATCTATCTATCTATCTATATATCTCACTTTTTTATGGACACGATAACTTCTATAATTCTTCACCAATCTCCACCAAACTGGTACATAAAATCAAAGGGCTAAGTTCGTTAATGGACAAAATCGGACCAAGGGGGTCGGAATAGGGGGCGTTTTTGTGAAAACCGAAAAAACGCAATAACTTCTTAATTAAAGTAGATATCGAATCGGTTTAAAGTTTATATTACTTCTTAAAAATGGGCCAAAAGTTTATCCATGACAGATTTTTGATAAATTTAGAAGTGGGCTCAAAGGGCGAAAAAAACAGGGGTTTTGAGAGAAAAAAATTCATAACTTCGTCAATTTTCAAGATATAAGTCCAACTAAATTTTTTGTAAATGATCTTAAAATTATTTAAAACTTTTGTATTTACAAATTTTTGATAGGGCCAACATATACCGATGAAAAAAATTAAAAACGAAAAGAACAAGTTGGAAATCACACGTGAACGTAGCAAATGAGGTGCGTTCGTACGATAGCGAAGTTTTAAAAATATTGAGATCTTGCTGAGTAGTAGAGCGTACTTCGGATACAGTATAGTAGTCGAAATCTTTGTGCTCTGTAAATATGCAGGAATTAATTTTTATTACACCTCAGAAACCTATATCTTATTCATAAAATGTGAAATAGTTGAATATAATTAAAACACGCCCCAAACAATGTTTCCCCGTATAGCATTATGCAGGGGAATACTTTTGTGTGGCCCTGTAATTTAATAATAAAAATTCTTTGCATCACAGATTGTACAGAATGCATATTTTAGTATATATTTCATAGATTCATGCCAATTCTATTATGTTCGAATGAGTGTAACATCATAAAAATGCATTTGAATCTTTTTTCCCATTGACCGTAATGTAATGGAATACCTTTGATTGTCCCTGTAAATGATCTATGCATCCGACTTTCATAACATTTGAAATGACTCGATAAAATTACGTAATAATTATATGTTTTAACTTTCAAACGATTAAAATGCATTTGAAATTTTTTCCCCATTGACCGTAATGTAACGGAATCCTTTTGATTGTCACTGTAATTGATATATCCATCCAATTTTCATAACATTTGAAATGACTCGATAAAATTACGCAATAATTATACGTTTTAAATTTCGAACGATTAAAATGCATTTGAAAATTTTTTCCCCATTGACCGTAATGTAACACAATCCTTTTGATTGTCCCTGTAATTGATCTATCCATCTGATTTTCATAAAATTTGAAATGACTCGACAAAATTATGTTATAATTATGTATTTTAAATTTCAAACGATTCGGTTGGGTAGTTTTTGCGTTGTTATATGCGGACAAACAGACAGACAGACGGACAGACAGACGGACGGACTGAGCGACAACAATAGGTGCTACGTATTTACATAATTACGAACGCACCTAAAAAGGGCGGTGAAAAAAGAGAAAAATCCATAACTCCGTCAATTTTTAAGATATCAAATCTGATTAAATTTATTTTACATCTTCTCAAAAATATCTACAACTTTTATGTTGACAAGTTTTTCATAGGACCAATTCGTATAGCAAAAAGAAATTAAACAAAAATAGGAGTTGGAGAAAAAACCTCAAATCCAAACTGCTTATATTCTGACTCATTTTTAAATTCATTTTTGATTTTAAACGCATCCGAATGGTAGATCCTCTTATTTAGAAACTGTATAAAGTGACGCATTGGTCAATTTTCTGATGAAGATAGAATATATTTCAAAAAAGGCTACCAAAAAGGGTATTTTGAACAGAATTTCCCAAAGTCATCGGGACTAAAAATTTAAGGAAGTATTCAAATAAGAAATTGCGTTTTTTTCTGACTCGTTTTTAAATCCATTTTTGTTCTCGAACGCATCCAATTTACAGATCCTCTTATTTAGGAACTATATAATGTGATGCATTGGTCAGTTTTTTGATAAAGACGGAATATATTTCAAAAAGAGTATTTTGAACAGAATTTTCCGATATCATCGTGACTGAAAATTTAAGGAAGTTTTCACATAGCAAATTGCGTTTTTTATGACTCGTTTTAAAATCCATTTTCGCTCTCAAACGCATCCAATTTACAGATCCTCTTATTTAGGAACTATATACTGTGACTCATTGGCCAGTTTTTTGATAAAGATAGAATATATTTTTAAAAATGCTGTCAAAGTGAGTATTTCGCTCAAAATTTTCCGAAGCAATCATGATTAAAGAATTAAGGATGTATTCAAACAACAAATCGGTTATTTTATGACTCATTTTTAAATTCAATTTTTTTCTCAAATGCATTCAACTGACAGTTTTTCGTTATTTAGGAACTGTATAATGTACTGTTTTTGTCGAGTTTTTAATAAATTCAGAGTTTATTTCAAAATATGTTGTCAAAATGGGCATTTGAGCTGAATTTTTCTTAAGATAAAACCAGTTTTTGGAGAAAAATGAAATTAAAAATTTTTCATAAACGGCCAAATGAAGTTATTAAACTGGGTTTATCTCTGATCATATATATATATATATTTGTTGAAATGAGAAATCTACCTCCGCCTATAGGCCCAGCCGACAGGAATTTTTTTTAAATGGTCTTACACTTCCAGTTAATAAAATGACACTTTTGTGCATTTAGAAGTATTTCAGTTAATGAAATATGACATATTCATAGAACTATTTGATAATAGATATTTAATTAATAATCTCTAAAACCTTTTAACCCTTCACTGCAAGATTTTTTCTATTTTTACCAAAATAGTTGTTTGAAATCTATATATCGTTATAATGATAGATAAAAAAGCAAATTTCAAAATTTTCAACTAAAATTTTATAGTTAATTGTGTCCCCAATATACACAATTGGAGTTTTTAGATACTGTACAACAATATTTTGCAATTACATGGGCTTAAATTAATTAATTTTATCTGCTTAATACTCTGCAACTTTCATTATATTAATATTTTTGGGTATTCAGGAAAACTAATAAACTAAATTTTGCCTCTATAGCTTCATCGAATTATTTATTTATTTATTTTTATCCATTCATTATTTTTTTTTGTTGTTGTTTGTTTGTTTGTTTCCAAAGAACAAATTTTAATTTTTTGTGAAAATGCAGCAATCTGACATGAACAAAATAAGCGTTAATCCATTCTACGGATTATTCTTGATTCGTTAAAGTGATCCTATTGGCATAATTCAGGGCGCATAATGAAAATTATAGGCTTATCATGTATGTGCATGATGTCACACATATCGGGTTTGATGCTATTAAATGCCATTATTATTTAATATCACTAAATATTAACACTAGAACCGCCATTAGGGGTCATTATGACTCCCTGCCAAACTGAAAACGGCCGATTCGAACCAGAAATTTCTTCATGAGATTTATTAAATAGGTGAAACACAAAACTAAGATAATTTAAAAAGTTCAATAGTTTTCAATAAAAATTCTGGTGTCAAACATTTTTTATAATTTTTTTTATAAAATAGCCGGCGGTTCTAGTGTTAAAAAAAAGCACCAGTTTCATTTTTTCATTGGATAAAATAAAAGCATAAGAATCACAAGTATTTTTTGAAAAATAAAACAGAAACAAACTTACGAACTAAATAACGAAACACCAAAATAAAAAAAGTTTCTATGCGAATTTTAATTAAAAACCCAAAACTGCTGTGTCGTGCAAATTGATTTCTGGATGCCATTCTACGTATCAGAGGAGATGCTATCTTGAAAGTTAACTTGTAATATTTATAAAAGTGGTGATAAAAAGTGAAAAATAATTACAAAAAGCGTAACACCTCCCTCACTGAATTTAAATGGCACTCGCTTAATTCCAAAAGCAATTTTCAAAAAATTCCAGTGGCATAAAAGTATCTAGAGAGTTATAAAATACGGAAATATACACAGAATCGAGAGATATTCTGTCAATTTATGAAAAAAATTGATGAAAAAGTTTATTGTGCATAATAAATATAGTAAATAAAAATTGCCATTTTTTGGGTCTTTTAAATGGATTACACTCTCAGTTAATGAAATGACATTTTTGTGCAACTAGAATTGTTTCTGTTAATGAAATGACATATTCTTAAACTATTTAATACTACGTATTTAATGATGATGCTCTAAAACTTTTTAATACCTTTAAATACTTCTATTATTTAATAACACTAAGTGATAAAAAACAAGAAAGAAAAACCATGCGTCAAGCACAGATTATGAAGTTCTTTCTAACATCTTCGGAATAATCTAACAAAACTGCTCTACTTAAAAAATTAAAATATTTCGTCTCATTTCACAACATGGAAATGTATAACACATTTCAAAATTGAATTTCAGCTATTCCGATCTTCGATCGGAAAATATCCGAATTTTTTAACAACACTGTGTATGATATATTGATTTCCATCTATTAACAACAAGTATTCCAAACTTTAGTTCACTTAAGAGGTGAATCTACCGGGTGTCCCAAAATGACTGATGGATTTTAAAATTCAAAAACTTGCAAACGGTGACAGCAATTTAAAAAATTTTTGCAGAAGGGTTATGTATAATGTCAGGAGTTTTTTTTAACAGTAATTTTTTATTTTAGTTCGAATTTTAAACAATAGGTGGCGCTGACGGCGATTGAAGGCCAAGTGATCAGTGCTGAGTGAAGCGTCGACCTGGCCTTCAATCACCGTCAGCGCCACCTATTGTTTGAGATGCGAACTAAAATAAAAAATTACGGTAAAAAAACTCCTGACATTATACATAACCCTCCTGCAAAAATTTTTTAAATAGCTCTCACCGTTTGTAAGTTATTGAATTTTAAAATCCATCAGTCATTTTTGGGACACCCGGTATATACATCACTTGAAAATTTCTCTTCAGCAATTTTCTCTCATAAGGAGAATAACATGCCAATACTTTTATGCAGTCTTGAATATGAGTTAAAGAATTTATGTATAACGAGTAATATGCAAAAAACTAACTATATTTAAAAGCGCATCCGAATTTTAAAACGAACTCTCCAACAAATATTACGCAAAGACAGTACAGTAAAAAGATTTATTTTGCGTGACTCTATAAATGAATAAAAAAAGCTATTAATGCTCTGTTTTCACGTGATCGTAGTAGAATTCAATGTTTTATACCATTTTCAATACATTTAAAATAGCGGAAAGTTATTAAAATACTCTGCAAATTATTTTTTCCTCTACAACTTAACGTAATCAAATTCTTTTGAGTGCCGCTGTAAATGAACCATAAACCGTACATATTTCATAGGAATTACTAAACGTGCTTGGTGACCCTAAATAAGCTTTATCAATTGCATGAAAATCCGAGTATGTTTACGGGAGTTCGAACGTGGAGAGACGGACAAACGGACAGCCAAATTGAATATATTAAACAGTTTTCAATTTTGTGGGAAAATGCTAAAAAAACATCAGTTTCATTTCATCCTCATGTAAAAAATAAAAGCATGAGAACCAAAAGTAATTTTCGAAATATAAAACCGAGACAAACCTATACAACGAAATAAAAGAAGTTTATATGCCAAGTTTAATTAAAATCCAAAAACTGCTGTTTCGTGTAAATAGATTTCTAAATGTCATTCAACAAATCAGAGGAGATGCTATATTGAGAATTAATTTGTAATATTCATAAAAATAGTGATTAAAAAGTGAAAAATAATTGCAAAAATCGTAACATGTCCTTCACTAAGTTTAATGGCGCTTGTTTAATTCCAAAACAATTTTCAGAGCATTCCAATGGCATAAAAGTATCTAGAAAGCTATAAAACAGGAAAATAGATACAGAAGCAGGAGACATTATGTCACTTTATTGAGGCGAAAAAATTTATTGTACGAACTAAACATAAATAAAAATTCGTACAGCTATTTTTAGGGTCTTTTTAAATGGATTTACACTTTCAGATAATAAAATGACACATTTGCGAAACTAGATTTTTTTTCAGTTAATTAAATGTGACGTACACTTAAAACTATATAATACTAGTTTTTTTTAATAATAATGCTTTAAAACTTTTTAACCATTCTCTGTACAATTTTTTCTATTTTTACGAAAAGAATTATTTGGAATCTATATAATGGTCTAATACTAGGAAAAATTGTTTAAAAATAGATAAATTTCAAGTTTTTAGCTAAAATTTGATAGTTTATGGCGTGTCTGCAATATATTTAATTGGCGTTTTTAGATGTTTTATCGCTATATTTTGCAATCATATTGGGTTGAATTAACTAATTTTACCTACTTAATCCTCAGCAACTTTCTTTTTATTAATATTTTTAGGTATTCAAGAAAAAAAATAAAAGAAAATTTTGAATTTACTTGATAGATTTTTTGTATTATTATTTTTTTTTTTTTTTTTATCGGATGAAGAAATTCTAACTTTTTTTCAAATGTAGCCAACTAACATGGACGAAAAAGCGTTATTCTTTGAGCAGTCCATTCTTTGGACTGCTCTAGATCAGTTACTGATATCCTAATGGCGTAATTCATGGCATATAATGCGAATTATAGGTTTATGATAAATGTGCCAAATGTGGCACATGGTGCAGTAAAGGGTTAATATATTAAATACTCCTATTATTTAATAACGCTAAATGATTTATAAAAAGCACCAGTTTTATTTTTTATTGCATGAAATAAAAGTATGAGGGAAAAAAATCAATTTTTGAAATATAAAACAAAACAAACCTATACGATAAAAGAAGTTTATATACCATAATAAAAGAAGTTTATATGCCAAAATTTAATTACCATAATTTCGCGCGTATATGCCGTAATTCAGTTAAGTCATTTTCCAACCGGAAATTTTATTCTAAAAAAGAAATGAAATTAATGCTAAATAAAAATAAGTCTCATTCTATTTAAAATAAATTCTGGTAAGAAATCAACTTATCTGAGGTGCGGCATACACGCACAAAATTACAGTAAAATCCCAAAAGTGCTTTGTCGTGCAAATGGATTTCTTAATGTCATTGTACGAACCAGAGGATCGCTATATTGACAGTCAATTTGTAATAATCATAAAAATGGTGATAAAAAGTGAAAGATAATTGCAAAAAGCGTAGCAATCTCCCTCACTACATTTAATCGCACTTGCTTAATTCGCGAAAGCAATTTTCAGAGAATTCCGTGGCATAAAAGTATTCAGAGAGTTATAAGATAGGACTAGAAGACATTCTGTCATTTTATCGAGATGAAAAAGTTTATTGCACTCAATAAATCTAAATAAAAATTCATATAACTATTTTTAGGGTATTTTAAATGGACATGCACTTTCTGTTCAAATAATGATATTCTTGTGAATCTAGAATTGTTTCAGTTAATGAAATGTCCTAGAAATCGTTTTTTAAACAGTTTTACAATTTCAACCATCGCATATACTCGTGTAGAAGTCGAACTCCTAACTTTCGAATCGAAATCTATGAAAAATCAAAAACCTGAGTATAAGTCGATTCCCAAAACTTTTACTTCAATTTTGTTGTAAATCCAACCAAAGATGGCTGTTGCCAATGCGAGAAAGTAGTAAGTAACAGGGGCAGTAAGTAACAGCGACCCATCAAATAATTAGGAGTTTTTATGTGTTTTTGTGCTAAAAATTTCATAAAGTTCTGGTCGCTATATCTGAGGATAGAATTTATAATCTTTAACCTCTTCCGACCTGAGCATAAAACAACTCTACCAATATATATTTATTGCTTTTGCATAATCAAAATGACACCATAGATGACAGAAAGAGTCATTTTTATGAAATCAGTAATTTAGGGGACTGGTAATTTAGGTTTACAAATAAGAATATAAAAGTACTAATCCCTTAAAGCATCAGTTTAACTATCAGTAATATAAATTTAACCAATAAGAAATTTAAGATCTTTAAACAAGTAAATGAACAGCAAATCCTCAAAAATTTTTATTGTAAAGCATTTAAGTTAAATAATTATGAGTATTTCTTACTTTTTTGGCCACAATGCCTTGAAGGTAATTCCGAAACTCGGATGAAAATAATATTTATTTTATGAGGTAATATTCATCAATGCTGACATTTGTTGGTTTTGTTTTAAAGCAAAAAGAAAAAAACATTCAGCTGCAAAAAATTCGAACAGTATAGTTTTTATGAGGAAAAGAATGGAGGTACACATTTGTGCACCTAAGGTCTGAAAAGGTTAACCGCTTCACTGATTTGCTCGTACATCATACAGGAAACCTATTTTTGCCAATCACGATTTTCTCGTACCACATACGGGAAAATGATATCAAATCATAATTTATTATTTTAATCAAGGCTACCTTATCATAATAACAGGCTTGTCATTCAGAAGAAAGTCTATGGGTAAAAATGGCCCTATAGTTGCCAACTCATTATTGACTTTGTCTCATAAGTAACGCCACCTGGTGCATACTACTGGTAACATTCAATGCACAAATTCATAGGAAAAAATGGAAAATATTTCAGTTTCTCACATTAGATGGCGCTAACAACGGGAAAATCATGTGGTTTCTGACCACGTGTACTGTAGACAAAGGAAACTTGGGGAATGACAAGCCTGTTATTATGATAAGGTAGCCTCGATTTTAATCAGGAAATTGTTATTGTAAATTTCGCAATATTTATTCAGAGGTTTTTCTGATTTAATTAGGCAAATATTTCTGTTTTGAAAAACCGGTGAGAAAAGATTAAAAATTTTGTAAAATACATAAAAAAAATGTAGGCCTTATTTCAAATTTTTGTTTGTTTTTTTCATAAAACAATGATCAGTTAAGTGATTAAATAAGCCAAATGGTATTTTACAAAATTCTGCTAAAAAAAGTGCATGAAATTACTTGAAGCCTACAAAACCGGTAAACAAAAATAAATCACCGAAAAAAAAATTATGATAAATAATTATTGTTTTTATATTTTATATATTATCTCATTATACATGCACATAAAAAGTCAGAATTTTCCAGTATTCGAAGGGTTCTTTTCTTTTTTAAAATTGACTCATGTATAATTCGACTCCTCCAATTTCTTTTTCGAAAATTGTCAGAAATTCCTCGATTTATACATGAGTATATATGGCAATCAACCCCTTCCTAGGCGGTGGAATATTTTATATCCCATCCAAATTTAATTAAGATTTGCACCGGAAACTTTTAATCAAATTTTACCTACATATTTTCGAGAAAAAATAATTATCTGATTATGTGCCTCATTCATACATACATTTTTTCAAAATTTCCGGTGGGAATTTAGCATTAAAAAATAAACAAATAAACAGAAAATTAATTTCTAACAATTTATAAAAATATTCATAAAAAGCGAAAAAATAATTACAAAAGCATAAGCTCTTCCTCGCTATGTTTATCGGCATTTGCTTAGTTCCAAGAGCAATTTTCAGAGAATTCCGGTGGCATAAAAGCATCTAGAGAGTTATAAAACCAGGAAGTATACACAGAACCAGGAAACATTCTGTCACTTTATCGAGTTGTAAAAAGTTTATTGCACGTAATAAACATAAAAAAATCCGAAAAGTTATTTTTAGGAAGTTTTAAATAGACTTACATTTTCTATTAATGAATTGACACTTTGGTGAATCTAGAACTTTTTCAGTTAATGAAATGTGACATACTGATAAAACAATTTAATACTAGCTTTTTAATAATAATGTTCAAGAATTATTTAGTATTATTAAATACTACTATTATTTAATAACGCTAAATGATTTTTAAAATGTGCCAGTTAAATTTCTTATTGCACAAAATAAAAGCATGATCACCACAAGCATTTTTTAAATATAAAACAGAAACAAACCTATATGACATGTAACAGAAGATGCATAATAAATTAAAATGTTTTATTTATTATGCTATATAGGGATGAGATTTCCGCTTTTTTGGACACCAGTAAAATCTTAGAGAAAATGTTCTTATTTTAAATCATAAAAATGTTCCGATTTAAAAATAAAACATTTTCTCTAAGATTTTACTGGTGTGCAAAAAAGCGGAAATCTCATCCCTGGCTATAAGAAAAATTAATTTGAAATATTCATAAAAATGGTGACAAATAGTAAAAAGTGATTCCAAAAAGCATAATATCGCCCTCACTGCGTTTCACGGCACTGGCTTTATTCCACAAGCAACTTTCAGAAAATTTCGGTGGCATAAAAAGTATCAAGAGAGTTATAAAATCAGGAAATATACAGAAAACAGGGAGACATTCTGCCACTTTAACGAGATGCAAATGATTATTGCAAGTAATAAACATAGATAAAAAATCGTATAGCTATTTTTAGGGTCTTTTAAATGGATTTGCACTTTTTGTTAATAAAATGACATTTTGTTGAATCCAGAACGTTTTCAGTTAATGAAATGTGACAAACTGTTAAAACTATTTAATACTAGCTATTTAATAATAACGCTCTCAAACTTTTTAATACTATTAAATATACTATTATTTACGAACACTGTTTTTAAAAAAAGCACTAGTTCAATTTTTTATTGCACAAAACAAAAGCAAGAGTACCAAAAGCATTTTTTGAGCATTATTTTCCTTGCCGGGTCTCGAAACCGCAGGTTTGAGTCCCGGCATGGAAACTTTTATGACTAGGTTGGCATTTGCTCCTCTTAAGGGGTCTTGTACCTTTTAAATGGGATGAAAATCAACAAAAACATCCAAACTTCGATTCAGTGTATCTTTAAAACTTTTATACATATTAACATGAAAATTTCACCGTTCAATAGAAAAGATTATGCTTTTTAATAAACTGTCGTTAAACATTTAATAGTCTTTCATATAATATATACATTACTGAAATTTAAAAACCTCTCTTTTTTACTCCGTCGTGCCTTGCGCGCATCCTAACGACCCTATAAATCAATATTTGTGCATATATATTTTTTTTCTGTAAAGAAGAATAATGCATTTTTAAAATGAACTACTTTTAAATAAAAATTATTTCATTAACCTTGTAAAAAAGATTTCTAAATAAAAAAAATCAAAATTTTGCATTTTTTAATAAATAAAATTATTCATAACTAAAAATTTTATCGCTATAAATACATAAAAGTAGTTCATTTTAAGCATACGTATGTGCTTATTAACTAAAAAAAATTTCATAACAATTCATACATATGTTCTCAAGATATCATGCGCGCAATGTCTAAAAATGGAGTTTTCCAAAAACCCGTTTCAAACCTTTTAATTTTTGTAGTTACCTTTGATGGGGATGCATCTTATTTTTGCTATAACTTCAGTTCTAATGGGAATTTTTGCACGTGGTTTGTTTTAAAATATTTATACTGAATTATTTTATAATAATTAATGAAAACTGAAAAATCGAATTTTTGAAGCCTTAAAAGGTACTAGACCCCTTAACCAATTAAAAATTTTAAAGTTTATTTTCATTTTGAAATACTGTATGGAAGGCGATTTTTCTCTCTCTCAGGGTTCGTACGCATCAAAGGATGCCTGGGATTTCAGGTGGTTTTCCACCAGAAAATTTGTAAAGTAATGATTGCTATATCTAAAAAAATAGAATTTTCCCATTAAATAAGGGAAATATTCCATTACAAACATTTTGGTAAAAGATCCTTGAAGCGTAAGAACCCTGTCTCTGGGAAAATTTCCAAGTATTGACATATTCAATCGATGCTGGATTTATTTGAGATCCCTATTTGCCCCATGACGGTGGCTCACGGAAAATATTCCATCTTGTGCTGCTTTTTTACTCTTGCCAACATGTAAAAGTGAGATATTCCAGGTTGGATGCCGTTCCATGTGGTTTAGTCGGTAGAACATCAGCGCACTATACTGATGTTCTGGGTTTGAGTACCAGCATAGAAACTTTCTCACTAGGTTGGCATTTGTGTCTCTTAAGCAATTTGAAATTTTATTTTCATTTGAATATAAGTAGATTAATTTTTGCATTTCATTTTACAACACAATAAAATGTTTCATATTTCTGTCTTCCATTACAATAGAAGACAAAAGTACAATGGTACGCCAAAACTTCCTTAAACTCTAAATATTTTTCTTTAAAAATATAAATATGAAATTGAAATTAAAATGCATTTCATGAGATACACAAAACTCATTACTTCGAAATTTTTAAAGGTCATCTCTTTTTAAAATAAATTGTTTCATGTCTGGATAGAAAAAAAAAATATTTTTTTCTAAAAACAATATTAATTAGTGATGTATCTTTTTACTTAACCTTTTTACCCTGAATGGGTCTAATCGACCCACAGCTATAAATCGTTTTAAACGATTCGAACCAGAACTTTTTTTATTACGCAAGTTAAATAATAGATTCACAGATTAAAATTAATTAAACATATTAAAATGTTTTAAATAACAATTCTGGTGTGAAATGTTTTTAGTCAAGCTTGAGTAAAATTTGACAGGGTAGGAAGGTTAAAAAAGAAGATAAAGAATGCCGTGAATTAACAAAAGTATTTTCAACGTAGAAATTTTATGTTCTGTTACACGTTTCTAAAACTTTCTTAGAATGTGAATTATGACAGTAATTTCTGTAAGAATTTCTAAATGTAAAAACAAAGAGGACATAGAAATGCGGAAAATTATACACCTAAATTTTTAACATAAAAGGCAAAAGTTTAGTTTAGTATCGCGTGTTTTTATATTAAAACTTTCAAAACGCAAAACGCATTATTTTGAAATTTTTAAAGGTCAGCACTTTTAAAAATTAATTGTTGCATGTCTGGGTTAAAAAAAAAAAAATAGTTTTTTTTTTTTTTTAATATTATTTATCAGTGTTGTATATTTTACTTTTAAAAAAAAGTAGATGAATGATGCCGTAAATTAACAAAAGTATTTTCTATGTAGATATTTTATATTCTCTTTTTATTTATATTTAGAAATCATTAGAAATCAGTATTTTATTTTAATATACAATATCAAATATTAAGGAATCAACAATTCCAATTTTAAATTTTTGAAGTAACTGCATCCAGGACCAACACATGCGACTATTTTTTAATTCTATTTCATACCATTCATTCAAAATAAAAATCATTTACATACGCTTTCACAATATTTTCAAGAGAAATGTAAAATCCACAGAAACTTATTGATTATAAATTTGTATTGAAACTAAAGCAAAGTGTATTGATTAAAACTAGTGATGCGAGTAGAGTATAAATATAGTCGCCCGTGGTAGCCGAGTGCATCGGAAACTTTGATGAAATTCACAAATAATATAATTACAAAAACATAATTTTCAGAACAAATTAAATAAACAAAATTTATTTCCTACACTATTTAAGCCCGAGAAGGGACAGATATTAAGATAATTGATTTAGTTATTTCAACATTTAATACACTGCTCAAAACAATTAAAGGATATTTGAAGTTTTATATAAAATAAAGATATAAACGAATTTTTTTTTACCGAAAATAGAAGAAGAGAATCACAAATGCAATTTTTTCTGGTTTTCAAACTGTGTAGTATGCAAATTTTGAGTTCGACGTCAAAAACGTCGCTTCAGCGGCAGCGAATGAAATTTGACTTTCAACTGAATAAAAAAGAATGAAGACAAGGATGATCGGCATTCAGTGATTGCTTTGAATCTATGAGTACGATGTTTCAGCGAAGTCATTTGACAGATTCAGAAGCTTGGAGAATTGTTGGTAGGTTAGAAGGGGGCCAAACTCAAGCCGAAGTAGCGCAAGTTATTGGAGTGTCACAAAGTGTCATTTCCAGTTTTGGAGTTTTTGTAACGTGTTTTCGAGGAACGTTTTTTGGAGAGTGGATGTGCAGGCCGAAGACCAGGGCAAGGTCGTAGACGGGTGTCGGACGTTCCTCTCAGTCCACCCAACTTTGAAGAAAGTCCGTGGTAGATATAGCTGCCACCACCGATATTACTAGGTGATATCGGTCACCCACTGTGAGGATTGTGTAAATGAACACTGACGCTGGCAATTAACTGAATTATCTGTTTATTAAGAATATATGTACAGACTAAATACGCTATTTACAATTATATACAATTACAACTCGGATATAGGTGATCCGGTTTAACATTAAATTAAATACAGTAAAGGTTGGCTGTGTACTATTCCAATTACACTTTCCACCTCACACTCAATGCACGTTAGATTCACTTTATCGGAGATCAATCTTGAATCTCCCACCACAGGTATACTCGGCCTGCACTACTCGGCCCAGAGTACTAAACACCAGGACGTCTGTGTCCTTTGCTCTCCAGAAACGCACTCCTTACGCTCTACCACACAGAGCACCCCATAGGTATGAAACCCAGGTACGGACTGAACTAATCTGAGACAAGACTTGCTCTCCTCAAATCACTGCTTTCCCCAACATAAACCCCCCTTTTGGAGCTCCCACATTGGGCACATTCCACATTCCTTTCTTGATTAGTGACATGTTCCTTGTCTGCTGATCATCCGCATACCTCACTGACGGATGGACATGCCTCTCAGCAATCTTCTCTTTCTCTTATTCACCACCTGCATAGGATTACCTGTCAGTTCTCCTTTTCACAAAGAAGGAATGTCACCTTGGAAATTCTGGTACACAGCCATACAATACAAGATATTAAAATAGAGAAATAGTGGAAATTCCATTCTTTAACAGAGGTGGTATCAGAACCTGACACCCCCCACCTTAGCGGAAAATATGCCTTTTAGGGGCTAATTTTCCCCAAACATATAGTAATATCACAGAAGAGTTCAATAGTCTCTTTACAGATTTCTTCATTATGCTTATTACATAGGTATTTCCAGGTGTCTGAACATTACCTACTGACATCTCTACTGAACCTTGTACTAATATTATTATTACATATACAATACACATGTTAACACACTATTATAAACATAAAATTAAAAAATATTTACACATACACAGAAAAAAAATTAAATGTGTGATGACATCCCTTTAAGGTTGTCCACTACTGGGTCGTTGATGCTGATGGGCTAACAACTGGTTGTTCTTCCCAGCTCTTTCTATGTAGCCTGGAAATTGCGTCAGCATTCAAATGTTGAGCTCCTGGACGATGAGAAATGCTCAGGTTCCAGCGTTGCAAGGCAAGAGCCCATCTAGTGAGTTTGAGTGATCTTGGGGTTGTTTCGGTGAGAAATTTTAATGGATTATGATCCGTAATGATCTCAATTTGAGATCCATAGGTCCACTTTTCAAACTTTCGCAACCCAAAGAGAACACTCCAAGCCTCTTTCTCTATAATCGGCCAAGCACGCTGAGCCCCTGACAATTTCTGACTGGCAAAAGCTATCGGATTATACTGACCCTTTTCATCTTTTTGAGTAAGACAACATCCTACTGCCAGGTCGAAGCATCTGCGTGGAGCTTATATTCCCGGCCCGCGATAAGTGTAGCCAAACTCGTCACTTTACATAACTCCTCTTTAAGAGTATTAAATGCTTTTTCTGCTCTTTCATCCCATGGTACAGTATTTTTAACCTTCCCTTTGGTTAATTCGGTTAAAGGTATAGCAATTTCGGCATAATTTGGAATATAAGACCGGTAAAATCCCATTAATCCCAAAACAGATCTAACTTCCTTTTTAGTTTTTGGTCTCTTTAGATCCCTTATTGCTCCTTTTTTTTCCTCATCAGGTGCATACATTCCACCTCCAATTACATGACCTAAGAACTTAGTTAATTTCTCTCCAAATTTACATTTGTCTAGACTAATCGTAAAATTTCTGCTTTTAAGTTCTTCAATGACAGCCCTAACATGCTCACAATGCTCTTCCCAGGTGTCGGAGAAAATGATGACATCATCAATATCTGCTTCCGCATAGCTCCGATGATCTTGAAGAACCTCATTCATATCTTTCTGAAACGTGGCAGCTGCCCCTGATAATCCAAAAGGCATTGTACGCCACTGATAAGTTCCATTATGCGTTGTAAAAGCTGTCAAATGTTTACACTCCTCTGCCATTTTAATCTGGCAATAACCCCTCAATAAATCAATCGAAAATGAATATTTAACCGCCCCTGCGGTATACATGATTTCTTGAGAATCTTTCATCGGAAAGGTTGGAACCTGAGTTACCGAATTTAAAGCTCTATAGTCTATACAAAGTCTAACAGTTGCGTCTTTTTTCGACACAAAAACAACTGGATGACTAATTTCAACGTTTGACTCTTCGATGAGTTTTAATTCTAATAACTCCTGAATCTGCCTATCTACTTCCTCTTTATAAGCTACCGGTAAACTATGTAACTTTGGATTTTTCCTTGCCACCCCCGGTTTAAGATCAATACGATGTTCTCCTACATCCGCTGGTCGTACAGGACCCATAAACACCTCTTTATTCTCCCTCAAAATAGACTTGATTGTTAGATAACCCTTTTATTTCGAACTTCTCTATATCTCGTTCTACTTCCTGATCCTGGTTCAAAATAGGAATTTCCCCAACTTCTCCAAATTCCTCATCACCCTCAAAAACAATATTAACTATATTACATTTAGCAATAAATTCTCGTATTTTATTTTAGTGCACGTGCTTCCTACTCCCGTCGGCTAACTCAACTATAAACGAATGTTGGTTTCGTTTTTCGACTATGATTGCCGGCCCTTGCCACCTAGAATATAGTTTATTCGTTGAATCGGGGATTAACAGTATTACTTTATCACCTACTTGAAACGTTTTTCCCTTTGACCTTAAATTATAATGATACGCCATTCTATTTTGTTGCACCTCGGACGATAATTTTGCCTCATTTGCGGCTCTTTCTAAGCGTCCCCTAAGTTTATCCAAATACTCATGAATCGGCGTAGTATCTAACTGCGCCCCCTTATTTTCTCCTGCCCAGGATGACTTGAGAATCGATAAAGGACCCTCCTGCGCTCTACCATATAATTAGTGGAAAGGTGCGATTCCCGTCATAGAATTTGGGACTTCCCTATATGCCCATAATACAAATGGTATTTGTTCATGCCACTTTTTTCCTTCTTCTCTAATAGTATGATGTAACATACGTTTAAGAGTCTGATTAAATCGTTCCATAAGCCCGTTAGACTGTGGATACTGTGGGGTCGAAAATCTTGGACTAGCGCCTAACCTTTTCTCAAATTCTTTCGTTAAGTCGGCAGTGAAATTGGTTCCATTATCACAGGCAATTATATTCGGAATTCCGGTCCTCATAAATATTTGAAACAACGCTTCACAGGCGGTTTTAGCAGTTAAACTTTTTAGAGGGATCGCATCCGCCCACCTGGTATGCTGATCAATTAAAGTTAGTATATACTGATGCCCTTGTGAACTTTTAGGATCAATAGGCCCAATTAAATCAACATTAACCACCTGAAATAGAAGTTCCGGCCGCGATACTGGGGAAGTAGGAGCTCTGTCATTCACTTTAACCCCTCTAGTCAATTGGCAGTCTAAACATGACTCACAAAATTGTTTAGTTTCTTTCGCCATCCCCTCCCAATAAAATGAATACCTGATTCTCTGTAAAGTTTTCTTGGCTGCATGATGCCCTCCGAATACCGAATTATGCGCTAATTTTCGGATTTCTTCCCTTCTTACTTTGGGTACTACTAATTGCGCTATAGTTTCGCCTAACAATTTCTCTTTACGATATAATAAGCCATTTACACTATAATAATCCCCCTTATACATTTTAGCTAATTCCCAAGCTTTCTCTAACTCTTTACATTCCAAATGCAATTTTTTAAACAAATCTGAATTGCTAACAATAGCTTTATTATTTTTCTCCACTTCCGTTTTTTCCGTATTCTGAGTTTGTACATTTTCCGACCGCGCTTCTATTGCGTAAACATTACAACTATCATTACTCATATCTTCCTTTTCACTCGACTTATCAATAATAATTTCTGAACTTTCTAATTCTTGAGCCTGTAGCAACGGCTCCTCGCGGTTGAGACCTGACAACTCATTAATCACTTCGGGATGTAAAATTACTTGCTCATTAATATTATCAGTCACTGCGCAAAGTACTTCCTGATGAATTATATTAGTTTGTCCGAATTGCGGAATAGCTAACGGTAGTTTAACCAACGGCGATTTAACTGCTTCACCGAATAACCCTTGTAAATAAATACTACCCGCTCCTTTTAATTTCTCTGTTCGGCCTTTGCCGATATTCTCGCCACAATAGCTCCATTAGGTAACTCTTTGTTTTCTTTTACCACAATCTTATGTACACCCGCTTTCGGATCTCGCCCTTTATGACCATTATTTCCCTCATTACCCACTTTGTTACAAAAACGTTGGTAATGACCTCTCAAACCACATTTAAAGCATTTAGGCGCTGAAGCATCACTAGGTTTCTTAAAATCTATTTTCCTATCCGAAAAAGAACTAGTCTCATTACTCCCGTTTTGCCTCCAATTATTACTAACTTTGCTATCCTCCCTCAGTCTCATTTTTTCATTGTTTACGTGCCTATCTTTACCTTTAAAACTTTTATACGTAACGGCGTAAAACTTATGTTTAGCATCAAAATAATTGTCACATTCTTTAGCAATTTTAGAAGTTTCTAACCATTTACCTTGGTGAGTTAACTCAATATATGACGCAGTATCCTCATCTAACATACTTACTAATTTATCAGTAACTATTAATTGGTTGACCTTCTCATAAGAGTCAGCACCTCTAATCTTACAATAATTTTCCCATGTCGCTATTAAACGCGATACAAATAATACATGAGTTTCGTTCTGGTTTCTCCTAGCCTTCTTAAAATTTTCCAAACATGCCTTCGGTGTCGGCTCATGTTCCATTAGGACTAACTTCTTTAATTCCTCATAATTCTCCATTTGTTCCGTAGTGGTATAAATTAACAAATTATCCGCCTTATCTCCTAACATTTAGTAGAATTTCGGCCTGCTGGTTTTCCGGTACACTTTTAGTTTTGAATGCCCTTCCTAAGCTGTTAAAAAATAAATTCTATCCCTCAGTCCCTTCCGGTACTTTGATAGATAGAGCTTTCACACTTTTGATCAATTTTTCTATATTACTTTCATTATTAGATTCCCTAGAGACATTAGAGTTATTTGCCGATCCTTGAACCCTTAGTCTCTCCATTTCTAATTCATGTTCCATCCTTAATTTTTCAACCCTTTCTTCTCTTTCTAATTTTTCGCGTTCTAATTTTTCCTGTTTTTCTTCGCTCTCTAATTTTTCCTGCTCTAAACGTTCTGCAACAATAGCTTCCGATAATTTCATAATAATCCCCTCGTCATACCCATCACTGTCCATTATCTTTGTCCTAAGTTGAATTCTGGTATCATCCGTGAATTCGACACCTAATTCTTCAGCTAGCACCTGAAGATCCACCTTTTTTAATTTTAATAAGAAAGCCATACCTTCTCCTATTTTTATTATCACCCTACAATAATATTTAAACCTACCAAATTAATATTTCCTTAATTCCTAACTTAGTACAGATACTTCTCCACTTATTATACTAATTAATACCCTTCAGATAATCAATGCATTTCATATCTAATTAACCTACTTAATACTCTAATTTTTCTCAACCATTGATATCCCACAATATACTTCCAATAAAACAAATGGTATAACAACAATTCGATTTGATTACTATGCAATACAGATTTCAATGTATACATTTAGATAACAACATACAATTTACATAATAATACTGATACGTTGAAATTGAACAGAAGTACTGATGTCAATCAAAAAATCCACATAAAGAAAAATTGTAAAACATGCATATATAAGTTTCTATAATAATCCTCACTACAATATTTCCAAATTCAATAGTAGTTCTCACCCTTAAAACAAATATAATATTTTGATCACAAGATCTTTACTTTTATTTTGCCTCACTATGGCTCTCTTTTGAGCCTTTTTTTTCACTATGGCCCTCTTTTGAGCCTTTTTTTCACTATGGCTCTCTTTTGAGCCTTTTTTTTCTCACTACTATTGGCCAATTAAAACTCTAAGCAAATGTTGTTATCAACTCTTCAAACTTAAAAAATATTGCTTCATTTAAATATTACTTCAACAATAATTTAAATTTAAGTAAATTTAATTATTCCTTCCAACTACTATTACCACAATTAGTAAAAAAAAATTATAGACAGTCAATACTAGCTCAAGTTATTATGACCTTTCCTTAAAACAATAGCCAATATGGTTATTAACACTTTATAGGTAGGAAGTATTGATAAAGCACATAAATAATCTAGACAATTTACTTAAATTAATATTTATTATAAAACAACAAATTTTGGTTCGAGATGTCAGCAGAAGGAAATGATCAAAACACCTTACATTATACTTTATTTGCTGGGGTATTTTTCTAATCACAGGTAGTTCCACGATGTAGCGGTAATATGGCACAACAGTTCAGTTCTTTCTAATACTGATACGGCACAGGCACAACACTTTAGCACTCACTCGACGATACGGCACGACACTTTAGCACACACTCGACGATACGGCACGATACTTTAGCACACACTCGACGATACGGCACGACACTTTAGCACACATTCGACGATACGGCACGACACTTTAGCACACATTCGACGATCCGGCATTACCACGCAAGAATTCCACTGTGTACTCCGGCACTAACACACTGCAACACGGCTCGCTGGTCACTGGTTTCAGGCGATTCTATCCCGACGCTGCCAACAATTTGTCGGACGTTCCTCTCAGTCCACCCAACTTTGAAGAAAGTCCGTGGTAGATATAGCTGCCACCACCGATATTACTAGGTGATATCGGTCACCCACTGTGAGGATTGTGTAAATGAACACTGCCGCTGTCAATTAACTGAATTATCAGTTTATTAAGAATATATGTACACACTAAATACGCTATTTACAATTATATACAATTACAACTCGGATATAGGTGATCCAGTTCAACATTAAATTAAATATAGTAAAGGTTGGCTGTGTACTATTCCAATTACACTTTCCACCTCACACTCAATGCACGTTAGATTCACTTTATCGGAGATCAAGCTCGAATCTCCCAACACAGGAATACTCGGCCTGCACTGCTCGGCCAGAATATTAAACACCAGGACGTTTGTGTCCTTTGCTCTCCAGAAACGCACTCCTTACGCTCTACCACACAGAGCAGCCCATAATTACGAAACCAGGTACGGACTGAACTAATCTGAGACAAGACTTGCTCTCCTCAAATCACTGCTTTCCCCAACATAAACCCCCCTTTTGGAGCTCCCTCATTGGGCACATTCCACATTCCTTTCTTGATTAGTGACATGTTCCTTGTCTGCTGATCATCCGCATATCTCACTGACGGATGGACATGCCTCTCAGCAATCTTCTCTTTCTCTTATTCACCACCTGCATAGGATTACCTGTCAATTCTCCTTTTCACAAAGAAGGAATGTCACCTTGGAAATTCTGGTACACAGCCATACAATATAAGATATTAAAATAGAGAAATAGTGGAAATTCCATTCTTTAGCAGAGGTGGTATCAAAACCTGACAACGGGCAACAACGCCCAATGAAGATCGGTATTTAGCGTTAACAGCTCGGAGACACCGAAACATGAACGCTACTCTTCTCCAACAACACCTTCGCTCGGCTACAGGCACCACGATTTCAACTCAGACTGTCCGAAACCGGCTCCATGCTGTAGGTCTGTATGCTCGCCGACCGATGGTATGTGTTAGATTAACATCAAGGCATCGTCGCGACCGCAGGGAGTGGGCAACCGAGCGTGTCAACTGGAGGAGAAATGAATGGAGCAATATTCTGTTTTCTGACGAGTCCCGTTTTTCTGTGCATCCGGATAATAAGCGTATTTTCATCTGGAGAGATCGTGGCAGTAGGAATAATCCTGCGTTCGTGCACGAAAGTGTCAGATTTGGCAGTGAAGGAGTTTTGGTGTATGGTGGCATCTCCATTGACGAGCGCACTGACCTCTACATCGTTCGAGATGGAGCTCTGACTGGTTGCCGATATAGGGATGAGATCCTCAGACCTAGTGTAGTCCCTTACGCTGCAGCAATCGGAGATAACTTCATTTTAATGGACAATAGGGCAGGCATGAATCCAATCGAACACGTTTGGGACGCTCTAGGAAGACGAGTTTCTGGCCGCCAACAACCCCCACAAACTCTCCAAGAACTGGAAAGAGCTCTTCTGGAAGAGTGGGGCAGAATACCCCAACTCGTCATTAATAGCCTCGTTGAGTCCATGCCTCAAAGGTGTTCAACGTTGCTGGCCGCCCATGGAAACCATACCCCCTACTGAAAATGATTTTCTTTGAAGAAAACACCTTTTCTTATTCTTTTTTTCTCATATGCACAAATTGTGTTTTTTCCTTTTGTACACAAATGCGCAATAAAATTCATTTTTTCTGCCAAACATGTGTAATTTATTCTCATATAACCTACTATGTCGGTCGACCATGTATCAATCAGCTAAAAAGTTTCCCAGATACAAAATCCACCTAAAGCTGCAATATCCTTTAATTGTTTTGAGCAGTGTATTAAATTTTGGTAACAAATAAGTTAAACCAAGTGAACATTAAAAAATAAAATTGAAATTCAAACAATATAATACTTAACCACCCTAAATCTTAGATTCCGTTCAAATGAAATCGAAATAAATCTCAGACTTTTTCTGAACATTTCCTTTTTAGATTGCCTATTCATTTTGTTTACACCGACCGTAAACATGATACAAAATCTGCAACAAAAATATTTGCATGTTGAGTTTAGAAAAAAGTCTTAGATTTATTTCGATTTCATTTGAATCGGTTGGTTAAGTATCATATTTGAATTTCATTTTTATTTTTTAATGTTCACTTAGTTTAGTTATATGTTACCAAAATTTAATATTAAATGTTGAAATAACTAAATCAATTATCTTAATATCTGTCTCTTCTAGGGCCTAAATAGTGTGGGAAATAAATATTGTTTTTTAATTTGTTCTGCAAATTATGTTTTTGTTTATTATCTCAAGTTTTTCAATAACTATTGCATTCAGATGAACTCATTTCAAAATTAACTGAGGGTATCGTCTTCAGGACTTCTTTTATGCGGTATTGTATCACAATTACTGATGCAATTTAGCCAGCGACATCGGAAATGAACACTGATGCTTGTATATTGTTTTCGAATCTGATAACAGGAGCTTGGCTGTCTCCATATCAGAGTGGCAGCATTCTATACTGTTAAAAATTTGGATCTTTTGCTGCATCGTCACTCCATAGTTTTTATAAAATATGTATATTTTGATCGATGAGAATGCTCCATAATACAGTGAAATAATCGTATTTATAAAAGTGGTGGAGTGACGATGCAGTAAAAGTTTAAGATTTTTAACAGTGTACGTTCCGACTGTGATTTGACAGACACGGTTTTCATAACTACACAAAATGTGGAAATTTTTTTATTTCAAAACTTGACGATAGTTACCTGAACGAGTACTATTATATGAGTGCAAGAAGTTAATTAGCTTCACTTTAATGGCAAGCTCAAAAAAAAAATATTTCTCCATTTTCTTTTCTCTAGACTCGTCTTAACCTATCAAATATCTCCGCATATTACCACTTTGATGTCGAGGAATTCCGTCAGAAGAAAACTGAAAGCATTCCTATATTTAACTCGATAACTGAGCCTGAATCTCAAGACAGTATCGATACACATAGCAATGTTCTTTCTTTGTGCATCCGGCATAGAAAGGACCTTGATACACAGGCACTTGTGCTCTGACATATAAGGGTACTTAAATTGTGGATTTTTTTTCTATTTTTGATGTGGGTAAGCATCGATGCAGATTTTTCATTTTGGTGTACACAAGAATTTATCCAGTTAAGATTTCGCACTTTGGAAAGAACTCGAATCTCTGCAACAGCGGCTATGATCCATATATATTTTTTTCACTGTTTAGCGAAACAAGACTGACCAATCAGAAGCCTGCATTTTTGTAAACTTTTCACTGTTTGAAGCGAGGCTAACGAGAAAGACAGGCTACCGCGGTGCATTCCAGGTATCTTTTTTTACAGACCGCTCGAGTCACGTGATGCTCGAATACACCGATGTAGATGCACGAATAGAGCACTACGTCATTCTAGCGTTCTGTAAAAAAGATACTTGGGATGCACCGCGGTAGCCTGTCTTTTCCGTTAGCCTTGGTTTGAAGTAAACGCGAAACGTTCGCAAAAATGCAGGCTTCTAATTGGCCAATATCATTTCGCTAACAATGAAAGAGAACTTGGGCGGGATCCAATAGATTTTGTGCTATTAACGAAAAAAAAAATCGATCAATTAGAAGCCCGCAGTTTTTGCGAAATTGTCGTTAATAATTTTTGATTGGACGAAATTTCTTTTTTCATAATTAGTATTTTTGAAGAAAATTTGTGGAAGCGCGTACAAAATGTGGGAAAATATCTAGTAAATAACTCGTTTAATGTTAAATTCCGTATTAAAATAACATTACGGACTCGCACTGGAAATAAATAAAACATAGCACTGCCGTACTATGCTTTAAATATTCTTTTAAACTCTTCGGTCCTTGAGTCCTCATTCGAGACCGTGCTTATAAATAAAGTACTTATAAAACCTAAAATGACTGATTTCTTTCATTTTTACGTAATTTTTTAATAGTTAACTTTTATTCTATTTTTTATTTTTATTTTTATTTTTATTTTTATTTTTTTGCATTGAAAGCAAAATGAAAATTATACCATCGTTTGAACTTCTTTTTACTAATGATGATATACAGGCTTAAAACCATTTAATTATTCTCAATGGCATTTTTATTAATGTGCGGTTATAACATGATTTATAAAGACTATCTTGGTATGCATTTCGAGGAGGCACTTATGTTAGATATGTAACAAACTTAAGCAGCAAAGGCTGTAATTTATACCGTAGAAAAATTATTTTTATTGTTTGATTACGTTAGTTTTTTCTGCATTTTAATGATGGAAAGATGGCTTTTTTTTTCTTGTTATATCACTGTAACTAATTGTATGGAGGTTCTGCTGAATTTTTTTATAAATGTGTATATCTTTATCAGAAGAACATTCTGTAATTTTTTTTTTTTAGGTTTTTCGGGGTATGCTCGTATGGAGACCTTCCTTGTCAGTTTTCTTTCAAACAATCGCAGAAGATTGCAAGATTTCGTGAATATCAAAATAGAGATACCATTGAAATGCGGTAACGAGACAAAACGGGTTTATTGCATATATTTTTCTGTTTTATTTTTACGGTGCCAGAAAAAGAATTTTTCAAAAGTAAATGTGAAATTACAAAAGCGGAGTTTGCTACTTTTTTTAAAAAATGGGTGCAATAGATATCTATCGTCGATATTTAATTTCGTAATCATTGGTCTAGACATACAGTTCCAATTGAAAAAAAATTTCAAGTAAATATTCATGCTGTGGCATTGTTTAAAATAAAAAGTCAGTTTTATAAAAAATACACAATACTTTTATATAATTATAAAAATTATATAATATATACAATTTAAATTATAAAAATTATAAATTATAAAAAACTTTTTATACGGTCTCCAGTCCTCAAAGTTTTATTTAGTAAAAGTTTACACATATTACGAGAGATATAACACAAAAGTTTGACTTCTGTACGACAAAAAGTGACAGAGTTATTAAATTTCAAAGTTTGAGACTTTTGCATTTAATTTACTGTTTTATTCGGGGATCAGTTAAAAAATTAATTAAAATAATTCAAGATTTAAATCATGGTGCAATATCTCCTTTTTTACGGCAAAACCAGTTTTAGCCGATATTGTCATATCAGGATATCACCAAAGAGAGTTATTTCATCTAAAAAATTCACTTAACTTTAAGGGGGTCAAATAACATTCAACAAAGTACGTATTTTTTGTTATCGTAAAACACGAGTAAAACCGGCCTTTTTAGCATGCATCAGGCCTGCTTTGATTTTAGGGCATTCCGCATCAAATCAAGTAGTAAAATATGAATATGTAACCCATTATTACAGATTTTAATAAAATTGCGTGTGTTTGTTGTTACTGTTAAAATGTGATAACCAGTATATTTTTCTTCTGGATACAATAGTTTCCAAGAAAAAAATTGTCAAAGTTTTGAAAACTTGCATGAGTTGGTATTCTTTATGTATGTAATGGTCAAAATCGCTCATGGTTTTGCTCAGGTTTTACGATTATAAACAATACCTACTTTCACTTTTGAGTGTTATTTACCCCCTTGAAGTTAACTGATATTTTTAGATGAAAGAATCTCTTTGTTAATACCCTGATAAGGCGATACAAGCTAAAGCTGGTTTCGCCTTAATAAAAAGGATATTGCATCCTGATTTCGATCTCAAATTACTTTAACTAATTTTTTAACTGACTTACGAATGAATCTCAAACTTTTTCAATTTTTGTCGTACAGAATTCAAACCTTTTGTGTTATAGCTCTTATAATATGAGTAAACTTTTACTATATATAAATATAGAGACAAGGGAACTGCATATAAGTTCGATTTTGTAATTTTTATAAAATTGATTTTCTACTATAAACAGTACCACAACATGAATAATTACCTCATTTGAAACACTTTTGCAATTGGAACTATATATCAATGACCAATGATTGAGAAATAAAAGATCGGCGATAGATAACATATAGCAGCCTGTATAGCAATATTCACTACATTTAGTCGTCTAGAAACAAGGTGAATAATACTAAAAAGTTTTTTTTAAAAGTAGGAATATTAATCCTGGGATAGTACGCTTCAAGACAAGTATCAATATTTTTTATAGAAAAAAAATAGATTTTTTAGAAAAAAAAATAGATCTAAATTTCGATTTATGTAAATAAAAGGGAAAAAAATCAGTTAGAAAATAATGAGTATTTACTAGTCTTGAAATTTTGGGACAGATACAACCAGTTTTTTTCAGTGGGCTACTTTCTATAAATTCAGATTTCTTCGTTAGCATCGCTTTCTTTATAAGGCAAAATTTCCTTAATTTAATGGCACATTACTTTTAGCCAAAAACAAGGGGAATTTCGCCATTTCAAAAAAGTGTTGCCAATCAAGAAATTTGAATTAAAAAACAATAATTGACTGCCGAAACCATGTACAACCTCTGCTTAACTTCAGTACACGAAACATCCTACATTTTATTGCCAGTTCGCTACTTTAAACAATAATTCCAGAGGTCGCAGCGTCCCTAAAATTTTCACTCGTTTCTACTACAATTTACCGGGTGTCCCAAAAATGACAGATGGATTTTAAAATTCAATAACATGCAAACGGTGACAGCTATTTAAAAAATTTTTGCAGGAGGGTTATGTATAATGTCAGAAGTTTTTTACCGTAATTTTTTTTTAGTTCGCATCTCAAACAATAGGTGGCGCTGGCGGCGATTGAAGGCCAGGTGATCAGTACTGAGTGAAGCGTCGATCTGACCTTCAATCGTCGTCAACGCCACCTATTGTTTGAGATGCGAACTAAAAAAAAAATTACGGTAAAAAACTCCGGACATTATACATAACCCTCCTGCAAAAATTTTTTAAATAGCTGTCACCGTTTGCAAGTTATTGTATTTTAAAATCCATCAGTCATTTTTGGGACTCCCGGTAAATACAATGATAGTCATTGTAGAATTCTTTTGTAAATATTAAAAGAATCTGCCACAAAAAATTTTTTATTTATAATACTGGTAGGAAAAAGTGAAAAATTTAGGGACGCTGCGACCCCTGTAATTCCAATATTTTAAAAGATTTTGCACACAGACTTATAACGTTAGGCATTTTTAAAGAAACAAGCTAGATAAACAATTTTGGAATTTTTAAACTGTTTACTTAAAACAGAATCTAAAAAAAGTTTCACAAAACATAAAAATACACATTTCGAGAAAAGAGAAGAAAACTATATTGTACTTTAGAGTGAGTTGAAAAAATGCAAATACAGTCGAGTCTCTATATAACGAAATCCACCGTTCCGGTAAAAAAATTCGTTATATAGAGAAATTCGATGTATAGAGAATGATGTTAAAAATCGTATTTAATGTGTAAAATTTGAATTTTTGATCTTTTGAATTAAGAATTTGAAATGTTTAAGAGTAAATATTAACCTAACATTTCATTTCTTAATTATTTAAGGTGTTTCAAAAAAGAGAATAGACATTTATTTGAAAGCTTAATGAAAATCAAATAATAGCCTTGCATTAATTTCAGATGAATAAATCTGTAATTTTTTTGTTGTTTTGATTTTAAAATTATTACGCTCTCAAAAAAAAAAAAAAAAAAAAAAAAAAAAAGCTCAAATTTTAGCAAGGAATAAAAAATTGTAGTTAAAATTTTACTCCATTTGAAGGCTCACTGATTCCTCTCTTACATGTGTATCCATCCAATTGACTCTGTTTTGAGAAGGATGTGGAAAGGTGTGTGGGAGGTGGGATGAATTCGTTGGATTTAAAGAACAGGGAGAGAAGAAACATAAAAAAAACCCTCAGCACTGACGATAAATCAAAAATAAATGATGGAATGAATATGATTTCGAAGCTTTTTTAAAACTGAATAATTTAAGACCAATTTAAGAAGAAATTCGTTATATGGAGTCGGATATTTCGCTATATAGAGACTGTTTTTAATGTAATCATTGGAAAAGGGGACCGTTCCTACTAAAAATTCGTTATATAGAGAAATTCGATGTATGGAGTTTCGTTATAGAGAGACTCGACTGTATTATTTTTAAGTCGTAATACCACGTAAAAGGGGCGAATTTGGATAACTAAAAATTGGGTAAAAAAAAGAAATGAAAATGGCTTATATCTTCTGGTCGCGCATGTGCAAAAAATTTTCAAAAATGTGTGGAAATATTCACATGATTGCAAAAAAAATTTAAAGTAGCCTCTTCATGAATGTAATATCTGAAATTCTTCTGCATTTGAATAACAAAAATATTATTTGAAATATTATTTAAATTCACCAACATTTTCCGGTCGCGCATGTGCTTTACGTTTGGCAAGAATCACATTTTAACGATATTTTTTTTAAATCTTATTTAAGCTATCAATATACTGCAATAGCAAATTTAGAGCACATACGCGACCGAAAGATGTTGGTGGATTTAAATAATATTCAAACACTGTGTTTTGTTATTGTATTACATAAGAATTTCAGCACATTCTGAAGAGACAAACTTAATAAATTTTGTAATATTGTGAATTTTTTTTTAATTTTCCGCAAACTTTTTTGCACATGTCGATCGGAAGTCATAAATCGATTTTATTATTTTTAAACCCAATTTTTAGTCCCACAAATTCCCAACTTTTCCGCGGTACTACAACTTAAAAAACAATTTTTGCACTTTTTCGGCCCACCCTGTTATACACTCACGGTAAATAACCTATTATTTTTAATAACTCACAGCACTATAATACTTTAGGTCTATAATCATTTTGCACCATAGTGTGTTTTTCAGTCAGATAACAGAAAACTGAAAAAATTGAGTCATTTATGTTCCATGTGTTAACCCCATTCGGGACTGGCGGCTGTCATACCCATTTTATTCGGTTTTCGCCTCTACCTTTTTTTTCTTTTTTTCTTTTTTTTAACCGACTTCAAAGAGGAGGTTATGATTTCGACCTGTATGTATTTGTTGTTCACGCATAACTTTTGCAAATATGAACCGATTTTGATAATTCTTTTTTTGTTTGAAAGCGTATGAGGCCCATGTGGTCCCATTCGAATTTCATAAAAATCTGATAATTAGAACTTTTTTAAAAATAAAAACTTTAAATTTCAAATTCATTTTGAAGCAATCGACCAATTACAAGTGTTCATTTTGCATGCTTTTATGTTACACATACATAGACACACGATCTTTTCACTGTTAAAAGTTTCAAGTTTTTGCTGCCTCGTCACTCCACCGCTTTTATGGAATATCTCTATTTTGACCAATGAGAATTCACCATAATACAATGAAGTAATCATTTTCTATAATAGCGATGGATTAACGATAAAGTAAATTTTTAACGTCAAGTCAAGTTTTAAAGTCAAATTTTTAACAGTGTTCTAAGTGCAAAATCCGAACTGGACGAGGGCCAGGATTCACATAAATTTTGCGCTGTTTGCGAAACGAGATTTACTAACAAGAAAATTTATTTAAAACATTGAAAAATTTGCCAAAATTCAGGCTTCTGATTCGTTAATCTGGTTTTGTTAATAGCGCAAATTCTACCTGGATTCCGGACAAGTTATCTTATGCAAGAAACCGGAAATATAGCATCTAGGGGATATAGTGTGGAAATCGGCTATCTCAGGCCGTGTTCAGAGCAACTTACAAAAGTAACCAATGTTATTGACCGATTGTAGGGCAGTACAAAACCAAATTGTGGCATCAATGAAAACTATTCTGTTGAAATGTAGCTGACGTCACACTTCGCTTTGATTTTCATTTCGTACTTGTCTACAATCGGTAAGTGGTCGGTAAGTAGCCGGTAAGTTGTGCTGAACACGCCCTCTGGTAACACTTAAAAAAAGCGCTAAAATGTTCTGTTCTGTAAATGTGCAACAATGCTTATCAAATTTAAAGATAGAAGCGACATCTGCGGGACATTTTCTAAAAATGCAAGAATTATTGCTAGTCTAGATAATGTATCACGAAAATGCCGCAGATGTCGCAGTGATCGACACTTTGGAATTCAGTATCATCGTTGCACATTTAAAGGATACACATTTTTAGCACTGCTTGCATTGTAAAAAATTGAACCCTTTTGCTGCATCGTCAATCCATCGCTTTTATAAGAAACGATTACTTCGCTCTATTATGGAGCATTCTCATTGGTCAAAACAAAGAAATTCTATAAAAGCGATGGAGTAACGATGCAGCAAAAGGGTCCATTTTTTTACAGTGACGATAGCAGATTTTCACTCTATGTATTCCAGAATCTCTCCTTCGAACAATGAAAAGTTCTAAAAAATGAAGGCTTTGTTTTGCTTAACAGCGAATAATCCTTCTGGATCCTAACCACTGTTGCAGAGATGCTAGTTTTTTTTCCAAAGTACGAAATCTTAACTGGAACAATTTTCGTATCCACCAAAGTGAAATATCCACATCGATCCAGACATGAGAATTCGATATCGAAAAGCTTAAAATTCATCTCTAAAGAGCCTTACACGTTAAAGCAAGAGCAGGGCTAGACTAGATACCGGGCTTGCTCATTCCTTATCACGACGTCATAAAAGGTGGCTGGCCGCTGTCAACGATTGGTAAAAACAGGGCTCAAAGTGACGCACCCATCGTTTTGTACCAATCGCTGGATGTCATTCAGCCACCTTTTGTGACGTCATGAAAGGAATGAGAAAGCCCGGTATCTAGTGTCGCCTTGGCAAGTGTGTCTGTGTATCAGAGTGCTTGTTATGCCGGATTTACAAAGTGATTAAAGTATATTGTTATGTGCTAGATTTACATTTGGACAAATATAACTGACGAAAAATTTTTATAAGCTTACCATTAAAGTTAAGCTAGTTAACTTCTTTCATCCATAAAACAAACTCGTTCAGGCGACTACCGCCAAGTTCTGGAATAAAAATTCTTAAATTCTCTGTACTTTGGAAAACCGCGTTTATCAGAAAACAGTCTTAAGGCCCCACAATAGTCACAGAAAAAGTACTCAAAAAGACACGGATGATAATGATAAGTCTATGGGAGCGTTCTTTTCAAATATCTCGTTCAAATTTTAATATTTTTACATGATTTTTTTTTGCATAAAATAGTTGAGGACGATCCACAACCGGCCTAGTTTTAACTTTTTCGATTTTGCTTATATATTTTTTATATTATAATAATTTCAATTTCAGAACCGGTTTAAACCGGTTTTGAAAGTTAAAGTAATTTTTTAAAAACATCTGAAACCAAAATTGAAAAAGTAAAAACTAGGCCAGTTGTGGATCGTCCTCAGCTATCTTATGCAAAAAAGTCATGTAAAAATATTAAAATTTGAGCAAAATATTTGAAAAGAAAGCTCCCATAGACTTATCATTAGCGTTCGGCTTTTACCGCGTGACTAGTATGTGCTCTTAACTTCAAATATTGTTGGTTTCATATAGACGCATGTTGAATCATGGTGTGATTTTGATAATATCTTCCATTTTAGTTTTTATGACTGAAAAGAGCTTTTATTGAACAACATACATCTGACTTGTGTGCTCGACATGAAGCCTGCTTATAAGCCATCGTCAATATACAGGGACGAGATAGCACACAAGGAAATATTACAACACACGAGAAGTACAACCAGGAGCTCCACACAAAGAATGTGTGCAATGGAGCCAGTGGGATACGAACCCACAACCTCACGATCAGCGGCGTGATGTCTTAACCACTCAGCCACAGAGGCCCCTGAAAAGAGTATTTTAATGCATACGAACATTTAGAATTACTTTGCTATGCATTGAATCACAGAAGCAACTTGACGCGCTCTGATTGTGTACGCGTACTTTAAACTGTAAAAAATCTGACCCTTTTGCTGCATTGTCACTACCCCGCTTTTATAGAATATCTCACTTTTGATCCATGAGAATGCTCCATAATAGGCTGAAGGAATCGTTTTCTATATTAGCGGTGGAGGGACGATGCAGCAAAAGGGTCAAATTTTTAACAGTGTACCCTGTTTAAAATATCTTGAAAAATTACCTCTGTTTTTAAAGACTATCCATTTTCTGACCAATGAAAAATGCTCCATAGACGTTTTTAGATCGCTCTCATTAGTCAGAAAAACAAAGGTAATTTTTCACAATAATTTTAACGTGTACTGATGGATTGTCAACTTTTTAATGCCCAATTACGAAGTTTTTATATTTCAATGTGGACCTTAAGGCACTACACTAGTATCAGAAAAAGACCCTGATGTTAGTGTAAAGAAAATTTTCAAATATCTCGCTCAAATTTTAATATATTTACATGATTTTTTTGCATAGGATAGCCGAGGATGATCTACAACCGGCCTAGTTTTTACTTCTTCGATTTTGCTTATGTATGTTTTATACAGCCCATATTCAAAATATTAGAATAATTACCTTTTTTTTTAGAAATTGAAAATATCGTTTGGTAATTTAATATCTTTTAATGAAAATATGCAAACGATATTTTTATTAAGAACTTATTGTTGATTAAACTTACTTGTTATCTTAAATTTAATATCATTTTTGAAAAGATTAATTGCAAAAAAAATTATTTTGAAAAGTCAAAATATTAGAATATTTATTCAAGTGGTTCAAAATATTAGAATATTTCACATTAATTCTCCTTTAATTATTACCAATTCTTAACTGGTGGCATCATTGATTAAATTCAGACTATTTTATTTAAAATCAGTATTCTTTTTTGCAGTTTGTTTCTTTTTCGTCTTAAAATGGGCCGTGTGAGTGATATTCCTGAATCTACTAAACTTCGTATGGTTGACTTGTATCGGCACGGTAAAAATCAATGTTTTATGGCGAATTATTTACATTGTTCGCAATCGAGCGTTAGTAAAATACTAACACAATATTCAAAAATTGGAAAATTTCAAAATAATCGCCGAAATGGTGGCCGAAAACCAAAAACATCTGCTAGAGATGACAGGAAATTGAAGCGTATAGTTAAGAAAAACCGTTTTAAAAGTGTGCGATTCTTGCACCGAAAATGGAAAGAAGAAGGAGTTGAAGTTTCTACATCGACAACATTAAGACGTTTCCATAAATTTAAATTTGAATCTCGTGTACCGAAAACAAAACCTCTCATGACTGCAAGACAAAAGCGTATAAGATTGAATTGGTGTAAATCAAGACGTTTATGGAGCAATGAAGATTGGAAAAATATATTATTTAGTGATGAAAGTATGTTTTGTGTTTCATATGGTAATCAAGGTATTCGAGTTTGGAGAATGAAGCAAGAAGCATTTGATAAAGAATGCCTTAAACGTTCCGTAAAATTTGCTGCTAGTGTCATGGTTTGGGGTTGTATGAGTGCAGAAGGACCTGGAAAGTTATGCATCGTCGACGAAAAGGTTAACTCTCTGATATATCAAGAAATTTTAGAATATTACATGATTCCATCATCAGAAGATTTATTTGAAGATGATTTCATCTTTCAACAAGATTTAGCGTCCCCGCATACCTCGGTGTCAACTAAGAATTGGTTCCGCCAACGCAACATTAAGGTACTTCCTTGGCCACCAAATTCACCAGATCTTAATCCCATCGAAAACTTATGGTGTATAATGAAGAAAAAACTTCAAGAAAATCCTCCTTCAAGTAAAACTGAGTTAGTGGCACGTACAAAGTCTATTTGGGCTAATATTGATAGAAATTAAAATAGTAAACTTTAAACTTTAAACTTTAAATCTTTAAACATTGATAGAAATGTTTGTAAACACCTTGTATATAGTATGCAAGATCGATTGTACGCTGTTATGAAAGCTAAAGGGGATGCTACAAAATATTAACTACCATTTACTTCATATTCATAAGGTAATATTGTTGCGTAAAATAAAATATTCTAATATTTTGAACCAATCTAAATTTTATTCTAATATTCTGGTGTGTTTAAGGAAGCTGTATACCTAATTTATTGTGCTGTATTTTACATTTTATGAATGTTAAATTCTTATCTAAACATTCCAGATTTAATTTATAAGAAATTTAATTGCATTTACTTAGTATAAAAAATAAATAAATGACAAATAATTTTTTCTTATTACTTTTTCTCAATTATTCTAATATTTTGAATATGAGCTGTATAATGATAGTTTTAATTTCAGAACCGTTTAAACCGGTTTTGAAAATATTTTTTTTTTAAATCTGAAACCAAAATTGAAAAGTAAAAACTAGGCCGGTTGTGGAATATCCTCAGCTATCCTATGCAAAAAAAAAAAGAAAAAAAATCACGTAAAAATTTTAAAATTTGAGCGAGATATTTCAAAAGAACGCCCCCATAGACTTCACGTTATCATCCGGGTGTTTTTCTGTGCCTAGTGTGCGGCCTTAAAGTTTGCTGGATGCGATAAATTTCCGAAATGTTAAAGTTTAAATAGACAAGTTCTCGCATCCATTAAAGCGGAAATAGACATTGATACCAATCGACATCCTTAAGTTGTTGAAAAGATGAAAATCCTTTAGTATATATTTTGCACCGGAGGAAAAAATTATCTGTCCATATCAATGCAAAATAACGTGCATAGATATGTGTAACAAAATTATCTTTAGATTCAGATTTGGTAACCGGATTAGACACCAGAATGATTTCAGATTTTGTTCATGTAGGATTCCTCGATGTGAATATGACGACACATGGAGCACAGTATACGATTGATTGAAAAGATTCTGGACAAAAATGAATCATCAAGGGGGTCCTTGTGGCCGAGTGGTTAACACACGCTGCTAATCTCTTGAGAGCGTAGGAGATTGTGGGTTCGAATTCCACTGGCTCCGTTGCACGCACTCTTTATGTGTAGCCCCCGGTTGTACTTTTCTTGTGTCGTAATATTTCCTTGTGCTATCTTGTCCTTGTATGTCCACGAATTTGTAAAATAATATGAATTATGCATTTATATCTGTGTATAAATAAAGGATCATTCGGCGTACAACCAGGAAATCATCATCAAATTTTATAATAGAAAATGCCTAGCATTGCGATACATTGTTAAAAATTTAACTTTGGCTGAATCGTCACTCCATCCCTTTTGTGGAATATCTCATACATACACTGTAAAAAAAAAATTACCCTTTTGCTGCATCGTCACTCCCCCGCTTTTATAAAATATTTGTCTTTTGACCCATGAGAATGCTCCATGATAGGCTTAAATAATCGTTTTCCATAAAAGCGGTGGAGTGACGATGCAGCAAAAGGGTGAAATTTTTAACAGTTTAGTTGAGACAAAAGCGTCCGTGAAAAAGTATTTGGGCATCGAATGCTGTCACTCTCTTATAGATGCAGCCAGGTACAGGTTATGATTTTCGGATTCCTCGTCGAATCATCACCGCTCATTTCCGATGCCTTTACTGCATTTATAGGAATTAGATTGTTGTTGTTTATCTATTGAATCATAGAGCAATTTTTGTTAAAATCTTTTTTTTTTTTTTGCTTTTTCCGACTGAAGGGGGAGTACTTTTGACTACACTAGAAAAGCATTTTACTATTCACTGATACATGGAATCATTTTGCTGTTTACTCATATATGGAAGCGCTCTGCCGCGCGCTTATGTGTAAGGACACTTTACTTGAGGTGTTGTCACCTTTCGATAACCACTTCCGATGTCCGTACGATTAGAATTTGACTTTAAGATTTCATGAATGCGGTAGCTTTTCGTCGTGCCAGATCTGAAGAAGTTACCACATCCAGAAAACCTAAAGATTCACAACGATACTAACCGATATTGTAAGTATCTTTTTAAAAGTTGACAATCAAACAGTGACAACTAAAGTGAATACGTCAGGACTCAGCTAAGTGCGTTCATTAGTAATGCGTTGCAAAGAGCCATCATATGTCAGTACCCATAATTATGTATTACGGTATAAATAACTAAAAAGTAGGAAATAAATTTAACTTTTTCGAAAAAATGTATAACCGACTCCAAAGAAAAGCGCTAAAAAGAATTAAATAATTCTATAAAATTCTCTAATGACAAATCGTCATCCAATAACCACACATTGACTATCATGGACCGGTATAAAACGGTTAAATTTCATATATAGCATTTAATATCCACCAAACATAGATTTTCCAGAGAATATTTTTTACAACAGATTAATTTACATATTTTTGATTTAATTTTTGAATATATACATATAAAAAGTAATGAATTACTTTTTGAAGTTGGTGCCAAACTATCTTAAGTATAGTAAGAATTGTGGATACATTATGTCTAGTACCATAAATAAAATGTGGAAATCACTATCGATTATGATTGTTTGGCACCAACTTCAAAAAGTAATTCATTACTTTTTTATATGTATATATTCAAAAATTAAATCAAAAATATGTAAATTAATCTGTTGTAAAAAATATTCTCTGGAAAATCTATGTTTGGTGGATATTAAATGCTATATATTAAATTTAACCGTTTTATACCGGTACATGATAGTCAATGTGTGGTTATTGGATGACAATTTGTCATTAGAGAATATTATAGAATTATTTAATTCTTTTTAGCGCTTTTCTTTGGAGTCGGTTATACATTTTTTCGAAAAAGTTAAATTTATTTATTTATTTAAAAGGTTGTATTTACATAAATAAAAAAGAAAATACAGCCGAGTCTCTCTAAAACGAAACTCCATCATCGAATTTCTCTATACACTATTTCTCTATATTTCTCTTTTTAGTAGGAACAGTCCCCTTTTTCAATGATTACATTAAAAACAGTCTCTATATAGCGAAATATCTATCTCCATATAACGAATTTTTTCATAAAATGTTCTTTATTTATTCAGTTTTAAAAAAGCTTCAAAATCACAGGGAATCAGTTTTCTATCACTTATTCCTGATTTTTCATTCAGTACTGAGTTTTTTTATATTACTTCTCTCCTTGAATCTCTTTAATCTTTAAGTCGAGCAAATTCATTCTCCCCCCCCCCTCACCACCACCACACACCTTTCAACATTCTTCTCAAAGCAACTCTTCTTAAACTTCGTTAAGCTTTCAAATAAATGCCTATTTTTCTTTTTTGAAATAGTTTAAATAATTAAGAAATAGAATATTAAGTTAAGCATTTTAAATTCTTAATTAAACATATCAAAAATTAATATTTGTTCAAAATTTACACATTAAATAAGAATTTTAACGTCATTCTCAATAGTACGAATTTCTCTATATAACGAATTTTTTAGTGAAACAATGAATTTCGTTATATAGAGACTCGACTGTAGTCCAATTAAATAAAGCAAATATTACTCTTTATTTTTTTCATTTTTTAATGGTGCCAAAACGAATATCTCTATGCACGTTTGTATGCATATATGCACCCATGGTCTGGAATTAGTTAACCCCTTGAGGAGTATGCAATAATATCTCTGTAATATTGAATTTTCACCGGAAAAATCGAAACGTTTTTCGAAAGTTTTTCGTACAAATACGATTTATTTCTGCAAAAATAAATAAATAATATCTTGTATTTTCTGTCTATTATAAAATATCTTAAAGTGCAATGTTCATGTCTAAGCACATACCAAATTTCGTTAAAATATGCTTACATGTGACAATTTTAATTTATAAATAACTCAAAGACGTGACTTTCAAAACTTCAGTCATCCAAAATTTTGAATGAAGTTTTTTCTGTCAATCTGTTCTGAAAAAACACTACAATCTCGAAAAAACAAGTTTTATTGTGCATTTATGGCATTGTAAAATCTTGGTTTACAATGAAAAGAAACGGCTACAGCCTGTGTTTTTTAGAAATTTCCCAAAATTTAATTTTATGGATAAGATGATATTTGAAATTCACGTCTTCGTATACAAAATTAAACGGTCATATTTACGTATATTTTTATAAGAAACTGCCTCGCACTTGCAAATGTTCATATAGTTTAAGATATTTTTAATAGTAGGAAAATACGACTTAAAAAATATTTTTTGTATGTATACAGACAAAAAATGTTTCACACTTTTTTGCTATAATTATATCAATATATTAAATAGATTTTTTGGTAGGATTTGACTTGATAGTAGGAAGATAGCTTAATTTTGAGTGTCTCTGTCAATAAAATATAATTGCTATTTATCCCATACACTGTAGGAAACATTTTGTCGTCCATCTTAAGGATGTATATAAATTCTATTATAATTGAGATAATGTAACACCATTGAAATGAATCAGAATATTTTTCTATTTGATGAAATTTCAACGAAATGCTTTTGTGTGTTCTGAAAATTAATGGATAAGCTGCAACAATATAACAATTACAAGTCAATCCGAAACTTTAGTCGCCTTAGAGCACGGAAAAGCAGACAAATTAATTAAATAAACACATTTCCACAATGTTAATTAGTTAACAGATCAGTATTTTTGAAAAAAAAAACTTTCAAATATTATCTATTTGTTTCGTATCTTTTACGGAATTTTTAATCTGTTATCACTGGATTTTCAAAACTGAAATCTTTGACTAATCGAATCATAAAAATGCTTGGATTAAAAAATACAAATTTACAAAAAACATTTTACTTGTGAGAAGAATAAATTATGATCACAGAATGGCTGTCCGTACGTGGTACGGGCAAATCATGATTGGCAAAAACACGTGGTCCGTACAACGTACGGAAGAAAAACAGGGAAGCGGTTTGAATGGGTTAAAAAGTAAAAATGACAGCATAAAAATCTAGATACTCAAAATCTGCTCATCTTTTTATTTATTTATTTATTTATTTTGACTTTGTTCGTGTATCCCTAGTTATCATAATAATACCCAATGTTTTATTTTATTTTGAACTACTGCAATCGTATCGAAAACATTTAAACCAGTAAAATTTAAAACAAAATAAAAATGTTTAAATCATAAACATACCGACTGTCTCAATTACATACTACTGCAAGCATACAGACTGTCGCAAACTTTACGATCGCGCCTGCCCAGTTCGGAAACTGGCCGATTTCGCATTTTGGCAGCAACATACATAACAAAAATTTTCTCAAATTTTTAGATTATCTTTAGATTCTAAAAATATATTATGAAATTTCTTCATAATGGTGGTAAATAGATAGCTTTCATGATTTCAGAATTATGAGAATAAAAGAAATTTGTTTACCTTTATTCATGCCATTTCCTGATAAAAATAAATAAATAAATAATAAAAAGAATACTGCCCAGTTAAACTGATGGCATTGAGCTCACAGGCTACAAATACTAATTGCACATTAAAGCCTTATATTTTCAAGGGTTAATTCCGTTCGAAAAAAAAATTAAGAAGGGGAAACAGCTCTCCCCTTTCCTCTTTTTTTTATACTTAATCATTGAACCTCCTATACTATCAAAGACATGCTTTATCATATAAAAAATCTATATCCAAAATTCAGAGCAAATTAGATAATTCTTAATAAAAACCCATTTAGCATTTATATAATTTAAAAGGAGTTATCCCCCTCTTTTATACTTAACCATTAAACTTCCAAAACTATTCAGAGATTTGAACGAAATCTGACAATTCTGCTTGAAAAACCCATTTATATAAATTAAGGGGGGGGGGCATTAGAACCCCTGTTCCCCTTATTTATACTTATTCAATGAACACCTAATAACAGTCACGGAATCGCCTCATCAGAATGATCCTAATCTAAATTTTGAACGAAAATTAATTCTGCATGAAAATCCCATTTATATCAACTAACGGGGGGGGGCATTAGAGCCCCTGTTCCCCCTATTTATACTTATTCAATGAACACCTAATAACAGTCACGGAATCGCCTCATCAGAATGATCCTAATCTAAATTTTGAACGAAAACTTAATTCTGCATGAAAATCCCATTTATATCAACTAACGGGGGGGGGGAATTAGAACCCCTGTTCCCCCTATTTATACTTATTCAATGAACACCTAATAACAGTCACGGAATCGCCTCATCAGAATGATCCTAATCTAAATTTTGAACGAAAACTTAATTCTCAATTAAAATCCCATTTATATCAACTAACGGGGGGGGGGGCATTAGAACCTCTGTTCCCCCTATTTATACTTATTCAATGAACAACTAATAACAGTCACTGAATCGCCTCATCAGAATGATCCTAATCTAAATTTTGAACGAAAACTTAATTCTGCATGAAAATCCCATTTATATCAACTAACGGGGGGGGGGGGGGGGCATTAGAACCCCTGTTCCCCCTATTTATACTTATTCAATGAACGCCTAATAACAGCCACGGAATCGCCTCATCAGAATGATCCTAATCTAAATTTTGAACGAAAACTTAATTCTGCATGAAAATCCCATTTATATCAACTAACGGGGGGGGGGGATTAGAACCCCTGTTCCCCCTATTTATACTTATTCAATGAACACCTAATAACAGTCACGGAATCGCCTCATCAGAATGATCCTAATCTAAATTTTGAAAACTTAATTCTGCATGAAAATCCCATTTATATCAACTAACGGGGGGCATGAGCCCCCCGTTCCCCCTCTTATACATATCGAATGAACTCCAAAAACTAATCAGGGAAGCGCCTTATCAGGATATACCTATATACAAAATTTCAAGTGGATCCGATATTTTTATCATGAGTTATCGCGTTACGCACATACGCACATACATACAGAACGGACGGGCACATAAGCTCTCAGGCTATGATAGCCTGTGAGCTAAAAAGTTTTACTTTATTTCTATGATTTAAATTTGTTTGTTTTGGGTTTGGAGATGCAAAATCCTATCAGGAATTTACTGCACCAAAATAATTTTAAAAAGTGACGTACTGATATTTAAAATACGCATTTTTCTTTATAAAGTTTTTTTTTTCTTCTGCATGTGTACCGATACTAATTTTGTGATACTGGACAACATGCTTAAGTAAGTGAAAATAACCTCATATTTAAAAGAAACACTCTTAGATTATACTAAACATTTTAATAAGACTGCGTCTAAAAACAAAAAAATAACAGCAATTTTTATTTCTCGGTACTTAAATTAGTATATGAAGTTAAGAGTAAGACGTTGGAAAATCGTGGAAAAAGATGTTGGAAATCGTGACTTCAAATTATATCTTAAATTTATTTTAAAATGATCAAATTAAATTATAATTTTTTAGAGATTCGTCAGATCAGATCCTATTCGTCACTGTCCTCTGTCTGTCCCAGAGTCTGTACACAAAGACTGTATGATCCAGAGTTTTGAAATTTTGTTTACTTGCAGGTGAATACCACGGTCACACGACAAATCATAAAATTTTGAAAAGGTCTATTGTTTTAATTAAATTAATTTTGTCAATGTCATCTATTTATTTTGCGATTTGCATTTTAAAAGAGAACCTTAATTTGAACGTTTTGCGTGTAGGCATCATAGCTCGAAGGTAAAGCGTCACACTAGTAAACGGGAAATTGCTAGTTCGATCCCCAGTCCTCCAAGTTGAAATTTTTATATTAAGAATGATTTAATTAATATAAATTTCGTAATTTTTGTTAATTTAAGTGTTATATTATGAGATTTCGTTCATCTGACATACATAATATTTTTTGGAATTATTTCCTTCATAATATTATTCATATTATTTTTTGGCATTCATTTTAAAAACTGTTGCGTTTTATCAATGATTCAGGATTTTAAAATTTGTTTAAACAATTTTTTTCATTTTTAGAAATTTAAAATTTTATTTATGCCTCCGCTTAATATTTTTTTTATTTTGGATTTTCAAAAAATTTGGATTTTTAGATTTTATTTAAATAATTTCATTTCAACATTTTAAATTTGATTAAAATGAATAATTTACGTTTACAAAGTCTTTAATATTAAATATATTGCTGCTACCATCCATGTATGAGTTTAACAATTATAAATTAACAATTTGGATTTATTAGTTAATGGGTAAGTTGTTTCGAAAGAAATATTGCACGAAACTCTCCGTGCGTTCTGTGATCACACTTACCCACTTGTTTAAGTATGGTGATCGCGGATATGAGAAGTATATATCTAAATTTTGAAAAAGTGAAATTGATCTTGGGTTTAGATTTTTCAGGGGGGAAAATCTATGATCGTGCCAAAGTGTAATAAATATTGTTGTTTTCATTAGCTAAAACCAAGTATAAGATCCTCAATTGACAATTTCATCCTAATGACTGATCTTTATCATATTTTACTGATTACATATGAGATAAAGCGTAATTTTAACAGTTCTTACAACTCAGTTTTTTAGAAATAGTATTCCGTTATTTTTAGGTTAAAATAACGTTTCACTAAGAGTTAACACTTTTTGGCACAATGTGCCTAGTCCGGGATACCTAGCCCCACCAGTGGCTGCGAGGTTCTGACCTCGAAACTGGTAGACGGTAGCTGCTGGGTTCGAACCCAATCGCGATCGTCGGCCTGACCGTTCGGAGTTTTCCGTGGTTTTCTTCGAACCTTGGATTTCCTTGCGTAAATACGGGTTAGGTTCCCTTAGAAAGACCCCCACGGAGGGCATCCCATCCATTAGGGCCTATATCCCCAGTGTAGATAATTGGCCGGCATAAACAAAAACAAACCGGGATACCTAATTTTAATTCCAAACATGCAAATGACACCAATGATATTTTAATAAAATTTTACTTTTACAGTGAAACCTTAAATAACGGAATTCTTAATTTGTAAAAAAGTCGTTTCTAAATTCCGGTAACAGTCGATAATTTCTCATTTTGCCAACAGAATTTGTCCGTGCAGGAACGGAATAAACTAACCAGAGTTCTCGCTGTCGCTCGCCATTGCGCCAAATTGCGACTAAATTCTTCATTTGGCGGGTAAACAAGCGATTAGATTCGCCAAATTGCTAATGCTCAATTTTTGCTTTTCTTTCTTTTCTTTTTCATATTTATGCTTATATACATATTTTTAATATGTTTGTAGCGGATAGTGGAAATTAGGCAAACAGTCGTTGTCGCAATTATAAAAAATTAGGTTATTTTAGAACATGTTGAAAAAAAGGAAGGGAAAGAGTACATTAAAAAATTAAAGTTTTTTTTTTCTTTTTGTACTACACGGCGAATTTAATTTGCTAGTACTTTTTTCATTTGGCGAATGTTTTTTATTTTTAATTAGCCAAATTATTAACGTTGGTCAACTGTCAGCGAGAACACTGAGACTAACCAATATAAGATGCATTTTTTATTGTACTTAATTTTATAGGTTCATTACAAATCATTAACACAGTTCCTTCTTAAACATTTTCCTTCGTCTAAGTTTGACGGGTTCCAACTTCTAATATTATAAAAAAAACTTAAATCACATAAGGCGCCAAAAGTGAGAATTGATTAAGTACTCTTAAAATTTCTCATATTTATGATGAATTAAAAAAAATGCTTCACAACATTTTGAAAGGTTTAACAACATAACCTAAAGCAAAACTTCGAATATCTTATAGCCAAAATTATGAAATATGAATCGCAAAATTTAATAAAAGTTCGTTTGTTCTCTTAAAAATAGTGATAATATTTTCTCGCTCATGATTAAAAAATATATGGAATTAAAAGGAAATATTTGAAAGATCCACCCAATATTTTCTTTTAGGAAATTTAATCCGTTTCATATTAAATGTATTGGAAAAATCGTAATAAAAATGTACATATATGCAATTTATATCAGCTAGAAACGTTAAATTAATTTTAATAATTAAACTTCAGAAGAAAGAAATTTTGTATACAACAAGTCTTCAAAAAAGACTGGTGAAATTTAATAACATTTCTTATTAAAGTCCAATTTAATTAAAAATAAAGCAAGGGAAATAAAAAAATAAACTATAAATTCCAGAGACACACAAGAACGCAATTTTCTGAAAGTATCAGTTGAAAATCAAGAATAAATTAGTTTTTTTTTTTTTTTTTTTTTTTTCATATATACTATTTTTTTTTTTTAGTTCTTCTATGTTAAGGTAAGTATTCGGTATTTTTCTTCTTTTAATAGTGGAATAGTAAATTTTAATAATAGAATGAAGAAAAAGAAATAAATGTATCCTTGAGATATATTAATTCAAGAAACCCTTATTATATCTTTCAAACGTATTTTTTTAATATGATGACACCAATATTTTTAATAGTTCATGATGAATATTAATTTTCTTTTATACAATTTGCTTATAGCTTAGATAAAATTTGAAAAGCCTATATATACAGTCGACTCTCGTTAATTCGAAATCGGATAATTCGAATCTTCGCTTAATTCGAACTAAACCTAAGTCCCAAAATTTTCAATGGCAGGATAACGTTAAAAATTTTCATTAATTCGAACTCATTTTCTCTTGACTTCGCTTAATTCGAACTAACGAGAATTCCGATTTTTCATTTTTCTTTTCTTTTTCACGGATTTCAGATCATTTGAATAACTTTCTTTCTTTTATTTTTGTGAAACTTGTTTCGAACGAGTATACATATAATCCAATGAATTTGATAAACACTTTTTTAGTGCCCCGTCTGTCTATCAGTGACGCTTTAAATTTTTCTTCCATCGTGCTTGTTTCTAATCCTTTTATTAGTTTATGTATTTATCCATTCTAATTTAATATTAAGTCATATTCTAATGATAATAGACGAAATAAAGTTAAAAAACACTATAATATTAATTCCTTTGTAATAATACCATATCAAGTATGTTTTAATTTCATATTTTCCATGATTCAAACTTCGGATAATTCGAACATTTCTTGTAGTCTCGACGAGTTCGAATTAACGAGAGCCGACTGTATATGTATTTTTTTAATTTGAGCGTTATTATATTATGACAATTTCTTTTATTGAACTGTTATAATCAATAAGTTTATAATAATCTTAAAGGAAATTATCATAAGAAATTTTCTGATTGTGAGTAATGAAAAGTCACAACCGAAGATTCTCTAGTAAAACATTGCATAAAATGTTTCTTAAACAATTTATTGTTTCTTAAATTGTCTTAAACATTGTATATATATAAATATAGAAAATATTATTTCCATATTACACTAGCGTCTGAATTTTTCGCCCTCAAATTTGGTGGTAAAATCACTTTAAAATGTTGCAAAATGAACTAGAAAAATATTTTAAAAAATTATTCTAAAAGGTTTGTATTTTTATGATGAATTGCAAATGTATCAATTATGGAAATATTCATAAAATTTGAAATATCAAAATGTACATAATCATATGCGTAGTGTTACGAATTTTGTAAATAGTTAGTGTTTGTACTGTAAAATAATGTAAATAATCTTATTAAGCTCCATTCCTTTTCTAATATTAGTTTTTGTTACATTGTCTCTGTTATCAAGCAAACTTGTCTATTATTTTCAGTGAATGTCTATGGCAGCTTGGCAAAATATTAGAGATATCGCCAAGTTGGCGTCACTTTTGGCGACTAATTTTGGTCGCCAAATTTGGCGATATATCGCCAAGTTGGCGACAAACTTGGCGATTGTTGGCGATGATAACCCTTCCTTGTTTATGGTAACCCCCCCCTTAGGTCTACTGATACATTGAATGTTGTTCCGTGGTTTTCCGGTTTTTTTCTAGAAGGTTGTAGAAATATAAGGAGAGCGATACGGAGCCTATATAAGGAGAGCGATACGAGCTGCTGTTGTTATTATTTACCAGTCAGTCATTGAGTGAACAAGGCGTTTGTTAGCAAGTTTATTTGAGTTTCATTTATGTTGTTTTGAATGTTATTAAGTGTTGAGACGTTGTATAAAGAGTCTCTGGGATCTAAAGCTATACTTGTACGATAGATTTGAGCAGTTATTTTTGAATATCTAGTAAGATTTGTGAGTTTCGAAGACTCTGTTGCTCTGAAGATCTGTAAATAAATTATTTTCTACTTTTCTAAGAGACAAGAGTTTGAAGTTCTCTAACCATAAGATCAAAAGAACTATATATACGCAACATTTGGTGTCAGGAGTCGGGATCTTATGGCGAAAACAAGAACAATGGACGGACAGCTGAAAGAACTGCTAGATGCTATCAATGGCATAAAGACAGAAACGAATAAAAGCCAAGAAGAGTTGGCGGAAAAAATAAATAAAGGCCAAGAAGAGTTGGCGGAAAAAATGAATAAAGGCCAAGAAGAGCTGGCAGAAAAAATGAATAAAGGCCAAGAAGAGTTGGCGGAAAAAATTGACAAAGGCCAAGAAGAGTTGGCGGATAAAATGAATAAAGGCCAAGAAGAAATGAAGAAAACTTTTGAAGAAAAGTTCTCGTCGGTAGAGAGAAGAATAGGCTCGGTAGAAGAGAAAATAGAAGAAGTAGAAGAGAAAATTCAGAATGAAGTTAATAATGTTGAAGAGAAATTGGAAAGAAAAATAGAGAAAGTAGAAGAGAAAATTCAGATTGAAGTTAGCAGTGTTGAAAAGAAGATGGAGAGTAAAATAGAGGAAATAATACACGATATGGAGAAGAAGCTTTCAGCATGCAGTAATAATTATGAAGAATTTAGGAATCCGCCTGCTTTTCCAGTGCACGTTAAGCTGTCGACATACGACGGAAAGAGTTCCTGGCAAGTTTACAAGACCCAATTTGCCATTGAAGCCGAAGCAAACAAATGGAGTAACGAGGTTAAAGCTTATCAACTGGCAGCGTCTTTGAGAGGAGAAGCCGCCGACGTGCTGCAAACATTGCCCGATATGACGCAACTCAATTTTGAGACTAAGTTGTGCACTTGAAATGAGATTCGGAGAAAAATTCTTGAAAGATTACACGAGAATGCAAATGAAGAGCCGCCATCAAAAATCGAGAGAAACCCTTCAAGAATTTGCCTCTGAAATTGAACGGCTTGCAAATTTAGCATTCATCGACTGCCCAAAAAATGTACGGGAAATGCTCTCACTGCAGTACTTTGTGGACGGAATAAAAGATCCAGAAGTGCAGAGAGCGGTACGAATGGCAGATGTACAGGATTTAAAGGCTGCATTACTATATGCCTTAAAGTTGGAAGCAGCTACACAAGCCAGCCGAAGAGATCGTCATTCAGTCCGAGGGGCAACGGTAAACAAAAGCTCAGACACTGAGAGCGACGTCTTGAAAGAAATTAGGAAAATAAATCAAGAGATTGAAGCTTTAAAATATGGAAGAACAAGCTCAAGAAGACAGAATCTCACGTGCTGGGGATGCGGTGATACAGGACATCTCCGAAGAAATTGCCCCAAAATCCACGAACGTGAGATAAATTCAAACAGTCAGCAGGGAAACTAAATTTTGGCCACCTCGCGGGGCGGAAGTTGCCAGAGAATGAAAAGCCCCACCTGAAGATCCTCCAAATATCAAAAATGAGTGGCGGTGATAATGAATTATATGTGATAGGCTTTATTAACGGAATTCAGTGCCATATGATTGTCGATACAGGAGCCAATGTTACAATAATAAGAGAAGATTTGGCTCGAAAATTGAAATGTAAACTCATCTGGACTCCACCATGCGTTACCCTGCAAACTGTGACGGGCGACAAGATAGGCATATATGGAAAGGCCAATTTAACCATCAATTTTGGAGGAACGAAATATTACCATACGGCATATGTGGCTGACATAACAGATCCGTGCTTAATCGGACTAGATTTTCTGAAGAAGTTTGGCTTCAAACTTGATTTCAAAAATAATAAAATGTTCTCAAAATTTGAAGAAATAAGTCTTTTTGGATTAAATAACGAAATTGAATCTAAACAAATAGTAATAGCCAAAGAAGAAATCAATCTAGATCCAAAAACAGAATTTTTAGTTCCAGCTGTAATTAAAAATAAAACTAATTACCGATTTGGCCATATAGATTATCCCGAAGGATATTCTTCATCCACTTCATCTGTGGTGGACCTCTCGAAGAAGACCTTTCCAGTCAGAATTGCTAACATCACTGATAAGACGAGGACTATCAAGAAAGAAGAGGTGATAGCATCATGTGCTCCTGTGACGTGCATAAGTCAAAATTCCAATCACTCTCAGAAATCTTCAGATAATTTAGTCAAGGATTTGTTACAAAATACAGACTTAGATCCAAAACAGATGGAAGCTGCGGAAAATTTAATTAGAGAATTCCAAAGTTTATTTTCTTAAACATCTGAAGACTTTGGACGAACTAAAATGGCACAACACCGAATTGACACGGGAGATCACTCTCCTATTAAACAGCACCCTATACGATTACCTTTTGCCAAGCAAGAAGAGGTGCAGAATTTAATTAAGGATATGGAAGAAAATGACGTCATCGAACCATCGACAAGTCCATGGGCGTCTCCTATTGTATTAGTAAGAAAGAAGGATGGTTCTACAAGATTTTGTGTAGACTATCGCCGACTGAATGACGTCACTAAAAAGGATAGTTACCCTCTACCAAGGATCGACGACACTCTCGACACACTTGCGGGCAACACTTGGTTCTCGACTCTGGATCTGAAGAGTGGTTACTGGCAGGTAGAGATCCATCCGGACGACCGCGAGAACACCGCCTTTACAACGGGACAAGGATTATGGCAGTTCAAGGTAATGCCTTTTGGTCTATGTAACGCACCTGCAACTTTCGAACGGCTAATGGAAACGGTTCTCCGGGGACTGTCATATGAAGCATGTCTTGTTTATTTAGATGATATCATAATCATAGGAAAATCTTTTGATGAACATCTGAACAACCTCAGGCGGGTGCTACAAAAATTGAAGGAAGCTAATTTGAAGTTAAGCCCTTCGAAGTGCAGCTTATTTCTCAATGAAGTCGCATACCTTGGACACATCATTTCGGCGGAAGGAGTTAGGACTGATCCGGAGAATATATCGGCTGTGAAAAATTGGAGTCGTCCAGCAGATATTCACCAGCTTCGGAGTTTTCTAGGATTATGCACCTATTACAGGAAATTCGTCAAAGGCTTCTCGATGATTGCAAGACCACTTCATAAATTAACAGAAGCCAATCAAAAATTTATGTGGACACAGGAATGTGACGCTGCTTTCGAAAAGCTTATGGAGGCCTTAACATCCACTCCGATTCTGTCATATCCTCAAATCGATAAACAGTTTATACTTGATACGGATGCAAGTAACGAAAGCATTGGCGCTGTACTGTCCCAGGAAATCGACGGCCAGGAGCGTGTTATCGCCTATTTCAGCAAGTGCTTATCAAAGGCAGAGCGAAACTACTGCGTCACAAGAAAAGAGCTTCTTGCTGTAGTGAAAGTCATAGACCATTTTCATCACTATCTTTACGGTCGAAAATTCCTGATCCGAACTGATCATGCTTCTCTAACTTGGCTATTGAATTTTAAGAACCCTGAAGGCCAGATAGCCAGGTGGATACAAAAGCTTCAAAAGTACGATATGGAGATACGCCATCGAAAAGGCTCATCACATGGAAATGCAGATGCTCTCTCAAGAAGACCCTGCTCAGAGAATTGTAGATACTGCGACCGGGTTGAGAAGAAATTTAATGCCAAAGGTCCTATAATAAGACAAGTTACAACTGGGTCTACATCATCGCAAGATCCGTGGAGTGACGAGAGCCTGCGTAAAGATCAACTTGCTGATCCTGAAATTAAGCCAATTCTAGAGCTGAAAGAGGAGTCCAACAGGAAGCCCAGCTGGCAAGACATGGCCCATTACCATCCTACGACTAAACTTTATTGGGCTCTCTGGGATTCCCTACATTTGAAGAACGGTATTTTGTACCGAAAATGAGAGTCTGACGATGGAAAGACATGTAGATGGCAACTACTACTCCCTAAGTCGAGAATTTCTATGGTCCTTCAAGAACTGCATGGTAGTCCCACAGGAGGTCATTTTGGTGTAATGAAGACCCTGCAAAAGGTTCGAGAGCGTTTCTACTGGAATAATGTTCGCAGTGACGTGGAGAAGTGGTGTCGAACTTGTGACACCTGTGTAGCACGTAAAGGTCCTAAGAGGCGCACCCGTGGACGATTACAACGTTATAATGTAGGAGCTCCTTTCCAACGACTTTCAACACTGGGTTTCCAGATACGGGAGTTCCTCTTCAAATCCATTCTGATCAAGGAAGAAATTTTGATTCGGCTGTGTTTAAGGAAATGTGTGGACTACTCGGCATGGACAAAACTCGAACTACACCTCTACATCCTCAATCGGACGGCATGGTGGAGCGTTTTAATCGTACTTCATCGCCTGAGGAATATGTCGATGAACTTCAGGAGCGGATTGAGGAGATTCATTGCCTAGCGAGGAACCGAATTGGACTGGCATCAGAAAAGATGAAGACACGGTACGACACAAAGGCAACTGGACATGAGTTCAACGAAGGTGAGAAAGTTTGGTTGTGGAATCCCATACGTCGTAATCGACTGTCGCCAAAACTACAAAGAAACTGGGACGGTCCTTACACAGTCGTCAACAGGCTGAATGACGTCGTCGTACGCATACAAAAATCGCCACACGCCAAACCCAAAGTTGTACAGTATAACCGGCTAGCCCCTTATTTTGGCCAAAGTGATTAGAAATTCAAAACTGGAATTTCAGACCATGGTCATGAACGTCACTTTTTGTAAATATGTAAATAGTAATTAGTTCTTATTTATGTAAATCTTATTATTATTATTTATTTATTTATTTACTTGTTTATTTATTTTAAGTGTTTTCCTCTAACTCAAGGATTGCACTGCCCGGGAAGTGCAGTCTTTGAGGAGGGGGTAGTGTTACGAATTTTGTAAATAGTTAGTGTTTGTACTGTAAAATAATGTAAATAATCTTATTAAGCTCCATTCCTTTTCTAATATTAGTTTTTGTTACATTGTCTCTGTTATCAAGCAAACTTGTCTATTATTTTCAGTGAATGTCTATGGCAGCTTGGCAAAATATTAGAGGTATCGCCAAGTTGGCGTCACTTTTGGCGACTAATTTGGGTCGCCAAATTTGGCGATATATCGCCAAGTTGGCGACAAACTTGGCAATTGTTGGCGATGGTAACCCTTCCCTGTTTATGGCAACCCCCCTTTAGGTCTACTGATACATTGAATGTTGTTCCGTGGTTTTCAGGTTTTTTTCTAGAAGGTTGTAGAAACTTCGCCCCATGCTGCGAGCCTATATAAGGAGAGCGATATGAGCTGCTGTTGTTATCATTTACCAGTCAGTCATTGAGTGAACAAGTCGTTTGTTAGCAAGTTTGCTTGAGTTTCATTTATGTTGTTTTGAATGTTATTAAGTGTTGAGACGTTGTATAAAGAGTCTCTGAGATCTAAAGCTATACTTGTACGATAGATTTGAGCAGTTATTTTTGAATATCTAGTAAGATTTGTGAGTTTCGAAGACTTTTTTGTTCTGAAGATCTGTAAATAAATTATTTTCTACTTTTCTAAGAGACAAGAGTTTGAAGTTCTCTAACCATAAGATCAAAAGAACTATATATACGCAACAGTATAAAACTTACTTTAATACAGAGAAAAAAAAAAGAAAAAGTATAGAAAAACTGAATTATTCTTGATTTTGAACTCATACTTATAGAAAATGGTGTTTTTATAAGTCGTTGGAATTTGTAGTTTTATTTTATTATCTTCCATGCTTTATTTTTCATTAAATTTGTCTAATTTTATATAAAAATAAGTTTTTAAATTGTAAGTTATATACTGTATTTAGAACAGGAAAAATTTGAACTACTATAAACATATTTATTTCTTTACAGAGGCGAAATATATTAAAATGTTATTAATAAGTAATTAAGGATAATCTTATTTGAGGCACAAAAACAGATTATTTCATAATTATCTTAAAAATGATTTTACCCAAATAACTATCCCTTAAAGGTATAATCAAAGAATGTATAAAAAATGCTTAGCTCCCTCTATTTTGTGTTTTACCAAAATGCATAAAAGCAGGCTTAATCACACAATTTCACAATATTTAAAAATAGGTATTTCAAAGAATTCTACAAGCTAAAATTGTGGCATATTTATTTAGATCCGTGAAACAAATTGTCCAAATAAGCTTAGTTTTTACATATAATTTCATAATATTAAAAAAATAGGTATTTCAAAGAATTCTACAAGCTAAGATAATGACTTACTTATTTGGATCTGCGACAAAAAATGCCCAAATAAACTTAGTTTTTACATATAATTTCATAATATTAAAAAAATAGGTATTTCAAAAAATTCTACAAGCTGACTTTTTTATTTGGATCCTTGATGGAAAACGTCTAAATAAACATTGGAAATGCCAAATATGAATGTTCTGTCACAATTAACAAAATATGTCATTGTACAAATTGGACAAAATTATAAGGACGATGAATACTTTTGCCTGAAACACACTGATAATTAATAATCTCCCCGCTTCTTCTCAATCACTTTTCTCAGTCTTGACGTCATGGAGTTTGCCAATTCATTAAGAACGTTCTTGGAAAATTTTGTGTGATCATTTTCGATGGAAGACATGAGATCTTGATTTTTTTCAGATTATATACCATTTTTGCATACTTTGTGTGCCTGAATACCCAACAGGTTTTCCATTGGATTCGGATCAGGACTTCTGGCCGGCCAATCAAGTAGTTTCACGAAATTATGAAGTTTGGGAAACATGAACCGAGGCATTGTCCTGCTGGAAAAAATAGCTCCCAATCGCTATTAATGATGCTTCTTGTAAAAGATTATCGCGCAATACATCAATGTAACTCTCAGAATTCCTCCTACCCTGCACAAAAACAATTGGAATGGTTCGATCTGTTCTGAAATCTCCCCAACCCGTTACTAAGTCACTTCCAAATACATGCTTTGAGAAAATTGTTTTTTCTCTACTGATATCATACGAAAAGTCGCAAAAACAATCTAGTCTATCCAAATTAATCTTTTTCTCCTCGGAAAAGACAGAATCCCACCTTTTTTCCCATTTTGTCCATATCAGATGGCTGTATAAATTTATAATACATTTTATGAATATGACTTTACCACATACATAAAAACATACAAAAATAGTCTTCATTTTTCATTGGTTTACAGCCATTAAATTTGCATAAGTTTCCCACCAAATATAACCAAGATTTGGCAATTTTTGCCTTGTCCTTATAATTGTGACCACCACTGTAGTCGCAAATAGCAAAGTAGGTTTCATTTAAAATTTCGTTCAAAACGACTTATCGTTTAATGAATCCAAAATGTTAATTTATAATTATGACTTTTTTACAAGATTGTGACACCAATAAATTTAATTTTTAAATAATTATAAAAGGCAGTTATTTATTTTAAATCAAATTAAAAATGTAAAATGAAATTATTTAAATAAAATCCAAAATCCAATATTTTTTTTTAAATCCTCAATTAAAAAAATTGCCTGAGTTATAAATAAAATTTTTAAATTTTAAAAACGATAAAAATTGTTTAATGGAAATTTAGAATGCTGAATCATTAAAAAATTTCAATTATTTGTAAAATAGGAAAAAAAATTAATCAAAAACAATAAAATAAGAAAACCAGTTATTACATAAGTTATATAAGTGCTCTTGCAAACTACAGCATTATAACGCACTAATTTCATAGAACACAAACCCTCCCAAAAATTACATTCGCCGTTTCAAGGATGCCACAATCCCCTTCCTCAGTGAAATAAATAAATAAATAAAATGGGTTCAAAATGGATAAATGAGAATTAAATAAAACCCTACGGATTGTTTTAGATTCAAATAATTTACTTGTAACAGAAATAAAGCCAGGAATAAATTTGCAACGCCTGCAATTGATTAAAAACCATAGATGATTATGAAATTTGAAACGTTTGAGTCGAAGTTAAATAAAACGATTGGTTAAAGACATGGTAAAACTAACGTAATTAATAATAATAATAATAATAATAATAATAATAATAATAATAATAATAATGATAATAATAATAATAATAATGAAATAGTTAAAACCACAAACACCCACGAATGAAAAATTTGAAATTACTAATAAAAAGTTGAAAAGGCCCGTTAAAGCCAGAAACTACTCAACTTGCTCTACTAACTTGCTCATGTTGCAAATTCCCCTCGGACTAAAGGATTAGTCCGGTAGTGTATGAGAAGAAATTTACCCACTGAATCAATTTAAGTGATTAAATAATATTTATTTACAAAAAGTCTTATTTAAATTATAAAATTATTCAGTCGTGCATTTTTTTCAGGGGTGAGTTCTGAGTCTTGTGCGAATGTTCCCGGAACACAGAAAGTTTCAAATTGTAGTCTTACGGTCTATAGATTCACCAATTCACGTGGTCATATGCACAAAGGACCTACACGAATTTTCATTCCTTCCCTCCTCCTTGTACGAGGAAATTCTCTTTCCAGAATCTCACTGGACTGTCTGTTTGGTCCCGGGCTTTTCCACAATAAAAAAACAATATTCTCTTTTTTCTCGTGTCCTCCCTTGAAAAGCAATCTGAATAAAGAGGGACCTTCTAGAACCTATTAGAGCACTTCCACATGATGTCAACCTTAACGTCTTCTATAATTGGTCAATAAAAAATGCTGAAGTCAGATACAAACTACCGTGAGAAAAACTAACACCTGTCGGGTTCCAACATGAAAGCATTCCGCGGAACCTTTAGACAAATTCTGAGAAAGATATTTGCTGTCTAAACCAAAGTGCTCTCTTGTCAACGAAAAGACTTCAACTTGGGCGCCCCAATATATCTAAGAAACAACACAATGACAAGCTCCCACGTAGTCAATTCAATCTGTAAAGTTCTATTCTTTACACTCACAACTACGGCATTTTGGACTCTGCATTGCAGTGTGATTCGGTGTCGTTTCTGTGCCCTCTACATCTCTTGCAAATTTGACGGTAACGAAACACCCTATATATATATATATATATATATATATATATATATATATATATATACATATACATATATATATATATTTGTTTAGTTTTGTTTTTAGAATTTTAAAGCAGGTTTTCACATTTTACTCAAAACCATGTTAAAACTTCGTTACTTGAAAACAAGAATACTCTTTTAAAATGTAGTGAAATATTTTATATTCAAAATATTTTTCTATTAACCTTTAGATTACGGGCTAATACTGGGGACTATTTATGAATTCACTCGCACCACAATTTACAAAAGATTTTCATTATAGTAGAAATCTTTTGAAAGTTTTCAATTGTAAGTGTATCTCAGAGAATTTTTTCCAAAAAGTGGTTCGAATACACTTAATTGATTGTCGCTGGGACGACATAAGTCCCAACCCCGTAACCAAAGGGTTAAGAAAACGTGAGTTTTTAAATTGTATTTCTAAATAAAATTTCAAGCTTTGAAAATATTAAAATAATAAGTATATGATAAAAACAATTACATCAGTAAACGTTTTTTTTCAAATTGCACTTCAGGCGGCACAAATGACTAAAATTTACACGAAACTTAAATGTATAGTAGATCGATAAAAAAAAAGCATACGAATTTAAAAATATTCACTGATATGGAATTTTCAAATTTAAAAAAAAGTAACTTTTCTAAAAAAAATATCATGCATTTATTCTTTCTAATTTTCTTTTTTTCATTTCGAGATTTGCTTTCATACTTCCTAACTCTACATTGCAAAATATAGTGGCAATAAAAATAAATAAAATCTAAAGTAATAAAAAGTATTTTGGTATTTTAAATATTTCCACACATGATTATTTTCTATTTTACGTTAGGTTAAATAATCTAACGGTAATAAAACGTTTCGCATGTTTTTTTTTTATATTAGTGAAAACTATTCAAAGAAATTTTTAAAAGAAAAGTATATTTAATAACAACTGAAAAGGTAACGGTAAAATTTAATACTTTGAAAAGTAGAAAAAATACTTTACTGGATTTAATTAAAAGAAAAAGACCATGAATTTTGTGGGATCTTAAGAACACCTTACATTATTTTTTTTATTTCTAAGTAAAATGTAAAAGTATTTCTTTTCTTCAGTTGATCTTTTTAAAAGTAATATACTATTGATATATTTTCCTATGAATTCTAATTTTAATAAGTAACAATATTTGTGGTATACATGCATTTTACTTAAACCGAATTAATTATAAAAATTACTTTAATTGAAAATTTCAATGTTATTGATGAAGTATTTTAAAAGATTGCATGAAAAGCATTTTTTCAAAAGATAAATTGTTTGTATCTTCAAATACTTAAAAGAATTCGATTTGCATATTATAAATGTATTTTGTTTTAAGCACTTTATTAAATTTAATTGCTTAATGCAATTGTCTTTAATGTTCCTTGACCAGTTGTGTACAAACTTGCCAGTAACAGGAATTAATTTAAGCATATTCCGCTAAAATTGAGTTACAGTGGAAGCAAAAATTGTGGACACTTTTAGGTAACTTTCATTCCAAAAAGTAAACAAGTTGGAAATTGCACGTGAAGCGTAGCAAATGAGGTGCGTTCGTACGATAACGAAGTTTTAAAATATTCAGATCTTGCTGATATAGTAGAGCGTACTTTGGATACAGTACAGTGGTCGAAATCTTTGTGTTCCTGTAAATATGCAGGGAGTAATTTTTATTATACTTCATTAACGTATATCTTATGTGAAAGTAGTTTAATATAATTAAAACACGCCCCAAACAATGTTTTCCCGTATAACATTATTTAGTGGAATACATTTGTGTGGCCCTGTAATTTAATAATAAATATTCTTTGCATCACAAATTGTACAGAAGGTATATTTTAGTACATACTTCAAAGATTCATGCCAATTCTATTATGTTCAAATGAGTGTAACACCATTAAAATGCATTTGAAACTTTTTTCGCATTGATAGTAATGTAACGGAAGATTTTTGATTCTCCATGTAATTGATCTATGCATCCGATTTTCATAACATTTGAAATGACTTGACAAAATTATATAATAGTTATACGTTTTAAATTTCAAACGATTAAAATGCATTTGAAACTTTTTCCACATTGACCGTGATGTAACGGAATACTTTTGATTGTCCCTGTAATTGATCTATGCATTCGATTTTCATAACATTTGAAATGACTCGACAAAATTATGTAATAAATATATGTTTTAAATTTCAAACGATTAAAACGCATTTGAAACTTTTTTCCCCATTGACCGTAATGTAACCGAATGCTTTTGATTGTCCCTGTAATTGATCTATGCATCCGATTTTCATAAAATTTGAAATGACTCAACAAAATTATGTAATAATTATGTATTTTAAATTTCAAACGATTCGGTTGGGTAGTTTTTGTGTTGTTATATGCGGACAGACGGACAGACAGACAGACAGACGGACAGACGGACGGACTGAGCGACAACAATAGGTGCTACGTATTTACATAATTACGGACGCACCTAAAAACTACCTTTTGCAGCCGTCCGGAGGAAAGTACTTCGGGAAATTTTGAAATATTTTCGTCGATCATGACCCCTGGATCCCAAAACCATCCTCCGTTGAAATGTTGACTTACATATATATACTATTTATATATATATCCATATACCGGGGGTCCCAAAAATGACTGATGGATTTTGAAATTCAATAACTTGCAAACGGTGACAGCTATTTAAAAATTTTTTGCAGGAGAGTTATGTATAATGTCAGGAGTTTTTTTATCGTAATATTTTATTTTAGTTTGCATCTCAAACAATCGCCGTCAGCGCCACCTATTGTTTGAGATGCGAACTAAAATAAAAAATTACGGTAAAAAAACTCCTGACATTATACATAACCCTCCTGCAAAAAATTTTTAAATAGCTGTCACCGTTTGCAAGTTATTGAATTTTAAAATCCATTAGTCATTTTTGGGACACCCGGTATATAGAGGCATAGCTAACTGGATATTTTCATGCTGTAACTCTCGAATTTATAAACCAATTTGGATGAAATTCTTTATGTGCATAGTTGAAGTACTAATGTCTCGACCAAGTTCGTTGGCCGGCCAAAACCGCCATCTTGTTTCAAAATGGAGGCCATTTGAATTTGTGGACACTTATGGAAATTTTTAGCTTTTCTACCTTTTTTTAAATGATCTTTGTTGTTAATTTACATTGTGTGACTGTTTAAAATGTCTTTTGATGTTTCTAAAATAGTGTGTAAAATGATATATAAGAGTTTGCATTTTGTGAAACGGTTACAAAGTTAAATAAAAAGAATATTGCCCAGTTAAACTGATGGCATTGAGCTCACAGGCTACGCATACTAATTGTACATTACAGCCTTATATTTTCAAGGGTTAATTCCGTTCGAAAAAAATATTAAGGAGGGGGGATCAGCTCCCCCCTTTCTTCTTTTTATACTTAATCATTGAACCCTCTAAACTGATCAGTGACATGCTTTATCATATAAAAAAATCCATATCCAAAATTTAGAGCAAATCGGATAATTCTTAATAAAAACCCATTTATATAATTTATGAAGAGTTATCCTTCTCTTTTATATACTTAACTATTAAACTTCCAAAACTATTCACAGATTTGAACGAAATCTGACAATTCTGCATGAAAAACCCATTTGTATAAATTAAGGGGAGGGGCATTAGAACCCCCATTTCCCCTGTTTATATTTATCCAATGAACACCTAATACCAATCACGGAAGCGCTTCATCAGAATGATCCTATGTGTAAATTTTGAACAAAAACTAATATTTCTGCACGAAAACCCATTCATATCAATTAAGTGGAGGGGCATGAGCCCCCCGTTCCCCCTCTTATACATATCGAATGATTTCCAAAAACTAATCAGGGAATCGCCTTATCAGGATATACCTATGTACAAAATTTCAAGTGGATGGGATATTTTTATCATAAGTTATCGCGTTACGTACGAACATACATACAGAACGAGCGGGCACATAAGCTCTCAGGCTATGATAGCCTGTGAGCTAAAAACATAAAAAAATCAAAATAATCAAATGGCTGCCATTTTAAAACAAGATGGTGCATGAAGCTGGCAAAAAAAACTCGGTCGAGACATTAGTACTCCTATTATGCACATAAAAAATTTCAGCGAAATTGGTTCATAAATTCGAGAGTTACAGCATGACAAAATTCAGATATATATATATATATATATATATATATATATATATATATATATATATATATATATATATATGGATATATCTATATACATAGTACATATATGTAAGTGAATATTTCAACGGAGGGTGGTTTTGGAATCTAGGGGTCATGATCGTCGAAAATATAGCATAATGCACCGATGGGCTTTCCGCGGACGGCTGCAATTGGTAGTTTTTTTACTTTTTTAATGAAAGCTACCTGAAAGTGTCCACAATTTTTACATCACTGTAATTCTTTTTTAACGATTGAAAATGTTCAATTGCCCCTCGTTTACAGTTGGTATTTTTATTATAGAATTTATTTTTTTAATAGTGAAAAATTATATAAATATAAAATATACATCAATTTATAGCTAAATTAGGCATGAGATTTCGTCAATTTTGCACATTTGTTAGAAAAAATTTTGAAGGATTAATGCGCAAAACAATGTTCCGATTAGATGAAAAAATATTTTTCTTACAAAATACTGGTATGCAAAAACTTGGAAATCTCATCCCTGCACTAAACCTAAAATCACATTTTAAAAGATAACTTTAATCAGAAAAATATTTTAGAATAATACTTTTATTATTTATTTAAAGAAACTTTATTGCACAAAACAGAAAAAAGTTCGCACATTTTGACTTTTTATATCATTTGAATTTCAATACAAACAAGTAAGAAAAATCATGCGTTAGGCATATATTATGAAGTACTTTCCAACACTTAATGAAATAATTTAACAAAGCTTTGTTATTTAGGGAAATAATAGTGTATAGTCAAATATACCCAAATATGTATTCCAGTACTTTTGAACAGCCCTGTATTTCATATGTCAGTTGATATAATGGGAAAATTTAGTTTAGCAAGAATATACCCAGTAACTTGAAATTTCTTTTTCAGCAATTCGTACTATTATATGAAACATACTTGAATACTTTTGTTCAGCCCTGTAGTTTACATTGTACCTTTATTACACGTCAGCATTACGCTAAAATTTATTGTAAACTAAAACACTTTTAAAACAACTGAAATCACATTCTCATAAATTATCATTCATAAGCGTCCATGTACCGAATTCTTTGCGTGGCCCTGTATATCCTTTTATCTATATTCTGCAAACAGTTCTCAGTAAATTGAATGAAGCTCGGCGTAAAAATGCATAGCTTATTTAAGAACCACGTTTAAATAATTTACGCTCATATTCAGTAATGTTGGTGAGTTCTTTTGGGTAGCCCTGTATATCAACTATAACTTTTAGACACACCATATAATGTGCATATAGTTAGCGAAATATAAACGCGCATATCATAATTAAAATGCATTTCATCTCTCCATCAGCCATTATCGGACACATATACGGTACTTCGGAAAGAATATACTATTTGCAATCTTTTGTGTGGCCCTGTAAATGCTATGTACTTCATATTATGCAAGATAGTAGCGAATGATTTATATTAAGCTTCAGTGACATATATCAGTTTTATTATACATGAAACAGCTTAATATATTTTAAATATGTCACACTCAATTTCCCCTTTTACCATTATCTAAAGGAATTCTTTTGTGTGGCCCTGTAAATGAATAATAGCTATATTTTCACCTTATATTTTATAGAATGAATATTTTCATATGTTTGACAGGGTATAACATCTTTAAAATTCCTTTGAAACGATTTTTCCCCATAGGCCGTAATGTAATGGGAAACGTTTGATTCGCCCTGTAGATAAAATAATCATGGTAGAAACTTCATTTTCGATAGGACTTGTGCCAGTGTAAACGTCAATAACGTCCTAAAATTTCATGGCAATCCGAGTATATTAACAATTTTCCCCATGGGCCGTAATGTAATGGAAAACTTTCGATTCGCCCTGTAGATAATCTAATCATGGTAGAAACTTCATTTTCAATAGGGTTCGTGCTAGGGTAAATGTCAATAACGTCCAAAAATTTCATGGCAATCCGAGTATATTAACGATTTTTCCCCATAGGCCGTAATGTAATCGGAAACTTTTGATTCTCTCTGTAGATAAACTAATCATGGTAGATACTTCATTTTCAATAGGGTTCGTGCTAGGGTAAACCTCAATAACTTATAAAAATTTCATAGCAATCCGAATATATTTACGGGAGTTAGAGCGCGGACAGACGGCCAGACGGACAAACGGCCAGACGGACAGACAGACAGACGGACAGACAAACCGAATGCATAAGCACTTTTCAACTTTGTTGGAAAGTGCTAAAAAAGAAAAGTACGCCTACCATTGCGGAATACAGTCTAATTATTGTCTATATGCTTAATTATTTTTCTATGCCGCTGAAAAATAAAGAATGGGTCAAAGGTTACGCATTTGCGTTTTACAAAGATTCCTAACCAATTATAAACAAATCTGAAACTGTAAGTCAAGCGTAGCAAACTAGGGCCGTTCGTACAATAACGAAGTTCTAAAAATATTTAGGTGTTCGTGTAAGAGTAGCAATGCTTCGGACACAATATAGTAGACGAAGTACAGGGTGGTAATAAAAAACTTTGCCCGTATATGGATCTCTAGCGGCCAATCCGTTCAACCGATCGAGGTGACATTTCAGATATAACTATATAGAGGTACGAGCTTGAGATTCTCTGAACGGCAACAAAATGGCTCTCACGGTTACGGTTATGTTACAGATACTCGAAATTTTCCAATGGCAACACCCATTTTTTTCATCGCAAAATGCTCAGCGTATGTGAAAACTCTAAAGAGCGTTTAAACCGTATGTGTGTTTCAAGAAACGGACACGATATGCACGCACAAAAAACTGTTCTGCGAATCCTCCTCCCCCCATAAAAAACGCGATTGGGGCACAAGGAGTAAATTTCCATATGACACAGAGTCAGTACACTTATCTCTGATTACAATACAGATAAGAGAAAACTTTTATTTTGATTGCACATGTTCCACATGGGTGCCATCACAGGCAATTACTCATTGCATGGTGGCGACGGTGGACAATACAGCCGAACGTTACACCGCATGAGGGATGTTTGCAATCTCACGTATGATAGAATCTTTCGAATCCGGCAAAGTTTGCGGATTGCACATGTACACTCTAGATTTTAGATATTCCCAGAACCTGAAATCTATAGAAGTGAGATCGGAGGATAGCGGATGCCATTGACGTTGCCAGTTAAGGTGAAATGTGCCTCGCCCTTTCATAAAATGCGATGACATCGATCGTTATCTCCATCATATTCGATAAGAAATTGATTAATAAAGTCTGTATGTTGTTGATGGTCTCTCACTTGCAACATCTGGGCGCGCTGGTACCTGTAAAGAAACATGCGGATTACAGAGCGCAGTAACTTTAAGACCTTTGATTTTGTTATATCAAATACACGAGATGCACCTTTTGTAATTTGCATGCGTTCTCTGGTCACTATGTGATGCAATTCCATAACAGTATCCTCAGGAACAGTTGGTCTTCCGGATCGCAGACTATCACAGGTGCAGCCAATTTCTTTGAATTTCATTACTACATCACGACGAGCTTGTGAAATGCATAGGCCACGCATTTGGCGATGGTTTCGACGGTAAATGCGACAGGTTTTCGCAGCATTCATCTCATTTTGATAATAGTTTTACCAACTCACCACGAACAAAGTCATTTTGTTGGCATCTGCGAACTCCGACTGAAGAACTAATACTCCCACGCTACTTTTTATACGTTTTCTACGCTGAATATCTGGCAAACTATGTTCCGTGAATGGTATTTTGTCTCTGTGATATTCAAATTTTCTTCGAACGCCTTGGTCATTTTTTTTTTGGGGCGTTCGTAGAGCTGATTTTGAGCGACCATTACGCGTCCGTTTATTGTAATAACCATACCGTTCCAACGTTCTTTAGGGTTTTCGCATGCGCTGTGCATTTTACGATGAAAAAAATGGGTGTTGCCATTGGAAATTTTCGAGTTTCTGTAACTATAAACGTAACCGTGAGCGCCATTTTGTTGGCGTTCACAGAATCTCGAGCTCATACATCTGAATAGCTATATCTGAAATTTCACCTCGATCGGTTGAACGGACTGGCCGCTAGAGCTCCATATATCGGCAAAGTTTTTTTTATGACCACCCTGTACTTCTCTGTAAATACTATCTGTTTTCAACAATACGTAAATTAAATTGTAATAAACCTCAGCAATGTATATCAATTTCGTAAAATGTGAAATAGCTCAATATAATTAAGACGGGAAACAAACAATTTTTCCCTTACACCGTTATGCAATGGAATACTTTTGTGCGGCCCTGTAAATTAATAAGAAATTTTCTTTGTACCACACATTGTGCAGAATGTATATTTTACTTTATACTTCATAGATGCATAAAGATTTTTAACACTTTCCAACAAAGTTGAAAAGTGTTTATGCATTCGGTTTGTCTGGCCGTATGGCCGTATGTCTGTCTGGCCGCGCTCTAACTCCCATAAATTTACTCGGATTGCTCTGAAGTTTTTATATGTTATTTCTGTTTATCCTAGCATGAACCCTATTGAAAATGAAGTTTCTACTATGATTAGTTTATTTACAAGGATAGTCAAAATTTTCCGATACATTACGGCCAATGGGAAAAAATCGTTTCAAATGAATTTTAAAGGTGTTACACCCTGTTAAACTTATTCAAATTTACATGGATTCAAAGGGTGCACTAAAATACGCATTCTGTATAGTATGCTGTCAAACTAATAGTTGTTATTCATTTACAGGGCCACTCAAAAGAATTTCATTACACAATAATAAAGGAGGGAATTGTTTGCGACATATTTAATAATGTTAAACGGTTTCAAGTATCATAAAATTGATATACACCGCTGAGACTTAATGTATAACCCATAATATGAAGTGCACAGCTTTTACAGGGACACACAAAATATTTCAAACCTTATATTTTTATCCGAAATATTGTGTATTATCGATGATAGCTGATGGATGGTTGAAATGCATTTTCAATTATGATATGCGCTTTTAAGTTTTACAAAACGTCTGCAAATTATATGGTGTATATAAATGTTATAGTTGTATATACAAGGTTACACAAAAGAGCACATAAAGGTTACTGAATATGAGAGTAATCAACTTAAAGGTGGTAGTTATGCATTTTTACGTTGAACTGCTTACTAAGAAATGTTTGTAGAATATAGATAAAATGATATACAGGGTCACGCAAAGAATTAGCTACATGATTACCCATATGTGATAATTTCTGGAAATGTGATTTAAGTAGTTTTAAGAGTGTGTTTGTTTGAACTAAATTTTAACAAAAAAAAAGCATATAGTAATGATACTGGATAAATTACAGGGCTGAACAAAAGTATTGAAGTATTATCCATCTTTTAGAATAAAGTGCTGCAAGAGAATTTTCAGCCAGTTAGGCATTTTCTTGCTAAACTAAATTTTCCCATTATATAATATATATATATATATATATATCAACCGAAGGGCTGTTCAAAAGCATTTCAATACACATTTGGCTATGGACAGTAGCATCTTATTTCCCTAAATAACAAAGTTTTGTTAAAGATTCAGGAAGCGTTGGAAAGTGTTCCATAATCTATGCTTAACGCATGTATTTTCTTACTTGTTTTTTATCTTCGAAAAAGTCTAACATCATTGAAAACACAAAATTTTTTTCTCTATTAGCCGTAATGTAACAAAATAATTTTGATTGTCCCTGTAATTAAACTATACATCGGATTTTCAAAAAATTTTAAATGACTGGACTGAATTATGCAACAATTATATATCTTAAATTTCAAACGATTAGGTCGGATAATTTTTGCATGTAAAATAAAGGACAAAATTAACAAAAAAAATCGAAATTTTGATTTGAAATGGAAAAAGTTAAAAAATGCATAACCAACAAATGTACATTCAACTCTATTAATATCTAGAGTCTCATCCCGTGTGAAATAAATAATAAAAAAATTAACATCCCCAAAGATTTATACCAAAATCATTAAACATTTCTATAGGAACTGTAAACAAAATTATAAATTCCATTTAAAGCTAATTAGAGAAAAAATTTGTGATATTTACTGCCTAAAACGATAGCATGTTTCTCAGCATACTACTTATTGCAGATTGTTGCGTGAAAAATATTTGCAGTTGAAAATTAGAAATATGTGAATGTAATTGATGTGTCTTTGATATATTTATTTCATTACAATCGAAAAAGATCAATTTACTACCGAAATTGAGGAAAAAAAGACTTAAAATGTTCGTTCAGAGAAATTAAGAATATTTTAGCTAAAGGTTTCATGATTGATTTTTGCTTGATTTCCATATAACGTAAAATTGTAGAAAAGGAACGAAGAAAAATTTTCAAAATTTTTTCGGTTTATTGTCAGAAATGTGCTTTAACCCCTTATCTGGTTTGCCCGAACGCCGTTCGGGCAAGACGAATTTGCTTATTTCATCATTTAACACTAGAACCGCGGAATCGGGTCATTTTGACCCGTAACAAATGGATAGATGTCGATTCGAACCAGGTAATTCTTTATAAAATAAGCTATATAAATGATACAGGAAAACAATTTTAAATAAATAAGTGATGTAATTTTAAAAGAAAATTCTGATCTGAAATAATTTTAAGAAACTCGAGTAAAAATATCCGCGGTGTTCTAGTGTTAAAGCTTTTTGACACCACTATTATTTTTTAAGAAAATTTCATACTATTGAAAGGCTATGTTTAGACTAAATTTTACAAATATTTTATTTAAATAATAGTGGTGTCAGTCCGCTATTTTCAGTTTATTGAACGGAAAAGAATTAATCAGTTAAGGGATTAACACCTGTCTTCATAGAAGAAATGCCATTACTTTACCCAAACAATCTTCATTGTGTTAAGTTCCATCAGGATAAAGCTACCAGTCATAGCTCCAAATCTAATGCTATATCATTAAAAAATAAATGAAAAATGACCAGAATTCAATCTATCTTTATTATAAATACCAAGCGTATCTGTCCTCTAACGCATACGTCATTTTGTGAACGGCAACACTATGAAATTTGAAATGCAATTTCGGTCTTGCAATTTTTGCTATTCCAAATTTTTAAACTTCTAAACATAGCACATTTTCAATTTTCACACCTTCGGATGGGAAAAAATGCCCTTTTCAATGAAATTTATTTTAAAACTGAATCTTAATTTATTATTAAAATATAATTTTTTTGTAATTCTAATACAGTTTTTCTGAACGTGGCAACAAAAGTACTCTATGTCTTTTAAAAGGAAAGGGTAAAAACCAAAAAAAGCAGATTACGGTATCTTTATGTTGCCATTATCCCATTAAAATGTAAACAAAATTAAATTAAAATACGTAATGTGTCAAGAATATCGTCTGTTATAAGATTTGGTGAATTTTGATTTCATTTTTAAAATTTCATTTATACTTTTAAAAAATACAAATTGTTTAGAATCTGTTTCAGTGAATAGCATCAAGACTTGAAGTTTTAAATTAAAATGATTTCAAAATGACCAAATATTGATAAGCGATGATGACCGATTTTTTTTCCTAAAAAAAAAAAAAGAAAGACAAATATGAAAGGTGCGCTTAAATTTTGGTAAGGAGTAAATGGTGTCGGGTTTAGATTTCATGGGGAAAGAAATTCTATGATTGAGTCAAAGTAGAATATATCCTGTTTTTTTTTTTTTTTTTTTTTTTTTTTTTCTTAATTATTATTATTTATTTTGGAATACTAGCATTATATCTTTCATTGATAACTTTTTCATAATAACATATCTTTATTATTTTTTACTGCTTTTATGTACGATTAAAGTTTAACAATTTCTACAATTGAGTTTTATAGAAATAGTATCTGGTTATCTTTAGGTTAAATATCAGTTTTTAAATGTTATATTTACCAGTATAAGGAGCATTTTTTATTGTAACTAATTTTATAGGTTTATTATAAATCAATGAAAGAGTTCCTATTAAAACATTTTTTTTTTCGTCGAAATTCGACGGGTTCTACCTTTTTTTATTTAAAACATAATCATCTTGAAAAATGGCGGATAGATAGTTTTACTGTCTATACTAAAAAAAATAAAAAAAAATACGTGTCAACTTTTTCAGAGAATTATTCGAAGAGTTATTGATTTTATTTTTTGAAATACTTGCATCAGTATCAAGGTCGCTATAAAAAAAAAAATAAAAAAAAATGAAAACACTTGATAATTTTTTCGCAAGTGCAAGAGAAATATGCATTGCTTACTGAGAAATAAGACATTGCTCATTTTGTGATGTATTTCTAATTATTTGCGTTCTGAAACGTAGCACCTGCAGTCGTCGCTGGCTCGTTCGTCTGTTCGCATATAACAGCACAAAAACTATGCATAAGACAAGAAGGTTGGTAATTCAAGTAGAGTCGAACCTCGTTATAACGGACTTCAAGGGACCGAAGATTTTGTTCGCTATATCCGGTGGTTTGCTACATCCGAATTATTAAAAAAAAAAAAAAATTACAAAATGTATATATTTTTAGCTGCTACTTTTCAATCCAATAATAATAATGATGTATTAAGTAAAAAACATAAAATCTATTAAATATGATCCTTAATGATTTAAATTGATTAAAATCGGTTGCATTAAACTGACACAATACTAAATTAATTAATTAAAAATAAAGACAAATAAAAATTATCCGAACGCCAATCATCCGAACAAGTAGATACCGATTCTAGTTCGGATAAGTAAAAGTTAGAATAAATGGGCAGACAATTTAAATAATGTTCCCGACTTCACTACAACCTTTCCACTTTTTCCAGGCTTTGGATTCCAAAACAAAAAGAATGCAATTCTTCCTACCTTTTAATGACCTATCGCTAATTTTCACTATGCTTCACTGGATGGCATGCATTTCCGCATTTTCTTATTAAGTTAGAATCGAATCCTTTTACACAACTGCAGAATAATGAAAAAAAAACATGGTCGAATGGTTGAAAGTTCGTTATAACCGATTCTTAAGAATTCAGAGGTTCGCTATAAAAGAATAAATTAGCATTAAATGCAATAGGAAAATGGCGGGATCAAAATTTTAGTTCATTATATCCGTGAATTCTTTATATACGTGTTCGCTATTACGGTGTTAGACTGTACTATAAAGACAAAGAGTGTCGCGAGTGCTTAAAAATATTGCAAATCACTATAGTTGATCAATCCAATGAATATCCGACGGGAATAATATTCACACGATAGCATGTAATTTAGATTTGCCATACACAAAGAGTCGAAAGTATTTGCGGAAAGAAAAGTAACCGTCAAAGGTTGCACGAAATAACTTATCTGCTTATTTGTTTTTGCTTTTGTGGATCACACTCCTGCGAAATGGCATAATTTGTTGTCTCTGAAGAACAATGGCCATATTGAACACATTACGACCATGTTAAAACAGCTGTTGGGTGTCTTTCTTTACTGTTATATAAGTCACATATTGATTTTCGCAATAGTATAACCACATCTACATCTAATCGAACAATTTGTGTTTATCTTAAAATCACACATTTATTTAGATTTAAATAACAATTGATATATAGGTGACTTTCAAATTATTTCAATAAAATAATGGTATTCGTGAGAAAATATTAGGAAAAATCCCGTTACTCTTAGCATTTAAATATGCTCGTTTAAACAACTATTTATAAATTATTAATTGCAAACTCCGTTACCGGAAAAATAGTACACTAATAAAAATGTAATTACCGGAAATATAACATAGTAGAAATTATTAAAATTCCATGAAAGCGATTACTAGCATTATCAAAACTAGAAAGTCCAAAAACAGTAGATTCGACTCCGTGATTAAATTTCAATTCGAACCAGATTTTTAGCACTTTCCAACAAAGTTGAAAAGTGCTTGTGCATTCGGATTGTCTGGTCGTCTGGCCGTCTGGCCGCGCTCTAACTCCCGTAAATATACTCGGATTGCTATGAAATTTTTATACGTTATTGAGGTTTACCCTAGCACGAACCCTATTGAAAATGAAGTATCTACCATGATTAGTTTATCTACAGAGACAATCAAAAGTTTCCCATTACATTACGGCCTATGGAGAAAAATCGTTACTCGGATTGCCATGAAATTTTAGGAAGTTATTCAGGTTTACCCTAGCACGAAACCTACTGAAAATGAAGTATCTACCATGATTAGTTTATCTACAGGGTGAATCAAAAGTTTCCCATTACATTACGGCCTATGGGGGAAAATCGTTAATATACTCGGATTGCCATGAAATTTTAGGACGTTATTGACGTTTACCCTAGCACAAGTCCTATCGAAAATGAAGTTTCTACCATCATTAGTTTATCTACAGGGCGAATCAAAAGTTTCCTATTACATTACGGCCTATGAGGAAAATCGTTTCAAAGGAATTTTAAAGATGTTATATCCTGTCAAACATATTAAAATATGCATTCTATAAAATATAAAGTGAAAATGTAGCTATTATTCATTTACAGGTCCACAAAAAAGAATTCCATTAGATAATGGAAAAAGGGGTAATTGTGTGTGACATATTTTAAATATATTAAGCTTTTTCATGTATAATAAAATTGATATATGTCACTGAAGCTTAATATAAATTATACGTTACTGTCTTGCATAATATGAAGTACATAGCATTTACAGGCCATACAAAAGATTTCAAATAGTATATTCTTTCCGAAATACCGTATATGTGTCTGATGATGGCTGATGGAGAGAGGAAATGCATTTTAATTATGATATTCGCGTTTATATTTCGCTAAATATATGCACATTATATGGTGTGTATAAATGTTATAGTTGATATACAGGGCTACCCAAAACAGCTCACCAACGTTACTGAATATGAGCGTAAATTATTTAAACGTGGTTCTTAAATAAGCTATGCATTTTTACGCTGAGCTGCATTCAATTTACTGAGAAATGTTTGCAGAATATAGATAAAGGGATATACAGGGCGACGCAAAGAATTCGGTACATGGACGCCTATGAATGATGATTTATGAGAATGTGATTTCAGTTGTTTTAAAAGTGTTTTAGTTTACAATAAATTTTAGCCTAATGCTGACGTGTAATAAAGGGACAATGTAAACTACAGGGCTGAACAAAAGTATTCAAGTATATTTCCATCTAATAGTATGAATTGCTGAAAAAGAAATTTCAAGCTACTGGGTATTTTCTTGCTAAGCTAAATTTTCCCATTATATGTACTGACTTATGAAATACAGGGCTGTTCTAATGTACTGGAATACATATTTGGGTATATTTGGCTATACACTATCATTTCCCTAAATAACAAAGTTTTGTTAAAGATTCCATTAAGTGTTGGAAAGTGCTTCATAATCTATGCTTAACGCATGATTTTTCTTACTTGTTTTTCTTGCACTAAGTTAAACCACGCAGATTTACATTAACTAAATCAATTAAATAATTTTGAGTATGCATTCTAATCTGAAATATTATTATCAAATTAAAATTTCCGGGCATTCTAATGTTAAAAGAATAATGCTACTCTTAGCATTTAAATATATATTTTTTTTTTCAAAGTAACTATTAAGAAATGTTTAATTACAAATTTCCCCACCAGAAAAATAATACAGAGTATTACTGAAATTATGTATAAACAAATTTTGTTAATGAGGAAAGCAAAAAAATTAATCATTATTTTTTTCAGGTGAAGAGGGATTTTATTTTTATTTAATATAAAAATTTTCGTCTTGTCAATGTTATTTCAATTTTTTTTCTTACCTTGTTATTTTTAGAATAAATTTAGACGATGAGACATACTGAAAACGTGCATATATGCCATGCACGAGCAAATCTCTATTTCCTTAGAGATGCATAAAATTTTCAAGTTTCCAAGATCACTAGAAATAAGTACACCGCGAAATATGATTCAGACAATGTTTCTTCGACGTAAATATTTTCTAAGAGCCAGTTACACTTAATATTAGGGGGAAATCTCGCAAAGTAATGTGCGCCGAACCATTTCAATTTTTTTTACATTTTCAGATAATGTTTGAAATTCCGATTTGATATTTTTCGCTGCTTTATGAAAAACATTTATGTTATGGGCATTGGAATATGCACCAAAGAGTAATAATAAAAGAATTTTAGATTCGAAAAGCGAGGTAATTTCGCATACTAAGAATTTTCAAGATTTGTAGTTTTATTCCAACGAAATACATTTTTACACAAACATAATACAAAATTTTAACACAAGATTTATATTCAGGCAAACTTCAATGCATTTAATTTGTAAACATAATTTTAAAGTTTACATGTGTAGTTTTGGCAATAAGAATTAAAAAAGTGGCCAGAAATAAACATAAGAAATAATACACCAAAAATAAACATAAAAATTAAAACAAAAAAAGATCCTGAAAAATATGATTTGATTTATCGAAAATATTATTTCTGAAACTTATGCCCCACTGGGATTGCAAATTTTCGTTCCAAAATACTTTCTCATACATAGTAGTACTGAATTATTTTGTGTTTCTTCGTGGTATGTCAAAAATAGTTTTATGAGATGAAGTATTTTGGAAAATATAATAGTATATTCTATGTAAAACATAAATTCTTTTTACTGATAAACATATAATATTAAACATATAAAATTTTTATTATGGCGGCATCTTTTTTTCTTTTTTGTTTTGCGCGGGGTACACTACCTTGAAAATGATCAAAATATTGATTTTTTTTTTAATATTAACTGAAAGTTTCTTTAATTGTGAATTAGTCCAATCATTTTAGCACCTTTTTTTACAAATAGCAGAAAAAATTAGAACAAAGCTGGATTTTTGCATAGGTGCTAGTTAGGGTATGAAGTTTAATATACAGGGTGGTTAGTAATTAACGTGAGATGTTCAGAGCTCTCTAGCGAGTAAAGTTTTGGTCAAAACATAATCAAATTTGATCGGCATACATAGTAGACCATAAAATTTCGAATTCTTAAAAAAATTAAATAAAAAATTTAAAAAATCGCCACTTGGGGCAATTTTAACGTTGTTTACCGACTAAAATGCATTAATTTGCATTAAATCAATTCTGTGTAGCAGTCATGAGTTTGAAAGGAAATGCAGGGAGAGTTCTCATCATTATCAACTCTCACCATACTTTGCTGGTCAAGTTGTGTTATCAGCAGAACGAGAATAGAAATGCTGCTCGTCCTGAATTTCACCAATTACAGAATGTGCCAAAAGAACTGATAAGCATAACAAATTTACAAAACAGAAAATTTTATCACATACTAAAATCATGTAACTATTTTTCAAAATCTCGTAATAATAATCTTATGAGATTGAATAGCAAGATGTTCGACTAATAAATAATTATTATTTAAATTATTGTTTCTAACTTTTAGTATAAACAAGAAATCAATAAATGGAGTTGACTGCGGTAATAAAATATTCTTGTTTTTCTATCTATCTTGCAGCTTGTAATTGCTTTTGTAGTCCCTACAATTTAACAATGTTACTTTCTCAGAAATCAAGATTGCTGCACCTACTAAATGTAACTGTGTTTTCGAAATTTTATCTCCCTCTTGATCACTACAAGAACAGTTTCATACCAGAGAAAAGAAGTAACATTATAACTACAGAACAGCATTTCTCAGGTTAGAATAAAAATAACACTATGTATAAATTACAACAAAGAAGCTTTATTTTATAATTTAGAATTGTAATTAGGTTGATTTCATAAGAAATACTGCCCATTGCATTCGTTAGTATGGTACGACTTTTGGAAAATTCCTTCATAACTTTTCATTATATGACCCCGGGAACCCAAAACTACTCCCATCTTAAGATTATATATATATATATATATATATATATATATCTGTGTGTGTGTGTGTGTATTACACATTTTAAATTTTTTCGCCAAAACTAACCTTTATACTATCTTAATTTTCTTATAATAATATTCCGTACTTAGTACTTCAAATTATTAAAAATTAATTATAAAATCTTGTTTCTAGATCTAATCTGTAAATCTTTATGCAGACGATATAAATTCTTAATTTGCCTTAAAAAACATTATTCCAGTATGCGTAAATTTAAAAAGATGGCTCTTAATTAAAAATATTCTTAATTAAACTTTATTTCCTAATATTCCAAATAAAACTCATTTCTTCTATGTTTTTATCAACCTTTTAACGAAAGTCTTATTATATTTATTCCAAAACCATACCTTTCAAAAAATATCGTTTTTTTTATTTTATCTATTTATTTATTTTCCTTCCGTCAATCTTTGACAGGGTGCATATCAATAAATTCATTTCTTTTCTTTTTCTCTTAAAATTAATCATCTATAAAAATCGTCTGCCTAAGAAATTCTGAGTCGATTATAAATTGGTTAAATAATATTTTTTTAAAATAAAATTATCGTCTGTGGAAAATAGTCTCGTAGCTGGACAAGAATTCTGTTTACATAAAAGAATGATGGTTTGAGGTTAGAGAATGTTCTAAAATTTTCTTTTTAGATTTAAAAGAGGAAGCTCGAGAGGTGGTAAGGGGGATGAGAAGAAGGATTCTTGGGTGCGCTCTTGCATGAGTACGACTTGATGTAGTAAAGCATGGAATATTTGTTGGATGTTTCGGTAAAATATCGTCTGCAACAGGAGCTTTTCCCTCTATTATAGCTACAAACTTGCCAAATATATTGAGATGGTTAATATCTCGGCTAGGATTGCAAATAGGCAAAATCGGTCCAAAGGGATAGAAATAGGAGGGTTCAAAAATTTGAATACCGCCTTAAAATAGCTGACAAAACCAGCTCTTTCACAACAATTACTGGAAAAATAAACATTTTTTGTTATGGTAACTGCCAACAATTAAAAAAAAATTATAAAATTCATAGTACAGCAATTACTTTACTATACTATACATGTAAGATTAGCACATGAAAAAAAATAATTTGACGAATTTAAGAAAAATTGAAAAAAATTGAAAGTAACCTCTTAATGTAAACTATTGAATGTATTACATCATAATTTTTCTAACGTAAGATTTCAATATTTGAAATATAATGGATGTACAGGAGGCGAATATATTACGTCATGTGAGTATGTAAAAACGTATTGAAACATGATAAAAAAAGACTATGGGAATATTGGCATATTTTAACATTTTGAAGTTCCCTGATTTTGTTTTCGCTAAATCTAATTCATATATATCGGGTGTCCCAAAAATGACTGATGGATTTTAAAATTCAATAACTTGCAAACGGTGACAGCTATTTAAAAAAATTTTGCAGGAGGGTTATGTATAATTTCGGGAGTTTTTTTTACCGTAATTTTGACGTGATATTTTATTTATTCAAATATTCTTGGGGTAAGAAATGCTGAATCGATAAACATGTTAAGTCATATGGAAAAGATGTGCTTCAAAAATGCAGAAGTGTTTGGCGTGCTTTTCCAATTCTCGCCAAAGTACTGTTTTCCAGTACATTTGACAGCTTTCAATCATGGGAAATACGATGTTTATAAATAATACGTGTTAAAAAGCACAAAAAGAACTTATTTTTTAAAAAAACAATAAAAATATAGAAAAATCACATTTTTTCACTGCATAAATTTTATGGGAATTTACCATTTCGAGCTTTAAAAATGTATTTGTAGAGGGTGCGTCATAAATTCGTGCAAACTTTAAAAATCCATAATAAAAGAAGTTATGCTTGGAAAAAAATTTGGTATGCGAAAATATAATCGGACGGATTTCGGATTTTTTTTTTTCATTTATAATACAACAGATTCCAAAAATAACTGATGAGGGCGCCCGCAGGCAACATTGGGACTTTTATGCAAATGAAGCAAACACAAATAGACTATGAAACAATTCACAATAACATGACATTGCTCATTTATTATAAGGTAGTAAAATATGTTCAACATGCGAAATTTTCGGGATGCAATATCTGTGGATCTTTACCATTCTTTTAGAAAAGTTTAACCACCAGCGCTGGATGTGATAACGATAGCACGCTGCCGATAACGAATGAAAATATATCTCCAGCTATGTGTTTTATTCCTAGCCTGATTTGCATAAAACGTATCAGTATGACGTGTGAACGCCCTCTGTCGGTTACTCTTAGAATAATTTTTTATTAAGCATGGAGGAAAAAATCCAAAATCCGTCTGATAGTACTCGCGCAAACCGAAAAAAATTCCAAACGTTACTCATTTTATTATGGGTTTTGTAAACATTGCATGAATTTATGACGCACCCGGTATTTGTACATTAGAGTGGACACCAGACAGTTGAATCTCTAATTTCTCGCAAGCTTTCAAATAAAATCATCGCCGCATTTTAATGGCTGAAAGCGGCCTGTTAATACATTGTTAAATCCATAAAGGAGTTCTGAGTTTTTGGAACGTTTTACCGAAGTTACAGCGTCTTTAATGAATAGTGTGGAAATCTGCTTCCAAAAATTGCTAAAAATTTTAATTTTTTAAAAGTGCAACAATGCTAAAATCCAAAAATTCGATCGCAGTGATATCTGTGGTACATTTTCAAATTTCAATGAAAACATGGTATTAATACAGCGTTTACACTGTTTAAAATCTACACAGGGTTCTCACTGTTCCTAAAATTTTCGTACTTTCCTACCATAATTTTTAAACGGTAATATTTATTGTATAATTCTATTGTAGATATTACACGGACCTTCCATGAAGATTTCTGATTTAAAGTACTGGTAGCAACGTGTGAAAATTTTAGGAACTGTGCGAGTCCTGTCTACATCTTTTGATGATTATACCCTCCATCGCACACATGTACATAGAACACGTTTTTTTCTGATCAATCAAAATACCCCATAATATAGTCAAGTGACCGTTTTCTCTAAAAGCGTTGTAGTGAGTTTGCAGCAAAAGCTGAATATTTTTAAAAGTGAGTAAGATCGAATTGACACGTTGAAGTTAGCTTACTTCGAGATACACTGTTAGAAATCTGCAGATGTAGCTATATAAAATTCCATCGCTTGTATAAAATATCTCATAGCTGCCAACTTTTATGCATTTTTCCTACCACAAAAATTTTATAGTTAATATAGTCTTACTTAATCATCGAAATCTTATGATTAAACAAATGGAAAATCTCTGTACAATTTTAGTGGTAGCGAAAATGCGGAAAAGTTGGCCGCTATGGATATCTCTATTTTCACCAATGAAAATGTTCCATATATAGTAAAATATTTTATATAAAAGCGGTTGAGTAACAAAGCATCTACAGCTGCAGAGTTTTAACCGCGCAAGATTTTAAGTTCTATAATTTTCGATATTTCAGCATCAATGACGCAATAAATGAATTTGCAATAATTTACCTTACCTTCTTTCTAGATCCACGTAAACGAGGGTTTTAAAATCAACTATCAACTGCAATCAGTTAATTCAAGCTTAATAACGAGGTTACCGTTGAAAGAAATATCCCCATAAAAATTGGAAAATTTAACCAATTTTTAACTTTTTTTTTTTAAATCGATGAAACGATGCGCGTTGGTTAAGCATCTTACAAGGGAATTAACCCTTTCTTGCGCAGTGTTGCCGGGCCGGCAACACCTAATTTTAAGTCTAAACTTGCAAACAGCACCAGTAATATTTTAATATAATTTTGCTTTTACAATGAAAGCTTAAATTAAGGAATTCGTAATATCTAGACAAGTCCATTATAAATTCCGGTGTCAATCGACAATTTCTCATTTTACTAATAGAATTTGCTTGCGCCGGAAAGGGTTAACTACTTTAGGTGTTGCAAGAACCTAGCATTGAGACCTGGTACATTTTGTAATCGTATACATAAATGCTAGAACCGATAAAAATTCTGTGTTAAAATCTCATTATATATATTTTCTTATAGTTTAAATTTTGTATTATTGGATTTTTATTTGCTTATTTCACGCCAAAAGAGTGTTAAGTCACCAAATATGGTGTTACGAAGTTTTCGTTTTCTTTATTTGGGGCTACGAAATCCGGCTAGAATTGCCGGAAAAATGTACTTTTAAAAATAGGCCAACTTTTCTTTTCCGCCAAAAATGTTAATATAATGATGTAAATTTTCAAAACCAAATTCGTAGGTTTCTGAAGGAATTATTAAACTTTTTTTTAAATATTTTATATTTAATATTGACTAAATTATATTTTTAAATGCTAAAAAAGACAAAAAAATTCAATATTAATAGTGGAAAATAAGTGGCCTCGAAAATAGCATTTTTAGAAAGTTATGCTGCAGCAAAACAGTAAAATATGACTTTAAGCGGTCTTGTATTTTTTAAACTCGTTGAAAATCATCAAAAACATTGAAGGTTTAAATTAGCGTATCTCCTTTTTTTATGTATAGACATGAAATTTTGGGTTTTGATTAAACAGATTATGCTTTTTAATATAATACCACTAGATACTGACTAGTCTTTTACAGAATTTGTGTATTGTTGGAATTAAAAAATCTATTTTTTTCACTCTGTAAGTCAATGCGCGCACGATAACTTGAGAACGTAAGTATGGATTAGTATGAAATTAAGTGCAGATATTAAACAGATATGTGTGTTGAAAATGAACTACTTTTAAGTATTTAGAATGGTAATAATTTTAGTTATGGCTAGTTTTATTGTTTAAAAAATATTATTTTTTTATTTTTTTAAACAAAAATATTGATTTTTTTATAGTTAATGACATCATTCTGATCTAAGAGTAGATTATAATACAATAAAAATACATATATACATATTATATACATTAAGTTTCATAAAAATCCATACATGCGTTCTCAAGATATGATGCGCGCAATGACTTACGGAGTGAAATAAAGGGATGATTTAAATTCAATAGTACACAAATTGTGCAAACGGCTAGTCAGTATCTAGGGTAGTGTATTAAAAAACATAATCTGTTTAATCAAAATCCAAAATTTTATGTATATGCATAAAAAAAATAAAGGAGTTACACTAATTCAAACTTTCAATGTTTTTACAGATTTTCAACGAGTTTAAAAGGCACTAAACCCCTTAAAAGAGAAAACTTTTCGATTCTCAAACTTCCTAATATAGGAATTTAAAATACAACTAGCTTCAATTCTAGTTGCGAGCAGCACCAGAAGTGGCTTCCTTGTTAGTCTTATCCCTTAACATCTTAGCGACGGGAGCCTTTTAGGAAATTTTTAATGTTTTATCATCGGTTTCTAAAATTAGACATTTATGTCTTATAAAATCGAGAAAATGCTCCGATTAAATAAGGTAAATTTCACGTTAAAATTTTATTGATTTGAATAAACAAGATTTTTTAAGTCTTTTTCTTCTGGTGTGTTTGTCGCTCGTCCCGAAGGGTGTCCTTCCTGTACATATTCATTCTACTCAGCTCTTCAATTGTAGAAAGGCATTACAAAATATATTCTACGGCAACGAAAAATATATAATTGATATAAATGATTACAATTAAAATGTTACAATTCTGAAATAAAAGATTACAATTAAAACGATTAAAGTTTGTATGAGGATTGCATAAATGATAAAAATGTATATTATAACGCCAAGCGACATAAATTTTTCATGTATTGGCGAATAGCTCATATACATTATACATTAAAAAAGTAATAAAATTCCTAAACTGATAAAGTTTCACGTTTTTTTTCTTTCTTTTACTGCAGATTTCTCTGTTCTAAGATGGCCGAAAAAATATGTCCCATACTTTCACACTTCAAGAAATAGAAAAATGCACGATGAAGTACTTTGTAAAACTCTAAGAAAACCCTTGTATGAAGTACTTTACTTTTCCTTGGGGATACATAAAACTTTAAATATTTTCTGGTAATTCAACCTGCTGTATAAAGAATTTCAATAAAATTTCACTTACATAGAATGCCCAAATGTATAAAGCTTTCAAGTAACGCTAGCAAGAAAGCATTTTTGAAAGAATTATTTGTATTTAATATTACAAGAAATAGCTAAAATGATAAATGCAAAAATATTCCTACTTTTAAATTTTCCTCTTGTAAGATATTTTTTCTATATAAAAGCCGTGAAGTGGCTACAACTGCAGATTTTTAACCGTGCGAGATTTAAAGATCTGTAATTTTCGATAATTCCAATTTCATCATCAATGACCCAAAGGAATTTCGCAATAATTTTCCTTATCTTCTTCCCAGAATCCCACAAACGAGGGTTTCAAAACCAAATTTCAACAATAACTTTTAATTTAAGCTTAATCCCTTCGTGACAAGAGAATTTTACGAAATTTTTAATGTATTTTTACCGGTTTTTAAAAACAGTAATTTGTGTGTTATAAAATCTAAAAAATGTTAGATTAAATAAGTTAAATATTATAGTAAAATTGGGGGGATTAACAAGGATTCTTAAACCCTTCGCGATGGGAGCCTTTCACGAAACTTTTAATGTTTTCTCACCGGTTTTAAAAAATAGAAATTTGTGTCTAATTAAATCGAGAAAATGCTCAGATTGAATAAGGCAAAATTTCTGGTAAAATATTACTGGTGGCGATTCTTAAGCCTATTTGCGGCACGTATACGTGTTGCTCGTCTTCAAGGGGTTAAGCCTTTTTGTGGCAGGTATACGTGTCGCTCGTACCCAAGGAGTTAATAGCCAGGCACCGTTAAGGGAAACAACTCCAAAGTTTGGTAATTTTAACCAACTTTTAACCCTTTTTTTAAACCGATAAAACGGTGCATGTAGGCAAAGCATCTTAGTCTTATCCCTTAACCCTTTCCGGCACGGGCAAAATCTGTCAGTAAAATGAGAAATTATCGACTGACACCGGAATTCACAAACGAATTTTTTAGGTATTTCGAAGTCCTAAATTTACGCTGTTATTGTAAAAGCAAAATTTTACTAAAATATTACTGGTGCCATTTGCAAGTTTGGAATTAAAATTAGGTATCCCAGACCGGGCACAGTGTGCCGGAAAGGGTTAATATCTTCATCCACTCAACTCCTCAGTTGTAGAAAGGCATTACAAAATACATTTTATGGTATCGAAAAATATGTATTTGATATAAATAATAACAATTAAAATTTTCAATTGTAAAATAAATGATAACAATTAAAAACAATTGAAATTTGTATGATGGTTACAATATAATTATCATATAAATGATGAAATGTATCATATAACGCCAAACGATGTAAATTTTTCAGTTATTGGAGAATCGCCTACATATTGGGTTATCCAGAAAATTCTGCTGTATATATCTGTTGAGATAGTGTTAAATTAAATAAATAATCCTGAAAATTATAAACAAGTTGGAAATTGCACGTGAAGCGTAGCAAATGAAATGCGTTCGTTCGTTAACGAAGTTTTAAAAATATGACTCTCATATATCAATCTCATAAAATTGTTAATAATTAATTACAATTAAAACGCGCACTAAAAAATGTTCTCCCTATATCAATATGTAATGAAATGCTTTTGTGTGGCCTTGTAAATCAATAACAAATGTTCTTTGCACCACAGATTATGCATATTATAATATGTACTTTATAGATGCACATCAATTTTATTATGCTCGAATGAGTGTAGCACCATTCAAATGAATTTGAAACACTTTTCCCGATTGACCGTAATGTAACGGAGTACTTTTGATTGTCCCTGTAATTGAACTATGCATCCAATTTTAATAAAATTTGAAATAACTCGACAAAATTATGTAATAATTATGTATTTTAAATTTCAAACGATTAAAATGCATTTGTAACTTTTTTCCTCATTGACCTTAATGTAATGAAATACTTTTGATGGCCCCTGTAATTGATCTATGTATCCGATTTTCATAAAAATTTGAAATGACTCGACAAAATTACGTTAAAATTATATATTTAAAATTCCAAACGATTCGGTAGGGTAGTTTTTGCGTTGTTATATACGGACGGACGAACGGACGGACTGAACGACAACCATAGGTCTTATGTATTTACATAATTACGAACACATCTAAAAAATTATTACGAAATATGTAAAAGGGTTTGCTATACGTATATGATAAAAACAAAGTTTTATACCGAAAAATCCGGTAAAAATGTAGCATTTGTGAATTCAAACTTTACCAAAAAATTGCAGAATTTTCCGAATGATTTAATACAGCTTACATTTAAAAAATAATAAAATCCTGAAACCCATAAAGTTTCATGTTCTTTTTAGGTGTGTTCGTAGTTATGTAAATAAGTAGCACCTATAGTTTTCGTTCAGCCCGTCCGTCTGTCCGTCTTTCCGTCCCTCCGCATGTAACAACGCAAAAACTACTCAACCGAATCGTTTGAAATTTAAAATATATAATTATTACATAATTTTATCGAGTCACTTCAAATTTTATGAAAATCGGATGCATACATCAATTACAGGGACAATCAAAAGTATTTCATTGCATTGCGGTCAAAGGGGGAAAAAGTTTCAAATGCATTTTACACGTTTGAAATTTAAAATACATAATTATTACATAATTTTGTTGCGTTATTTCAAATTTTATCAATATCGGATGCACAGTTCAATTACAGGGACAATCAAGAGTATTCCGTTACATTACGGTCAATGGGGAAAATGTTTCAAATGCACTTTAATGGTGTTACACTCATTCGAACATAATACAATTGATATGCAAATATAAAGTACTTATTATGTATACATTTTGCATGATCTGTGGTGCAAAGAACATTTGTTATTGATTTACAAGGCCACCAAAAGTATTTTATTACATAATAATATAGGGAGAAAATTGTTTGGTACGCATTTGAATTGAATTTACAATTTTATGAGATTGATATATGAGAGTGATATTTTTAAAACTTCGTTATCGTACGAACGCACCTCATTTGCTACGCTTTACGTGCAATTTCCATTTTATTTTATTACAGATTTATCCATTCCAGGGTTCGCACACTCCTTATATTTTGTAAGGACTCTGACACCACTATTAATGATAAGAAAATTTATATTTAATTTTTAAGATACACAATTCGCAACCATCTCCTCGATTCGCAAGTTTTGCAATATTTTTCTGCAGTGAAATACATTGAAAATACTGTAAAAATTTAGTGGTAGAGCTGTGCGAACCCTGCATTCAAAGATGGACGAGAAAATATTTTCTATATTCTTACACTTTAGGAAAAAGAAATATGCACGATGAAATACTTTGTAAAACTCTGAGAAAACCCTCCTATGAAGTTCTTTCCTTTTCCTGGAGGATGCATAAAACTTTAAATATTTTCTGATAATTCAATCTCACGTATAACGTCTTTCAGTAAAATTCACCCACAAAGAATGTGAAGCTTTGAATGTGTCACTGGCAAGAAATCATTTTTGAAAGAACTATTTGCATTTAATATTAAAATATATCACTAATAATAATAAAATAAATTATTAAAATAAATGATAAATGCAAAAATATTCCTACTTTTAAATTTTGATCTTTTAAGACATTAAAAATTTCAATTTGTATGTATTGGAAGATTGATTACAAAGTTAGTAAAAAAAAATGTATTTTTTATTACTTACCGTTAAAATTACGAGATGGTTTGGTTTGGTTTATTATTGGTTTTTTACGTGGTTTGGTATATTTTTCCGATTATCTACTCTTGGGATATAGGCCTCGGGGGAGTACCCTTCGTGGGGGTTTTTCTAAGGGAACCTAACCCGTATTTACGCAAGGTTCGAACAAAATCACAAAAACTCCGAACGGTTAGGCCGACGGCCACGATTGGGATTACGAGGTGGAACCCGTCGAATTTCGACGAAATAAAATATTTAGAAAGGATTTGTTTAAACGATTTAAAATAAGCACCCAAATTAGCTATAGCATAGATACCAACTTTTACGCATTTTTCCTACCACAAATTTTATAGTAAATATTGTCTCATTTAATTGTCGAAATCTTAATGGTAAATGATTAAGTGATGATGTTTAAATAAATGGAAAATATCTGTATAATTTTAGTGGTATCAAAAATGCGTAAAAGTTGGCAGCTATGGCTATAGTAAAAAATGCATCTTAGATTAGTCAGACTAACTCTCAAACAAATATTTTTTTAAGCTACAAAGATAAAAGAAAACTATTTCTATAAAACTTAGTTGTCCAAATTGTTAAAATTAAACTTAAAATCAGTAAAGTATTACAAAGATCAGTTATTATGATGAAATTATCAATTGAGGCTCTTATGTTTGGTATAAAGCAAATGAAAAAAATATTCCAAATTGACATAATCATAGAATTTCCAAGTGAAATCTAAACCCATCATAATTTTCATCGTCTCAAAATTTACATACGCTCTTCTCATAGTATTTTAATTTGATCATATTAAAATCATTTGCCTTTTTATATAAAAAGACGTTATTTGCATCGGCTAAAAGCATTCCATTTTTACGGATCCAGTCTTAAACAACATCTATAATAAAGTTTGCATATGACGTCATTAGGACGAAATATTGCACAAATGCAGCAAAAACAATATTCAAGACACTCAGCAAAATAAATCGGAAATGTGATGATTCACAAATCTTCACTTCTTTATTTATAATAGCTCCATGTTTTATCAAAAATCATTCATTTGCATTTTTTCCAAAATTTGCATAATACCATTAACTACACGTGGATAAATAAAATTGCACTCATTTAGCTTTCTGATACAAACTGAGTAAATGCAGTAAAGTCACTCGAATATTTTTAAAAATACATTTTGTAAAGAGATATTGTTGTATTCTTTGTAAATTACGTTTTCAATAAACTAAAAAAAACATTTAATTGATGAATAAAAACGCAATAAAACCAAAGTTCATCGGATTTTATGTCAGACGATTTCTGTTGACATGGTATTTTTATAACAGTTTTTATCAACTTTAACAGAAAATGGCGTATTTCTGTTACAAAATTCGTACTAAAAACTATAAAAAAAATAATAACTCATAAATAAACTCAGATATAGCTTTCAAACAAATTTCATTTAAAAGTACATTTTTTTTTTCTCAGTACCACGGTATAAAAATTGAAAATGTGCGATATTTAGAAGTATAAAATTTGTAGAATCTGTGGAATTCCTCATGTGGCTGAATTTTTATTGGGATATTTAAAATTCTCTCCAGTATGCTTAAGTAGTTGTTATTATTTTTTAATGAACCAATGCATGAGAGTTAGAAGTTCTTACTGATGTTGTCTTGCTTCAGTTCAACTTCAATCGATGTTGATCCGTCGATTCATCTTATTGCATATAAATTCAGCAGAAAAATGTGGAATTTCAGAGAAATTCCGGAGCATTGGGATGGTCGAATCAGTCAGAGGGTAAAGCAGTGAAAAAATCCTAAAGCCATACATACATATATATATATATATATTTAAGTATGTATAAATTTTATGTCAGACGATTTCTTTTGACATGGTATTTTTAAAACAGTTTTTATCAACTTTAACAGAAAATGGCGTATTTCTGTTACAAAATTCGTACTAAAAACCAAAAAAAAAATAATAACTCATAAATAAACTCAGATATAGCTTTCAAACAAATTTCATTTAAAAGTACATTTTTTTTCTCAGTACCACGGTATAAAAATTGAAAATGTGCGATATTTAGAAATATCAAATTTGTAGAATCTGTGGAATTCCTCATGTGGCTGAATTTTTATTGGGATATTTAAAATTCTCTCCAATATGCTTAAGTAGTTGTTATTATTTTTAATGAACCAATGCATGAGAGTTAGAAGTTCTTACTGATGTTGTCTTGCTTCAGTTCAACTTCAATCGATGTTGATCCGTCGATTCATCTTATTGCATATAAATTCAGCAGAAAAATGTGGAATTTCAGAGAAATTCCGGAGCATTGGGATGGTCGAATCAGTCAGAGGGTAAAGCAGTGAAAAAATCCTAAAGCCATACATACATACATACATATATATATATATATATATATATATATATATATATATATATATATATATATATATATATATATATAAGTATGTATAAATTAGATAAAATCCTAAAATTTATAGGTAATTATCGAGAATAGCAAGAAAAAATAATAAATAAAATTTAAAAGGTTTTAAATTTGAAAAGAGAACTGATAAATACAGTAAAACCTCCATAACGGACACTCCCGAGTAGCGGACACCTTTATTTAATGGACAGTTTTCCAATCCCCACTCCCAAAACTTAAATTTTTGTATGTTTAACCTCTGAATAACGGATATTCCGAATAGCGGACACTTTATTCGGCGATAAAGGATGAAAAAGTATTTTTTAAGCAGAAAAAATGAAAAAAGGTAAAAAACCTCTGAATTTTGTGATCACAGTTAAATGTAAGTTTTTTTAAATGTAGATAAAGATTTGGGGAAAATCCCCCCTCCCCCCAACGTTCAGTGCTTAATTCAGGGGGTTTCCCGGGAGAAATAATCTCCCAGACTATTGGAACGTCATCATAGATCATTTTGAGATTTTGTGCTTTTAAAGATCAAAAAGTGCAATCCCTCTCTCCTCGCCCGGAACTCTACAATGTCCCATAACATCACACAGAAAAATAAATTACATGTAATCGCAACCAAAAATAAACTTTTCAGACAGATTTTTTTTCACAATAATATAATAAACAGTAGATAAAAGGGAGCACAATTTTATTTCAATTTTATTGCATAAAAATAATTTTAATTTCTGATTAATTATATAATAGAGGTTTTAATCATACAAAATTAAATTAATGAAACATTAAGCATTTCTTAGCGGTTTTTGAATATTTGAGGTTTTCCCAATAACGGACACCTTCGAATAGCGGACATTTTTCGCGTTCCCGAGGTGTCCGTAATTTAGAGGTTTTACTGTAGTAATAATAATAGCTTAAAAGAGATAATTTCGAAAAAGAACAGAGAAAATCAAAGGAATACGACGAGCAACTTGATCGACCAATCACGGGAGAGGAATCAACCAATGAAATTCGTTCTTCTTTGGTGTGAATTCCAACACCAATGAGATGTTGGTCGATTAATGATGACGTCACAATTCGTGTCCTCTGGCCTTGTGTATTTCGATGGCAGCGCCTGTATTCGCAAATATACAGTATTGACTTGATGCCCATGGCAGAACACCGTTCCAGAAATTGCGTAATTCTGAAAATTGGAGGTCATGGGAGAAAATCTAAATAGTAAATTTCGGTTTATTTAATAGCGAAATGTAGCAAAATAGCAAAATGTAGCGAAATAGGTAAAAAAAAAAATTAAATTTCTGAAGTGAATGCGGAATATATGATTAAAGATATCGACTAAATAGGTAGTTTTGCTTAGTATTTACTAAATATTACTCAGTAATTCAATTAGTAATTTTTTTTCAAAATATTCTGCGTATACCCAGTATGGAGAACATCTTTGTAAGTACAAAGTTGATATAAATTATTTGGCGTCTAAGATGAGAAAACATAAATAATATTTTAAAAATAAATTTCCAACGTGTAACATGAAATCTGTGGCTTCCGGTATTAACAAGATAAGCACATTTTTGGAAAAATTGAGAAAAACTGGCAAAATGTAACTTTAAAAGAGTACTTTCATCTACCATCGTACTGAAAAATGAAAATCGAATACTTTCCGTATAGGGCGACTGTAAATTTTCATTTAAAAATTGAAAGAAATAATTTAATTAGTTCTCAATTAATAAAAACCTTTTTTACATAACTATTTTGGCAAAAAAGAGGTTCTTATATCCTAATTGAATGCAGTAAAAAAATTATTAAATTCTAATCTTTTTTATGAAAGTAATGAAAAAAAAAACATTTGAAAACTTTAAACGTTAATTACTCAAAATACATAAAAATTTGCCTTATCTGGTTATTACCGGAAGCCACAGAAATATAACCCATATTTTTAATTGCTAAAAACAAAATTTTAAGTAACTTTGAATAATTTTTATTTTTCCCTCACTATGTATGTATTTTTTTATTGTTCGCACGTCATGATCATGTAATGTATAATTTTGAAAAATACTAGCACGTGGAAATGAAAATGTTTGCAATCTCTGATCTAAAATATAAACAAAAACTCAATGTTAAAGTTTCATTGATATTGACGGATAAATACTTTCAACATCGCAAACTACAATTATTTTAAAATAACTGCTTATTTGACTTTTTGAAAGCACTTGAGCTTTTCTCCCCAATGAGTAGAAGACTTTATACACGAGTTAACCTTACGCTTCAAATGCCACTTTTGCATCAAAACTGCCCCGGGACAAGAAGAAAAATGTGTAGAGAATTCTTCACTCTCATCTTTTGAATGGGTACTGAAATACTTTGAAGAAAGGGAAATATTTTAGAAATTAATTTTTTTTACCACGGATATTTTTCCAGAAATTTATGCATTATACTTACGTTTAGTGTTCTATTTTTTTTTAATACAGTAGGTGATAGGTTAAATAACTTAACCATTTAATTGATTATAATTTTTGAAAAAAAACCTTTCAAACAATGTTTAAGTTTTAAGAACGTATTCATAAATATAAGGAGTGTTTTCTTTGAGAATTATACATTTCTTAACACTAAAACAGCCGGGTATTTTACTAAAGTTTTATAAAATGTGTATCGCATCAGAATTTTAATTTTAAACTATTTAACTTGTTTAATTAGTCTATTTTTGGGCTGCATATATTTAACATATCTTATGAAGAAAATTCTGCTTCGAATCGACTACTATCATTCTGGCAGGGGTCATTTTGACCCCTAATGGTTCTAGTGTTAAGATAAATTCATGCTTTGTTTACAAAATTTGGTATATGTTAGTAAATTTAAGAGGCATTGCAAATCGTTGCTTCACAACACAGGTAAGTGGTTTGTTAACGTAATGTTCTAAAAAAAAGGAAATTTTATTGAATAGAATTCATTATAAAAGTCTGGTATAAACGCCATCCTTTGTTAAAATTTGATTTAATATTGCCTAAATTTGAAAAGTTGATTAAATTTACATAAACAATTATTTGAATTCCTAGTTCTGTTCCCTGTTTAAACCAAAAACACATGTGTATAATAAAAATTTCATATTTTTTGGAAAAAGGTTCTCCAAAGGTAGACACATAGCTTAATGAACGCTTTAAGATAAGTGCCTATCTTCTGTGAACTTATTTTAACAATCTTTTTTTTATATATAATTTAGAATTTTTAATGAATGATAGTTGGGATGCGGTAGACTCGGAAATTATTATAAATCCTCATAAATAATCAAATAAAAAGATTTTTCTGGAAAGTTTTTTCAAACTATTAAAGAACACTTTAACTCCTTTGCGACGGGAGCTTTTTACGAAATGTTTAATGTTTTGTCACCGGTTTTTAAAAACAGATATTTGTGTTTTGTTAAATCGAGAAAATGCTCCGATTAAATAAAGTAAATTTTATAGTAAAATTTTACTGGTGGGGATAAATGAGGATTCTTAAGCATTTTTGCGGCACTTATACATATCACTTATCTCCAAGGGGTTGAATTGTTCTTTAATAGTTTGAAAAAACTTTCCAGAGAAACCTTTTTATGAGACTATTTATGAGCATTTTAACACTATAACCGCCATTAGGGGTCAAAATGACCCCTGCCAGAATGATAGTAGTCGATTCGAACCAGAATTTTCTTCATAAGATATGTTAAATATATGCAGCCCAAAAATAGACTAATTAAACAAGTTAAATAGTTTAAAATTAAAATTCTGATGCGATACACATTTTATAAAACTTTAGTAAAATACCCGGCTGTTTTAGTGTTAATAGTTGCCGAGTCTACCGCATTTCGACTATCACTCATTAAAAATTCTAAATTATAAAAACAACAGATTGTTAAAATAAGTTCACCAAAGGTAGGCACATATCTTTAAGCATACTTTAATAGTTTGAAAAAACTTATTAGGAAACCCTTTTTATAAGACTATTTATGAGCATTTAATAGTTGCAGAGTCTAACGTATTTCAACTATCGCTCATTAAAAATTCTAAACAATAAAAATAACATTGTTAAAATAAGTTCACCGAAGGTAGGCAGATATCTTAAAGCGTTTTTTAATAGTTTGAAAAAATTTTCCAGAAAAAACGTTTTATGAGATTATATTAGTTATACGCATTTATATTAGTTGTCGTGTCTACCGCATTTCAACTATCACTCATTAAAAATTCTAAACAATAAAAACGACACATTGTTCAAATAAGTCCACCGAAGGTAGGTATCATAAAGTGTTTTTAATAGTTTGAAAAAAACTTTCTATAAAGAAATTTTTATGAGCATTTATAATGGTTGCTGGTTCTACCGCATTTCAAGTTATCATTCAATAAAAAAATCTAAACTCATTGCTGGAATTCATTGATAATGACGGATGAGTACTTCATAAATCACGACTTTGAATAAATAAAATTGCTGTTTATTTGACTTTTTGAATGGTTTCGACATTTTTTTATGGTAGAAGTGATAGCTTTATGCATGAGTTAACCTTATGCTTCCTATTCCACTTCTCCATCAAAACTGCCTCGGGATAAGGAAAGCCCGTGTAGAGAATTCCTCACACTCATCTTATGAATAGGTATTCAAATCTTATGAATAGGTAATTCCTTGAAAACAGGAAAATATTCTAGAGATTAAATTATTTTATTATGGATATTTTTCTAGAAATGCATTTATATTTTGTGCCTTATTTTTTAATAATATTTTCCTTTTTTTGCAGAAAAAAAGAAAGTTAAAAAAATTATTTTAAGATTTTACGGAAAATACTTCTTTTTTTGGTTGTTGAATACAGCTGTCTAGAAATTTGTGCTTTATAATTATATTTCTTACATATTTATCGTATAAAATAAATTTACAGGAAATTTTGAGTTATTCTTATCATATAATAAGTATAATACTGACTTATGGTGAAACTAAGTTGGAAAATGCTATAAATGCTATAAAATATCTTTATTCTGATCGACGTGCGTTTCGATGCCGAATCGGCAACATTTTAAAAATTAGCTGAAATAGAAATATTTTCTCAATAATTAAAAACAAGGGCTTGAAAAACAATGTAAACGAGACTTCATAGATAAATGTAAAGTGCAAATATAAAATAAAATGAAATTGGATATTTCTGAACAGGAATTAATTTCTGCTGTTGCATAGTACCTCTTTCCAAATTTTAGGGATGCTGGAACATTACAAATATTCTCGCTTCATAAATATATCTTTATTGATTTACGGATAATGCATAACTGCCAACATCTTTCGCTTTTCCAACCCGGAAAAAAATTACAGTAAATTTCAACATTGTACATTGCAAATTGCTGTAATTTGCCAATAAATCGTTTGCGGCACAGAGCAAATTCATTGCTTAACACTAGAACCGCGGAAAAATTCATTTAAGTTTTATAAAATTATTTCTCACCGGAATTTTCATTAAGAATTGTTCAAGTTAGGTAATGATATTATCTTTGTTCAGCTTACATTTAGCTAATTTTATAGAGTTTTCTGTTTCGAATCAACACTTCTGCATATGATATGGGTCAAAATGACCCGTCGCCGCGGTTCTAGTGTTCAATGTTGAAATTAATGACTTATAGCGGAATTTGAAAACAACTTTATTTGTAAATGAGAAGAGGCTATATTTCACTCATTGAATAAACCGAAATTTTTTTAAACAAAATTTCGGTGCCATTATGACGTTTGGGAATTAAAATTAAGTGGTTTCATAGATATACCGCCGCGCCGCAAGGGGTTAAACAAGGTAAAAATTTCTATTAAATTTTTACGGGCCGAAAATTCGGAAGAGTTGGCACTTATGGATAATGGATGGTAAATAAAATCAACGAATAAATTATTCAAGTCGATCTGTAAATGTTCTTTGCTGTATAATCTGGCCAAAGCTGTGGCCTCTCTTGTTCTATTTGATATATCTTGTAAGTTCTTTGATTCTAGTTTTAAGTTTTCTGTTTGTCATACCTATATGAAAAATGATTTTTAAAATGCTGGCGATTGCTCAACGAAACATACGTCAATCAAAGTGAAGGTATTTTATCACTTTTTTAGTATTTTCTATCTTAATTAGTTATTTTCCTCAGTTATGTTCTCGATATATAAGCGAAAAGAAATGATTTATTCATTTTTAGGTGCGTTCGTAATTATATAAATACGTAGCACCGATAGTCCGTCCTTCTGCCGACATGTAATAGATTAAAAACTATTCAACCAAATAGTTTGAAATTTAAAATCTATAATGTCTATAAAATCTATAAATCTATAGGGGGCAATGTTTGGGACACGTTTTAATTATTTTAATCTATTTCACATTTTATGAATTCAATATATGTTTCTGAAGTTTACTATAAGTTACTTCCTGTATAATAGAAATCAGAGAGTATTTATAGGGACACTCAAAAGATTTCGGCTGTTATACTGTATACTATTACATCAAGATCTAAATCTTTTTAAACTTCGTTATAATAAGAACGCACCTCATTTGCTACGCTTAACGTGCAATTGCCAAATTCATTTCTATTGCGAAATTTTAACTATTATTTAATAGTTTGAGATACACTTCTAGAAAGAACTTTTTAGGAGACTTCATATAAGCATTTATAAAAATTTTCAAGTCTACAGAATTTTAACTATCACTCAAAAAATACTCTAAACTATACAAAACAACTCATTCTTAAACTGCTTGGCTATTCCACTTCTCCATCAAAATTGCCTCCGGACAAGAACAAATTTGTGTAGAAAAATCTTCACACTCATCCCATGAATAGGTATTGCAATCACTTGAAAAAAGTAAAATGCTGTGCAGATTCAGTTGTTATATATTAGGGATATTTTCCTAGAAATTTATGCGTTATATTAATGTGTATCGCTTTATTAAATAGTTTATTTCCTCATTTTATGAAAAAACGCATTTTTAAAAATTTATTTATTTATTTATTTGTATACATCTGTATCGTGATATGCACATTATATCCACAATGATATTTCGCATATAGCTAGTAAGAAATTTTATACAGGGTGTCTGAAAAGTCTGGAAACGGTTGACTAACTCGAGAAATACATATGAGATTGAAAAACGTAAATACACTATATTGCCATTGATTATGGGACACTTGCGATTTTAGACATTTTACTAAATATCTAGAAAAATACAAGAGGAATCATCTCGAAACTCTTAGTGTATAAATATAATAGTACAAGTCATACATCTCCGTGAAGATTTTTTCCCGAAACTCCAAAGGGGACCGTCAACAAATTAAAAAAGAATGAATATCTTTTGAATAACCCTGTCAAAACTAATGTAGCAAAAGCGCTCAAACTCTAGATTATGATTGAATGCCTTATTGTAATACACTGTGTTCATTTTTATGCAAATAGCATGCACACTCGCAAAGTAATTAAGGTTTTTATAAAAATGGTCCCAAATTTTTCCAAGTTTTTCCATTATAATTTTCAGAGTTCTTAATATAAAATAATATTTTTTTCAGAAAATATGACAAACAACATTGCACACAGTACCCTGTAATCAGAATTAAAAAATAATAAAAATTGTATGAAAAATGAATAGGTTTACTATATAATTTTTTACTGCGCATGCGTCAAAGATATCAAAATTTCATTTGCATATTACATTAGCTAAATGTATAGAGCAACTTTTGTAAATGTCTCAAAATCATAGCTTGAAAATTCTGAAAGTAATCGTCTATAGAAAAAGGACAAAATCCGTTGTTTCCAAAATGAAGCAAAAAAAGGAGGGATTTTATCCAAATGCAGTAGTACATCCCATATTGTGTATTCTATATTGACACTAATCAATGAATATATGGATACAACCCCTCTTGTTTTTGCTTCATTTTGAGAATAACGGATTTTCGACTTATTCAATTGACGATTATTGTCAGAATTTTCAAGTTATGATTTTGTGACTTTCACAAAAGTTGCTCTATACATTTAGCTAACATAATATGCAAATGAAATTTTGATATCGTTGACGCATGCGCAGTAAAAAATTATTTAGTAAACCAACTCATTTTTTATACAATTTTCATTATTTTTTAATTCTGATTACAGGGTACTGTGTGCAATGTTGTTTGTCATATTTTCTAAAAAAAATAATATTTTATATTAAGAACTTTGAAAATTATAAGGAAAAAACTTGGAAAAATTTGGGATCATTTTTATAAAAACCTTAATTACTCTGCGAGTATGCATGCTATTTGCATAAAAATGAACAAGGCTTATTACAATAAGGCAATCAATCACAATCTAGAGTTTGAGCGCTTTTGCTACATTAGTTTTGACAGGGTTATTCAAAAGATATTCATTCTTTTTTAATTTGTTGACGGTCCCCTTTGGAGTTTCGGGAAAAAATCTTCACGGAGATGTATGACTTATACTATTATATTTATACACTAAGAGTTTCGAGATGATTCCTCATGTATTTTTCTAGATATTTAGTAAAATGGCTAAAATCGCAAGTGTCCCATAATCAATGGCAATATAGTGTATACGTGTTAAATATTTTTAAATAAGCTACTCACTGATACCAAATTTGACCTTCGCAACCGACCCCCAGGGGGTCAGAGGGGGTCCAACTTTGAAATCTTAAATTATAACCCCTATTTTTTATTGCAGATTCGGATTCTACGGACAAAAATACGTAACTTTTTTATTTGATGTTTATTTCGAATCCTCGTTTATCACGGTGTAATCGAGCATATTAAATCGATACATATTTCGGCTTTTCCAACGGGATTTTCCCTGATCGAAATTAATTGGGGAGAATTTTTGACATCAAATTCCTCGTCTTTTGCAGGAATAGCGTTTTCTGAAAATCACCCGTGCCAATTATTTCGATAGTGCTACACAATTAAAAATTTGACCCATTTGCTGTAGCGTTACTCTACAGCTTTTATAGAATATCTCTTTCTTGACCAATGAGAATGTTCCATAACACAGTAAAGTAACCGTTTTCAATAAAAGCAGTGGAGTGACGCTGTAGCAAATGAGTCAAATTTTTTATAGTGTATAGGGTTTTTTATATTTTTCTCTAGAAAAATTCATTGAAATATATTAATTTAGTTTTCTATTTCTATTTTTATTTTATCCAGTAAATGGTTTCTGAAATACGACCTACTTGTTTTGATGTTTAAATGTGTAAATAAGAACCTCCCCTCCCGAATAGAAAAAGTATATCTTCAGTTTTTGGGGGCGGGGTAGGTAAATATTTTGCGTTTTGATAAGTTCTGCCTTCTTTTCTTTTTCTTTCTTTTTTTTTCTTTCTTTTTTTCTTTCTTTTTTTTTATCATTTAATTCAGTGGGGCGGATGGGCGTGCATGGAGTTTTTTAAATAATTTCTACTATGTAGAATAACATGTAAGGCAAATTGACCTGCGTGTTTCGATCTTTTAACGTACAAATATGCACCTCCTCTAAGAAATAGAAAAAGGATAATTTTCATTATTTGACGGAGGGATGTGTGTATATTATGCGTTTCCATGGATTCTGTTGTTTTTTAACCACTTCAACGACTGCCCCGAGATAAATCGGGGGTTAAAGCACTGTTTCCCTATACCCGTCGCCGGTTAAGTAATTAAAAAATCGTCTAATACGCTAATGTGGGTGTATGTTTTTTTTTTAATTATTACTACAGTAAAATATAGGACAAAATATTAAAAAATAAAGTTATAAAACATTTTTTGTGCTGACTGTGCAACGGATGAAGAAGCATTGTAAATTCTTTGTACTTACGGAACCCGTTATTTTCCAAGTGAAATATCAGTATTTTCTTTATAAAATAAATAAAGCTTCTATAAACGCTCGTAATTTTGCCTTCTTTAACAAGGGATTTTCAATAAGAAAATATTCGTACTTAGTATTTCTTATTGAAATGAAATTGAAATGCAATCTTATTGAAATTATTTCCAATTCTAGAAATTCCAGGATCCTTAGGAACTCCCCTTAGGAAATTTTAGTTTTTTTTTTTTTTTTTGGGGGGGGGGGGGTATTATAGGTTTTCATAATTGATTAATTACTGCAAGAACAAAATAATAAGGCAGGGACTTTTGAGACACTTTTTGATGATATATCATGATTTTTTGTAAATTAATATGTATTTTGTTCCATTTAAAATTGTTTTTCATAAATTTAACCGCTTAACGGATCAATATTTCTTATAAAAATTTTCAAATAATGTCTAATTTAGCATACCTTTTATTGAATGTTTAATCTTTTATCACCTGTTATTTCAAAGAGAGATTTTTGCCTAATTGAATCAGAAAAATGCTCGGATTAAATAAAGCAATATTTAAAATTAAATTTTACTGGTGACACAAATAAATTATTATTGTTTTTTAAGCCTTTTTTTTTTTCGGATTTCCGAAGATCGCGATTGCAATCGAACAAAATACATCAGATACATATTTTATTTTTTCAAACAGATTTTACCAACACAAAATTTGATAGGGCAGAGCTTTCTTCACCAAAGTAGTCGCATTAGCGGACACATGTTTGTTGAAAATAATCATTAACGGTTATTTCGATAACAGAAGTGTTTTATATGCTTCTGCCATAGAAATTAATAGAAATATGTTAAATTATTTTTCCATTTGTGCTTTTTTTTAATCCAATCAATCAATTATAAATATTAACCAATTATAAATAATTTTAATAAATGCAATGCATTAGTAATCAATAAATATACCTATATTATAAAGAGGTAAAATTACTTTATTTGTAGAGAAAAATCTGCGGAACTACCGAACTGATTTCAAAAGCAATGATACTAAAAGGATGGTGTTCCCCACGAATCAAATATAGACCTCATCTCTTATGTGCATACCACGAACTCAAGGGGAGCGCAGAGAAAAAAACTTTCTAAAAATGCAATTTTGGGATACTGAAAGGCCTAGAAAATGAAATTTGGCATGTTGACCGGAATTTTTCCTATCATGATTTGCCGGGCATCCATGCTTCAATCATAATTTATTTATCTCACCAGTAACATTTAATTTTAAATATTGCATTATTTAATCCGAGCATTTTTCTGATTCAATAAGGCGAAAGTTTGCCATTGAAATAACCTGTCATAAAAGATTAACAATTGTGTAAAATGATAAATTATGTTATACGCTAAATTAGACATTATTTGAAAATTATTACCAGAAATATTGCTCAGTTAAGCGGTTAAATTTATGAAAAACAATTTTAAATTGAACCGAATACTTATTAATTTACAAAAAATCATGATATATCAACAAAAATTGTCGAAAAATTCCCTGCCCTATTATTTTGTTGTTGCAGTAATTAATCAATTATGAAAACGCATAATCCCTCCCCCAAACTAAAATTTCAGGGTTCCTAAGGATCCTGCAATTTCTGGAATAGGAAATAATTTCAATAAGATTTCATTTCAATTTCATTTCAATAAGAAATGCTAACTACGAATATTTTCGTATTGAAAATCACTTGTTAAAGAAGGCAAAATAACAAATGTTTATAGTAGCTTTATTTATTTTATAAAGAAAATACTGATATTTCACTTGGAAAATAACGGGTTCCGTCAGTACAATGAATTTACGATGCTTCTTCATCCGTTGCACAGACAAAAAATGTTTTATAACTTTATTTCTTAATATTTTGTCCTATATTTTTTCTGTAATAATAATAATAATAATAATAATAATAAAAACATACACCCACATCAGCCGTTATAGATGATCTTTTAAAAACAACAGAATATATGGGGGAACGCATAATATACATACATTCCACCCTCAAATTATGAAAATTATTTTTTTTCTATTTCTTAGGGGAGGTGCATATTTATATGATAAAAGATCGAAACACGCAGGTCAGTTTGCCTTACATTTTACTATACACTGTAAAAATTATTTAAAAAACTCCATGCACGCCCATTTGCCCACCCACCTGAATTAAATGATTAAAAAAATACTCCTCGAAACGCAGAATATTTACATACTCCGCCCCCCAAAACTGAAGATATACTTTTTCTATTCGGGAGGGGAAGTTCATATTTACAAATTAGAACATCAAAACGTGTAGGTCGTATTTTAGAAACCATTTACTGGATAAAATAAAAATCCAAATAGAAAACTAAATTAATATATTTCAATGATTTTTTCTAGTGAAAAGCATAAAAAACCCTAAACACTAAAAAATTTGACTCATTTGCTACAGCGTCACTCAACCGCTTTTATAGAAATCGGTTACTTTACTGTGTTATGGAGCATTCTCATTGGTCATAAAAGAGATATTCTATAAAAGCTGTGGAGTGACGCTGCAACAAATGGGTCAAATTTTTAACAGTGTAGCGCTATCGAAATAATCGGCACGGGTAATTTTCAGGAAACGCTATTCCTGCAAAAGACGAGGAATTTGACGTCAAAAATTTTGCCCAATCAGTTTCGATTAGGGAAATCCCATTAGAAAAGCCGAAATATGTATCGATTTAATATGCTCGATTACACCGTGATAAATAAGGATTCGAAATACACATAAAATCAAAAGTTACGTATTTTTGTATGTAGAATCTGAATCTGCAATAAAAAATAGGGGTTATAATTTAAGATTTCAAAGTTGGACCCCCTCTGACCCCCAGGGGGTCGGTTGCGAAGGTCAAATTTGGTATCAGTGAGTAGCTTATTTAAAAATATTTAACACGTTTATTTTCGTTTTTCAATCTGTTATGTATTTCCCGAGTTCTTCGACCGTTTCCAGACTTTTCGGACACCCTGTATATATATAGAAAAAAACTTGAATTAATTTTCTTGTGGATCGTAATAAAAAAATCTTCAAATTTTCGAAAAAAAATATTGCAATAATGTATATATATATTTTATATATTATTTTATCTTTTAATTTTTATTGTTTTATATTATTTTATTTATATATTTTTTTTATTTTATTTTATTTATTAAATTTTTTTTTTTTTTTTTTTTTTTTTTTGCTTAAAATGGCGTTTAAATCACGTTTCTGTCTTAATTGGAATAGGAAATATTAATTTTTTTTCGTTTTGGTTTGCTTTTAAAGTTTAGTTTTCATAAGGGTTCGTACACATCATGGAGATTAAACCACACTTTTTTACCACAATTTTTACAGTAGCATTTGCTTTATTTAAAAAAGATTTAGCAACCAGAGCTTAACAAAATTTTTGGTACTAAAACACTTAAAATTCCCTGAATATTTTTAGGTATTCGATTCCGAATTAAGCAATGGTTGTCATAGAAATGTCTTCTTATAAAAATCCGTTTGTCATCAGAATGGAGTTTTTTTTTCACCATTTCTCCTATTTTAATCGCTGTAAGTCAAGAACCGTTAAAGAAAATTGGTTCAAACTTTGAATATGACTTTTTTATTTTATTTTTACTTTTTTTTTTATTCAGAAAGTTCGAAAAAGAACCTTGCCTTAAATAAACGATTTTTCTTTTTAATTAATGTGACTAAGAATAAGTGAATAATGTGTTAATGTGAATAAGAATTCTGAATCGAAATTACAGCCTATATATTTTTGTTTATTTAAAAATTTAAAGAAAAGAAATTTTACAAATAATATTTTAAGCTATAATAGTTTTAAATTACTTCACTGTTTTAAAAAATTTAAAATTTTAATTAAAAAAATAGTCGGTTGTGGTAATCAGAAAGCTTTCTTCTATATTATTTATGCTAAAACTTCAAAATTCGTTAACATCGTGTCAAAATTAAATCACATTGTATGCCCATCGTGAGAATTCGAAAAGCATGAAAATTTGTGCATTAGTTCTTGAAATAGGATTATTGCGGATAACGGGCGAAATGCAACAGAAAAGCGACCCTTTTTGACAACAGAAAAATGAAATTTCGTTTCAAACTTCTAGCCCAATCCTTCTATACAGGGTGATTCATAAATATCGTAGCAACAGGCTAACTAGTTAAATATTGCTCCTAGGCACATATTTCAAGTCGCAAAACTCCATAAAAAAGTGCAACACTTGATGAGAGAAGTTGTAACTTCACGGAGTCTATTTGAGACAATACAAAAATTAAATTTTTATACGGCCCGCAAAGGGTAAAATTTCTAATTAGGAAATTTATCCTTATCCATTACTGAATTAATCAAAAAATAACAATCATCAAGATATCTACAAATTTCACAGAGATATTAACCACTTAACTGATCAATATTTTGGGGAAAAAAAACTTTTAAATAATTTCTATATTTCCATGTCTTTTATAAAATATTTTTTATTTTTTATCACCAGTTATTCAAAAAAGAAATTTTAGACTAATTGAAAGAAAAAAAATTGGGGGGGGGGGGTTGCTTCTCGGATTAAATAATCAAAAATTTACAATAAAATTTTACTGGTGAAAATAATAAATTCTGGTTAGAGTATGATTGCCCGTATCACAGATTAAGTATTACACACAGATACGACAGAGAAGCAAAAAATTGTACCGGGGCGACTCTAGCGCCACTACTGGGAACAGGCGAGAACTTCAACGCACAGATCTTCAACATAAACTGCAAGTTAAACTGTCACTGTCTCTATCGTATCGTCTAACAAGTTTACCGTCGCGTTTATCTGTTAGAAAGTTTGATATTGTATTTGATTTTTTTTTGCAAAAGCTCTTTTCGTAGCTATATTTCTTGTAACCACTCTCATAGTACCTGCTTGATAAAAAAAAACACATTTTATGTTTTAAACAAACACAAACATAAACAAATACACCCGTTAGCGACACATAAAAAAAGATAGATACAACACAAAGAGGACAAGCAACAACTGCCTGTTGCTATGTTCCGAAACGTTTGCACCTGTTGTCACTAGAGGCTCTGAAGTTAGGATTCGGTTACCATTGAGCTTATGGAACTGTCCTATCTGTGTGTAAATACTTAATCTGTGGCCCGTATATGGTACGGCAAGTCATGATTGGCAAAAACACGTTTCCCGTGTGACGTACAGACAAAACAGGGAAGCGGTTAAAATCCAAAATTCTTCAAAATTCGACGTACACCATTAATTATATATGCCTCTGAGCAATGAGTTTTTGACTAATTTCAAATGAAAATAAGGGATCGTCCATGAATTTTATGTTATTAAAAGTCGATTTGAGATAGTGCGTCTCCTTTGGACATAAAATGGCAGCGAATTGCTTTCACATTATACTTGCTTTTGAAATATGCTGGTAGTTTGCACTGGAGGTCTGCACTAGTCTAAATATCCAGATCCGGTCTCGAAACGACTCATGGGGGGAAAAGTTCGGCCCGGTCTGAAAGAAAGTTAAAACCAGAGCCCGACTTGGTCTTGAATTTCTACATAGTTTTTTACCTCGATATAGTAAAAATTGATTCAGATAGAAGAGTTGTGACCAAAAATACTTATCACGACTTTTCGTTTTTTGATGTTTATAATTTTCTTTTTTAAAGAAGCACCATAGGCTCTGATATATTTATTTTATTAATGAATTTTTATTTATAGATGAATATTTCAGTTACTCATTAAAATTGTTAAGAGATATTACATGTGTTGTAGACTTTGAAAAATGCTAAAATACAGTAAAATTTTCTAAAACGAAATCACATAAAAAAGAAACAAATGCTTTATAGACCTTTTTAGGTGGTGTAAATGAAGTCTATTTTTCTCTCAAGTATTATTATATTCATTTTGCAAGGATCAGTACATTTTTCCGTTTAAAACTGAATTCCGTCATAGGCAAGATCTTTTTCACTTGTTTTATTTTATTTTACTCTTTTCCCTTTAAATTTACTATTCTTTAAATAATAACTGTACAGATTTTTTTTTTTTTTTTTTTTTTTTTTTTTTTTTTTTTTTTGTAAAATAAAAGAAATGTTTAAGCGTATGCGTTCTCGGTAAAAATTTTTGGAATGAGGCAAATTTTACTTATTTTACACAAAATACTTCAGTCAGAGACAATGATTTTACAGGGTGGCGAATGGCCAGGGAGGAACAAAGTCAAAAAAAGAGGAAAATACTTACAATAATATAAAGGGATTAAACAAGACGAACCAGTATTCTACAAAATACTGGTATTTACTAACTTTTTTGACAGTTTTTTACCCTGACCTCTCGCCACCCTGTTTCAACCCATTGAGTGGCGGTGATGCAGTTAACTAGCATCTCTTTCTTGCGCTAATCCTTACGGGAGCGATGGATAAGGGTTGAGTCTATTTCAAATGCAGGTGATGACGTTAGATAGGAATTCTATGTCGTTAAATCAACAGAAAATGCCGTTTTTTAAATAATCTTTTGAAAATGAATATGAGCTAGATGGCCGAATGGATAGAGTATTGAAGTCTAGATCAGAGGCTATAGGTTTGAATCCAATCGCCATAGATTATACTTAAGGGGTTTTTTTATTATTATTTTTATTTGTTTATTTATATTAATGTATAGAATATTTTTGATATAGATAAATTATTTTATTAATAATACAGAAGCGCATGTATTTCTATTACAATAACAAGATGTTTATTTAATTACGAGAAAATGAGATATTTCGCGATGAATGTTTTACATTTGAACGCCTTTTAATATTCAAAGTATCGTTTCAAAGTGATTTTTATGAAAATTAAGTAAATGAAAACATAAATATTGGTCGAAAATATCCCATTGCGCGTAAAATAACAGGGTTTTCACAATTCTACCACAAAATTTTAATAATATTTTCAAAGTGTTTCATTGCAGAAGAATATCGTAAAATCTGTGAATGAAGGTTGCGACTCAGGGCCGTAGCTAAGGGGGCGCTATGGGCGGCTCAGCCTCCCCCCTGGAAAAGATTCCAAGGTCACTAAAAGAATTTCTGTTCCGAAAATTGAAATGAAATTCTGTTCAAAAATCTAATTTAGTTTTGAGAACCTTTCACAGTTTTGCATAATTACTAAATCGTATCTAAAATAAGTGCTTCAGTACTCCCCTATCCTATTTGTACATATGAAGCTAACATGATGTTTAATTTTGCACCAGTTATACACTCAAAATTTTCGTCATCATATACTTCTCTTAGTATAAAATGAAGTTATTACAACAATTTAATAAGAAACATAGTACCTACAGTGTGAATATACACTAATTTATCTTTCTACGTCAGAGAAGGAGAAAAAAATTTATGATCCCCCATACAATCTCTTGAGCCCCCCCCCCCCCCTATTGATCATTTCTAGCTACGGCCTTGTTGCGACTGTTGTGGTTTCAAAATTAGGTGTAAATTTTTTTATTGTTAATAGTGGTGCCAGAGTCCTTGGAAATTCCAAGGAGTGTGCGAACCTTGAATAATTTCTTGATTATTAATTTGTTCTTTTTTATAAATTACTGCAGTTTGCGGAGCAAGTTTCTCTACTCTTTCACCCTTCTCACCTGTTTTGGAATGGACTCAACCTCTATACATCGCTACCGTAAGGGACAGCGGAGAAAGTACACCGCTACGGCATCACATAATTTTAAGCCCTTATTTCCACAGAGACAGCCGAATTTGTTTTATGAAAATTTCACGTTTATTAAGTTACGCGAAAACGAACTTTTATTTGTTTACAAATAATTTTTCTTGTAAATTCTGGTGTCACTCAATTTTTTCAATTTATTACGAACGCTAGTACTCAGCCCCGGAAAAAATTAAGAGTAGAATTTTTTTAGTTACTTATATTTATTTTTGGTCATTTCTTATAATATCAATTGCAACATATTCTTTCAAAAATATTTTCTAGAGAAAAAACACCTTAAAAGCTATAACACATTCCGGTTCTCCAAGTGAGTGAATTTTATTGAAAGACTTTATAAGACAGGTCGAAAAAATATTTAAAATTTTATATATACGCAAGAAAAAGGAGAGTACTTCATTCAAGGGTTTTCTCAGAGTTTTATAAAGTGCCTCATCGTGCATTTTTTTTTTTTTTTAATGTTAGAATATGGAAAATATTTTTCTTTTAACAGGCCATCTTTTAACAGAAAAATCTGTAATAAAGAAAAAAACATGAAACTTGATGTTTTTCGAAATTAAATTGGAAAAAGAAATATTAATTTTTTCGTTTGGGTTTGTTTTTTAAATCTAGGTTGTAAGTAATGAATGTCATGGAAATGACCTCTTGTGAAAGGGCGTTTTTCTTCATGATTGGTTTGCAATAATTTCTCATTTTTAAATTGTTATGAATCACATACTGTGGTGGTTACTCGATAACCCCCCCATATGTTTAGTTTAATTCATTTTTATTAGCCATTTTATTTCTTATTACCTCCTTTTTATTAGTGTTCTCAATTTTAAATTTTATTTCGATTTTCGTTTCTTCTCTTATCGTCGCCTGTAATGTTTTCTTTCTTACTTAGCTTTCGAATGTTCCAAGCCGGTAAAATCCTGTTCGAAATCATTCCTTCCGGTTTAGAGACCCTTCGAGAACATTCTCGCTTGTTCTATGGGTGGAACTTCCGTTTATTCGGACACCCCCCTTAACCTATCAAATTAGTTTCCGCAGGTGACGTATTTTTAAGTCATTCAGCGCTGGGCCACCTGCTTTGGCCTCCCTTCTTTACGTGTTTATCAATTCTGTTTTTATTAAATTCATATTTCTCCATACTTTGCATCGTAACTTGGCTTTTTTGTCACCCCCCCCTTCTTTCGCTCGCTGCCAAATTGGCGTATTGTGGGATTCCTGTAACCTTTTCTCTTTTTCCCCTGGGCTCTCGGCCACCTGCGTCAGTTGCGCTGCTAGACACCTGCCGTAATGGATGCGGTCGGATGATTGGAAGTTTTGGGTGGAATTTCGGGGCATGTGTGCGCCCCTCGAGACCGTTGCATACGGGCACCATTTTCATGCTGCTATGATCACGCCATGGTTTCAGGAAAGGTTGATTTTTCAAGGCTGCGAGGAGCAAAGCCCCTTCAAAGGCTTCCCGAAATTATTGTGTTTTGTGCCCTCTCTTTTTCGGAATTTCACAAGTTAAATAAGGTCACACCATGGATCTTCCGTTTGTTGCTCTCGTGTTGGCTTCATAACTTGTTGTAGAATGTCGTCATGTGTCTTCTAAATATTTTTTTTATTTTTTCATCATCTCATCGTCAATAATTTTTCTTCAACTACCTTTTGTGCTCAAATTTTCTTCAATAATCTTTTTATTTGATCTCCGTCCTCTGAAAAACAAGCAGAGGTGAAGATTTTCTTTCGTGAGGTGAAGAATGTTCTTTCAAGAAGTGATCATACATTTTACATAACGTATTGACTTTATAATTCTTTCGTCATTTTAATTTTGCTATTTGGCCCATCTTCATATAAATAAATTTAAATATTCACGGGGCGTTCCATGGAAAATATTGGTGCATATCTATATAAAATTCTCGTCTGAAAATATTTATATATTTAAAAGATACATATATTTAAGTGATGATTCTTTTTTTTTTGAAGAAAATAATGTTATTTTCCTTTTGTATGTTACGAGAAATTTTTCAAGTTCATACTGTCAAGATATATCAAAAAAATGTGTTATGATGAAGAATGTTGGTTTTGTTTGGAATATATCAATTTAAAAAATATCTTCATTTGTAAAGTTTTTACTATAAAACAAATGTTTAATTTCTATGAGAAACAAAAAATGTTTCTATAAAGAAGATAGTCGATTTTTCATGAAAGAAATACAAGTATTTCATAAATAAATAAATATTAATCTTCAACCAATTTGTGTATTAATTCCTGTGCATGTGTCTGGATTTACTACTCATCATCTGCCAAGGACTTCACAGGTAACTTTACTTTTTCTTCAAATTTATATTTTATAATTTTGTATTTAGTTTATCATCTTCAAGGTTAAAAGAATATTTTTATTATTTTAAGTGAAGTAAGGATGGTCACCTTTGGGTCGTTTGCTGGCCTCCATTCTTCGTAATGTACCGGTCACTATCACGATCATTTTTTTGCCTAGTTGTGGGTAGAAACAAATAAAAAGTGTTTTTCTACTCCCATCTCTTCTCCTCACCCACCAAACCAAACACAACAATATCTTATTTCTTTGGTGCACTGACCAAAGCGTGTCCAACATTCCATGACCATCCGTTTTTCCTTTGCTACCATCGTATTTTCCTTATATATATATATATGTTGTCGTCATTATCTTCAGTTATATCTTCATTATTAAAATTATTTCTTCATGCAATGATTAATATTTTATAATTATATGTTATTGAGAGTGGTGCAGTAATTAAATGCAATATATATATTGATTCTATACTGAAATAATATTTTTGTTTTCTGGAGCAGTGCATCATATATATAACATAATTTATCCATATATTTTTCTTGCCTTGGTATAATTTGCAACTAATAAATATACATTATTTAACGGAGGTGCTAGTAAAAATTATTCTTCATGCTAAGATAAATTATTTTTCTTGTCATACATATAATAATATATGTTTTGAGCCATATTATATATATATATTTTTACATAAAATATTTGGGTCTTATATTCTTCATATCATACTAATATGTTAGTATACGTTTTCTTCTTTTTTTTTAACATATAAAAATGATGTATGAAGTAAATGAAAGTCATCAATATTTTAAACAACGGGTCAATTTATATATATATTATTCATCACAAGACCAGCCAATAACCAAATTTATCATGTCATATATTGAGCTCTTACATTAATTTTTGTTTCTCTCTTCATCATGCCACCCAAGGCAAAATTAAATATTGCAATCCAACCCTTCGACGGTAACCCTCAGACTGTAGAATTCTTCTTCGATCAATTATCTGACATACAAGAACTAAATAACTTTACAGACAAGGAACTTTTTGTTCTCTTTAAATCAAAACTTGAAGGCACTGCCTTACTCTTCTTTCTTGAAACTCAGTCTCAGTTCAAGAACTCTAACTTTAATGAAATTCGAAAAGCATTTATAGACTATTTCTTACCCACAAAAAAGTCTGTTTCTCTCAAATCCTTACAGAACTTAAGTTTAGATTCAAATGAATCGGTTAAAATTTTTGCTTTTCGGTTGGATAAACAACTTCGACTTGCTTACCCAAAATTGGATCTTTCTGCTCTCAATTCATTAAAGTTCACTCATTTTCTTGAGGCTTTGCCTAAACAAATCAAACGCAAAATTTTAGAAGAAAATATTACATCTTTCGAGTTAGCTCTTGAACGAGCAATTTTTCTTCAAGACATTTATGACTCTCCCCCTAAAAAATCTTATGAGAATTTTAATCAAGCCTATTGTTTGGATACTGAAAAAGTCCATGATAATTCTATTGCTTCTAATAATGTGCTTCATAAAACCCCTATAAAGCATACGAAGGATAAAGTTTTTCACAATTCTCAAACCAACTACTCTCCTTTACAAACTCAAAAGGACAAATCTCATGCTTCTCGTAATTTTCAAAGAAATTCTAGGACATTTTCGCCTTCTCCACCGAGACAAGAGGCTACAAATAAACGTAACAATAATTTTCATCAACGTAATTTTTACCGGAAACGTCCTTATCAACCCACCTTTGATAAGTTTTCTCACAAAAAAAATTCTACATCCTTTTATCACAGACGAGATGTTGTGCAGTGTGCGTTCTGTGGGAAATTTAATCATCGTATGGACTCATGCTACAAATTCAAAAACATTATTAGTAATTCTAATCAAAACTCTTCAACTCAAATTTCGTCTCACCCTCACAGAAGGAAAAGCCACACCTCTTCTTCTGAAAATAACAACAATGTTTACCATTTAAACAGATAAGGGAGACTGGTTCTACTGACCGCCTTCTCTCCCGTAATTCTCATTCAGGGTCAGTACACTTTGACAACAACAACAAACATCAACAATTTGACAAACGCTCTTCAATTACTTTAGTGTCATCCACAGCTGTCCAAACTTCTCCTATGACATCTAAATTTAACAAATCTTCCTGTTCACATAATTCTTTGACATCTAAACAAAATCTTGAAATTGATGATGATGTACAAGAAAGACATGTCATCTGCAGCTCATTTAATAATTCATATGTTCTTCCATGCATACTCATAAACATTCAACATAATGAAATTTCAACGTTAATTGATACGGGATCAAGTTTGTCTCTCTTGGATCAGGAATGCTTTAATAGCATTAAATCCAGGCTTCACTATAAATTCTTATCCCGTAATGTGTCTGTGTCTACCATAAATTCCAAAGTTTTTTTCAAGGGATGCATAGAGGTTGCCTTTAAAATTGATAAATTTTTCTTTCATCATGTTTTTTACCTTACAAAGATACAAAATGTTCATTTTCAAGCCATACTTGGATTTGAGTTTATCAACAAACATTCTATTACCATATCACCCAGCTTTAAGTCTATCCTAATTAAAGATAAACATATTCCTTTTCAAAGTTATAATGAATCTCCTACTTGCTATTTTATGAATTCTGAATATAATTATGTGAATTCAATTGCACCATATTCTCTCGATGCACACAAAATGCCTTGTTATGAAGATTCTATGGTAAATAATCTAAGTAATGGTATTTATTCTCATAATATATGTGCAAATTATGATGACACAAATTTACAATTGGTCAACAATTATACAACCTATCCTTACAATTATAGTTTTCAAAATAATGGTTTGTTTACAAATAATATGGCTCATTCTGCTATGAATTTTCATAATCCTTATATTGATGGTAATTGTACTTATTATTTTCCAACTGATTATGGTAATGTGGTAAACTATGTATCTAATAATAATAATATTCCTGGCAAGAATTTCTCATCTCAGAATACTAATGATGATAGCTATGTTGGTGAAAAGCAAACTCATTTAAATTATGGTAATAAAGTCTTGGTGAATTCCAACATGGTACAATTACTTAATAGAGAATTAATACCTCCTAATTCGTTTGTTTATTTACATGTTAAGTATCTCAATCCTCCATCTGAATATTTTGTTTTCAAACCCAATTTAAAAAATAAAGGTCTTGTGTTACATCAATCATTGCACTCAAAGTCTTCAATTCAAAATGATTTATTTTTGGTTGTATGTCAGAATATATCAAAGCTGGATATTCATTTAAATAAAAATTCAATTATTGGCGAATGTATCAATGTAGATGAGAAAGATATTGAGGAATACTCTTTTGATTTGGATTTTGAGAACGATTATTGTAATTTAATTTTACCATCTGAAGAGATTAAAAGAAAACGTATTCAAGAATTATCTCCAAATGACTTTGATTTAAAACATTTACCTCCTCATGAAAGGGACTCTTTGACCAAATTATTATGTAGTAAAGCTTTAGCTTTTTCAAAATCTCTTGACACTTTGGGTCATACTGACCTGGTCAATCCTCAATTTACAATGCTAAATTCTCATCCAGTAAAAACCTTACCTTTTCCTGTGCACAGGCACTTGAGCAAGAAGCTCTTGACCAAATTAATCAAATGTTAAACGCTGGCATTATTGAGAGATCAAATTCATCTTGGGCGTGTCCCATGCTTCTTGTTAAAAAGAAGAGAACTGATATGTCTAAGCCTCAAAAGTATCGTTTGGCTCTGGATTTAAGATTGTTAAACTCCATAATAATTCCATCTTCATATCCTCTTCCTAGAATTCAAAATCTATTGGTGCAGTTATCAAAATTTAAGTATTATACTACTCTTGACTTACCCTCTGCATATTGGCAGATTGCTGTACCTAAAGATATGCAAGATAAGCTTAGTTTTACTACTCCATGGGGAATTTTTACCTATTTACGTTTAGTATTTGGCCTGAAGACGGCCGCCAGCACTTTCCAACAATTAATCGACTCTGTTATTCAATTATCTCAAATTGATTCCTGTTATGCATATCAAGACGATATTGTAGTGGGTGCTAATTCATTTGAAGAAATGTCCATGAAGCTCACAAAGCTATTAGACACTCTCATTGCTAACAACATTACCTTGTCTCCTGAAAAGTGTACTTTTATGCAAACAAGTATTAACTTCTTGGGTTTTCAACTCACAGATCATAAAATTCTTCCTATTACGAGTAACATTTTAAAAATCACTTCTTTTCCAACGCCTAAAACCAAGAGGCAAACAAAGAGTTTTATCGGTTTGTGTTCATTTTATAGATCAATTATACCTAATTTTTCTAAATTGATTACTCCTCTCATTGAAGTCACCAAACCTAAAAATAAGTTTTCTTGGAAATCTGAACAAGAAAATGCATTTAAAAAATTACAAGACATTTTCTTCCATAAACCTATGCTCAATCTCCCAAACTGGAATGAAACGTTCTATGTTAACTCTTTCACACCGGCGACAGAGAAAATCTTACTATCGTTAAAACCTGACGAAAAAAGGGGAGTATTTTTTAAAGTGAACTCGACCATTTCTTGTTTTCCTCTTTTCTACGCTCATTAAAGGGAGAGGCGTGTTTGAAATGTCAGTTTGATGTATGGTAGCTCAAATCTCCCTCCACATACCGCAATTTCCGGTGTGTAATCGTAATCCGCGGATGAAACAATTCTTTCTGTACCCAGAAATTTTACTTTGTTATAGAAGCCAAATATTAATAGCAATTTAAAATGTTGCATTTTATTTAAAAAAATCCCTGAATCGAAAAATAATTGTTTCATTCAAGGATTATACACCAGAAATTATGGTTCTTCTGTTCATTCTTATCCGAAATATTTAATATAAGGTAGTGATGAGTTTATTTATACTACATTTTTTCTCTATATATATTATCAGAAATGTCTATTCATAATTTATTATATTTGAAAGAAAGACCTTTAACATTGTTCTAAACAAGGTTCTTTATTCAAAAAGATTTTCCATTGACCCACCTGATACAACAAATAATGTTTACATTACAAAGAACATGGCTCTTCTATCGAAAAATGGAAAAAGCTTACCGTTTCCATGATTTCTAATTAAGAACACCTGAACAATTCTTATCAGGGCCGTAGCTAGAAGTGAACAAGAGGGGGGAGACTCAAGAAATTGTAAGGGGGCTCATAATTTCTCTCTCTTACTGACGCAGAAAGGTAAATTAGTGCATATTCACATTGTAGGTATTATGTTTCATATTAAACTGTTGTAATAACTTCATTTTATGCTAAAAAATGTATATGATGATGAAAATTTTGAGTGTATAAGTGGTGCAAAATTAAACATCATGTTAGCTTCATATGTACAAATAGGATAAGGGAGTGTTGAAACACTTATTTTAGATACAATTTAGTAACTCTGCAAAACTGTGAAAGGGTCTCAAAACTAAATTAGATTTTTAAACAGAATTTCATTTGAATTTTCGGAACAGAAATTCATTTGGTGACCTTGGAATCTTTTCCAGGGGAGTGGGGCTCAAAATATTTTAGGGGGGGCTGAGCCGCCCATAGCGCCCCCTTAGCTACGGCTCCGATTCATGTCTAAGTTGACCTTTTGAGGCGCAGGGAAAATTCATTCTTTAAGTGTTGAAATTAATGACTGCCACCGGAATTTGAAATTTTTTTTTATTTGTAAGTAAGAAAAAAAAAGCGCTATATTTCACGCATTCAAAAAATTGTATTTTTTTTTTTTTTAAATCAAAATTCCGATGCCAATATTGTGTTTGTGAATTAAAATAAAGTGGTTTCACAGATATATCACCGCGACGCAAGAGGTTAAAAAAATGACTTTATGAGGTATAACAGCTACTTGGAATTTAAGAGTAGCATTAATAAACGTTACTTAAGAAGCAATATTAAAATTGTTTACAAATATTAACTGCTTAAAAAAAGTGTTATTTGCAATATAATTTACAGCTTTCTATGTTACAAAAAAGAAAGATTTGCTTAGTAGTGTACATTTGCTTTAAAAGACAGATTCTGTTCCATGAATACGGCGACAAAAATTGCGTTTTGATTCGATTTTTCACAACGCTACAGTTAAAAAAAAAAAGTCGTTGCATAGTAAATTATGTTGCAAGAAACTACTCATTCACAGGAATATGAAATGATTATTTGCTTTCTATGTATTTTAATACTATTGCTTTTACATTTTATGAATTTTGATTAAAAAAAATAAGTTTAAAATTATTAGAAATTTTTGACTGTTGGACAGGGAGAATAAAGTTTTCCACTGACAATTATTATATTATACAGACAATTTAAAGGTATTTATTATTAGATTCCAATGTTTTTGGTAACATTTATTTCATGTCATAGCATTTTTCCTGCAAATTACTCTAAAAAGTAAGGAATAAGATACTAAAGAAAGAAATAATGCTATTTTCACGATTTTAATTTTATTAAAATTTAGCATTATGGCAATGATAATTTAAATTTTTAATGTATATATTATAAAAAAATAAACTAACCATACACCTTTTTTTAAGTCTTCATTAAAGAAGTCTTTCTTCATTGCAAAATGCAAAAAAAAAGTAAGAAATTGCAGAAACAATATTTTGCTGCTGCTAGCTTACTCATTTTCACATTTTTTTTTATCTTGCTCTAAAAAAGCAATCTTTTATGAAGTCTTGAAATCATTGTATAATAAAATTACTTCCAGATGTTTATTCTTTTCATTACATTGACCACATATCAAGTTTTCTAAACAAATAAACTATCAAAATTCTTAGAAAAATAAACTATCGGAATTTAAACATCTTACATGGTTTCTAATTTCATTGTAAGACAATAGTATTTGACATTACATTGATCTGCTGTTCACGAGAAGGTTTTAATCTTTTAATATTTTCCCTTGTTGTATCAATGAATTATCTAAAAAAATGGGGGGGGGGTGAACTGAGCAATTATTTTGTTCAAGTATCTCATTGTCTCACAACTGTATATATCTAAAGCAAATTGAAGTATTTTTATGATACACTTCATGAAGCCTATGCTATGTGGTAGAGGTCTGCACGGGCCGGAATTTCCAGGCCCGGGCCTGGCCCGGCCCATAGGGAAAGTTTTTCGACCCGGCCCGTTGTAAAACTCAAAAGTTCGGCCCGAGCCCGGCCCGGCCCGTTCAAATTTTTATATTTTAGGTCCGGCCCGGCCCGTAGAGAAATCAGGGAAAACAGGCCCGGCCCGGCCCATTTTGGCCCGTTACAATTTCTACTATTTCTAAAAAATTCAGATTTTTTTCATATAATTAAGATTTTTTTAAAAGAGTACTGCATACATATCTATGGGATGATTTTACAGTATATTTTACAGGAAATACACATTAGAACATTAATGATTACTAAGATTCTTAGGCTTTCAACATTCAAATAAAGATTCATTAAAAGATTAATATGGCTTAGAATAAAAGAAAAAAAAAGAAATTTAAAAACATCGTAACTTTTGAAGCTGTTTAATAAAGAAAGATTTATAAAAATATTTCTATATCATTTTATTAAAGATTTTAAATCCAAATTCATACGTTAATTCAAAGAAGCTCCTTTCTGATACATTTCTAAATTCATTTTTTTCTCAGAAATGCGTAAGATTAGCAGGTGTCTTTATTCAGAAACTATATAAACGAATGGCGTTATCCATTTTTTGATACAAGCAATGTAAGATCACTGCAAGCAAATAAAATATTGTCATAGTTAGCGTTTTGAATAGAATTTCCGGAAGCGATAGCATGGGAAGGGAGAAAAACTTGCAACCATTTGAGAAACTATTATATCTCAACAAGGTTATACAAGTATTTTATTTACCAAAAATGAAAAACGCTATTCGATTCCAAATCCCTTCAATAGTCAGGCTTATCACTTTTATATTTTTACAATTAAAAATTAATGTAAAAATGTGTCAAACTTTTGCGTTATTGAAAAATTAATTTAAAAACCATCAAGAAGTATATATCCAAAAATTAAGCTAACATAAGCTCTTTATCGCTGTTCATAATTTTACAGATTATGTTGTCTGCCCTACAGATCTTGAGAACAATTAAGTCTTCTTTCGGTCCGGCAAGTCTATATATAGAAAAATAATGCCTTGATATCCAATTTTGATCTTGGCCCTGCACGAGTCAGTTTAAAAAATATTAAAACGGGTTACACACAATGTAACTGTCCGATGCCGATCGCTACACTGCACAAGTTACATTTTTATATTTGATGCTGTCAAACTAGTATGGCTCATGATGCACATTTATATTTATTCTCGTTAAAACCATTTTCATTGAAAATAGGTTTATATTTTATTGTTTATGATTAAATCTTCAAAACGGGCCGGTAGGCCCGAAAATTTTTAAATCGGCCCAGCCCGGCACGTACGGCCCGTTCAATTTTTTGGCCGGCCCGTTGAAAAAAACATTCTAATTCTGCCGGCCCGGCCCGTTAGCAAATTCGAAACAATTCCGCCGGCCCGGCCCGCAGGTCGGGCCGGGTGCGGGCCCGTGCAGACCTCTACTATGTGGTTATAGAATGTAATACAATTTAAAAAAATGTAGCAATTTTAATAGAAAACGAAATAAAGTAGAATTGAGCCTTCCGTCAAACTGATAAAATATTAAGCCAAAAATTTTACAAATAAGTTTAGAATTGTTCCTCAATTTATTCTGTTCGTTCTTTTTCTTTTCTTGTCAAATAATCGCAAAACTTACTTAAATACGTAATTAAGCCTGTAAAATATCCATACATATATAGTTTTTTTTTTTTTTTTAAACACATTTGCAAAAATAAATTGATCGAGTAAGCTTACAAATGCCTATTGATACCTTGCACTATTTTTACAATGCTGTTTACGGTTAGAGCAACTAAACTTCTTTTATAGCTTAGTATGTTTATGATTCCGCTTTTCTCCTAAGATAATGACAAAAGGCGAGACAATCCATTTGTGACTTTTTTCAAGCCCTTTTCAAAGACAGCTGTACGAAACTCTTTATTCGTCGCTGTCAAACCAGTCTTTTACTTTGAAGTAGAATTCGTGTTACACTTTATGCCATTTTCAGGGTTATTTCGGTATTTGCAACATAAGTTACTTATTCTATAGTTATAAACAAATTTGGACTTTTGTAGAAATTTAAAAAGACGATATTTTTGTTTCTTGAAATTGTTTCTTCTTTATAACAGGTGCTGAAATGCATTTAAGCGACACAAAACATGTACAGTGTATCTGTGTAACATAATGGCCGGGTCATGGAATCTTTTCACTGTATTTAAAATTTATTTTAAATCTACACTTTAAAAAGTCTCCCTCTCATAAAGTCATAAAATAATTCCCTGTGTGAAATAATAAAAGAATAATCTTGATAAGATTTACGATAGAGTAGCGTTTTTGATAAATGTTATGCAGAAAAATATAACATATTGCGTTCAGCGAAATACTCAGTAAAAAAGGTTAATGACAAAAGAAAAAAAAAGCACCGTAAAAATAATAATAGTAATTATAACGATTTACTAGTACTTAATAATTATAACGAAACTATTTTAAAAAATAATATTTTACTTTATTGATCATTAATGTAAGAGATGTAATAATTTGATAAGAATAAAATATGTGTACAAAAGAAGACAAAAACTGAATAGGCAACTTTCGCTACTACAGTCCTCCCCACTTAATAGAGTAACGGCTAATCGAAGACCCCGCTTATTCGAATAAATCCTCTGGAACCGAATTTAATCCCATTGAGCTAATGTTATTTTACCCCGCTTAACCGAATACGTTTCACGAAATGTCTTCGCTTAATCGAATAACAAATGATTGAGACAATTTGAAAAATGGGTGGGGAAAACACGTTTCAATTGGAATTTCCTCCACATTTTTTGTCATTTTCGGTTGTTACACAAAAAATAAATTTCCAGAACTCCCAGCATGCCTGGCAGGTGTATAACGGACTGGCCAAATGAGTTCCCTTCTTTGTTCATTTTTCGATTTAATTTAAAAAATGGTGAAATAAACTGGAGAGTATTTTCGATCAATTTTTTATTTTATTTACTTTCGTTTGTCAAAGGACTTTTTTTTTTCACTTTTTCGATTTTTTTTACAGTTTTTTTTTTTAATGGAGACACTTTCATTTTCAAAACCGGCTCCGAAACTGAAATAATCCTCATTAAAAATATCAGCAATAAAAACCTAATGTTAAAAAAACGACGCCCTTTGTACAGATCGATCTCAGCTATTCATTACAAAAAAGATCATTTAAAAATATTGAAATGCGATAGAGATATCTTTATAAATTTCTTCTATAGGATTAGCATTAGTGAGCAAATCCTATCGCGTGGTCGAAGTAGCCCTTTAATAATAATATGTTGTCACTTAGAGGCTCAAGATTATTGTGATACCATTCGAAAAAAAATCTCTCCCATTTTTTACTCAAAATTTTCGCATAAACCACTTTCGTCTACTTTTTTAAACCTGTATAAATTACGTAAATTAATTTCTAATAACAAAATTTGCCGTCAATTCACACGATCTGCATTAAATGTAGTTTAAACAAAATGCATGTGTTTACTGTCATTTAACTATTGCGTATTTACTTGTCATTTTGTTTTTATTTTAGTTTGTATATTAACGTTTTTAACGATTTTCTTATTCTGGTAATTAAATATCTATATTTAATAATTTTGTAATTTTATTACACATTAAATATTACATTTATATGTCTCCCCGTTTAATCAAATACCCCGCTTAATCGAGTATTTTTTCTGGAACCGTCAATATTCGTTTAAGCGGGGCCGACTGTATAACTTTTAAAAACTGGAAATAATATTTTTGTACAGAAGATAAAATAAAAATGTACATTTATTCAAATACTATAAGAAGATGGAGGAATTTTTTTCTGATTTTACAATCACCGCAAAAAAAAAAAAAAAAAAAAAAAAAAAAAAATCTTGACACTTGTTATTTTAGACATTTTTTTTAAATATCTAAAAATATACATGAGGAGTAACTGCGAAACTCCTGATGTATAAACAAAATAATACTAGTCACATATTTTCGCTAAGAGTTTTCCCCGAAATCCAACAGGGGACCGTCAACAAATTGAAAAAGAACGGAGATCTTTTGGATAACCTTGTCAAAATTAATGAAGCAAAAGAGTTCAAATTGCAGATTATGATTAAGTGGCTTATTGTAATAAACTGTGTTCATTTTTATGAATATAGCATCTAAACTCGTAGAGAAATTAAGGCTTTTATAAAAACGGTCCCAATTTTTTTTTCAAGTTTTTTGTCAAGGGTTCTTCATCAAACACAATGTTCTTTTCAAAAAATATGATAATCAACATTGCACATAAGACCATGTCATCAAAATTAAAAAATAGAAAAAAATATATGATAAATAAGCGAGTTTACTAAATAATTTTTTTACTGCGCATGCGTTAACGCTATTAAAATTTCATTTCCATATTTTGTTAGTTAAATGTATAGAGCAACTTTTGTGAAAGTCACAAAAACATAGCTTGAAAGTCCTGAAAATTATCCTCGATAGAATAGTGTCAAAATCCGTTATTTTCAAAATGAAGCAAAAAGATGAGGAGCTGTATCCATATTCCATTGATTAGTGTCTATACAAATTATATAATTCCTTATCAATGTTACTGATGTATTTATTTGTTTGGCGTGTTATTTCTAGAATAAACATTAATTATTCCTTTCGACATTGCTTTCTAACTCTACATATTTTGTAGGATACATTAGTTTATAAATTACAATAGTTGAAAAAAAAAAAAAAAAGCAGACTAACAAAATATAGTCAAAATGATTCAGGGAGCCTCATATCCCTAAAAAATTGAAATCTGAAAATAATATTCGATAAACATTCTATAGATGAAAAAAAAATGAAGATATCAGAATAATTCAGCGTATTTGTACCTCATTATTTTCATTATAATGTAATTATTTTCGTACTATATATTACAGCAAATTGAAATAGAAAATCGAATTTGCTTATTTTAGGACAGGGTTCATATCCATTTTAAAGATTTAAAATTCATGAATTTTTGAAGAGTTTTTTTTTTTAAGTCGCCTTTAAAACTCATACGGTACAATTTTAGAGCATGTATTTTTAAGGTGAATATTTAGAAAAAATATATATGTATTCTTTTCTGCTCAAAATTATGAAATTTTCTGCGATATTAAAAAAAAAAAAAAAAAAAAAAAAAAAAAAAAAAGTGTAAAATCGCGAAATTTCAGTCATGAGAAGTTCATCAGCCAGCCATTTTTGAATGATTCTGATTTTGTCCTTTTTATGATAAATTCTTTAAATTTTGCAATATAATCGATTGTTGTCTCATGACAGCTTTTCTATGGCTTTCGTCTGGGATTTTGTTTCAATACATCAATTTTAGCAGTATTTAAAAAAAAAAAAAAAAAAAAAAAAAAAAAAAAAAAAAAAAACGTGTGATTCTATCAAAAAATAGAAAATGTTGCTATAGTTTTCATAGTTTCTTATTAAAAACACCTGAACATTTCACGTACCTAAGTTTAAAAATGACTTCATGAGGTAGAATAATTAAATATAATTTGAAAATAGTCCTAATTACCATTATTAAATAAGTTATATTAAAACTACTCTCAAATCCAAACTGTTATTTATTTTTTTTACACGTTCATAAAGTTATTTTAAATACAGTGCAGCGTTCTTGATTAGAAGAGAAATAATTAGCATTTTCCTTATACAGACAAAGGCTTTTCCGGACAGAAATCGTGTTTTAAGTCGACTTTTGATATGCTACATTAGAATAATAATAATAATAATAATAATAATTATGCAGTAAATTCCAAGATATAACGAATTTGCAGTAATATGAAAAGCATCGTTCATTTCATAAATATATAAATGATAACGTATGTAAACTTCATTATTTTTTTCTGTCAAAAATGATTTTACTAATTGTAAAAAAGTTTGGCATTGTTGAATATAAGTTCAGATTCACGGCTGCCAGTCGCCACGCGGCGATTAAATTTTTTGACTTGACGACTAATTTTTGGCTTCTAAGTCGTCATGCCAATCATTAACGGTTTTTTTTTTTTAACTTGCTCATCATACGTAGTATAGGATAAGTCTTGCAATCGTTTTGAAAGTCAAAAGAAAAAAAAAATCAAACTTTACTTATTTATTTTGTAAAATAAAATACTCTCAAAGTTTTCTTTTTAAATAAATTCTTCAATGCGAAAGCGCTTAAAATAACCGTCATGGGACAATAATCGCTAGGAAATAAAGATGCAATTAATTCATCGATAAAGAAAAAGAAAGCAGTTCACTTGTAATTAGTTGGTTGCTAGTGTAATGTTTTTTCTTTCAAAAATAAGTATGTAAATATGACAACAAAATATTCCGTTATTGAACTTTATTTTTTTAGGACCGCGCTCAATTTAAATGTGCCTGTTATATTAAAAATATTCGCGATCACTATTGAATTTAGATGTTATATTTCCTTGGCGGGATTTTGAAAATCGGGTGGGATAGGGCGTGAGGGCAAATTTTTACTGTAGAAAATGTGCAATTTCCATTTTGCTTCTTTAACTTTGAATTATTTTAATTTTCTAAATATCTATCATCTGATCCAAATAACATTCCATCTATTTCTTATTGTTTTCCTCCTTTGCGTGACTTTTTGTCATTTTGAATTAAGTGTAATTAAATAACTTAATAACAGCCCTGATACTTAATAATAAAACAAAAGTACTGATACCATACTCTTTTGAAATAAAAAGCTTTAGAAGAAAAAATAATGATAACATCCCCTCAATAGAATCCTTTTAACTGCAAAAAGAAGTAAATATAAGCCACATGTGAATATTCCATCACTGTCACCCAAACAAAGTAATCGGCAAAGATAGAGAAACACCCCTCAAGATAAGGTGAAACCCATCTCTTTCACTTCCTTACACCCCTAAATTCTCCGTACTCGGCCGTATGCGCCTGAGATCGGCGTTCAATGACACGGCCGTATCGGGGCGGGTTAGGTGTTAAAGGGTTAATACAGATGCATCAAAGACAGCAATTTCAGCTGTTCTTATGCAAAAATTTGATGGTGAACTTAAACCCATCTCCTATTATTCCAAAACTCTATCTCAATCAGAAAGACACTACCCTGCCATCAAACTGGAACTTTATGCCATTTACAAAGGCATAACTGCTTTTAAATACTATATTTTTGGTCGACCCTTTATTCTATTGTCTGATGCAAAGCCACTTAATAATTATAAAAAAGCTACATCACCTGCTGATATTACTACTCGTTGGATGTTAGAACTGTCAGAATATTCGTACACATTCCAGCATGTACCAGGCAAAGAGAATGTGTTAGCAGATTTTCTGAGTAGAACTCCTCACATTCCTACTGAAGATCTCAATAATAATCCAGATCTTATTACTTCACAAGAACCTTTACCTATTGTTGATAATCAAAATGATTTACTTAATGACATTCCTCACTTTCCATGTGGTTTAGTTGACAAAATACACCACACATGTCATCTTCAGAGTGATTCTTCACCTCCTAATAATGATAATAACCAAGATCCATTATTAGAAATTCTTGATCACACCATCTTCTCTGAACAACAAAAGGACACAAAAATCAAACAAATTTATGAAGATCTTAAAAATAATAAGAAATCTAAAAGTTTAAATGGCTACTATATTAATCCAAGTAATGAGTTACTTTGCTATAATGGTCATTTCTCTTCAGAAGATATCGAGCTACACAAAGCTGTTTTACCTGTGTCACTTAGAGCAAAAGCCTTAAGAATTGCTCATATTACTCATACTGGAATTCATAAAACCATTGTTAATTTAAAGAAAAGATTTACCTGGAAAACCCTTGTTTCAGATACCATTAATTATGTCAACTCTTGTGAAATCTGTTTAGTAAATAAGAATCATAAAAAAAACACTGCTCCATACTTACCTGCACCACTCCCAACAGCTCCCAATCAAAAAGTCTCTATGGATTTACTAGGCCCATTGAGAAATCGTCAATATGTGTTGACCATGATAGACCATTTTTCTCGTCATTTAGAATTATATGCCTTAAATAATATCAGCGCTGAGTCTGTTACAAAAGCTTTATTACATTACATTTCCACTCATGGAAAACCTGAATTAACGCTCACTGATCATGGCTCTCAATTTACTAGTGACATGTTTTCTTTCTTTAATAAAAAGCTTGGCATTAAATTAGAACACAGTTCTGTAGCCCATCCCCAGGCCAACGGATTAAGTGAACGAGTCAATTCTCAAATAAAATCGTCTGTGAATACAATGGCTTCACAAGGATGTGATATACCAACTGCTCTAAAAATTCACCAATCCATATATAATGCTACACCTCATCCAGCCACAAAATTCACTCCAAATCTTCTTCATTTTGGAAGAGAAATAAACGACATTTATTCCAATTATAAAACTCAAGTTTCATGGAAAATTCTCAATACTGCATATGAAATTCATAAATTGATGGATGTTATTGAAAAAATATACTATCAAGCTTACAAGAATAACGAATCATCTAGACAAAAGGTGTACCAAAAATCCAGAGAAAAATTAAAGTTTTCCAACATCAATGTTAATGACATTGTTTACGTAAAATTTCCCAATGTGTTTAACAAGAAAATACAAGGCCCATATGTGGTGAAGAAAATAATTTCTGTGCTCATTCAAATTCAAGATTCCAATAATAGTCATGCTTCCCCTATGTTGATTCACACTAATCGAATCTTGAAGCTTCAAAAGAGAAATGAAGCACTGCAACATCCTTCAGTTTCTTCTAAAAATGCATCACATGATCAATCAGCTGTTGATAATGCATCTTCCACTCCTGTGAGACAACACTCTCCTACCCAAGTTTCAAATCATGATGCTGCATGTAACACATCTCCTCAAATTCTTTCTTCTTCTAAGTCACAACAAACATCTTCTTGTTCAAGTAAATCAGTACTGTCACAAGCTCCTCCTGATAGCACTCATACTGGTGTTAAAAACAAGTCTACTCAATATAAAAATTATGATCTTCGCCCTCGCAATCATAAACTGTATAAGAAATAAACTAACCTTCTTTTTCCTTTTTCAGGATGACTATTGCTTTGTAGTATAATCAGTCGATGCTAGCCAGACTGATATTTCAGTAAGAAGAATCACTATGTAATTTTTTTTTCTTTTCTCCAAGCTGCAGGCAGCTGTTTTTATTTTTGTTCTTCATTATTTAAGTCTTCTTCTCCCTGATACAATTCAGCAGTCATCCTCTTGATGTATGTATGGTTTTCAATAGTTTTATTATTTAATGCATTTATCTCTAACTCATAATTATTACAATAGATATATAATCTCATGTATGCCATACTTTTAAATCTTATAAAGTCTTTAATTACAATAGTTGGTGCTGAAATTGAGAAAGAATTTGTCTTTTTTATATTCTCGTTATAATATTATGTCATTATTTAAAGTTATTTTTGACAAATGTGTATTCTAATATGAAAGGTGAAATTGTAATTAATATAGGGTAAACATAAATTGGAGTACTCCTCAAATTATTTTCTCTATTGTGACTTCTCTTTACAATGCATGCATGCTTTAACATTTAACCTCTTTTGATAAAAAAAAAAAAAAAAAAAAAAAAAGAAAAGAAAAGAAAGTGCATGATAAACTTATATATACTAATATTGCTTCTCTTCTTGGTGAAATATAGAAAGTGAATGACTCACCATAAGTAGTATATAATATTTTTTTTGTATACTTTTGAGTGTTTATACTTTGGATCCAAAGATGTTTAATGAGTCATTATATATATTTATAAAAAGCAAATACTTGATATATGACAAATGCAAAAGTGATCACTTACTTAAGTTTAAAAAAAAAAATGTTTGAAAATTACAAGTAAATATGTTTCAGATATCTTCTATATATAAAATTTTTGACATAATTGATTTTTCTGTTGTTTGAAAATTGACATTATCAAGTCATATACAAGATTCTCATATTCATATAAATTTCTTCCTTTTTCAGAATATTAAACATCTTATGTTTTATGTTTATTTTGAATGAAGTATAGTATTAAAAGTATTTATGCAATTATTGTCAATCTATATTGAAAGTGTTCAAGAATATTCCTTTATGAGAATGTAAAGATTTCTCTCTGTGAAAATTTGTTATATTCATTTTGAAGATATTTTATTGAAATATAACATTATACTTTTGCTACCAATCTAACATATGCCATTCTTTTGCAACTTATTATTTTATTTTCTGTAAAAATGTGTTATTGAATAATGCTAAGGTTATTCATTTATGACTTATTGAAAGTTTAAAAGGCTATGTGGTGATATAAGTAAATTTTTTTTATGAGAGCCTAACTAATCTCTCTGCACCATTTATATATATATATATTTTTTTTTTTGTTCAATTGTCAACTTACAAATTCATTCAATTTAACATGTGTTATTTGAAACCATATATTTTATATATAGTTATTGTATGATTCATATACAGTTACAGTATGTTTCATTTTGTTGACAACTAAGAATATAATATACATATTATTGTATAATCAAATATTTTGACATATGCTAAAGCATTCTACTATTATAAGTGCATTTTGCACAGCCTAACAAGAGACTCGTCAAACTTAAGGACTGTTGTTTTGCACATAGACATAGACTTTAAATTTTTTTTATATATGATAGATACTTCTGGAAGAAAATTTTGTATACCTTCCATGTTAACATATAAGGATTACTATTATAATAATAAGTATTTTTTTTATTATTTGAACAGCATGTAAAACAATTATTTATATTCCTATAACTATTTCTGATACATTTATTTTGTGTAATTATTTAGTATATTTGTACATGTGTTAGAAAATATTGTCTCGATGAAAAAATTGTTCATTTTTTTGTCATCTCACCAATATTTTCTTTTGGGGGACCCTGGGTAATATGTGGTGGTTACTCGATAACCCCCCCATATGTTTAGTTTAATTCATTTTTATTAGCCATTTTATTTCTTATTACCTCCTTTTTATTAGTGTTCTCAATTTTAAATTTTATTTCGATTTTCGTTTCTTCTCTTATCGTCGCCTGTAATGTTTTCTTTCTTACTTAGCTTTCGAATGTTCCAAGCCGGTAAAATCCTGTTCGAAATCATTCCTTCCGGTTTAGAGACCCTTCGAGAACATTCTCGCTTGTTCTATGGGTGGAACTTCCGTTTATTCGGACACCCCCCCTTAACCTATCAAATTAGTTTCCGCAGGTGACGTATTTTTAAGTCATTCAGCGCTGGGCCACCTGCTTTGGCCTCCCTTCTTTACGTGTTTATCAATTCTGTTTTTATTAAATTCATATTTCTCCATACTTTGCATCGTAACTTGGCTTTTTTGTCACCCCCCCCTTCTTTCGCTCGCTGCCAAATTGGCGTATTGTGGGATTCCTGTAACCTTTTCTCTTTTTCCCCTGGGCTCTCGGCCACCTGCGTCAGTTGCGCTGCTAGACACCTGCCGTAATGGATGCGGTCGGATGATTGGAAGTTTTGGGTGGAATTTCGGGGCATGTGTGCGCCCCTCGAGACCGTTGCATACGGGCACCATTTTCATGCTGCTATGATCACGCCATGGTTTCAGGAAAGGTTGATTTTTCAAGGCTGCGAGGAGCAAAGCCCCTTCAAAGGCTTCCCGAAATTATTGTGTTTTGTGCCCTCTCTTTTTCGGAATTTCACAAGTTAAATAAGGTCACACCATGGATCTTCCGTTTGTTGCTCTCGTGTTGGCTTCATAACTTGTTGTAGAATGTCGTCATGTGTCTTCTAAATATTTTTTTTATTTTTTCATCATCTCATCGTCAATAATTTTTCTTCAACTACCTTTTGTGCTCAAATTTTCTTCAATAATCTTTTTATTTGATCTCCGTCCTCTGAAAAACAAGCAGAGGTGAAGATTTTCTTTCGTGAGGTGAAGAATGTTCTTTCAAGAAGTGATCATACATTTTACATAACGTATTGACTTTATAATTCTTTCGTCATTTTAATTTTGCTATTTGGCCCATCTTCATATAAATAAATTTAAATATTCACGGGGCGTTCCATGGAAAATATTGGTGCATATCTATATAAAATTCTCGTCTGAAAATATTTATATATTTAAAAGATACATATATTTAAGTGATGATTCTTTTTTTTTTTTTTTGAAGAAAATAATGTTATTTTCCTTTTGTATGTTACGAGAAATTTTTCAAGTTCATACTGTCAAGATATATCAAAAAAATGTGTTATGATGAAGAATGTTGGTTTTGTTTGGAATATATCAATTTAAAAAATATCTTCATTTGTAAAGTTTTTACTATAAAACAAATGTTTAATTTCTATGAGAAACAAAAAATGTTTCTATAAAGAAGATAGTCGATTTTTCATGAAAGAAATACAAGTATTTCATAAATAAATAAATATTAATCTTCAACCAATTTGTGTATTAATTCCTGTGCATGTGTCTGGATTTACTACTCATCATCTGCCAAGGACTTCACAGGTAACTTTACTTTTTCTTCAAATTTATATTTTATAATTTTGTATTTAGTTTATCATCTTCAAGGTTAAAAGAATATTTTTATTATTTTAAGTGAAGTAAGGATGGTCACCTTTGGGTCGTTTGCTGGCCTCCATTCTTCGTAATGTACCGGTCACTATCACGATCATTTTTTTGCCTAGTTGTGGGTAGAAACAAATAAAAAGTGTTTTTCTACTCCCATCTCTTCTCCTCACCCACCAAACCAAACACAACACATACTATTGAAGATAAATAGCTCAGAATTGAAACATATATTTTCCAATTATTTTACTTTAACTCTAAATCAGCAATTTTAAAAAATATACATTGTTGAAACTATGATTTTTTTTATAAAAAATCACATCATTTTATTTAATTTTAGTTTAAATATTTTTAATTAGTATTTAAATTAATTTTTTAAAAATGCTGCGTTACAATTTAAACTTATATATTTCTGTTTATCTTACTGAAAAAAAATATGTATTACAAATAATATTTCGTGTTATGACGATTTAAATTCCCCCTTCTTTTTTTAATGTTTAAAATTATTATTTTTTTTTAAGTTAAGAGAAGTTTTATTCTGTGATTTTGTTTACAAATAATATGATTAACAATCACAATAAATTCCAAACTTTTAACTCAGTAAATGAAAATTATTTTTAAATGTGTTTCAGACCCCTTTAAATGCATAATGTATGGACAATATTCACTAATAAATATGTAATTTGTGTACCTTGGGTTTATATGCTACATTTTATCATTTATGTAATTTTCGTTAACATAAAAGGCATTTTGTATTGCCTTTTTACAATTAGTAAAAGAGTTTTAAAAAAATAACTTTGAATTTTACTCGAATAACATTTTAGATAGTTAAATTGTTACTTCTGTACCTCCCTGTGCTCCACGTCATTCACTGATCTTCCGGAACAAATTTATATTTGATGACATACTACTTTTAGAAATTTTACATTACAAAAGGAAAATATACATTCAAAAACATATTATAAAGAATTTTTATCGTAAATTATAAATGGTTTTATATTTATTCTGGCCAGAGAAATGTTGTGACCCAAGTTTTTATGTCCTAATATGGGTTTGCATAAAATTTCTCATGTAATGGTTAAGAAGTCATATAAAATTTGGAGGACAATTACATTTAATAGAAATAGCCATCTTGTTTGCTGAGAAAGTCACGTGGTTTAATCAACTAGACATAAAAGGCAGTTACAAGCTGTAAAATAGATAGAAAGATTAAAACATATTTACTTCCTATCGTGACCGTTCCGTGCATAAATTTTCCTTACTACTATTTTTCTTTACTTATGAACTTGTCTTGATGTAACATACTTTTGTATAGTTCAAAATATTATATAGGTTAACTTAAAATGAATATAGCGATTACAAATTGCTTTAACTACTTAGTCGAAAAAAATTTTACTATTTTTTTTACTATTTCAAAAAAGTGGTACCAATCAAAAAATCTGAATTAAAAAAAGTAGGCCACTTACAATGTAATGTAATTTAATGTTTAGTAATTTAAAATTTTTATGCGAAACCATAGTTTGAGAACCCCTGAAATAGAATATTTATAAATGTATGTAAACAAAATTTTGAACTTCCCTTTAAATTCAGTGTAATTCTTATCGATAAATTCCTTTCGATTAAATAATTATAGTCGCTATATTCATTTTAAATTAACCTGTATTGCAGTCTAAGTTTAACAAACTAAAAGTACAGAAGCAATTTGCTCAATTTTTTCACTACTATCCCTTATTTTCAATGCTCTTTTTAATGAAATTGAATAAGCTCACTAACTGTTGAAATTTTACTCTATCATGATTAAGAATAAGTACACCAAAATTTTTATTTCAAACTTTTCAACATATTTAATGAACTTAGTTGTTTACGGCTTTTATTTAATTTAACTCTGCATTTCTGATTCGAATCGTATGCAATAAATTATAGAAACGGGTCGATAAAATCTAGCTTGGTTAAAGAAAATCTTTTAAACACCAAAATGAGCGGGAATTTTACGGGAATTTACACGAGAACTTTTGTTAAGGAATATTTAACTTATTTATAAAACTATTTCTCCGTAGAACATATTTACCTTATTTTTTATTTTTAAAGACGATTTTGATTCAAATCGAAATATTTAACTTTTATTTTTCACCAAATCATAGAGTGAATTTATCCACTTATTTCAAAATCGCCCATATACCAATACATAATATTCTTTCCTTTTTGTGCGAACAAAGTGTGTACTGTTCTGAGATTTTCCATAGAGTAAGATACAGGTATTTCAATTTAAAAATCGTTGCCTAATATTTTATCTTCTTCGATCTTAAGGAAGTCTCTTTGATGTACAGAATTTTAATATTTATCTCTATTTAAAATACGTAAAAGAATATTTACTACTTCATTTCACGTCGCTGAAAAAATTTCGTCAAAATATAACTGTGTTCGAACGGGTACCGTTATTTTCTAAGTGAAATACTAGTATTTATATATATATATGGTCGGATTCATAAGCAATGAGCCTTTGTTTAAAGGGAGAGATTTATTGAGCGAATTGGTACAATTGCTTAATATTCTTCAAAATAAGTACTTCGTGCATTAATACACTTTAGTAGGCAGCATTTCAATGTCTCGACGTCCACGTAGGCCTGTTCTAGGATTTCTTCAAGGGTCGTCTTGACATTTTCTTGGATATCCTCAATCGAGTTGGAGCGTTTATCTTTCAGCGCTGATTTTAAGTGCGGAAACAAGAAGAAGTCAGAGGGAGACAAGTCGGGACTATAGGGAGGATGTGGGATGTCGGGACTATAGGGAGGATGTGGGATATCGGGACTATAGGGAGGAATTGGAACTTTCAGCCGAGCCAGGTAAGCGCTCCCGATGAAGGAGATGTGGCTGGGCGCATTATCGTGGTGAATCTTCCAGACATCCTTGATGTTCCATCGCTTACGCGCGACACTTTTTTTCAGCCTTTATATGTCAATGTATAAGTCAACGCCTCCCACTATCGTCCCTAGTAAGAGGTGCTCGCGCCGATGTAAGCTAGCTTCAAAACAAAGTAAGCCTCATTACTTATGAATCCGATTACGTATATATGTATATATAAATCGATTTCAGACGCATGAAATTTCGCCTTATTTAAATAGACATTTATTGCAAAAAAATATTTGTTTTGAAGAATTTCCTGGTCTTGAAATTCCAGCACTAGTACGAATCTTGCATAAGATTAAATGCCAATAATGGTTCTTCGTAAATGTCACATTCACATAACATTAATACGCTACTCGTGTCTGTTATGTCATCAAGTGATTTTTAATTCGATATTTTATTTGTAATTTTATGAATGGAATTCTATTTTTTATATCGTTATTTAAAATTACTTATGAATTTACTAAATTTACCTTTGAATCCGATTACGTATATATGTATATATAAATCGATTTCAGACGCATGAAATTTCACTTTATTTAAATAGACATTTATTGCAAAAAAATATTTGTTTTGAAGAATTTTCTGGTCTTGAAATTCTAGGACTAGTGCGAACCTTGTATAAGATTAAATGTCAATAATGTCTGTTCGTAAATGTCACATTCACATAACATTAACACGTTACACGTGTCTGTTATGTCTTTAAGTGATTTTTAATTCGATATTTAATTTGTAATTTTATGAAATGTATACTATTTTTTATATCGTTATTTAAAATTAATATATACAAATTTATGTAATTTCGCGAGTAGTTTGGCGAAATCGGTCGGCGGGATAATGAAGTAGTACTAAAATATTTTATTCGAAAAATATCAGAATTGTGGATCTATGTTTTTAAAACACTGGACAAATCTAGTTATAAATATGAAATTTAAAGCTAAATTCAACTTTTTTTTTTCACCGTTAACAATGCCGTGTACACACGACTTAAGTGATTTGTACAGAAATGAGAGAAAAAGGGAGAAAAATCTATTTTTTTACATTACAGATAGCACTTAAACCATTAAAAATATACGAGATTTATCTCTTGTAATAAATAACAATTTTCCCTTTGTAGTGACACATATAGAGTGCGTTTCAAACACGCCTTATTTAAATATTGTTCCTTAAATAATGTTACAATAAAGAAAATATCATTCTTCAAGCACAGATTATAAAGCACTTTCCAATACACTCAGAATAATGTAACAAAACTGCACCATTTAAAAAAAAAAAATTAAAATATTTCACCATATGGAAGTATATTTCGCATTTTAAAACCAAAATTCAGCTGTTCTCATCTACAATCAGAAAATTATGTGAATTTTTTCAGCAGCCCTGTATATTGTATAAAGATTTGTATCTAGTAACAACATGCATTCCAAAATTTACTACATTTAAGAGAAACATATATTTCAGTTGAAAATTCCCCTTCATCCATTTCCTCAAATAAGGAGAATAGAATGTGAATACTTTTGTGCAACCCTGTTTATGAGGTATATATTTTATTTAGAAAGAGTAATATGCAACAAACTAATTAAATTTAAAAGCAGATACGGAATTTTAAAACGTAATCTCGAGCAATTATTACGAAAAACCGATTTCTTTTATGTGTCCCTGTAAATTAATTAAGAATTCTATGAATGTTTCGATTTAACGTGAACGTAGTGAAATTCAGTGATTTATATCAGTTTCGATACATTTGAAATAGCATAATGTCCTTAAAATACTCTCCAAACAATTTTTCCACATATAACGTAATGTAATCGAATTCTTTTAAGTGTCCCTATAAATGAACCATTGATCATTCATACTTCATATTCAATGTTAAACAAGCTTTCGTGAACCAAAATAAGCTTTATCAATTGTATGAAAATCCGAGTATATTTATGTGAGTTAACCCATTCGTACCCAGCATCTTTTGCGTAAATTTTATTTGGTTGGCACCACTATTTTTAGAAGATTTAAGTTTAGTTCATTAATCACGAAAATGCATCATTTAAATAAAATAATTATTGCTTTTTTTTACCGGTGTCAAAAACAGTGCTGAATGCACCTTTTGAAGCGTCCCTAAAAAGGGACGCTAGGCACTAACGGGTTAAATCGTGAACATACGGACAGACAAACCGTATGCATAAGCATTTTTCAATTTTGTTGGAAAATACTAAAAAAGACATAACATTCAAATGTAATTTAAAAAAATTCCTAAAATTATGTTATTATAAAAATAAATAGATATACAACAAACATACATTATTCGATCAATTTATTCCATGATATATAACAAAAATAATCGATTAAAGAGTAAAATAATAATTTCTTTTTTGTTTCTTTCTAATACAACTATTAAAATGCAATTCAAATTAATGGTATTTCTTTTTTAAATTTCCTTGCCGTAAAATTTTCTGAAAAAATTCTTTTCTTTATCTTTCAAAAAAATTAAAATAAAGCAAAAAGAAATCATTCGAAATAAATAGTGCGGATACGAGTCGGTAAGGAGAAAATATTTTAATTGCATTTACGAATCTTTTTTAATCTGTTTGTAATTTAATTCATTAATTTATTGATAAGAAAGCAGTGAATTTTAAGAATATTTATACTGAACATTGTTTCCAAAATAAGGTATGCCTGGCACATATTAAAATCTACATTTGCCTTATTATAACATTTACTTCATACCACAAACGTACGCTAAAATTATAATTTGTCTTTTTTTTAAATAGTTTTTAATGTTCCTTGTATAGTTATTATTGTAATTATTATAAATTATACTTCAGTAGTTTTTTTTTTCGATAAAATAAGCTTAGATTATAATTATTTTTAATATAAAGTTCCTCTTAATGTTTTCCGAATAGTTTAACGCTGGTATTTAAGATTTAAAATCTTTTAATATTCTTTTACTATTAATCTAAAAAAATGACGAATAATAGCAGTAACATATTTAAATATAGCAAAAATTTTACTCGAAAAATGTCGGACGTCTGCACAACTTATACGTGAATGTTTTTTAAATACTGGACAAATCTTGTTAACAAAAATAATTTAAAGCTTCATTCAATGCTTTATTTATTTTTATTTTTAATATTGCCATACGCAAAATCTGAAATATATGCACTGAAATAAGGGAACTGGAAAGATATATCTTTTTTACATCAAAAAAAGACATAAATAATTTTAAAAAAATTGTGCCATTTATATAAAAAAGTGGCAATAGTAACTTTTGAATGAATTTAAAATATTTTTCTTTGTCGGATGTCATATTTTGAATCCATTATCGGTTTCCAAATGCATCTTATTAGAATATAATTTCTTAAATAATTTTGTCATACAGGTTAAATTCAAATGCGAATTCCTAAGGCTACTTTAGTAATAAATAAATATATATATATATATATATATATACTCTACAATCATACATCACGCGATAAATTTATGCAACGATATATTATAAAAAGACTCGATCAAAGAATAAGGGAAAAAAATATGTTTCTTTCTAGCACAGCTATTAAAATGCAATTTAAATTAATAAGATTTCATTGTATTTTTCTTCCCGATATCTGCCGAAAAAAAATTCCTTTATCTTTGGATAAAAAATAGAAACCATTTCAAATTTTAAAGAAAAGCGAACATGTTTTGCTAAGAAAAAAATATACTTCAATTGCATTTAAGAATCTTTTTTAATCTGTTAATAATTTGATTGATTATTATTTTCTTGATCAGAGAGCAGTAAAATTTTAATATCACTTATATAAATTTTGTTTCCGAAGTTTGATAAGAATGACATCGAATCAAAAACCCATATGTCTTTTTATAACATTTATTTCATGCCACAGACATAAGCTAAAAAAAAATAATTTTTATCATTTGTAAATTGTAATAAAAAAATGTTCCTTTATTGCTTTCTTTTTTCAGTAAATTCAGTTTTACTTTATTTATAATGTAAAGTAGAGGGTGTGTATAAATATATATCACAAATTTACAAGAGTATAAAAAAATCCGTATAATTTTGTTGAGATCAAAACTAGGAGGTGAAAATTTAAAAATCGTTAATTGATTGCGATGAAACACAGACACAAACACGTAATCTTTTACGAAACCATAAAAAAAATATGTTTCTGGCGGAGCCGATGTCAACACTTAAAACAGAGTTGAATTTAAACTTTCATTTCCGGTGAACTACAAAATTGGTTTTTTTTTTTCTTTTAACATTCCTGTAAAGTTGAGATGTTTAAGTCTATCCTGCATTCAACGCCTGATTAACAAAGGAGCACAATCCCACCAATAAAAAGGAACGGAAAATTTTGCCCTATTCATGTTACAAATGTTTTTTTCATGACTACGGCGTTTAGATGAGGTGATTATTTCTATTTAAATTTATCGGAGCAAATGTTAGCAGAGGAACTTTCCCAGTAAATCCGATGTTTAGTTGAGGTAACTATTTCTATTAAATTTTATTGGTATAAGTGTTTCCCGTTAGTAATCAGTCCTGTATACACGAAGTTATCGATGTACATATATATGCACAAGAAAATTAGTATGCACGAAAAAATACATTTTTCTAAACAAATTTTACGAAATTTATTAATGAAGTCATAAGAAATAAATTACGTCTTTTTGAAAGAAAATGGAAAGTAAATGAAGCATATATTTTGCATTCGTATAAATTTATATTTATATAATTTTGTATAACTTGGAAAATTTTCTTAGTAACATTTCATTTATATACGTAATTTTTTTAATTGCACTTTTACAAACAATTTTACTATGTATTATCTAATGCATATTTATACAGTTATAAATAAGTGATCCGATAACTTAGTGCAAATATTTAAAAAAAATAAAAGGTTAATTGTTTAACATGTTAAAGTGATTTGAATACCTCATAGTGTTATCTATCTCTTAATGAAAGAAATCCACCTTTGAAAAATATTAACAGAGCGTGAAAAAATAAAAACAATGTCACCAACGATAATACATTTTAAAAGAAAGTTCCATTCCCAGAAGGTATAACCTTATTTTGCATTATTGAATAACAAACAGTCCTTTCATAGATTGACGATGGAAAATTCTATACAGCGTTTTTTTCTATCCCCAGAGGTATTTGAGACATGGAACTCGATTAAAGTTATCGGATAAGAACATTTTTTTTCCATATTCTTCCACCCAGAGAAATGCAGAATATTTTGAAATTTTTAAAAGAAACAGTTATGGATACTTTTAAACGTTTTTAAATTTTCATTGTTAATAGTTTGAAATCTGAGATATAAATTATTTCACACTTTAATTTTTTTTTCGAGCTATTTTTTAAAAACTTGGAAACATTAAATAATCGACAAAAGTTAAATCTTTCTAATATAGGGGATGCAGAAGCAGTTCATAACCGAATTCAAAGAGTTTTGTCATGGCGATGGCACAGGTGTGCACACCACGTGCATAATCTTGATTGAAAGAGATTTTTTCTCTCTAGTAAATGTGTGCGTACGGTTTTCTTTCAGAAAATCATTGAAACGGTCCAGTAAGTTGAAATAACATTCTCTATTGATACTTTTGCCCTTTCAAGGCAATCGACGAGGATTATGCTGACTGCATCGCAAAACACTGTAGCATGGCTGCCAATTTTTCACATTTTTCCTACTACAAAAAAGTTATAGTAAATATTGCCTTATTTAGTCGTCGAAATCTTATGATTAAACAAATGGAAAATCTCTGTACGATTTTAGTGGTAGTAAAAATGCATAGAAGTTGGAAGCTATGTTGTAGTCAAGACTTTGCAGATATAACCAGGGCTGCGGAGTCGGAGTCGGAGTCGTGGAGTCGGAGTCGGAGTCGGAGTCGTGGAGTCGGAGTCGGAGTCGGGCCCATTTTTGAGAAAAAGGAGTCGGAGTCGGAGTCGTAAAAAACCACCCGACTCCGACTCCGACTCCGACTCCGGCTTTTTTTTTAGACAGTTTGAAGTGAAATTAAACCGATAAAATGTAATTTTAAATCCATAGAAGGAATTCTTATTTTTATTTTTGGATTATATCGGACTACCCAAGTTAAAGAATCCCAATAAACTGTCCAGTGTACACAGGAGATGAAATCTGTTTTTATATAAAAGTTCTAGTAGATCACAGATTATTTGCGAACTATTAAAATTTTCATCTTCAATTTTATTTTCTTCTATCTTTACAAGAATAAAGTATTGGATTCTTGAAAAATTTCGATTTCCGGCATTCGATGGATTTATACGTTATAGAAGATCCTGAACTGAACACGATTTGATAGTTTTTTGAAAATGTCTGTCAGTGTCTGTCACTTCGTGAGTCTGCATGCGGCAAAAATTTCGGAGCGCTCTATCTCAAGAACTAATGGATGGAATTTCACAAAACTTTAGATTTTGTTAGATCTTGATAGAAACTGGATCTGATTAATTTTTGGTGTATATCACTCGACAGGTGGCTTTGCTATGTTGCATTAAACACAATTTCCACAGTAGCTATATCTTAAAAATTAATGCATGGATTTTTATAAAACTTTAGATTCAGTTAGTCCTTGATATAATTAGGTGCTGCAAATTTTTTGGTGCAAATCGCTCAATAGGTGGCGCTGCTATACTGCATTGTTCATGATATTGCAACAGCGCTATCTCAAAAACAAATGCTCGAATTTTCATCAAACTTTATATTTAATTAGTTTGTAATCTAGATTAGTATAGTTTAGTGTTTGGTGTAAATCGCCCTACAGGTAGCGCTGATATGCTGACTTTTTTACGATTTTGAAATAGCTCTGGCTTAATCACTAATGCATGGATGTTCATTAAACTTTAGATTCATTTAGTATCTGATAGAAATTGATCCTGATTCGTTTTTGATGTACATCACTCAACATGTAGCGCTGTTATGCAGAATTTTAAAATTTCAGCAATAGCCCTATCTCAGAAATTAATGTACTGATTTTCACCAGACTTCAAATTCAGTTAGAAGTTGATATAACTTGTTGACTAGATTTTGGTGTAAATCACATAAGAGGTGGCGCTGCTATGCTGCATTTTTCAGGAAGTATTAACATGTGTGATATAGAAGAAAGTTCTAAGATTAACACATCTGACTATTTTTTTTTCCTTTCCATTGAAATTTTTCTGCTCTGGAGAGCACTAGTTAACGTAGAAATTGTACAGATTTCCCCTTTTCGAGGCTACGGATCCGAAATAATAAAATATCCGTTTTGTTATCTCTTTTAGATTTCGGTAATTTAATTTTTCACGTTTGTAGTATGTAAAATTAAAGAATTTGTAAAACGGAAAATATTTTTTTTCCAAAGCTCTAAGAACTAAATACCGAAATAATGACTTTTTGCCTCATTTTTCTTTCGTTCCCTTATCACTTTAACGAGCATCAACATTAGTATATTTGCTAGCCAGGAAGCCAGGAGTCGGAGTCGGAGTCGGAGTCGTTAAAATTTCCGGAGTCGGAGTTGGAGTCAGAGTCGGAGTCGAAGGCGTTAAAAATTCTGTAGTCGGAGTCGGAGTTGGAGTCGGCCATTTTTCCCACCGACTCCGCAGCCCTGGATATAACCGCCTTAGCCTTTTTTGGCGCAGGCTGACCATGAAAAACTGTTTTGAACTGTTCTTTAGTTTCTGGTATAATTGTGATGAATCCATATTATGAATTGACACCAAAAAATCCTTAATAATAATATCGTGGATTTTATGAATCAGTTCTGATGTCGTAAAATTAATTTAATGACCTGGACGTTCTTCATTAAGAGTGCTTCTACGGCCACGTTTGAATTCAGCTGTCTTATTTTTTGATACCGAAGGTGTAGAGTTCCCATAAACATTGCGTTTTTCTTTTACCTCTTTAATTGTTTATTTTTCAAAAAGAGTTTTTTTTATCACGGCTCAATACTGAGTTTTTTTCCTTTTTTTGGAATATCATTAAAGTTTCTCTATTCAAATGGTTTTCATTCACAAAATAGCCGTAGTACTTAGTAACTTTGTAAATAAACATTTTTCATGCGAAAAGATAAACATCATGAAATAAATCATTTTTTTTAAGTTCTAGTAGCACCACTTTTATCCGGGGCCAGATACTTATCATACTGCCCTCTTCGTATCACCATGTATTGTGTTTGGCTTCGATATTAATATAAAATATAAAAATTTTTATTTTTTTTCTCGATACTTTATACCATATACATCGCGGTACAATAGTAATGAAATCAGACTGAAAAATTAAATTCAGTTTAAACTGAAGTCTTACTTTAATATCGGGTTTAATTGCCCTTAAATTATAGCACAAGTTTTTAAAAATATTAAAAAGTACTCGAAACATTTCAAGATATGCACATAAAATAAAATGACACTTAAAAGATGCACTTTAACGAAGTCATGCAATAAAGCTTAAATATTACACATCAAACGTGTAAAAGAGCAATCTTTTGCTGAATGAGTAAATAGTAATGCATAAGATGGCAAGGAAGAGTTTTTTTCCGTTTATGTGCGTCTCGAGGTATTTTTAAGGCATGGATGCATTTAAAGTGGAGAAATAATTCACGTATAAATTTCAACTTGAGATCACTTGAAATATGTTTTAACCCTAAGGAAAAAAAAGAAAAGACTTGAATAAGATACATTCGCTGCAGCTGTATTAAATTTTAATGGATTCTAAATTTAAAAGTTTTTAATTTATAAGCCAAATTTAATCGAATAATTTATTCAAAAATGAAGAGTCACAAATGTAGCAAAAACGATTATTTTACTTTAAATTAAAGCCAATAAATAATTTTAATCAAAATCAATTTGTCCATTTTTCATTTCAAAATTTCTTATTCATACCAGAATATTCTTCTGGTATTATTTTCTTTATTTAAGACAGAAATTTCATTATTACACGAAGAAAAAAAATTTCTATGAAAATTTCCGATATGAAATCAAAATTTATTAATTAAATAAAACCGAAAAACTTGTAATTTCTATTTATTTTCATATAGTTCTTGTATTTACAGGTTTACCTGTTTTGCGGTTTTTTAAATTCAAAATTTTCGATTTCATTAGAGAATTTAAACAAAAAATTTTCTTTTGTTTATGTAATTAGAAAATGTATATCTTAAATAAAGTAAATAATAGTATAGGAATTTTCCTGTATGAATAAGAAATTTTGAAATAAAAAGGGTCAAAATGGCCCCTATTTTTTGTATCTCAACGCGTCACTTGTCCCCTTATTTTCCTATAAATAAATATTTGCTACAATGTCATGAACCGAGAATCACATATTAAAATTAAACATAAATAGTTTAATTTCCCTTTCTATTTTATACCATATACATTGCGATACAATAGTAATAAAATCAGAATTAAAAATTTCCTTCAATTTAAACTGAAGTTTTACTTTTAACTCTGGCTTAATTGTCCATAAACCGTAGTACATGTTTTTAAAAAAGTGAAAAAAATTCTCGAAACATTTCGATATGGCATATAAAATAAAATACCATTGAAGAGATACACATTAACAGAGTCATGTACTGAAATTTAAATATTACACAACAAACGTAGCCTTTTGTAGCATGAGTAAATACCAATCCGGAAGATGGAAATGAAACGTTTTTTGCTGTTTATGTGCTTCTCGAGGCCTTTTAAATGCAGAGATGCATTTAAAATGGAGAAATAATTCATGTATAAATTTCACCTTGAGATCTCTTGAAATATGTTTTAACCCTAAAGGAAAAAATGAAAAGACTTGAATAAGATACATTCGCTGCAGCAGTATTAAATCTTAATCAGTTCTAAATTTAAAAGCTTTTTATAAATAAGCCTGATTAAACCGAATAATTCATTAAAATATGTAGAGTAACAAATGTAGCAAAATCGATATTTTTAATTAAAACCAATAAATAATTTTAATTAAAATTAATTTGCTCATTTTTTTTTTCAAATTTTCCAATCATACCAGAAAATTCCTGTGTTATTCTTTACTTTATTTAAGATGGACAATTCAAGATTACATGAAGAATAAAATCTTTGAAAATTTTCGGCATGAAATCAAAATTTAACAATTAAAGAACCCGGAAAACTCACAATTTCTATTTATTGTCGTATATTTCTTGCATTCGATAGATTTACCACTTTTGTTGGGTTTTTTAATTGAAAAATTTCGGTTTCATTACAGAAGTTAAACAATTTTTTTCTTTACGTAATTAGAAAATGCATGTCTTATATATAAAAAAAAAAGAATAGTATAGGAATTTTCCGGTATGAATAAGAAATTTTGAGATAAAATTGGGTCAAAGTGACCCCTTGTTTTTTGTACCTCAAAACATCATTTGTCTCCTTATTTCCTATACAATAAGTATTTGCTACAATGCCCTGGACTGAGAATCACTCTGTATTTTGCTAGGCTTCCATGTTAAAATTAAACATAAATAAATTAATTTTTCCCAATATTTTATACCATGTACATCGCGATACAATAGTAATAAAATCAGAATAAAAAAATTTATTCAATTTAAACTGAAGTTTTACTTTCGACTCTGGCGTTATTATCCATAAACCATAGTGCAAAGTTTTAAATTAGAGAAAAGAGAACTCGAAACATTTCTAGATGGCATATAAAATAAAATGACAGTTAAAAGATACACTTTAACAGAGTCATGCAATAAAATTTAAATATTACACAACAAACGTGTAAAAGTGCAACCTTTTTAAGCATGAGTAAATACTAATGATGGAAATGTAACGTTTTTTGCAGTTTATGAGCTTTTGGGGGCATTTTAAATGCAGAGACGCATTTAAAGTAGAGAAATAACTCATATATGAATTTCAACTTGAGATGACTTGAAATATGTTTTAACCCCGTAGAAAAAAATGAAAAAAGTCTTGAATAGGATACATTCGTGCAGCTGAAATGAATCCTAATCGATTATAAAATGTCACAATTTTTATTTATTAGGCAGATTTAATCGAATAGTTCATTCAAAAATAAAGAATAACAAATGTAGCAAACAGTAAAAATCTTTAATTTTAAATAAAATATTTTCAGGTTGTTAAAGACTGAGTTTACTCGAAGTTCGGACTAAACTTCTTTGTAAGCCTTATTAAAATAAAGAAAACTTTAATGAACTATGTTCGAAAAGTTTAATTCAGTTTAAACTGAAGTTTTACTTTCAAATCGGGTTTAATTTCCCATAAACCATAGCATAAGTTAAAAAAATGAAAAAGCACTCGAAATATTTCAAGATGGCATATAAATTAAAATGATACTTAAAAGATGTACTTTAATATAGTCATGCAATAATATTTAAATATTACACAACAAACGTGTAAAAGTGCAATCTTTTGCAGCATGAGTGAATAGCAATGCATAAGAAAATGAAAAGTTTTTTTCTGTTTATGCGTTTCTCGGGGCATTTTAAATGCAGAGACTCATTTAAAAGGGAGAAAAAACTCATGTATGAATTTCAACTTGAGATCACTTGAAATATGTTTTAATCCCGTGGAAAAAATGAAAAGGCTTTAACATGATAAATTCGCTGCAGCTCCATTACATCTTAAACCCTTCGCGACCAGAGCCTGTTACGAAATTTTTAATATTTTGTCACCGGTTTTTAAAAACAGAAATTAATGTCTTATTTAAATTGAGTAACTGTTCCTAAAGTAAATTTTCAGTAAAATTTTACTGGTGGGAATGAACAAGGGATCTTAAGCCTTTTTGCGGCACGTATGCGTGTCGCTCGTCCTCAAGGGGTTAAACGATTATCAAATATCACACATTTCATTTATAAGTCAAATTTAATTGAATAAATTGTTCAAAAATGAAGAATAACAAACGTAGCGATATTTTTATTTTTAATTAAAAGATTTTCTGAGAATTAACTTGAAGATCCGATTAAGCTTGCCCGTGAGCCTTATAATAATAATAATAATAATAATAATAATAATAATAATAATAATAATAACAGTTATAGAAGATATAATGCCGTCAAAAAGATGCACTTAAGAAAAAAATAAAAAGCTTGATATTTAATACGTGATATACCATATGCTAACTTAGCCTAGAACCAACAGAATGACAAATGTCCAATCCGGGAATCGAACCCGGACCCCTTGGAAAATCGATCCAGGGGTTCTAACATCCAAGTTACGATGATCACTCCCAGTTTAGCATTTCTCACTTCCCTATGCTGGAAAGGCTGCAACTGCAGCACAAGATGGAATCATCTTCGTGAGAACATAATCCTGCGGCATTATATGAGACATGAGCAAGTTTGTTTGGATCCATTGCAGCAAACAATGTACAAACCATTTATATCCATTGCAGTAATGAATATTTTTAGCGAGATTAATTTCAAATTAATTTATCTTTTTATGAAATGTGACAATATCATTGAAAAATGACGGTGAAGGGCCAAATTGGCTCCTAGTATATGAAAATATTTTATTTCGTGCCAGAAATAGCTTTAAAAATTAGATTAAAAGAAAGAAAGTGAAAATCAATTCATTAAAAAACTTTAGCAGATTTAAATAAAAATTCTTGTATTAAATACTTCTGTAAAACTTGAGTAAAAATTAACGTCTTTCTAGAGTTAATTTTAGCCAGCAATCAGTATAAATATTGTCAACTGCATTCTGAATAAAAGAAAAATTTTGCTAATAGTAGTTTAGACATGAATGGTGCCATTTTCCAGCACTTCTTATCATGGTATAATATTTCCCAGAAATCAATGTCTGTTGAAATTTTCGTTATGATATCTTTATACAGTAAGAAAACAAAAACACAAGTTTAACCTCGAATGAGATGGATGCACTCTGTTTATAACTGAATAAATGGACTGAAAAGATGATTTCCTGAACAAAAATTGTCTATCTTGATGTAGATTACGAACCCTGAAAGATTTTCTATGTTGTTTAGAAACACACTTAGAAAATCAAAAAAAGTTTACTTACTAGACAATATTCAATAACTTGCATTTCTACATAATTGTTTCATATGAAAATCGTCATTAATGGTTAATTTTTTTAGTATCAAATAAATATATACTAATAAAAAATACTTATTTTAATACTAATTATTTTAATAAAATAATACTAACCAAACAACACACAGATAATGCACAGCTGCCAATTTTTACACTTTTCAGTTACCTATAAAATTTAACAGAACATTCTGTCTTATTTGAGGACCTCAGTCAGAAGCAAAGTGGCAAAAATTCGATGTGGAGTAAATTGAGTTCAAAGTTAATTTACGTGAAATTTGAACATCATTAATAATTGACTGAATTGAAATAGGAAATTGCCGCTTGTTTCATTATGGTCTTTGAACTATTATTTGTATAACTGAAAAAAAAGCAGAATGTAATTGTCTTTATATTTATAATTAATATTATTAGGCAAAAGTTGTTTTCTCAAGAACACAGCACATAATTTGAAAATCACTTCAATTTCTTCACCTTTACAGAAAAACACATACTTTCAAGTCGTCTGTGCACTTAGTTCATTTTTTTTTTCAATTTTGTTACTTATACTTCTTCGCTTTTGGGGTTTTCGCTTGAAAGATCGCTTGCGGCGATTTAATAAAAAAAAATGTACTGTTAAATTTTTCTGGTAAGAAAGCAAAGTAAAAATTGGCTGCTAGGGATAATGTAACAACATTCTTTTAAGTTCTGTAAAGTTTATAAGACTAGTAAACCGCGCAGATCAGTAGCCTCAATGTCAGCTTTGCATATCATTTTTTTAAAACACACTTTAGGTAATATTCAACTTCCTAGAAACTGTAATTTAAAATTTTCAAATTACGTAATTATTTATAAGAATAAAATAAGAATAAGACGTTTTCAGCCATCAAAAGCGCTAAATTAAAGATTTAGTTATGTTAGAATATTCTGAAATGTTCATGATCTATTATTTTTGTTTTTTTATTATAACATAGTAGATTTCTTCAGGGGGGCGGAGCCCCCCTGAACCCCCCGCAGTCTCATTAAACTTAAATTTGTAACTTTCTATCAATTTGCTAATGGTTATCGTATATCTTGTATTTCTTTATACATTTTATTTATAAGGATAAGTAACAGTTTTAATGAGCATTTTTCATTATCCTCATACTTCTATATACCTGCCCACCACAAACACCTAAATCTGATGTATCAGGTACTTTTGAAAGTGTAAACTCAGTAATCTAGGGTTTTACAATTTTGTTTCCGAAAAAAAGAAATTTTGATTGCATTTTGTAGCAGTTATCGCGGACAGACAGACAGACAAAACAGACTGACAGGCGGAAAACAAAAAATTTTGTGTCGCCAAAGTAAGCCTTCACTGAAGTTTCGGCAATGACGTCATTATTCATGAGTTGTTGCTATCCATGTTTCTAACATTTTTTACAACTACTATAAAATACCTGTTTTATTTCAATTATGACGTCAAATTTTATCAGGTGAAATAATTGTTAAAAATATAATTATTTTTATTTCTTTTACTTCTAATTATGCCCCCATTTTATCAGAAAAATTCTTATTAACGAAACAAATTTCCGTGTTTAATATTTAACAAAGTACGATATTTATTTTTATTTTAATTCTGACGTCATATTTATTTCGAATGGAAATTGCTCAATTGAAACTTATTGCAGTTGAAAAATTATTCCATATTTTGATTTTTTTTTTCTTTTTTTTTTTTTTTTTTTTTTTTTTTTTTGCAACGATAAAGGAAATTGGTTATATTTTATCTAGAAAATCGCTATTAATTCTGCATGAAAAAAAAGGAAATTTTGAATTATTAAGGAAAATATGGGTATACAATTAAAAAAACGTAGCCTATGTTCTTTTCTGGGCTATGTTATAGTTATACACAAAGATACAAACACATTAATTCATCAGTTTTGAAGTTGACTTCATTTAAATTTTCGTACACGCATTCAAATTTATAACATTATAAAAATAAGAATTATGATGAATGGTTGCTTAGCAACCATTAAGAGAAAATAAAGAAAATGAAATAAATACATTTGAAATAAGTTAATCTCTAAAACAAATTAGTTTATATTATTGGAACACATTTACAAAAAATCTCCAAAATTTACAGTAATAATTTTAAAAATCTGACAAATGTGTAGACAAAATTTCAAAACAATACGAATAATTTAACTGGTAAATTTCAGTATCCCTTTATCATTGAATTCCATTAATGAAATGTGACATTTTCTCTCAAGAAAAAAAAAATTGAAAATCATTGGATTTGCCATAGAGAAGCATTATTGCGCAAAATAAAATATTCTATATTTTCCGAACGAATGAATCAAATCTTATAAAAAACTATACAGCTTAATCCCAGTGCCTCACTAACATACCCACTTAATTTCAAGCCAATCGGATGCTTTGTACGGAACTTATCGCGGAACAGACAGACTGACTGACAGACATACAGACACAAAAAATTTCTTGTCTCCAAAGTAAGCCTTCACTGGCGTTTCGGCAAATGTATTTTAAAAGGTTTTTTTTTAATTCGTTTCAGTAAAGTATTTCGATATTCGGAAAAACCGAATATTCGGCAGGCCGATTACTTTGATATTCGACGTACCAAATAGTATGATAATCTGTAACATGGCCGTATACTAAATATTTGTCACCACTCTAGTTTAAATTTATTTCAGATACGTAAATAAGTACACTTTTCACAGAATAAGTTCGAAATCAAAAGTTTATTTAAAAAGAAATTAAGTTAAAAAATGTATTTAAGGAGAAGACATAATTTATGCATTAGCAGAATGCTTTAACCAAAAGGAAGCAAAAGAAAATATAAATTTTAGAGTAAGAAATATTCGTTACATTAACATATAATCCTTTCCCTTAAATTTACGCATTTTATTTTTAAAGTCAACCTTATTGAAATAAATTTCATACAAATGAATATCAATATTTCCACTTTTTAGCACTTTCGAAAAAAGTAAAAATAAATGTTAGCGCTGTCTGTGCGTTTGTCGGTTTGTCTACGCTCGAGTAAATATACTCGGATTTTTATGCAATTAAAATTTTATTTAGGGTGCAAAAAGCATGTTTGGTAATGTATATGAAGTATGCATGATTAATGATTCATTTAGCGGGACCAGGGCAAACAAAACAATTTGATTACAATATGGAATGTGGGAAATAATCGTTTGTCGAATATTTCAATGACATTACGCTATTTCAAATGTATTAAAACTGATATAAATCACTAAAATTCACTACGATCATGTTAAAACAGAGCATTTATAGCATTTTTGTATTAATTTACATGGACACACAAAAGAAATTGGTTACAGTACTGTCTGTGCGTAATAATTGCTGGAGAAAACGCTTTAAAATTCGGCATGCGATTTTAAATTTAATTAATTTTTTTGCATATTGCTCTTTATAAACAAAATTCATACCTCATATACAGGGCTGCACAAAAATATTCGATACCATTCTCCTTATAAGAGGAAATTGCTGAATGGGAATTTTCAACTGAAATATATGTATCTTTAAAATGAAATAAATTTTGGAATGCAAGTTGTTAATAGATACAAATCTGTATATCATACACAGAACTGCTAAAATATTCGGGTAATTTTACGATTCTAGATGGGAACAGCTGAAATTCGGTTTTGAAATGTGTTATACATTTCCATGTGGTGAAATGAGATGCAATATTTTAGTTTTTAAAACGGTGCAGTTTTATTACATTATTCTGAATATGTTGGAAAGTGCTTCTTAATCTATGCTTGACAAATAATTTTGTCCTTCTTGTTTTAAAATTAGAGCTCTTTTTGTAGTATAAACACAGATAATTTTCAAATCCTATTTAGCGTTATTTTGAGACAAATCGGAAAATTATCGTGCGCAACAAAGTATTACTCTTGGAAAAAACTCCTTTAAAGGGAAAAATCAGAAAAAAAACAATGCATTGTTAGATTATTTTCCATGTAGAAATAACTTTCATGTTTAACTTGTGTAAATGTGTTTAGATTGGGATGATTGGGATGGTTTCACAAAAAATGTTTCGTAAAAAATTCCGTTATCAACTTTGTGATTAATACACTTTGGAGGCAGTCGGCATTTTTATTGTTTTTAGCTTACAGGCTATCAAAGCCACAAAGCTTATGTGCCGTCCATCCTGTACGTATGTGCATGCATACGTGCTTAACGGGATAACTCATGATAAAAATATCGGATTCGCTTGAAATTTTGATACAGGTATATTCTAATAAGGCGCGTCCCTGATTAGTTTTGGGAGTTCATTCGATAAGAATAAGAGGGGTGTTGGGACTAATGCTCCTCCCCTTAATTTATAGAAATAGGTTTTCCATGTAGAATTATCAGTTTTTGTTCCAATTTTACATATAGGATCATTCTGATGAGGCGCCTATGTGATTAGTATTAGGTGTTAATTGGATATGTATGAAGAGGGGAAAGGGGGAGGGGCTAATGCACTTCCCCTTAATTTATAGAAATAGGTTTTCCTTGTATAATTATCCGTTTTCTTTTAAGATTTTGATATAGGATCATTCTGATGAGGCGCCGACGTGATTATTATAAGGTATTGATTCGATAAGTATGAAGAAGGGGAACGGGTGGCTAATTCCCCTCCCTTAATATATATATGGGTTTTATATTTATTTTGCATGTTTTAATATCCTGTGAGCTAATAAGTAAACAGTGTTACATATACTGTGCGCAATAGATCAACTGTAGAAACCCAATCGATGTTTGGATAATGTAAAGATATAGCAACAAAATTAAAAATATTTCTCAATCATGTTCCGCTATATATTCGCTGTCGAATAAATTAAATTGAAACTTTATACTGTGTTTTACATAAGCTTTAAAACTTTATACGTTTTCTAAAAAAAAGGCAATGCAAATATAATAAGAAATATGTGTGAAAATGCACAAAACAATATAAATAAAAAAGTAAATAGAAACAAAAGAAAATCAAAATAGAAACAAACTCCAACATATATTTATCTCAACTATTAAATTTCTACTCGAATGCTGATGTAAAATTTTGTATGTTCTATGGCTAGAGGCATTTTAAATATAAATCTCGATACAACTCGTGAAGAAATAAATCATGTTCATCGTTCAAAGTTATTGAAGAAACTTTTTAACAAATTTCTTCAATAATTGTACCAGAAAAATATAATAAATTATAATATCTTGTGTTTAATATTATTAAACTTGTGTATTTAGTTCAGATGTCGGTAAATAAATATATGTAATATAAATAATATACAGGGTGTCCACCCTAAACGGTGTCTAATGACAAACTTCAAACTATTAATCCTAGCCACAGAGCTCAAATTAAAAAATATTTTAAATGACATAATATATATATATATATATTTATTTAAAAAAAGTTTTGACAACAAAAAATATTTTTTAAAAAAATACGAAATTCCAATTTTTATTCAGTTTAGCGGTCGTAAAAGTGGTACTTAGAAAAAAAAATATTTTTACACTAACATTTAAGATAAAAAATAACTCCATTTATACACCACTAAATGTGAACGAGTTATACAATTTTGGTCTATATGACTCATAACAAATTTCTACATCTTAATACAGATCAATTAAGGCATGCTTTGAGGGGTCGTACACAAAGTGCTTAAAGTAATAGGAGGATTTATTTTGTGTTTACATTTCAGCATCGCAGCTCAAGGGAGTCATTTCGAGCAAGTTTTAAGATAACGTTGATTTTTATTAATTAAATTTTATATCATACAATAAAATGGCGTTTTATTGTTGCTTTTCACCATTTCATTTAACAAAAATTTTGTTATCAAGTTGTATATTTTATTTTAAATTTCCAGAATGAAAATAGATTTCAAATTACTCTTTTAAATATGCTGTGGAAATTAAATTGTATTTCTTTTTCTTTTGATGTTTGCCTATTAAAAACTAATCTGAAACTGTTGGTTGAAGTCAATGTCAAATTCTGGTGGTGTTGACATTTTTCTTCTTGCTACGAATTTTAAATTTTGACAAACAAAATTTTATTCTTTTCTGTTTCTTAAGCAACATACTAATATATTTTTTTTTCTTTTCGAGTAACTTAACCCCTTTGCGACGGGAGCCTTTTACGAAATTTTTAATGTTTTGTCACCGATTTTTTAAAGGAGAAATTTGTGGCTTATTAAAGCGAGAAAATTCTCTGATTAAATAAGGGAATTTTCAAAGTAAAATTTTACTGGTGTGGATAAACAAGGCTTCTTAAGACATTTTGCGGCACGTATACGTATCTCTCGTGCCCAAGGGGTTAGAATATTAAAATACAAAGGAAAAAAAGGAACGAAAGTTTTTCATGTATGGGGGATTCCTTCCCCCTTAGAAGACTGCCATAAAAATTAAACGCCTCACAGAAGTTACTCTTACACCTCCCCTTTCTCCCCCACAGAAAAAAATCAAAGTTTTTTTTTATCATTTTGAAAATTTATTATATACAGTAAAACTTTCTCGATACCTCCAATTAGCAGACCCCTTTTATTAATCCTTTCCGGCGCACTACTCTTTAAAGTTGGAATTTAAAGGGAAAAAAATTAGGCAATCTATTTAGGCCTAGAGGAGTACACAGGTATAGTTTTGTAAAGATTGCACTAACCATTTTAATCATACAGCTGTTGCCGATGTGGTAATCTCCCATAAGTAAAGCATTGATAAGCGCAGTGAGAAGAGCATTGCTGTGAAGCGCGTATTACAGTAAAATATTTTACCTATTATTTAAAAACAGTAGAGTTTGATCTCTGTGGTGCTTCTATCTAGAACTCATAAGAAATATTTAAAGTAGCCATTAGAGTAGTTTTTGAAATATTCACGGAGTTTTTGTGTCTCTAAACAGGGGGAACTTTAGGTGTTGCCTACCCGGCAACACTGCGCGTTAAGGGGTTAAATCTCAACATCTATACAATTTCACATTTTTAGCTCTGAATATCGAACATTTCCGGAAAGCGGGCAAAATCTGAGCTACCGAGGTATGCTATGTGTGAGGTTGTGACTAGTTTCAAAACTAGCAAGTCTCCTTTTCCTTTATTTCAATTTTTTGGACAAATGGTATTTTGACTTTGAATGCGAACCCGAAGTTAGATATAAAAATTATGGACCAAGCTAATCTGACCTCTAGTACACATGTATCTATATTATAAAGGCCAAACGTATCTGTGCGTAACGCATACGTCATTTTTCGAATGGCAACACTTTCAAATTTTAAATGAAAATTCGTTATTGCAATTTTTGCTACTACAAATTTTCAAACTTCTAAATATCGCACATTTTCAATTTTTACACCATCATGTAGGGTGTAAAATGTACTTTCAAATGAAGTTTATTTGAAATCTGTATCTTAATTTGTTTTTTAAATATTATGATTATTTTTATGATTTTTAATACCCTTTTTTTCTAATTATGGCAACAGAAGTACTTCATTTCTATTAAAAGAAAAGTAAAAAAGGGAAAAATTGATTACTATATCTTTATGTTGACATTTTCTCATTAAAAGAGGGGAAATTGCAATTTAAATATCTTCTTTTATAAAACCCGGTAAATTTTTATATTTACAAAATTAAATTTACACGTAAAAGAATATCAACAGTTTAATATATGTTTCAGCTAATAGATTGAGACTTTGAATCAAAATGATCAAATTAAAATGCCAATTTTTTCTGAAAAAGTGAATACAGATACGAAATGTGCATTTGTAAATTTTGATATAATTAAAATTATGCTGGGTTTAGATTTCACGGATTTTGCTTTTTTTCATTTTAGAATACTAGCATAAGAGCCTAAATTGATAATTTTTACTAATAATAACAGATCTTTATTATTTTTTACTGTTTACATGTATGATTAAAGTTCAATTTTAACAATTTCGACAACCGAGTTAAGAGTTATACTTACCAATATAGGGTGCATTTTTTACTGCAACTAATTTTGTAAGTTTATTATAAATCAATGAAACAGTTCCTATTTAAACATTTTCTTTAGTTAAATTTGACGGATTCTACCTTGTACCATTAATGGAGCTATGATTAAAGAGAAGGAGACTGTAATGTCTGCCAGTTTTGTATGGAGTAGTTGAGGAGGTTCTTGCTGGAAATTTTCGTTTTATTTTAGAGCCTTATTTATGCAACATCTCTTTCAAAAAGATGGAATTTTTTTCAATTTCAGAACTGCCGACTTATACGCCTATTTAAATCATGTAAACAAGTTTGGAAATACAAAAAAGTTTTAGTAAAATGTATCCCAAATATATTCGATGTTATGCATGATAGTGCATATTGTGAATTATTTGCTAAAATTTCTTTTTCCAAGCAGTTTCATTTTAAAGATGACAGTTGACTCATTTATTAGCCTCCGATGCTATTTCTTTCAGACAAGATAAAAATGTCGTGTCATCAGCCCTGAATTTTCTACTGAACCGATTTTGATAATTATTTTTTTAAATGAAAGCTATTTATTTGTAGTTGTGCCCATTTTATTTATTTTTTACTTTATTTGCATTTTTATGTTTTATTTTTTATTTTAAAAGCTTTTTAATGACATTTCTTCAAAATGGTGGCAACACAGTTTAGCTTTTCTCTCGACAATAAAAAATTATTTTCCAAAATGATTACCTATAATTATGTACTAATTGAGGTAAAAAAATGTATTTACTGAGAAATAATATTAATGTAAATAAAATAACAGAAAATAATTTATGATAAAAATTAATGTCTAAATCAAAATAAGAGAAATTTCAAATGAGGAAAATGATGTCATTCAGCAACCAGATAAATGGGAATTACAATACTATTACGGATGCCTTTTTCATATTACTAGTAACAGTAACTTTTAAAAAACATTTGAAGAGAAAATGACGTCACTATTTAAAACATCGTATTTTTAATCATAACGATATTAGGTACTACTCTGTTATCCCATCGACCAATTTCGCCAAATTATACAAATCGTCAAACTAATAGCCAAATTATACATATTGACATAATTTTTATTTTAAATAACGAAAAAACAAATAATTAGTAGAATATTAATAAAAAGACGAAATAAAAATAACTTAATGACATTTTAAACACGTGAATCGCATTTAATGTCATCGAATGTGACATTCACGATCATCCATTATTGGCATTTAATCTTATAGTTTGGCGATAATTTTTTGGTCGATGGCATAACCTAGTAGTACCCGATATTACATTTCAATATTTCTTTTCATTATGGACACTGAGATTGAGATTTTACTTTCAGATGACTTCAGTTAGTGAAAATAATGTCACTGTAAAAATGAAATTAGTTTTTTTTTTTTTTTTTTTTTTTTTTTTTTTTTTTTAATAAAACTATTTTTTGTGAGTGCATATAAAATAAAATTTCTGGATTTCGCCGGCACTCAGATTACAATTTTAACTGAAGATGTGCGAATATTTGCATACAAAATTGTAACTGGCAAACTTGACATTTACTTTGTAAATATATTTATTATATATTGATTCAATAATGTAATTATTTTTGCTTTTATTTAAACCAAATCGATCGGGTCTTTTAAACATTTCATTCGTCGAATTCGACGGGATTCCACTCGTGTTATTGTTAAATTGTATTTCGTTTTACTCAGAGTCTATAAAAAAGCGTTTAAACTAAAGAAAAAATCCGTTTTTGATAAATCTAGTCAATGAAGAAGTAGAACGTCAAATTGTATCTCTTTATTATTCCGCAATTCCAATGTCTCAGAGAGAAATTACTATTCAATTGTGTATTTCACGCCGTTCTGTTTGCTATTATATTGATAAACACAAGAAAAATGAAGTTAGTTCATTGCAATCTAAACGGGGTCGCCCTTCTAAAAAATCTCTATCGATTTTTTTTCCTAATCGGAGGCGAAACTGAATTCTGCAATGGCAGGATCTACATTCAACTTGTTATAATCTTTTTCACAGACAGTAAAAGGAAACCGTTTAGATTGTCCCAATACGGCGAAAACACAAGGCCTGAACTACAGACGGAATAAACTTTCACCAGGAATAATGGATATCTGTGTTTGTCGAAGTTTTTAAGTACAATTTTGCATTAATAAGGTGTTTATATTAGAAAAATTTTTACATTTAAATGTACTGACAGAACATTTTCCCAAGCTGATTAATAACATTTGGCGAAAGTGGTTACAGTTGAAACTTCACTATTTTATAGGAATGTTAGTTATTCTTTATTCACTGTTCCATTGTGTCATCTATAATAGTCAAAGGCGAATTTTTTTACTATATTTCTTACCACTATTTAAATGCAGATATTTCCACTGTATACTTCTTACAAAAAATATGTGTCTCTCAACTTGAATAATTGAAAATAGTAGTAAAACTAGTAGTTGGAGGCCACCTTAAATCCTACCCATTATGGAAATGCATAGTATAAAATATAAAAATAAAACATGTGTAAAATATTCATAAATTTAGCAAAGTTTTCCCCCACGTAAGCTTGAGGAATATCCACATTCACGTTCACGGAATGAAGGACTGCAGGTGAACCATAAACGTTCATTAAAACAAGATCGATGTAAAACCACTAATAAATTTATTATCTCGTCACTGGAGCATATGTAAAATTCACTACAATAAAATAAACAAGTGCTTTTACTTTTCATCAAAAACCAACACATTTCATTTTGTTTCACGCATCACCAACAGCATGTCCAATCATTCCAAATACCTGCCTCGCTCACTGGAAAACTTTTTTCCACTCTCCGCCTGCCTCTTGCCGTTCGTTAGCTCAATAAAAGTTAATTCTGGGCGTTTCATTTTTCTACATTAGACATTTCAGTGTCTGTTCACGAATCTCTAAGGTTTAGGCAGTTCGGATTGTCCACGACTTTTACATTGGAATTTCAAAATTAAAATCAAAACTTTAATTTAATATTTTTAATTAATAATAGTAATGCTTTAATTCGCAATAGCGCTATTGTTTGATTATTCCATCGACCAATTTCGATAAATTGTATAAATTGCCTAACTACTTGTTAATGAAAGAAAAAAGCATAATTTTTATTTTAAAATAACGAAAAAAAAACAAACAAATAAATTAGTAGGACAGCGATTCCCAAACTTTCTTAGTATGCGACCCACCTTTCAATGAAAAAAATTTTCGCGACCCACTTTTAAATTAAAAAAAAAATAGCGACTGAGAAAGCGATTTAAGAATCGGTAATCTCAATATGTGTAAGTGAATAGTAATTAAAACAACGCACAAACTACAAAGATAGTTAAAAATACGTTTAAATAGTATGAACCTGGTACTGGTGTTTACCAATGTCGGAACATACATTAACACATGCAGTTTGTCTAAGTACTTGTCTTTCAAAAACAGCAAAGTAGAAAAAGCATGTTCTCATAAGCACGGAGTGTTGAATTTCATTAGTGACCTCAAGCCTGATTTAAATATTTCTGGATATTCTGTTCGTGTATTAATCTAGAAGGAAATTAAGGATTTTCCCTTGAAATATTATTTCCTGTTGAAATTGTCATATATTTTTAAACAGATGAAATAAAAGATATATTTTGATGACAAACCTCGGTTGTTCTGCGACCCACCAAAACAACTGCCGCGGCCCACCAGTGGGTCGCGACCCATAGATTGGGAACCGCTGTATTAGGAGATTAATACAAATACAAATAAAATGTCGAATTCAGAATCACTTGATGACATAACAAAGCAAGTGTGACGTGTTTAATGTGACGTGGATGTGATATTTGTGGTAAGTAATTAGTCTTATAGCTTGGCGAGAGTTTTTTGTTCCACGAGAAAAAAAATATCATTATAACTTCATAAATAATGATCATTTTAACTAACAGCTTACTGGGTTGGATTAAGCGTCTCATTCCCAATCAAAATATATATTTGAATAAAAATTTAAATAAAATACAGTCAAAATTTTGAAAATTAGGATTACAAATATCTCGGCAACTAATTATCCGATAGACTTCATCTTTTATGCAATATTTATGGTTTTTTATTGTTTTTTACATTCACTCCTCAAAATAATAATAATAAAAATAAAAATAAAGTTATGCACCTATCATCAGAACAAATATTTCGAGAGTCCGAAAAAAATATAATTCCGGATAATCGAAGTTACTAATACTCAATAGACTTTTTCTCATTATTACATACTGAATGCTTCCCAAATTTAAAGACTCATCTCTTTTCTCTTTTTCGGGAGATAGAGCGTTTACAGACGCACAGAAAAACAGACGGATGGCAAAAAAAGTTCTTAAAAAAAGTTTTCGGAATCTCCGATGTCTGAAATGTAAAAATCCGCCTTTTTTTCCCATTTTCCAAACAACTTCAAAACTTACCCTATACTACGTATGATGGGTAAGTAAAAATAATAAAGGAAACAGCACGTGTAATCTTGTTAGACCGGTTTACAAAAAATTGTATTCTCAAGATGTAGTTCGAAGAAAAATTCAATTCTAAATAAAATTTTGATGTAATATATTGAAACTCATCAACTGTCATTCTGCTCAGTTTATTACACATCTGACACTATAGATGTTTATTTAATATATTTTTTCCAGTAAATAAGGACCGCATTTCTTCCAAATCATCCAACTTTTTAAAAAAGACAGATTTTAAAAGAAACTTTGATGTTTAAAAATATTTCGAAGTTTCAAAAGAAATGTCTAAAATAAAACGTAACACTTCATATTTATAAAGAATATTTTTTCTTTCACAATTCTGACAGGTATAAGTTCGTTTAGAAAGTGTATATTTTATTATAAAATTATTCTTTAAAGAAATGAAATTTACTTAGCCATAAAAAATAAAGAAATAGCTGTTTATTATGGGTGATTTAATAATGTCTTATCCTTTGATGACAGGTTCTAAAATAAAAATAAAAATAAAAGTAAAAGACAAAACTTTGATCTGGAGGAAGATATTTCGAGATTTCAACAAAAATAAAATAGTTGCATACTGTAGCATTTTATTCATTTTGGCACCATAGATTTATTTATTTATGTGATTAGAGTTTCTATTCTATGTTGCATTGCACCTTTATAAAGTAAAAGGCGTTTTTTGTATTGTTTTCTTACCACTATTTAAATGCAGAAATTTTCATTGTACATTTCTTACAGAAACATGTATCAATCAAGTTATGTCAGTAAAAAAATAAAAAAAACAATAAAGGAAACAGCACGTATAATCTTGTCCTACCGGTTTATAAATACGGTCAAACCTCGTTAACATGAGCACTTTTAACATGAATTATTTTCACAGTCCCCTATAAAAACGAATACAAAGAATTAATACTGATAATATGAATTACTGTTAACATGAACTAAATTTTGATTCCCCTTGAGGTTCATGTTAACGAGGTTCGACTGTATTTGTATTTTAAAAAAGTACTCCAAAGAAAAATTTAATTCTAAATAAATTTTTCATGTTACATATTGAAACTTATCAACAGTGATTCTTCTCAGTTCATTACATATCAGTTTCTATCCATAGATGTTTAGTTAATTTATTTTTCCAAGTAAATTAACTAGCATTTCTTTAAAATTATCCACCTTTTTAACCCTTTCCGGCACGGGCAAAATCTGATCTAAAATGAGAAATTATCGACTGACACCGGAATTTACAAACGATTTTTCCAGATATTCTGAATTCCTTAATTTAAGCTCCCCCAGGGGGATACCTCCTTTAGATATTCACGGGCTTCACAATCCCGGGGCAGCTGAGTGATCTTTCTCCTTTCCTTTTCCTCTTACTCCTCTGGTCTTCCTTTCATCTTTGTTTCACTCTCATTGTGGTTTCCTTTTCGGAGGTGAGGGCAATTCTGTATGAGCCGATATCATCCTGTATATCGACTTATGGAGAATTGTAAACCACCCACGTGCTGGCCGTGCGTGGCGACCCGTGTCCCTGGAAAGGAGGATCCTGGCAGTTGAGGGAAACCAACAGACTGCTTTGGCCTCTGCTTCAGGTAGACGGAAGGTACATATTGGTCCCGTATGCATCAATCGGCTGGTCAGCTGACTTTGTCACTGGCTTTAGGGATCAAGTGATCGAGCAAATACTAGTCATCTCGTTAAGGGTGGAGACTGACATAGGTTTGTCTTGTGACCGTATGGGCCCTGGTTAGCACTGGTGCACGAATGTGCATCCCCTTGTTGGGCTCTGTAGTGGGTGGTGCGGCCGGGGTCTGAATTACTTTTTTTCAATTATGGATGGAAAATCTCTATTTCCTTCTAATTCTCTCCCAAGTGGAGAGCAACAAACAGTACAGAAACCTGCATTCTCGCGTTTTTTTGTCATTAAACGCCTTGATAGCCAATCTGATTGTTCTTTCAAAAAAAACTTCACCATTTGTTATTGCTAAAACATTAAACGCCTTGATAGCCAATCTGATTGTTCTTTCAAAAAAACTTCACCATTTGTTATTGCTAAAACATTAAACGCCTTGATAGCCAATCTGATTGTTCTTTCAAAAAACTTCACCATTTGTTATTGCTAAAACATTTCAGTCTGTTTTGGGGGACGGTCATTAGCTCAAGAAATTGCAATCCGGGGATTTACTTGTTGAGATCTCATCATACAAACAGTCACAACTTCTTTCAAATAGCTCTAAAATTGGTCCTTTTTCTGTTTCTATTCAAGCACATAAAACTCTAAATACAAGTCGTGGCGTAATATCTGAGCCAGAGCTTTTATTTTCTACTAAAGAAGAACTTATGGAAAACTTAAAACATCAAGATGTCATAGATGTAAGACGTATAACAATTCGTCGGAATGAAAAAGTGCTTCCCACAAAGCACATCATTCTAACTTTCAATAGCCCGAATCTACCTACTAGAATTAAAGCTGCATACCTAAGCTGTCCCGTCCGACCATATATTCCCAACCCCCTTCGATGTTTTAAATGCCAGCGCTATGGAAATACAAATACTAACTGTAGTGGCACTAAAACATGTGCACGTTGTGCAAAAGTTGACCATGACGATAAAACATGCGAAAACGCTGAATGTTGCGTCAACTGCAAAGGTGACCATACAGCTTACTCCCGCTCTTGTCCAAACTGGATTCGCGAAAAAGAAATCATGGCAATTAAAATCACCCAAAAACTTTCTTATCCGGAAGCCCGCAAAATTGCTGAATCCTGAACACCATCAGTTGGCGTCTCTTATTCTAGCCTACTCAAACGTCAAGCAAACTCTGTGAGGCACAATAAGCACTCAGACTGATTCTGCCACAGTTTGACTCACCCTCATCTAGCAATTTAAAGAAAAAAACCTGTAATAGATACTCTACCGCTAGTACAAGACTTATGCCAAAATTAGAGCTCTGACCACCATCATCAGAACCTGTCGAAATAGAATACCTTTATAAACGAACACAAAATTCATTAGCTGAAACTTCAAAACCTACCGAACATGAGACACAGGTTACTTCAGAATCAGATAAAAACAAATCGTTGAACCCTACTGTATGTCCAATTAAAAAAACAAACATAAAATCTAGCACACACAAGGATAGGAATAAACCCTCAACCCAAGTCTCTTCACAGTAGAAAACTGTGAAGAGAAAGGGCAAAAAATCTTGCTTCAGCTCTGCAATTAAAAACATAAAAGATCCAAAACAGTTGCTTAACTATGCTGAAGAGGCTATGGACTCATCCAGTTATGAATCTGATGATGATGAAACAAATACGGTTTATGAAGAATATGTGCCTTCTTCTTAAATTACCAAAAAAATTGATTGATTAATTTGTTTTAAGCTGTATTTTAACATTTTATGTTTTAATTTAATACAGACATTTTTTAAGAAATTTTACTATTTTTAATTTAAATATTTATTCTTTTGAACTATATTTTGGTTGTATAACTCATTAACAAAACCTTGCTATTCTTTAAATATTGCACCGCTTTTGCTTTTATGTCACTGTTTGTCTGTTTTGCACAATTTTAATAATTCTTTAAAAGATATTGACTATTATCGTATACCATTATTATATTGTTGACTTATTATCTTATTGATTTGTCTGATTTAACTCTTATTTTATCCTGAATTTTGTTTTAATCCTTTGTACTTATTTTATTTACATTTATCACTTAACGCTTTCATCTTTTAACTTTGCTTTTTATCCATTTATATTTTTACATATTTGTAACAATTTTTAAAAACTTTTCGTTTTTTACTTCATCCTGTTCTTGGCGCAGCATGTCCCTAGTGCGACTTTGCGCCAGTAAACCTCAACCAACGAACCTTAATTTAAGCTTTCATTGTAAAAGCAAAATTTTAATAAAATATTATTGGTGCCGTTTGCAAGTTTAGAATTAAAATTAGTTATCCCAGACCGGGCACAGTGTGCCGGAAAGGGTTAACAAATACAGATTTCAAAAGAAACTTGGGTAGTTTAAAAAAAATATTTCGAAGTTTCAAAAGAAATGTCTAAAGCAAAACAAACCGCCTTATTTTTATAAAGAAGAAGATTTAAAAAAAATTCTACAACTGTACCATTTATAGCAATCAAAGGCGATTTTTTTTCTTACCACTATTTAAATGCAGAAGTTTCCATTGTGCATAGCTGCCAACTTTTACGAATTTTTGCTACGACTAATAATGTACAGAGATTTTCGAATGGTTTAATCGTAATTGTTTAATCCTTCAACTTTTTAAAAAAGACAGATTTCAAAAGGAACTATATAGTTAAAAATTATTATTTCAAAGTTTCAACAGAAATGTCTACAATAAAACATAACATTTCATTTTTATGAAGAAGATTTTTTTCTTTCACAATTCTGGCAGGTATAAGTTCATTTAGAAAGTGTATATTTTATTATAAAATTATTCTTTAAACAAATTATTTCGAAGTTTCAAAAGAAATGTCTAAAGCAAAACAAACCGCCTCATTTTTATAAAGCAGAAGATTTAAAAAAATTCTACGACACTGTACCATTTATAGCAATCAAAGGCGATTTTTTTTCTTACCACTATTTAAATGCAGAAATTTCCATTGCGCATAGCCATCAACTTTTACGAATTTTTTCTACGACTAATAATGTACCGGGATTTCCGATTTGTTTAATCGTAAGAATTTGACGATTAAATAAAACAATATTTACTATAAAATTTTTGTGGTAGGAAAAATGCGTAAAAATTGGCAGATATGCATTGTGTATTTCTTACAGAAACAGGAATCTCTCTATTTGACTCATTGAAAATAGTTGTAAATATGAATAATAATAATAATAATAATAATAATAATAATAATAATAATAAAGGAAACAGCACGTGTAATCTTGTTCGACTGGTTTATAAACATTTGTATTCTAAAGAAGTACTTCGAAGAAAAATTTAATTCAAAATAATTTTTAGATGTTACATATTGAAACTCATCAACTGTGATTCTTCTCAGTTCGTTACACATCTGGCACTATAGATGTTTATTTAATTTATTTTTCCAAGTAAAAAATTTCCGAATTTCCTACAAATCATTCAACTTTTTAAAAAAGACAGATTTCAAAAGAAACTTTGATAGTTAAAAATTATTATTTCAAAGTTTCAAAAGAAATGTCTACAATAAAAGATAACATTTCATTTTTATGAAGAAGATTTTTTTCTTTCACAATTCTGACAGGTATAAGTTCATTTAAAAAGTGTATATTTTATTATAAAATTATTCTTTAAAGAAATGGAAATTGCTTCGCCATAAAAAAAGGAAGCAATAGCTGTCCTTCATTGGAGATTTAATAATGTCTTATCCTTTGATGACAGGTTCTAAAATAAAATTCTTAAAGAAAGTAAAAGACAAAACTTTGATCTGGATAAAGATATTTCGAGATTTCAGCAAAAATAATATAGTTCAATTTTGGAGCATTTTATTCATTTAGACATCATAGGCTTATTTATTTATATGACTGGAGATTCTATAGTAGGGTGGAGCGAAAAAAATTTTTTTTTGAAAATCAAAAACGGGTAGGTGCCAAAAGTTGCCTTTATACTAGTACATCAACTGCGTGAAATTTTACCGCTGAAAAAAATGGCTTGAGTCTGCGCTTTTGCTCCAAAAATCGAAATTTTGGGTAAAATTTGTCATTTTTTGACATGTTTTCAAAAAAATTAAAAAAATCCTACAGAGCTGGTTAGTATTTAAAAGTGTTGCTTAGACCTTTATATTTATCTGCTTAACATATTTAAACTATAAAACAATATCTGTAGTCTGTATAATTGGAGCAATTCTGACAACTTTTTGTGAAAAATCAGCGTTAATCTCTCTATTGGAGCATACAACGAAATGTTCTTTTGAATGCATTTCTTACCTAGCTGCTTTCAAAACTACTGTGTATATAACTCATAGAGGTGGTTGCATTATCCCACCCGTCTCAACCACCTAATCATCTAGGCCCAGTGTTTTATTTATGTATTGAATTGTTATTTTTTTTCCCGAAGACGAGTATAAGTTTTCTATATATCAAAGTAATTTATCTCTTCTTTGTATTCATAGACTTTGGATGATTTGAATCATGCTGGTGTGACCTGCTGCACGTATATTTTTATACCATGTATAACAGAAGAGAAGCTGAGTAATGTATTGGGTATGTTCTTAATTGAACCTAGTCAGCAGTCTATTATCTTCATTAAAATTTCATGCAATTAGTACATTATGATCGGAAGTTCTGTTATCATAGCATTCTTTCAATCAATTACATTTTATATGCAATGATTTGCCTAAAAATTGATTGTATGAATTCAGTCTCTAGTATGCCATCATTTATTGAACCTATTACATTGAATATATCCTGAGAAGTTAGCTGTTTAATATTATGACGATCGTCACAGAGGATTGCAAACAAAATTTGCGTGTAAAACAACAATATTTCTAAAGAAGTTTTAGTATGCTTTATGTCGTTGTCTGTGTTGTTCCGTAGTCTAGTAATTTCTAATAAGATTTTAGATCTATTATTTAGGTGTGTAGTACATTTGGTATAAAACATCCCGCGGTATAAACTTGGATTAGGTGAGTGAACATATAGACGCTGATTGCCAATCTGTGCTTATATAAAGCGGAAAATTTTATTAACTTTATGAGCCGTCTTTTCAGTGAGATTTTTTCTAAATTTCTATTCCCCATTCTTTGAGAAATAGCTTTCCTTATGAGTTAGCTTTGTAATCTCCGACATAAATTTCTAGTCTGTTCTGAGTATCTTTTTCTCAATTTGAGAAAGTAATTTCTCTATTTTATAAAAAAAAAATTGCAATTAGGAAGTGAATATTACGTAGACAAAGATTTTCCTTATTGATCCAGTGAACGGGGCCATCGCTAAAACTTTTTACTGGTGGGGGAGAAGACCTTAAATTGCCAAGTCAAATTTTCATATTTGCCAACTTGTTTCATAATTTTGCCAAGTTACCACACTTAGAAAATGTAATACAGTTCTTATTTGTAAAAAGTTCAATATTATCCCCAATTAGAGTTGTAACTTTTGCAACTTCTATCTAAAAATAGGAAATATGTTACAGTTTTTATTAAAATTTTAATGAAATTTCCCAAGTGTAACAACATTTGGGAATGTTTGGGGGGGGAGGCTCCCCCCTGTCCCCCCCCCCTTAGCGAGACCCCTGCCAGTGAATCCATGTAGCTTAGAACGTTTTATATCGACTTCTCTATTAATTGACGCAGAGGAAATTCACTGGAGTTGAAGTAGCGAATGATTCCATATCATATAGACAATTCTTAGCTTACCCCATGCAAAATGGTTCACAGTGACAAATAAAATTTTGCTAATTTTAAATGAGCACTTATAGTCGATATCCGTCCATTCCCTCATAAAGCACAATGCATTATAAGTTTATGCCCAGGACATTTCACCATCAAATGTTGTCCACTCATAAAAAGGGGATCTAAAAGTTAATAGGAAATTAACTGGATACGAAAACACTTAGAAAACGGCATAAAACTAATGCAAAAAAAAAAGTTATTTACAACAGCAGTTGCTTTACACATGGAGAACAAATTTTCATTGCAATTCTCGCTGACGATCACCATCACATTAAACAGCTCGCTTCTCAACATATAAAAAATGCAAAAGTAGAATAAATGATGGCATACTTATAGTTGAAATATCTGAAATCATCTTTGAAGCAAATCATTACGTAAAAAAAAATACAATTGACTGAAAAAATGTTGTGGTAACACAACTTCCAATCGTTATTCATCAACTGAATGTAAGTTTGATGAATATAATAGATGGCCGAATAGATCCCTTTAATAATATTTCCGTGCATTACTCTGCTTGTCATTTTTTTTTGTATAAACTGTAAAAATATACATGAAGATAGTTACAGCAGCATGTGGATGCAAAGAACTGATAAACAAGGTGGAAGCATCGAAAACATGCCAAATTTTTATAAAGAAAATCACAAATCAATGTATAAATAAAACACTGTACTAAGATGATCGAATAGTTGGGCCGGATGGTATAAGAAATATAGCCACCTCCACGACGCATGTCCAAGGTAGTTTTGAAAACAAGAGCTGTATTAAAAACAATAATTCGTTATATGACCCAATAGAGTGGTAATGCTGTTTTCTTACTAAAAGTTGTCCGTTTTGCTCCAGCTATAGGGAATAAACACATTGTTTTATAGTTTAAATATGTTAAGCAGATAAATATAAAGGTCTAAACAACACTTTTAAATACTAACCAGCTCTGTAGAAATGTTTTAATTTTTTTGAAAAAATGTCAAAAAATGACAAGTTTTACCCAAAATTTCGATTTTTGGAGCAAAAGCGCAGACTCAAGCCACTTTTTTTCAGCGATAAAATTTCACACAGTTGATGTACTAGTATAAAGGCAACTTTTGGCACCTACCCGTTTTTGATTTTCAAAAAAAAATTTTTTTCGCTCCACCCTATTCTATAGTAATTTGCATTGCATGTAACAGTTTATTATATTAAATAAATTTTTATGTATATTTAACACGACAATGTATGATTTTTTTTTCTTTTTGGGAAATTTTTTATTTATTTATTTATTTTTCAATGCTCATATTTAGTGTTTATAGAAAATAAGCTCGTCATTTGTGATTGCATATAAAAATAGATATATTTAAAAATAGTGGTTGCGAGGAACTGAATTTATTTTTTGAAAGATAATTTTTAATTTATTCATATATGCAAGACAGATCCCTAGGATTTAAAAAGAAACTGAAATATTTACAAAATTTTATTTCGAAGTTTCAAAAGAAATGTCTAAAATAAAATATGACACTTTATTTTTATGATTTTTTTTTTCTTTTACAATTCTGACAGGTATAGGTTCGTTTTGAAAGTGTATATTTTATTATAAAATTATTCTTTAAAGAAATGGAATTTACTTCGCCATAAAAAAAATGAAGCAATAGTTGTGTTTCATTGGAGATTTAATAATGTCTTATCCTTTGATGACAGGTTCTAAAATAAAATAAAATTCTTAAAGAAAGTAAAAGACAAAACTTTCATTTGGATGAAGATATTTCGAGATTTCAGCAAAAATAAAATAGTTGAATTTTGTAGCATTTTATTCGTTTTGACACCATAGATTTATCTAATTATGTGATTGGAGTTTCTGTACAATTTTGCATTGTATATAACACATTATTCTCTTAAATAAATTTTTATTTATGTTTAACACGATACTGCATTACACATCTGACGCCATAGATATTTATTTAATATATTTTTCAAGTAAATAATGACCGCATTTCTTCCAAATCATCCAACTTTTCTAAAAAAGACAGACTTTGATATTTAAAAAATATTATTTCAAAGTTTCAAAAGAAATGTCTAAAATAAAACATAACACTTCATTTTTATGAAGAAGATTTTTTTTCTTCCACAATTCTGACAGGTATAGGTTCGTTTTGAAAGTGTATATTTTATTATAAAGTTATTCTTTAAAAAAATGGAATTTACTTCGCCATAAAAAAAATGAAGCAATAGCTGTCCTTCATAGGAGATTTAATAATGTCTTATGCTTTGATGACAGGTTTTAAAATAGAATTCTTAAAAAAAAGTAAATGAAATAGTTGAATTTTGTAACGTTTTATTCATTTTGACACCATAGGTTTATTTTTTACCTGACTAGAGGATTCTATACTACTTTGGATTGCATGTAACACTTATTATATTATATTAATTTTTATATTTTTTTATTATGACCCTGTATGATTTTTTTTTCTTTTGAAAGTGTTTTGTTTGATTCATCTTTAATGTCCAGAAATGAAATACTTCTGTTGCCACGGCGACAAAAAAAGTATAAGAAACAAAAATAAAATAAAATAAAATAACTGAAAAACAAATTAAGAGATGGTTTTCAAACAAATTGCATTTAAAAGTACATTTTTCTCATATACGACAGTGTAAAAATTTAAAATGTGCGATGTTTAAAAGTTTACAAGTTTGCAGTATCGAAAATTGTAAAACTGAATTTTCATTTTAAATTTGCTCATGACTGATCATGGAATATTCATGTTTAATCCATCACGTACGTAATATATAACTCTTTTATTACGTTTGCCATGTTTTGATTATCATAAAAAGGATGTTTATTATTTTTTATATACATAGAATTTTTTTTATAAGTTTAAAATTTTTATCTTTGAAAATATCATTTTCTAAATTATTATTTATGTGATTGGAGTTTTTATACTGCTTGCATTGCATGTAATACATTATTATAAAAAATATTTTTTTTTGTATATTTTAACACGATACTGTATGATTTTTTTATGTTTGGGAGTGTTTGGTTAGCCATTTAGAAAATTGGTTGATACTCTCGGTCTTGAGATATATAAAACATATCTGAACCCTTGTGATGTCCGAATTTTATTCGTATTCTGATGGATTCGTGTTAATTTTTCAAAAATGAAATACTTCTGTTGCCACGATGATAAAAAAAAGTATCAGAAACTATAAAAAAAATTAATAACTGAAAAACAAATTAAAATAGAGTTTTAAAAAAAATTGCATTTAAAAGTACATTTTCTTCCCTATACGACGGTGTGAAATTTGAAAGAGTGCAATGTTTATAAGTTTACAAATTTGCAGTACCGAAAATTGTAAAAGTGAATTTTAATTTAAGATTTGCTTACGGTTGGTCCAAGAATTTTCATGTTTAATCCATGGTGTAAATAATATATAACTCTTTTATTACGTATGCCACGTTTTGATTATCATAAAAAAGATTTTAATTATTTTTATATACATTGAATTTTTTTATAAGTTTAAAATTTTCATCTTTGAACATATAATTTTCTAAATTATTATTTTCCAAATTATTATTTATGTGATTAGAGTTTTTATGCTGCTTTGGATTGCATGTAACTCATTATTATATTAATTAAATTTTTATGTATATTTTAACACGACACTGTATTTTTTTTTCTTTTGAAAGTGTTTGGTTAACCATTTAGAAAATTAGTTGTTGCTCTCAGTCTAGAGATATCTGAGACATATCTGAATCCTTGTGATGTCGAGATTTTATTCGTTTTCTGATTGGTTCATGTTTAATTTTCAAAAATGAAATGCTTCTGCTACCACGATGACAAAAAAGTATTAGGAACAACAACAACAACAAAAAATTAATAAGTGAAAAAGAAATTGGGATACAGTTTTCAAACAAATTATATTTAAAAGTGCATTTTTCCATATACGACGGTGTAAAAATTGAAAATGTTCAATGTTTATAAGTTTACAAATTTGCAATTCCGAAAATTGTAAAACTGAATTTTAGTTTAAAATTTGCTTACGGTTTGTCCAAGAATATTCATGTTTAATCCATGGCGTAAGTAATATATGACTCTGTTATAACGCAAACCATGTTTTGATTATCATAAAAAGGGTGTTTATTATTTTTTTTTTATATTGAATTTATTTATAAGTCTAAAATTTTTATTTTTGAAAGTATTATTTTCCAAGTGGACATTATAAATTGTTAAATTATTTATATTTTATTAGCCTCCAATGCTATTTCTTTCAGACAAGCTAAAAAATGTCGTGTCATCAGCCCTGATTTTTCTACTCAGCCGATTTTGATAATTATTTTTTTAAATGAAAGCTACTTATTTGCAGTTGTGCCCATTTTAGTTATTTTTTAATTTATTTTCATTTTTAAATTTTATTTTTGTTTTAAATGCTTTTTACGATATTTCTTCAAATCGGTAGCAACTCAGTTTAGCTTTTCTCTCGATAATAAAAATTTATTTTCCAAAATGATTGCGTATAATTATGCACTAATTGAGGTAAAAAAAAATATATTTACTGAGAAATAATATTAATAATGTAAATAAAATAACAGAAAATAATTTATAATAAAAATTAATGTCTAAAACAAAATAAGAAAAATGTCAAATGAGGAAAATGATGTCATTCAGCAACCAGAAAAATGGGAATTACAATTTTATTACAGATGCCTTTTTTATATTACTAATAACACTAACTTTTAAAAAACATTTGAAGATAAAATGACGTCACTATTTAAAACATCGCATTTTTTCTCATAACAATATTAGGTACTACACTATTATCCCGTCGACCAATTTCGCCAAATTATACAAATCGTCAAACTAATAGCCAAATTATACATATTGACATATTTTTTTTTTTAAATAACGAAAAAATAAATAATTAGTAGAATATTAATAAAAATTTTAATAAAAAGTCGAAATAAAAATCACTTAAGGGTGTATTCGAAAAAACGCTTTTCCACTTTCAACAGCTCGAAATTTTCCGATACAATTTCAGACATATTTTTAAAAGTAGAAACATGAAACTTGCTGGGATAATTTTTGAAGTGATGTATAAGATGCCGTGTAATGTCATTTTACGCTCAATTCATTAGAATTTGATTTATAAACAATTACCTTATAAGTATCACCCTCTTTTTCGTTCCCAAATCTCCCGCGTCGGAAAAATCGGTTCGAAATGCCGTTTTTGATTGCTTTTTTTGCAATATTTTCAGCATTTATTAAAGAATGGACAATCACGGCACCTTGTGTACTTTCCAAATAAGAGATTTTGAAAGTTTGGTGCATTTGAGAGAAAAAATGATATCAAAAATAAATCGGAAAATAAGCAGTTTGAATCGAAATACACCCTTAATGTCATTTTAAACACATGAATCGTATTTAATGTCATTGAATGTGACATTCACGATCAGCCATTATTGGCATTTAATCTTACAGTTTGGCGATAATTTTTTGGTCGACGGGATAACCTAGTACTACCCGATATTCCATTTCAATATTTCTTTTCATTATTGACACTGAGATTTAGATTTTACTTTCAGATGACTTCAGTTAGCGAAAATAATGTCACAATAAAAATAAAATTAGTTTTTTTTTTTTTTTTTTTTTTTTTTTTTTTTTTTTTTTAATAAAACTATTTTTTTTGTGAGTGCATATAAAATAAAATTTCTGGATTTCGCCGGCACTCAGATTACAATTTTAACTGAAGATGTGGGAATATTTGCATGCAAAATTGTAACTGGCAAACTTGACATTAAGTTTGGAAATATATTTATTATATATTGATTCAATAATGTAATTACCTTTGCCTTTTTTTTTAAACCAAATCCATCGAGTCTTTTAAACATTTCATTCGTCGAATTCGACGGGATTCAACTCGTTTTATTGTTAAAATGCATTTCCTTTTTCTCAGAGTCTATAAAAAAGCGTTTAAATTAAAGAAAAAATCCGTTTTTCATGAATCTAGTCAATGAAGAAGTAGCACGTCAAATTGTATCTCTTTATTATTCCGCAATTCGAATGTCTCAGAGAGAAATTGCTATTCAATTGGGTATTTCACGCCGTTCTGTTTGCTATTATATTGATAAACACAAGAAAAATGAAGTTAGTTCATTGCAATCTAAACGGCGTCGCCCTACTAAAAAACCTCTATCGATTTTTTTTTTCTAATTGGAGGCGAAGCTGAATTCTGCAATGGCAGAATCTACATTCAACTTGTTTGTTTACTTACTTATTTTGTGTGTGTGAGAGAGAGAGAAAGACAGAGTTCGTGGTGATATTTTTTCTCCGCTAAAATAAATCTGGTTGAACAACACACGAATTCAGTGTTGCCAGTGGGCTACTTTTTTTTAATATTAGGTCAGAATACTGGCACAAAAAAGGCCGCTTTTGAAGGCGAATTTTTTACAACCTATGTCAGTTCAGTGTTGCCAGTGGGCTACTTTTTTTTAAATTAAGATTTCTTAATTGGCACCATTTTTTTAAAACGGTAAAATTCCTTTTGTTTTCGCTTTTATTAATCGGTCAATAAATAAGATGCATTTTACCATTACAAAAAGTGGTGCCAATCAAAAATCTGAATTTTTAAAAAGTAGCCCGTCTAACAACACTGAACGAATTGTCGTTTGGATTTCATTCCACTGCATGTTATTAAATAACTTCAGGTATCTTTTCTAAATTTATCATATTTCTAAATTAATGTACTTTTTAATTTATTATATTTTAAAAATATATTTATATTCGGAATTTTTTATTAAGATTTTCTTTCACAATTCTGACAGGTATAAATTTGTTTCTAAAGTGTATATTTTCTTATAAAATTATTCTTTCAAGAAATGGAATTTGCTTCTCTATAAAAAAATGAAGCAATAGCTGTCCTTCATTGGAGATTTAATAATGCCTTGTCCTTTGATGACAGGTTCTAAAATAAAATTCTCAGGAAAAGTAAAAGACAAAACTTTGATCTGGAGGAAGATATTTAGAGATTTCGGCAAAAATAAAATAGTTGGATTTTGTAACATTTTATTAATTTTGACACTATAAATTTATTTAGTTATGCGATTTCATTTTCTATACTGTTTTCCATTTCATGTAGCTCACTAATTATATTTAAAAAAATTTTATTCATATTTAACACGGCACTGTATGTTTTTTTTTTCTTTTGGAAGTGTTTTACTTATCAATTTATTTTTTAACACTCATGTGTTGAAAGGGAGTTTTAAAAAAATTCTTCGACATTCTTGATTATATATTCCGAATATTGATATTTTAAATAATTTTGCGAGGAACTGAATTTATTTGTCGAGAGTTAATTTTTAATATATTCGTATATGCATCACTGCAAAGTATACATTTAAGTTCTTTAGAGATGTCTTCTCGAATTGCAGAATTTTATTTTTATTTATTTATTACCATTTTCAAAATGGTTCTTGCTATGGGCCTAGAGGTATTTTAGATACATATGAATCCTTGTGATGTCCGATTTTTATTCGTTTTTAGATTAGTCCATGTTTTGTTCCATGGCGTATGTAATGTATGACTATTATTTAGTAAGCCCTGTTTTTTTCCCTATCAAAAAGATACACTAATCTACTATTTTCTCTTTATCATGATGACAAAAAAAGGTATTTAAAATTACAAAAAATAATAATAAATAAAAACCAAATTGAGATACGGCTTTCAAACCAATTGCATTCAAAAGCACATTTTTCCCCTATACGACGGTGTAAAAATTTGAAAATATGCGATGTTTACAAGTTTATAAATTTGCAGTACCGAAAACTGTAAAACTAAAATTTCATTTAAAATTTGTTTATGATTGGTGCAGTAATAGTAATTGTTTAATCCATGGTGCCCGAATATATAACTCTGTTATTATGTAAACCATGTTTTGATCATAATAATTTCACTGACAGAAAGTAACCTTCAAGTTACGAATTCTTGATTCAGCTTAATTCAGGGTAGTGTTATGTCAAGCATTTTTGTCTGAAGTCAACGATCTTCAAACAAATACATGCTCAAATAGACAGACATCCTTTAAATTTAAATTAAAATAATCTAAACAATTTTAAATGTAATCATAACACAAATACAAGAGTGTTATAATATCGAAGGGAAAAAACTTGAGAATGATATTTGTAGGAATATTATTTTAATACACTTTAAATGAAAGTACTTTTTTGTCGTTTCAAAAAGAAATAAATTAGTTGCATTAGTTTTTTTATAAATGTAAGATTCATTTTCCAGTTTCATTTTCATTTCTTTCTCCTTAAAAAATGCTGATAATAAATATATTGTTTTATTTAAGCTGATACATTTTTATTATCGACATTACTCAGAAAGATCATGTTCAGTGAGATAGTTTTTATTTTATCTTAAAGAGCTAGCTGTTAGCAATATTGGATCAGAAAATACTTTTGAATTGATTTCGTACTAACACGAAAAAGTACTATATATTGGCGAAAAAATAAAGAACTAAGGATAAAAAAGGTATTCCGATATTTATTTTAAAAACACTAGAGGCCATTACATTTTACATTATTAATAGGTACCTATTCGTTAGTTGATTATGAAAAGTTTCCTACATATTTTTTCTTCGAGTCCCCAGGCATTTGGCCCATAAAAAGTAACTAAACGGCGAAGCAACAAATTATTTTTATTTTTATTATTTTTACTCTATAGCTTTGCTCGAAAGATTTAGCTACAAAATAATGCTTTTAAATCGGTTTTTTGCAATTTTCATTATTCTACCTAAGAGTAAAAAGTTTTGTTTATAGTTATTAAACTACTTTTGCATATTTATTAATATTGTATATATATGTGCATTTTATGGTTTTATAAGTATTTTTAATTATTATGACCCTTCTCACCGCCCGTTAATATTAGGTCCGAATGCTGGCACAAAAAGTGTAGTTTTTGAAGACGAATTTTTTAAAGTGCACGTATGGTCCCTTAAATTTTGCCACCGATATATATTTTTAAGTTTTTTCCACTGTAATATATTGAAATTAAAGAAGACAAAGAAATCTGTTATAAAAATTTGATAACTTTCAATTACGAATTTTTGATTCACCTTAATCCAGAGTAATATTGTGTCGAGCTTTTTAGGTCTGAAGTCAGCGATCTTCTAACTAATAGATGCACAAATAGGCAGACTTTCTTTAAATTTAAAAATTAAAATAATCTAAACAATCTCAAATGTTAGCAGAACACAAACACAAGACTATTATAATACCGTAGGGAAAAAGTTGAAACTGATATATTTGTAGGATTATTATAGTAATACACATTAAATATAAGTACTTTTTAATCATTTCCAAAAAGAAATAAATTAGTTGCATTTTTTTTATAAATGTAAGATTCATTTTCTATTGTCATTTTCATTTCTTTCTCATTAAAAAAATGCTGAAAATAATTTTATTATTTCAGTTAAGCCGATACATTTTTACTCTCGACATTACTCTGAAAGATCATTTTCAATGAGATATTTTTTATCTTATCTTAAACAGCTATTATTAATATTGGATCAGAAAATACTTTTGAACCGATTTCGTCTAACATGAAAAAGTACTATAGATTGGAGAGAAAATTAAGAACTAAGGATAAAAAGGTATTCCGATATTTATTTTAAAAACACTGGAGGGCATTACTTTTTACATTATAAATAGACACCTATTCGTTAGTTGATGATGAAAATTTTCCTACAAATTTTTTCTCCGAGTCCCCAGGCATTTGAGACATAGAAAGTAACTAAACGGCCAAGCGATAAATTATTTTTATTCCATAATTTCAAGCGAAAGATTTAAAAACAAAATAATGCTTTTAAATCAGTGTTTTTGCGATTTTCAATATTCTACCTAAAGTTAAAAAATTTTGTTCTTGGTTACTAAACAACTTTTGCATATTTATTAATCTGTATATACATCTGCATTTAATGGTTTTATAAGTATTTTTAATAAATATGATCCTTCTCTCAACCCGATAATATTAGGTCAGAACGCTAGCACAAAAATGGCAGCTTTTAATGGCGAATTTTTTAAGCTTGTATATAAGATTTTGAATTTCGCTACCTATAATTTTTTTTTTAGTTTTTTTCCGCCGTTATATACTGAAATTGAAGAAGACAAAAGCTCTGTTGTAAAATTTTGATAACTTTCAATTACGAATTCTTAATTCACCTTAATCCAGAGTAATATTGTGTCACGCTTTTTAGGTCTGTAGTTAACGATTTTCCAACAAATACATGCACAAATAGGAATACTTTCTTTAAATTTATAAATTAAAATAATCTAAACAATCTCAAATGCAATGTTATACTTTCGAAAAGAAAACTTGAAATTGTTATTTGTAGAAATATTATTTTAATGCACATTAACCCTTTAACGTTTATTGGTTTCTCTACGAAACTACAAAATTTTAATTTCGATATGCAACAACAACTCCGGAATTTTAATTTTAAAAAATCCATTTTATAATGTATGTGAAAAATCATCTTTTCTTATTTAAAAGTTTTTTTTGTTCGCAATTACTGGTGTCACTCATTTATTTCAGCACCTTAGCAATAAAAAAAGCTTTGTCCGTTAAAAGGTTAAATGCAAAGTTTATTTTATTTATTTATTTATTATTATTATTATTATTTTGTCATTTTTAAAAGAAATAAATCAGTTGCATTTTTTATAAATGTAAGATTCATTTTCCACTTCCATTTTCATTCTTTCTCATTAAAAAATGTTGAAAATAATTTTATTGTTTTAGTTATGCCGATACACTTTTATAATCGAAATTACTCTGAAAGATCATTTTCAGTAAGATAATTTTGTCTTATCTTAAAGAGCTATTAGTAATACTGGATGAGAAAATATTTTTGGACCGATTTCGTACTAACACTAAAAAGTAGTATATGTTGGAGAAAAAATTAAGAACTAAGGATAAAAAGGTATTCCGATATTTATTTAAAAAACACTACAGGGCATTTCATTTTACGTTATAAATAGATACCTATTTGTTAGTTGATGATGAAAAGTTTCCTACATATTTTTCTCCTAATCCCCAGGCAGTTGAGACATAGAAAACAACTAAACGGCGAAGCGATATACTATTATTGAAGAATAAATTATTCTTATTTTTATTCTATTACTTTGAACGGAAGATTTAGATACAAAATAACGGTTTTAATCCTTGCCACTGCGTTGTTTCCGCTGTGGAAACATCCTCTTTTCTGTCCAAAATTTCTTTTTGGCACCAGTAATAATTGAAAAAAAAAACTTTCCTTATTTAACCAGAGAATCTTTGTAATTATCTACTTGAAGGAAAGTTCTTTTTAAAAAAGTGGTGCTAATCGAATACAATTTGTGTAAGAGGCACCGGAGTCCGAGGGGTTAAATTGGTGGGTTTTTTTTCAATTTTCATTATTCTACTTAAGAATAAAAAGTTTTGTTCATATTTATTAAACAACTTTTGGATGTATGCATTTTGCATTTGCATATATATTTGCATTTTATTGTTTTGTAAATATTTTTAACAAGTATAAGCCTTCTCACCACCCGCTAATATTAGGTAAGAATGCTGACACAAAAATGGCAGCTTTTGAAGGCGAATTTTTTACAGCGTGTGCATGGTCCCATGCATTTTGCTAACGATAGTTTTTTCCACTGTAATATACTGAAATTAAAGAAAACAAAGAAATCTGTTATAAAATTTTAATAACCCTCAATTACAAATTCTTGATTCCCTTTAATCCAGAATAGTGTTGTGTCAAGCTTTTTAGGTCTAAAGTCTACGATTTTCTAACGAATGCATGCATAAATAGGCAAACTTTCTTTAAATTTATAAATTAAACTGAACTATACAATCTGAAATGTAATGATAACATAAATACAACAGTATTATTGGTATGGAAAAATATGAAACAGATATTTGTAAGAATATTATTTTACTGTACATTAAATATAAGAACTTTTTTGTCATTTCAAAAAGAAATAAATTTGTTGCATTTTTTATAAGTGTAAGATTCATTTTCCACTTTCATTTTCATTTATTTCTCATTAAAAAATTTTGAAAATAATTCTATTATTTCTGTTAATGCTTTATCTACCGCATTATGAATTCATGTAAATTTTACATTCTAGAGAATTTTACGCTCCAGATTTTTTAAACTAAATTAAAAGATTTACATAATCATTTGATAAATATTAGAAATATTTTAGAAGGATTCAAGGATTTAGAATGATTAATTAAATTTGAATTTACAGGGATTTTGTGCAATTTTTATAACCCCACTCAAATCTTTTATTTTTAATTATTTTCTTAGAATTTTGTAGAATTATAGTTGGTGTATTTTGTCGGCCGATTATCTACGCTAGGGATATAGGCCCAGGGGGGAGTGCCCTTCGTGGGGGTCTTTTTAAGGGAACCTAACACGTATTTACGCAAGGCTCGAAGAAAACTACGAAAACTCCGAACGGTTAGGCCGACAGCCGCGATTGGGTTCGAACCTAGCACTTGCTGTCTACCAGTTGAGAGGTCAGAACCTCTCGGCCACTGGTGGGGCCTTTGTAGAATTATAAAATGCACAAATGTGATGTTCTTGCAATATAAATATAGAAATATTTCCGCATTGAAAAATCCCCACCCCCCTCCCTCAGCGCCAAGAAATCTAAAAAGATGCAAAGACAAAAGAATTCATCTTTTTAAGAATATTTTTGTTTGATGTAATCAATAACTCTTTTGGAAAAAGATAAAATAATGTATCTGTAATTCATTCTGAGCAACATTACAACTAACTGACGTATTAAAAGAATTTTATAATAAGTTATTTTAACGGTACTTATAAGTGCCGTCGGTAGATAAAGGGTTAAATTGTGGTAGGATAAATTCTCATATAGAATAATTTCTCTGACACACGACAAACTTTAATTACGAATTTTTCATTCATTTTAGCCAAGAATAATGTTGTGTCAAGCATTTTAAGTCTGAAGTCAACGATCTTCTAACAAATACATGCACAAATAGGCAGACTTTCTTTAAATTTAAAAATGAAAATAATCTAAACAATCTCAAATGCAATCATAACACAAATACAAGAATGTTATAACATTGAAGAACTTGAAACTGTAATCTGTAGGAATATATTTTAATGCACATTAACTCTTTAACAGTCATTTTCTCTACGAAACCACAAAATTTTAATTCCGATATGCAACAATGACACCGGGATTTTAATTAAAAGAAAAATCCATTTTATTATGTTTACAAATACATTTGTTCGTAATTACTGGTGTCACTCATTTATTTCAACATCTTAGCAATGGAAATTTTTGTCCGTTAAAAGGTTAAATACATTTTTTTGTCATTTTTAAAAGAAGTAAATTAGTTGCATTTTTTTTTATATAAATGTAAGATTCATTTTCCACTTCCATTTTCATTTGTTTCTCATTAAAAAATATTGAGAATAATTCTATTATTTCAGTTAAATCGATACATTTTTATTATCGACATTACTCCGAAAGATCATTTTCAGTAAAATAGTTTTGTCTTATCTTAAGGAGCTATTAGTAATATTGGATCAGAAAATATTTTTTGAACCGATTTTGTACTAACATGAAAAAGTACTTTATATTGGAGAAAAAATTAAGAACTAAGGATAAAAAGATATTCCAATATTTATTTTAAAAACCCTAGAGGGCATTAGATTTTACGTTATAAATAGATACCTATTCGTTAGTTAATGATGAAAAGTTTTCTACATATTTTTTCTTCGAGTTCCCAGGCGTTTGAGACATAGAAAGCAACTAAACGGCGAAGCGATAAATGATTTGTAAAGGTTTTTTATAGCTTTAAACTTAAGATTTAGATACAAAATACTTATTTTAAATCTGTGTTTTTTCACATTTTTCATTATTTTACCTAAGAATAGAAAGTTTTGTTCGTATTTATTAACCAAATTTTGCATAATTATTCTGTATATATATGTGTGTTTGTATTTTTGTTTTATGAGTACAGAAAAACCTCCCCAAAGCATCATGTTCCGTTCCAGTAAAAATTGGTTTCTTCGAGATGTAGTCTCTTAATGGAGTTCATTTAAATCTAGATCTTAATTATTTAAAAAATGTAACAATTAACGTTACTGATATTTTTATAATTAGGAAAATATATAAAAATTCAAGCAACAAAACAAAAGTTGATGGCATGAGTTACTTACGGCAAAGTTTAAAAAATGAATACAATAAAATTTGCTATGATTTTACGGTTTTATCTTTTATAGTTTTCATTCCCAAGTCCTTTTAAACATTATTAAATAAATGCATTTTTAGTTAGGGGGGGGGGGATAAATAATTTCAATTTCGACACTTCGTCTTTTTTTTTTTTTTTTTTTTTTTTTTTTTTTGAGTGAGAGAATAGAACAGACTTTACTGACCTTATTATTTAATTTGCCATCAATTCATTGAGTATAAAGTTACAAATTAGTTTAAATACCTAAAAGTTACCGAGATAATAATAATTAAAAAAAAAACTAATCTCAGTTTAGAAGTTTGGTGAATAATGTGCTATCTGGAGCTATTTTTCTAATAAAATCTTCTTCAAATGACAGGAAAAAATGGAATTTCTTTAATTTTTTTCAAAGAAATAGGGAGTTTTCATGGAGGGCATTTAACTGGGATGATCTCTGAATCGAGGTAAAATTAGCATTTAGCCCACGGGAATAAATTTCGTAACGTGAAAAAACGGTAGTTCAGAGAGGTGGTTACTTAATGGAAGGGGCCGCGTGATATGGAAGAGGTTTCACTGTATTTTTAATAATTATGATCCTTCTAACCGCCCGTAAATACTGGGCCAGAGCGCTGATACAAAAATGAAGGTTGCCTGAAACTATCATAATATAAAAAATATATAACTAAAATAGAAAATGTAAAAAAATAGTCCGGTTATAGATCGTCCTTAGCTATCCCATACAAAAAAAAATCTTGTAAAAATAATAAAATTTAAGCAAGATATTTGAAAATAACCCTTCCATAGACAACATTATCATCCTTAGTGGAATCTTAATCCACTAGGATACTAATCCTGTCAATCTTATTCAAAGTGGAATCTTAAAATCTAGTGCATATGGAAGCTCCGCAGCCACTTTGGTGGATCTGAAAAATGCCCTTGGATGAGAAATCAGTACCAATCTATATAACTATGTTTTAGTGTATAAAACTTTGAAGGTAGTATATCAAATCAAAAAACCTCCATCTGAAAGAAAAAGACAAGCTCAGTTTAGAATTTTTGGAAATTTAAATAGCAGCAAGCAACTTTTCAGAATTCAGCGCCTAAAAAAGTATTTAAAATACAGAAAAAAAATGGCGTTAGAATCTCTCTACATGGTTACGAATTTATTATTGTCTTTAAGTTGAAATTGAAAAAGACTTTACTATAAGAAAACAGAAATATGCTGGAAAAAAAGTTGATACTTTTACTACTAATGGAGAGACAAAAAATTAAATCATTTGTACTATGAGAACAAAATCTTAAAAATGAATTATTTTAAAAGGAAATTCACTAAAATTTTAAAAAACATAAAATGGCAATTAACTGAAAAAAATTCAGTAATTTTGAAAATTTCTAAAAAAATTTAATTTTAAATAAATCTTTACTCCCAGAAAAATAAACCAGTAGTATGTAAATATAAATATAGCATTCTGCAAACTGTATGTTCGCTTAATAATGTAGTACGCGCGTTCGAGTAGCTAAGTGTCCATAATGGGCGGCTTAGAGATATGTAAATCCCAAATTTCAGTTATTTTTTTCTTTGTACGGCAATTTGCAGATTATCTATACTATATTTAAAAGACCAAGCTATTTTTTTATTCATCAGCTCTAAGCTTTCTACGCCACCGATTTTGATAACTCTGTATTTAAATAAAAGCTGCTTTTATGCAGATGTGGCCATTCTAGCTATTTTTCAATTTATTTCCATGTTTATAATTTATTTTCAATTTTAAATGCTTTCTTATGATTTTTTTTTAAACAGTGGCAACCGGATTATTTCCATTTCTGATTAAAAAAAAAATAATAATAATGAAAAAAATATTCAGACGCGTTATTTTTTGAACGTATTTTTTATTTTGCGAGTTACGTTTCGCCAAAAAATATTTATACACGTGTTCTTTATTTAGATAAGCGAATAAAAATTCACATTTATTGTGAGATCCGAGAATTATATTTATTGGACTTACCTTTTCTTAGGGCATTTTAATTTCATTGATGCCATTTTTTATAACAATGAAATAGAAAATGTGTTTTTATTTTAACGCACGCTGATTATGCATAAATATATATATATATAAAGTACATGGAAAAAGTGTGTTTCGGTGTAAATGGCTACATGCTTAGTTTAAAATGTATTTTTACCTTGATACATAAAAAGAGAAAAAAATTAATCTAAAGGTGTCGAAATTACGTAATTTTCATTGATTTTTCAATTTTTGATTGTAAAGATTATAATTGGAGACTCTATGGATTATTTCATTTCGATGACATGTTCTCTCTTGCTTTAAAAATAAGTTTAGGTTAGATGTATTCATTTTTTAATGAAGAATTCAGAAAATTGAAGAATTTCAAAAAAATTAAGATTAAAAAACAATGGTTTTTATAGTAAAAAAAAAGAAAAAACAATAAAATTATATACAATACAATAAAATTATATTCAATTTCTTCCAAATATTAGCAGAAATTATTAATATTTTATTTCTACTGATACCATGTAGTTTTAAAACATTTAGAAAATACTAATATTTTCAATTATTATTTTTACTTTAATAATTACATATTTCTATCAACTTGAAAAAAAAAAATCTTTGTTTAGAATTTTTAAGTAATTAAACGAAAACAACATTACAATTTTGTCTTTATTCTGGGCAGTTGGAGATTTAAAATGCCAACTAAAATATATACAATTTCTTCAGAACATTAACAAAAATGATTATGAAATTAATCACAATATACTTACGAAGAAATCGATTGCATGTGTTACGTTTTCTTGGATGAAATATATTGATGAACAAGAAAATGAATGTGAAAAAACTTTGAATTATATGGTAGCAATTACAAATAATATTTCTCATTTATGCCCAAAGGAAATTTCATAGGATTCGATGCATTAAACGAATTTCCCTTGAGAAACTTATACAAAAAAGAATTGTTAAGAAAGTGTATTGCATATGGAATCTTGAATTACAATCAGCATTTTTGAAAACGTTCTTTATCCTTATTAAATGTATACATTCAAGATAAATTCCTTCCAATAAGAAATTACTGTACTTGTATGTTTCAGTAGTGTTATGGTAGAATTATTAAACAATTGATAAAAACCTTCCCATGAAAATTTCCAAAGCATTCTTCATTATAATTTTCATAATGGGATAGTCAGAAATTTATTTAAAATATTAAATGTTTCATCCAATATATATGTGACGTTTTGAAGTTAGGGGGGGGGGGCAGAAACATCATCGCCAGGTTTCCCTTGCTCCGCACAGAAGTCATGGCCAGCGAGAAAAAAAAATGTAGAAGATCAAAATAATCACTCCTTGGCTGCTGCAAGTTCATTTTATTAAACGGTAACTATAATATAGGGAAATGCTCATGTTGCAGAAGATATTTTACCGAAACATCCAAAAAATATTCCATCCTTTACTACATCAAGCCGTATTCATGCAAGAGTGCACCCAAGAATCCTTCTTCTTTTCTCCCTTACCACCTCTCGAGCTTCCTCTTTTAAATCTAAAAAGAAAATTCTAGAACATTCTCTAACCTCAAACCATCATTCTTTTATGTAAACAGAATTCTTGTCCAGCTACGAGACTATTTTCCACAGACGATAATTTTATTTTAAAAAAATATATGTATTATTTAACCAATTTATAATCGACTCAGAATTTCTTAGGCAGACGATTTTTATAGATGATTAATTTTAAGAGAAAAAGAAAAGAAATGAATTTATTGATATGCACACTATCAAAGGTTGACGGAGGGAAAATAAATAAATAGATAAAATAAAATAATGATATTTTTTGAAAGGTATGGCTTTGGAATAAATTTAATAAGACTTTCTTAAAAAGGGTTGATAAAAACATAGAAGAAATGAGTTTTATTTGGAATATTAAGAAATAAATAAATAAAGTTTAATTAAGAATATTTTTAATTTAGAGCCATCTTTTTAAATTTACGCATACTGGAATAATGTTTTTTAAGGTGAATTAAGAATTTATATCGTCTGCATAAAGATTAACAGATTAGATCTAGAAACAAGATTTTAATTTAATAATTTGAAGTAAGTACGGAATATTATTATAAGAAAATTAAGATAGTATAAAGGTTAGTTTTGGCGAAAAAAATTTAAAATTTGTAATATATATTACATCTAATGTATGTATTTTTATTACTTTATACAGGACTTTTATATAAAAGAAAGTCCCGCTTTAAATTTTAACAGTATCAGCTGTAAACATTGTAGATCGTTTGTTTTAGGTTGCAAATAAAAAGTAACTTAACTCTCTGAGGGGCAGTGAATTATGTTTCTGTAGTGTTAACCTCCCAATGCGATTTTCAAAAAACTATGTTTCAAAATAAGAAAAAACAATTTTTCAACCTCCCATCCCAACGCAAAGTTATAAAATTAATATTATCAATCATTACAATCACATTCGTAACTGCATAATTTTATCAACTTGAAAAAAAATATATTTCTTTAGCATTTTTAAATAATTAAAAGAAAAAAAAATTACAATATTGCCTTTCTTTCTGGGCAGTAGGGGGATTTAAAATGTGAACTAAAACTACATAAAATTTCTTCAAAACATTAACAAAATTGATTATGGAATTAATAGCAATATGCCTACGGATAAGTCTATTGCATATGTTACTTTGGCTTGGATGAATTATATTAAGGAATAAGAAAATAAGCGTGAAAAATACTTTACATTGTATGGAAGCAATTACAAATAATATGTCCCATTTATGTCCGAAAGAAATTTCATAGAAATAGATACATTAAACGAATTTCCCTGGAGAAACTTTTACAAAAAGCATCATTGTTAAGAAATGTATATTACATGTGAAATCTTGAATTACAATCAGCAATTCTGAAAACGTTATTTATCCTTATTAAATGTGTACATTCAAGATAAATTCCTTCCAATACGAAATTATTGGTTTTTTTTTTTTTTTTTCTGTTTCAGTAGTGTTATGGTAGAATATTTTTCAAATAGTTAAAAAGCTTCCCATGGAAATTTCTAAAGCATTACTATTATTTTAATAATGGAATAATTTGAAATTTATTTAAAATATTAAATATTTCATGCAATATCTATTACATTTAATGCATGTCTTTTTATTACATTTTACAGGACGTTTATATAAAAGAAAGTCTCACTGTAAATTTTAACAGTATCAGCTGTAAATAGTGTATATCGTTTGTTTCAGGTCGCAAATAAAATTTAACCTAACTCTCTGAGCAGCAGTAAATTATGTTTATGTAGTGTTAAACTCCCAATGCGATTTTCAAAAAACTTTGTTTCAAAATAAGTAAAAGCAATTTTTCAACCCTTCCATCCCAACTCAAAGTTATAAAATTAATATTCTCAATCATTACAATCACATTCGTAATTGCATACTTTTATCAACTTGGAAAAAAATATTTATTCAGCATTTTTAAAAAATTAAGAGAAAACAATATTACAATTTTGCCTTTTTTCTGTGTAGTAGGGGGATTTAAAATATCAACTAAAGTTATACGCAATTTCTTCAAAACATTAACAAAAATGATTATGGAATTAATCGCAATTTGTCTGTGGATAAGTCGATTGCATATGTTAGTTTTGTTTGGATGGAATATATTAAGGAATAAGAAAATAAACGTGAAAAATACTTTGAATCATATGGAAGCAATTACAAATAATATATCCTATTTATGCCCAAAAGGAAAATCATAGAAATAGATACATTAAACGAATTTCCCTGGAGAAACTTTTACAAAAAGCATCATTGTTAAAAAATGTATATTACATGTGAAATCTTGAATTACAATCAGCATTTCTGAAAACGTTATTTATCCTTATTAAATGTATACATTCAAGATAAATTCTTTCCAATACGAAATTATTGGGGTTTTATTCTGTTTCAGTAGTGTTATGGTAGAATATTTTCCAAATAATTAAAAAGCTTCCCATGGAAATTTCTAAAGCATTCTTTATTATTATTATAATTTTTATTATAATATCAATCAAGTATCAATTTGTCTGTGGATAAGACGATTGCATACGTTACTTTTGCTTGGATGGAATACATTAACGAATAAGAAAAAAAAGTGAAAAATACTTTGAATCATATGGAAGCAATTACAAATAATATATCCTATTTATGCCCAAAAGGAATATCACAGAAATAGATACATTAAACGAATTTCCCTGGAGAAACTTTTCCAAAAAAGCTTTGTAAAGACATGTGTATTGCGTATGAAATCTTGAGTTACAATGAGCATTTCTGAACAAATTATTTATCCTTATTAAATGTATACATTCAAGACAAATTCCTCAAAATACGAAATTACTTTTTTGTCTGTTTCAGTAGTGTTTTGGTTAAAAGAAAAATATCAGATAGTTAAAAAGCGTCAATTGAAAATTTCCAAAACATTCTTTCATTATTATTTTAATAATGGAATAGTTTGATATTAATTTGAAACATAAAATATTTCATACTATATTTGTTACATTTAATGCATGTCTTTTCATTACATTATACAGGATATTTATATAAAAGAAAGTACCACTTATAAATTTTAACAGTATCAACTGTAAACATTGAAGAGCTTTTATTTTCGGTTGCAAATATAAAGTAACTTAACTCTGTCTGAGGGCAAGTAATTATTTTTCTGTATTGTTGACCTCCCAATGTGATTTTCAAAAAACTTTGTTTCAAAATAAGACAAAGCAATTTTTTAACCCCCCCATCCCGACGCAAAATAATAAAATTAATATTCTCAATCATTATAATCACATTCGTAATTGCATAATTTTATCAACTTGAAAAGAAATATTTATTTAGCATCTTTAAATAACTAAGAGAAAACAAAATTACAATTTTGATTTTTTTTCTGGTCAGTAGAGAGATTTAAAATGTGAACTAAAACTATACACAATTTCTTCAAAACCTTAACAAAAATGATTATGGAATTAATCGCACTACGCCTACGGATAAGTCAATTGCATATGTTACGTTTTCTTGGATTAAATATATTAATAAATAAGAAAATGAATATGAAAAATATTTTGAATTATATGGAAGCAATTACAAATAATATGTCCCTTTTATGCCCAAAGAGAATTTCATAGAAATAGTGCGTTAAACGAATTTCCCTGGAGAAACATTTACAAAAAAAGTATTGTTTAGAAATGTATATTGCATATGAAATCTTGAGTTACAATCAGCATTTCTGAAAATATTATTTATTCTAATTAAATTTATACATTCAAGACAAATTTCTCCCAATACGAAATTATGTTTTTGTCTGTTTCAATAGCGTTTTGGTTTTTTAAAAAAATCAGTGGTTAAAAAGCGTCTTTTGAAATATTCCAAATCATTCTTTTTTTTTTTTTTTTTTTTTTTTTTTTTTTGTCATTATTTTAATAATGGAACAGATTGATATTAATTTGAAATATAAAATATTTCATTCTACATCTGCTACATTTAATCATGTCTTTTTACCGTATTATACAGGACATTTATATAAAACAAAGTACCACTTATAAATTTTAACGGTATCAACTGTAAATATTGAAAAACTTTTGTTTTAGGTCGCAAATAAAAAGTAACTTAACTCTCTGGGGGGCAGCTGGTTATTTTTTGTAATGTTGACCTCCCAATATGATTTTCAAAAATTTTGTTTCAAAATAAGAAAAAAGCAAGTTTTTACTCCCCCCCTCCCCCAACCCAAAGTTATAAGATTAATATTCTCAATTATTATATTCAAATTCGTAATTAAATATTTTTAAGAACTTGAAAAAAAAAATCTTTGTTCAGCATTTTTAATTAATTAAGAGAAAACAACATTACGATTTTTTTATTTATTCTGGACAGTCGGGGAATTTAAAATGAGAACTAAAATTATATACAATTTCTTCAAAACCTTAACAGAAATGGTTATGGAATTAATCACAATATGCTTACGGAGAAATCGATTGCATATGATACATTTTCTCGGTTGAAATATATTATTGAATAAGAAAACAAACGTGAAAAATACTTTACATTATATGGAAGTAATTACAAATAATATGTCCCATTTATGCCCAAAGGGAATTTCATAGAAATCGATGAATTAAACGAATTTCCCTGGAGAAACTTTTACAAAAAGCATTGATAAGAAATGTGTATTGTATATGAAATCTTGAATTACAACAGCATTTCTCAAAACGTTCTTCATCCATATTAAATGTATACATTCAAAACAAATTCCTCGCAATACGAAATTACTGGGAAGAATTTTTGTCTGTTTCAATAGTGTTATGGTAAAATTAGTTTCTCAAATAGTTAAAATGATACCCTTGAGAATTTCCAAAGCATTCTTTTATTATCATTTTTATAATGGAACAGTTTGGCATTAATTTAAAATATCAAATATTTTGTACTATATATATTACATTTAATACATGTCTTTTATTACTTTATACAGAACTTTTATACAGAAGAAAATCCCACTCATAAATTTTAACAGTATCAACTGTAAACATTGCAGAGCGTTTGTTTAGGTCACAAATAAAACGTAACTTTATTTTTTAGGGCAAGTAATTATCTTTCTGTAATGTCGACCTCCCACCAGAATTTTTAAAATACGAAAATTCCATTTTTGTACTCCCTCCCCCCCCCCTCCAAAAAAAAAAAAGTTGTAAGATTAATATTCTGAATTATTATATTAGCATTCGTAATTACATATTTTTATCAACTTGAAAAAAAATAGTTATTGAAAGATTTAAGTAATTAAAAGTAAACATTATAATTTTGCCTTTTTTCTGGGCAGTCGGGGGATTTAATGTGTGAACTAAAATTGCATACAATTTCTTCAAAAAGCTTTTTAACTATTTTGGAAAATAATGCTAATGATTAATAATAATAATTATGAAATATATCGCAATATGCCTACGAAGAAATCGATTGCATATGTTTTGTTTTCTTAGATGAAATATATTAATGAATAAGAAAAAAAAAAGTGAAATATACTTTGAATTATATGGAAGCAATTACATATAATATGTCCCATTTATGCCCTAAAGGAATTTAATAGAAATAGATACATTAAACGAATTTCCCTGGAGAAACTTTTACAAAAAAAAAACATTGTTAATAAATGTATATTCCAGGGGAAATCTTGAATTATAATCAGCATTTCTGAAAATGTTATTTATCCTTATTAAATGTATGCAACCAAGACAAATTCCACCCAATAAGAAATTATTGTTTTTCTTTCTATATCAGTAGTGCTGTGGTAGAATTATTTTTAATAGTTAAAAAGCTTCCCTTGAAAATTTATAAAGCATTCTTCATTATTATTTTTATAATTTAATACTTTGAGATTAATTTAAAATATCAAATATTTTACACAACATATTTTACATTTGTTATTTACACTGTAAAAAATTTGATCCTTTTGCTGCATCGTCACTCCCCCGCTTTTATAGAATATCTGCATTTTAACCTATGAGAATTCTCCATAATACGGTGAAATAATCGTGTTCTATAAAAGCGTTGGAGTGACAATGCAGCAAAAGGGTCAAATTTTTAACGGCGTATAATTTTATTACATTATACATGACAGCCCCAGTTTTATGTTTCGTTTGATATGATATTGCTTTGAGGCCTATAGCAGCAATGGCTTTCGCCTCGAATGATCCATTACACACACAGAGACAAAGACAATTCAGAATTATTTATTTCGCATATCCATAACATATTTATTTCGCTGCAAAGGGACAACACACATCCATGATTCGAACCAGGACCCCTCAGCGTGGCAGTAGGTGCCGCTACTGATCACGCCACTGGGGCGACACAGTCCCAGTTATAACTTTTAACAGCATCAACTGTAAACATTGTAGAGCGTGCGTAATTTTTTTTTCAAACCACCTTCGTCGTTCCAAGGCCAAGCTCGCACTCTGATTGGTTGTTGCTCTCGGCACTGTTTTCACGTAACTTGGCGATAATCATACTTGGCATAGCGATAGACGCTTCCGTCGAGTTTGATTTCCTTCCGAACCGAGTACGAATTAAACCGAGTACAAAGTAAAAAGTTGTGTGTAAAAACTTTTAAAGAGTACAGCTTTCAGTAAGACACGTTCCATCCAATCCAATGCTGCAAAGTTACTTTGTATTCGGTTCGGTAGAAAATCAAACTCCTCAACGGAAACATCTATCGCTACGCCAAGTATGATTATCGCCAAGTTACATGAAAACAGTGCCGAGAGCAACAACCAATCAGAGTGCGAGGTTGGGCTTGGAACGGCGAAGGTGGTTGGAAAAAAAAAATTACGCGTAGAGCGTTTAAGGGGCTCCTTTGGATAGTAAATTTTTGAGAGACAAGTTACAATGTTTCTGTAATGTCAACCTACCACCGAAATTTTCAAAAAAAAAAAAAAAAAAAAAAAAAAGTTTCAAAGTAGGAAAAGCCATTTTTTAAGCTTCTCTCGCCCTTCCAAATAATAGGTACCGTAATTTCCGGCGTGTAATCTGCGGATCAAACAATTCTTTTCGGACCCAGAAACTTTATTTAGTAATTAAACTCAAATATTTATGTTGATCTAAAATCAGTGTTGCCAGATTGTCGAAAGCCAATTTCCCCAAAATTTCTGAAATTTTCCCCAAATCAGGGCAATTTTCAGAAAAAGTCCCCAACACAATTAATACTCAAAAAGGTAAGATCTCAATTTTCAATTTTTCGTTACAAAATTTTTTTAGCAAATTTAAACTCAAAATTTTCCCCAAATCAAGCATTTTTTCAAAAAAATTCCCCAATTTTATTTTTTTAAAAAATTAAATTTAATAGAATTTTCATGTATATTCACAGCTAATCGATGAGAATAAGAAATACTTTTACGAGCTCGTTTATAGTTGTTATTTAAATTGTTGACAATCTATGATGCTTGTCTATCATTACATTAGCTCCATCTGCACTTTTCATACCAATATTTTTTTTGCAAGGTTTAGACTATCTCTAATAAGTTGGAGTTTGAATGAATTGGAAATTATGCTGACAATATCGGCTTCTATCTGACTTAAGCTATAAAAAATTATTTTCAATTTTTAACAGCTAAAGCAAAATATCTATGTTGTATAAATCACTGTGATTTTGTCTATAATAAAACAAATATAGCTTCTTTTAACGAATTTAATTAAATCTTTTAAAAAACACAGCAAGTGAACTTTTCCGGCATGGCAGTAATGTAAAGGTCTAAGTCGTGGTGTAAGACCGCAGAATTTTCATTCAAGTTTCTTATCAAAAGAATTGGGAGGGCTGCTGCATTCATTGAGCAATTGTCAATTATAAACGTAATGATACGATATCAGTATGCAATTGTAAGTCTTGAAATTGCAAATATCTCTAGTAGCATTTCCTGAAACTCAATTTAACCATCAAAAAACAACAACAAATAAGTTTTAAAATTGTTTTTATTTTTGTTGCATAAATATGTGAGAACGACCACGAAAACAATGTTTTATGTAATCATTATTTCTGTATTTTATTTTCGTTTCCAAATTAAAAACAAAATTGAGACATATCCAATACTGGCAAATGTCGGAAAGTAAAAATTTAAACTGCGAAAACAATTCCCCAAGTTTTTCCCCAAAAATGTCAATAGTCCCCAAACATGTCCCCAAGAATTATGTGTCCCCAAAAATTCCCCTGAAGGTTCAAAATTCCCCAAAATGGGGACAAAATCCCCAATCTGGCAACACTGTCTAAAATGTTAAATTTTATTGTAAATAATTTCTGTTTCGGAAAGTGCTTGTTTGGATCTTCAAAAATACGCCTGAAATTACGGTATAAAAAATTTTTAATTAAAAGTTTCTGGTGTAAATTTCAATTAAAATTAGGTCGGATGTAATATATTCTCAAATTATCCTCTTTATACTAAATATTTAAAAATTACTTAACTATTCTTCTGTGCAACTAAAAAAGAATTCTTGAAATTCCAATAATAACTTAGGAAAATATTTTAACTTATTTCCTTGATTAATCAACATATCAAAGTAGGATTAACGTGTCAGAATTTTAAAAGTTACTTTCAAGAAAAATGATACAACATACTGGTAATCAAAACAAACATTTTTTAATTTATAACATATCAAAGATGAGCTTAAAAATTACTTGACAGTAAAATGCAAATAATAAATATTTAGTAAAAAGTTTATTCTTGTATTTGTCTTCGTATCTGACATTTATGTACAAAAATATTGTTGCTACAGAACATTTGGAACAAAAATAAGCAATAGTTTATTTTAAATATTTTATTTTAAACAACATTTATTTTAGCAACATTTATTTTAAATATTAATATTTTACTCAACTTTTCTTTTTTGCATATAAAAAGTAATTTTTGAAATTCCAATATTAATTTCATAGGAAAATATTTTAACTTGTTTCGTTGATTAATCAACATATCAAAGTAGGATTAACATGTCAGAATTTTAAAAGTTTATTTAAACAAAAAAGGGCACAGCATACAGATAATCCAAACAAAAAAAATTTAAATAACATATCAAAGTTCAGCTTAAAAAGTACTTGAAAGTAAAAGGCAAATATTAAATATTTAGTTAAAAACTTTTAACGTCACTTATTATCAATGTATGTGTTTCCATATTTGTCATTAAAAAAATTGTTACAGAATATTTGGAATAAAAATAAGCAATAAAACAAGCAACGAGCAGCGTGTTTGCCCAAAAGTGCTTAGTTCATATATAAATACATTTTTGTATGTAAAGTACATCTTTTAAATACCTTAAATAAAGCTTTTATAAAATTATACATGTATTTTTAGAACATTTATGTATGTATTTTTTGATATTTCTTTTCACATTTTAGTGTATATAAAACATATTACTGTGTAGAGGCCTTCTTGTAGGGCAGGTTAGTAAAAAAATGTAGAAGCTAATTCCATAAATTATTTTTTATTACTTCTTCTACATAAAAATTTAATAACAAGTAGCAAATAATCAGAATAAGGCATATAGTCCAAGAGCATATAGCACAAAAACCTAAGGTACTGAGTTAAGAAGAAACCCTTTATTTTATGGAAGAGTAGTAATAGGATAATCTTATGATCCACGTTTTCCGGAAATGAAGTGGTGCATGCGACAAAAATTAATGCCATTACTTGTTTATTCGTTAAATTATCATTGTATTTGCTGTACAATCATTTACACCTTTCATTGTATGGCAAACACAATGTTAAACCTATAAGTAAACCACTGGTGGTATTATTACTTACCCATCATACGTAGTATAGGGTAAGTCTTGCAATCGTTTTGAAAATCGAAAAAAAAAATTTTTTTGACGGATTTACACGTTTCGGACACTGGAGATTCCGAAAAACATATTTTTAGAAAAAAAAATTTGCCTTCCGTCCGTCTGTGTGTCTGTCTGTCCGTCTGTCTGTAACCGCTCTATCTCCCGAACAAATTGAGATAGAGACTTAAAATTTTGTATGTGCTTAGTATGTAAAAATGGGACGAAGCCTATTTAATATCAGTAACCTCGATTATCCGGAACTATTTTTTTCGGACTCTCGAAAAATTCGTTCTGATGAAAGGTATATAAAATTTTTCAAATTTTTTAATTTTAAGGAGTGGACGTAAAAGGCAATAAATTAAGACAAATTTTGCATAAAAAACGATGTCGATCGGATTATTAGTTGTCGAGATATTTCTAATCCTGTTTTCCACATTCTTTAATTTTTCATGACCCTGTATTTCATTCAAATTTCAATTCAAAGATATCTTTTAATTGCAAATGAGACACTTAATTCGATGCAAGAAACCGTTAGTGAATATAATAATTATTTTTAGAGTTATAAGGATGTTTTCTTTTATGCAATTCAGTGTTACTTGAATAGTTTGGCGTTTCATACAATTTATCGAAATTGGTTCATCAGAAATTCATTAATAGAGCATGATGATGTGTTAAAAAGTACTTAAAAATACGTTTATATTTTGTTTTGGAATTGTAATGCATTTTATAAATTGTTTACATATGTTATGTTTTCATACATTATGTTATGCCTATCCATGATGGGTAAGTATTACGGTGGCCTCCAACGACTAGTTTTTTGACTTGTGCACCACTTCACTTCCGGCAGACATGGATCATTAGATTCTGCTATTACTACTCTTCCATAAAAAATGTTTTTTTTTTTTTTTTTTTTCTTGTGTTCAATATCTTAGACTTTTCTTCTCTCGGCTCTTGGACTAATATTAGCAAGGCTTTACGGTAAAATTACCAAATATTAACATTTTACTTAGCAATTCTTCTTTGCATCTAAAAAGTAATTTTTAAAATTCTAATAATTCATAGGAAAATACTTTAACTTATTTCCTTTATTGATCAACATATGTAAGTAGAATTAACGTGTCAAATTTTAAAAGTTACATTAACCCTTTGACGGTTAAAGCACTTCTATTCATAAAATACTAAAATGATTGAATGGCACCGGAATTTAAAAACAAATTTATTTCATAATATATAAATGTTTTTTTTTACGTTCTTTGTAAAATTAAAATTTTCATTTAAAAATTCCGGTGTCAGTATGGCATTTCGCAATTCAAATTAAGTGGTATTCTGGGCGCGTATACGCGCTTATAACCACGAAAGGGTTAAAGAAAAAGACACAACAAGCTTATAAACCTAACAAATTTTTTTAAATTAATAACATATCAAAGATGAGTTTAAAAATTATTTGACAGTAAGATGCAAATAATAAATATTTAGCTAAAAACTTTTAACGTTGTTTATTATCAGTGTATATGTATTCATATATTACATTTAAAAAAATTGTTGTTACACAATATTTGAAATACAAATAAGCAATAGAAATGAACTAATGTCAATTGTATCGATATATACATATGTATAAATAAAACATTTTTTAAAACAAGTAGCAAATGTTTAAAAGAAGACTCATTGTCTTGAATATACGGCATAAATACCCAATATTAACATTTTACTTAACTATTCTTCTTTGCATTTAAAAAATAATATTTGAGATTCCAATATTATTTTCATAGGAAAATATTTTAGCTTATTCCCTTGATTAATCAACATATCAAAGTAGGATTGACGTGTCAGAATTTAAAAAGTTATTTTAAAGAAAAAAGGCACAACATGCTGATAATCCAAACAGAAAAAAAAATTAATAACGTATCAAAAATGGGTTTAAAAATTATTTGAAAGCAAAATGCAAATAATAAACATTTAGCTAAAAATTTTTAACGTGAATTATTATCAGTGTATGTCTCTTCTTATCGGACGTAATAAAAAACTAGTCGTTGGGGGCCACCGTAATACTTACCCATCATGGATAGGAATATGAAAATAAAACATGTGAAAACTATTTATACAATGCATTGCAATTCCAAAACAAAATTTAAATATTGTTAATATGCATAGTAATGCTCTATTAATGAATTCCTGATGTACCAATTTCGACAAATTATATAAAACGCCAAACTACTCAAGTAATATCGAACTGCGTAAAAGAAACATCCTTATAACTCCAAAAATAATTATAATATAAACTAACAGTTTACTGCGTTGGATTAAGCGTCTCATTTTCAATTAAAATATACCTCTGAATTGAAATTTGAATGATATACAGGGTCATGAAAAATTGAAGAATGTGGAAAACAGGATTACAAATATCTCGGCAACTAATAATCCGATCGACTTCGTTCTATATGCAAAATGCGTGTTATTTTATTGCCTTTTACGTCCATGTCTTAGAACAAAAACATTCGAAAATTTTTATGTACCTTTCATCAGAATGAATTTTTCGAGAGTCCGAAAAAAATAGTTCCGGATAATCGAGGTTGCTGATATTAAATAGGCTTCGTCCCATTCTTACATACTAACTACATACAAAATTTCAAGTCTCTATCTCAATTTTTTCGGGAGATAGAGTGTTTACAGACAGACAAACAGACTGACGGCAAAATTTTTTTTCTAAAAATATGTTTTTCGGAATCTCCACTATCTAAAACGTGTAAATCCGTCAAAAAAAGTTTTCGATTTTCAAAACGATTGCAAGACTTACCCTATACTACGTATGATGGGTAAGTAAAATCGTTGTTACAGAATATGAACAAAAAAAAAAATAAATAAATAAATAAAATAAAATAAAATGAACTAATTTCAAGTGCACTTATATATATATGAAACATTTCTTTAAAAATTAGCGAATGTTTAAAAGAAGACATATTAACAAGAATTCACGGTACAATTACCAAATGTTAACATTTTACTTAACTATTCTTCGTTGCATCTAAAAAATAATTCTAGAAATTCATGTAACAATTTCATAGGAAAAATTTTTTACTTATTTCCTTGATTAATCAACATGTCAAAGTAGAATTAACCTGTCAGAATTTTAAAAGTTACTTTAAAGAAAAAAGTAACAACATGCTGATAATTCAAACAAAAATTTTTTTAATTAATAACATATCAAAGATGAGCTTAACAATTATTACTTGATAATAAAATGGAAATAATAAATATTTATCTAAAAATTCTTGACGTTACTTATTATCAGTGTTTGTGTCTTCATATCTCACATTTAAATAAATTGTTCTTACAGAATATTTGGAATAAAAATACGCAATAAAAATGAACTAGAGAATTGGACTTTTCGCAATTAATCTTAAACATAATGGTATAATTAATGAAATATTTGATTCCAGCATGCTTTCTGCATCTTGGAAAAACTTGTCCAGTTCAACCATATAAATTTTTAAAGTAAATTATTATACATATTTTGATTTTTTTATTTTACATTTGTATGAATTAATCTTAACCTGTGTTTTACTTTCATTTACTTCGCTTAATTTTATCTTAATTATCTTTATGTCTAATTTGTTTTTTATTCTTTAACCCTTGCCAGTGCGATATTCCTAAAACAGGAAACCTAATTTTAATTTTATTGGCACCAGGTATATCTTGAAAAATTTTCATATTTTAAATTACATGAAAATAAGCAAGTTCACGTTTTCTAATAAATTCGTTTATTAATTCTGGTGTAAGTTAATTATTTTAAAGAGGTTTATACCGCGCCGGAAAGGGTTAACTTAATTTTATTTCATTATATTTTTTGTTTATTACTATACATATTTTGTTATTTTCTTGCCTTTTTACTTCACTGTCTCTGTTTTTATACAGTTTGCTTTATAATTCTACCTTTGTTCCGTGTTTTTCTAATTGGGTGATGCTTTTATGCATAGCTGCCAACATCTTCCGCTTTTTTAGTACCAGAAAAATTATATAGTAAATTTTACCATTTTAAATCACCGAGTTCTGTCGATTAAAAAAGACGAAGACTTCTATTAAATTTTTCCGGGCCAAAAAATCGGAAAAGTTGGCAACCTTGTTTTTATGTTATTTTCTGAAATTTTTTTTCATCTTACTAGATTTACCCTTAACTTTTTCCTTTTATTCTTGTATTTCCATTCAGTCATGTCCCTTCTTTCAAAGTGGTAGCACTTTCTTGTTTAACCTGACGAATACAGACAGGCTTCTTTCAGAAAATCTAGAATAATCCTTTTTCTATGCGTTTATTTAAAAAAAAAGGTTTTAATTTATTATATGCCTAAACACTAACATATTAAGAAATCTAAAATGATTCATTCTCAAGTGATTCCTCAAAAATAATTGCATTCTTTTTTAAGATGAAATGTTATCCAAGCCTTTTGTATCTTCAAAAAACAAAACAATGTTTTTTAAAAACGCAATTTTTATAACAATCTCATTCCAGGGAGAGTTTCGTAAAATTTGTTTTTGAAACAAGTTCGCTGAAAAATAACAATGCGTAGTTACTAGCATTAAATATTTGCTTTATTTAAAATGAACTAGAAGTTTAATTTTGAGTTCTTCTACATTATTTCGCGTTGTCATGTTTATACAAGTTCTAATTAATGAATAAATATTTTAACTCAGAAATTCATATTAATTTTTTTATGACATCCAAGACCGTCTAACCAGCGTTAAAAATTTTCGTTAAATTTTTGCTCCTAAAATAAGGATGCAAAATTTTCTTCTTGCTTATCATAAAAACAGATTTCATTTTTCTAATTTAATTATTCTATTTCTTATTTTTTTTCAAAAACTCACACCATAATTAAAATTACATTTATATTATATATTATTTTTCATTACGTAAATGTAGAAGATCTCATTAGTCTTATTTATCTGGAGATTTGAATAAATGATATTTCTTATAGTTTTTAATTGCAGATAAAACGGCATATTATTTATAATAAAACGAACGTACATAAAACGGTAAACCATCTCGGCAGTCTGAGCCCTGGGGATACTATGGGTGCAGCATTCTAAACTAAATAGTCCTTGCGTGAGCTACGGTTGGTACTTCCATGACACGTCCTAATTGACCAAGAAAGAGTACCGCCCAGCGCGCATCATTTACCCCTTACACAAAATACCGTTGGAAGAAATAGTCGCCCTGACAGCAAAACCAGGTAACTCGAGGGACATACATCACGATAAGCCATTTCGGCAGTCTAAAATCTGGGGAGCCCATGTGTGCAGCATGCTAAATTAAATAGCGCTTGCGTGAGCAACGTTGGTACTTTCATGTGCTATTCATCAAGAAAGAGTACCGCCCAGCGTGCTTCACTTATCCTTTACGCAAGAAGATGGTCGCCTGACAGCAAAACCCAATGACTCGAGGATTACGCTGCATGATTCAAGGTATCATGCCTTCTAGTCTACCAGGAACTTCAGCTATATCGTACACGCATCCTCTGAAAAAAATTTCTGTAAGTGGCGTCTAGAAAATAAACTGTTTCTCTTGAAAAAATAGTTTCATATTGTACTTATTAATTCTCTTTCCCTTTGCTAGAAATTTCTAATTATTTCTATTAAAATTCAAGGGCATTTTCTCAAATTATTGTAATCATTCTTATTTAAGAATCTCTGCAAATAAATGTTAACACAAGAAGTGAGTTTTAGTAAATATAATTCATATTTATGAATTAATTCTAGAAATCAAGTTAAAGGTTCCCGTAATTCAAATGATTCATAATATAATGTATCTTTCATCACCTAGAAAATTATAGACCAGAAATTCTCGATCATTTCATACATCTAGTTTATTTGTTTACCTTATTCACATAACTCGGAAATCTATTTTCTAGTTCGTGGATTTAAAAAATGATTACCTATTCCTTCTAGATGAAGGCGGTGTAGTTTTTTTTTTTTTTTTTTTTTTCATTCGGTGTAGAAGCGCCGGACCATCAGTCGTAACCACAGATTTCCAAGATTTTAGTAATCCTTTACTAAAAACTCCTGGACGTGAAAATCAACAGAGAAAGTCATGGATCCATTATTCATAATAAAACGCAAGCGAATCATATGCATAGATGCGCCCCACAAGACGGCTATGACCAAATGACTCGAGGTGCCTGTTATCTTAAGCTGTACTTAAATTAATGCTCTATTTATACTATTTTATACATATACATGTGACGATTTAAGGAGAAACTCTAATTATTTCCACTGGTTAAAAAAAAAACACACACAGTCATGGCAAGCGAGGGAAAAAACAAAATAAATAAATAAATGTAGAAGATCCAATAATTAGTCATTGGCTGCTGTAAATTCATTTATTTAATTCGTAATAATGAGGAAGGGAAAAGCTCCTTTTGCAAAAATGGCATCATTATTTCAGCGAGCCGTCCTCATCCAAGAAGCAACCCAAATTTTTTTTCTTTCATCTCGAGTCTTTCACCTTTTAAACTAAAAAGAAAGTTCTGGAACATTCTGTAACCTCAAACCATCATTCTTTTATGTCAACAGAATTCTTGTCCAGCTAAGAGATTATTTTCCACAGACGATAAATTAATTTTTTTAAAAATATTATTTAACCAATTTATAATAGACTCAGGATTTTAAATATCTTAGGCAGACGATTTTTATAAATGATTAATTTTAAGAGAAAAAGAAAAGAAATGAATTTATTAATATGCACACATCAAAGGTTGACGTAGGAAAAATAAATAAATAGATAAAATAAAATAATGATATTTTTTGAAAGGTATGGTTTTGGAATAAATTTAATAAGACTTTCTTAAAAAGGGTTGATAAAAACATAGAAAAATGAATTTTATTGGAATATTAAGAAATAAAAATTTAATTAAGAATATTTTTAATTTAGAGCCATCTTTTTAAGTTTACGCATACTGGAATAATGTTTTTTAAGGCAAATTAAGAATTTATATCGTCTGTATAAAGATTAACTGATTAGATTTAGAAACAAGATCTTAATTTAATAATTTGAAGTAAGTACGGGACATTATTATAAGAAAATTAAGATAGTATAAAGGTTAGTTTTGGCGAAAAAATTTTTAATTTGTAATATACATATGCAGTTTACATAATGCATATATATATATATGCAGTTTACATAATACATATACATATACAGTTTACATAATACATGTACCTATACAGTTACAGTTTACATTTTACATATACAGTTACAGTTTACATAATACATATACAAATACAGTTTACGTAATACATAAATGTAGAAAGGCATCATTTCCATTTCGCTACTAATAAAGAAATACTTCAAAAAAGAAAAATACTTATTTTTAGAAATAAAATGAATCATATTTTTATTTTGTTATAGATTTTAGGTTTAGGAGTTTTTGCCTCATTAAAGAATTTAATTTAAAATAATTGAAAAACACAACTTTTCCTTCTAAATTTTTTGCGGAAATTTATAAGTTCCCAGCCGTTTTTAATTGCATTTAAAATTATTTTTAATTTTTCCATAAAAAAGGTGAAAAAGAAAGTTGTCTAATTAAATCCGCATCCGAAATATAAGAACAAGCTAAACTTTAAAAAAAAATGACTGCTAATGGGCAAAAAATTCTTTTTTTTTATATCCTTATGTTATCAAAAAATGCATCTAATTTACTTTTTATTTTTTTTTCTTAACATAACACTTCTCCATTTGAAAAAAATAATGATATTTGGCATCATTTAAAGAATTATGAACATTGAATAATACCTACATACAGTAATATCGAATCTGCATACTTGCTTTAAAATTCTAAGTTCTTTATTTTGATTTAATGTGGGTTAAAAAATATTTAAATGTTTCCAGATTAAATTTTTATATTAATAATTTCGGTTCCGATTTTTTTTGTTTAATTTTGAGAAGAAAATTACTTTTACGTTAATATATATTTTTTAATTGCCATCTATATACATTGAGTGAAGTTTAATGAATATGCATAGTCTGCAATGAAAGAATGAATGCAGTTAGTTTGGGTATTATTCGAATCATATTTTTAGTACAATAAGATAAGGAAGAGTTTTGGAAAATGTTCGTATTATAACAGAGTTTGACGGGTATTACAACTTTTGTGTGTGTGTATTTTGTTTCGTTTTTCATCACATTTGATACGTTCAGAAAAGTATGCTATATTTTAATTTTTAAGATTGAAATATATGCTTAAAATAAAACAACTGTTAATGTTGCAAAGAAAATTAAGAAAACTTTCATTATTAATAGTATTACTAAGTGCTGAAGTATTTATAGAGTCGTAATAAGAAATGCATAAACATATGCTATCATTATTATTTTTACATTATAAAGCCCAAACGTATCTGAGCGTAACGCATACGTCATTTTGCGAATGGCAACGCTTTCACATACAGTTCGATTTTGCAATTTTCGGTACTACAAATTTTATACTTCTAAAAATAGCAATTTTAAATTTTTACACCATCGTATAGAGAAAAATATTTACTTTTAAATGCATTTTGTTTGAAAGCTGTATCTCAATTTATTCTCGACATATTAATTTTTTTAATAGTTTTTAGTACGAATTTTGTAATTATGGCAACAGAAAAACGCCATTTTCTCTTAAAATTGATAAAAATTGAAATGTGCGGATGTAAATTCTGAGATGATGAAAATTATGATGGGTTTAGATTTCACGTAAAATTCTAAGATCGTGTCAATTTGATTTTTTTTCATACGCATTTATATCAAACATAAGAGCCTAAATTGAAACTTTATATTAATAACTGATCTTTATTATAGTTACTATATATTTTTACATACGCGATTAAAGTTTAATTTTAATAATTTGGACAACTGAATTTTATAGAAATAGTATTTTTTTTCTTAATTTTAGCTTTAAATAATATTTGTTTGAAAGTTAGACTGACCATTTTAAGATGCATTTTTTACCGTAGGTAATTTTGCAGCTTTATTATAAATCAATGACCCTGTTCCTTCTTAAACATGTACTTTCGTCGTAATTCGACGAGTTCCACTTTGTGTCGATAGTAACCAAAAGTAATCGTTAAGACAACATCATATTCAATGAAAAGAGATTTTCTATTAATAATGCACCAGACCCGAAGCGGTTGATTTTTAAGGACATCTATGTTTTATCAACTTAAAAGATAACAGTAGTAAGCTTTGATTACGTCCATTAATAATTATATCGTAATATCAATAATATACAGTCGAGTCTCTCTATATCGAAACTCCATACATCGAATTTCTCTATATAATGAAAATTTTTAGCAGGCACGGTCCCCTTTTTTCATGATTACATTAAAAACAGTCTCTATATAGCGAAATATCTATCTCCATATAGCGAATTTTTTCATAAAATGTTCTTTATTTATTCAATTTTAAAAAGCTTCAAAATCACATGGAATCAAATTTCTATCACTTATTTTGGATTTATCGCTCAAGGCTGAGTTTTTTATATTGCTTCTCTACCTTGAATCTCCTTGATCTTTAAGTCCAAGGAATTCATTCCACCTGCCCTCCTCCCACACACCTTTTAACATCCTTCGAGAAACAGTGCCAATTTAATTGTTACACATATAAAATCTGGATCAATGTGGTAATTGAAGTCTGTGTTGATTTCAGAGGGTGACTTGGGGGGACAGTCACTCTCGGAGCAATGAGATCGCCCCCGAAGTTTTGAGATGTTGTGTTTTTAATGGCAAAAAAATAACGTACGTTTTTCTTGTGTGATTTTTATTAAGCTTTTAAATAAATGTCTATTCTCTTTTTTGAAACTGCTCAAATAATTAAGAAATAGGATATTACGTTAATATTTATATTAAACACTTCAAATTTTTAATTAAACGTATAAAAAATAATACTTGTTCAAAATTTGCACATTAAACAGAAATTTTAATGGCTTTCTCTATTCAACGAAATTTCTCTATATAACGAATTTTTTACTGGAACAATGGTCTTCGTTATATAGAGACTCGACTGTATATTCCACAACGAAAAAGTAAGAATCCATATCATAAATTCTTATTTTTTCGTTGCAAAATATAACGAATAATAATAACTATTTCGTTGGAAATTCGTTTCGTTACAAATTGTTTAATTTGAATTCAATAGTTATTTATTCCAGTTTTTCACGTTCATTATGTTTGTAATTTTATTTTCTATTAACATTCTGAAGATGACTCGATGAAAAAGAGTTGAAACATGTAAATAATTTTTTTTAATGTATTTTAAATGTTTTTATTAGTACAAAAAAATCATATATGCAAAATGTTTATTTCTAATATAAATTCGTACTTTTTCGTTGTGGAATATACCGGGTGTCCCAAAAATGACTGATGGATTTTAAAATTCAATAACTTGCAAACGGTGACAGCTATTTAAAAAATTTTTGCAGGAGGGTTATGTATAATGTCAGGAGTTTTTTTTTTACCGTATTTTTTATTTTAGTTCGCATCTCAAACAATAGGTGGCGCTGACGGCGATTGAAGGCCAGGTCCACACTTCGCTCAGTACTGATCACATGGCCTTCAATTGGCGTCAGCGCCACCTATTGTTTGAGATGCGAACTAAAATAAAAAATTACGGTAAAAAAACTCCTGACATTATACATAACCCTCCTGCAAAATTTTTTTAAATAGCTGTCACCGTTTGCAATTTATTGAATTTTAAAATCCATCAGTCATTTTTGGGACACCCGGTATATTATCCATATTACGATATCTAAGTTTTAGTTTGTGTATTATCAGCAGCATTTATTTGAGCGACTACATCAATCTTATTTGGACGCGAAAGAAGGTCTTTTTCGACATTTTTCTCGTTGTCAGTAAATTTCATACACAAAACAATGTTTTTTGAAAACTTCTTTAAATTATCCATTATCGTTAAGATTATGTATGTCATTTTGACTGAATAAGGCAATCCCATTTTTAGGTGCGTTCGTAATTATATAATACGTAGCATCTATAGTGGTCGTTCAGTCCGTCCGTCTGTCCGTCCGTCCGTCTGTTTGTCCGTCTGTCTGTCCGCATATAACAACGCAAAAACTACTCAACCGAATCGTTTGAAATTTAAAATACATAATTATTACATAATTTTGTCGAGACATTTCAAATTTTATGAAACTCGGATGCATAGATCAATTACAGGGGCAATCAAAAGTATTCCATTACATTACGGTCAATGGGTAAAAAGTTTCAAATATATTCTATACGTTTGAAATGTAAAATACATAATTATTACATAATTTTTTCGAGTTATTTAAAATTTTATGAAAATCGGATGCATAGATCAATTATAGGAACAATCAAAAGTATTCCATTACATTAAGGCCAATGGGAAAAAATGTTTCAAATGCATTTTAATCGTGTTACACTCATGCGAACTTAATAAAATTTATATGCAACTATAAAGTACATATTATAATATACATCTTACATAATTTGTGGTGCAAAGAACATTTGTTATTGATTTATAAGGCCACACAAAAGTATTCCATTACATAATGGTATAGGGAGAACATTGTTTAATGAGCGTTTTAATTGTAATTCACTATTTACAATTTTATGAGATTGATATATGAAAGTAATATTTTTAAAACTTCGTTATCGTACGAACGCACCTAATTTGCTACGCTTCACGTGCAATTTCCAACTTGTTTTTTTTTATGTGAACTACAATCCCTCTAAATTGTTATCTTTAATCTTTTTCACACGTTGTTTAGTATCTCAGTCAGTATGTATGTATATATAATAACGGACTTCGTTTCTGTGCTCTTCGTGAGAGAATCCTCGATATTTTTCTGTCTGTCTCTGTAGCTATCGATCAGATATGCCTATATATATAAATACATGTGTATACAAAGATGTGAGTTTCAAAACTCACATTGTAAACGAAGATTTTACATTGCCAGAAATATAGAATAGAACTATTTTCTCTGTATATTGTAGTATTTTTTTAGGTGTAGGTTCACAAGCAGAATTGATTTACAGAGCAAACTCTTATATATATATATATATACTACCTCTGACAATAAAGTTCGGTGAATAGTCCTGTAACATTAAAGTAGATGAAATATTAACAAAAGCTACTATACCATCCTTCAAAATAGTCATCTCTCCTTACTATGCACCGCTGAGATCTGCTATACATGTCCTGAGAAATTCGCAAGAAGTCTTCTTTTAGTATAGAGTTCAAAAACTTCGTCATGTTTCGTTGGATGGCAGCAATATGGCCAAATCTCTTTCAAAGAGAGTTTGACTGGTGAAAATAGGAAGAAGTCTGGCGGATTGAGATCTGGCTAGTATGGTGGATGTTCAATTTCCACAACCCCTCATGAATTTCTTTCGGCGTCTTGCAAAGCTTAAAACCAAACTTTAAACTGATCTTTTGTTCGTTCATTTTCCTGCTCTCAGTTAAGAACCAACACACTGAACAAGCACTTAGTACAGCACGTCTTACGCAGAACATAAACGACGCTCAACTGAACAACGATGGGGAAAGATGGTCAACACTTGCCTCTCTGCAGTTGCAGCGTTTTGTTTCCCCAGTGTTGCCAGATCAGTCGTTCTGAATTCATTCACCGAACTTTATTGTCAGAGGTAGTATATATGTAATAAATAAAAAAAAATTTCGCTATTTTCCCGCCTTGAGTTTGTTCTAAAGTTTTACAGGAACTTATTTTTATTCTCAGTTTCCGTAATGTATTAATATTTTTAACGTCTAAAGTTCTTTTTATTTTATTTTATTTAACTTAGCATAATCTATTGATTATTTTCTTAAAAAGAGCTAGAATATTTCTTGAATGTCAATATCTTATTGCGAGATCTTAAATTCATTACACAAATCCATTTTCCTTTTTAGAATTAAAAACATTTATCGGAACTTTAATTTTTTTTTATTATTTAATTAATCGTTTGCTAGTGAAATTCATACGCTTTTCGTGGGGCATATTATTCTACGGTTTACGCTATTTGTTAAATATTCCTTGCATCTAGTCCTGTCCATCAGCCAATAGTAGAGCGCGAGGTGGATTGCATTACCTTGAAAACAATTCTAGTGGCTTTTTAAAAAAGCCTTACGTCAAAAGGGGAGGGGCAAGGTTAGCTTAAAATTTTTGAGAGAGTCATTTTGGTTTGTCGTAACGAGTAAAATGCTTTTGTCCTTCCAAGTACTAAGACTCACGTCTCTTCTCGGAATAATTTGGAATATTTGTGGAGTGCAATGTATTTTTCCTGCAGTCTCTTTTCAAAGTCCACTTTGTGATTGTCTTACTCTTTTTGTGGTGACAACAAATGGCTTATTTGACTTAGTGCATTTTTTTAAAATGGACATGATGGAATTAAAAACATTTTTTTATCTATTATAAATTTGTGGTGATTGAAAATGTGTGGAATAGCCACTGAAAGTGCTAAAAAAATAAAGGACTAAAAGCTGATCTCTTGCATTATTTCTGGAGAAATTCCCATATATGTCATCTCCACTGCCTTTAATTCCGGCCGCTAAATCAAGAAGAAAGTCTCCTATGACCAATGACCTTCATCGCATTAATAGATGACAGTTTCTTTTCGTCAGATCATCAAGTGTTATTCCCCTACCCTATATGATTTCAATGCAAATAGACTCAGAATTTTACGTCGGCGAATAATTTGCAACCTCGGATATCCCGACGTTTTAGGAAAACTGTCCATTTTACACAATTCATCTTAAAAGCACGGAAATTAAGCAGTAAGAAATGTCCTGGCCAAACTTTTTACAAAAGTGCCTAAAATGAAATTGACTTTAAAAAAAAATATTTCACTCGTTTATCTAAATAAAAAAACTCCACACACGATGAATGATAAAATCAGTGAAGGAGAGATTTCTTCTTGAGCGTTCTCTATCCTCCAATCTACGTCTGGTCACCCACAATGTTCCCACTGAGAGTGCAATTCGTATTTACTTAGGGAATGTTAAACATTTTATTCATAGTATTTTAAACAGTTTAAAGCAAAGCGGTAAGAAAATGTAAGGCAGTTCATAAATATTTCAAACATGCTGGTTCCATCTCAGTTCATCAGATCTGGAGTGCAGAGAAGGCATGGCTGCCAACTACTACGCCTATTTAAAGTCAAATAAATATATTAGAAACAGAAATTTTAGTAAATGATTAACAATATCTGCTGTAATGCATGGCATTGAATATATTTGCCATACATTTTACTAAAACATTTTCGTGGTTCCAAACATGTTTATATGATTTAAAAAGGTGTAGAAGTTGACGGCTCTGAGATGCTAATGAAGAAAACATTCCTTTTCCAATATTTAAAGAGTTGTTAGGTCGTGAAATAAAAATAACGAGGGATGTCTAGATGTACATCGGTTTTGATAAACATAATCACCACATCACTAAATGCAATAATTTGCAATCTACGATTACTCACCCACAATATTCCCACTGAGAGTGCAAAAGGTATTTACTTAGGAAATGTTAAACATTTCATTTCCGCACTTTATTCATAGTATTTTAAACTGTTTACAGCAAAGTGGCAAGAAAGTCTAGGACAGTTCGTAACTGTTTCAAACATGCTGCTTTCATCCAAGTTCATCAGATGTCAAAGATATAGAAAACAATGAACAATACATTAGGAGTTATTAGACTATGAAAGAGATATAGCGGGGAATCTCCAGATGTACAACGATTTTTATAAGGGTATCACTACATCACCAGATTCAATGATATCTGATATTGTAGAAGAACAGAACACAAATTTTTCAGACAAGGGTATCAAACAAGCCTTTATTACTGCATGGGCAAATCAGGACTTTGCCCATGGGCCCCGGACCTTAAGGGGCCCCCAAATCGATACATTAAATTATAAAATATTTACTTTCTTTTTTCAACTCTACCATATGTTGAAGTCATTAAATCCATCTTAAAATAATATAACAGATTGCTAAAGTTATATAAAAGAGTTTTGTTCTGTACTAAGGGGGAAAAAGTGTAATTTATTAATTAAGGTATTTAATTTATATTTGATGGAGCTAAGAATTTTCTTTTATTTGTATCCAAGGTTCAAATATATATTTATGCATTACACATACACATATGAGTGATCATCAGTCCTATTTGAATAACGTTGCAATGATTCGAAAAGGACCCCCTAATTTATCTTTGATTAGGCCCCAATTAGTCATAATCGAGGCCTGCTATCAAAAGTGATATGGAGCTAGAACAAAATAAGCCTCCGACTACACTGTTAAAACTAATGGTGAGACATTGCACCTTTTAGGGGTGAAAGGCTTGTCTCTCTGGTGACACCCCTAAAGGAGCCAGAATGACACCTCTAATTAGGGTGAAAAGATAGCACCCTTAATCCAGAGTGTCCAATAATAAAAAAATTAAAAAATATACAAACCGACTTTTGGCCGTCGAACGATTCGAACTCACAACGTCTGATTACAAGCTCAGAGTTCTAACCGCTCGGCCATCGAGCTCACCTTCATTCACTCATAGCCATAGATTTTACTTGCCGTCACAGAAAACAGAAAGACACACGTCACAGAGCATGCGAGTGGTTCCAGTCACGCGATGAGGTGCCACATTGCTAAAAATACGAAGTGTATGGCACCTTATTTAGCTCCAATCACCCAGTAAGAGACCTGTCGGCACTGCAACCACATATCCAAGCCCATATGGCACCCTAGGGTTCCAAATGCCCCGGGTTCCAAAGGACCCTAGGACTTTTTCACCTCCGGGTCCCAAATAGCACCTGTTTGTCACCTTCACTTTTAACAGTGTATAACCGAAGCTTTGCACTTCATTGAACCGATCAGAAAATATCTACATCCATTTCTGAAACAACGGATATTGTTCAAAATTCATGATATAATATAGAAAAAGAATTGTAGGAAGCACATCTATGGATACGCAAAACTTAATTCATCAGTATTTCATGTAATAATGAAAAAGGAAACCATCAGAAATCTGATGTTCATTCGTCTCGATTTCGTTTTTGAGTTTATTTTGTTTAATATTAATGTTTTAATGTTTAAAATTTCAAGTACAGTTGCCAATAAAATTTGTCTTAAATTAGATACTGCTTTTTATAAACATCATTTTCTCTAACTCCGCTTAAAATGACATTCCGCTTATGACGACACTCTATTCAGTTTCTGAGAGTGTCGGGATAACGAGGTTCGACTGCATTATTATTGTTATATCAGGGTTCATACGGATTCCACTATTTTCCAAGTCAATTATCAGTATTTTTACACATGGATCAGAAGATATCTACATCCATTTCTGAAACAACGGTAAATGTTCAAAATTCATGATATAATATAGAAAAATAATTGTAGGAAGCACATCTAGGGATACGTAAACCTTAATTCATCAGTATTTCATGTAACAATAAAAAAAAAAACAATCAGAAATCTGATTTTTATTCTTCTCAATTTCGTTTTGTATTTATTTTACGACACTTTTTTCAGGTCCTGAGAATGTCGGGATAACGAGGCTCGACTGTATTATTATTATTATTATATCAGGGTTCATACAGATTCCACATAGCTGCCAACTTTCAACTAATCTTCCGTAATACCTGGATTAGTTTGATCAAGGTTAACGTCATTTCAAACCAGAAAATATATTTCATTATTCTTTATTTATTTAATTTCAGGATTGTTACTGGAACATATTTAATTATTCTGGTTCGGAACTCATTTAACCTGGGTCAAATTAACGCATGTATTACGGATAATCGATGTAAAGTTGGCACCTATGATTCCACTATTTTCCAAGTCAATTATTAGTATTTTTACGTAAAAATTTTAAATCCAGCTCAAACGTACGAAATATCTCTTTATCTTAGGATGTGATTTTCTGTAAAAAAAATACTGGTGCCGAAAATATTCCTTGTCTGAATCTTCCACGATCCGTCCGAACTCTGTATATGCGCGCAAGAATGTACGCGTAAGCAAAAAATTAAAAAAATGTTTAATAAACGGGACAATTTTTCTGCCAGACATTTTATAAAACGGCGCACATGTCATATGCGCACCACATTGGCGCGATTTTTTTTTCTGACGCCAGTTTAGCAAAAACTTCGTTATCAAATATCAGTTACACATATATTTTTTAATTATTTTCTATTATTTTAAAAAGGAAATAATAATAAACTATATAAGTTTAAATAATAATTATAAAACTAAACAATTTATATCTATTTATAAAAGAAAGTATAAAGAAAATAAACATTTTATTAAAAAATAAACAACAATGATCGGGTTACCATATGAAGCATAAAATCGCCATTTTGTTGCACTCGCGCAAATGTGGTTTGTATATGACATCTGTGCCTTAAAAGCTTTAGAGCACCCTATCCTTGTTCGTAATTGAATTTAAAACTATTTTTCATTTTGGATAAAAGAAGAAGAAAGTATGATTAATTAAATCCCTTTTTGAAGTGTTAAAAAAGTGCAAACTTAAATTTAAAAAATTGACTGCTGTAAGGTTTTAATGCTTTTGTTAAGAATGGGGTTTAATTTATTTTTAGGATTGTTTTAATTAATTTTTCTAAACACTTTTTTCACAGGTCTGATAAAAGTAAAATACTTTTAAGAAAAAAGTTATGAACTTTTAAAAATAAATATACAGTAACACCAAGTCTATGTATTAGTTTTTAAATTCGTAATTTTCTTTTTCTTTTTTTCCCCTTAAATCTTTAAAAAAAATTAATTTCATTTAGGTTAATTTACTTGCTAAAAATAAAATATTCCAGTGAGCTAAGATCTCTAAGAGAAATTGTTTATAAAAAATGAAAAACAGTTAAAAAAACTGATATACTTTAGCTACTTATTTTTACATTTTATTATTTTATTTCTTTGTATAATTTTATACTTAGAAACTCATATATTAATGTTTCAGATATATAGATTAAATAGAATTCGTTCAAAGGCAAAATTTTTATTCATACATATTTTCTGTTTATCTTTAATTACCTTAATTAACTATTAAATTCTATTTGGTGTTACCATTTGGAAACATACCCAATTTATTTTTCTAAAATTCTATTAAAATAATATTGAAGGTTTAATGATTAATGTAACCAATAAAATACATACTGAAAATATCATTAAATAAAATTTCAACAAGTAGATGACACAACTAATGTTTTCAGAATTAATGCAGATTTACTGTTTTAATTGTTGTTCATATGCTTTTTGTTTTCTTTGGAAGTTTGAGAAATACAGTTTTATGTTCTACATTGAGCAAGTAAAATTTATTGTTTGTCAGAGTTTTTAAAATACATACATGTTTAAAATTACAAAATTTTTATCAAGAAAAAATATTTTTTTTCTTAAAAATTAAGGCCAGATGTTGCTGTTTGGCAACAAACCGTTTTTTTTTCTTTTTTGGCTGTTAACAAAATATAATTATTTCAAATATTTTACCTATGATTTATTTAAGAAATGAACGCCGAAAATTTTTTCTAATGGATTTTAGAAAAATCAGACATTTAAGGGTTAAGTAAACATGTGCACACGAATTTCGTTATGGTGACCTTGAACTTAACGTGAACTCGGTTTTGACCGCTTCAGTGATTTGCCCGTACGTCATATGGGGAACCTGGTTTTGCCAATCGTGATTTATCCGTACCATATATGGGCATCCATATTCCAATCATGATTTATTATTCTCACCAGCAACTTTTTACTGTAAATTTTGCATTAATTAAGCCGAGCATTTTTCTGATTAAATAAGGCAAAAATTTCTGTTAGTTAAGTGGCTAACAACGAATTAGTGACAAATAGTTCGTCTAATACTAAAGTATGAAGAACTAAACTAGGTAATTACAAGCAAATAACTTAGCCTATAATTTTTATGCTTATCTAATACTTCTAAATGTTTATTAAATTTTGGACTATTTCTATCTATATTATAAAGGCTAAACATATCTGTGCGCAAAGCATACGTCATTTTGCGAATGGCAACACTTTCCCCTGAAATTTTGGTGTTGCGATTGTCACTACTACAAATTTTCTTCTTATTTTACACACTTTTACGCATATTTTTAATTTTTACACCATCGTATAGAGGAAAAAAATGTACTTTCAAATGCAGTTTGTTTCAAAGCTTTATCTCAGTTTATTTTAGATGTATTAATTTTTTTTATAATTTTTAGTACCAATTTTGAGATAACAGAATCGCTCTATTTTCTCTCGAAATTGAAAAAAAAAAAAAAAAATAAAATAAAATGTGCTTGTTATAAAATCCAGTGAATTTCGGCTTTATTTCGTTTAATAATTTGAATAATCATTTTTATAGTATTTTGTTAATTTTAGCTTAAAATAATATTTGCTTGAAAGTCAGACTGACTACTATAAGATGTATTTTTTACTGTAACTAATATTGCAGATATATTTTAAATAAATAAAACAGTTCATTTTTAAAGATTCTCTTTCGTCGAATTTCGACTGGTTCCACTTCGTTAAATTAATGGCTGATTTTAACGATAAACAACACAAAATTTATCAAAAAATTTAAAGGTGTAAAAATAAAGGAGTTATGAATAGAGACGTATACTGTACTGTGTAACAGTTACCGGAGAAGTAAATGAAGACGTTGTCACAAGATGGCTGCTACAGGTTTTAAAACTGATGTATGATTTCATATTACTGCAAGGGTAAACTTCTCACAAGCAAAATTGGATAAAAAATATTTAAGAGGATGGTGGACGTTACAAAAAATAATAATAATTAATTTTTATCATAGAAGTATGAAATTTTGTGTATATATACATTTCACAAAAAGCATATAGAAAACCTCCAAAAAAAAAAAAATCCCAATCTTGTTAAAATTTTTATTATTGTTTTTTTAATTTTAAATTTTTAAACGAAATTTTAAAATGCTCCTTGTGTCAATTTTTCATATATTTTCTTGCCTTTTGCATTTTTATCACTTAAAACTCTATTATAAACAAATTAGTGTAAGTTTTTTTTTATCTCTTGAATAGTTAATATTTTACAGATTTTTTTTCTGAATTCCATATCGATTTTCATCAAAATTTTGCCTTTTAATAAGTAAAAAATCAAATTTGACTATCTTAATGAAGACAAATTTAAAAAAGCTTTCATAATTTCTTTCTTAATAATATCAGGATACTTCCTTATCAATTTCATAAATATTTATCAAAAATTACGTCGCAAGAAGCATTTCAAAAATCTAAAAACGCTGAAAAATTAGTTTTGAGAAAAATAGATTTAAGTATATAAATACACTTACCTTTATTATTTGCTTCTTAAAACCTTTATAAATGATATTTTAATAAGAAAAAATTGTTTTCGCACTATTATACCGCAGAAATAGATCTTTTTTGCGACGATTTTGCTCAAATAAAAGTCCCCTGTCTCCTTAAAAGTTTTATTCATGGAACTATTTTCGCATAAATATGGTAATAAATTATATTAGTTTAACTGCTGTCAATTTGCCTGATAAAAAAGCCGTGTCAGTTGCCAAGTGCTTGGCGATTGTTGAAATGGATGCGTAGGGTGAACAAAAGTTGACGAAATGTCAGAAGTCTTTATCTAAAACATATAAAAAACAAAGTGAGAAATCGAAACGCGAGATTTACTTGCAATGAATGCCGGTTGTATAAATATGTTCCAGTAGCCAGAGGTTAAATTCAATGTGGGAAAACACTGAGCTGAATTTATCTAAAATTCCGTCAATGTGGAGTTAAAGTTCAGCATACTTTTTCATTAATGAATACATGACGTACTCTTCTTAACGTTCTGTTTGCATTCCGTAGCGGCCCCTACCAATAGCCAAGAAGTTTGTCCTCGAAACTTGTGGATGAGAGATCCTGGGTTCGAAACCTATCGTGTTTTTCCTTGTTGTTTTCAAATCTTGGATTTTTTTGCGCAAATAATAATCAGATTACCATAGAAAGACTCTCACAAAACACATACTCTTTGGGCGTAGTATATCCCTCGTGCAGATAATTGGCCATCATAAACACAAACAACCAGATTCAGAAGGAGGGGAGGCCTACTAATTGGTTTGAGCTCAATTAGCCCCACCCAGCAATGTTTATTTAAAAAAAATACAGAACAATTATACAGTAATAAAATAAAAATAGGTAACAAAAATTGAGATTTCGTTCAGCATTCTGTTGATTTGTTTGCTGATTTAACTTCTTTTAATACTTCTGCTTAGATGAGGAATTAAAAATGAATAGCCAAATGGTAATTATTCTGTTTATTACATTCATTTATAAAAGCTTGTTATGCTTATTTCGCAAAAATGGTCTTGAAAAAATTTACATATTCAAATACTTTTCACTTTTATAAGGATAATAAGGATTAGCAACTACTTACATGAAATTTTAGTGTGTTTTACGTATCTACATGCGCAGTTTTCTTTCTTTCTTTTTTTCCGAACAAAATCGCATAATAAATTGTATAATAATTTGAAATAAACTAATTATTATACTAACACGAAAAAAGTTTATTTGTTTAAAAAAAAAAAAAAAAAAAAAAAAAAAAAAAAAAAAAAAAAAAAAAAAACATAACGGTATTATGTATCCAAATTTTATTATATATTTCATAAGACGAATAAATATTAATACGAAAAACCCATTTATGCTTTTTCTAAAATGACAATTATTTTTTGAAACGAAGAAACAAAATATATTTCTGTCATAAGTAAAAATGAAAAAAAAAGTTAACATTATTAGGATATACTTCCTAACGTTCCTAATTGGATAAAAGAAGAAGGGCTTGCTAATTAGAAACGTACTTAACATCCACTGTTTTAACAACGTTTAAAACATAACTCATTAGATATTCATAATAAAACATATCTCTTAAGATAATGCCTTCTTATTTAACTAATCTACTTATATTAGTCAAAAACTCTTATATTATTTTAATGCAGCTTTTCTTGCCTTTTTCAAGCTATTGCATTATTTTTTAATACTAAATATGAAATGGCATTGAGATTCTTAATTTCAGACAATTTTTCATGAGAAATTCGTCATCTTATTTGGCATTTATTAATTGAAGTAAATCAAATTAAATATTTTTTTATTCTTATCTTTTATTTATTTATTTATTTATTTATTTTATTTTATTTTTTGTTTTTATCTTTTTATCTTTTTTTATTTACTTATTTATTTTATTTTACTTTTTTGTTTTTATCTTTTATTTATTTTTTTTATTTTATTTTATTTACTTTTTGTGACGACTAAACATAAAACTGACAATGCGATGACTAAATAAAAGGAAAAAATTGAATATTTTATAAGAAAGTTTATATATAATTGAAATACATAATGTCGTAATTTAATGTTCTTTCAACGTATTGCAAAGCTTTTAAAATATATGTATTAGTCCTAGTACAGATCTATATTATAGTAATCTATAAAGTGCGGGAGGAAAAAATATTTTTTCTCTATTTTTATTGTTTACTGTTATATTTATTGAAATATTTCGTGATATGCGAAAAAAGAGCAGCAAATTTCAATGTAAGCAATATGTGTTGCATAGTAAAACGCATAACTGCTGTAAAATATAAACTAACTTATTATTTACAAGCTTGTGATTAGTTTAGAAAAGAAAAAGTTATAGCCAAATGTTGTTACCCTCTTGAAATTAATCTGTTTATTACATTCATTTCCAAAACCTTGTTATGCTTATTCGCAAAAATGCTCTTAAAAAGTATGCATTTACACATTCAAATAAGTTCTCACTTTATTAATCGACTAATAAGGATAGTAACTACTTATATGAAATTTTTATTGCGTTTTACATGTCTACATTTTTTTTAGAAGATCTAAAAATGTATAAGGTTTCTTTAATCTAAAAAATATATACTTCCATTGCATGTATGATAATTTGAAATAAACTACAGTCGAGTCTCTCTATAACGAAACTCTATACATCGAATTTCTCTATATAACGAATTTTTAGTAGGAACGGTTCTCTTTTCGCATGATTATTTTAAAAACAGACTCCATATAGTGAAATATCTATCTCCATATAACGAATTTTTCATAAATTGGTTTTAATTTATGCAGTTTCAAAAAGCTTCAGAATCATATGGAATCAATTTTCCATCACTTATTTTTGATTTATCGTCAGTGCTGGGTTTTTTTTTAATATTAATTCTCTCCTTGTCCGTTAAATCCAACGAATTCATCCCACCTCCCACACACCTTTCCACATCCTTCTCAAAACAGTCAATTGGATTGATACACATGTAAGAGAGGAATCAATGGGAGGTATATAATAGAGGCCTTCAAATGGAGGAAAATGTTAACTACAATTTTTCATTCCTTGCTAAAATTTGAACCTTTTTTTTTTTTTTTTTTTTTTTTGAGAGAGAGAGAGAGAGAGCGAACGTATAAATTGTTAGGTTAACATTTACTTTTAAGTATTTCAAATTCTTAATTCAAAAGATCAAAAATAATATTTGTTCAAATTTCACACATTAAATACGATTTTTAACATCATTCTCTATACATCGAATTTCTCTATATAACGAATTTTTTACTGGAACGGTGGATTTCGTTATATAGAGACTCGACTGTAGTTATTATAACACGAAAAAATTTTATCGGTTTTAAAAAACATAAGGGTATTATGTATTCAAATTTGATTAAATATTTCATAACTAATAAATATTAATAAGAAAAATCGATTTATACTATTTTTCTAAAAGACAATTATTTTTTGAAAAGAGGAAACAAAATAGATTTCTGTCATAAGTAAAACTGAAAAAAAAGTTAACATTATTATGAAATACTTCCTAACGTTCCTAATTGCATAAAAGAAAAAGGGCTCGCTAATTAGAAACGCACTTAACATCCTATGTTTTAATAATGTTTAAAAGATAACTCATTAGATATTCATAATATAACATATCACTTAGGATAATGCCTCTTATTTAACTATTCTACTTATATTAGTCGAAAACCCTAATTTTATTTTAATGCATTTTTTTTTAGTTTTTCAAACTATTGTTTTATTTTTAAACACTAAATGAAGTAAAATTGAGATTCTGAAATACAATTTTTCATGAGTAATTTGGATTCTCATCATGTTTTAATTAATTGAAGTAAATTGAATAAAATATTTTTGCGACGACTAAATATAAAACTGACAAAGCATACAAATAAAAATAAGATATAGAATATAGTATTAGGAAATTTAAAAATAATTAAATAAATGTCTGAATGCAATGCTTTTCTACGTATTTCAAAACTTTTTAAATATATAAATACATATGCAAATATTATCAAATTACATTTTAAAAATATAGCTTTTATACAAAACAATAAATATTCATTAAAACAACGACAATACTTATCTGTAATAAATTAAAGCATTCTTATATTTTTTTAGTTATTTAAATGTAAAACAACAAACTTAAATTTCTCTTAAATGTACATTCAATGAAAAAAAAAGAAAGAAAAACACCCATTATTAATTCTGCAAAGAAAAATCACTGTATAAGAAACATACTGGTATAAAATTTGCTGGGTGGTCCATCTACATATTAAAACGGACCCTTTTTCGTGAGGAAATTTTTCCAATAGCAATATCAATTCCTACAGCATTAATGAAATTTATGCCCTTCAATTAGCCTACAAAAAAATTTCATGCTATTTGTGCGATATGTTTACGAGAAATGAATTATTTTAAAACCGACATATTTTAGGGAATGTATGCAAACTGGTGTTCGGTACGAGATTGTTGAGAGCTTCCTTCTTAATCAATCTTGTTCACTTTAAAACTAATAAGAATAGTAACCACTTACATGAAATTTTATTGCATTTTACATATCTACTTGTACAGTGTTTTTCCTTCACAAGATCGAAAAATGTTCCTTTAATCTAAAAAAAATAATAATCTTTTATTGCAAATATGATAATTTGAAATAAACTAATTATTAAAACACGCAAAAAAAGTTTATCTGTTTAAAAAACATAACAGATTTATGTATTCATATTTGATTAAATATTTAATAAGACCAGCACATATTAATACGAAAAACCTATTTATGTTTTTTCTAAAAAAAAGAAACAAAATAGATTTCTGTCATAAGCAAAAATGGAAAAACGTTAACATTTATACGAGATATTTTCTAACATTTTTCCTAGTGTTCGTAACTGGACAAAATATGGAGAATTCGCTAATTAGAAAGTACTTAGTATCCTATATTTTAATAATGCCTAAAAGATAAATAACTCATTAGATATTCATAATAAAACATATCACGTAGGATAATGCCTACTAATTTAACTATTCTGTTTCAATTAGTTAAAAATTCTTTTTTTATTTCAAAGAATGTAGTTTTTGTTGCGTTTTCAAGCTATTACATTATTTTGTTTGATAATAACAGAAATAAAATTGAGATTCTTAAATTCAGGCAATTTTTCATGAATAATTCGGATTCTCATTATGCATTTATTAATTGAAGTAAATTGAATTAAATATTTTTTGCAGCATAAAATTGACGATGCATGTAACTAAAATTGAGAAATAGAATACTTTATAAGGAAATTTTTAAATAATTAAAATAAATAATATCTGAATGTAATGTTTCGCCACATAATTCAAAAAAATTTAAGTATATAGTATGTAAATCGTTGTATATATATAAAGTAGTTTATATAAATAACACCGGATGGCTAAATTACTTTTCCTTCATTTGTATTATTTACTGTTTTATTGATTAAATTATTACGTAATATGCAAAAAAGAGCAACAAATTAAACTATGCGCAATATGCGCGGCGCTGTAAAACACAGAACTATTGTAAAATATAAACTAACTTCTTTGTAAACTCTCGCTTAATTTATAAAGGAAAAGACCTAGCCAAATTTTGTTTCTCTCATGAAATTATTCTCAGTATTACATTCCTTTTCAAAATCTTGTTGTGCTTACTTCTCAAAAATTGTCTTAAAATTAAATATATACGTACTCAAATAAGTTCTCACTTTATTAATTAACCCTTTCGGGTCTGGTGTACTATTAATAGTAAAACTATTAATATTACTATTAATACTATTAATGCACTATTAATACTATGGTGTACTATTAATATTAATCTTTTAATGGAGTATTATTTTGTTTTACGAAAGACTTTTGCTACTATTTGCATGTAGTGATGTTAGTGTATTTCTATGCATTTACTATATGACTTCATTTATGGTTAAGCATTTAGTAATAATAATAATTATTATTATTTCATTTATTCTCTTTGCCCCATTTGGGATTCTTATATTTTTAACATATATTTCACTCTTTAAATTTAAAATAAAAGTTGTTTTCCTGAAAGAATCATGTGTAATAAAGCGGAAAAAAGTATTAGAAAATTGCAATATAAGATAAATATTATTGTAATACAAGATTTTCTAAACATCTCCTAAAGTTCTTCCTTAGCCTATTGTCATATAAATATTAATTGAATAGTACGCAAAACAACAACATTCATTAACTATCAGATAGTGAAATATTCGTTAAACATTAATTAATCTATTAGGATAACTAATGTTAAAGTTATTAACAAAAAGTAATTTTATCTAAAAATTGGAAAAAAAAATTCGCACTCGAAAGGGTTAACTAATTAGGCTAATAACTACTTACATGAAATTTTTATTCCGTTTCATATATCTATAATTTTTTTTTTTTTTTCAAAAGATCGAAAAGTGCTTAAAGTTTTTTTTGATCTAAAGAAAAAATACTCTTCCATTGCAAGTATGATAATTTGAAATAAACTAATAATTAAAACATGTAAAAGGTTTATCTATTTAAAAAACCATAATGGCACTATACATTCGTGTTTGATGAAATATTTAATAGATCAATAAATATTAATAAGAAAAGTCTACTTATAATTTTTCTAAAACAGACAGTTATTTTTTGAAAAGAAAAAGCAAAATAGATTTCCGTCATAAGCAAAAATGAGAAAAAAAGTTAACATTATTACAAGATACTTCAAAACGTTCCTAATTAAATAAAAAAGGAAGAGTTCACTAATTAGAGACGTACTTAACATCCTATGTTTTAATAATGTTTAAAAGATAACTCATTAGATATTCACAATGAAACATTTCTCTTAGGATAATGCTTTCTTATGTAGCTATTCCACTTAAATTAGTCAAAAACTCTTCTTGCCTTTTAAGAAATGCAAATTTTCTTATCTTTTTTAAGCTATTACATTATTTTTTAATACTAACAGAAGTGAAATTGAGATTCTGAAATAATATTTCTCGGGAATAATTTGAATTCTCATTATGTAATAATTAATTGAAGTAAATTGAATTAAATTTTTTTGCGACTTTTAAACATAAAACACATAAAGCATATAAATAAAAATAAGAAATAGGATATATTAAAGGGAAATTTAAAAATAATTTAAATAAATAATGTCATAATTCAATGTTGTTCCACAGTTTTCAAAGCTTTTTAATATACAAATAAATATACAAATATTATTAAATCAAATTATATTTTAAAATATCTCTTTCACTCGAAAAAATAATTGTTCATTAAAGCAACAAAAATACTGTTCTACAATTAATTAAAATATTCGGGTAATTTTTTATAAATTTAAATGTAAAACAATAAACTCATTACGTTAATTTTAAATGTTCATTCATTATTTTTGTCTTAACATAAATATAATTTTTAATGAATAAAAAATAGATTCTAATTTTATATTTTGCAGAAAATACATATTTTATAAAAATATTTAAATAATCTGATATTTTTTAGTCAGTTTAGAATTATATATTAATTAGCCATGTGTTTGACCGAAGTATATAATCTAGAAAACAGGAGTATTATTTATTTATTTATTTATTTAGAATTTACTGTTATTTTGTATGATAAAAAAAAACTGGAAATATAAACAGTAGAAGCAGGGTGGCGTAAGGTTAGGAGAAAAGCAGTTAGATTAATATATGATACTTATATCATAAGTGCATAAAACGAAGTGTAAATATAGGGGTTTTTTCACTATAAAAATAAAAAATATATATTTAAACATTTGTTTTACAATAACGCAAAAGTAAAATTGCCTTTTAAAAATGTTATCACAGACTATTGTAGGGGTGATTCTGTTCCGACTTTTCTTAGAATTTAAGGTATTTGCTTCCGAAAGTTTGAACATAAAAAAATATCACGGAAGACTATCTAGAATTTAGAAAAAATAAATAAATAAATAAATAAATTTTATCAATTTTCAATAGAAAAAGGTGCGAATATCGTCAGACAATTCCCGTCCCCTCCCCAAAAAACAAAAATTTGCCGAATTCCTAAAATGCTACTCAAAAAAAAAAAAAAAAAAAAAAAAAAAAACGGCAAATTTCGTCAAAAAAATCGCTAATTTCGTCAACGGATCGCGGAAAAACGTTAATTTTATCAAAAGATAATGAGCAAAACATCAATTTTGTCAAAGGATCACAGAAAAAAAGGTCGAATTTCGTCAAAAGATTGCAGAAAAGCGGGATTTTCATGAAAGGATTACGAAAAACTGTAAGTTTCGTAAAAGAATTGCGAAAAATCTGCTAATTTCGTAAAAAGATCACGGGAAAAAAACAATTGTCAAGAAATAGCGAGTAAAATAGTGATGAAATTCAACAAAGGATGGCAACTTAGACGCCAAAAATTAGTCGCGAAAGCAGAAAGTTTTACGTAACCATGCGGCGACAGACGGCCGTGAATCTGCACCTATAATGCACATCCTTCGTTTTTCTAAAAATTAATGTAACCAAGGTTCTTCTCAAAGTTTCCTTTAAATTTTTTCGTCAATGGAAATTATATTACACAAATTTGTATATCTTTTAAATTGGCATGATATTAAGCAAATATATGAACGTTTCTTTTCAATAAAAAAGAGAATCAAACGAAGTTTAAACAACTGCCTATAAAAGATGTATATTCTGTTTCATTAAAAAAATCCTGCCGAAAAACAGAAATAATACAATTTAAAAATAAATCTCTTAAAATATATTTTGTTCTAAAAACATTTATTTGCTAAAACGTAATACATAGGTAAACGTTTAAATAATTTTGAATATTAAAAAATAAATGATATATAACATGAAATAAACTAAGTTTGAAAAAAGATAAAGTAAGAATGTTTTACTTGACACTTTTTTTCATCTTCTTCTCAAAATACTTAATTTCGTTGCTGTCTCTAATTTTCATAAATCAGACGTTGTTCTTTTTGTGTGCGAAATATGTTTACAGACATAATAAACAAGTTGGAAATTGCACGTGAACGCAGCAAATGAGGTGCGTTCGTACGATAACGAAGTTTTAAAAATATTCAGATTTTGCTGATATAGTAGAGCGTTATTCGGATACAGTATAGTAGTCGAAATCTTTGTGATTCTGTAAATATGCAGAAAGTAATTTTTATTACACCACAGAAACATATATCTTATTCATAAAATGTGAAATAGTTGAATATAATTAAAACACGCCCCAAACAATGTTTCCCCGTATAGCATTATGTAGTGGAATACTTTTGTGTGACCCTGTAACTTAATAATAAAAATTCTTTGCATCACAGATTGTACAGAATGCATATTTTAGTATATATTTCATAGATTCATGCCAATTCTATTATGTTCGAATGAGTGTAACATCATAAAAATGCATTTGAAACTTTTTTCCCATTGACCGTAATGTAATGGAATACCTTTGATTATCCCTGTAAATGTTCTATGCATTCGACTTTCATAACATTTGAAATGACTCGATAAAATTACTTAATAATTATATGTTTTAAATTTCAAACGATTAAAATGCATTCGAGATTTTTTTCCCCATTGACCATAATGTAACGGAATCCTTTTGATTGTCCCTGTAATTGATCTATGCATCCGATTTTCATAACATTTGAAATGACTCAACAAAATTACGCAATAACTATATGTTTTAAATTTCAAACGATTAAAATGTATTTGAAAATTTTTCCCCATTGACCGTAATGTAACGGAATTCTTTTGATTGTCCCTGTAATTGATCTATGCATCCGATTTTCATAACATTTGAAATGACTCGACAAAATTACGCAATAATTATATGTTTTAAATTTCAAACGATTAAAATGCATTTGAAACTTTTTTCCCCATTGACCGTAATGTAACGGAATCCTTTTGATTGTCCCTGTAATTGATCTATCCATCCGATTTTCATAAAATTTGAAATGACTCGACAAAATTATGTTATAATTATGTATTTTAAATTTCAAACGATTCGGTTGGGTAGTTTTTGCGTTGTTATATGCGGACAGACAGACGGACAGACAGACAGACGGACAGACGGACAGACAGACGGACAGACAGACGGACGGACTGAGCGACAACAATAGGTGCTACGTATTTACATAATTACGAACGCACCTAAAAATGAAGAAGATAAAGAGAACGCAGTTATTTTCTTAGATTTTCAAGCAGTGAGGTGCAGATTTTTTATTTAATTTTTTTCGTTCAGGCTCTTTAACAAAATTAGTTTAACTTAAAATGCAAGATTTTAAATGAAAAATGTTCAGACTTTTTTTCAGAGTTAGTATTTATTAACACTTTTCAACATAGTTGAAAAACATAGTTTGAAAGCTTTAACTGAGTTAAATATACTCGTATTTTCGTGCAATTGATATGTTACAGGCCAAACCCGATTTTAGGCCAATATAGATTGGCCTAGTCCAAACTAGTCTATCCTAACGCCCATCCGATAAACTAGTTTTTCCTAGGCCAAACTAGTCTATCCTAACGCTCATCGGATAAACTAGTTTTTCCTAGGCCAAACTAGTCTAACCGAACGCCCATCGAATAAACTAGTTTTTCCTAGGCCAAACTAGTCTATCCGAAGATAAACTAGATTTTCCTAGGCCAAACTAGTTTGGAAGAACGGTCATTAGGATGAACTAGTTTAGCCTACTATTCATTGGTTTGAACTAGTTTATCCTAGGCTGAACTAGACTGTCCTAGGCCAATTCAATTTGGCGTGATTTTATTGAACCTAAAGACCGCCACGGCGCCAACTTTCTAGTTTTGATCTAATTTAGCCTAGGCCGATGCAATTTGACGCGATTTTAGCTCACAGACTATCAAAGCCTGAGAGCTAATGTGCTCGCAGATTCTGTGTGTGTGTATGTAACCATGTACGTACGTTTGTACGTACGTATATACATACTTATGTACGTATGTATGTAGGGCTAATATGACGCGACTAATATAACGGACTAATGTGTAACTAATATAACGCGAGCACTCTGGTGTTGGAATTTAGACGCGATTTAGTTCAAACCAGCCGGCTTCGCCCGCTATCGGGCCCCTTCTTTTATATAAAATCTTGAAACGGACGTATGTTGAAGCGAACGAACTTCGAAGAGAAAAAACATGATTATAAATATTTAAGAAAAAGAATTCTCATGGAAATACCACTTTTTTCTAATAGTAACTTTTGTAAAAATGTTATATTTTTACTGGAACTTTTTGAAACTTTGTTATAGTTTAAGGCATATGATATAAATTTATTAAAAAAAAGTTACATTTCAGCGTGAAAGAGGATGTGGTTGCGAACAAAATCAGGAAATATAACGGAAATTGGTACTTCTAGGTTATCCCGTCGACCAATTTTGCCAAATTATACAAATCGCTAAACTAATAGCCAAATTATACATGTTGACATAATTTTCATTTTAAATAACGAAAAAACAAATAATTAGTAGAATATTAATAAAAATATTAATAAAAAGTCGAAATAAAAATCACTTAATGACATTTTAAGCACGTGAATCGCATTTAATGTCATTGAATGTGACATTCACGATCATCCATTATTGGCATTTAATCTTATAGTTTGGCGATAATTTTTTGGTTGGCGGGATAACCCAGAAGTACCCGGAAATTCTATGTTTTACAGCACCGCGACTTCAAGTAACATATCTACTAATAGGTTGTTTAACGGAGTTTCATTCAGATACAGTTTTGTTAATAATAGAGTACGCTCCTTGGTGTTGGAATGAGGAACTAATATAACGTGGCTTAGTTAAAACTTGCTGGCTTCGCCCGCTATCGGACTGACGTGGGCAGCGGGGATATGGTTCGAATTTCGTTCGCTTCGAGGTTCTTTCGAAAAGGAGGGTTACGTTCGGTGGTGCGTGCTCAGCACGCTTGCTAAGATTTAAATTTTGTTCGCTTCGAAGTTCATTCGAAAAGGAAGAGGGCATTCGGCAGTGCGCGTGCAGCACACCTGCTATATGCTGCCGTAGGCTGTGGGGACGCGGCTGAATAACTAATGCACGAAATTTAATAAAAAATTATATTCAGGTAGTCTCTGATCTAAATTGATGCTGATTAGTTTTTGGTGTAAATCGTTCATCAGGTTGAGCTACTGTTTTGCATTATTTATGATTTACGCATCAGCTTTATCTTAATAACTAATACCATCAAATTTCAACCGATCTTTAGATTCAGTTCGTCCATGACATGAGTTGGTGTTGTTTCTATTTTGAAGTAAATCACTCAACATGGCTATGTATGCTGCTTTTTTCACAATTTTCACAATAGCTGTATCTCAAGAACTAATGGACGGAATTTAATAAAAATTTATATTCAGATAGTCCCTGATATAAATCGATACTGATTACTTTTTCATGTAAATAGTTCAACAGATAGCGCTTCTAAAGTGCGTTTTTACTGATTTGCATTAACACTATTTCAATAACTAATCTACGGATTTTCATCAAACTTCCGAATCAGTAAATCCGTGATATGAACTAAATCTTTTTACGTATTCGTGTTAATTGCTCAATAGGTGGCGCTGTTGTGCTCAATTTTTCCGCTTCATGAAATAGTTTTGTCACAAGAATTAATGCACGAATTTCCATCAAACTTTAGAATCAGTAAGTCCCTGATATAAATTAGTATTCTGTAGTTTTTGGAGTAAATCTCTTGAAAGGTAGTGCCGCTATACGGTATTATTCGTAATTATTGCTATAGCTCTATCTGAGGATCTAATACATGAATTTTCATGAAACTCCGGATTCTGTTAGTCCTCGATATAAAAAAGTACAAAAGTACTTTTTAGTTTTTGGAGTAAATCGTGCAACAGGTGGCGCTGCTATGTGCATTATTCATGATTATCGCAATAGTTCCATCTCAAGAAGAAATGCACGGATTTTCATCAAACTTCAAATTCAGTTAGTCCCTGATATAAATTAATATTCTATTGTTTGCAGAGTAAATGGATCAACAGGTAGCGCTTCTATCCAGTTTTTTTATGATTTCTGCGATAATTCAAATATTTCAAATAGTACTGATACACAGATTTTCATCAAATTTCAGATTGAATTAGAATTTGAAAGACGTTGTTACGGATTTTTCAAAAAGTTCCGGCAAGAATTTAACATTTTTACAAAAATTACTAATAGAAAATAGTGGTATTTGACGCGGCATCTTTTTTCTTAAATATTTACCATCATGTTATATTATGTTTCTAAAAGTTTCAAAAAATGGTAATATTTAATTAGCAGCTAAAACTTAAAAAAACGCTGAGCTTTAAAAAAATTTAGCGTCCCCTTACGCTACTCCCCCCTGTTTTATGTTTTATTTAAGCTTTTTATTATTTTTAAAAGGATTCGGATATTTACTTTCTTAATATGAACAATTTCGCGTGAATAAGTGATGTGTGTGAAAACCAATATCTGTTACGAATTAAAAATCTTTTCATAAAACCAAAAGTTTCTATCCAATTGAAAAAATAATGCGCATTGGAATTCTTGGTATTGAGTAGGAAATGTGTAGCATTATTTGTTCATCTAAAGGGGAGCTCAAAATAATTCCATTATAATATAGTCAGGGTCCGACAAGCCCCGGGCGCCGGGTCGCCCAGGGTTGCTAAAATATTCCTCTAGGGGACTAACTTTTTAACCTACTTATTAATTTGCTTTTTTTTATATAGCAAAAAAAAAAAAAAAAAAAAAAAAAATCTATGCGTGAAAATATTAACCCTTTATTATTTTTAACCCACTGGATCCCAAACCGCCCGAGATATTTTGAGATATTTTAACTTGTATATCTTAATTCCCACCAGAAAATTAAAACAGCAATATTTGCTTTAATTAATAGCAGAAATTCCGTATTTAAATAAAATGAAATTAGCCAATGAATTTTTTTGGTGTAAAATCAGATTTCCTTAACTACATAATTTATAGAACGTGTCCTATCATGGGAATTAAAAAATATAATGGTGCGATTATTTGCAGTGGAAAAAAACTACACCATTTTAGCGCTTCAAGCAGTTAACAATAATTGACCATCGTAGGAGGAAAGGGTAAGTTGAAATAAGGCATGGTACTGTCGTCATGTTTACAGTAAAGATATTAATTTGTCTACTGGCTTAATTTCATAGTTTGTTTCTGTTTAACTTTTACGATTCAAAAGTAGTATTATCTTAAAAATTTTTACTAGATTGATTTTTTTATTGAATAGTTAATTTATTAATTGCAAAATGCACATTTCATTCGAAAATAGCAGAATACAATTATGAGTAGCCAGTGTTCTATTTTGCAGTGAATGTGTTGATGCCAGAGGGAAAATCTTTCAAGCTGGCTTCAAAGAATTTTCCGGCCCCACCACCCGTAAGGCATGGTGACGTCACTGCGACGTCGTTGTGAAGTCACACTGTGACTTTGTGACCATCGGTTGTCGATGTGACGTCACGTGACATTGTTGTAATGTACACAGTAACTAAAATGTGAAGCCGTTATGACCGTTTTAGAGCTCGTTTGTGACGTCACATTCTGCCCAATTTGTGAAGTCACGGTGTGACAAATTTGTGAAAAATGTGTCATTTGCGACTACTTTGACATTAACATTGTGACAAAGCTGTGACAAAAGCGACCTTGCGACAAAAGATTTTTTAAAGTAAATAACATTTTTTGAAGAATTTTTGTAATTTTAACGATTTTTTAAGAAAGTCACATTTCAGTCACAATGTGACATCACTGAGTGGTGGCATTTTGGTCACAGATGTGATGTGACCACAGTGACTCACAGTGACATCATTGTAACGTTACTGTGACCATGCATGCTATGAGGGCAGTGTCCGAGAGATTCTGACCTCCAAACTGGTAGACGGTAAGTGCTGGTTTCGAACCCAATCGCGACAGTCGGACTAACCGTACGGAGTTTTCCGTGGTTTTCTTCGAATCTTGGATTTCCTTGCGTAAATACGGATTAGGTTCCCTTAGAAAGACACCCACGGAGGACACCCCACCCCTCAGGGCCTATATCCTTAATGTAGATAATTGGCCGGCATAAACACAAACAAACGGAAGAATTTTTCCTGGCGCCTAAGAATTTTCAACCTTTGTCAGTCCCTGATTATGGTCAATGGAGAAAAATCGTCTGCAGTTTATTTGCGAAATGAAATTGCGAATGAAATTAAATTATTATTATTATATATATATATATATACGGGGTGTCCCAAAAATGACTGATGGATTTTAAAATTCAATAACTTGCAAAAGGTGATGCGAACTAAAATAAAAAATTGCGGTAAAAAACTCCTGACATTATACATAACCCTCCTGCAAATTTTTTTTTAAATAGCTGCCCCGTTTGCAAGTTATTGAATTTTAAAATCCATCAGTCATTTCTGGGATACCCGGCATATATATATATATATATATATATATATATATATATATATATATATATATATATAAATTCCTAAATTTCTCTAATATGATTACTATAGAATAAAACATTTCTAGCTTTCATCGTTCATGTATACATGGACACACAAAATGAATGTCACACACTACTATTTTTAAGTAATAACTGCTGAAAATGTGTTTTCAAATTTCAATATGCGCATTTACATTTAACTAAATTTTTGTATGCTACTCGTTGTATTTCAATTCTATACCTCGTATACAAGGCTGCGCAACAGAATTTACAAACCCTTCTCCTTATTAGCAAAAACTACTGAAGGCGAATTTTCAACTGTAGTATGTATTACTTAACCGTACTAAATCTTTAAATGTATGTAATTTATAGATACAAATCTATGTCTGATATACAAATTGCTGAAACAATTCAAATAATTTTCTTACTGTACATGGACACTACTAAAATTGGGTTTCCAGAATTGTTATTTTTTTCCATATGGCTTAACTAGACATCATATTTCAACTTATCCATACATATTAGTACATGTAATACTGTGAATGCTACATTGACAACTTGCCAATGGATATATGGATACAGCGCCTCATCTTTTTGCTTCATTTTGGGAATAAAGGATTTTGTACTTTTTCTAACAACGAATTTTTTCAGAGTTTTCAAGGTATGTTGTTAAGAATTTTGCAAAAGTTGTTCTGTACATTTGGCTAACACATAATGCAAATTACATTTTGATTGCGGTGACGCATGCGCAGCGAAACTTTATTTAGTAAACCTGTTCATTTTTCCTATTTTTTTTTTTATTATTCTTTAATTTTGATTACAAGGAATTATGTACAATATTATTCGATATATTTCCTGATAAGAAAATTTTTTTATATTAAAAACTCTGCAAATTATAAGCAAAGAATTTAAAAAAAATTGATGCTGTTTTATAAAAACCTTAAATTCTCTACGAGTATATATGCTATCCCTATAAAAATAATCACAGTTTATTACAAAAAGCCACGTAATCATAATCTGCAATTTGTACGCTTTTGCTACATTAGTTTTGACAAATTTATGCAAAAGATCTTCGTTATTTTTCAATTTGTTGATGGTTTCCTATGAACAGGGGTGCAAAAATCTAGGCGCCAGAGGATAGTCTCTCACCACTAAAATTTTAAAGTTTTTTTCATTTAAAACGTAACAGCATTTTAGCAGGAATTTTACACAAAATATTAGACGAAGAAAAACGAAATAAATTTTGTGGTGAGAAACTACTTGCTGGCGCCTAGATTTTTGCACCCCTGCCTATGAAATTTCTAGAAAAAAATCTTCCCGGAAATATATGACATGTACTATTCTGTTCACAAGTCAGGATATTCAGAATTATTCCTCATATATGTTTCTAGATATTTAACAAAATGTCTTAAATCGCAAGTGGCCGGTCCCCTTTGGCCATATAGTGTATACGTTTGAATACTTGTGACAATATCATAAAGTTTTAAGGAGAGAGCGCGATTACCGTGTGGTAAAGTTATAGTGTTGTTATATCGGCTTTAGCTTGTTTCGATGTTTGAATGTACTGTTTCTTTAATATGCGAACGATTGATTCACCGGTTTTCCCATTTCAGAGATGAAATGCTTCACGGCGTGAATTATACTTCTGGAGGAGCCTTGCCAGGTGAAGGTCTCGTCATTTTGATCAAGGTTCTAAATTACGAGAACAACTTGAGTAGCCATTTGCAATTCGAACAACAGGATGTAACGTTAAATAGTACGCGAAACAAAGTACGCTCAAACGAGAAGCAAATACTGCAAAGATGGTCGCATGCGAAGCGAACAATTCGGGTTTGTAGCCACTATGCGGAAATTATGCGGTCATCCGTCCCGATACCAGTAATCTAACCCGTGAAGCTGAGATAACTCGGCAGGTAGGAGCCTGGTCATCGGTTAGAAAGAAGAAATGTTTCACGGCAGCCGTTCCGCCGTACATTTACGTTCCTAATGGCAAAATGGCGAATGTTTCCGTTCCTAATGGTTTATCGGCTAATTTGGACCTCAATACTTCATAGTATACTGCACACTGCGTACTTTTTTTCAAAGCTATGTGTTAGAGAATATTATTTCTTTTGATTCAACAAAGGACACAGTGTTTTATGCGTTCGTAAGTCCTATCTGTGGTGGAGCTCTTTCAGAAATTTTCTTTTCGTTGTCCGTCAACTTGTACAGATATTTCCACAATTTTTTTACGTCACTGATGACACTTCTCTCTCCTCATTTTTCTGTCTCGCACTCACACCCATATTCACTAACGCAGGTGGACACTTGAGTCCGTGTTAAATGCTGACCATGAACATAGATACAGAGAAAGACTTCTCACTCAATGTATTAATATTGAGTCAAGATTTTGGAACTTTACAAAATGGCAACAGGCCTAAGTCAACCGCTCTAAAGTAGCGCCACCTATAAACAAACTGAAAATTTTCTTCTATCGTAATGTGGAGAATATTTCAGAAATAAAAAAATTTATAAGTAATTTTCGTTATAACTTCAGTTATTACTAAACATATAGAAAGTAATTCAGAAAAATAAAATAATTGTTCATTGCATGCGCGAATTAAGGAACCGTTCTGCATAGGCGCCACTTATTTCAAATTTCTTTCACGGAACGATTTTCTTCTTCGAAAGGCTATTTCCTGAGAGGTGCTTCATGCCCAGCATTTAACACGGACTCAAGAGTTGATCCGCATTCGTGAATACGGGTGTCACTGGAATGAACGGTCCGAATATGAGGAAACTGAAGGGATTCGGGTGATTACACTTTCGGTGCAAAAGTTCCTAGTTTGATAAAGAGCATGAAAAAGGATTAAGATAAGAAATTTGTTTAAGGTGGAATGCACACCAGAGCCGTGCGGAGCGGGGGGCGAAGGGGGCGGTCACCCAGGGCGAGGAAATTGAGAGGGCGCCATTATATTACTATCTTCGTTTGTTTCTTCTCTTTTCTGTAAATATATATGTATATATATATATATATATATAAACATATTGGGATTTTTTTGCAAAAAAAAAAAACATACATTTTTAAAATATGATGATGCTTCTTTCTTGGAATTCAAAAGAAGTTGTAAAATGCTGTTAGATATATTTTTTTCCACATGTGTTTTCTAGAATCCTCCCAAAATATGAGTGCATTATTCTTTTATACTATTTAATTGTTAAATTAAACCTTTTAAAGTTCCAAAATAAACGACAAATGTGTATTATATTGAATTAATTTGTATTTTTAGACTTTTCAATTTTGTAACATCTGTCACAAAGAAAAATTGTGATGGGTGGGGGCGGGAGGCGCCAAATTGAAACTTCACATGCCGCTGATGCACATATTGAGACAATGTCAAAGTTGATAAGTACCGCGTGTTGTGTTTAGAGCGATGGAGAGAGAGGAATGGACAAACTTTTCGGATAACAGGAAGTTTCTTATAATGCCCTGTGCAAAAGGGGCTCTATTTAAAGAGTTTCGAGTTTATTTTAACTTTCATTTCTGTACATATAAAATTGGCGAAATCGCAGTTATCCTTTTTTTGTGAAAATAAGAGCTTTTTTTAGTACATTATGTTCGTAATATCCTTAATAATTTCTAAATAAAAAAACGCACATAATGCAATTAGTATAGTTTATTTTTTAAAAATAAATAAAAATTCTAAAATATGGCAAATGATACACGTGTTTTCGAACATAAAACATTTTTCTTACAGCATGATCTTTGTATCAATTAAATATATATCCTCCGAAATCGCTGCATTTTATGCGATAAATATCAACTGTTACAAACTAAAAACATACATTGTGGCCATCATGTTCTTAGTATTTTTCTAAATAAAGTAAAAAAGTACATTTTCAATACAATTAATGTATTAAATTAAAAAAGAAATGAAAATTTTTAAATGTGACAAAATGATACACATGTTTTCGAAAATAAACATAATTTTACAACATGATTTTTGTTTCGACTTAATATATTATCATTTGAAATGACTTTTATGTAATTAATATTAATTGTTAAAAACTAAAAACATGCATTTCGTGTTCAGATGAACTTTTAAACAGGAAATTGTTCCTCCGTAAATATTCTTTCGAAAAAAAAAATAATAAAAGTATTCATTAGAAAAAAGTTATGTATGTGTTTCATAGTAATTGTATAAAAGATTAGAAATTATTGATTGTTTTGCTTATGCGTACTTTATTTTGCTTTCTTTTCAGAATAATGATTGTTTAAAAGCTAATTTATCATAAATTTTCCGCAAATAAATTACTTTTCTGTTACCATTTTTTATTTATTCCATGCTTATTCAATTATATAAACATTTGTAGTTTTACTTCGTATTTTCAAATAAAATCTTTTAAATTTAAATAACTAAAAATATTTTCATTGTTCTTTCCTGCAATCAATATATGCTGAATATTAAATAACTTTTGTAAATAAAATAGATGAATAACTAAACTGGCTAAATTTATGGATTTCTTGAAAGAAGCATGCTTAAAATGTCTAATAGTGACAAAATATGTTTTAAAAATTGAAATTTCGTGTATGTTTTTATACACTATATGACCAAAGGTGATTTGCCACTCCTAATTTTAGACATTTTGCTAAATATCTAGAAAAATACATGAATAATTATCCTGAAATTCTAAATGCGTAAACATAATAGTACATGTCCTAAGTTTCCGTGAAGATTCTTTCCCGAAACTTCGTAGGGAACTGTCCACAAATTGAAAATGAACGAATATCTTTTGAATAACCCTTTAAAAACTAATGTAGCAAAAATTTTCAAACTGTAGGTTATGATTAAGTGACTTATTGTAGCAAACTGTGTTCAGTTTTATGGGGATAGCATGTATACTCATAGAGAAATTAAGATTTTTATAAAAACACTCCCAAATTTTGACAAGTTTTTTTGCTTATAATTTGTAGAGTTCTTAATACGAAAGAATGGTCTTTTCCGAAAATATCACCAAAGCATTGTACGCAACAACCTGTAAACAGAATTTTAAAATACTAATAAAAATTGTATGAAAAATGGTCAGGTTTACGAAATAATTTTTTATTGCGCATGCGTGAAGGCTACCAAAATTTCATTTGCATATTGTATTAGCTAATTGTATAGAACATTTTATGTGAAAGTCTCAAAAACATAATTTTAAATTTTGAAAGTGATTGCGATAGAATAACCTCAAACTCCGTTATTCCCAAAGTGAAACAAAAAGATGAGAGGCTGTATCCATTTATCCATTGATTAAAGTCAGTTTAGAATACACAATATGACACATACTATTATATTTGGATACAACCTCTCTTTTTTTGCATCATTTTTTGAACAACGGATTTTGAGCTTATTTTATCGATAATCACATTCAGAATTTTCAAGCCATGTTTTTGAGACTTTCACAAAAGTTGCTCTATCCATTTAGACAATGCATATACAATATGCAAATGAAATTTTTATAGCTTTTACGCATGAGGAATGAAAAATTATTTTGTAAAGTACTCATTTTTAATGCAATTACCGTAATTTCGGGTAGATAAGCTGCAGCTCAAATAATTCTGTTTCGACCCAGAAATTTTCAAAAATAATAAGCAGCATTTCCTATGGCGGTATATATTTATCTTTAATTACTGAATGATTTTTCTGGGTTGAAAATGAATTGTTTGAGCTGCGGCTTATCTACCTGAAATTACGGTATTACTATTTTTTTTTAATCGGATTACACGGTCTTGTGTACAATGTTATTTGTCATATTTTTTGAAAAGAACATTATCATGTATATAATAAAAGCCTAAGTCATGTGACTGTTATCAACACTTCCGGGCTTACCCACTTCACTCTTTATATGCTATCCAACCATTCATGTTAGCCAGGGCAGGTGATAAGTCGCCAAATTATTGTACAGATTATTGCTATTATAAGCGCGTTTGGCTGTCTTCAACAATTTGTTTTGATGACCACTTCGCTTTCCATAGGCCAAGCGGCCAATTTTAATCAAAACTATTTTTCAAATCTGTATAAAAGTTATACTTTTAAACAGTTCGCTTGAAAAAAGTATACATATGAGATGAATTACATTGAAGTACATGTATACTTTGATATTACTTAAGGGAAATTTAAATTAACTTCCCAAAATCTGTTTCTACCAAAGTAAACAAAAAAAGATTCATTCTCCAATGATTGAAAAAATAATAATTTATGGAAGTAATAATTCATATAGCAAGTTCTCCAACCATCAATCTTGCCATGCAAAAATATTTCGAGCATGTAATCCAGTCAAACTTCAGTTTCATTCTGCTAGGTGAAATACTATACAACTCAACTTTCAAAATGTTTATTGACAAAGTGAAATGTAAATAAGCCAACTTACATAATATTTAATATACAATTAAATGAACGATATTTTGGTTTGATGTAAGGGTAGACATCATTAAAGGCCTTTTACAGAAAAAGTCAATGAGTAAATCCTAAGACCAGGAGACCACACCGGTCGCCAGGGCGGCTAGTTTTATAATAAGAACTCTGCAAATTATAACGAAAAAACTTGGAAAAATTTGTGTCTGTTTTTATAGAAACCTGAATTTCTCTACGAGTACACAAAATATGAGTATACCGCTTAAAAATGAACACAGTTTATAACAACAAGTCTCTTAACTGTCTCATTAACTGCAGTTTGAACCCTTTTGCTACATTATTTTTGACAGGGTTATCCAAAAGATGTTAGTTATTTTTCAATTTATTGACGGTCCCCTATGGAGTTTCGGGAAAACATCTTCACGGAAATGTGTGACCTGTACTATTAAGTTTACGCATTTAAAATTTCAAGATAATTTCTCCTGTATGTTTCTAGATATTTAACAAAATGTCTAAAATCGCAAGTGGCCCTTAACCTTTGGCTGTACTGTGTATATTTCTTTCCTTTTCCACTTCCCTCCCTGCTCCCTTTTTTTAGTCTGTCAAACTATTTCTTTTTTTTAATTAATTAAACCCTTTTCTCAATCAATAAGGCATTCGAGATATTAAAGAAGTATACACTATAAATTTATCTTGAAACTGTTTTTGAATCTCTCTTCTAATGAAACTCTTGTCAATTCTTTAAATACGAAAGTTAGTGCATGCCACTTCAAAAATTAATTAGAACTTTAAAAAAAAAACATAGTAATCTTTAGAAATCAGAATTAAAAAGGCGATTCATTAAACAATTTTTTGCAACAAATACTTGAAATACTTTGGCAACAATTTCAGTTTGATAAAACCTTTGATATTCTTTAAAAAAATGTTTTGTTTGAACTTGTATTCATTTATTAAAAATCCGTGAAAACGAGAATATCTTTTTTTTTTAATCTTGTTTTCTAAAGGAATAGTTAAAGCAATTCACCAACCTAAAAAATAAATAAATGAACTTCAAAGCAGACAACATTAAAATAAAAATATTCAGAAATTATAATCAAAAAAGAAAAGCACAAAGCATGTTTTTTCATCACATATTTTGGAACTATTTCAGTTTAATTAAGCCTGTAATAAATTTAAAAATAATGCTTTATTTTTATTTCAATTGATAAACAAACGAACTACGAGGAACGCGAATTTTTTTGTTTGACTTATCATTTAGTTTCAATTCCGATATTAACACGGAGTCTAGCGTCCCTTTTTAGGGACGCTTCAAAAGGTGCATTCAGCACTGTTTTTGACACCGGTAAAAAAGAAAAGCAATAATTACTTTATTTAAATGATGCATTCTCGTGATTAATGTACTAAACATAAATCTTCTAAAAATAGTGGTGTCAACCAAATAAAATTTACGCAAAAGATGCTGGGTACGAATGGGTTAATTTAACCTTTTCCGGCGCAGTGTGTCCGCTCCTCCTGGCACACCTAATTTTAATTGCAAACTTGTAAACGGCACTAAAAAACTCTTACTAAAATTTTGCTTTAAGAATGAAAGCTTGAATTAAGTCTTTTTAATTTCTAATAAAGTCGTTTGTAAATTCCGGTGTCAATCGATAATTTCTTAGTTTACGAACACATTTTGTCCGCGCCGGAAAGGGTTAAAGAATAGCTGCAACTTTTACGCATTTTTCCTACCACAAAAATTTTATAGTAAATATTGTCTTATTTAATCGGCGAAATCTTATGATTAAACAATGGAAAATCTCTGTACAATTTTAGTGGTTGCAAAAATGCATAAAAGTTGGCAGCTCTATTAAAGTGAACATTTTCTTCCTGTTGAACCTTTCTGATTTACTATTACGCTATTACAGAAACCCCTTTCGGCGGAATATTTATATACATGTATTACTTGCTGGTCATAGCCAAAAACATATACACAAAATTTTGTTCAATTCTATGCATAACTTTATATATTTTTTACGATACAGAGAGAACACACGGCGGACAGACAGACATTTTTTTCAAAAACTTGCTTCCCGGGATCTCTGGCCTCTAAAATATATAAACCAGTCGAAAACCGAATGATACGGCCGTACTTCAGCTCTTGACTCTTAATAAAAATTCCAAGACTTATTTACAAGACTGAAAAAAATGCCTCAGTATTATCGCACTTTATTAGTGTACATGCAAACTTTAACATGATGCAAGTGAATCTTACAGTGATAGATAAAAGTTCCCAACGGTTCTTTAGAGATCTATCTCGAAAATGTTTGTAGGGTAAAGTGCCAAAAACTTTAATCTGCGCGGAGTACATCTGTTTGAAATAATTAACTCTACCATAATTTATAAACGAATTTATTAGAAAATATGAACTTGGATATTTTAAGATATGTTTTAAAAGAAAAATTTTAATAAAATATTCTTGGTGCATATAAAAATCTTAATTAGGTGTCGTTCTTTAGAGACATCGAGCAGGAAAGGGCTAATCACACCTGCAATAACAACAACGATTTAAAAAAAAAATTCCATGGAAATTAGAGATAGTTCAGTTTATCTTTTTAGGTGCGTTCGTAATTATGTAAATACGTAGCACATATTGTTGTCGCTCAGTCCGTCCGTCTGTCCATCCGTCTGTCTGTCTGTCCGCATATAACAACGCAGAAACTACCCAACCGAATCATTTGAAATTTAAAATACATAATTATAACATAATTTTGTCGAGTCATTTCAAATTTACCCAACCGAATCATTTGAAATTTAAAATACATAATTATAACATAATTTTGTCGAGTCATTTCAAATTTTATGAAAATCGGATGGATAGATCAATTAAAGGGACAATCAAAAGGATTCCGTTACATTACGGTCAATGGGGAAAAAAGTTTCAAATGCGTTTTAATCGTTTCAAATTTAAAACATATAATTATTGCGTAATTTTGACGAGTCATTTCAAATGTTATGAAAATCGCATGCATAGCTCATTTACAGGGACAATCAAAAATATTCCGTTACATTACGGTCAATAAAAAAAGGTCCAAATGCATTTTAATGATGTTACACTCATTCGAACATAACAGAATTGGCATGAATCTGTATATACTAAAATATGCATTCTGTACAATCTGTGATGCAAAGAATTTTTATTATTAAATTACAGGGCCACACAAAAGTATTCCACTACATAATGCTATACGGGGAAACATTGTTTGGGGCGTGTTTTAATTATATTCAACTATTTCACATTTTATGAATAAGATATACGGTTCTGAGTGTAATTAAAATTACTTTCTGCATATTTACAAAAACACAAAGATTTCGGCTACTATACTGTATCCGAAGTACGCTGTACTATATCAGCAAGATCTGAATATTTTTAAAACTTCGTTATCGTACGAACGCACCTCATTTGCTACGTTCACGTGCAATTTCCAACTTGTTTTTTCTTAATGTGAAAATACACTTTGACATTTTGAAGGCATGAATTTTGTTTACAAAGCACACAAATAAAAGACAAACCAGATAGTGATCTCTATGGTTGGCTCCAGGGAGATAGCCTAGACATCATAGATGGAAATCAGGACTGCACTCTTTTATTACTCTTTCTAATCAAATAATAAATAAATAAATATATGAAATGAAATTTAAAAAGTCAAGAAAGAAAAAATAAGCTTATTTACCCATCATACAAAACAACCAATATGCCAAAGTGACAATAGCAAAAAGAAAAAAGCTGAACTTTTGAGCACATGGTCTTTAAAGGGGCGCGGGAAGGTATTTCTACTTATTAACAAATTTAACCATCATAATTATCCTCAAACAATAATTACAAATCGTAAAATTGTGTATGATTAAATTTAAAAATATATTTCTGTTTTTTTTAACATTTTCAAAGGTTTTGAAATCATCTCTGATGCAAATATTATTTATAAAAACATTTCATATTTATTTACTTAAAACAGGTGTCACAAATAAAAAATTAAAAAGTTGACATGTTTCGGTTCAATCATAAAAACCGCATTCATAACACATAAAAGCAGTAGAAAACTAAATGACACTGGATATAAATACAATTTAAAAACCTAAAACACAAAAACACTGCGCCCCCTATGATCGTAAATAGCCAAGGCTACCGCGGCTCCTCCTATTAGACACACCCTCTAAATATTTATTAAGTAATTTTAACATAAACTCGGAATATCATAAGAAGTTAGAATTACTTAGTAAACATTTAGAGGGTGAATCTAATAGAGGGAGCCACGGTAGCGTTGGCTATTTACGATCATAGGGGGCGCAGTGTTTTTTGTGTTTTAGGTTTTTAAATTGTATTTATATCCAGTGCCATTTAGTTTTCTATTGATTTTATGGGTTATGAATACGGTTCTTATGATTGAATCGAAACATGTCAACTTTTTAATTTTTTATTTGTGACACCTGTTTTAAGTAAATAAATATGAAATGTTTTTATACGTAGATGAAAAAAGTGATGTGAATTTGTTTAGTTTTTGGAAAAATGAAAACTAACAATAGTTTTTGGCAAATATTATTGATTTTAACAGCTTCCCTGATTTGCTTATACGTCATAAGGCAGGGATGCAAGTGCTGTGGCACAAATGATCAATTGATACCACTAAATTTTAAGAGAATTTCCGGCCTTATTTAACAACAAGGAACAAGTTAATCAGTAGAATGGACCTCCTAGTTGCCAGGCAACTTTGTATCCAGTGTATCGTATTAAACCGTATCGCATATGCATTAGGGAGCCATAAAAAAAGAAAGAAATGAGTAGACGTGACTGGAAGCTACAGTTAACCCATTTGTGCCTAGCGTCCTTTTTTAGGGACGTTTATAAAAAAGGCAATAAAGCACTTTTCACACCAGTAAATAGAAAGATAAATAAGCTGTATTTTTACGAGACAAATTTCTCAATAAATTCAGATAAAAGTTATTCGTCTTTTAAAAGTGGTGGGAAACCCAAAATTTCATTTTTAATGAAGAAAATAGTTTGGGCATTAATGGGTTAAGAATAAAATTAGCTAACATAATTTATAAGTTAAAATAATCCAAAAAAAAGTAAATATACAAAAAAAAGAGAGTTTACAAAAAATTACAATAAGAAAAGCAGTTAAAAAAGAAAAATATTCCATTAGTTCCATAAAGGCAAGACGAATAAAGCTACCTGGGGAAAGGGTGCCCCACAGAACATAAAAAAGACTATACAGAGACCATACATTTAAGAAGTAAGATAATTAATATTGCTAGAAAAAACTTGCAATATAGCAACTTTTTTTTTTTTATTAAAATTTTTTTGACAAAAACAAAGAGAAAGAAAGTTTAAATGAGGGTTGAGGGAAACTCAATCGTCCTCTTCCAATATAAGTGTGTATCTGGTACGTTTTCTGTTAATGGGGTCGGAAACTTCATAATCTGGAAGCTCAGTGACAATTTCGTTTGGCAAGTTATATAAAGATTTATAAAAAAAATTACAGAGTTGATTAATACGCTTTTTTAGCGAAATTGTATTTAAGTCTGCAAATAGTAGAGTTCCGATGGTGTCCTCAGCCATTATGTATATACCATGAAGATAATAGTAGAAGGAGAACAAAGACGGTGCTTCCACTTTTGCCCCTAGAGTTTTTCCGAGTCGGGCTGGTATTTCCGGTGGCTTGGGAGAAGATGAAATCCGGCGCCCCTTAGGTCCCGCTAGTAGATTAATCGAGACACTAGTCAAACAGGTCATGTGATCGAAAGTCAGTCCATCATCACTAGCGCCACGCCATGCACCGGTCAATACTTTGGGGCTAAGTTCTGTTGGGAAAAGCCTATCTTCTCTGTTCTCCTTCTACTATTATATTTCCATGGTATATAAAAAATATTTTTGTTATGAATACCATAAAGAATATTCATACTGGAATTGCAAGCAAACCCCCCGATAGGACAGGCGTAGGTTAATACGGATCTTATGCATGCATTATAAAGGATTAGTTTATTATGAATTGATATAGTTTTACTTTGAAGGAGATTAGAAAGACCGGCCTTATTGAATGACAAGATTATTAAGATTAAATGAGGAATATTATTAAACTTAAGTGGTTAAAATCGTCCATTTTTGATGCAGCGCTTGCATTCCTAGTTACGAGCAACATGTTTTTGCAAATCATGATTTGCTCGCACGTGCTACGGGCAAATGATTTCAGATCATGATTTGTTATTTTCACCAGTGCCTTTTTATGTATTTATTTTATTTCATATTATTTTATTTTATTTTATAAATTTTGTATTTTTTATTCAGAACACTTTTCTGTTTCAATTATTCAAAAATTTCTGTTTTGAAAAACTTGTGGTAAAAGATTAAAAGTTTTGTAAAATACGCAAAAAAATGTGTAATTTTTAAAAGTTTGCTTCAAAAATATTGATTAGTTAAATGGTTAAAGAAAGCATTCTTTATAATACAGGGTTATTACAAATGAATCATCGGGTTTTGATACGTTACTACATGCGAACTCGGAAACGTATATGTTTCCATGACAACTCAAACGAGAGGGCATCAACTACTGTTTCACTGTGTATATGTCATGTGTGTCTGGTTGCCATGGTAACTGCGCGAACGTCTTATTCAAAATGGCGACTGGACAGCAGAAAGTATTATGTGTACTATTATTTTAAAAGTGTGAATCACTTATAACCATTCTGAGAGCATTGCGGAAGCCATACTAATGTAACCCAACAAAGCATTTTGCGTTGGTATCGACAGTTCAAAGAAACCGGTTGTTTATGGAAAGACAAAAGTTCCGACAGACCAAGTGTAACTAAAGAAACAATGAACCGTGTTAGAGGGAATTTCATCCGTAGTCCCAAGAAATTGAACTTGAAATTTGAATGAAATTGAGCTCGAATTGAAATTGAAAGACTACACTTGCGACTATAAACGTCAATCTTATATATTTTCGGTTTATTTTCATGCATAACTCAATGTTGTAACCAGTGTTCTCGCTGTCGCTAGCCAACGCACCAAATTGCGACTAAATTCTTCATTTGGCGAGTAAACATGCGATTAGATTCGCCAAATTGCTAGTGCTCAATTTTTGCTTTTTTTCTTACTTTTCTTTTTCGTTTTCATACATATGCATATATATATATATATATATATTTAATATATACATATTTTTTTAGGTTTGTAGTGGATAGTTGAAATTAGAATAACAATCGCTCTCACAATTGTAATAACTTCGGTTATTTTAGAACATATTGAAAATAAGGTGGTATATTAAAGAATTAAAGAATTTTGTGTGTGTGTGTGTTTGTGTGTGTGCTACATTACGAATCTATTTTGCTGATACTTTTTTCATTTGGCGAATGTTTTTTATTTTTAATTAGCCAAATTACTAACGTTGGTCAAATGTCAGCGAGAACACTGGTTGTAACCCAATTATGTTCCAAAATACACGCTTCGGAAACCCGATGATTCTTTTGTAATAACTCTGTACAATTATGTGTCTAAAAAGTCTAATCCATGGAAAACTCAAAAATGGCGCCATGGCTCCCGCGGGTACCGTGTTGGACAGTCCTGCCTTTATGTACTCTCAAAAAAATTAAGATAGCATCTAGGAGGAATAAACATAATTATCTTTTGATAAAAGAAATTATTTAAAGAATAAAACCAAAGCTTACTTTAAAATTAAAATGCTTATTTCACTAAAAAGTTGTTACCATTACATAAGTGAGTGAATTTTTTACATATCATGTTATGAAAAAAAATTGCCTTGATCAAAGTTTGCTTTACCAAGACAGAATTTTTAATGCTTTTAACTTCTCAAAATACTTAAAACGTCAAGAAGAGATAAATTAAAAGTTAATTTATTTTGTTCAACATCGTTCATTGATTAAAGTTGTACGCATAAATGTAAAAAATACTGTAGCTAATTATCCGACAAAGACTATGCCTTTAAACTGTTATAGGTTAAAATGCTTAATTATACTTAACGAAGTACAGCATTTTAGGCATTAAATGTGTATGTAAAAAAAGGACAAACTGAGTCATTAAAAATATATGATCATACTGTATGGAAAAAAAAAAAACAAACAAGAAATTTAAATTAAATTGAATGATTAATTTGAAACCTTGTAAAAGTTAATGATATCAATGAAAATAAAAAAACTTTTAATCAAAGCTTTTTTTTTTCAATATTCCCATTAGTATGTTCTACTTACTTTTAATTATTATTGACGTTTACCCTTGCGCAAGCCCTATTTCAAATCAAAGTTCAAGCGTGATTAGTTTATTTACGGAGACAGTCAAAAGTTTATCGTCACATTAGAGCCTATGTGAAAAAAACGTTTCAAATGAATTTTAATGATGTTACATCCTGTCAAGCATATTAATTTTTTTCTGCATTTACGAAGTGTACTAAAATATGAATTCTGTAAAATGTGCGATGAAAGTTATAGCTATTATTTACTTACAGGGGGCACACTAAAGAATTCCATTACATAATGGCAAAGGCGGAAATTCTGTACGACATATTTTAACTATATTAAATTATTTCATATGTAATAAAACTACTGAATATCAACCAGGTTTAATATAAGTTATACGATATATTCATACATAATACGAAGTGCATTGCATTTACATGGACACACAAAAAATTTCAAATAGTACATTCTTTCCAAAGAACTGTATATGTATTTGATGATGGCTGATGGATGGATGAAATGCATTTTAATTATGATATGCGCTTTTAAGTTTCACTAATTCTATGCATTTCATATGGTATGTATAAATTCTATAGTTTATAGATAGAGTTATACAAAATAGCTCGCAAACGTTGCTCAGTATGAGCGTAAATTATTTAAAGATGGTTTTTAAATTAGTTACACATTTTTATGTCGAACTCCATTCAGCTTACTAAGAAATATTTATAGATAAAATGATATACAGGGTCACGCAAAGAATTGGATACAGAGACGCCTATGAGTGATAATTTCTGAGAATGTGATTTCTGTAGTTTTAAGAATGCTCTAGTTTAAAATAAATTTTAGCTAAATACTGGCGTGTAATAAAGGTACTAGGTAAACTACAGGGCTGAACAAAAGTATTCAAGTATGTTTCCACCTAATAGTATAAATTTCTGAAAGAGAAATCTCAACTTTCTAGGATTTTTCTTGCTAAACCAAATTTTCCCATTATATAGTATATATATCAACCGATAGATCAAATACAGGGCTATTCAAAAGTATTGGAATACATATTTGGCTATATAGAGTAACTTTTTTCCTCTAAATAACGAAGTTTCGTTAAAGATTTTAGGATGTGTAGGATAGTGTTTCATAATCTAAGTTCAATGCATGATTTTTCTTAATTGATTTATATCATATGAAAAATCAAATATTATATGATGTGATAATTCCAAAATATAGCACATAAATATGAATTCAAGTACTGTAAAAGTCAGATTATCTGAATTAATATAGACACATAAAAACTCTTGTAGTCAAAATGTCGAATAATTTGACAAGTTCAGTGGAACCTGTCAAAGTGACCAACTTCGGGACCGGCTAAAATTGTCACTACCGTATTTACTCGTGTATAAGTCGCACTTTTTTTCAAAAAATTAGGGAAAAACTCCTAGGTGCGTCTTATACACGGAATATTTTTTTTTACTGTTGGATGCAGTCGAGCTATATATATATGAAACAAGAAATTATTCAAAGAAGATATTAAAACTCGGAAAATGTTACTTAATTGAAGTATTACTGCATATTTATTTCACTCCTTGCAGTTTTTTATACAACAAAGCTAGTGACATTTTCTAAACGCTAATTAGCAATTTTCTTTACCGTCACTCATTCCTATTTCCCATCATTCTCTTACAATCCGAAGTCTAAAAATGCATATTCGTCTTGTTTTCTGGTCTGGTGTAATATTTGTTTCGAGGTTTTTTTTTTTTTTTTTTTTTTTCTACTTAAGATCATTTGGTCATTCTTCATTAGCGTATCAAATTTATGGTGCGCGTTATGCACGAGATTTTAAGAAATCGCCATTTTTACTTGTAAAGTAGGGATGCGCCTTATACACGCGTGCGCACTATACACGAGAAAATACGGTATATAGAGGTTGTTCTTTTGTAGAGTTACATGTGAATGTTAAAAGAAAATTGTTAAATAATAAATTCATTAATATCCTTTTACATTCGCAAATGAAGAAAAAATATGTCAGACTTAAAAAACAAAGCAAGAGAGTGCAAATAATAATATTTCCTTTCTAACTATAAAAATAAGTGAAAAAAAAGGTTAAAATTACGTCAGATAAAACATTACATTTAATAATCAGTTATTTAAACCTTTTTACTTTTTAGCATTTTTTAAAAAATACCAGGAAGCTGAGACTCTGTACGATAAGTTTATTTTATATTAGTTGATTCTGAAATGTTTAAATACTAATCTTATTTAATCAAACGTAGAAACAGCCATTAATAACAGTCTATTCGCCACATACGTAATGCATATCAGTAAAAAACCGTTCTACTGCAACGTCTCACCTAAACTGATTACGCTTCCCACTCTCCCATAAGCTTGAGCTTATCGCTCTCTAGTGGCTCAGTTTGCATTTTCGAGCACTTGTTCTTATGTAAATATTGTTTTTCATGATATGACAGAACAGCATGTTATGTTTGTAAACGATCTTAAACGACATTTTGAGACACCATATATATTTAAAAAACTCCCAGATAGTGCGATTAATTAAGTTTTTATGTTTTTTATTTGGTTTTCTTAAATAACTTTTAAAACACAGGACTTTTTAAATACATAAACATTATTCACGAATTTTCTCCCTGTCTGTGGAATAAATTTAACACTACAAAAGTAAAAAAGAAAAACGAAAAAAAAAAAAAGCATCGCACCTTAATATCGTACACGAGAAAGGATGGACAAGTAATTAAAACCTTTTGTGAGTTTACGAAAATATTAAATGGGAACATCGAAAACGTCTGTTCCAGCTTTGAAAAGTTCATTTCTACATTCTTTCAACTAATACTCTGATAACAGTGGAAAGAAAAATGGCATCTCATAAATTAATGCTTTTCACAATCGATTTTATAAGATATACCTGTAATTTTTTTTAGAAGTGCTGCAAAATTAAATCTGGGTTATCACTTTGGCCTCTTTTTTAGGTGCGTTCATAATTATATAAATAAGTTGCACCCATAGTTGTCGTTCAGTTCGTCCGTTTGTCCACATATAACAACGCAAAAACTACCCAACCGAATTGTTTCAAATTTAAAATGCATAATTATTACATAATTTTGTCGGATCATTTCTAATTTTACGAAAATCGGCTGCATAGATCAATTACAGCGACAATCAAAAGTATTCCATTACATTACAGTCAATGGGTAAAAAAAATTCAAATGGATTTTAATCGTTTGGAATTTAAAATACATAATTATTACATAATTTTGTCAAGTTATTTCAAATTTTATGAAAATCGGATGCATAAATCAATTGCAGGGACAATCAAAGGTATTCCGCTACATTACGGTCTATGGGGGAAAAATGTTTCAAATGCATTTTAGTGATGTTACACTCATTCGAACATAATAAAATTGATATACACCTATAAAGTACATATTATAATATACATTTTACATAATCTGTCGTTTAAAGAACATTTGTTATTGATTTACAAGACCACAAAAAAGTATTCCATTACATAATGCTATAGGGAGAACATTGTTTGGTGCTCATTTTAAATGTAATTAACTATTTACATGTTTATGAGATTGATATATGAAAGTGATATTTTTGAAACTTCGTTATCGTACGAACGCACCACATTTTCTATGCTTCACGTACAATTTCCAATTTGTCAATTCAGTTAGTAGCTCACCCGCCCGACATTTCTCGCAAGGGCGCATACAGATTTCATCATTTAATTTACACAAGGGAGGGGGGAGGAGAAATTCTGAGTGACATATTATAAATACAATCATAAATTTTGCTGGTTGAATCATTGCTTGCAATTAATTATTGTATCATGAAAGAACTAATGCGATTTAAAAATACTATAAACTCTCCGTTATCCGACGTTTAATTAACCGAAACACTCGGTTAATCAACTCTCTTATTATATATCTCCCACTTCCTCAAAATATACTTAATTGTTACTTATTGTGCCGAAAATTTAAAATTATCATAGCATAATTCATTTATTTAGTCTATTTTTATTCTTTTAATTTCTATTCTTTTCCTAAGGTTATCTTATTTTTGGTACTTTCAAGATTTTATTTAACGCTTATTCAACTGTTTACAGCTTGGTGACGAACGACCTGTATACATGTCCATTTAACCTTCAGTCGGGCGCGCCGTTGTAAAAAGTACAGCATTCACTTTATTTTTTCTTTAAAACAAAATTCAAGCAATCTTTTGGTGTAAGAATGTAAGGCCCTGAATAAAGGCTATTGACCACATACAGGGTGCGTCATAAATTCGTGCAAAGTTTAAAAATCAATAATAAAAGAAGTAATGCTCGGGAAAAAATTCGGTTTGCGCGAGTATGATCAGAAGGATTTTGGAATTTTTTTCCATGTGTTCAAAAATGATTCAAAAAATAACCGATAGAGGGCGCTCACACGCCATATTGGAATTTCATTATTGGCATACACGACATTTTATGCAAATTAGACAAACACAAATAGACAATGAAACAAATTACAATAACATGACATTGTGAATTTATTATAAGGTAGTAAAAGGTGCTCAATATGCGAAACTTTCGCGATTTTGTGAATTTACCATTCTTGTAGAAAAGTTTAACCAACAGCTGTCTATTTAGTAACGATAACATGCTGCGATATCGAATGACGAATCCATCTCCAGCTAGCTGTTTTATTGCTGGCCTGATTTGCATAAAAGCCTCAATTTGATGCATGAGAGTCCTCTATCGGTTGCTTTCGGAATATTTTTAAGCTATTGCATAGCTTTCATCGCGGGCTTTGAGCGCGGTGACCGAATCCAAAAATTCCGTAACGCGAAAAATCCTAACACATCCGTAACGAAAAAACCTAACACTCGGCTAACGTCGTTTCCGTTCGGAAAACTTCGGGATGGTATCCTTCGGTAGACTTCGGCAGACATTGACGTGGTATTTTTCAGATATTAGGATATCAATTCTCAAACTTATGTTTCTTATGATCTAATTTTCATAGCGCGGCCAAATTTTGTTTGGTATTTTATTATGAGACAGTGTTTATTTTGGTGACAGGAGACCCCCACCGTGAGGGTCGAAAAATTTAAAATGCTCATAACTCGCGATCTAACTTTCGTAGCGCGGCCAAACTTTGTTTGGTAATTTACTATGAGATATTGTTAATTTCTGGTGACAAGAGACACCCCACGGTGAGGGTCGAAAAATTTTAAATGCTTATAACTCGCGATCTAATTTTTTTAGCGCAGCCAAATTTTGTTTGGTAATTTATTATGAGGCAGTGTTAATTTTTGGGGACATTAGAACCCCCACGGTGAGGGTCGAAAAATTTAAAATGCTTGTAACTCACGATCTAATTTTCGTAGCGCGGCCAAATTTTGTTTGGTAATTTAATATGAGACTGTTAATTTTTGGTGACAGGAGACCCCCCCCCCCCACGGTGAGGGTCGAAAAATTTAAAATGCTTATAACTCGCGATCTAATTTTTTTAGCGCAGCCAAATTTTGTTTGGTAATTTATTATGAGGCAGTGTTAATTTTTGGGGACATTAGAACCCCCACGGTGAGGGTCGAAAAATTTAAAATGCTTGTAACTCACGATCTAATTTTCGTAGCGCGGCCAAATTTTGTTTGATAATTTAATATGAGACTGTTAATTTTTGGTGAAAGGAGACCCCCCCACGGTGAGGGTCGAAAAATTTAAAATGCTTATAACTCGCTATCTAATTTTCTTAGCGCGGCCAAATTTTGTTTGGTAATTTAATATGAGACTGTTAATTTTTGGTGACAGGAGACCCCCCACGGTGAGGGTCAAAAAATTTAAAATGCTTATAACTCGCGATCTAATTTTTTTAGCGCGGCCAAATTTTGTTTGGTAATTTATTATAAGGCAGTGTTAATTTTTGGGGACATTAGAACCCCCACGGTGAGGGTCGAAAAATTTAAAATGCTTATAACTCGCGATCTAATTTTCGTAGCGCGGCCAAATTTTGTTTGGTAATTTATTATGAGGCAGTGTTAATTTATGGGGACATTAGACCCCCCCCCACGGTGAGGGTCGAAAAATTTAAAATGCTTATAACTCGCTATCTAATTTTCTTAGCGCGGCCAAATTTTGTTTGGTAATTTAATATGAGACTGTTAATTTTTGGTGACAGGAGACCCCCCACGGTGAGGGTCAAAAAATTTAAAATGCTTATAACTCGCGATCTAATTTTTTTAGCGCGGCCAAATTTTGTTTGGTAATTTATTATAAGGCAGTGTTAATTTTTGGGGACATTAGAACCCCCACGGTGAGGGTCGAAAAATTTAAAATGCTTATAACTCGCGATCTAATTTTCGTAGCGCGGCCAAATTTTGTTTGGTAATTTATTATGAGGCAGTGTTAATTTATGGGGACATTAGACCCCCCCCCCCACGGTGAGGGTCGAAAAATTTAAAATGCTAATAACTCGCTATCTAATTTTCGTAGCGCGGCCAAATTTTGTTTGGTAATTTATTATGAGACAGTATTAATTGTTGGTGACAGAGGACACCCCACGGTGAGGGTCGAAAAATTTGAAATGCTTATAACTCGCGATCTAATTTTCGTAGCGCGGCCAAATTTTGTTTGGTAATTTATTATGAGACAGTGTTAATTTTTGGGGACATTAGACCCCCCCCCACGGTGAGGGTCGAAAAATTTAAAATGCTTATAACTCACGATATAATTTTCGTAGCGCGACCAAATTTTGTTTGGTAATTTAATATGAGACTGTTAATTTTTGGTGACAGGAGACCCCCCCCCCACGGTGAGGGTCGAAAAATTTAAAATGCTTATAACTCGCGATCTAATTTTCGTAGCGCGGCCAAATTTTGTTTGGTAATTTATTATGAGACAGTGTTAATTTTTGGGGACATTAGACCCCCCACGGTGAGGGTCGAAAAATTTAAAATGCTTATAACTCACGATCTAATTTTCGTAGCGCGACCAAATTTTGTTTGGTAATTTAATATGAGACTGTTAATTTTTGGTGACAGGAGACCCCCCCCCCACGGTGAGGGTCGAATAATTTAAAAGGCTTATAACTCGCGATCTAATTTTCGTAGCTCGGGCAAATTTTGTTTGGTAATTTATTATGAGACAGTGTTAATTTTTGGTGACAGGAGACCCCCACGGTGAAGGTAGAAAAACTTAAAATGCTTATAACTCGCGATCTAATTTTCGTAGCGCGGCCAAATTTTGTTTGGTAATTTTTTATGAAACAGTGTTAATTTTTGGTGACAGGAGACCCCCCACCGTGAGGGTCGAAAAATTTAAAATGCTTATAACTCGCGATCTAATTTTCGTAGCGCGACCAAATTTTGTTTGGTAATTTATTAAGCTATTGCATAGCTATTATTGCGGTCTTTGAGCGCGGCGACCGAATCTAGGAATTCCGTAACGAGAAAAAATCCTAACATTCCGGCTAACGACGTTTGAGTTTGGCAGACTTCGGCGTGGTATTCTTCGATAGACTTCAGCAAACATTGACGCGGTATTTTTACATAAGTTGATAAAAAATGCTATGCAATAGCTTTACCGCGGCAGTCCCCGAGTGCCACACATATTTTTTTATTATATATGGAAAAAAAATACAAAAATCCGTCTGACCATATAGATTATTAATCATTTACAAATATACTTAGAAAAAAAGGTCGTAAGTGTGGTCGTAGATCGCACAGAGGGTTTCGTTTAATATTTTTTCAAAACAACTTACCCTTTAATTAATAAATCCAAACTGTTAATTTCTAATTATTAAATTCTTACATAGATTGTAGCATCAGTAAATTTAATTTTAAAATAATTGTAATAGGAGGTTATTTATTTTAATAAAATTCAAACTGTTTTAAGAAAATTATTGAAATAAAATCCAAATTTTGTAAATGCAAAGTCAAAGACAATTAGCGGAGATTTAAATAAAATTTTAAACATTTAATAACAAAAAAAAAAATTGCTAGAACGAAATTTAAAATGCTGAGTTATTAAAAAAAAAGCAATAGCTTTTAAAATAGAATGAAAATTGAATTTCGGAATAGGTTATGAATGTCAGTGTTACAAAAATAATATAAACCTTTAATTTGGAAAAAAAATATTAATTTTTTTTAATTAAATCCATTTTAGTGAGAAATTTTTAAATTTTAACATCTTCTGTTTACTAGCGGGAACTTTAACTCCAAGGTACGATGTTTGCATGCAAAGCGTTGAAATTAAGTTTCTCTTTTGAAATTCAAATCGCAAAAATGAACAGGTGACATTAAAAATTTTGATTTCATTAAAATAATATACTTTTTCAAAATTTTATTATTCGTCATGTGACACAGAGTATTCAGCTGTAAGTACATAAAAATTTGAAGCCTAAGACTTAGAGAGTTTTTGTGTACGGATTTTGTGACAGACAGACAGAGGACATGCATACAAGACCACATGTGGAAGAAAGTTTTGAAAAAATAAATTAATTTTGGAATTTTTTTCTAAGAAATTGTTATTGCTCTAAAATTTAAAAAAAAATGTTGTCGCAGAAACAAACTGTCTGCCGTAATTATTAAGTTTAATCTATTGAACAAAGACTCCAATTTTATCAAAATCAGTATGGTAGTTTCCTAGGAAACGAGTCTGAAAGCTTGCAAATTTCCCATAGGTTTGCACCCTATTTTATCTTCTCTTGATTTACATGTCAAAAAACGTTAAACAGGACTTTATACCTTATGACAAGAAAACTAAATATGTCATAATCTGCTATTCTCGTTTATTTATTGCACATTACATTGAAATTGAATTATCCTCATGAATAATCGCAGTTATTATCAAGCGGAGACAGATTATGTATCGAAGACAGACGGATGTTATCTACTATAACTAGCTAGTATGCATAATTATGTATCATTTCTAATTAATTATTGCACCTAATTAAATAATATGCCTGAATTCGCTGTAATACGGAAGAGATAATTATTTTTATTTTTGTTAATGAACGCATCGTGCGATATTGGGTAATCAATATTTACCCATAATTCTTTTAAAATATACCATATATTTACTTTTCTTTTTATTCCACTTGCCTGTTATGTTGAATTCTAGTTCAATTTATATGTCTAATATAAGATTAATTATACTAAAAACAGCTTTTATAACACTTTCAGCATAGTGTTAGAGATAAAGGATTTTTTGAACTACAAACATCCATAAACATTTGTTTAAATTGTATGCACTGAAACAAATGTCTGTAAAAAAAAAAAAAAAAAAAAAAAATGTAATAAAAAAAGAAAAAAAGTGAAACTCCGTAAATTTACAAAAGTTCATGGTTAAATGCATTCGATTGAGTTACTCAGTCATCATTTTCCACACATTTCCATTTTATTATATGTAATTCCTTTTAGGGATTTTCATGTCTTTATTTAAATATATTTATATCTTTGTTGAATTTTCTAATTCAAAATACACACTTAATACACATATTTATTTTTCACAAGTTTGCTAGAACTTTTAAAAAAGAAATTTCAAATAAAAATTGTAAAAAAAAAAAAAAAAAAAAAAAAAACTTAGTTTAGAAAAAGTTTAGAAAGAAAAAAATAATCTCATCAGATTTTGTGAGGAGAAAATAATCTCATCAGATTTCGTGGGGAGCCCCTCCCCCCTCCCGCTGAATGATAGGAAGTAAAACGATGATGGGCTATATCAAAATATAGTAATACGTGCGATATTGAGTATGCAACATCGACACTAATCAATGACTATATGAATACATTCCCTCATCCTTTTCCTTCATGTTGGGAATAACGGATTTTGAGCTTATTCTAACGACGATTATTTTCAGAATTTTTAAGCTATATTTTTAAGGCAATCACTAAAGTTGTTTTATACATGAAGCAAACATATTATGCGAATTGTATTTTGATTGCGTTCAAACTTGCGCAGTGAAACATTATTTAGCAAACCTGCTCATTTTCCATACAATTTTTATTATTTTTTAATTCGGATTACAAGGTATTACGTAAAAGTTGTTTGTCATATTTTCTGAAAAGAACATTTTTAAGAACAAATACAGTCGAGCCTCTATATAACGAAATCCATCGTTCCAGTAAAAAATTCCTTATATAGAGAAATTCGATGTATAGAAAATGATGTTAAAAATCGTATTTAATGTGTAAATTTTGAACAAATATTATTTTTGATGTTTTTAATTAAGAATTTGAAATGTTTAAAAGTAAATATCAATAATAACCTAATATTAATAATAATAACCTATAAATATAACCTAACATTTTATTTCTTAATTATTTAAGCAGTTTCAAAAAAGTGAACAGACATTTATTTGAAAGCTTAATGAAAATCAAATAAGGAAGACTTGCATTAATTTCAGGCGAAAAACTCTATAATTTTTGTTGTTTTGATTTTAAAATTGTTACGCTCTCAAAAAAATGATCAAATTTTAGCAAGGAATGAAAAATTGTAGTTAACATTTTCCTCCATTTGAAGACCTGTGTTATGTGCCTTTCATTGATTCCTCTCTAATATGTGTAACAATCTAATTGACTCTGTTTTGAGAAGGATGTTGAAAAGTGTGTGGGAGGTGGGATGAATTCGTTGGATTTAAAGAGCAAGGAGAGAAGTAATATTAAAAAAAAAATTCAGCACCGAACGATAAATCAAAAATAAGTGATGGAAAATTGATTCCATATGATTTCGAAGTTTTTTAAAACTGAATAAATTAAGACCAATTTATGAAAAAATTCCTTTTATGGAGATCGATATTTCGCTATATAGAGACTATTTTCAATGTAATCATTCGAAAAGGGGACCGTTCCTACAAAAAATTCGTTATATAGAGAAATTCGATGAATGGAGTTTCGTTATAGAGAGACTTGACAGTATTTTAAAGAAAAAACTTATTAATCTTTAGTATAATAAAATAAAAACACAATAACCATCTGTCATGTAATTTTTGTTTTATTACTTAATATACGATGATCAAATTATCTAAATCAAGGTTTCCATTTATCATTTACAGGAGAAATATTTCTTCTTAGATAGCCCTACTTTAATTAGACATTATATCTTATTAATTATCATTTCTAATTAGATGCCACATCTAATTAATATTTATTCTTAATTTGCTGTAACATGATAAAGATAGGTTGAATTATTATTTTATTTCTGATAATGAACACAGCACGTCACATTTGATATACATAATTATTCAAAAGTTTGTTTAAGGGGTCCGGGACACAATTTAATATAATTTTTATTAATTGAGTTAAAATTTTGATTTTTTGTGATGATTATTCATATAATTTGTAAACAATATCACAGGATAAAACTTCTCATAATTGAAAAAAAAGTTAAAATTTAAAATTTATTAAAATGTGGAATAAATTAAAATCGTTATAACTTAAAATATTATTTCCAGAATTCCATTTTTTATATTTAAACGAACAAAAATGTCTAAATTCTAATTTTGATTGAACATAAAAAAAAATTAATTACAGAAATTAAAAATATTTTAAGTAAAAATTTGAAAAAAAAAATAATCATGAAACATTTATTTTTAAAATCGTATTTTCAAACTTGTTGAATCAAAGTTAAAGTAAACCTATCAAAAGTGGCATTTTTCGAGCTTGAAGCAATTATCTTTAGCGGTTTTTTGGTTATAATAATTTAAATCTAAGAAATTGTAGAAAAACCCATCAGGAAGAAAAATGGATTTTCATAATTTTTTTTAATATTTAGATTACGTGTAAAGAGAAACAACCTACAAAATTTTAAGAATGCTTATATATATTTTTTTTCATTAGCATAAACAAAAATTATATTAATCTTTAGCATAATAAAATAAAATCACAATTACCATTTGCCATGTACTTTTTATTTCATAATTTAATATACTACGACCGAATTATCTTCATCAAAGTTTCCATTAATCATTTGGAGGAGAAATATTTCTTTGTAGACGCCCTGTACTTTAATTAGGCATTATACCTGATTAATTATCATTTCTAATTAGATGCCATGTCTAATTAATATTTATTCTTAATTTGCTGTAACATGATAAAGATAGGTTGAATTATTATTTTATTTCTGATAATGAGCATAGCAAGTATTATTTGGTATATAAATAATTATTCAAAAGTCTTTTTAAGAGGGTCAGGGGCACAATTCAATATAATTTTTATTTATTGAGTTAAAATTTTGATTTTTTTGTGATGATTATTTATATAATTTGTAAACAATATCAAAGAATAAAACTTCTCTTAATTTTAAAAAAAAGGTTAAATTTAAAATGTATTAAAATTTAAAATTTATTAACAATTTTAATTTATATAAATTAAAATCGTGATAATTTGAAATATTATTTCCAGAATTTCAAATTTTTACATTTAAATGAACAGAAATGTCTAAATTCTAATTTTGATTGAACATTTTTTAAAATATTAATTAAAAAAATAAAAATATTCAAAGTAAAAATTTAAAAAAAATCGTATTTTTAAACTTGTTGAATCAAAATTAAAGTAAATCAATCGAAAGTGACATTTTTCGAGCTTGAAGCAATTATCTTTAGAGGTTCTTGAGCTATAACAATTTAAATCCAAGGAATTGTGGAAAAACCCATCATGAAGAAAAAAAGGATTTCATTTTTTTTAAATATTTACATTACGTTTTTTACGATACATTGCGTTTACATTACGAATTTTAAGAATGCTTATATATATATTTTTTCCTTAACATACCAAAAATTATATTAATCTTTAGCATAATAAAATAAAAACACAATTCCCATCTGCTATGCACTTTTTATTTTATAACTCAATATATAATACTACGATTGAATTATCTTCAGCAAGGTTTCCATTAATTGTTTGGAGGAGAAATATTTTTTCGTATACGCCCTGTACTTTAATTAGACATTATACATAATTTATTATCATTTCTAATTAGATGCCATATATAATTATTATTTATTCTTAATTTGCTGTAACATCATAAAGACAGAATGAATTATTTTATTTCTGATGAAGAGCAAAGCAAGTAACATTTGATATACATAATTATTCAAAATACTCTTTAAACGTATTTATATATTTATTTTGTTTTTTCTTTCATTTAAAGTTTGTTAAATGAAAGTTTAATTGGTCAGCCAGAATATTAAATACAATAGTAAAAAAATTTTTCATTAAAATAGTGGTGCAGTCATAGGAAAAAAAATGTATAAATGTGTAAAAAAATGCTATTATTAATAATCCCCCAAAAGTAGGCAAGAAAGCATATTTTAAAAGCATAAACAGCAGACATTGTAATTTCGCCAAATTAGACAGGGATGACCTCCTGGAGAAAACAGCTTACTCATTAACACTGGACAGTTATGGCCAAGTTGGCTTCATAAATGGCAACTTATATTTGCCGCCAATAATGGCAATATTTCGATGCTACAAATGCAATGCTACGATGCTAAAAACAGGGCCTCATTAATGCACAAGCCACCCGGGCCTAGGCCCACCAATTTTAGGGGCCCACAAAATATGTGGTTGGTTTTTTTCTTATTAATCAAATATTTTTCAAATAATATTGTATTATAAAATATGAAACGTAAAATTTAAATATTCTGAATGACTCAATGAAATTTTTAGAAGATTTTAACCTAGGCACTTTTGACTCAAACAATTTTGTCAATTCATCAAACAAACCTATTTTTTTTCTGAAAGTATCGCAGGGAATGAGTAGGTAGCGGGGGGGGGGGGGGCAACTTTTTAAAAGGCCTTGGCGCAACTTCAACTTGATCGGACTCTGGCTAAAAATAAGATGTTACATTTACTCATATAAAACATTATAACATGCTACTAATATATATTTTTAAATTGTTATAAATTATTATTATTATTTCTTAGTATTTTCATTACGCATACATAGAGAAACACGGCACAAAATTTTGAAAATGCTTATATATAATATTTTTTTTCCATTAACATGCCTAAAAAATATTAATCTTTAGGATAATAAATTAAAACCACAATAACGATCTGCCAAGTACTTTTTATTTCATTACTTAATATACTACGATCGAATTATCTTCATCAAGGTTTCGATTTATCATTTGAAGTAGAAATATTTCTTCGTAGGCGCCCTGTACTTTAATTAGACATTATACCTGATTAATTATCATTTCTAATTAGATGCCATATCTAATTAATATTTATTCATAATTTGCTGTAACCTGATAAAGACGGAATAATTTATTATTTTATTTCTGATAAAGAGCAAAGCAAGTAACATTTGATGTACATAATTATTCAAAATACTCTTTAAACATATTTGCATATTTTGCATATTTTTGCAGTTATTTTGCTTTTTCTTACAATTAAAGTTTGTTAAACTAAAATTTAATCGGTCATCCAGAATATTAGAGTAAAAAAATTTAGTTATTGAAATAATGTACATTCGTAATTAAATAATATAATATAATGCGAAATAGAAACATCCGTGAAATTTAATGTGCGGTCCTAAGAAAATATATATATAAATGTTTAAAAAAAATGTCATTATTAAAATTCTCCCAAAAGGAAAAAAAAAAAAAAAAAAAAAAACGTATTTTACAAGCATAAAACAGCAGGCATTTATAATTTTACCAAATTAGACAGGGATGACCACCTGAAAAAAACAGCTTACGCATTAACGCTAGACAGTTATCGCCAAGTTGGCTTCATAAATGGCAACTTATTTTTGTCGCCAATTATTGCAATATTTCGATGCTACAAATACAATGAATGCTATGATGCTAAAAATAAGATGTTACATTTACTCATATAAAGCAGTATAATTCGTTAGTAATATATATTTTTAAATTGTTATAAAATATTATTATTTTTTCTTAACCTCTTAACTGGTCATTTTTTTTTCGTTCAATAAATTGGAAATAGCGGATTTACACCACTATTATTTAAATAAAATATTCGTAAAATTAAGTGTTAAACATTTCTAACTCTCAATAGTATGAAAATTTTCTTTAAAATAATAGTGGTGTCAAAAAGCTTTAAATGATGTAATAAGCAAATTCGTTTTGCCCGAACGGCGTTCGGGCAAACCAGTTAAGGGGTTAATTTTTTCTTGACGTATACATAAAGAACCAAGGTACAAAATTTTGAAAATGCTTATATATAATATTGTTTTCATTAACATGCCTAAAAAAATATTAATTTTAGGATAATAAATTAAAAACACAATAAAGATCTGCCAAGTACTTTTTATTTCATTACTTAAGGCCCCTCTCCTCGCTCGAGGAAACGCTCGCGAGTTAATGCTATTCCTATGGGGAAGCATTTTTCTAATAACTCTTTCGCATTTTGACATTTTTTAATAATGTTTTTTGCATTGGGTAGTTGAGGTGCATGCAGATAGCGCACCTTTTTTACTTTTTCGATTTTGGCTGCAGATATTTTTTACAAGGTTAGTTTCACTTTTAAAACCGGTTTCGAAAATGAAAGTGCTTTTTAAAAAATATATCTGCACCAAAATCGAAAAATTAAAAAAGATGCGCAATCGGCATGCATCTCAGCTATCCATAGCAAAAAAATTATTCAAAAATGTCAAAATGCGAAAGAGTTATTAGAAAAATGCCTCCCCATAGGAATAGCTTTAGCTCGCGAGCGTTTCCTCGAGCGAGGACAGGGGCCTTAATACACCGCGATCGAATTATCTTTCTAAAGGTTTCCATTTATCATTTAAGGAAGAAATATTTCTTCGTAGATGGCCTGTAATTTTATTAGGTATTATACCTGATTAATTATCATTTCTATTTAGATGCCATATTTAATTAATATTAATTCTTAATTTGCTGTAACTTGATAAAGACAGATTGAACTATTATTTTATTTCTGATAATGAGCACAGCAAGGTACATTTGATATATATAATAATTATTCAAAATTCTCTTTAAACATATTTATTAATTTTGCTTTTTCTTGCATTTAAAGTTTGTTAAATTACAGTCAGGGTTCGCACAATTCTATCACTGAATTTTAAGAATATTTTCGAAATGTTTCACTGCAGAAAAATATCGTAAAATCTGTGAATAAAGTTGGGGATTGCGAATGTTGTGGTTTAAAAATTAAATATATATATATACAGGGTGATTCCAAATTTTTTTTACAATAAAAGAGGGGTGATAGTACACATCAAGACAAACAATATTGAATAGGAGACCAAGGGTCCAAAACGTTTTCTTAAGGAGATAGCCGCCATTAAAGATTAGGGACCAAAATTTCAAATAAACATAAAAACGGAAAAATCGGTCGATTGATTTGCGGTTTTCACTAAAATTAATCTTTATGTCGGCATTTTTTTTGAAATTAAGTTATAAAGATAAATTTTAAAAAATGCCGATAGAGGGCGCTTTAGACTTTGGAGTAACGAACAACTATTTTTTGCCGTTATTGTTTGCATCTCTTTAAATGATTTAGGAAGGTTAGACTTAAACTTAAATTTTGAGCTGAAAATCTGAATAGTAGGGAGTGGTTAAGTAGCACAAACTGAACTGTGTTCAAGGGGGAGGTGGAGGTTCAAATTTAAAGTAATTATAGAAAATGGAAAAATTGGTCGATTCGTTTGCGGTTTAAAATAAAACTATTCTTTAAGTCAGTATCTTCTTGAAAATAATTTTTTAAGATAAATCTCAAAAAATTCCGTCAGAGGGCTCCTTAAACTTCACAGTAACCAACAATGCATTTTAACCATTATTTTTTGGTTCTAATTAAATGCTTGCAAAAGCATTTTAAATGTTCTCGGAAACTTAGATTTAAACTTAAATTTTGAGCTCAAATCCTGAATCGTTATGAGGAGTTAAGAAGCGCAAACTGAAGTGTGTTCAGGAGTTAAAATTTAACCCTCTTTCCTCCTCGAGCACAATTCAATTTTTCGCTTCTTAAACACTCCCAACGATTCAGAATTTCAGCCCAAAATTTAAGTCTATGCATTTGAATACATTTAATGAGATTAAAAAAAATAACAGTTAAAAATAGTTGTACGCTACTCCAAAGTCTAAAGCGCCCTCTATCGGCATTTTGTGAGATTTATCTTTAAAAATTATTTTCAAGAAAACACTGATTGATCAAGAAAACTGATGATTTAAAAATTAGTTTTAGCAAAAACCGCAAACGAATAGACCAATTTTTCCGTTTTTTACAATTATTACAAATTTTAACCCTCTGAACACAGCTAAGTTTGTCTACTTAACCACTCCCAGCTATTCAGATTTTGAGCTCAAAATTTAAGTTCAAGTCTAAGCTTACGAAAGCATTTAATAAGATGCAAAAAATAACGCCAAAAAAGAGTGTTTCGTTACTCCAAAGTCTAAAGCGCCCTCTATCGGCATTTTTTGAAATTTATCTTTATAATTTATTTTCACGAAAATACCTAAATAAAGAATAGTTTTAGTGAAAACCGCAAATCAATCGACCAATTTTTCCGTTTTTTATAATCATTTGAAATTTGAACCCTCTGAACACAGCTCAGTTTGTGTTACTTAACCACACCCAACTACAGATTTTGAGCTCAAAATTTAAGTTTGAGTCTAAGCTTACGAAAACATTTAATGAGATGCAAAAAATACCGGCAAAAAATAGTTGTTCGTTACTCCAAAGTCTAAAGCGCCCTCTATCGGCATATTTTGAAATTTATCTTTATAATTTAATTTCAAGAAAATGCCGACATAAAGAATAATTTTAGTGAAAACCGCAGAACAATCGACCGATTTTTCCTTTTTTTATGTTTATTTGAAATTTTGGTCCCTAAACTTTAATGGCGGCTATTTCCTTAGGAAAACGTTTTGGACCCTTGGTCTCCTATATAATATTGTTTGTCTTGATGTGTACTATCACCTCTCTTTTATTGTAAAAAAAATTCGGAATCACCCTGTATATATATATATATTAATAGTGGTGCCAAAGTTTGTGGAAATTCCAAGGAGTATGCGAGCCATGATTACAGTTTAACTAGTCATCCAGAATATTAAATACAAAAATACAAAAATTTTTGTTACTAAAATAATGTGCATTTGTAATTAAAGCATATATAATGCGCAATAAGAACATAGTGAAGTTTAATGTACGGTCTTAGTAAAAGATATTTATAAATGTAAAAGTAGACAAAAAATAAACCCATGCTTTATTAAAATTCCAACCAAAGTAGAAAACAAACCATATTTAAAACGCACAAAACAGTAGGTTATGTAATTTCGCCAAATTACGCAGGGATGACACGGATGTCCATCTCGGGAATTCAACTTACGCATTAATGCTAAATATCTACCGCCAAGTTGGCTTCATAAATGGCAACTTTTTTCGCCAAGTTTTGCAAAAAAGTGACGCTATTGTGGTATATCCCTGTGGTCCTAGAATTTCATGACCAAGAAATTATTTGATACGAGCATTTTCCTATATATATATTTACTTAAATTTAAGCTAGATATATTTTAAAAAACAGGTATTTTACCTGGAAAATAACTGAACTGTAACCGCACAAACTATGCTGTGTCAGTACATAAAAAAAAAAAAAAAAAAAAAAAAAAAAAAAAAAACGCATTTGTGAAATTGATACGGATTTCTCCATAGGAAATGAACCGTTTTTCTTCCGTTGTCAATCTTAGAAATAGAATTTTAAAAAATACTGTCCAATTCATGTATTGTCCTCAGGAATACGTAGTATATTTTCCAAATTTCAAATTTCTGTGCCAACAGGAAGTGGGTGAAAAATGAGTCGTAAGATTTGACTACCACATACAATCAAACAGAATTGAAAGTTAGAAGAAAGAATGTAAACATATGCAACAACCTGGTGATGTTTCATCGTTAAATTATCGCAAAGAGATGCTGGAAGCACAGTTCGATTGGATGATACATATGCTTTAGGAATATTAATTCAGGTTTTGAAACAGTGATCGTTTATGTATTAACTATTCCTCTAGCATTGTATTTTTAACTACCGTAATTTCCGGTAGATAAGCTGCAGCTTCAATAATTCTGTTTTGACCCAGAAATTTCAAAAGTAAAAGGCAACATTCTTTCTATGGCGTATATATTTATCTTTAATTACTGAATGATTTTTCTGGGTTGAAAATGAATTGTTTGAGCTGCAGCTTATCTACCCGAAATTACGGTATAACTTCATTTTTGACACCATATTTCAGTTTCTTAAACAGAAGCAAACAACCAAGGAAAAGCTATTGTTTTTACACTAAGAAAGATTAAGAAAGAATGAGCAATGTTAAATAGCTTAAAGGAGTGCATTTAAAAAGAGAAGAATGTGACGCGTTAGGTAGCTAAAATGAATGTATAAAATAGGTGCATACGGCTGTTTTGTTTAGCCACTTAATCCTCGTGCCCGAAACATTCACGGGCTGCAAGTTTCGCGGCTTTTGTTCAGAATTGTTTGATTCCCACCAGTTTTATAAAACAGTGTAATTAGTTTTATTCTGGTATCATTTTACTTGTCATTAAATAAGAAGAATATTTTTTTGAAAAAAGTGGTGGGAATAATAAATTTGAATTTTTAAACAGAAATTCAATGCGATTATTAAGTGGTCAAAGTTATATCATTGGTTTGAAATTAAAAATTAAAGGTTTAAACACAGCAAGCCACAAACATGCACCTCACCGCTCGACTGTCAAAAGTGAAATAGCGCTGAGCGTTGAAAAACAAAACCAGGATCAATCTTTCACGAACACACATAAAGACCAATAAGAACTCTCTTAATCCTTTCCGGCGCAAGCAAATTGCATTTGTAAAATGAGAAATTGTCGATTGACACCAGAATTTATAAAGGACTTGTCTAAATATTACGAATTCCTTAATATAAGCTTCCATTGTAAAAGCAAATTATATTAAAATATTACTGGTGCCGTTTGCAAATTTGGAATTAAAATTAGGTGTTGCCGTCCGGCAACACTGCGCAAGAAAGCGTTAAAAAGTCAGCCACAAAATAACTCAAGTTGAGCTGAAATCCACTCATCTCAATGTTGAAAGTCAGCTTCTCAAAAAAGAGTTGAAATAATTCGAGTTTTAACAAATTTAAATGAAGTTGAGCTACTTAAATAACCAATTTAGATCAAGAAGATTTAATCGTTTGAAAAACAACTCTTTTATGATCGAAAAAATTACAGCTCTTTCATGAGAAGCCAAATCAGCTCTTTCGTTTTAAGAGTGAAGTGTTGAGTCATTCTGGTTGAGCTTAAGGCCTCACACTAGTCACAGAAAAAGACCCGGATGATAATGCAAAGTCTATGGGAGCGTTCTTTTCAAATATCTCGCTCAAATTTTAATATTTTTACATGATTTTTTTTGCATAGGATAGCTGAGGACGATCTACAACCGGCCTAGTTTTAACTTTTCGATTTTGCTTATATATGTTTTGTATTACGATAGTTTCAATCTCAGAACCGGTTTAAACCGGTTTTGAAAGTTAAAGTATTTTTTTTTTAATCTGAAACCAAAACTGAAAAAATAAAAACTAGGCTGGTTGTGGATTGTCCTCAGCTATCTTGTGCAAAAAAATCATGTAAAAATATTAAAATTTGGGCGAAATACTTTAAAAGAACGCGCCCATAGACTTTCCATTATCATCCGGGTCTTTTTCTGTGCCTAGTGTTGCGCCTTAAGCAGAAAAGAGAAAAAGGAAGGGAACGAATAAAAAGCGAATTAAAGTCACACTTTTGAAAAAAAATTTAGAGTTTATGTAGAGTTTTGGCTTTTTTAGAGTCACTCTTTTGTAAAAAAAAAATGGGTCTAATGAACAAACCGTTGCAACGGTTTGTTCATTGGACCCATTAGTTAACGCGTTAACTAAACATTTAGGTTTCTTTTATACATAATAAGCTCCCCATAAATCTAGATCGTAAAATTATGAACATTTCTAGCTGATGCATTTTGTAAAATTTAAAATTGCTTAGACCAGCAGTGGTTAATAATAGAGGGGTAATAGCTTTATAGTAATAGCTTTAAATATCACAGTTTTTAACACAGGTATTATGCTGTATAAATACAAAAAAAAAAAAAAAAAAAAAAAAAGGTTGAGCTACTTGTAATTAGTAGTATGCTAAATAAAGAAAAATAAGTACAGAAAAAAGAACAGAAAATAATTACGAATTACCTATGGTAAAAAAAAGTAAATACTTTTTGAATTATCACGAATAAATTCAAAGAAAATATCATTAGATATTTATTCTAATTTATCAATTCTTTTTAGTTTCAATAAACTTTGTTTAAAAAAAAATGATGATTTCTGATAACAGTTTAAACATTCTAAAATTACGTTTTTGTAATTTGCAATTGAATACTTAAAAGAAAAAATACTTCCTTGCACAATCATAACAATCAATTAAAAAGAAAAGAAAAAGTCAGCCACATTTTTCAATAATTCTCACTTTAATCAAGACAAATCTCAGAAGTGTAGCTATAGGTTTAATGGTACATTCTTTTGGGAAAAACCAAAACTTCTTTGCAGTATACAAACAATTGCAGAATTAGAAGGTGGCAAAAATTTCTCTACTCACATCATATCTATAAATGTTCAACATTCCAAAACAGAAACCTGTTAATATTCGCCATTTTGTTTCTGTAGATGAAACTATAAAAAAGATAGGAAAAAATAAACGTTTAAAACGAAATAAGTAGAAGTTATGGTATGCTTAGAACTATTCTATAAATATAATACTAGAATAGATAGCTAATAATTGCAAGAAACAATTTAAAATAAAATGTTTGGTGTTAAGTGTCACATTTTCAGACCACTAAAATTTAATAGTGAATTTTTTCTTTATTTATTCGATTACATTTGCTAATTAACCTGTGAATGTTCGCGCATGCCTAAAATATGTTAAGACGTATAGCACAATTACCAACATTTTCAACTTTTTTGTCCCAGAAAATGTGTAGCAAAAATTTACAATCCCAAATTGCCGTAATCTGCCGATTAAATAAGGCAAAATTTTCTATTAAATTTTTCCTGGCCAAAAATCGAAAGAGTTAACAGGTACGACTCTGCGACCAATAAATTTAAAACAATTATCATGTTATTTAATTATTTACGCACCAATTCTGCGATAAAATTATTTGAAGATTACTTTTAAAAAATTAGTGGTAAGAAATGTAATAAACTTGGTCACCCAAGAACGTGATTTGCGTTTATACATAGTATGATTCAAAAGTTCGGGGAAAAGTTGTAGAAAACCTTTCACTGAATAGTTCACAGCACTGAAGCCTATCCACCTTCAAAGCAGTCACCTTGGGCGACGATACACATCTGCCAGCGTTCGTATAACTTCTGGAAGCTTCGCTGGAAGCCATTTTTTGCAATATCCCCATAAGGTCTCTAGCGATGTTGTTTTCACCGCTTCTGATAACTAAAAACAGCATCACTGTATATACTTTTCAATTTATGGGAACAGGTAAAAGTTACTATCGGGGCTCTGTCCAGTTCATAGAGAGGGAAGGGGAGGATGTGAAATCACATTAGTGAGAGATTTAACGAGGAATTGTTTTAACAGTTGGTTTCGATATGCTGATACGTTCTCAAGTAGAAAGTACCAGTGTTTGGCATCAACAAAGGTTGTCCAACGCGTCAACCCCTTAACTGATTTGCCCTTACGCCGCCGTTCGGACAAGATGAATTTGTTTAATTCATCATTTAAAGTTTTTTGACATCACTAATTTTTTTTATAATTTTATACTATTTAAAGGTGAAATGTTTGGACTAAATGTTACGAATATTTTATTTAAATAATAGTGGTGTGAATCCGTTATTTTCAATTTATTGAACGGAAAAGAAAGAACCAATTTACCCCTTCTTGCGCAGTGTTGCCGCGCCGGCAACACCTAATTTTAATTCCAAACTTGCAAACGGCACCAGTAATATTTTAATATAATTTTGCTTTTACAATCAAGGCTTAAATTAAGGAATTCGTAATATCTAGACAAGTCCTTTATAAATTCCAGTGTAAATCGAATATTTCTCATTTTACTAATAGAATTTGCTTGCGTCGGAAAGGGTTAAGGGGTTAATCGCCTTCGATATATTCTCGGTCCTTTTTAAAACACCGATGCCATTCATAAACCTTGTTTCTAAAGCATGGTAGATTCATCGTATACATTTCTTCATTTTCAAAGTCTCCATTGGCATTTTATCTAATCGTTGACAGAATTTAATGTTGCAACTCTGTTCAAGAAAAGCAATCTTTCTAACGTCGGGGAGCAAAAACAGCTAATTTCGGAAGATGGCTGTTGCGAGTGCTGTTTGATCACACGACATGGACTAAACCAACGCGAGCAAGTAGAGGAAAGTTGGGAGAATGTATTTCAGGCATTTTTACTTTAGCAGGGTTCGCACAGTTCTACCACTAAATTTTAAGAATATTTTCAAAGTGTTTCACTGCAGAAAAATGTCGTAAAATCTTTGAATGAATGTGGGGATTGCGAACGTTGTAATTTAAAAACAAAATGTAAACTTTCTTATTTTAAAATAGTGGTACCAGAGTCCTTGGAAATTCAAAGAAGTGTGCGAACCTTGCTTTAGGCACATGCTTTCGTTGTCAAGAATGTCCGCAGTTCCCGAATTTTTTAATCATACTACGTAATTACAGGTTAAATGAAAGAAAAATTCCAATAAAAAGTTAAATACGTTCTCTAAAAATTAAAAAAAGGTAATGATAGTAGATATTCTAAGAACATCTCTTTTAAAAATAAAAGTATCATCTGGGTCAATCCATTTCAGATCATCAAGATGGTGGTGTCGCTCGATATATTTTATTTTACTAATATTTTAATGAAGTTTTCTTCATAGCTCTCTGAGTTTAAAAACATGATTAAAATTTTTTTGGATAATATAATTTTTTGGCGATGACCATTTTCGATAAACTATACAACCTGTTTTGAACGGAAAACGTATTTTACGGAAAGGGCTATAACTGACTTATTTTTATACCTATCATGATGAATGAAAAACAAAATGTTCAGCAAAATATTGTCTTTTTTAATATTTTTTTTAATTATAAAATTTTTATTTGACTTAAATTTGTAGATCAATAAATTGATTAACAGGAAAGTACTAAATTGGATGAAATTGAAAAACATAATTTAATTAAAGTAATAGACTTTTTAAAAATTATTATTTGTCGTGTGAGACAAGGTATTCATGTGTGTAAATACACAAAATTTAAAATCTCTAATTTATGCAGCTTAGGTGTACGAGCTCTGTAACGCACGAACAGATAGAGGACAGAGACGAATATGTTTTCTTCAGATGAACGAAACCCTAATATATATATGTAACAAATTTAATTTTAAATATATATACAATTTTGCGTATATACAGTTCGTGTAAATGTATAACGACAAAGTTTTATATGTAAATAAACAAACTTATATTCTTGCAGTCTTATTTTAGCGTATTGACAGTGTCTGTACACTTAGTTGATAATTTTTTCTCGTTTAATTATTACTTATAACCCTTTGTCGGGTCGGCAATTAGCAATGTTATATATTTGCTGTATCTGTTATTTTTCAAAACAGATTACTTTTTATTTAACTGTTCTCGTTGTATTTGTGTTTCTTGGATGGCGGTGAGGATCACCTCCCCACCCCAGGACGAATCCATAAACCTTTTTTTCTTTCTAACCGATGACCAAACCCCTACCTGCCGAGTTACCTCAGCTTAACGGGTTAGAGTATCAGGATGAGTGACCACCTAATCGCCGCTACGTGGCAATAAACCTGATTCCATAGCTTCGCACGTCATCATATCTGCTGTACTTGCTTCTCATTTGAGCATACTATGTTTTGTCGGTTGCTTAACGTTACATCCTGTTGTTTGTACTGCAAATGGCAACTCAAGTTGGCCTCGTAATTTAGAACCTTTATCAAATCAATATATATATCATGATTTTGTTTCTGATTGCTAAGAAAAGTTTCTGAAGAGGGCGATATTTAATCACTTAAGGGGAAATAGTACCTTTGAAATCATCTCTTCAATTTTGAATAATATTTAATATATGTGGTGGCAAACTACTTAATACTGAAAATTAAATAAAATAAAAATAAATGTAAAACAGACTGTTTTAGTAAAATTTAATTTAAAAAAATTAACTTTTTTCATAATCCTTACTATTTTTATAAATATGAAAATTTTGGCTTCGCTTTTTTGTCTCATATTCATTAGGATATACTTACACAAAACTATGTATGAATTTTTAGATGAGTGGGATTTTACATTTAATATGATTTTTTTTTCTGTGCATATCAAAACTAGTCGGGCACCGTCATACTTACCCATCATAATATAAAATATGAAAAAAATTAAACGCGTGTAAACTATCTATCCAAAATAAAATTTAAACGCATAGTTAAATAATTTTAATATACATAATAATGCTCTATTAATAAATTGCTGATGAGCCAATTTCGAAAAATTATATAAAACGCTAAAATACTCTAGTAGTTCCGGATTAAGTAAAAGAAACATCATTAAATCAAATAATAATAATAATATTAACTAAAAACTTGCAGCGTTAGATTAAGCGTCTCATTTCCAATTAAAATATATCTGTGAATTGAAATTAGAATGAAATACAGGGTCATGAAAAATCGAAGAATTTGGAAAACAGGATTACACATATCTCGACAACTAATAATCTGATCGACTTCGTTCTTAATACAAAATTTGTGTTACTTTGTTGCCTTTTACGCCCTTTACTTAAAATAAAAAAAACGAAAATCATCAAAAACATCAAAACATCAAAACATCAGAACGAATTTTTCGAGAGTCCGAAAAAAATAGTTCCGGATAATCGAGGTTACTGATATTAAATAGGCTTCGTCCCATTTTTACATACTAAGTACATACGAAATTTCAAATGTCTATCTCAATTTGTGCGGGAGATAGAGCGGTTACAGACAGACAGACAGACACACAGACGGACGGACGGCATTTTTTTTTAAATATGTTTTTCGGAATCTCCAGTATCTGAAACGTGTAAATCCGTCAAAAAAAATTTTTTTCGATTTTCAAAATGATTGCAAGATTTACCCTATACTATGTATGATGGGTAAGTAAAATAATGGAAATTCAACAAACTCTAAATTTTTTTTTTTCAATAAATATAAACTTGAATGTTAAACCTATACGCAAAAAAATTAAATACCTCCATGGAGAAAAAGTAAATAAATAAATAAATAAATAAATAAACCTCTATCTAAATTAGCAAAAAAGAACAAGCAGGTTATAAAAATATGAACTCGGTGAAAACTCAGTTTAAAAATTTCCTTTCTATGGGTAATTGCGTTGGACCTATTAGCAAAATTTAGAGTATCTCGCGATATAATTGTCCTCAAAATATTCACAATTAAAGAATCTTTCAGCTAATATTAAAAATAGAAAGTTGATAATTCGACCAATTTCAAGGCACTGTGTCCCCTTAATTCTGGTTCCCCTAACGTTCACAGGCAGTGTAGGTTACTTTATTTTATTAACCCATTAACGACGACTTCTTTTACTCTACTGTTAAGCCTTCGATACCAGTTGACACCAGTTCTTTCATATTGTAATTTTACAAAATTAGTCTCTCAAACTTTGAGATTAAATGGTAATATAAAAAATCCTTACTAAAATATGGTCAAATAAGTTATGAGGTTAAGATTGTTTGATTCCCATCAGTTTTTTAGCTCACAGGCTATCATAGCCTGAGAGCTTATGTGCCCGTCCGTTCTGTATGTATATGTTCGTATGTTCGTGCGTAACGCGATAACTCATGATAAAAATATCCCATCCACTTCAAATTTTGTATACAGGTATATCCTGATAAGGCGCTTCCCTGATTAGTTTTTGGAGTTCATTCGATATGTATAAGAGGGGGAACGGGGGGCTCATGCCCCTCACTTTAATTGATATGAATGGGCTTTTCATGTAGAAATATTAGTTTTTTTTTTTTTTTTTTTTTTTTTTTTTCAAAATTTACACATAGAATCATTCTGATAAAAAGCTTCCGTGATTGGTATTAGGTGTTCATTGGATCAATATAAACAGGGGGAGATGGGGGTTCTAATGCCCCCCCCACCTTAATTTATATAAATGGGTTTTTCATGCAGAATTGCCAGATTTCGTTAAAATCTCCGAATAGTTTTGGAAATTTAATAGTTAATGTAAAAGAGAAGGATAACTCTTCTTAAATTATATTAACGGGTTTTTATTAAGAATTTTCCGATTTGCTCTAAATTTTGGATATGGATTTTTTTTTATGATAAAGCATGTCTCTGATCAGTTTAGAGGGTTCAATGATTAAGTATAATAAGGAGAAAGGGGGGAGCTGATCCCCCTCCTTGATATTTTTTTTTCGAAAGGAATTAACCCTTGAAAATATAAGGCTGTAATGTACTATTAGTATGCGTAGCCTGTGAGCTCAATGCCATCAGTTTAATTGGGAAATATTCTTTTTTTACTTTTCAAGTGCGGAGCCCTAGAATTCTTCATACTTTATTAAATTACTCAATTACTTTTATTTTTACATATTATATCGGTCCTTAAACAAAGTTAATATTTCCACTTCAAAAAAGTGGTAGTAATAAAATAAGGTGGTCTGGTGTAATAACGCCAGGCGGGCAATAACGCCAAGTGATAATATTTTGCATAATTATGAAATAATCTGGTAAATGACACCCATGTGCTCTGTGCAGAAGGGTTTTGAGTCATATAAATCGCAAAAAAAAACAGCTTCAAGTTAATTTGTTTCATTTTTAGGTCTTATTGTTTTTACAAGCAACTAAAATTAACGCTTGATCTAAAATTTGCGAGATACGTTTTGTCATGTGAAGACTATTTTTTTTATCCGGAAATACTTTGTTAATTACATAAATTAGTAGTACATTTCATGGACTTTCAAAATGTTGTTGAAGATTTTGGATATCTTCTCGAGATAATTTGTAATTTAAAATGTACAGCTCAATAACTATAACGGGGTAATAACGCCAATCCTTGGCATTAATACCCCGCTTGATTCCCTACAGTGGCCGAGCTGCATCCTAAATACTGATTGAAATAAACACAGTTAAAACTGTGCAATGTTTCTAATAATTCTATTTAAGCGGTCCTTTTTAAGCAAAAAGAAGCTCACGGTCTGATATTCTTTTGCCTCACCCCCCCCCCATCCACACACACACACACACACCATACCTTTATTTTTCTTACACTTTCACAAAAAATTGAACATTTTCAATAGCTTAGAATGCAATTTGTCAATTTCTAAGTTTGTAGAGTTTGTATTTTTAGAATTGGGCAATCTACATGCAATTATTCCATCTTATTTCATAGTTTTGTTTGCATGGCGTTATTACCCATATAGGTGGGTAATAACGCCAAATAGCATTGGTCAAGAAATCACGTCATTACATTTTATTAATACATATCTGAATTATTTTTTTTTATTTAGATAGTCAATGAGTTGCTGTATCAAATATTATATTTGTTTGAAAAATACAAACTAAAACTGAGCCGTGAAAATTGGTAGAACCTTAACGTGGCATTATTACCCCAGGGTACCTTAATATGATTTTTTTAAAAGTAGTCTATACTTATTGGGCTAGATGCTTATTCCTTGATCTGCCCGTACTTCATACGGACAACGTGTTTTTGCCAATGATGATTTGCCCGTGCCACGGGCTATATTTCAATCACAAATTATTATTCTCGCCAATAGATTTTTTATTGCAAATTTTATAATCTTTAACTCGAGTATTTGTCTCATTCAATTAGGCAAAAATTTTCTGTTTAAAGAAACCGGCGGTAAAAGGGTTAAAAATTTAGTAAAACACAGGAAAAAACTCGGTATTATTTGAAAGATTTTTTTAAAAATATTGCTCGGTTAAGTGTTTTAAGGGGTTAATATAAGAATTAATTTGGTAAATTATTATGCTAAAAAAATGATTAACAATATCCTGATTTTAATTTAAATTCTGGATTTTAATTTAAAATATAGTTATAACTACTACTATACTTATAGCATCTACTCTGGATTCGACTTCAATGTAGTTACTAATAGAGATCACGATCACTGATATGAATAAGGAATGCAATTCATTTGAATTGTTTAGGAAAAGGCAAAATCCAAAAACTCTAGCATTTCTTTAATGAAATCGAAAAACGTGACTTGGAGCATGCAGTCGCATTATATGTAGAAATATTATATGTGGCACGTGTTTCACTACAAATAAAAGTTAAGGAAGAAAAATATCTTTCGAAAGGAAAAAAAAAGTACCCCAAATTTCAACGTTTGGGAATCAGTAACATTTCTGTTTTCGCTGCCGTGGATTTCACAGAATGCATTTATTATTCTTAGCAGAAACTGTTCCGAGACACGTGGAAAAAGCCAGTTTTTCTATATTCCGTCTCTATTTCTTTACTCTTTTTCTTTAGTATAACAGATGCCTAAAGGGAAGGAAAATGTATTGATTGTAACGCATGTGGGTATGTGAGGGTGGAAATTCCGTGATGTTCTTTACATAAATAGCATTTGATAGTATAATGCAAGAAATTTTATTAGCATAATTTTTATATTTCTTTTTATTGGACTGATGTACGGTTTTACATTATCTTCTGTGTTCTGGATATTTTGTTTTTTATTTGAAATGACTAGCAGACTTAAAGTAGTTTGCACATTCCAATACACAGTAAATAAACTGCAAAAATGCTTTCTGATAGAGATAAGTTATTTACTAGACTTGAATTAAACCTCGTAGTTATTCAAGATTTTAGAAAAAATTCTATTGCCTTCAAAAATCATTATTAAAAGAGAAATATAAAATTTCAGAAAAATAATCCTTCTACCAATTATAACATTATGTCTACCAATGAGTTGTACATATGATTTTCATTTACATAAGCATGGCTGCCACTGGTGACTATTTTTTAATTCTATTTCACACCACTTTTTCAATGCAAAAATATTTTCCATACACTTTGACACTGATTGCAAGAGAAATCTGTCTCAAAAAACTTTAAAAAAATATCGGTGCGAACAGAATAGAAAAATAATCTCATGTGGCAGTCCTGTACAAGTGTTTCATGAAAACAAGATATTAAAAAATAAGGAATCCACTCCGTAAAGTTTTCAATGTATCTGACTCCGCAGTTACTGATTTCTTTATAAGACTCATTATAATACTCCTTTTTACCAAAGATTTGGATGTGACTATGGATGTATACAAGTCACATTCAGGGCGTGTTTACTAACGGGGAACAATAACGCCAATAAAAATTATAGAAATTGTCTCTTATCTAAACGTACGCATTTGTTAAAAAAAAAATGTTATGAGCAAGGCAGAGATTTCTGTTTATTTTTACTGGTGGGAATGAGTTCCGTTGCTAAACAGGCACTGGACACAAACGTGGTAACAAGATATATGGGTAAAATTTATTTTAACCTTATCTTCGGAGTGATTCCCCCAAAACTTGCTAATTAGTTGAAAAATGAGATTGGCAAAATTTCACCTCAATTGAGTAACATTAACCCGAGCATCATCGAAGTTGAATTCTTGGAAATTTGCGATTTTTGACAAAGAATTGTAGTTTTTCTTTCATTAAGTGATAACCATTTGTCTTAGAACTCTGGCTCTAGTTTTACAGTCGAGTCTCTATATAACGAAATCCATTGTTTCAGTAAAAAATTCGTTATATAGAGAAATTCGTTGAATATAGAAAGCCGTTAAAATTTCTGTTTAATGTGCACATTTTGAACAAGTATTATTTTTTATACGTTTAATTAAAAATTTGAAGTGTTTAACTATAAATATTAACGTAATATCCTATTTCTTAATTATTTGAACAGTTTCAAAAAATAGAATAGTCATTTATTTAAAAGCTTAATAAAAATCACACAAGAAAAACGTACGTTAATTTTTTGCCATTGAAAACACAACATCTCAAATTTTCGGGGGCGATCTCATTGCTCCGGGAGTGAATGTCCTCCCAAGCCACCCTCTGAAATCAACACTGACTTCAATTACCACATTGATCCAGGTTTTATATGTGTAACAATTAAATTGACACTGTTTCTCGAAGGATGTTAAAAGATGCGTGGGAGGGGGACTGGTGGAAAGAATTCGTTGAACTTGAAGATCAAGGAGATTCAAGGCAGAGAAACAATATAAAAAACTCAGCCTTGAACGACAAATCAAAAGTAAGTGATGGAAATTTGATTCCATGTGATTTTGAAGCTTTTTTAAAACTGAATAAATAAAGAACATTTTATGAAAAAATTCGCTATATGGAGATAGATATTTCGCTATATAGAGACTGTTTTTAATATAATCCTGAAAAAATTGAACCCTTCCTGCTAAAAATTCGTTATATAAAGGAATTTGATGTATGGAGTTTCGTTATAGGGAGACTCGACTGTATTTCATTGAAAATGTTGTTGCCTTGAACTTTTACGTTGATCAAAACTAATACTTTATGACGTTTAGTATTTTTCAGGTCAGCTCGTGAATCATACTTTCAAGCTTTGCATTTAAAAAAAATAAGTGAAAAATGACAAATAAATAATTTTTCTTACTCTTGATATATTTTTTGTATTATTCGTATTAAATGGTAAAAGAAATTCAGCAATTTTTGTAATTCAAAAAATATTTCATGAATTATAGTTGATTATTTGTTATCTAGTTCTGTGCCTGGAAATAATGAGCTCCTCGCTTGCATTGCAGTAGAAGCGCATTTAAAACGAGCAACTATATTTCTCTTTTTACTAAAAAAATTTTATTATAAAAATGCATTTGCCAAGTTTTATTTATTTTATAATAATCGTCAAGTGAAAATGAACACAATAGAAGCTGCTAGAATTAACCCCTTCGCGACGGGAGACTTTTACAAAGTTTTAAATGTTTTGTCACCGGTTTTAAGTAACAGAAATTTGTATTTTATTAAATCGGGAAAATTCTCCGATTGAATAATGTAAATTTTACAGTATAATTTTACTGGTGGGAACTAACAAGGATTCTTAAGCCTATTTTGCGGCATGTATACGTGTCGCTCGTCCCCAAGGTTTAAGCACACTTACCACTTAACATCAGACTTTGTGGAAATGTAAAACGATTTTGCAAACAATTATTTCGGAAACAAAAAACTGAGATGATCAAAAACCCATTTAAAAATTTCAATTTACTACTGTTATTCACTAGGATGGTAAACTGCTTCCCCACATTTGAATAAAGAAAATGTAGAGGGAATAGCAGTTTTAATTAGTTGTGGAGATGTAGAACAGTTAATAGGAGTTCCTCAAATTGAAAATAGTATCCGAATAACTCAGGCAAAAGCTGTATTTTCAGCTGTTGAAGATTGGGAGGAAATTTGTAACATCCATGCAGTGTGTTTTGATATCACTTCAGTAAATACTTATCACCTCAGAAGTGATATACATTAACAATTATTTTAAAAAAAAATCTGTATTTACCATATCACTACCATCATTTTTAAAAAAAAAAGCTGTTTTTGATTGTAATGTGCAAACAACCGCTGTCCTCTGCTAAATATTTTTAATTTTTTTCAGATTCGGTGGTCTAAGTTATATCAAACAACGAATAAAAGTGAAAAATGTGATTTATAAATATATATTGTATATACAATCATATTTTCAAAAGTACTTTTTTTTTTTTTCGAATTTGCTGAATCAAAATTAAAGTAAAACAATTGAAACAGGCATGCACCAAGTCTGAATAATTTTTTCTAAGGTGCATTGAGTTATAAAAATTTAAACACGACAAAGTGTGAAAAAACCCATCATGAAGAAAAAAGCCTTTTCAGAAGAAGGCGTTTTCATAACAACCATTGCTTAAAAGCTAGATTTTCAAAAAAAAAAAAGCGAAAAAGAAAAACAAATATATTTTTCTTCTAATTTACATAGAAATATGATTTAAATGTCATTTTAGGCATAAAAAAGAGAGAGAAATTTTTGATGCAATAAAGTATTTTTTAAAAATTTAAAGATTTTTGTGTCCCGAACCCCCTTAAAACAATAACTTTTCTAATTATCAAATTATCAGACATTATCCGAACTAAACGTACTAAGTCACAATTTACGGTTAAAGATTTAATGGTAAATATTGTACTGCAATAAACGTAATTAAGCTTTTACATTCTAGGCACTTGAGAATGTTTGAGAATAAATGCCATTTAATGCAGTTTAGTTAATTATTAGAGGTTTAATTATCTTTCCTCTCAAGAACCTACATTACCAAACTATTTAATAAACTCCGGAGTCAAATTGTTGAGATGGAAATTAAATGTTATTCCATGAACAATAAAGCAATCATAAAGAATTATATATATATATACAGGGTTCGTACAGTTTTACCACTAAATTTTAAGAACATTTTCGAAGTGTTTCACTGCATAAAAATATCGTAAAATCTGTGAATGAAGGTGGGGATTACGAATGTTGTGGTTTAAAAATTAAATGTAAATTTTCTTACTTTTAATAGTGGTGCGAGAGTCCTTGGAAATTCCAAGGAGTGTGCGAACCTTGAATATATAAATGTATTTGTCTTTCCGCATAAATCAGTTTGTACTTTTACTATTTCTTGTTCTATTTGTTAAAAAGATTTCATTATTTATTTAGATAATCAATAAAATATTTCGGAAATTATATTTTAAGTAATGAAATATAATTATACCTGGATAATCTGTTGTCTCCCTTACTGTAAGAAAATGTGTAAAGTTACTAAAATTTTCTAAGAAACAGCGATTGTTAAAAATTTATGTAATGGCAACTACAAAAATTCATGTAACAGATACATGTTTGCACTGTAAATCCAATACTCTATAAGGTTAATAAAGATTTTTTAGGAAACTGGGATGCCCAGAACTTTTTATGTAACTGCAAATCGAGTTACATATAAAAAATTAAGTAAGATCTCTGTAAGTTTAGTAGAATACTTAGAACAGCTACATATTTCCGTAGATTTATAAAAACTAATTTTCTAGGTATACATCCTTTTTTGAATATTACACAGATTTCTGTAAATTTACATCTGAAAAATTACATTTTTTTCTTAAAGGGCTCTAAATTTTGCTTTTGGTCAATGCCAAAATCCGGCTCGTTTTTATAATCCAATTATATCCAGATTGGATTGTTTAATACTTCCCAATTACACACTTACCACACTTTCTATTGAACAAATCTATCGAAAGACGACATTATTCGAACCAAAAGTACTAAGTCTCTATTTATGGTTAAGGAGGTAATGGTAAATGTTGTATTGCAATAAATGTATAATTAGGCTTTCACATCCCAGACACTTGAGAATATTAGGGAATAAAGGCTATTTAATGCAATTTAGTTAATTATTAGTGGTTTAATTATTTTCCATTTAAGAACCTATATTACCAAGCAATTTAATAAACTCCGGAATGAAAACGTTGAGATGGATATTAAATGTTATTCCATGAATAAAGAATAAATCATAAAGAAGTTTATAATAATGTATTTGTCTTTCGCATAAATCAATATATACTTTTAGTATTCATTAAACTATTCATTAAAACTTTATTAAATTAAATATTTAATTATTTATTTAAATATTAAAATATTAATTATTGAATAATAAAATATTTCATTATTTATTTAAATAATTAACAAAATATTTCGGAAGTAATATTTTAAATCTTGAAATACTAGCCACTCTTCGCGACCTATTTGTTCTCCCTCAAATGTATGCTAAGCAATGTATCACATTACTTATATTCATAATTCAATTTAAAAATATGATGCTTTCATTTAAAACTGAAACATCTAAAATTAACGGCTTTCACATTTTTATTTTTTTTATTTATTTATTTTTTTTTTTTTAACAAAATGAAAAAATATATTAAATAATGCCAGAAACCATGAGATTTAATTCAACTTAAAAGCATTGTTTTAATTTACTGTGCGAGGAAAAATGCTAAATAGCAGGCTAAACAATGCTACTGGCGAGATTTGCAGCCGACTAACATAAAAGTATCAAGAAAATTTTTGCGATCTTTCTATAGATTTATATGTTTTTATTCGAAAAAATATTTTTCAATTTTTAAACAAAATGGGAATTTTGCATATAAAAAGCGATGGAAACAGCTCATAGTTGTTTATGACAGTCATATGACTTGGACTGTTATGATATAAATGAAATGATGGCGATAGAACAATGTTTGGCTTCTTATCATTTGCATCTGGCTAACATTAAAGTACCAAAATGGTCACCTGGCATATAAAAAGTGAAGCGGTCAGCCAGGAATTGTTGATGACACTCACATGACTTTGGTTTTTATCATATAGATGGTAATTGTATCTAGATACCCGTAGGGCATGGTGACGTCACTGCGACGTCGTTGTGAAGTCACATTGTGACTTTGTCACCATCGATCGTCGATGTGACGTCACGTGACATCGACGTGAAGTCACAGTGACTAAAACGTGAAGTCGTTATGGCCGTTTTGGAGCTCGTTTGTGACCACTTCACAAAGTGGTCACAATGTGACAAATTTGTGAAAAGCGTGTCATTTGTGACTACTTTGACTACTTTGACATTAACATTGTGACGGAACTATGACAAAAGTGACGATACTTAAATTGCCAAAAACATGTTTTTTTAAAGTAAATAACATGTTTTGAAGAAATTTTGTAATTTTCTAAAAATTTTTAAAAAAGTCACATCTCAATCACAATGTGACGTCACTGAGTGGTGGCATTTTGGTCACAGATGTAATGTGTCCAAAGTGATTCACAGTGACGTCATTGTGACGTCACTGTGACTATGCATGCTATTAGGGTAATCTGCTGTTAAAAAAAAAATAAAAAACTGTAAGATTACTAAATTTTTTCTAGGAAACCGGGATTGCTAAAACTTTTTATATAACGGCAACAAAAAAAGATATTCATGTAACAGATGCACGTCTGCACTGTAAATCCAATAATCTGTAAGGTTACTAAGAAGATTTTAGGAAACTGGTATGCCTAGAATGTTTTTTGTAACTGCATCCCGAGTTAAAGATAAAATTTTAACACTAAAACCGCCATTAGGGGTCAAAATGACCCCTGTCAGATTGATAAAATTTATTTCGAACCAGAATTTCCTTAATAAGATATGTTAAATGTAAGCAGCAGAAAAATAGACTGATTAAGTAAGTTAAATAGTTTAAAGTCTAAATTCTGGTGAAAAACACTTTTTATAAAACTTACGTAAAATACCCGGCGGTTCTAGTGTTAAAGTGCTTTAATTTTTGTTTCCCTTGGCTACTGCCGAAATCTAATCTAAACCTGGATATACAGTCTAACCCCTTTACAGCAAACACAGTATATAATGAATTCACGGATATAACGAACTAAAATTTTGGTCCCGATATTTTCCTATTGTATTTAATGCTAATTTATTTTTTTATAGTGAACTTTCTAAATCTTAAGAATTGGTTATAACGAACATTTTTTTCCTTTCGACCATGATCTTTTTTCTGCATTTGTAAAAAAAAGGATTTTGACTTTAATTTTGTAAGAAAATGCGAAAATCCATGCCGTCTAGTAAAACATAGTGCAAATTAGCAATAAGTCTATTTATTAAAGGGTAGGAAGAACTGCATTCTTTCTCTTTTATGGTGGCCATTCTGCACATGTAATCACGCCCGCCCGTCAGCCATTTTATATTACTCCTATCCAGCTGTTCAGTAACATATTTAACGCTAACGTATTCAATTAACTTATTTAAGAATAATTCGAGATATAGTAGCTGTCAGGTTCTGAGACAACATCTGCTACAGATTGGAATTTATGTTATTTCTCTATCTTAATAATTTATGTATTGTAACGGTTGTGTACTGGAATTTTCAAGGTGACATTCTTTCTTTGTAAAGTCAGAACTGACAGGTGATCATGTGCAGGTGGTGAGGTGAGAGAAAGAATATTGCTGAGCGGCGTGTTCATCCGTCAGTGATGTATGTGAATGATGAGCAAACAAAGAACATGCCACGAATCAAGAAAGCAATGGGGAATGCGTCCAATGGAAAAGCTCCACAAGGGGGGGGGGGGGGTACAGTAGCATTGAAAAGAACGTCTTCTATGAAGCAAGCAGCAAGCAAAAGCTTTTTTTCCTAAATTATAATCCCTGGAGTGCAGAAGATGATAAAAAGAAGATAATAATGTTTGAAGTATCTTATTATTTTTTTAGAATCACATAGACTATTACTTATCGCGGTTGTAAATTTCCGGATTATATGGCTGCCTATTTCAATGCTATAGATGCGTCCTTTATTTTATTTTTAAATTTAAAGGAACTTAAAAATAAAAGATTTTAAAAGATTTCTGTTACTATATTTAATATAAATGTTCAGAAATATTTAAAAATAAAGTCAATTTTTAATTTCAAAGACAAATTTCATATTTAACCCTTTCAGTGCACGAATTTTTCTATTTCTATAAAAAAAATATATATATATATTTTCAAGTCTATAATAATGGAAAAAAGTAGTAAAAAATTAAATTAGTTTTAATTTTTATAAATGTTGCATTAAATCACGAAAATATTTCTTTAATATATATTTTGATGATTAAGGGCACTTTTCGGATTCATACGTAATTCGACAGAACATACTGTATGTATTTTAAGAAGTTACTTTACATTTCTGTAGAATAAGAAACATTTGCCTTTTTTTCAAATATCATATCATTAAATGCTTTTAAACTATATAGAATTAAAATACATATTAAAAATGTTATATCATTTATCTATTTAAACTGCAGCTTATTTTATCAGCTGCAGATGAGATGGAAAATGTTTTTCTCAAAAACATTCAGCAAGGGAATTCAGACCGATTTTGTCAACTTAAAATTAAAAAAAAAAAAAATCTATTCCGATGTTTTAATATTATTTTACTCTTTTTTTTTCTCTCTCCTTCTCGTATTTAATATAAACGGAAGCGTAAAATAGAGTTATACTGAAACAGATGGATTTGTTTGCAGTATCTTATTTTTTTTTCTCTAGAATAACAAAGACTAATATTTATCTCGGTGGTAAGTTTCCGGACTAAATGGCTGCCTTTTTTAATACTATAGGTGCGTTCTTTTATTTTTTCAAATGTAAAGCTGCTCTCAAAATAAAATATTTTAAAAAGCTTTTGTTAGTATATTTAATATAACAAATAAAATTCATAATAAAATGTAATACACTTTATCTATTTAAATTTATAATTTATCAGCTGCACATGAGATGAAAAATCCATTTCGCAAAAACATTCAGCAGGGAAATTCAGACCGAATTTTTTGCCTTAGAATTAGAAAAAAAATCTATTCTGATATTCTTGAACTATTTTGCTGTATTTTTTTCTCCTCCTTCTCGGATTTAATATAAATGGAAGTGTAAAATAGAGTTATATTGAAACATATGGATTTGTTTCTAGTATCTTATTCTTTTTATCTAGAATAAAAAAGACTATTATTTATCATGATTGTAAATTTCCGAATTAAATTGTTGCTTCATTCAATAGTATAGATGCGTCCTTTATTTTTTTAATTTAAAGGAACTTTTAAAATGAAATATTTTAAAAGGCTTTCGTTAATATAAATTATTGTAAATGTTCAGAAAAAATTTAAAATAAAGTCAATTTTGAATTTCCCACATTAATTTCATAGTTAACCATTTTATTTCACGAATTTTTTTTTTCTTTTTTTTTTTTTTTTTTTTTTTGAAAAAAATACTTGAAGTCTATAATAATAGAAAATATAGTAAAAAATTAAATTAATTTTAGTTTTTATAAATGTCATGAAAATATATTTTTTATATATCTTTTGATGATAAAGGACTTTTTTTCGTATTCATGTGTAAATCGGCACAGGTATGTATCGTAAGTAGTTAAGTTTATATTTTTGTAGATTAAGAAACATTTGGCTTTTTTCAGACGTTTTATCATTAAACACTTTTAAACTATATACAAGTAAAATACATAATAAAATGTTATACACTTTACATATTTAAATTCATTCTTTATCAGCTGCACATGAGATGAAAAATGCTGCTCTTAAAAACATTCAGCAAGGAAATCCAGACCCATTTTCTCGCCTTAGAATTAGAAAAAAAATCTATTCCGATATTCTCGAATTATTTTGCTCTTTTTTCTCCTTCTCAGATTTAATCTAAACGGAAGGGTAAAATATAGTTATACAGAAAAAGATGGATTTGTTTACAGTATCTTATTTTTTTTTTCTCTAGAATAACAAAGACTATTATTTATCTCGGTGGTACATTTCCTGATTAAATGGCTGCCTTTTTCTATACTACAGATGCGTCCTTTATTTATTATTATTTTTTTAATTTAAAGGTTCTCTCAAAATAAAATATTTTAAAAAGCTTTTGTTAGTATAGTTAATATATACAAACAAAACTCATAATAAAAATGCAATACACTTTATCTATTTAAACTTGTCCTTTATCAGCTGCACATGAGGTGAAAAATTCCTTTCTTAAAAACATTCAGCAAGGAAATTCAGACCGATTTTCTCGCCTTAGAATTAGAAAAAAAATCTATTCCGATATTCTCGAATTATTTTACTCTTTTTTCTCCTTCTCAGATTTAATATAAATGGAAGCGTAAAATAGTTATACTGAAACAGATGGATTTGTTTACAGTATCCTATTTTTTTCTCTAGAATAACAAAGACTACTATTTATCTCGGTGGTACACTGTAAAAAAAATCTGTAACCTTAGTAATCTAAATTAACCGAAATCTCTTATGCTTACTAAAATTTTATGTGTATACTGTACAAGAAAATGATGTCAATCTACAAAACTTGTAAGCAAAACTAAAACCATCTGTAACTTTACAAAAGAATTTACTAAAATTTTGGTAACTTTACTAACATTTTATCTTTAATGCTCGTTATCGTCACTTAAAAAGTTCTTGGAATACGATTTCCCAAAAAAATTCTTAGTAGCCTTAAAATTTGTTTGATTCAAAGTGCAAATCTGTATCTGTTACATGAATTTTTATTGTTGCCGTAACGTAAAAAGTTCTTGGAATACAATTCTACTAGAAAAATTTTTGTAAGTTTCCCAATTTTTTTTTACAGTGTACATTTCCTGATTAAATTACTGCCTTTTTCTATACTACAGATGCGTCCTTTATTATTTTTTTAATTTAAAGGTTCTCTCAAAATAAAATATTTTAAAAAGCTTTTGTTAGTATAGTTAATATAAACAAACAAAATTCACAATAAAAATGTAATATACTTTATCTAGTTAAACTTATCATTTATCAGCTGCACATGAGATGAAAAATGCTTTTTTAAAAACATTCAGCAAGGAAATTCAGACCGATTTTCTCGCCTTAGAATTGGAAAAAAATCTATTCCGATATTCTCGAATTATTTTACTCTTTTTTCTCCTTCTCAGATTTAATATAAACGGAAGCGTAAAGTATAGTTATACTGAAACAGATGGATTTGTTTACAGTATCTTATTTTTTCTCCTGCAGAATAACTAATCTCGAAATCTATAATCTATTATTTATCTCGGTGCTAACTTTCCCGATTAAATGACTGCCTTTTTCAATACTATAGATGCGTCCTTTATTATATTTATTTTTTTTTTCAAATTTAAAGGTGCTCCCAAAATAAAATATTTTAAAAAGCTTTTGTTAGTATAGCTAATATATACAAACAAAATTCATAATAAAAATGTAATACACTTTATCTATTTAAAGTTATCCTTTATCAGTTGCATATGTGATGAAAAATGCTTTTCGCAAAAACATTCAGCCAGGAAATTCAGATCAATTTTTTCGGCATAGAATTTAAAAAGAAAAAAAAATCTATTCTGATATTCTTGAATTATTTTGCTGTTCATTTTTTCTCTTTCACGGATCTAATATAAACGGAAGCGTAAAATAGAGTTATGCTGAAACAGATAGATTTGTTTGCAGTATCTTATTTTTTTTTTCTTCTAGAATAAAAAAGACTATTATTTATCATGGTGGTAAATTTCCGGATTAAATGGTTGTCTTTTTCTATACTATAGATGCTTCCTTTATTTTTTCAAATTTAAAGGTGCTCTCAAAATAAAATATTTTTAAAAACTTTTGTTAGTATAGTTAATAAATACAAAGAAAATTTATAATAAAAATGTAATATACTTTATCTATTTAAACTTATCCTTTATCAGCTGACATGAGATGAAAAATGCTTTTCTCAAAAATATTCAGCAAGGATATTCAGACCAATTTTTTCACCTTAGAATTAAAAAAAATACTATTCTGATATTCTTGAATTATTTTGCGGTTTAGTTTTTGTCTTTCTCGGATTTAATATGAACGGAACCGTAAAATACAGTTATACTGAAACAGATAGATTTATTTGCTTATTTTTTTCTTTAGAATAAAGCGATGGTAAATTTCCGGAATAAATGACTTCCATATCCAATAGTATAGATGCTTCCTTTTTTTTAATTAATAGGAACTACCAAAGTAAAATATTTTAAAAGTCTTTTTTTATATTATGTGTAAATGTTCAGAAATAATCTATACCTATATAATAAAATGATAAAGTTTATTTATTTGTAGGGGTAATCTCCGGAATTACCGAACCGATTTCAAAAGCAATGCTACCAAAATTATGGTGTTCGTCTCTATTAAACACTGGCTAAAAGTTATATCGATGTTGATAACCCAGAAAGGGTCCGGGGGTAAAAACCATTCTTAAAACGTGCTTTTGGAGTTACTGAACAGCCCTGAAACCTGAAACTTGGCATGGTAATTACTTATAAGATATAAAATTATATTGGCAGTTATTGTAATAGGATTCCCTTTACCACTGGGTGGCGTTCGACACGTATGCGTGCCGCAAAAAGACTTAAGAATCCTTGCTTATCCTCTCCATTGAAATTTTACTGTAAAATTTGTGTTACATAATCGGAGCATTTTCTCTGCTTAATAAGGCACAAATTTCTGTTTTTAAAAACCGGTGATAAAACATTAAAATTTTCGTAAAAGGCTCCCGTCTCGAAGGGGTTAAGGCTTTCTGAAATATCTCCATTATTGTTTCAATTTTGGCCTAAAATCCGTGTTCTGCTTCGTGTGCGACATCCTGAAACTATTTCTTTGAATTAGTGGGTTTTCACTCTGATTTCCTGCATGAAAACTGTTTGCCTTGATATGTATTATGTTGTACTTACACGTGCTTGTGTGCTTGTAATACTTTTTACAAAACTTCCTTGCTAGATAGTTACATAATAAGATTAAAGCAACGAATTAAAACTTGTCAGAAATCTAGAATTAAAAGACACAAATTATAAAATAGTATTATTTTAATTAGCCTTAAATAAAATGTTTCTTTCTAACCCCTTCAGGAAGGGGGTCATTCAACGATTGTGTGATTACTGATGCCAATGACTACAGTCGACTGACTACAGCGATGCCAATTTTCCACACCATACCGGTATTTTAATACAAAAAATATTCATTTAATAAATTGAAATATATAAAAAAACAAATTTTTTTCTAAAATAATTGTGCTGTTTAAAAAAGCGGACACCTGGCAAGTCTGGTGGTGGCGCAAGTTTCTGCCAGTAAAATGTAAACGAAATTGCCACCATAATTTATGACATCAATGCAGCATGGCTATAGTGAATAGCAGCACGAATAAAACGAAAGTTTCTATTATAACTTATTGGTGGAAGTTTACCCTAGAGATAATCAAGCGTGAAATAAATGAGATTTCAATTTTAAATAATAGTAATTTCCCATAGTATATTTTTGTCTTATCTAATAAACAATAAAAAAAAATGCAGTTAGGCAATTCAAAGTTTACAAATGAAATATTTTGGTACTAAAAAATAAAAAGCATGTGAATCGTATTTAGAGCGTTTACCCTTCCATAGGAGGTTAAAAAAAACTTCGTGAACGAAGGAATGAAAATATAAAATTGGTATTTCTAGGTTATGCCGTCGACCAAAAAATTATCGCCAAACTATAAGATTAAATGCTAATAATGTATGATCATGAATGTCACATTCAATGACATTAAATGCGGTTCACGTGTTTAAAATGTCATTAAGTGATTTTTATTTCGACTTTTTATTAATATTTTTATTAATATTCTACTAATTATTTGTTTTTTCGTTATTTAAAATAAAAATTATATCAACATGTATAATTTGGCTAATAGTTTGGCGATTTGTATAATTTGGCGAAATTGGTCGACGGGATAACCTAGAAGTACCATAAAATTTTGTTTTTGTCTGCACAAACATAATAAATCAAAATATCACAAAGTATTTTTTTTTTACTTTTTTTTTAAAATCTGTAACAATTCCTGATTGAAATTCTAATAGCAATTATTGCATATACATGCACGACAAATGTTTGAAGAGATTTGTTAAAGTCATATGATAATAAATAATATTGTTTTTTTTTTTCATACATTAAATGCAAAGGAAATAGAAACACATATTTGAAATGTCACAGCTGGTGATATTTGTAATTATCATTTTCTTAGGACTCTTTTTTCACAAAAAACATTAATGTTTTTATGTGAAAGGGAAAAAAGGTTCTGCTTTTGTTTTATGGATCGTATTTTAAGTGCCTGAGAAATGACAATTTTGATAACCTTAAATGTAAATTAAAAGCGCAAGCAAAAAAATTACTGCTTACATGCTGTGGAAATTACAGAAATAAATATATAAATAATGCATATTATTTAAGTGGCAACCCGATGATATGCCTTTGAGCTATTTAGCATCTTTCGGGGTCTTTTCAGAGAGAACGTGTAATTTTATTACATATTTAAGAAAAATGTACCTATTTTATAGAAATCTGATCTTGTGTTAGTATTTCATTGTTGCTCATTCTATAACAATATAAATCTGGAGATGAAATTAACGACAGATTTTTTCGGCGTTATTTAAACGCGTTATTCATACATCATTCTTGTCATTAAAAATGAAAAAAAAAAAAAAACTCTATTCGTTTTTACTGATGAAAGTTTGCCCAAGAGGCAGTCAAGTACTGAATGTAATAACTTTCAGAAGTTATAATATATATATATATATATATATATATATATATATATATATATATATATATATATATATATATATATATATATTCAGGCACGTATCCAGGGAGGGGGCTAAGGGGTCTGAAGCCCCTCCCGAAAGTTTGAAAAGTCTTAACAAAATTATCTTTATGATAATAAAATAAGTTTTGTTTGTTTTTAGCTTTCATGACATGAAAATCAATTGCATTTTTTGCTGCAAAAATATTCTTTTATTCAATTACAGTTACAGAAATCCTTCATTATATAGGTTATTTCGATATATTATTTTTTTAAATAGATATTTACCACTAAAATTATAAATTCTTTTTAAAAGTGAATTTTAACTACCTATAGACCCCTTGCAAGTGATGTCACATACTCCATCTGGCGCCCAAACATAAGACAAATGTGGTGTTTTCACATTCGTAAACATAAGGATTTGCGCTTCATTTTTTATGTACTTAGAAAAAAATGTAAGAATAAGAAAAATCAAAATCAAACATAAGGAACACATGAGTTTTAAACGGCAAACGGGGAGTAATGATGTTTTGTTTGGGCTCATGTGCACCAGATTAGAGTATCAGTCGTTGCTGTGATGTCAGTGCAAGGGGTGAAGAATGCGCAGTAAAATCTGACGAAGTATAACTTTGTATCATTAATTAGACTAAGAAAAATTATGCATAATACACATATGATATATTAACTTTAGGAGACAAATATAAAACATTTACTTGTAATGTTATGATCTTCTTTAATTTTCTATATTTTCCTGCATATAAAGGAAACTTAAAGCACTCAATGTTAACATATTTTGCAGAGAAAGGAGCCAAAAAATTTTAATAGCCGTCTATATAATGTAAAATAATGTGAAAAAATGCAATTTTAAGAAAGTACAGGGTGGTTCAAATTAACGCATTCCTGTTTGAGACGCCCTAGCAAAAGAAGGAGTGGATGTAACAACTTCCTATTTAGAGTATATATACATATCAAACCGTAAAAAAAAATCATTGGTGGGGAAAAAATGCTTCTAGAGAATAAGAATGCTCTGCGATCGGTTTAGGATAAGAAAAATGTAACATGTCCAATGGAGAAAATATCTTGGTGCCAATGGGCTGATTCCCACCAATAATTTTTATTAGTATTATTCGTTTAAATTTTATTAGCATATCCTCCAATTAATTTCATTAATATTGTTATTAGACGAAGAATACTAAAAATTTAGAGGTGGGAATTCGACTATTTTTGTTTAGATTTTAACAATCTTGCATATGACGCAACGAATCAAGAACAGAATACGAGGTGTTAGTAATTAACTTTATTATTACATTTTTCTACATACAAACTGACGATACTAAAGTGCCACGCGTGTTAACGACAGCACAAACTAAAGACAAGCACGTGGTAACACAAAGCACACAAAAGTTTCACAGAACGGATTCAACATGTCCAGCTTGCTTTAGCGCTAAAACGTGAAACTGTGTCACCGCATGATCCACAGCGGCGTATAACTGATCGCGACCGATATTATGTACTTGTAAGAAGATCTAGTCTTTCAAATCCGCTAGATTTGAAAGACGGAAAATTATAAATATCCTTAAAAGTGCTATTTTATTCATTCCAGACATTTAGAATGAAATCTTTAAAATACCCTGGAGCACAGTTACCGAAGAACTAATTATCAAAATAAATAACGCAATTTGTTTTAGCTTAAATGCTGATGAAACTATAACATATCAAGCGCAAAACAGCTTGCCCTTTATGTTAGATATGTAGACCATTAAAAAGTTCTCAAACCCCAATAATCTGGATTTTTTAAAAAAATTTTATTCCAATAAATGTCTTCTCTGCTAAAAATTCAAGAAAAGTGATATTACAAATATGTGATGAACTATACCTTGACATGTATAAATGCATCGTATAGGCGTATCGTGAAGCAACCAACAAGCCTGGTCATGTTAAAAGAGTCAATTCTAGAATTCTTCAGAATATCCAAAAATTAGATACGTCCACTATGAAAGTCAACGGTTAAATCTTGCCTCGTCCAACAGCATGCTGATTCCTGACATTTGAAAGTGTCATGGACTTGTTAAAGCACTGACAAAAGTTTTCAAAAATTGCCTGAAGGCAAATTAGGCGCTTCAAGAGGCAATTCCATCATGCACCACAGAAAAGAAAAGGAAATTACTCCTCAGCATTTGTGACGCAAAATTTATGGAGAGTAATGAAAGCATATTAACTTTTGTTGATCTACTTAAATACATTTGCATTAGCTCAGAAAATATTTCGAAAAACACTTGGAAGATTTCATCAACAGCTGGAGCTTTTTTCACAAGCCTGTCTCTTTGTCAGAAAGTTTTCTGACAGACAAAATCATAGAGAATTCTTCAAGAAAAATTTCATGACATATCATTTGTAACTCTTGCTAAAGATTTCCTAATTGTTTTACATAAATCTATAGAAAAATGCAATAGAAATCTTTTGTGAGATTTTTTTTATTGTACATCAAAACTTCGGGAAGACATTTTCAAATTGAAGAGACGCCAAAACTAACATTTAGATAGAAAACACGTACAAACAGCCAAATTACATCCATTGAAGATTATTACAGTATCACGGTCTTTATTCTCTCTGTAGAAAGTCTTATTCAAAATTTAAAGGATCGATTCATTTCGAATTAAAGCATTCTAAGATTTTCCAGGATTTGCTTTCCTGGAAAAAGCAAGCAAATTAGAGAATCTGTCGCAATATTTTCAGGATAAAGTGTCAATGTAGCAATTGAAAATTGAATATGAATTAGGGTGTAAACGAATTGCTAATGTTGACACCAACACAGAAGGCCTTAAAGTTTTAGTACTTTAATGTGACGTATTAGAATAATATTTAAAATTTACTGACAGTCTTTGTTGAAAGCCCACTAATAACAGTTAGTGCTGAAATACTGTCTTTCGACAATGAAAATAATTAAATTTTTGCACCGAAGTGTTACGGCCAATGAGAGACTGAGTTCTTTTGTAATAATCTCCTTTCATTGGGACAGTAGATCTTAATAAATTAGTCAGTAGCATTACTAAGAAGAAATTACTATAATTGCTTCTGCTGCATTGGCAAATTTATTGTGCTAAGAGTATTGCATTTATAAAATTATAAACAGAGAATATGAAATACAAATATAATTTTTATGATTACATATGACTATAGCCATTAATTCTTCTTTGGAAGAAATAATGCGTTTAGTTAATTTCATTTATGGATCAAGACTTCGCATTCGTAATGTCAGACTGTCACATTCTAATATTAATCCGGTGTCTTAAATCAATTCACATTATTTTTCTGCATTTCAATATTTTTTAACATTTTTCTCATAAGTTACTTGACGCTCATCTCAAACATTGTAAGTTTGTGCTTTTGAAGTTTCGCGAAAGTTTTTTCCTTGACGCTCTTTCTGTTTTGGAACCGGTTTGGAAATTGGAAATGTTGTTAAAAGTCAAAATTGCAACAGATATTGAAAAAATTAAATACGAAATAACAATATTTGACAATGGCATGAAGTATCCTATGCAGAAACACACTTTAGGTTGAGTCTTGATTATTTTTATTATTTATTTTTGTTGTTGTTATTTATACAAAATACTTTTTTAAGATCAGAAAAATTTCCAAAATTGAGCCCCTCCCGAAAGCAAATCCTGGCTACGGGCCTGTATATATTACAATAGAAATAAAAAAAAATGAAAGAAAGAATGAAAATAATTCAGTTTTAATAGATGCTATACCAATATTATTGCTTTGTATGCAAATTTGTAAAAAAAAAAAAAAAAAAAAAAATATTTATACTCTGTTTTACTTAAATTGAAAGAATCGAGCTTGTTGTTCATACATTAAGATAGAAAAAGCGTTAAATAACACAAATGAAAAATGTACAAAAATTGTTCACATAGTTTTTCGGAGCTTTTGAAGTTCCATCATCAATGTAAAATTTTAAAATTTAAGATTAACCCTTTATCGACCGAATTATGAATTCATGAAAATTTTATATTCTAAGGCATTTTGCGTAAATTGTTTAAACTATATTAAAAGATTTACACAATCATTTAATAAATTTTTGAAGGATTTTAGAAGGGTTGGAGAATATAGATTGATTCATTAAATTGAAATTTACAGGGATTTTGTGCAATATTTATAACACCACTCAAATCTTTTATTTTAAATTGTTTTCTTAGTATTTTGACGAATCATAAAATGTACAAATATGATGTTCTTACAACATAAATATAGAAATATTTCCGTACTGCAAAATCCCCTTCCTCAGCGGCAAGAAAGTTTTAAAAGATACAAAGGCAAAAGAAATTATCCTTTTAAAAATATTTTTATTTTGTGAAACCAATAATGCTTTTGGAGCAAAATAAAGTAATGTATCTGTAACACATTCTAAACAGTATTACAAATAATGTACGTATTAAAAGAATTCTATTATAAGTAATTTTAATGGTACTTATAAGTACTGTTGGTAGATAAAGGTTAAAACATGGAAATATACGAGCTAAAGAAACGCATTTCAAAGTTTACAGCCAGCGTTGAAATAGCGGTGAGTTTTGTAAAACAACAGCGAAGTCCATTGTTCCTTCGCACAATAGAGAACAATAAAAAAATGCTCAATTATTGTGGAAAAGACCAATCAGAAAGGAGAAAAATATGAAAGGGAAGAGAATAAATTAAAGTAATGGGAAATAAACTTTGGAAAAATTAGATTAATTTTAAACACGATTATTCAAACGATAAAATAATTATAACAGATTTCGTTGAAGTTAATTGGGTGAAATAGTCCTCCAGTGTTCGTGTCCGCGATGACTCAGTTGGAAGAGCATTAGCGGCTTCAGTCAATACATCCCTGGTTTGAATCCTGGCCCGGACTTTTTTCACCCAGATATTGAAAATTTTACATCTTTGGAAAAAATTGCACATAATGAACACATCATTACCCAATGAGTTAGGATTCTCCTATTTATGTTACACCTAGAAAAAAGAATTGATTAAAACTACAAAACATGTTTTGTTGAGTACATTTTGGTTGTTTGAAGCGAATTTTTTAGTTTAAGTAAAAAATCGGTTTTGTTCCTCAAACAAAAAAAAAAATATTGTTAACATTCCTATAATTTTAACAAAATTTCATCAATTTTATTTGAGTCTTACTAAAGTCTTGTGTTTACAATTTGTAATTTCAATTAAATTCTGTTATTTTTGCAAAATTTAAATTGGTGTGCTGTAGCCATAACTCTCTTACCTAATTTTGTTTAGCACTAGAACCGCGGGAAAATTCATTCAAGTTTTATAAAAGTGTTTCTCACCGGAATTTTCATTTAAAACTGTTTAAGTTATCTATTGAAAATGTTTTTGCTCAGCATGTATTTACCTTATCTTATTAAGAGTTTTCTGGTTCGAACTGACATCTCGCCATATGATACGGATCAAAATGACCCGTCGTCGCGGTTCTAGTGTTAATTAACATATATACCTATAAAGGATTAATATAATTTTTGGATAATAAAAACTTTTCAAATTGAAACGAATTAATGAGTTATTATTACGTTATTATGCATTTCGGATGAAACTTGTGGAAAAAAAAATCAACAATACTTTTATATTTATTCAAACAAAATTTTCATCGACCCATATTTAAACGAAAAGATTTGTTGGACCAAACAAATTTTTGTTTATTCAACATAACATTTTTCTGGGTGTAATGTTCCCAATTATCTAGATCGCAAATTAAAGAACATTTGCGAATTACTGAACCTTCGGAAAAGTTAAAGTTATGGTTGTTAGACCAACAGTAGTTAGCAATAGCGGAATGTTTAATGTCACAATATTTAACTTTAGATTTATTTTTTGCGTTAAGGAGCTTAAAAGGACTTTTCGTTTTCCCAATTTACATTTTATCGTTTAAACAAGATATCTTGTAAATTTCTCAGCATGAAGAACTGTCAATTGGATGTTTGAGATATTTATATTGGATTTTGTTAAAAGGAATATTACTTTAACCACTTCGCGAAGAGAGCCTTTTGCTAAATTTTTAATATATTGTCCCAGGTTTTCAAAAACAAAAATTTGTGTCTTACCGAATCGAGAAAAATCCTTCGATTAAATAAGGCAATTTTTTCAGTAAAATTTCACTGGTGGAGATAAACAAGAATTTTTAAGCCTTTTTGCGGCACATATAGATGTCGCTCGTCCCCAAGGGATTAAAATCAAATTTTATCAAGAATTTAGATATTTGAGGACAAATGTTCAGAAAATATTGAAGTATAATTAATTTACCCATGCGAACGTTAACGTTGGAATAAGCACGTTTAACTTCTTCGCGAAGCAGTGTTGCCAGATTGTCGGAAGTCAATTTCCCCAAAATTTCTGAAATTTTCCCCAAATCAGGGCTTTTTTCAAAAAAAGTCCCCAACGCAAATTCTACTCAAAATGGCAAGTTTTTAATTTTCAGTTTTCCATTATAAAATTTTTTTAACAAATTTAAACTAAATTTTTATCCCCAAATCAAGCATTTTTTGAAAAAGTTCCCCACTTATGAAAAAAATAAAAATAAAAATTTAATCTCAACAGAATTTCGCATGTATATTCAAAGCTAAAAACAACAACAATAAAAACAAGTTGGAAATTGCACGTGAAGCGTAGCAAATGAGGTGCGTTCGTACGATAACGAAGTTTTTAAAATGTCACTCTCATATATCAGTCTCATAAAATTTTAACCAAACAATGTTCTCCCTATACCATTATGTAATGGAATATTTTTGTGTAGCCTTGTAAATCAATAAAAAATGTTGTTTGCACCACAGATTATGCAAAATATATATTATAATATGCACTTTATAGATGCATATCAATTTTATTATGTTCGAATGAGCGCAACACCATTAAAATGCATTTGAAACATTTTTCCCCATTGACCGTAATACTTTTGATTGTCCCTGTAATTGAACTACTCATCCGATTTTGATAAAATTTAAAATTAGTCGACAGAATTATCTAATAATTATATATTTTAAATTTCAAACGATTCGGCTGGGTAATTTTTGCGTTGTTATATGCGGACAGACGGACGGACTGAACGACAACTATAGGTGCTACGTATTTACATAATTACGACCGCACCTAAGAAAGATTATAAAATTGTTTTTATTTTTGTTGTATAAATCTGTATTATTAAACGAAATGTATTTCTGTGCTTGTGTTTCTGTTCGCGATGAAAGGAAAATATGATTCACTTATCTGAAAATTCAGACGGGGAAAATACGGAACTGTTTCTTTTAATTACCCAATGAAGATCATGATGAATCTGTAGTACATGTAAACGGTGAGGACGACTACAAGAATGATTTATATGTATTATTTCTGTATTTTATTTTCGTTTTCCAAACATAAATTGAATTCGAGACAGGCCCAGTATTGGCAAATGTCTGAACTTAAAAATTGAAATTGTAATAACAATTCCCCAAGTTTTTCCCCAAAAATGTTCATTGTCCCCAAACATGTCCCCAAGATTTACTTGTCCCCAAAAAATTCCCCTAGTGATTGAAAATTCCCCAGAATGGGGACAAAATCCCCAATCTGGCAACACTGTCGCGAAGAGAGCTTTTTACAAAATTGTTAATGTTTTTTCACCGGTTTTTGAAAACAGAAATTTGTGTCTTATTAAATCAAGAAAATACTCCGATTAAATAAGGCAAATTTTATAGTAAAATTTTACTGGTGGATATAAACAAAAAGTCTTAAGCCTTTTTGCAGCACGTATACGTGTCGCTCGTCCCCAAGGGGCTAATTATTAATTTATTATGTATTTAATCAACGAACCGGAAAATCCCGATTAGTATAATCTAATTTAATATAATCTAATTTTACTTGGAGTAAACTATCGGAGGAACAAATATTTAATGTCCGGTGAACACAAGTGTTTAAAAGCATCAACTTATGATTGATGGTATATTGATAATGTAATGATGGCATTGTAATTTCCAATGAAGTAAGGTACGGAATCTTGCGCACAGAAGTAATGAAGGAATAATTAGCAGTGATGAAAAAAAAACGCTCCCCACTCATTCCTGTATCAAAAATAAATTTAATGTTGAATTTAAGTTGAATTTTTTTAAAATAAAAATGTGTATGGCATTTTTCGACTTTACTAAAGAGAAAAGAATTAGCTAAAATTCTAAGAACCAGTCAAGATGCATACACTTCTTGTAATTTCTGTTTAAGTAGAATAACTTTTTCAGGTTGTAAGTTAGCGAAGAAAGCTAACAAGTATTCATTTTCTAGAAATTTTATCGGCGAATAAAAGCATAGTTTGGAACTTTTTCCTAAGATTAAACAAGGCGAAACAATTTTCATGAAAAGATATATACCATTGATTACTGATTGTGTATACCATGGTTTATACTAAAACATTTTTGTACACTTAAAATTTCATAAACATAGTGGAAATTTAATATATAAATATTTACTTCGCACATGAGACATATACATTAATTTATAATTGACTAGATTCTTTATATCCCAAGTGACTGATTTAAAATTAAATCTTCATGTTCTGAAATTTCAATAAACATGTCAATCGTGCACAATAGAATAAATGTCAACAAAATTCATTTTGTTTAACAAAAGATGAATAAAGCCACCATATCGACGAATTTGAATTCCAATTAATACATAGTATGTATTGGGTGAAATGTAAACATATATTTTATTTATCTGTCGCTCAAATATATTTACACAATGGAGTTGAAATTCGATTGAAAGCTTTAGATGCAATTGATATTGAAATGTATGCATAAAGAATTTTTTAAATATAGATCTAAAATGATCCGAAAATTGATTTCGATGTTTATCTTGTGTCTAAAATTAGTGCCAAAATATAAAACTAGACATTGAAACTAGATTTGATTTTTGACACAAATTTATAATTAGTATCTAGTTATAGATTATCAGAAATGTCTCGACGAACTTCAAAAACTGCAACTTCAACTGCTCAAGAACCTTTCACTCTTTTAAAAACAAAGCTGTAATAAATCACAGAGTAATAACAGAGCCTCAACTCGGCTTGAAAAGAGCGCCCTCAGTAGATCACTTAAAAACTAAACCATCGCGTTGGCGATTTTTATCCTCGTGATTTCTGTTTAACTGTAACGTTATTCTGCTTGGCGCTTCTTGCTGAATGCTGATTTGGTTATCTTTGCACATGTTCTTATGCTATTTGATCTTAGATTTCCGCGCTGATATTGATTCGTAATTATTACTGTTATTATTCTTGAATTTTCAAGTTTAAATTATTAGATCATTATGTTACGAAGAGACACATGCATTGTTTGCAAGACGAATACGTCAAAGTTATTTCATAATTCTTTCATAAATTTCAAAACAAGAAGCAGCAAGCCATCGCGGTATTTTTTTCCCTTATCATTTGTCGCAAAGGAAGCGATGTTTCGCCGAATTAGCAACCTCTCTTATGTTATGATCGTAGTTTCAGAGTGGTCCGCTCGTGTCGCTACTGTCTATGCGTAATCCCATGTTAAACAAGTTGCCATTACAGTGTATGAAAGTTGATTCTCTGTTCCGTACTCTGTGTAATAAAGCATCCTATGATGAATGGGGAGGTGCCTGCAAGATTAAAGGCATCGCTCTTCTTATCAATCAAGGTCATAGCCACCTATCGGGAGGTGTGAACTACAAGAGGATTATTAAGTAGATTACAGTTTCTTTTGTATGAATGACAACGCAACTGGTTTGTTGCTATAAAATGTTACTTTAAAATGTTGCGTAGAATAAACTTTAGGTTTGAAATATTGTAAATAAATATAGCATAAATAATTCGATTAAATATTAACTAAGATGAAATATTATTTAATCGTGCAATACAAATGTCGCTGATTTAAATATGTCTGATTTTAATTATGTTTATTAATGCAATGAAAGATGACTCGTAAAAATTAGTAAGTAGTAAAGGCAGAATTTTGCAGTAGTCTCATATTTTAACTCAATTCTTGATGAGCTAAGTTATATAAAATGGTATACACCGTTGTGTTTCCTATGAGGAATGCAACTTTTATCAATGCTTAAATATGTATCGAATTTAATACTGAATAAAAGATTCCATTCCATTTTTTTTTCATTTACTGATTGCAGACGATAAGGATCCAAGGTTTTCTTAGTCGTATCGCACTTTTATTGTTTACTTTGCAAACATTTCATTCTTTTTATTTAAAACTCATTTCATTATCTATTCGAAATAACTTTAATTTTAAATGCATGTATTAAATGTTGTTTTATCAAACAAACAAATATCGTTCATTCATTTGTTTAAATATTTTGCGATTGTAGACAATATTACTTTCTTCTCTCTTCAATAGAAGAAAGTATTGTAATCGAAATTTTTTGCGACTTCCGGTTTTCGTCGGATTTACACGTTTTAGGGGTCAGAGATTCCAAAAAACATGTTTTTACAAAATGTCTGTCTGTCCGTGTGTGTGCGTGTGTCTGTGTGTCTGTCTGTATGTCGCCATTCTACCATTAAAAAGTGTATGAAGTTATGCATAGAATTGAACTAAATTTTTTGTGAATGTTTTTGGCTGTGGCAAGCAGGTCCTCCTTCAGTTTTGAAATATTCCGCCGGAAGGGAGGGCTGCAATCGCGATTTTTGTGCCATTTTCAATATTGTACCGACCAAAAGTATATGAAGTTATGTATCGAATTGAACTAAATTTTTTTTGTGTCTGTATGACTATGGCTAGTTGGTCCTCCCTGAATTTGAAAAAAATCCGTCTGAAGGGGGCGCTGCAATCGCGATTTTTGTGCCATTTTAAATAATGTACCGAACAAAAGTAAATGACGTTATGCATCGAATTGAACGAAATTTTTTGTGTAAGTGTATGGCCATGGCTAGTTGGATCGCCCTGAATCTGAAAAAAATCCGCCGGAAGGGGGAGCTGCAATACCGAATTTTATGCCACTTTCAATATTGCACCACATAAAAGTGTATGAAGTTAGTTCTAGTTTATATATATATATATATATATATATATATATATATATGTATATATATATATATATATATATATATATATATATATATAATCGTAGATTAGACTCTATCTCTCTCTCTATCCCTGTTTTTATTTTTATTTATTATTTTTTTAACAGATAAAACTATTGAGAGAATTCATATTAAAAATTCAATCATAAATTTCAAGCTATTCTCTCATGGAAGATAGATGAATCCTGTTTCCCAGATTTATTATGACAAAATAGTTTTGTTACAGATTTTTTTGATTAAAAGTTTGTGTATTTTAAAAAATGTCACATTGTCATTTTAATTTCAGGGTAAAAGACAGAATTTTTCGTAGCATTAGTGCTTTTTCTCCCGAAATTAAAATGATATTGTGACTATTATTTTTTAAATGACATAATTTTATCAAAAAAAAAAAACTGTAACAAAAATATTTTGCAATAAATCTGGAAGACTGATTAATCTGTCTTGAATAAGTAAAAATTCAGAAAATATGCGCAAGAGATCTGCAGATAATAGATATCTGCGCATATATAACGTCATACTAAAAACCCACATATTCATTCTCACCCCGATCCCAAGTTGGCGCAGCTATGTTAATTATGACAGATTCTAGCATTACCTTTGAACACTTGATATGCATGCAGTTTTGTTTAAGACTGAGATAACCCACTCAAGAGTTGATAATCTCAGAAGTTAAATAACACTTTCTAAAGCTCAAATTTAATGCAAATTTTATTAATAATTTTCATTAAGAAATATCGTTGATGGTACTTAAACACTAAATACTATATTTTGCGTTATATAAAATACTTTTATACATTTTTATACAGTTGGTTAAAATATAGTTGTCCATTCTTTCCGTGATTGTATATTGCAGAATAAAAATTTTCAACCGTGCTATTTGCATCACTAAATTAACTATCACTATACTACGTAATGTACACACAAATCCATTTATCAAATCTTAGAATTGCATAAAAAAGAATATTTCTACGAGATTTAATTATATTATAATAAATTGTTTTTTCAAATGTCTTATGGGTTTTTTAAGTACTAGTTCATTTTGTTATCATATTTCAATTTAATAAACTGTGAAATTTTGTTACAATATTCTTAGCATATTGGAAAGTGTTACATGATCTATGCTGGATGCATGATTTTTTTTCTTGTCAACAATGTTGGGAAATGCGAAAATTGAATGTTTTTATAGCTAGATTAAAAGAAATTATTTAACCCCTTGAAGGCAGTAGATTGTATTTTATACCACCTAATTTAAACTAGATTCCCACTAGAAACTTTTATTGAAATTTTATACAGTCGGCTTTCGTTAATACGAAATCGGATAATTCAAAACTTCGCTTAATTCGAATTAAACATGAATTCCGAAATTTTCAATGTCAGAATAACGTTAAAAATTTTCATTAACTCGAACTTATTTTCTCTTGACTTCGTTTAATTCAAAATAACGAGAATTCCGATTTTTCATTTTTCTTTTCTTTCTCACGGATTTCTGAATAATTTTCTTTCTTTAATTTTTGTGAAAATTGTTCCGAACGAGTGTACAAAAAAATTCCATGCATTTGATATTCACTTTCTTAATGTTCCGTTTGTCCATCAGTAACACTGTGCTTGTTTCTAATATTTTAATTAGTTTATGTATTTATACATTCTAATTTAATATTAACTTATATTCTAATGATAACAGACGAAATAAATTTTTAAAAAATTAACATTAATTTCTTTGTAATAGTACCATATTAAGCATGTTTTTTTTTCATACTTTCCCTAATTCGAACTTCGGATAATTCGAACATTTTTTGTGGTCCCGACGAGTTTGAATTAACGAGAGCCAACTGTATTTTTAAGTTTGGCGACAAAATGTTGAAAAATTGCCTTTTCATTTTTAAAAACAAAATTTTTCGATTTTTTTGGTGAGAATTCAACATTATAGAGACAGTATTGCTTGCCCCTCACGCCGTTAAAAACAGCTGTCGAAATAAAAATGCATACGTTTCACTGATAATGCTATTATTTACACTCAAGATTTGATCCTTTACTTATTATCATCGCATAAATTATTTATTATCATTTACTCAAATATAAGCATTCTAAAGCATTTAAATTATTTTCTATGCCAAATAAAATGCTTAAGAAGCAAATCTAGCTTAAAAAAGAAATCTCACTCAGTTTAAATCCACAAAGAAGGACATTGTCTTGATATTTATGATATTTTAGATCTTTCAATAATCCTTTGTTTATACTTTTTTGTTCATCATTCTTTTAAGTGCCTTTTGGTTTTATCTATGCGTTTTATTTTTTCGAAGAAATACTTGTAAAAATGAAAAGGAATTCTTATCTTGATCTCTAAATAAATTTGCCACTTATGGTTAGTAATACAGTCGACTCTCGTTAATTCGAAATCGCATAATTCGAATTTTCGCTTAATTCGAACTAAACATGATGTCCCGAAATTTTCAATGGCAGAATAATGTTAAAAATTTTCTTTAATTCGAACTCATTTTCTCTTGATTTCGTTTAATTCGAACTAACGAGAATTCCAATTTTTCGTTTTTCTTTTCTTTTTCACGGATTTCAGATCATTTGAATAACTTTCTTTATTTGATTTTTGTGAAAATTGTTCCGAACGAGTATACATATAATACAATGCATTTGATATCCACTTTCTTAGTAACCCGTTTGTTCATCAATGACGCGTTAATTTTTTCTTCCATTGTGCTTGTTTCTAATCTTTTAACTAGTTTATGTATTTATACATTCTTATTTAATATTAAGTCATATTCTAATGCCTACAGACGAAATATATTTAAGAAACACTATAACATTAAATCCTTTGTAATAGTACCATGTTAAGTATTTTTCATTTCATATTTTCCATAATTCGAACTTCGGATAATTCGAACATTTCTTATGGTCCCGATGAGTTCGAATTAACGACAGCCGACTGTATATTTGTTTTCATTAAAAACCATACATAAAAACACATACAACTGAAAATGCTCATACAGTGATTACCATTCTTAGATAGTTCTGTCCTTGAATTATTTTGTGTGCCTCTGTAAATGAAGTGTAATATTATTAAAATACATTGAAAATAGTTTTTTCGTCATAGACTATAATGTAACCGATTTTTTTTCTGTTAAACGAAATATTAGAGCTGCAAACTCCATTTTCAATATCAAACATATGAGAATAAACATCAATTAAATTGCATAGTAATCTGAGTACGTTTAATTGAGGTACAGTTCAAAAGGCATGTAGACAGACGACCAGATAAACTGAATTCATAAAAAATTTCAACTAAATTGAAAACTATTAAAAGATGGATAGCATCACAATCATATTAAAGGAAAGTACAGTAAAACCCCGGAAATTCGGATTAATTGGGACCAGACCCAATCCGGATTATCGAAAATCCGGATTATCCGGAGAATTAGAAAAAAAATGAAATAAAATAAAACATTCTTACAGAAAATCACCTTTATGTTAAATTCAATGAATATTTATAGACAATAAAAATGTTTACTTTGTTTAATTCTCCCGAAAAGGCTTCAGAAAAAGTTTTTTTTATTTCAGAATACAACGATGAAACAAGTTAATGTTACGGAAATTAGCCAATCGCTTCTCAAACTTAAAAAAAAAATGACCAAACCGATCTGGATTATAAGGAGATCCGGATTAACGGGGTCCGAATTTGCGGGGTTCTACTGTATTTAAAATCTGTTAGGCCATTTTCACCATTCGCTTACATTTCATGGTAACGGATTTGACATTTCAAATAAAACTAAAAAAAAAACTATTAAAATGAACTAGCTTGTATATTTTTTAACTTAGATAATAATTTACATACCTTCTAAAACTAAGCAGCTTACATTTCATCGCTTACATTTCATGGTAACGGATATGACAAGTAACGGACTTGACATTTCAAATAAAACTATTAGAAATGAACTAGCTTGTATAATTTCTAACTTTGATAATAATACACATACCTTCTGAAACTATTTAGTAAACAATATTTAATTACAAAAGTGCAAAAATCATTATTTTAATATTAAAATTTACGGTAACAGACTTGACAGTGAAAAAAAAAATACCAACCTTCATAAAAGCTTAATCCTGCCACTATTACATTGCTTCACAATTGAAGAGTAAAAAATGACAAGTAGTAGTTGCGTGAATAGTTTAACAATATCGCCAAATATGTGCTGCTAACTTTAGGCAGCATTTGAAACCTAACTCGGCTAAAATAATATCAAGGTAATGGACTTGACAAAAAGTAATGGACAAAATATTTCTGGTAATTTCTTAAAGAAAATATCTTTTGTAATATTTTTTTCATTAATATAGAACACTAACAGTTCATATTTAAATTAATTAAACCTTTTTATTTAAAAAAGTTAGCTCAAATTTAAAAAAACACAGTTAAAAACATAAAACTTGGAATGGGACAGGCATTTTTGCTTAGAATGAAAATTTTAAAGATTTATATCTCAAAAATTTTTATTGATCTTTTTTAATTTTTCATGTTAGAAATGCTCAATATAATCTTCTTTAGCTAATGCACAGCTGAAATCAAACTTTAAATATTAATTTATGTTTGACATTTCTTCTTTTTACTCTGAGACAGCATATGAAAGCGAAATTTGAAAATGGCCCGTTAACGAAACGAGGTAGAACCCGTCGAATTTCGACGAAAGAAAATAGTTGAGGAGGAACTATTTCATTGATTTATAATAAACCTATAAAGTTACATTAAAAAAATACACTTTACATTGGTAATTCTAACACTTAAATGATATTTAACAAAATACTATTTTTATAAAACTCAGTTGTAGAAATTGTTAAAATTAAACTTTAATCGTACATGTAAGTATTAAAAAATAATAAAGATCCGTTATTATGATAAAGTATCAATTAAGGCTCATATGCCAGTATTCCAAAATGAAAAAAAAAAGCAAAATTCTTTCACTTTGACTCAATCATAGAATTTTACCACCGTAAAATCTAAACCCGACATCGTTTTCACCATATCCAAATTTACATATACACCTTTCGCATCTTTATTGGCGTTTTTTAAAAAATTGGTATTTTAATCGGATCATTTTGATTCAAAACTTGAAGTCTCTATGCTATTAACTGAAAGAAATTCTAAACTATTTATATTTTCTTAAGTGTAAATTAAATTTTGTAAATGAAACCAAAATCCATCGGGGTTTATAAGAGATGATAGACACAGTATGTATTTAAATTATAATTTTTTTCACGTTTAATGAGAAAATGGCAACATAAAGAAACAGTAATGATTTTTTTCCCTTTTCTTTTGATAGAAACGGGTTACACAATTAGTTATGTTGCCACAATTAGAAAAAGGTATTAAAAACTACAAAAAAATTAATATTTCAAAATTAAATTAAGATACAGTTTTCAAATAAATTGCATTTAAAAGTCCCCCTATATGACGATGTAAAAATTGAAAGTATGCGATTTTTAGTAGTTTAAAAATTTGCAAAGTAAAAATTGCTGACCCGAAATTTCATTTCAAATTTCAAAGTGTTGCCATTCGCAAAATGAGGCATGCGTTACACACAGATACGTTTGGCCTTTATAATATAGATAAAAATGCATGCGTTTCACAAATAATTCCATTATTCTTTCGCAGGATGCTTATCCTTTTCATAGTATCATGGTATTTTATTATTATTTTCTCAAATATAAGAATCTTAATGCATTTAAATTTTTTCCGATGCAAAATAAAATTTCTAATACACAAACATTGCTTGAAAAAGGAATCTCACTCACTGGAAATCCAAAAAGAATTAAAAGCCTTGTCTAGACATTTATGATACTTTATAACTTTTAATAATCCTTTATTTATATATTTTTTATTTATTCTTTTAAATGACTTTTATTCTTACCTAAGAGTTACATTGTTTTAAAGAAAACCCTTAAAAATGAAAAAAAAAAGTTCTTTTCTTGATCGTTAAATAAATTTACCACATATGGTTAGTAATATATTATTTTCAATTGTAACCATACATAAAAACGCATAATGCAACTGAAAATGTACATATAGCGATCACCACTTTTGGATAGTACTGTAATAGAATTGTTTTGTGTGCCTCTGTAAATGAAGTGTAGCATTATTAAAATACATTGCAAACAATTTTTCTCCATAGATTATAATGTAACCACTAGTAATATATATATATATATATATTTCTTCGTAAATGAAACATAAGAATTATACACACCATTTTCAACACCAATCATACCACACTACCCACCCCATTAAATTACATGTCAATTTGAGTAAATTTAATCAAACTACAGCTCAAAGAGGCAGGTAGACAGACGACCAGATAACCGAATTCATAAAAAAAATTAATAAATTTGAAAACTGTTAAAAGGTGGGTAGTAACATGACCATATTAAAGAAAATTATCTTTTTAAATCACCTGCCGAAATGCATACGTTTCACTAATAATCCTATTATTAATAATCAAGATTGACCTTTACATAATATTATCGCATTTTTATTAATATTATTATTTGCTGAAATATGAGCACCTTAAAGCATTTAAATTCTTTTCTATATCAAATAAAATCCCTAAGACGTAAATATTGCTTAAAAAAGGAATCTCACTCAATGATAATCTACAAAGAAGGAAAAGCCTTGTCTAGACATTTATGATATTTTATATCTTTCAATAAACCTTTGTTTATACTTTTTTTCTTCTTAATTCTATTGAAATGTCTTTTAGTTTTATCTAAGCATTCTATTATTTTAAAGAAGTACCTGTAAAAATGAAAATGAATACTTTTCTTGATCTTAAATGAATTTACCGCCTATGATTAGTAATATATTTGTATTCATTTATAACCATGTAAAAACACATTTCAGAACTGAAAATGCAAATACAGTGATTATTCTTCTTAGATAGTTGTGTAATCGAATTATTTTGTGTTAATCTGTAAATGAGAGTTTTTCCATAGCCTATAATAGAACCGATTTCTTTTCCCTGTAAGCGAAATATTACAGCTACATACTTCATTTTTAAAACTAAATATACCATAATAAATTCCATTTGAATTACGTAGTAATTGAATCGAGGTACAGCTCAAAGAGGCAGGTACACTGTAAAAAAAATTCAAGAGGTTACTAAAAATTTCTTAGTAAATTTGTATTCTACAGAATTTTTTAGTAACGATTACAATTTTTTTTTTTTTTTTTTTTTTTTTTTTTGCAAGTGAAACAAACATTTCTTTTGTAAACTGAACTAACGAATTTTTTGTATAACTAACTTAAAACTTTTTAGTATGAGCCACCAAGCAAATTTTAGTAATAGCTCCAAAATTATTTTTAGTAACCATTACGTGTGCCCGAAGGGCAGGAGCCTCCTTCGAGCTGCATCCAGTGGGTAAAAAGACAGACTTCTGAAACGGAAGATTTTCGTAAAGCCGCAATAGATGGCAGCATCAAACATTGCTACCTGCTCTATTTTGACCTGCTCTACCTGCTCTATATCTATGTTTCTAAAGGGGAGGGAAAATTCAGAGATCATTACCCATTGTAACTGCTACGACAGGATTTTCATAATCCCTTTATTTAACAAGTACTTACATTGCATACATTCGGTGCCTATTTGGTGGCGGCCAGCATCGAATCCAGGTACTTTCAGCCTGGAGTTCGGTGCTATGACCACTAGGCTATCACGGCCACACCAAGTGAGTTTTAGTAATAGCTATTAAAAATGTAAAACTAATAACTCTATTCGTTGCTAGCTTTTTTCTAGTAATTCTTACAGATTCCTTGTAATCGAGTAAGATTACTAAAAATTTTTTAGCAATTACAAGGATCACTAAAATTTTTTGAGTAGATCGACCCTTTTTTTTACAGTGTAGACAGACGACCAGATAAACTGAATTCATAAAGAAATTTCAACTAAATTGAAAACTGTTACAAGAAGGATAGCATCATAATTAAATTAAATTATTTAAAAACAGCTGGCGAAATAAAAATGCGTAAGGTTCATTGATAATTCTATTATTCATACCCAAGATGCTTATCCTTCATATAGTATCATCGTATGTTTACAATTATTATTATTATTTCTTCAAATATAAGCATCTTAAAGCATTTAAATTCTTTTCCATGCCAAATAAAGTGCCTAAGAAGCAAATATTGCTTAAAAAAGGAATCTCGCCCAGTGAAAATATACAAAGAAGGACATTGTCTAGACATTTATGATATTTTAGATCTTACAATAATCGTTTGTTAATACTTTTTCTTCTGAATTCTATTGAAATGCCTTTTAGTTTTATCTAAGCGTTCTACTGTTTTAAAGAAATACCCGTAAAAATGAAAATGAATACTTTTCTTGATCTTAAATGAATTAATCCCTTATGGTTAGTAATATATTTGAATTGATTTATAACCATGTAAAAATACATCTCAGTACTGAAAATGCACATACAGCGAGTATCCTTCTTAGATAGTGCTGTTATCGAATTATTTTGCGTACTTCTGTAAATAAAGAGTAGCATTATAAAAAAAATAAAAAAAAATCCATAGCCTATAATGGAACCGATTTTTTTCCTGTAAGCGAAATACACTATATTGCCATTGATTATGGGACACTTGCGATTTTAGACATTTTACTAAATATCTAGAAAAACACATGAGGAATCATCTCGAAACTCTTAGTGTATAAATATAATAGTATACGTCATACATCTCCGTGAAGATTTTTTACCGAAACGCCATAGGGGACCGTCAACAAATTAAAAAAGAATGAATATCTTTTGAATAACCCTGTCAAAACTAATGCAGCAAAAGCGCTCAAACTCTAGATTATGATTGAATGCCTTATTGTAATACACTGTGTTCATTTTTATACAAATAGCATGCACACTCGCAGAGTAATTAAGGTTTTTATAAAAATGGTCCCAAATTTTTCCAAGTTTTTTCATTATAATTTTCAGAGTTCTTAATATAAAGTAATATTTTTTTTAGAAAATATGACAAACAACATTGCACACAGTACCCTGTAATCAGAATTTAAAAATAATAAAAATTGTATGAAAAATGAGTAGGTTTACTATATAATTTTTTACTGCGCATGCGTCAAAGATATCAAAATTTCATTTGCATATTATGTTAGCTAAATGTATAGAGCAACTTTTGTAAAAGTCTCAAAATCATAGCTTGAAAATTCTGAAAGTAATCGTCTATAGAAAAGGGACAAAATCCGTTGTTTCCAAAATGAAGCAAAAAAATGAGGGATTTTATCCAAATGCAGTAGTACATCCCATATTGTGTATTCTATATTGACACTAATCAATGAATATATGGATACAACCCCTCTTGTTTTTGCTTCATTTTGAGAATAACGGATTTTCGACTTATTCAATTGACGATTATTGTCAGAATTTTCAAATTATGATTTTATGACTTTCACAAAAGTTGCTCTATACATTTAGCTAACATAATATGCAAATGAAATTTTGATATCGTTGACGCATGCGCAGTAAAAAATTATTTAGTAAACCAACTCATTTTTTATACAATTTTCATTATTTTTTAATTCTGATTACTGGGTACTGTGTGCAATGTTGTTTGTCATATTTTCTGAAAAAAATAATATTTTATATTAAGAACTCTGAAAATTATAAGGAAATAACTTGGAAAAATTTGGGATCATTTTTATAAAAACCTTAATTACTCTGCGAGTATGCATGCTATTTGCATAAAAATGAACAAGGCTTATTACAATAAGGCATTCAATCACAATCTAGAGTTTGAGCGCTTTTGCTACATTAGTTTTGACAGGGTGATTCAAAAGATATTCATTCTTTTTTAATTTGTTGACGGTCCCCTTTGGAGTTTCGGGAAAAAATCTTCACGGAGATGTATGACTTATACTATTATATTTATACACTAAGAGTTTCCAGATGATTCCTCATGTATTTTTCTAGATATTTAGTAAATTGTCTAAAATCGCAAGTGTCCCATAATCAATGGCAATATAGTGTATTACAGCTACACACTCAATTTTTAATACTAAACATACCACAATAAACTCCATTTAAATTACGTGGCAATCTGAGTAAATTTTACCCTTTCCGACACACTGTGCCCGGTCTGGGTTACCTAACTTTAATCCCAAACTTGCAAGTGGCACCAATAACATTTTAGTAAATTTTTACTTTTACAATAAAGGCTTAAATTATGGGTTTCAAAATATCTCAATAATTCGTTTGTGAATTCCGGCGTCAGTGAATAATTTCTCCTTTTACTAACAGATTTTGCCCGTGGCCGAAAGGATTAATCGAGGTACAGCTCAAAGAGACAGGTAGACAGACGGTCAGATAAACTGAATTCATAAAGAAATTTCAACTAAATAAAAAACTGTTACAAGATGGATAGCATCATAATTAAATTAAAGAAAATTATTTAAAAAAAGCTGGTGAAATAAAAATGCATAAGTTTCATTGATAATTCTATTATTCATACCAAAATTGCTTATCCTTCACATAGTATCATCGTATGCTTACAATTATTATTATAATTTGCTCAAATATAATAAGCATTTAAATTCTTTTCCATGCCAAATAAAATGCCTAAGAAGCAAATATTGCTTAGAAAAGGAATCTCACTCAATGGTAATCTACAAAGAAGGAAAAGCCTTGTCTAGACATTTATGATATTTTATATCGTCCAGTAATCCTTTGTTTATATTTTTTCTTCTTCATTCTATTGAAATGCCTTTTAGTTTTATCTAAGCGTTCTATTGTTTTAAAGAAATGCCCGTAAAAACGAAAATGAATACTTTTCTTGATATTAAATTAATTATGAATTTACCACTTATGGTTAGTAATATAAGTTGAATTCATTTATAACCATGTAAAAACACATCTCAGGACTGAAAATGCACATACAGCGATTATCCTTCTTAGATAGTGCCGTAATTGAATTATTTCATGTGCTTCTGTAAATGAAGAGTAGCATTATTAAAATACATTTAAAAAAAATCAATAGCCTATAATCGAACCGATTTTTTCCCTGTAAGCGAAATATTGCAGCTACACACTCCATTTTTGATACTAAACATACCACAATAAACTCCACTTAAATTACGTGGCAATCTGAGTAAATTTAATCGAGTTACAGCTCAAAAAGGCAGATAGACAGACGGCCAGATAAACTGAATTCATAAATAAATTTCAACTAAATTGAAAACTGTTAAAAGAGTGATAGCACCATAACCAGATTAAACAAAATTGCTTAAAAACAGCTGTCGAAATGCATACGGTTCACTGATAATCCTTTATTCATACACAATATGCTTATTTTTTACATAACATTATCGCATGTTTATTAATATTATTATTTTCTAAAATATAAGCACCTTAAAGCATTTAAATTTTTTTCTATGCCAAATAAAATACCTAAGAAGCAAATATTGCTTGAAAAAGGAATCTCATTCAGTGAAAATCTTCAAAGAAGGAAAAGCCTTGTCTAGACATTTATGATATTTTATAACTTTCAATAATCCTTTGTTTATACATTTTTCTTTTTCATTCGATTGAAATGTCTTTTAGTTTATCTAAGCGTTCTATTGTTTTAAAGAAATACCCATGTAAATGAATACTTTTCTTGATCTTAAATGAATTTACCACTTATAGTTAGTAATGTATTTGAATTCATTTTTAACCATGTAAAAACACATCCCAGAACTGAAAATGCACATACAGCGATTATCTTCCTTAGATAGTGCTGTAATCGAATTATTTTGTGTGCTTTTGTAAATAAAAAATAGCATTATTAAAAAAATAATAATAATAATAGTCTATAATGGAACCGATTTTTTTCCCTGTAAGTGAAATGTTACAGCTACACACTCCATTTTTAATACTAAACATACCACAATAAACTGCATTTAAATTAAATGTCAACCTGAGTAAATTTAATCGAGGTACAGTTCAAAGAGGCAGGTTGACAGACGGCCAGATAAATTGAATTCATAAAGAAATTTCAACTAAATTGAAAACTGTTACAAGATGGATAGCATCATAATTAAATTAAAAAAATATTTAAAAACAGCTGGTGGATAAAAAGGCACAAGTTTCAATGATAATTCTATTATTCATACCCAAGATGCTTATCCTTCAGATAGTATCATCGTATGTTTACAATTATTATTGTTATTTGTTGAAATATAAGCATCTTAAAGCATTTAAATTCTTTTCCATGCCAAATAAAATGCCTAAGAAGCAAATATTGCTTTTAAAAAGGAATCTCACTCAGTGGAAATCCACAAGAAGGAAATGCTTTATCTAGACATTTATGATATTTTAGATCTTTCAATAATCCTTTGTTTATTACTTTTTTCTTCTTCACTTTTAAATGCCCTTTGGTTTTATCTAAGCGCTTTATTTTTTCGAAGAAATACTCATAAAATGAAAAAGAATGCTTATCTTGATCTGTAAATGACGTGAGATATGTTTTTTGAAACTGAAATATTTTAAATATTTTTTTTTCTTCTATCCTTTCAAGAATGTTTTGGATTTGTGAAAATTTTCGTATTCCAGTTTTCGTCGGGTTTACGAGTTTTAGTGATTAGAGATTCCGAAAAACATATTTTTTGAGGATGTTTGCCTATGAGGCTACCTGTCAATCTGTCTGTATGTGACACACGTTTTGTGTGCACTCTATTTCAAGAACTAATAGATGGAATTTAATAAAACTTTAGATACAGTTAATCCCCAATAGAAATAAATTGTTGTTGAATATTTTTTGGTGTAAATCGTCCAATAAATGGCGCTGCTATTCTTTAATTTTTACGATTCCTGAAATACTATACCTCAAAAACACTTGGATTTTCAAAAAAACATCAGATTCAGTTATTCCTTGATGTAGTTTTGGTACTGATTACTTTTTGGTGTAAATCGAGTAACAGGTGGCACCGCTATGCAGCATTGTAGGTGACTTTTGCAATAGCTCTATCCCCATAGCTGATATTTGAATTTTCATCAAACTTAGTGCTGTTTAATTTTTGGTGTAGATCACATAATAGGTGGCGTTGCTAGGCTGCGTTTTTCAAGCTTCTGTAATAACTGCATTTCAAGAACTAATGCATGAATTTTCATCAAACTTAAGAATCAATTACTTTCTGTTGTAAATTGGTCCTGATTAGTTTTTGGTGTAAATTATCCAACAAGTGGCGCTGATATGCTGATTTTTTTTTTACGATTTCCATAATGGCTCTATCTCAAAAACTAATTCCCAAATTTTCATTAAACTTTAGATTCACTTTTAGGGTGACATAATTTATTCTGATTAGACTTGGTGTAAATCAAGTAACCGGTGATGCTGTATTTTTCAGTATTGACATGCATAAGATATAAGAAAGTTTTAGTACTGCCACATTCTATTAATCTATTAATAATAAAGAGCTGAGCATTTATATCATAAAAAGATCAATATTAACGTGGAAATAAAATAATAAATAAATAATTATACTAAGTAACTTTTAGACGTACGTCTTAAAATAATCATATGTAACTATTTTCTTCTAACCTGCGATTTCAATATTAGTCAATGCACTGCTATTTCTAATTCTAACAAAGTTTTTTTTTTTTTTTTTTTTTTTTTTTTTTTTTTTTTTTTTTTAGCATATTTTTTCTGTTCTGTATTTATTTTCATTATTTTAAACTGAATGTCGCCAATACACACCATATTGTTTATTCGAATTTTCTTTAATTTTGTTTTATCCGATAAATGACGCCATTGCTTATTCTATTGTTAATTAGTTTTAAATTTTATTCTGCTTTTGCCCGATAGATGGTGCCATAGCATAGTCTCTTTCTTATGGTTGGTTATATAATTGACTGGAAACCTAAGGAACTTTTTAATTGAATATGGTTTGGCTAAGATGTTTTTCCATTGAACCTTTCACATTTTTCTTCGACACCAGGGTATGAACGCGCCATTTTACCACGCATATTCAATGACGACGTTATTTTCTTATCTTCCCGTATAACGAGTTACATTACGATCATCTTTATATCTTTATGGTTTCCGGTTTCTGTAATTAAGATATAAAAATTTTATCTTCTCACAACGAAGTTTATTGCATTATAATTTGTGCACACCGTCGCAGTTTTTTGTTATGGCAAAACTTTTCAAGTCCTTCCGTAATGAACTACAAACTAGTCAGATATGGCGATCACAAAATTTTCTTTTATCTCAAAATTTTCTTCTACTCTGATAATTACTTAAAATTCACTATCGCAATACCAAAATTGAATAATGCCCCTGAGCCCATCGAGAGGATTCTTAAGGTATGAATTCAATTCATTAGTTCTTGAAATAGAACTATTGCGGAAATTGTGAAACATGAAACGTCATAACAGAAATACCTGTTAGGCGATTTATATCAAAACATAATCAGCAATAATATCTATCAAGGTATATTTGAATCTGAAGTTTGATGAAAATTCGTGCATTTGTACTTGAGATAAATTTATTGAGCTTGGGAAAAATTCAGCATAACAGAGCCACCTATTGGGAGATTGACTCTAAAACGTAACTGAATACGTAATTGAATTTAAAATTTGATGAAAATCCGAACAATTAATTCTTGATACATAACTGTTGGGAAATCGTAAAAAATGCATCATAGCAACGCCATCTGTTAAGCGATTCGCAACACTTTATCACTTTATATCAAGAATAAACAGATTTTTTTTTCCGATTCTGTGCATTATTTTTTAGCATTGATCGCCCACAAAATTTGTGTCACGTATGTACAGACAGACGAAGATATAGATAGAGTCACAGACTCACATGCAGACATTTTGTAAAGACATGATTTTTGGAACCTCTGACCCTTGAAACATGCAAATCCTTCAAACACTGGAATTCGAAAATATTCACGAATCCAATTCTTTATTCTTGTAAAGGTAGAAGAAATTAAAACTGTCGGTGTTTCTTAATACACATTATACAGCAATTAACATTAACTTAAATTAATATTACATGCATATTACCTCAAAACTTTTAAAGTCCAGCATCTTTCAGACTACATGTGTATAAACCACGGAATACGAAATAATAATATCATATTTTTTTGCGATCTGAAAGTTTAGGCTAAGATTAAGCTCGGTGCAAAGTCAAAATTTAGTTTCGATGTTTTTTAAGTTGAGCTTTTGCGTATGAAGTGAGAGTGTTAAAATTAATTTAAATAATTAAATTTTTTTTAAGTTGTGAGCTAAAAGGATTGGAGTTTGGTGCAATTTCCAGTCTACTGTGTCTTCCGTTTTAAATAAATCAGACGACTGCACTAACTCTGATATCAAGGAAATCTTCCTAAAAAATCGTGAAAAATATTAATATTTATTGGTAAAGATGAATTTAAGAAAACATTTTCATTCCACATGTAGTTATTTAATCCTTATATATATATATATATATATATATATAAAAGGAACGATTTGGAAATAGACCAATGAAAATTTGCGTAAATTCCGCTGGGCATGGATCCTGGTTCTGTCGCTAAACATCGTCAACTTGGTGACATATCGCGAAATTTGGGAACCAAAAGTATTCGTCCAAAGTGACGCCAACTTGGCTATATCTTTAATATTTCGAAAAGTTCCAGGAGACACTTAGCGAAACCTATCTTGCAGGAAATCAAGAAATTGAGACATTTTAATGCAACAGAAAATAATATTAGTTTATGAATATAATTTTTCTCAATAGCATTATTTACATTATTTTTGAGTCAAATACTAAGTACTTACAAAATCCGTAACAATATATTTATGTGAACTTCTTAGACAAATAAATCCATATGCTAAAAATTATAAATAGTTGCATAAATTAGCTTTTTTTTTCTTTTTTTAATTAAAGACGAAAACAGACATTGTATTTCGTAACAACGGCAGTTTTGACTTCAAAAATCTCCAATCAAAGAAAAATGAATAGAAATCCGTTTACAGGGAGATCACCACTTTCCTTTTAGATTATACCCTAATTTCCTGCGTATAATCCGCGGATCAAACAATCATTTTTCGACCCAGAAATTTTATTAAATAAAATATAACTTTTCAGATCGCCGTAAATATATGCCTTCATTTACAAAATAAAATTTCTGGGTCGAAAAAGAATTGTTTGATCCGCGGATTATAGGCAGGAAATTAGGGTAATTCAATCTTTTTAACCCTTTAACTGGTTAATCCTTTTCCGCTCAATAAATTGGAAATAGCGCACTCACACCACTATTATTTAAATAAAATATTCATAAACTTTAGTCTAAACATTACCGCCTTTCAATAGTATGAAAAATTTCTTAAAATAATACTGGTGTTAAAAAGCATTAAACGATGAAATAAGCAAATTCGTCTTCCCCGAACGCCGTTCGGGAAAACCCGTTAAAGGGCTAAGGACGACGAAATTAGCGTGGTTTTAGAATCTGGGGTTTCTGAATGGGAGTTGGCGAGCGTAGCTCGTAGGAGGCAGAGCTTCCTAGTATTTTAAAAAAAGCTCTTGTTGTCCAAACTCTTTAATACTGCTATCAGTTATAAATATAATTAATTTAAAGCGTGCATAAAAAATGTGAAAAACGTTTTATATCTTTCACGAATCCAGGCGATGATTTGCCAGGATTTAGTACCAAATAAATCAGTACATACTTTTTAAACACTGTATTAAGTATCTAAATTTTCAAGTACAACTTACATCAATTTTCTATACCTTCATAGAATGCAGATATAAAAAGCAATATTGTGGTAAACTTAAATTCTAACATGAACGAAAAAATTTATACATTTGGTATACTTAAATATTTAGTTAAATAAAAAGAAATATTTTAAATAAATTAATTTACGTGAAATTATTTACTTTTTAAATGCAAAGTCCACTGCATAGTTAGTTTTTTATATCTGCAGTCCTTCTATCTCTGTTTAAATGTCTGCTCATTAAAATATTTTTTAAACGAAAGAAATATAAATTTGTGGTCGCAAATACACTTTTTTTTTTTCAAAGACGCAAGTTTAATTTCAGTTTTAAGTATTTCTTTTTAATTCTCAATTTCGTTTAGTGCAAGAAAAGTTCTACGAAAAAATTCTTTGTTTTCCTTACACTTATTTTAATGAAAATTTTAATAATGGTATTAAAATTTCCCTTTAAAAATATATTTCATGCAAAAAGATATCAAGCTTTATTTTCTAAGTTTTATTAAGACTCAGTTAAAGGACAAACTTAATCAATGTGGCGAAAGAAATTCCTTTAATGCTTGGCATTTATCCCTAGTTTAATAAAAAAAGTCCATAAAATATGTACCAGATTATCTTCTTTATAATTTATTGAAAAATAAAGTTTCGTCACATAAATTTTTAAAACTTTTAAAAACTTCTAATTTAGTTTATAAGAGTAAAGAAAATGTTGGTTTTGTTCATCTCTGTAAGATACTATTAAAAATTATTGATTTTTCTTGCAAGATATGCATGTTTTCTTTGTGCTATTATCTGTTAAATAAATAACCTAGAAAAGAAGCATTGTTTAAGAAAACAAACTATTGAACTTTAAATTTCATATAATATTTGCTAAACGATGTATTTTCAAAATCTTCATGCATTTTTATGTTATTGTTCTTAAACCGCTTAACTGGTTTGCCCGAACATTTGATTATTACATCATTTAAAGCTTTTTGACACCACTATTACATTTAAGGAAAATTTCATACAATTGAAAGGCAGACTAGTTTAGACTAAATTTTACGAATATTTTATTTAAATAATAGTGGTATGAGTCCGTTATTTTTATTTATTGAACGGAAATAAATTAGTAACTAGATAACGGGTTGAATTGTTTCGTGTTCTACATTTCTTAAGGATTATTGATTATTATAAGCTGTAAGTTTTATTTGGTTCTGTGAGATTATACTAAAAGTTACTGCTTGTCATTTCAAAATCTAAGAAAGGGAAAAAAATCGTTGGTTTTATTCAGATATGTAAGACACTATTAAAAGTTATTGATTTTTCTTGCAGGATATGCATGTTTTCTTTGTGCATTATCTGTTAAATAAATAACCTAAAAAGAAGTATTGTTTAAAAAAATAAATTATTCAACTTTAAATTTCATATAATATTTGCTAAACAATGTATTTTCAAAATTTCTATGCATTTTTATGTTATAGATCTTTAAATTGTTTCGTATTTTACATTTTTTAATGGCTATCGACTATTATAAGCTGTAAGATTTACATGATTCTGTGAGATTGTACTAAAAGCTCTGATTGTCTTTGCAAGATATGCAGGAAATTTTTATCTGTTAAATAAGTATGTTGGAAAAGTCACAATATTAAAGAAAAGATGATATTAAACCTTAAATAATATATACTGTTACTAAATACTTTTGATTGAAGTTTCATGATATTTTATGTTGTAATATTTTAGGAACTTTGATATTTATCATTTGTACATTAATCATTGCTATTTATTATTGGATATTGATTGTTACTATTCGTATAATATGTGTTATTCAATGTTTATTGCTATTATTTTTTAATTGTGTTGTAAATAAAAATCCTACACTGTTAACGCGGGAAAAAAAGCGAAACTCTCTGTAAATTTACACTAGTTCCCGGCTAAAGGCATTCGATTGAGTGTCTCGGTCATCATTTTACACACATTTCCCTTATCTTGTATCTAACTCCCTATAAGGATTTCCATGCCTTTCTTTAATCAAGGTTCGCACACTCCTTTGAATTTCCAAGGACTCTGGCACCACTATTAAAAATAAGAAAATTTACATTTAATTTTTAAACCACAACATTTTAGCCCCCACGTTCATTCACAGATTTTAGGATAATTTTTGCAGTTAAACACTTTGAAAATATTCTTAAAATTTAGTGGTAGAACTGTGTGAACCCTGTTAATGATATTTTTATCTTTGTTAAATTTTGTAATTCAAAATACACACTTTTAAATTTCTTTTGGAATTTTAATAGGAATATTAGAGAAAAAACTTAGTTTCAAGATTGTTTTTTTTTCTTTCATTTAGAATAATTTAGAAAGGGAAAAATCATCTCATCATTTTTAGGGGGATTTTCTCACACTGTCAATCACTGTATCAATAGCAACAGCTCTTATATCTCAGTTGGTAAGTGTTCTTCTATTGTGAAGATGGCTCGGATTAGAACCCCAGTACGACTAGAAACAAATTTTGTTACAGATTAATGATACGCCAGTTCAAATTTACTCGGGAAATTCAAGTTCTTTGTAGCTCACTATAGATTAAGTGATTCATTAATTTTAAAAACTAAATTAAATTTTTATCGTTAAAAGTAAATTTACAGATTCTCCTGTATTTTTAACAATGTTAATTTACAGACTCTATTCTAAATTTAGCGAATAACTTCTCTGTTTTTAACGGAATCTCGGATTTCCTGATCTCTGTAATTTTACATAAGACTTAAAATAATGGATCAATGTAGATTATTTGCAATTTCAAAGATAACTTTTTTACAGTGTAGAAGAACTACGCTTTTTAATAACATTCAAAAGTTAGTTTCAAAACTTGTGTTATCCAGAAAATCAAATTTTTGGAAATCTTCCTTTGAAAAAAAAATTTACTGTGTCCACTAGATTTCATTGTAAAACAATAGCTTACAATGTCAGAAATGCAGAAAAAACAAATGTTTTTGCCAAATAAATTGTTTTCTCGGTGCGAGATTACCAACACTATAGATTTCTAGAAAAAAAAAACAAGATTTGTTTTTCTTTTTTTTTCTTGCGAGTTTTGAAACTCATGTCCTTATACATATGTATGTTTGCTGAGATACATTCCATTGAATGTTACATGCATTTTTTGTGCTACACTATTCTTCTAATCTTTTAATCTTCTTCTTCTTCTTCTTTTTTTTTTTTTTTTTTTTTTTTTTTTTTCTAATTTTAATGAAAAAATCTGTATGCAAAAAATCAAGTATCAATGGAATCTTGAATTCAGAATATTTTAATTTAAAATTTGACTTATAAAGAACAGTTAAACTTTTTGTAAAAGACTTTACTTCGTTTTCCAAACCGATGCTATGGTTGTTGATGAATTTTTGATTTGCGCTGAAATATTGATTATTATTTATTCGTTAAAGTCGAATATTTAGTTAAATATTTTAAAATTCTTCATAAAATATTTTATATTTATAAAGTAAGCACAATATTTTAAAAAAATATTATTTTGTTATTAAGCCCAATAAGAAGTTGTATAAATGTGATTTTTTTTTTCATTTCATGCTATTTGTTTGTTGTTATTTTTGTAGCGCATTTTAAATATACCATATTAAAACGTGAATATTATATCTCTTGAAATAATATACTTTGTTTTACACTTTATTCACCATAAAATCAAAGACAATAAAGGACGCGTTTCGAGCTAAAACAACACAACAAAGCACATACGTGTCCCTAAGAGTACAAGGTCGAAGATGAACTGTTCATCTTTGACCTTGTACCTTTATGGACATGTGTCTGTTTCAGCTAATGACGAACTGTATTGTTTTAGCTTGAAACTTTTACTTTAACTCGAACTTTAGCTCGTCCTGTACTAATTTTTATTTTATGGGGTATTTAACAAAGTCTGTTATTTCAATTATTATTTATCGCCAGTTTATTCAGTATTATTTCGATATTTTATCACATAATTTGTAAGATAAAGCTATATTTAATATTTAATACAGGGTAGTTACAATACACTTTATTTATGTGTGATATTCTAACCTATTCTGACCTAATTTTAGAAAATGGAAGGAAAATTGAGACGAAAGTATTTTATGGCTCCCGACTAGGCAGGCGAAGACGCTCGTGAGCTAATGCTAAACCTGCAGAAATGTTATTTTTAAATGTCGCATTTGCCTTTTGCATAGCTGCCAACTTTTACGCATTTTTGCTACCACTAGAATTGTACAGAGATTTTCCATTTCTTTAATCATAAGATTTTCGACGATTAAAAAAGGCAACATTTAATATAAAATTTTTGTCGTAGAAAAAAATGCGTAAAAGTTGGCTGCTATACCTTTTGATATTTTTAAGGGTACAATGGACTCTCAAAACTAATTTTTTTAATATTCAATGAATTTTTTCAAAAATTTTTGGAAATAGTCATAGTATATATATCTCTTATTTCATAATTTTTTTTAAAAAATATATTCAATAGTTTTTGAAATACAAATCTTTTTTATTTTTAAATTAACGAAAAACGGCAATGTTTCAAAATGCTCCATGCGCAATCTATTTTCCCATACTTGTTCAAATATTTTCCATAATAACCCTTATATATATACAAATAAATGTTACTAAGCATTTTTAACATATTACTTGTAAAACATTTAAAAAAAATGATTTTAACTTAATTTTTTTTTGTATTTTTCTTTAAAAAATCATCAAAAATTCCCTATAACTGAAATTTTAAAAGTTTAAATGCGTCTAAACAAGTTTATTTTTAGTAACATTCGTTAACACATATATAGAAAGCATTTAAAAAATATATCAGAAAAATTGGGCATAAATTATTGCGCATGGAACATTTTGAAATCATGAAAACGACAAAAAAATTCATTCTAAAAAAAAAAATCAGGTTTTAGAAACTACAATGGTTATAATTGCTTAATATTTTCCTACTGATACAGTTTCAGTTATATATAAGGGATATAACATCATTTCTAGCTTATGTGTAAGTGTTTTATGTCTTTATGGTAAATTCATATAAAATGTGTGGCTTCGACATATTCATGCGAGGACGTAAAATATCTGAATTTTAAAACATTTTCTCAAAACTAACTTTTTTATTTTCTGATGATTTTTTTTTTATTTTTCTGAAAATATTCATGGTATAAATACCTCTTATTGTATAAATTTTTATTAAATACATTAAATAGTTGTCGACAAATAGATTTTTTTTTTTATTTTACGTTAAAAAGACTGGGGACAAAAAGCAACTCCTATAAATACACTGTAAACAAACGCTAAAAGAAACAGTTAAAAGATATAGTTAAAGTATTGTTTTGCGAAATCATAAAATTAATAAGTATTCAATGCAAAATAATAACATTGAGTAAGGTAAAACGAAAAACTAGGCTAAATTTTACGGCTGCGAATCGGCGAAAGAGTAAACAAAGGGGCGCGGCAGAATCAGCTGATTGGACAAAAATGCTTGTAACTCCAGTAAAAATAGTCGAAACTGAAAAATTATTTTTGAGTTCAATAGCAGGGACTTCCTATAATGTTATTATGCCAAAAAAGAAAATTCGACAATTTAATGATTTTTTGCAATTTTGAAAGTCTACTGTATCCTTAACCCTTTAACTGGTTAATTCTTTTCTGTTCAATAAATTGAAAACAGCGGATTCACACCACTATTATTTAAATAAAATATTCGTAAAATTTAGTCTAAACATTTCCGCCTTTCAATAGTATAAAAAATTTCTTAAAAATAATAGTGGTGTCAAAAAGCTTTAAATGATGCAATAAGCAAATTCGTCTTGCCCGAACGCCATTCGGGCAAACCAGTTAAGGGTTTATTTGGTTTATTTTTTGTCGTCCGATTATCTACACTAGGGATATAGGACCAGAGGGGGAGTGCCCTTCATGAGGGTCTTTCTAAGGGAACCTAACCCGTATTTACGCAAGGTTCGAAGAAAACCATGAAAACTCCGAACGGTTAGGCCGACAGCCGCGATTGGGTTCGAACCCAGCATCTGCCGTCTACCAGTTGAGAGGTCCGAACCTCTCGGCCACTGGTGGGGCACCAGTTAAGGGCTAAATACATATCTTTATTTATTGTTTACGTTGGATAGTTGACATCGATCCCTAAGATCTATTTTTATAAATTTTGCGCTTTTGCTGGAATATATTTTGTGTAAAGTTACTCTCACTTTCGAACCGGGTCCGAAAATGAGAGTAACATCAGAAAGATCTCCTGTTACTCATATTTAGCACAATCAAATTGATTGGTAAATTTATCATGCGAATTGAATATTTTCCAACTGAGCGAAAAATTGTTCAGGCCGGAAATCGAACCAAGGTCCTTGGCTTACAAAGCCAATGCTTTGTCATTTAAGCTAACTGGACGATAAACGAAGAAAAAATCTGATCCGGCAAGAAATCTGACTAAGTATCTGAGCGAAAAATGGCCTTGCGTTATCGCCCAGTTAGCTGAAACGGTAAAGATCTCCTTTTTTTATTTTATTTAAAAATAATGTAACGAATGTGTAATCTCATTCTAAAACCCAATCTTTGAAATTACAGTCGAACCTCGTTAATACGCGAATCAGGGGTCCGATCAAAATTCGCGTATTAAACGGGTTCGCGTATTAACCAAAGGTCGCGAATTTTCGTCAAATGGTCTATCTAATAACAAGCTGTGCGAAAATAAACACATTTTTTGTCAATTTTTAGCGTTTTTGAATCATAAAAGGACATTTTATTTATTTTAATTATTATGTGCTTACTAAGCAAGAACGTTTGAAAGCTGAAAATTTAAATAATCGTTATCTTCTCAAGTAAAAATCCTAAGTCTTTTCAAATTTAGATTTATTATGTATGACACATAAAATTGAATAAGATGAACACAAAAAGTCTTGCTAACCATATTAATTAAAACTAATGTTAACAAATAGGTGCGAGTGCGATAAGATAATAAATATGTTGATAATAATAAGAAGTTGATTTTAAAAAACTTACTGAAGTCAATAATGTCATAAAAATTACTTTTTCGAAAAGTAGCTGTCAATTTTGGCTTGTTTAACATGCGGTCGCGCCATCACCATGATGTTTTCCGCCTTATTTAGGTAGCGGTAAAGTTCGCTTGTTGAGGGTCCTTCGTCCAGTGTTGACGCATATTGTCTTAGTAAATTGAATGCCTCTGTAACTTTGGAGAATGGGGATGGGGCCGGAAGCGCTGGTTCATTATCATCATGTTCCTCCTCATCTGGTTAGTCAATCGCAGTTATATCGGCGATGATATCATCCAGACTTCTAAATTCGGAGATAACTAGATCTTTGTCGATATTAATGAATGTGCCTAAATCGACAAAATTTTCCCCTACAGTTTCTTGTGCGGCCAGCCAATCTTCTTCAACATTAGGTTGCAAGGTTGGCTCTGTGTAAATCATGTCCTCGCTACTTCCGGAACCCGCTTTGTGAAAGCAATTTGTAATTGATGTTGATGTGACACTCTCCCATGCTGCAGTAAGCATGTGCATAGCGTCGAGGACGGTAATGGACCACAAACATTTCTGATGTCAAAGAACGCCACGATGGATTATAGCTAATCAGCTTTTCCATTTATCCCACAAGCGTTCACCAAAAGCCAATCAAATACCGTAACGCTTGTGGAAAACATTGCGAGCTCCGCCCAATGCTAGTAGTCAATTGGACGACACTCATAGCAAGAAGGATTGCTGCCGTGTTCCATTTGGTGAAGGTATCGCCGTACGACGAGAGTCTTGTAATTTACTTTGGCGCCGTTAATTATTCCTTGGTCCATTGGCTGGGTGACACTAGTCGAATTTGGAGGTAGAAATTCTACTTAGACATTATCCAAGTCTTCGTAATCTTTTGGAAGCGCAGGGCAGTTGTCTACAAGCAATAACACATGGCACGATTCTTTTCTCATACGCCGATTAAAATTAAGAAGCCATGTTGTAAAAATGTTGCCCGTCATCCATGCTCTGCGCTGGCTTTCGTACAAGCAGGAGAAATTCTTGACATTTTTAAAGCATCGCGGGTTGCGTGATTTCCCTATGACCAGCAGCTTTAATTTATCTGATCCATCAGAGTTGGCACCGAGCAGAATAGTAAGACATTCTTTGCTCAATTTGTCTCCATGACATGTTTCTCCGTTCATGGCCATTGTTTTATTGGGTTTCAGTTTGTAAAAAATCCCCAAATTCGTCCACGTTGTAAATATCCCGACTTGGGTAGTTTTTTACAAGCACATTAATTTTTCATCAGTGAACATCTTCAGTGTTGACTGCAGCTGATTCACCACACACTTGCTTGAAATTTATGCCGTACCGAGTTTTAAATCGATCCAGCCATCCATTTGAGGCATTGAAATCTAGCAATCCCATTTTTGCTGCGATTTCAGAAGCTTTTTCTTGTATTAACAAGCCGCTTATTGGGATATTCGTAGAGCGCACTTGAACAAACCATTCGTGAAGGGCCTTTTCCATGTCCTCAAACTTGGCGGTTTTTATTTTCTTGTTCTTTGTACCTCCAACCACAGCTTGGTTAACGATGACATTCCTATTCTTTAACAAAGTCTTTAAAGTTGAATCAGGTATGCCTTTTTCTTTGACAAATGCAGATTTATTTGAGACAGCTTGGGCATCGTATTGATTTATAATTTTAACTTCTCAGTGATGGAGAGAGCCTTTCGTTTAATATGCTTTGCTCCTTCCGCCATAGTTTAGAATTTAAACTAGATTATAAAAGCATGGATAGATATCGTAGAGTACTGGGAGCGGCAAGCGACTCTTCTTCAAAAAAATATCACAGCACTGGTTAAACAGCGATTGGAAAGACTCACGTGATTAATCTGCGATTGTAGCGAATGCTCCATCTATCGGTTCTACCTCTCTAATATGGGAAGGGGGGATCACATCATTTCTTAATCATGGAGAAAAGTTCTTTTCATTTTTACTTTTTTTTAAAAACTAGCTGACTCGAGTAGCCCACGCCCGCGATGAATAAACCTTACACAAACTTCAAATTTGTATAATTATATAAATTCAATTCCCTTTTTGTCCCCTTTTAAATGACAAAATTGGCAAGAAAAGTGTTGAATTGAAGGTACTTTCTGCTTTGCGTAGTTTGATTTATTGAGCTGCGTACAGAAAGTGAACGAAACCACTACAAAACACTGAAGTTTTTACCGATTAAAAAAATTTTGATCAATTATTTTTTAATTTACATATTCTTAATTAGGGTATCATGATAGGCCGAAATGCATAAGTTAAAAATCTCTAAATGCTGTATTTTTTAAAAATTTGAATTTCCATTAAAATTTTACACTTGGTTTTATATACACTCCAAATAAAAACAGGTGTTTTTCAAAGCAGACATAATGTCTTTAACTTTTGCACAACGCTAGCCTCGTCTTACTTGTGAAATTTCATTGGGAGAGTTTTGATTGGGCAGTCTTGTGCTAGCCTCGGATCGAGGTGCAAATCTAGTCAGCGTGTGGTTTTGAGAGAAAAAACGCTCAATTTAAATGGGTTTATATGATTTTTGTATAAGAAATAAGTTCAAAAATTGTTTAAATAATTGTTGTATAAAAAATTGCTTGGGAAAATACTTCATCTAAAAACTCGTATGTTTAGAACTAAGCTCATTCGCGTATTAAACGTAGGTTTTTCTTTCTAGGGACTGATAAATTTTCGCGTATTAAACGGGTTCCGTATTAACCATTCGCGTATTAAAGGGGTTTTTTTATATGCACAAGATAGGAGTATTTCAAGGGACCAAAGAAAATTCGCGTATTAAGCCAGGTGCGTATTAACGGGGTTTAACTGTACATTTAATGAAATAATTTCGAATATTATAAAATAATATGCCCAAATAATTCAGTGACAGAAAATGACAATGTTTGAAGTTCATACTTGACTAAAAATTTAATTTTCTTATGACTGCCACACTCCCGAAAAATATTTTATCATTTTTTTTATTTTCAACATACTATACATTTGTAGGAATATTTAATGATAAAATTAAAATAACATAAAAAAAAATTTCAAAAACAAATGATTGATTTTCTTCTCGAACGCTATATTATCAAGAACTTTTACTATTTAATACAAGAACATTTAATTAAAGGATAAACTGATTCAATGAGAGACAAGAAACTTTTCAGAATATTTCTGTATTTTAAATTCCTCAAAGTCATTAATTATATTCTAAATTCTTTTGCTAAGAATTTATTCGAAATTATAGAACTAAAAGCTTTTTTAGTAAAAAATTTGCTTACATCGATATTTCCAGTTTGTAAGAGAAAAAAAGTTGCTTTTATCGAATCTATGCATAATGTTGAAGGATTTTTTTTAATCTGCTGCATGAAGAAAATTATAAACACTGAGTATCTTTTCGTGAAAATATTTAGTATTAGACGCCTTCAAAAACATTTTCTTTGAAATTCTACTTAATCCTAGTAAAAATAATACTAGGATTTTTTAATATTTCAAATATTTTATTTCTACTTTTTATAAAAGTTTAGCATTAAAATTTTCATCAGATTCTGTTAAAAATAGAATTGTAAATCTCATACCCAAATGTCAAAATTCATTATTAATAAAAGGATATTACATTTAAAGCAATGTTAGTAAATTTACAAATTATTATTTTTACTTTGATTTTGAGTTTTTCATTACAAAAAAGCTAAGATACACTCAAAACTTAAAATTTTCCGCATGCACGAGTCAATTATTTATTTATTTATTTTAGTAGTTAGTAGAAGATTCAAATTTATGTATTCAAAAAACAAAATTAATTAAACAACAATATTATAATGTTTTCCAGAATGCATCTTAAATTACTTTTCTCAAAGAAACAGCAAAGTCAATGACGTTTTATGGTATATAAACAAATTAACATAGTGGATTAATTTCAATATTCTGCGGAGAACGCTAAAAGAAAAGGAAAAAAGCCTTGCATTTCGCTAAAACTATATTTTTCTTTCTGAAGTTCAAGAGTATACTTGCTAATCAATCAGTATGTTTAAACACATTTCGAAACAGAAATCCTTTTTAGAAACAAATTTAATAAGTTTCACGAAAAAGGATGAAATCTGTACCACTAAAAGAAAGCAATTTGTCAATGGGAGCGTGTTCGTCGTGCTAAAGAACTTACAACATGCGATAGGAAATTTTGCACCAGGTATGGTTCTAATATATCTAAGGGTCATATTTATAATACAGTAGAGTTCTGCTATTCCGAAGTAACTGGAACCGAACACTGTTTGGTTTAACTGGAATTCAGAATAGGTGCATTTCATTAATAATAGTCAATAAGCTTTCGTCAATCGGGCCAATAAGTTTCCTAACAGGGTTTCGTCAGATCAACGAAACCCTAAAAACGACCCTAAATATAAAATTTAAAAAATCCCTAAAAACAGATTTCAAAAATTCGTATATTTATAGACTTTTGTGTTTTATAAAGCACTTAATCGACGCGCCCGAGGCATTCACGGGCTGCAAACTTCGCGGCATTTATTCAAAATTGTTTGATTTCCACCAGTTTTATAAAATAGTATAATTGGTTTTATCCTTGTATCGATTTACTTGCCATTAAATAAGATGAATATTTTTTTTTCAAAAAAGTGGTGGGAGTAATGAATTTGAATTTTTAAACCGTAATTTAATGCGACCATTAAGAGGCTTATAAAACGACTATAATTAGAAAATAACAGCTGATACAAGTACTGAAAAAAATTAGAGGAAAAACTTATAGTAGTATAAAACGCTAGTATAGTAATGTAACAAACCATAACAAACTATGTAGTAATGTAACAAACCGAAACTTTTAATTTTCTAACTCAGAAATTAATTCTGAGTCATCATAAAAAAAACTGATATAAAGAAAGATGTGTAAAAGAATTTTAGAAAGTTTTATGCATCCGATATCATACGCCACACAGTGTGTTCAACCGACTCCGTTCACTTCAATAGGAACCCAACTCCAGATGATGTTACAATAACGACCTTTTGGACTTTGATGTTTTTCTCATTTAGAGCTGCACTGTAATGTTATTATGTTACTTGCTTTGCATAACGAGTCTTAATATTGCATTAAAACGAACTGGCTCAAAGCAACAGGCTTTTTACAGAGCAATGCTCATGATGACTTCACAGTAGTGTCCAAATGAGGGTTGCATGAGAGTCACTATAGATTATTTCATTGTAACGTCACATTGTGACTCGTTATAAATCAACAATACCGGTAATTTAACTTGATGACAGTGACTTCAAAACAAAAGTTAAAACGAGTGTAGAATATAATATTTTGCCTCTCTTCAGTGACTGTGACCCTTTTTATCATTTGTGCCATGAAGATGACGTCACATCAATTAGTTGTGCAGTTTCGATAAGACCATACTTGCCAACCTCCGGCTTTTTATAAATCAAGTAAACTTACTTAGAACCGGAAATTTTTTTTAATTAAATGTATCTTGTATTAAATATTGTTCTAACTTGCAATTGGATATTGTTCACTATTTAAATTTCTGGTTCAAAGTATGTTTCTTTGATTGATAAAAAGCCAGAGGTTGGCATGTATGGATAGGACCTATTTTTTCAGCTGCGGTGTTTATATGTCTGATACGTTCAATTTTTGTTTTCGAAAATTAGAATTTAGTATCTTTCCTCTAATCTTTGGACATAGCTTAGTTTTAAACTATTTTGCGATAAACATTTTCAACAAATTTTGAATGAAAGATGGGTACATTTGAATAGAAATTAATTGCATTTCATGTTCGAAAAACTATTTTTATTAATTTGAGGTTTAGACTAAATTTTTACACGAAAAACTATCAAAATAAATCTTTCATATCGAAAGTAAAATTTCAAAGAATCAACACATCAAAAAATAAATAAATAAAATAAAATAAAACAGAGACTGGAAGGAAGTACACTGTAGAAAATAATGCATTTTGTTTGACGTTTTGCAATATCTCCATATTAAAAAATTTCTCTTCATAAATAATATTATTTTGTTCACATTTATTGGGAAATTACAAAAAGATAGCATTCGCAACATGAAATAAAATTCAACAACTTTTATTTCATTAATTAAAATACAAACAACTCTTACTTTTGGAAATCTAGATGCAATTTTTCTGAATGTTTTTAAAATTAATACGAATAAATAACACAAAACACGAATAGTCACATGTAATGATAAATAAAAGAATATAAAAATATCTCAGAAGTTTTTTACAAAATACAGTGCAAGGAATAAATCCAAGTAGAAAAATGCATCTGTCTTCATCCTACATTTGTTCTTTTAATCTAGTTTTAATATTTAATAATGTAAAAGTTTCCTAATCAGAAAAGAAAATAACTTTTTGTTTCATTATCAGAATTTTTATTTAGAAAAATTCAATAAATACAAAATATTTTTTGGCAGAATTTTTTTTTTTTTTTTTTTTTTTTTTTTTTGTCTGCAATGTGCGGCCTGAAAAATTTCTTTCGAGTTACATTTATAAATACAGAAGACGAAAAAAAAAAAAAAAAAGAAAAAGAAAAAAAATCTGTCTCAACAAAATATATATATATATCAGAAATACATATTTAAAATGTGTATTCTGTAATCTTACACGCATCTTAATGTTTTTATCATGCATAAAAGTAAAACGATTTCTGAGGAAATAAATATCGATTATCCATATTGCAAATGATGGGAAAAAAAGAAGAAACCATATTTGTATCAGCGGAAACAAGTATATATGAAATGTAATTTGCTTCACTGTAAAAAAGGAAACTGTAAATGTTTCTCAATTTATGTAGTTTTTATTATTTTTTTTTTAATCCGTCCACCCACGCCGGGATAAATCTCATTTCAATCACATTTTTTTCTTCAAAAAAATGCAGATTTTTTTTTTTTTTTTTTTTTTTTTTTTTTTTTTTTTTAAAGAGTATTCGTGACATTCCTTGTACTCTTAAAGTCGACATAAAGATGGATGAGTGAATGAATGCAGTTTTGTTGTTCGCTAGGATGGAAGAAAGGTACCCCTAAAGAAAGATACCCCTATGAAGTGAATAATCCAGAGCATATACAACAGTTTGATCTTAATACGCTCACATCTTAAGCTGTTATCAGATTTACGAACTTAACGAGCGACAAACTTTTCAGCCGATTTTAACCCCAACTTTTTCCTGTTGAAAGAGAGAAAAAGATTACAATTGTCTTGGAAAAAGTCGGAGAAAAAGGAGGAAAACCAGTTCTACTAGTACCAAGCGTTAATATTTATTGCCTATTTGTATCAATCGCTTATCTCTGATTCGTAGAAATATTCGATGTTGGATGAAAAGACTTGCCTAGCGGAGACTTTTTTGGAACTGCAAAAAAAAGTTGGGTGGCATTGCTGCTTCTTATCACACTGAGTTTTGTGCGGACATTTCGCGAAAAGTTGGAGCAGACCATGTGTTGGCTCAAAGTCTTTCGAAATGATGGTGATTCTGATAACAGCTTTACGGGATAACAAACATTCAAACAACTTTTATGAAAGAGTAACATAAAAGCTACTTGTAAATTAAAGTGGCCTTATTTCGACACTTTTACTTTTCCACTTTTGCGGGAGTGGAGCCACTTATTACGCGAAACACAAGGAACGGAAGGTGATAACGGAAGGTAAGTAGTGAAAGTTTCGTTCGACAAGACGCATACATGTATGTCAATATAGCAAGCCCCTAGCAACAGGCTTGCTTCTGATACATTTAACCGACTCAGCATCCTGTCTGTGTCGTCAGAAACGAACACAGCAGTAAGTACAACACGTGGAAACACTTGGCCCTGGTAACAAGCCACGTACGAAGTAATTAGTGCACAATCAGCACTTTCCCACGAAAGAGACCCAGCAACAGCAAAGAAGAATCAGAACGAGGCCGGACAGCGAGATGAGAAGACGTGCCCTCCGAGCCCTAAGCAGCAGAATTTGCCTAAGATGTACCTAATCTTTAACTTGTACATATCTTGCCTTTGTAAATATTACTGAACGTTACTATTTAATCAAGATTTATCAAAGTATGTTTGACAATACCCCTAGAATATTTCCATGCCTTCCATTTACATGTATTAAAGACGCCGGATTTCCTATTTTTTGAAGGTCTGAGTCTTATTACGTCATTTGTAGAACGTTATTTACTGTACTGTAAATATTTATTTCTAATTAGTAGGTTACGAGGTAACCCATTTTACGAGGTAAGATGCTGATAGTAGCATACAATGAGTTTCAGGAAGCTCTACAGCTTCCTGATGTCCTAAGTTTCCCTATCTACAGCTATACCCAAATTTGCGTGGTATAATGTTTTTACAAAAAAGTATAATTCTTTTAGCATCGATTTCTTTAATCAATCCAGTTAATAATTCATATATATATATATATATATATATTTTATACGGAACCCTCTGAGTGCGAGTAATACTTATACTTGACCGTTTATTTGACATAGTTTAGTTCTATCCTATGATTAACATTGTCACCAAATTTCGATTGAAAATTTAATTTTGAATGAAAGATATTTGTATTTTTGACTTATAAAATATAATTCGTTTACATTATATTTTACGTTTGAAAAACAAAATATAATAAAAATATTGTATGTTGTAAAAATGTTAAAAAGAGTATTTCTCTTTTTTTTTTCATTTGTGTTTTCGTCTAAATTTTTAAAAGAAAATCATATATCATGTATATTGAAATAAATAACATTTTAAAAATCAACGCGGCAAAAATAATAATAATAATAAAATAAATAAATAAATAAATAAATAAATAAAATAAAATAAATTCTGAAAAGCAGTACCTTGCAAGAAATTATACATTTCTTTTGATGTTTTACAATATCTCTATATTAAAAAAAAGTCTCTTCATAAATATTATTTTGTTCGTAATTATTAAGAAATTGTAAAAAGATAGCATTCGCAACTTGAAATAAAATCCAATAACTTTTATTCCATTAAGTAAACAACAAACAACTCTTCTTTTTCGAAAACTAGTTGCAATTTTTCTGAAAGTTTTTAAAGTTTATACGAATAAATAACACGAAACACGAATAGTCACATGTAACGATAAATAAAAAAAATATAAAAATATTTGAGAAGTTTTTACAAAATACGGTGCTCGGAATAAATCCAAGTAGAAAAATGCATCTGTCTTCGTCTTACATTTGTTCTTTTAATCTAGTTTTAATATTTAATGATGTAAGAGTTTTCTAATAAAAAAAGAGAATAACTTTCTGTTTCATTATCAGATTTTTTACTAAGAAAAATTCAATAAAGAAAAAATAGATTCTGATAGACTTTTTTGTTTGAATTTGCAATGTGCGAACTGAAAAATTCTTTATGAGTTATATTTATAAATACTCTAGACTTAAAAAAAACATTTACGACAAAAGAAATATTAGCAATACATGTTTAAAAAGAGCAATCTGGAATCTTACATGTATTTTAATGTTTTTATCATAAGTAAAAGTAAAACGATTTCTGGGGAAATAAATGTCAGTGATACATATTACAAGTGATGAGGAAAAAGGAAGAAACCATATTTGTGACAAGGGAATCAGGATGTAAAAAGTTTCTTGCTACACTGTAAAAAAAAGAAACTGCTTATATTTCTCAATTTATATTGCTTTTATTTATTTTTTTTAAATTGTAAGCACACGCGTCGGGGGTAGATCTCACTTCAATCCCATTTTTTCCTTGGGAAAACGGGGAGTACTTTTTTTAGAGTATTTTTGACATGTCTTGTATCTTTAACCGTTTCCGGCCCACTGTGCCCGGTCTGGGATACCTCACTTTAATTCCAAACTTGCAAATGGCACCAATAATATTTTAGTAAAATTTTGCTATTATAATAAAAGCTTAAATTAAGGAATTCAAAATATTTTAAAAATTCGTTTGTGAATTCCGGCGTCAGTCGATGTTTTCTCGTTTTAGTGCAGATTTTGCCCTTGCCGGAAAAGGGTTAGCCCTATGTCAATCTTGCAGAAGGGCGAAATTGAAATGTTTTTCCTCTGCATTTTGTTTTAAATGCTTAAAACGGTTACTCTTTCGACATTACCCTCTCACCGACAAGGCCGTGTTAACACTTTCACTAAGCTCCAGGTTTCACTGCAATACAAGCAATATTTAACCCTTTCCGGCGCAGTTTGTCCGATATGGACACACCTAACTTTGATTCCAAACTTTCAACTGGCACCAATAATATTTTAATAAAATCTTGCTTTTATAATGAACGCTTAATTAATGAGTTCTTGATTTCTTAAAAAAATCGTTTGTAAATTCCGGTATCAGTCGATAATTTTTCATTTTATTAATTTAATAGATTTTTAATACTTTGAACAATAACTTAAGTTTTCAAGGATAACATTCACATTCACTTTTAAGATTGTTATATAATTTTGAAAAAATCGTCTTTTTTTAACATTTAATACAAAATGGAAAGAAATCACCACAACAATTTTGCCCTTTTGCCGGACTGTCAGAGGGTTAAATAAAAAAACTTAATTACGAATATGAATGTAATCTTTGAAGGTATTAATCATTGTTCAATATATTGAAAATTTATTAAATCTATAGAATTATAATATCTTAAATATTGTTTGTATTGGAATCAAACTTGGAGCTTAGTGATCGTATTAACACGGACTTGTCTGTGAGAGGGTTTTAAAGTCGAGATAACAAAGGATGAGTAAATGAATGTAGTTTTTCTTGTTCGCCAGAAGGGTGGAAGACACCTCTATGGAGTGAATAATCCTGAGCGTATACAAAAGTTTTATTTGATTACGCTCACTTCTTACGGGATAAGAAACATTCAAATAACTTTTATGAAAGAGTTACATAAAAGATACTTGTAAGATAAACTGCACTTATTCCATCCCCTTTTACTTCTCCACTTCTGCGAAAAAGGCGCTACATGTTACGCAAGCCACAAAAAATGGAAGGTACAACGGATAAGTAGTTAAAGATTCGTTCGACAAAGCGCATACATGTATTAAAAACACGGGATTTCCTATTTTTAGAAGATCTGAGTTCTTATTATGTCATTTGTAGAATGTTATTTACTGTACTGTAAGTATTTTTTTTTTATTTATTGTATGCATTTTAATGCTGACAGTAGCATAGAGTGAGATTTAAGACGCCCAGTTCAACTGACGAGTATTGATGCTTCGTCATATTGGGAAGTAGCGTAGCCCTTATTTCGTCCTCCATGCGATACTTATTTCACGCCCGTGGACGAAATTAGGAGTTATTTTCCATGAATTATTTCAAAATAAAAATAAAGTTTAATCCCTTCACGACAGGAGTTTTCTACGAAATTGTTAATGTTTTGCCACCGGTTTTTAAAAACAGAAATATGTGCTTTATTAAATCGTGAAAATGCTCCGATTGAATAAACTAAATTTTTCAATAAAATTTTACTGGTGGGGATAAACTTGGATTCGTAAGCCCTTTTGCGGCACGTATACGTGTCGCTCGTTCCCAAGGAGTTAATATAAAATAAAATAATGAGTATAATGAACTTAAATAAAATAAAATGACAAAAGCTTAATTTAAAAAGAAAACGAAGGAAATGAAGTTATTAAAAAAATAAAATGAAATGGTACCTGTTTAAAATAAAATTCAAAATGAAAATATCTTTTTGCTTAGAAAATAATCTTTTAAAATGTTGTTTAAAATACTTTTATTTTAAAGATATTGATTCACTTTATCATTGCAGTTGGGGCCATGGAAAAAGTGGGATAAATCTGCACAGGTGAATGATGTTATAATTGTGTGTTTGCCTTCCCATTCAATAGAAAAGCTGTAGCCTGTCGATCTCACTTTTATGTTTCCTTTAAAATGTTTTATGCTAAAGTATTAAAAATTTGCTATCTTATTCTGATAGAAAAGTTGGTAACCTACAAATCACTCAACTTTTCAACGAATCCTACGAGCGTGCTGTTGCTGTTGAAACTGCTGTCAATGGTTTAAAAAAGACGGGTATTATATCATTTAACCCCAACATTTTTAAATCCTGAAGAAGTTTTGGCAAAATCTCATCCCTTTCCATCTGTCGAAAATTTTATAGTAGCTGATCAACGACCAATAAACGATCAGTTTGCAATTGTCATCAGTCCTAAAGAGATCAAGGAAGTGCCAGTAGTCACATTATTAACTTCTGACCGAAGAGATTAAGCGACATTGTGCACTGGTAAGGATGTAGTGGAGAATATACGGGAGTATACGCAGTAAAACGTCTTCTGGATTTTTTAAAGGATCACCGTATATCTTCTGCTTCTCAAGAAAGTTATAGTATACACAGTTTAAAATATACCCTCTGCCTTGAGAGTAAATCTTCTGCTTAGAGCGTATATCTTCTGTTATTTTTACTACTATATCCCTGTGCAATGGATATCCGCGTAAAAACAAAGCGAAATACCGATGTCACGTTTATATTTCCTTTAAAACATTTTATGCTAAAGTAATAGAAACTTTGCTGCCCTATCCTGGTAGAAAAGTTGGAAATCTACAAATCGGGCACCTTTTCAGTGAAACTTGGGAGCATGTTGCTGTTGTTAAATATGTTGTCAATGGTTTAAAAAAGACGAGCATCATGCCATTTAACCCCAAAAATTTGTGGGCTAACCTCAATTCTTTCCATTTGGCAAAAAATTCATGATAGCTGATCAACCATCAATAAACAGTCAGGTTATTGTTGCCATCAGCAGTTGTATTACAAAAATCAGGAAAGTGCCTGTAATCACTTCATCAACTTCTATCAGAAGAGGTTAAGAGTTACTGAGCAGTAGATATCCGCATAAAACCAAAGTGAAATATTCTATTTATATTACGTATATTATATATTTTATTTAAGTAATTTGATTTGAGCATTTTTAATTTGATTAAAATAAATAACTTCTTTTAATGTTTATTTTAAAATTAAATTTATTGGTGCTACTATATATGTAAAAAAATAATAATTATGAATTAATAATTTGGTTTTATTAATGAAAGAATAAGTTGTGTTGAAATAAGTATTAAACGAAATCCTTTATAAGATTTGCGATCGCATTTACCCACTTGTTTTAGATAAGAGGGATGCATACAATTGAATTTTAATTGTTTCTGAATAAACTAAGATAAGTATTTATGTTTTAAAATTCCTTTTAATCCTTCTAAAATTTATTTAAATTTTTGAAAAAAATTGTATAAATGAACACATAATATTATTTTTGCAATGCAGAATTAAAAAAATGTCTGAAATTACATTTAATTTTCTTTTCTTTTTTCGTTTTTGCAGTTTCATTCTTATCTTAGTAACAATTTTTAGTTTTTCATAAATAAGCAAAGAACTAAATCATTTTTTTACGTTACTTTAATCCATCTAAATTTAAACTTTTTACTTGTTTTGTTTTTCTTTTTTGTCCCGTTCGTTTAATAAAGTCATCGGTCATCATTTCTTTCGGTACAAGTAATAATAAGACTTGAAATAATCCTAAAATGATTGAATGACACCGAAAATTATGAAGAACTTTATTACAAAATAAGTAAATACGAATATACCGGGTGTCCCAAAAATGACTGATGGATTTTAAAATTCAATAACTTGCAAACGGTGACAGCTATTTTAAAAAAAATGCAGGAGTTTTTTTACCGTAATTTTTTATTTTAGTTTGCATATCAATATAGGTGGCGCTGACGGCGATTGAAGGCCAGGTCGACGCTTCACTCGGCACAGATCACCTGGCCTTCAATCGCCGTCAGTGCCACCTATTGTTTGATATGCGAACTAAAAAAAAAAAAAAAAAAAAAAAAAAAAAAAAAAAAAAACTCCTGACATTATACATAACCCTCCTGCAAAAAATTCTTAAATAGCTGTCACTGTTTGCAAGTTATTGAATTTTAAAATCCATCAGTCATTTTTGGGACACCCGGTATATATATATATATATATATACCATCATATATAATTATACATATACTATTTAAAAAAAAAATTTTTTTTGTTTAAACATCTCCTTCTTGCAATAGTTGTTTAAACTATTTCCATTTTATATTATATCCACATATACCGTAGGAATATGTGGCCGTTGTAAATTCAAACTTTAGCAAAAAGCCGCAGAATTTTCAGATGCCTATTAAATAAATTATGAATAGTGTCTACGTTTTAAAATTTCTTTTAATCCATCTAAAATTTAATTAAATCTTTGAAAAAAAATATAAAAATGAACGCATATATATTTCATAATCATTTTTTATGAAGTGTTAAAAACTGTAAGAAAATATATTTAATTTTATTTTTTTTTTATTGTTTCTGCAGTTTCATTCTTATCTTAATAAAATTTTTTAGCTTTTCATAAATAACCAAAGAACTAAATGAATTTTTTTAAGTTACTTTAATCCATCTAAATTTGAAACTTTTTTCAAAAGAGTTTAGAACTTATAAAGAAGAACGAAATAACATAATATTTTTTAATAGGTGATAAGAAATGTGAGAAAATAAATTTATTTCTCTTTTTCAGAGCTCTGTTTTTGAAAGTTTTTCTTAATTGGAAAAGCATGAAGAGAAATCTATTTCCCTGGCATTTGTCACGCAAAAATAAAATAATGTGGCTATAGAAAATGGGTGTAGTAAAAAAGAAAGCAAAAACAGAAAAATATATATATTGTGTAAACAAATTTGAATCACAATGAATGTCTAAGATATAGATAAAAATATTAAATTAATGTTTCCTTATACTTTTTTCATTTTTGTCACATTCCTTTAATAAAGCCATAAATTTCTTTCGGTACAAGTAATAAATGGGTATATAAGAATTTCTGTATTTCTAGTATAGGTCATACTTCTTATTCATGTATTTAACCCCTTGAAAGACTATGAGATCCTAATATCATTGTAAATGTAATATTATGTGGGATTGTTTTAGACAAGTCAGTGTCAAAACGTAGAAATTAGTGCTTTTGTATGTTTCATGTAGAAGGTTTCTAATAAGGAAAAGAAGGCAGATTATGTTTCATTTATTATTTTTAAATATTTTTCTTAATGGTTCAAAGCTTCGTTGTTTTTCGCAGCGAACCAACTGACGTTTTCCCAATAACATCCATCTATCTTTTTTATCTCGTTGCCAAAAAGTAAAAATTTGGAATAATAATTTCTTTCCAACAGTTAATTTTGGATTACAAAATGAAAAATGAATTTATTTGTTCTAAAAAAATGCAATTAACGCTGTCACCGCCGCTAACAATGAATTTTTTGTGACCTGGGAAAATTCTTCGTTAATATTACAAAATCTACTGCACATAAAAATACGAAAATTGGTGTTATTGTAAAAAATGATAAACACGCTTATGCAGATAGTTCTTAAATGGAATAATTATTTAAAGATACATTTAATGGAAAGGTAGTCATTATAGTTCCATTAAAAAACTTTCATAGGAAAGAAAACTATACATCCATCTAAAATTTATTTAAATCTTTGAAAAATAATTTTATAAAGATAAATAAATAATCTTAATTTTTTTAAATGCTGTGTTAAAGAAATGTCTGAAAATATATTTAATTTTCTTTTTTATCTTCTTTTCTGCAGTTTCATTCTTATTTTCGTAACAATTTTAGTTTTTCACAAATAAACAAAAAACTAAATCTATTTTTTTCTTAAGTTACTTTAATCGATCTTAATTTAAAACGTTTTTTTCAAAAGAGTTGAAAACTTATGATGAGGAAAAAAAAAACAATATAATATTTTTTAATGATAAGAAATGTGAGAAAATATATTTATTTCATTTTCTTAGAGTTCTGTTTTTTGAAAGTTTTGGTTAATAGGAAAATCAAAAAGAGGAATTTATTTCCCTGGCATTTGTCACACACAAAAAAAAAAAAAAAAAAAAAAAAAAAGGTAGCTATTGAAGTAGAATGTAATAAAAAGAAAAAAAACAGAAAGAAAATATATTGTGTAATCAAAATTGAATCATAATCTAATGTCAAAGATATATATTAAATTAATGTTTCTTTTTACTTGTTTCTTTTTTCTTTTTGACACTTCTGTTTAACAAAGTCATAAATTTCTTTCGGTACAAGTAATAAATTCCTCTATAAGAATTTCTGTATTTCTGGTATAGGTCATACTACTAATTCAATGATTTAAGCCCTTGAAGGACGATGAGATCCTAATAATATTATAAATGTAATGTGTGTAAATGTTTGAGCCAAATCAATGCCAAAATGAATGAATTAATGCATTTTTTCTTTGCATATAGATGGATTCTAATAAGGAAATGAAAAAGATTATGTTTTATTTATTTTAATCAAATATTTTTCTCAGATATTCAAAAATTCGTTGATTTTCACAGCTAATCATTTTACGATTTTCCAATAAAATTTATCCATTCTTTTTTATCTCGTTACCAAAAAGTAAAAATTTGGAATAATATTTTTTCCAACAGTTAATTTTGGATTGAAAGATGAAAAATAAACCTCTTTATTCTAAAAAAAAAAAAATCTAATTAACGCTGCAGCCGCCGCTGACAATGAATCTTTTGTGACCTGGGAAAATTCTTCGTTAATATTACAAAAACTACTGCACACAAATATATGCAAATTGGTGTTATTTTAGAAAAATGACGCGTGATAAACAAACTGATGCAGATAGTTCTTAAATGGAATAATTATTTTAAGATATATTTAATGTTAAATTTAGTCATTACAGTTTCATTAAAAAAGTTTTATAGGAACAAAAACAATACAGCCATCTAAAATTTATTTATATCTTTGAAAAGGTAATTTTATGAAGATGAATACATAATCTTAGTCTTTTTTATGTAGCGCGAAAGAAATGTCTGTAAGTATATTTAATTTTCTTTCATCATTTCTGCAGTTTCATTCTTTTGTTATTAACATTTCTTTTTCATAAATAAGCAAAGAACTAAATCTATTTTTTTAAGTTACTTTAATCCTTCTAAATTTAAAACATTTTTCAAAAGTGTTTAAAACTTATAAAGCGGCACAAAATAATATAGTATTTTTTAATGATAAGAAATGTGAGAAAATATATTTATTTCACTTTTTTAGAGTTCTGTTTTTGAAAGTTTTTGTTAATTGAAAAAGCACAGAGAGAAATCTATTTCCTTTGTATTTGTCACGCAAAACTAAAATAATGTAACTATAGAAAATGGGTGTAATAAAAAGAAATAAAAGGCAGAAAGAAAATATATTGCAGAATCAAAATTGAATTACAATGAATGTCAACCATAAAAAACAACAACATTAAATTAATATTTATATTTACTTGTTTTTTTTCTCCTTTTTGTCACTTCTGTTTAACAAAGTCATAAATTTATTTCGGTACAAGTAATAAATTTCTCTATAAGAATTTCTGTATTTCTAGTATATGTCATGCTTCTAATTCGTGTATTTAACCACTTGAAGGACTATGAGATCCTAATAACATTATGAATGTGATATTGTATGTGATTGTTTTAGCCAAGTCAATGTCAAGACGTAGGCATTAATGTTTTTGTATGTTTGCATGTAGATGGATTCCAATAAGGAAAAGAAGGTAGACTATGTTTCATTTATTTTGGTTAAATATTTTTTTTTAATGGTTCAAAGTTTCATAGTTTTTCACAGTGAATCAATTGACGTTTTTTCAATAAAATTTATCCTTCTTTTTTATCTCATTTCCAAAAAGTAAAATCCTGGAATAATTTCTTCCTAAAGTTAATTTTCAATTGAAAGATGAAAACTGAATTTCTCTATTCTAAAAAAAATATAATTAACGTTGTCACCGCCGGTGACAATGAATTTTTTGTGACTTGGCGCATTTCTTCGCTACTATTACAAAAACTACTGCATACAAAAATATGAAAATTGTGGTATTATAGTAAAATGTTCGATAAACACGCTGATGCAGACAGTTTTAAAATCGAATAATTATTTTAAGATATATTTATTGTGAAAGTAAGTCAAAAATAGTTTTATTAAAAATGTTTTATAGGATCAAAAACTATACTTATGAATTTAATCATTTTTAGATCATTTGATTCGTTAAACGTTTTCGATGTGCTGACTTCATTTCTTTTTTTAAGTTGACTCATTTTTTGAAAACTTACTTCCATTTTTAATTCAATTTTAAAGCATTTTGAGAGACTTTTTTATATATTTTAGAAAAGGTTATTATTTAATTGATGCCAAATGATCAAAGAATAATGTTACCTTTAAATTACAACAAATACATGATACTATCACAAATAGTAATTAAAAAAACCTTTCCGATGAGAATTAAATACTTACGAGTTAATACTGGGCAAATATTGAAAATTACGTCATAAAACTATATTTACATGTGAATATTAAAAGAGAAATAAAATATTAAAGTATTTATTAAAATACGTTAAATCCTCCGGCTTTTTTCTCCGGTGATAGCAACCATACGAAAGTTTTTACATTTGATATTTCACTATTTTAAAAAACAAAAAAATGTCAATTCCTTTTTATACACTGTTCCATGTCCGTAATGTGGTACTTAAAAAAGCTGCTGAATTGCTGATTTTTAACACTCTAGTTTGCTTCAATGATGTTTTGAAACACGAGCGTTTCTTTACGGGAAAAAATATTACAGTGTGTATATATGCCCGAGAAAAGATATTTTTAAATTACATCCATTTTATCTTTTTTATATCATATTAATCTAGTTGTTTTTAGAAACCACTTGCAAATCATGTTTCATATACATATTTTTGCTTTTAATCAAAAGATAATAAAAATTAGAGATTCGGTGTTGCCATTGGCGTAAAATTTTGTTACCATTATATTCTAGGAATAAAATACCTGGTACATTTCCCTTGCACAGTTTGCAAATATCTACCATTAAATTTACTGTGTGAAAAAGAGGTAATTAAAGTAATTGCTAACAAAAGCCCTGGAACTTTAGTTATTACATTTTTATAAATAAGTCCTTATATTTTCACTTAATACATAAAAAATATATTTTCAGTTCAAATAATTTCATGCTCACTGCATAACATGCAAGATCATTTCCACGAATACATTTTTCCGTATCTTAAAAAAATTCATTATCAATATTTTTTTTTTCTTATCACATGAATGTTTTCTTTTTTTTCTGGATTAATTTTTTAAAATAACAATTATAAATATATTTCATAGCACATGAAATTCTGAAAAAAAATGATTCGCTTACATTAACGATAAGCTGATATAAATAATATTTTTATTTTTTGATTTGATGTTATTCATAATATATTCCTGCATTAAAAAAATCTTAGTTATGTATTCATAAATTAATGGACAGTTAAATCAAATGACATGCTTTATAACGAAAGTTATTAGCAATAAAGAAATATTTCTTATAAAAAATCGTTTCTTTTGAAATAATTTTTATACTTTCTACATACCTCAATTCAAAAATAAATAAATAAATAAAATGAAGAAAAAGTAAGAAAAGAAATATAATATTTTTCCTACGATTATGATTTCATCATTAAAGAATAATATTAATTGTGCTTTTAAAGAATAAAAACATGTATGCATATACTAAATTTTTTGACCGATTATTTATGTAAAAATGTAATAAAGGAAATCATTTATTCAATTTAATAATGATGTGGTAAAAGTAGCAAAGTTTATTTCAGTATGTGAACTTAAATAGCAAATATATTTTTGTGTCACATTTTTTTTTTTTTAATATTCCACATGTTGGCAATTTTTTTATTGAAAGCAAGAAACAAAATTTCAAATGAAGTGAAATGAAAAAATATCTAACATGATATCAATTTGTAAGGTGGTAGCATGAGATTTTATTTATATATTTATTATTATTATATTTAACGGAGTAAAAATTGGGATACAATATAACTGTCGCTTCTGTATTTATTAAATAAGTATTACTAGACAATAAAAATACTTTTAATAATTATTGAGTATTACATGATAATATACACGTTGAATTTAACCATCTAAATTTTAATTAAAAATTAGCTGTGTTAATTTTAAAAAATACTGGCAATAATGTTTCGTGTATATTTCTCAATAGGAAAAATCTATTACACGGTCGCATGGCAGAACAGTTTGCTGCAAATTTTTGATCATGTACTCATGAAACAACATGTTAAAGAGGCCCATAAAAATTGTACACATTGCAGCTTTTTAATAATAGTTATTCCGAAAAAATGTGCTTTGAATAGTACGAAATGTACGTACATGTGTTATAAAAGTTTATTTTGCGACATAAGGTCTCTGACTGCCTTCTTTTCTAAAAAAAAAGAACAACTCAAAATTTTACCCGAAACACTACTACTTCAAATATTTTCCAGTCACTCATTTAAAATGAAGTATTTATTTAAGCATTGTGACACATTAAAATGAATGGATTGGCAGTTAAATATTTTCCTCTATGCAAGTTTAATCTGAAGCCTTTACCACTCTTCCACTTCAAACGAAGTAACACATTTCAAATGAATAGAAAGAAATGCAATTAATAAAAATATTCCCCGGCGATGGTTGCAAATTTCAGACCGAAAGTTCTATGAAATTTTAACAAAACGTATAGCTTAAACTTGTAACATCTTTATTATTATTATACGTCACCTTTTAAGCAGAGGTCTAAATAGGGCCCCTCTGACTGCCCAGCCAAAGGGTAATATTGTAATGTTGTTTTCTCTGTAATTTATTAAAAATATTAAAAAAAAGATGTTTTTTCCAACCTGATACAAAATATGTTACTAGTATCGGTGTATAATCTTTGATAGCATCAATCCTAACTTAATTTTTCAGAATTGGGTTTTATTTGTGGAATTATACTAATTTAACCCGCGAGGACGCGCGCAGGGCCTTTTAGACCCGGAGTGCGTATAGTTTTTGCAATTGTAACCACTAATTTTTTAAAAGTAATCTTCAATTTATTTTATCGCAGAATTTGCAAGGATTGTTTCCGTCTACATAAAATGATGGTTATAATTTGATTTTATTGGTGATAAAATCAAAACCATTTATACCCTGGCTGAGCGCGCTTTCTCTCGGGTTAAATATTGCTTATGTTGCAGTGAAACCTGCAGCTTAGTGTGTGAAAAAATCAGCCGGCGGCAGTCAGGAGGTTGGAGAAATATGCCGTATACCTTCTGAATTCTTTTAAGAAGCTCCATATGTTTCCTCTGTATCGATAATACCGCATATTAATCAGGTTCTGGATATGTATACAGGGTGTTTCAAAGCTATATGTCAGAAATGTTAAGTCAGATAGATCAACCTAAATATATAATGGTTGTTATCCAATCGATAGATGGGGGGATATTTTCAGAGGAGGATACACACGAATCGGAGTGGAAATCTTTTCTGCTTGATGGGAGTCGATTTCCTGGAGGCTTGGCACACACCACTGTGGAGAATATACACACATGTCGCAGCCTCCAGTACTTAACAAAAAACTAGTGGTGACGGAAAAGGAGTGTTAGGTTCTTTGTAAAATTCAAATTATCGGAAATCGCCACTGAACAAGTCATTTACAAAAGATAAAAGCTGTAAGGAGTGTTTTTGGATAGTATTGCATGGGTTTAAGAAATCAAAAGGTTTATCAATGAATATAGGGGATATCATATTGGAATATGGGTGCAGAAATGCAGCGTACTAGCACGTAAATTCACAACTGATAAATGAAAATACATGGAAAGATAGAAGAAAAAACAATTTTTTTATCAAATAGTTAATAATAGCTGATTAAACGAGTCACCATAACAAAGATATAAGATTTTTAGCGGCAACGCATAAATTGATATACATTAAGAAATATGTCAGGCATGTCACGCACTTCAAGCATATTTCCAGCAGCAACAGACGATCGGGCCTTCTCATTGTCTTTAGATTTAATGGGAGTTTCGTATACCATGCTTTTATTGTGACGCCAAAAGAAGAAATCGAAACATATCAAATCTGGGGAGCGTGGTGGCCAAGGACCAGGTTCGTCCCGCCTTATCCTATACTGACCGTAGGCAATATCCAGAGTCATAATCATTGAACTGAGAATTTCATCGTATGGAACTACATCCGCGTACTATCACATAGAGGAACATCTACCAGAAGTTCATAGAAGACCTCTTGTAGTGAGATGCAGAATGCATGGCTTAACTATTAGAGAGGCACATGAGGCAGCTACCCCAATCCCTCTTTTTAGGCGGTCCCAATGAGGATAATTAAAATTTAAATTATAAAGTACATTGTAAAAAAAAAATTCAAGAGGTTACTAAAAATTTCTTAGTAAATTTGTATTCCACAGAATTTTTTAGTAACCATTACAAACTTTTTTTTGCAAGTGAAACAAACATTTCTTTTGTAAACTGAACAAAAGAATTTTTTGTATAAATAACTTAAAATTTTTTAGTATGAGCCACCAAGCAAATTTTAGTAATAGCTCCAAAATTATTTTTAGTAACCATTACGTGTGCCCGAAGGGCAGGAGCCTATTTCGAATTGCATCCAGCGGGTAAAAAGACAGACTTCTGAAACGGAAGATTTTCTTCAAAGCCGCAATAGATGGCAGCACACAACGTTGCTACCTGCTCTATTTTGGCACGTTTCTAAAGGGGATGGAAAATTCAGAGATCATTACCCAAGGTAACTGCTATGACAGGATATTCATAATCCCTTTATTTAACAAGTACTTACATTGCATACATTCGGTGCATATTTGATGGCGCCCAGCATCGAACCCAGGTACTTTCAGCCTGGAGTTCGGTGCTATGACCACTAGGCTAATACGGCCACACCAAGTGAGTTTTAGTAATAGGTATTAAAAATGTAAAACTATTAACTCTTAGTTGCTAGATTTTTTCTAGTAATTCTTACAGATTCCTTGTAACCGAGTAAGATTACTAAAAATTTTTTAGTAATTACAAGGATCACTAAATTTTTTTTAGTAGATCGACCCTTTTTTTTTACAGTGTAGCAAGTGATTAAAATTGTCGACAGAGATGAAAATTAATATATTTTCAAACATTTATAAATATAGTACGGTCATCCTTTGCCTATCTACTTCATGCATATTCTCCACTCGCGAAAAATGTACTATATCATTAGAAAACTATTGAATAATATTTTATTATAACAACCTAGACTTGTTTTCACGACACATTCTTTATTGGCGCTTTTCTCGTAACTAGGCAAGCAAAAATCGTTAATGTTGACTAACAGGGATCATTTTCTTTTAGATATGTTAAAAAGTTTGTATAATAAAGTACGTAGAAGTGCGAAGTAAAAATTTGTAAATTTATACGTCTCTCAACTAAAATATGTAGTATTATCTATACCTATATTATAAAGCTCTAAAGTTTATTTATTTCTATGGGGTAATCTCTGAAACCACCGAATCGATTTCAAAAGTATGTAATGAAAATGATGGTGCTCAATCCGAATCAAACATAGACTATATCTTATGTCGATGCAACTAACCTTAAGGGGATGCAGGAGTAAAAAAGTTCTGAAAATGCGCTTTTTGTGTTATTGAAGGTAGTTGAGTCATGAAATTTGGCATGGGGGTTACGTTTTATATATAAAAGATATCTAATGTAATTTTTTTTTTAAAAAATCAAAACTTAAAAAGGATGAAAATGTGCGAAAAACATTTTAAAAACTTTCTAAATGACGATTTGTGAGCAATCTCAGAAAGTAACTTAAAATTTGGCTTGGTAATTACATATAAAAAGTAAACGTTGTCAAAGAACAGTTTTGAAAAAAAAATCGAAATTTAAAAAGGGGGGGGGGAATGTGAAAAGCGTTCTAAAAACGTTCTAATTTACGATTTCTACCTTCAGGAAATATCAAACTGATTCCAAAAGTAATGGTTGTAAATTGATGGTAGCAGTTCCTGTTTCAATATAGGCTACATTTTATGTTTTGTACAACTGAGGTTCTAACTTTCGAAAATTTTACATGTTAATTACTTAACCCTTTGAGGGGCAAAGCACTTCAATTCATTTAATGCTGAAATGATCGAATGACACCAGAATTTAAAAGCAAATTTATTTCAAAATAGATACATGCTTATCTTCACGTACTTGATAAAATTAAAAATTTCATTTCAAATTTCTGGTGTCAATGTGACATTTTTCAATTAAAATTAAGTGGTATATATTTTATACCACCGCCCTTCAAGGGGTTAAAAGATGTAAATGCTTTATGCATAAAAATATCACTTGGCATAGTTCAATTATTTCGCGAGCAAAGCCGCGGGGTTTGCTAGTTTTAATACATTTTTCTACCATTATGCTATTGGCATTTTCTTTTATATTTATGACAATATTTTATAACATCTTGTATGTAGATGTGAATTATATCTGGTACAAGATTTATGCATACATCCGATATGTATGAAGTTTACTACTAGCCAAAAAAGGTTTCTCGCGAGGAATTTCTATGGATAGATATGTGGACTTTTCCAGGGTAGTACTTTTCCCGGAGCCCTAGACAGCCTAAGTCGAGCCTTAACCGTATGTGTGGCCATTTAATTACCTATGTAGAATGTACGGCATACTAAGTTATTATGCATAATACCATCTCAAGTATTAATGGAAAACCTTTCTTGGTAGCCATGTGTTTCTTGTAGTATTTGTTATCATAAGCCAAATATGAGAATTATGAGTTTTAAATATACCCGATCGAACTATAGTACCCTTATGAGTGAGTAAAACATCCGTAAGGACGGTAATATCGGCTGCAGCATGCTGTAGATATCAGTGGGGAAAATTGACAAGCAGAGGATGTCCAGCAGGTTTCAATATTGGCACTCTCTGTAAATAATATTCCGCCTTCATGTAAAGTCTTCCAAGTAATTGCATGGTTCACAACGAATACCTAATCCGTAGCTCTTGAGCTGTCGAAGGTCTATCTTTTACTGTTCGTTATAATGTTTCTTTCACCAGAGGTGTTCTGCAATATCCTCCAATACCGCATCAAGTATGGAACCATAAAATGATCCACTTGCGCAGAACATTGATAAAGACGCTCAAATATTCGGTAATTCGGGGGATTCCTACCTAGGAATTCGTTCCATGTATATCCTTTGAGCAACCACTCCATTTATTTGCGCATTCTCATGCATAATATGCATGTTGTTAAGTTCCGCACTGCTTTAACGATTAATATTGCTCGGAATCCCTGTGGGGAATGACGATTGAAGCCAGCAAAGCTCTTACTTCCGCTGAAGTGAACTTTCGGTGAAAGCGCTCAAATGTTCGGCGATCCTGTAGATTTTTATCTAGGAATTCGTTCCATGTACATCCTTTAAGCAGCCACTTCACTTCTTTGTACAGCCCCATACAGAAAATACATATCGGTAAGCTCCACATTGCTGTACCAATGAATATTCCTTGGAACCCATGTGGGGAATGACGATTCAAGCCAGCGAAGCGCTTTCTTCCTTTGAACTCAACAGCGTTCTCTTCCGTCTTAACCCTGTATTTCCGCACCCAGATTCCTACGCAAAATCTACTTATTTATGTCTGCTGTACCTGTCATTGGCTTATAGTTTTAAAAAATTCTGTATACATACAATAAGTTATCCTGAAACATGATGGAGCAGATATTTTAAATTTGTTCCTTATATACTAAAGGCTAGTGCCATTCGAATTTGTTTGTCTGTTACACAGCTAAAAATCGCTATGCATGTTTGCCACCGTTTTTTTTCGAAAAGGTCGCTTTGCCTTATTCAATTGATGAGATATGTTCAATAAGATAAATCACATTTCTCCGCTCTAAAATACTGGTAGCCAAAAAATCGTAGCATGTAACAAACAAACAAATTCGCATGGAAATAACCTAAAGCAATTTGCGAAAATCTGTCGTTCCTCTTCTTGGTATCACTTTATTTTAGTTTTATGAAAATGGAAAGCACCTGCAGTACTAAAATCTTAATTAAAAGAAATAAAAGAATAAAAATAGTGTCTTCAAAAAAGTTATTTAATATTTGCATTTCAATTTTAAATTCTTTTAAAATTAGATTTAAAAATATACATTCATACTCCGGAAATAGGTAATTAGAATTATTTTCCTTTTTTAAGAAACAAATTAAACTCATTTCCAACTAACTTTTTTTAACTAAAAGAAAACAAACTACCTTCAAAATTTAATGAGAACCACAAAAATGTATATACAGGTCGATTGATTTGCGGTTTTCACAAAAGTTATTCTTTATGTTGGTATTTTCTTGAAAATAAATTATAAAGATAAATTTCGAAAAATGCCGATAGAGGGCGCTTTAGACTTTAAAATAATGAAAAACTATTTTTTGCCGTGATTTTTTGCATCTCATTAAACGGTTTCGTAAGCTTAGACTTAAACTTAAATTTTGAGCTCAAAATCTGAATAGTTGGAAGCGGTTAAGTAGCACAAACTTAACTGTGTTCAGAAGGTTTAAATTTCAAATGATTATAAAAAACGGAAAAATTAGTCGATTGATTTGCGGTTTTCACTAAAACTATTCTTTATGTCGGTATTTTATCGAAAATGAATTATAAAGATAAATTTCAAAAAATGCCGATAGAGGGCGCTTTAAACTTTGGAGTAACGAACAACTACTTTTTACGTTATTTTTTGCATCTGATTAAATATTTTCGTAAACTTAGACTTAAACTTAAATTTTGAGCTCAAAATCTGAATAGCTGAGAGTGGTTAAGTAGCACAAACTGAACTCTGTTCAGAGGGTTCACATTTCAAATGATAATAAAAAACGGAAAAATTGGTCAATTCGTTTGTGGTTTAAAATAAAACTATTCTATAAGTCAGTATCTTCTTGAAAATGAATTTTAAAGATAAATTTCAAAAAATTCCGTTAGAGTGCGCTTTAAACTTCAGAGTAACCAACAACAAATTTTAACCGTTATTTTTTGTATCTAATTAAATGCTTTCCAAAACTTGTTAAATTTTTCGAAATCTTAGATTTAAACTTAAATTTTGAACTCAAATTCTGAATTGTTGGGAGGGGTTAAGAAGCGCAAACTGAAGTGTGTTCAAGGTGGAAGTAAAAGTTCAAATTTCAAATGATTATAAAAAACGAGAACATTGGTCGATGGCTCAGGAGTTGAAATTTAACCCACCTCCCCCTCGAACACAGTTCACTCTTGCGCTACTTAAACACTCACCACGACTCAGAATTTGATCTCAAAATTTAAATCTAAGCATTTGAAAGCATTTAATGAGATTTAAAAAAATAATAACGGTTAAAAATAGTTGTACGCTACTTCAATGTCTAAGGCGCCCTCTATCGGCATTTTGTGAAATTTATCTTTAAAATTTATTTTCAAGAAAACACAGATTTAAAGAGTAGTTTTAGCAAAAACCGCAAACGAATCGACTAACTTTTCCGTTTCTTTATAATTTTCCGTTTCGTTTGAAATTTAAACCCTCTGAACACAGTTCAGTTTGTGCTATTTAACCACTCCCAACTATTCAGATTTTGAGCTCAAAATTTAAGTTTAAATCTAAGCCTACGAAACCATTTAATGAGATGCAAAAAATAATGGCAAAAAATAGTATTAGGATGGACTATTTCGTTAATCCAAAGTCTAAAGCGCCCTCTATCGGCATTTTTTGAAATTTATCTTAATAATTCATTTTCAATAAAATACCGACATAAAGAATAGTTTTCGTGAAAACCGCAAATCAATCGACCAATTTTCCCGTTTTTTATAATCATTTGAAATTTAAACCTTCTGAACACAGTTAAGTTTGTGCTACTTAATCTCTTCCAACTATTCAGATTTTGAGCTCAAAATTTAAGTCTAAGCTTTCGAAACCATTTAATGAGATGCAAAAAATCACGGCAAAAAATAGTTTTTCATTACTTGAAATTCTAAAGCGCCCTCTATCGGCATTTTTCGAAATTTATCTTTATAATTTATTTTCAGAAAAAATACCAATATAAAGAATAATTTTAGTGAAAACCGCAAATCAATCGACCAATTTTTCCGTTTTTTATGTGTATTTGAAGTTTTGGAGCCCAAAGTTTAATAGCGGCTATCTCCTTTAGAAAACGTTTGGGACCCTTGGTTTCCTATTTACTATTACTCGTCTTGATGTGTTCTATCACCCCCTAGCGTATATACCATTTGTTTAGGGACACCCTGTACACATCATCGATATATGAAAGGAATATGCTTGCTGAGCCTGATAATAACAACTGCTTTAAAATAAACTTCTCTTTTCCAATTGTGAAGGCTTTCCTTATTCATAGAAAAATAGTATTTTCATTACATATTAATTAAATATATGTCTGCAAATTTCCTACACATGCAAATTCTATAATAAATCATCATAATTTTGCAACTTTAGCAAACATTCATTTTGTAACTTATAATCAAAATACATAAAATTCTCAAATTACATCGTCGAAAATTTTCTTTTGTGACAGTAAAATAACTCCAAAGATTATTTACATCAAAATGTTTAGTGAAACTTTTCAAACAAACAACTATTTTTATAAAGTATGTTTGGTTTTTAAAAATTAAGTCTGCCGAATTTTTCAATTTAAAATTATTTAAAAAAATATAAACTGCATCCTTACAGTCAATTTAATATTTTATGAATGTATATCTATTCATCACAGAAGACAGGAGAGGATGTGTATATTTTCTGTGACCTTTTCTATGTTTTTAAACATGAAAGTTAATTTGACTTAATAAGTATAAAAATGCGAAATCCTTTTATGACAATTGATGTGTAAATTCTATAAGCTTTACATTTAAAAAAGCTGTACACTTAAAAGACTCATTTAAAAGTCCTAAATATTTACTCATATTCCGCAATCCGGATGTTTGTTTACTTAAATTCTACTTACTTTGTCCGACATTAATTTCAAAGAAGGATCGAAAATTTGTATGTTATATAGTTAGTGTCAGAAAATTAATGAATATATTTTGTAAACCTTTTAATGAGAAAGAGCAAAAAAAAATAATCATTCTTCTTTTTCAGTGAAATTTTAAAATTTGTCAGAATACATAAAACTTTTACAAAGAAAACGCATTAACATTTGTGAATACCTTCCGGTCTGTTTGCGTAAAAGGAAGTCATGATACAGATTTAACAAATACATAGCTTCCAACTTTTACGCATTTTTCTTGTCTCAAAAATTTTATAGCAAATATTGTCTTATTTAATTGTCGAAATATTATGGTTAAACAGATGCAAAATCTTTCTACAATCTTAGTGGTAGCAAAAATGCATAAAAGTTGGCAGCTATGCAAATACAATTGCTTATAGCAGTTTACTTATGATAGTAAAGCTACGGATTAATTATTAAAGATAATTATTAAACGGATAATTATTAAGCGAGATATTTGATTATGATACGAAGTATAATTTTGCAGATAAATTTTGTAAATTTGTTTTAACCGCCGTGGGAGCGGCCTCTTTTCGTCCACGATCTTACGTTACGATCTTACGTTTGACCTGAATAGCCGACTTTCTAGCGAAAGCCAGAATATCCGACTCTTAGAGGAATGGGAAAAAATGCGAAATTATGTAATAAATCATCTCAACTCTGCAATTCCAGTAAAAATACATTCAGTAAATTACAATCAAAATACATACAATTCTCAAATTACATCGTCGAAAATTTTCCTTTGTGACAATAAAATAACTCAAATAATTATTTACATCATAATGTTTAATGAAACTTTTTAAACAGACAACTATTTTTATGAAATATGATTGGTTTTTAAAAATTAAGTCTGCCGAATTTATCAATCCAGAATTATTTAAAAGAATATAAACTGCATCCTTACAGTCAATTTAATATTTTATGAATGTATATCTATTCATCACACGAGACAGGAGGGGATGTGCATATTTTGTGTGATCTTTTTAAACATAAAAGTTAATTTGACTTAATAAGTATAAAAATGCGAAGCCTCTTTATGATAATCGATGTATAAATTCTAAGCTTTATATTTAAAAAACCCATACACTAAGAGAACTTATTTAAAAATTCTAAATATTTACTCATATTCCTCAACCCGGATGTTTGTTTACTTAAACGCTACTTATTTTGCCCGACATTAATTTCAAAGAAGGATCCAAAATTTGTATGTTATATAGTTAGTGTCAGAAAATTAATGAATATATTTTGTAAATCTTTTAATGGGAAAGAACATAAAAAAATAATCATTCTTCTTTAATAATGAAATTTTAAAAATTCTCAAAATACTTAAAATTTTTACAAGGAAAACACATTAATATTTGTGGCATACCTTCCGGTCTGTTTACTTAAAATCAGGTCAGGATACAGATTTAACAAATACAACAATTACTTATAACAGTTTATTTATAATATTAAATCTTTGGATGAATTATTAAGGATAATTATTAAGCACTTCACCGTCTGCCCCGAGGTAAGTCGGGGGGGGGGGGGAGTAAAAGCACTATTTCGCCATACCTGTCACCGGTTTAGAAATTAATCGGGATATTTGATAATGATATTAAGTATATTAATCTGGATAAATGAATTATGTTTTGATAAATTTTATAAATTTTATTTTACCGCCGCGGAAGCAACCTCCTTTCATCCATGACTCCACGTTATCCGACTCTCTAGTGGAAGCCACACGTACACGTGTCGCTCGTCCCCAAAGGGTTAACCACATTTCAAATATCCGACTCTCTAGAGCAATAGAAAAAAAATAAGAATATGCTACCGGACAAATTAAAAAAAATTATTAAGTTCAAAGAAGTTGGAATCCACTGAGTTCAGCTCAGGGCAAAAATTATACAGAGAATTAGCAATATACGGTAAAAAAATTGTGTAAAGTTACTGAAATTCTTTTAGGCAATTGGAATTTCTAGAATTTTTTATGTAACGGCAACAACAAAAACACACGTTTGCCCAGAAAATCTGTAAGATTACTAAGATTTTTTAAGGAAACTGAGATGCTTCGAAATTTTTATGTAACTGCAACCTAGGTTGCATAAAAAATGGTAAAATATTACTGTAATTTTAGCAGATTCTTTTGTAAAGCTACAGATTATTGTAGCTTTAAAAAAACTATTTTTGTAGATTTACAACTTTTTTGTTCAGTGTACCACAGAGTACGGAACAGAGAATCAAATTTCATACATTGTAATGGCAACTTGTTTAACACGGGATTACGCATAGACAGTAGCGATACGAGCGGATTACTCTGAAACTACGATCATAGCATAAGAGAGGTTGCTAATTCGGCGAAACATCGCTTCCTTGGCGACAAATGATATAGGAAAAAAGAAAAAAAATACAGCGACGGCTTGCTGCTTCTTGTTTTGAAATTTATGAAAGAATTATTTTAATATGAAATAATTTTGACGTATTCGTCTTGCAAACAATGCATGTGTCTCTTCTTAACATAACGACCTAATAATTTAAACTTGAAAATTCAAGAACAATAACAGTAATAATTACGAATCAATATAAGCGCGGAAATCTAAGATCAAATAGCAAAAGCACGTGTGCAAAGATAATCAAATCAGCATTCAGCAAGAAGTGCCAAGCCAGAATATGGTTACAGTTAAACAGAAACCACGAGGATAAAAATCGCCAACGCGATGGTTTAGTTTTTAAGTCATCCACTGAGGGCGTTCTTTTCAAGCCGAGTTGAGGCTCTGTCTGCACTCTGTGCAGTGTACCGACAAAATTTCAGTAAGCATATAGATTTCTGAATCTCCGCATCTGTTGAATTGCAGATTTTTTTACAGTGTACAGAGCTTGTATTTAAATACAGGCATTGGTATAAGATTCTCAAATTTATAAATAACTTAAAATCAGGATATATCTTCTCAAAACTTATTACAATAACTAACTTTATTTGGCTCTAAAAGACTAAGATGCTTTTTCTGAAGGAACCTAAAACTGTTACTTTACCAAGTAATTTCACGGTAGGATTGAAACTCGTGGAATCCAGATATTTTATTTCTTGTAAAGAGCATAACTTCTTACCAATTCGCAAAACCCACTACTCAGTATCAAAATTGTTAATTGAAAATTCCATTGGAAATCAATATTTCATCGAATTTCAAGACAGAACGCTAATACTCGGAGTACGAATACGTTGCAAAACCGATCATGATACGATTACATCTCATACCGTAGAATATATATATTTACTACACAATAAAGTTATCTAATTAACATTTAATTGCAAAATAAGCCATGGCAACTAGAATGCCGGACATAAATTTACACTTTTGGAAATTCAAAGAAATGACGGAATAAATATGATTCACTCACAAATGTTAAAATTCAAGCCACCACGATCGCACACAAAAAATCTTAAAACTCACTTGTCTACAAAGTTAGTTTCATAAAATGAATAGCTAGGCATTATGCTACACACTTTCCACTTCAAAAACTGAAAATAAACGAATATAAAGAATATTTCAAATAGCTTCAAATAAAATTTTAAAGAAGAAAAAATCAAGCGTTGAATTGTCTGAGTTGTTATTTTCCAACAGAGTAAAAATTTGTCCAAATCACAGGGTTTTAATCTGAAACATTTGATGTAATCTGCCATGCTCTACGAATTGCACTATTCTAGACAATCCTGCTGGACTTTTCTCGTCCAGAGAACGATGGTGGTTATAACATCTGATCTGATATCCGAATCAGCTCAGGTTAAATGTTGGGTCCCAGAGGATAACCCTTACGAAAATGGCTTTGAGAATTCTACAGAAAAAGTTTTATAGAATCCTACAGAATCATGGACCGTTTTTCTGTAAGCTAGTTTAAAAGCGATAGAAATATCTGTAGAAGTTCAAGAAAAATGTCTTTAGAGTAGATATTTCTATTAAACTTTTATTAAACACTTTCTCTCTATGGGCATTTCTATTAAACATCTACAGTATTTCTATAGCTTTTAAACTAGCTTATAGAAAAACGGGCCATAATTCTATAGGATACTATAAACCTTTTTCTGAAGAATTCTAAAAGACATTTTTGTAAGGGAACATTTGAGTAAAAAGATGCACCATATTTGTCCAGGATAACTCAGTTGGCAGAGTATTGACAGTTTACAAAAAAAAGGTTTCTTCTTCAAGCAGTGCCGGGACTTTATTTGCTCAGTTGGAAAAGTACAACTTGTATGATTAATTTACCAATTAGTATAAGTGTTTAAAACTAATAGTGTGTATTAAAACATACTGACACACATAAATAATTCATGAATTTAATTCATAAAGATACATACAAATATTATATAGACATTCATACAATAAACACTATAAATTCAAATGAAGTGAAAAATTAGCCAGAAACAGGAATCGAACTTTGGTCCACAACGTACTAGCTGTGATCAATGAAATAGTAAAATCTGTTAATAGTTGTCACTTCATCCAAAGCTGCCTGATTGATGACTGATGACTTTTCTCAACATGGTTTATTAGTGAATAACTGCAGACTTCTCCATCGACTAGAGTGGCTCAGGGTTAGAGTATCATTCTAGTACGCAATGAACCCAGTTGCGATTCCTTGTTCCGACTAATTTTTTCACTCCTGTTAAGATAATTATGTGTATATTTATGTCATATTTGCATGTAGTTTTAATACAGTGCAATTACATATCGAATGTTTCTTAAATTTTCATTTCCTGCTATTAATTTAGTTGAGCTAATTCTTATATCAGACCAGGTGTTATAATCAACAAATGTCTCTGAGAAACAAAAGTCTATGATATTTGTCCAGGATAACTCAGTTGGCTGAGCATTATAAGTTTAAGTAAAAAGTCTCTAATTCGAATCTAGACGTGGAGATTATTTTACTCAATTGAAAAAAATTAAACTATTACATTTTATTGAATATTTAATATGTGACTATCACATTGCTTACCAGTCGTAGAACCAACATAGTGAAAAAATGTCCAAGCCGGGTATCGAACCCGGAACAACGCTCCAAGTTCTTTACCATTTAAGCTACGAGAACGATGTCCAGCTTGTCATTTCTCACTTTCATTTTGTTGGTAAGGCTGCAACTGCAGCACAAGATTTTAACGGCTACATGAGCACACAAACATGTGGCGTAATATGAGACATAAAAAACCCAGCATCGGTGAATATACCTCATGTGCTCATGCAGACGTTAACATCTTATGCTACAGTGTTGCCAGATGGGCTACTCTTTTAAAATTCAGATTCTTGATTGGCACCACTTTTTTGTAATGGTAAAATCTGCCTTATTTATTGACCGATTAATAAAAGAGAAAACAAAGGGAATTTTACCGTTTCAAAAAAGTAATGCCAATCAAGAAATCTTAATTTTAAAAAAAGTAATCCACTGACAACACTGTGCTATAATTGCAGCCTTACTAACAAAATGTAAGTGAGAAATGACAAGCTGGGCATCATCCTTGTAGCTTAAATGGTAGAGAACTTGGAGCGTATTCCAAGGGTTCCGGGTTCGATCCCCGGCATGGGCATTTTTCCACTATGTTGGTTCTACGAATTGTAAGCAATGTGATAGTCACATATTAAATATTCAACAATTTCAAGCGTAATTTCACTGCTGAAGATTAATTGAAAAATTAATTGTAATTATGTCATCTATTACAATTTAGTTATCAATTACAATAATTGTGTTAAAATTAATAAAATAAATTGTCTTTTATGTACGTTTTTCTTTTAAGCATATATTAAATCTAAATATACTCAAATTTAATTTTTAAGTAAACATGTACTTAAAATATCTCATCAATCCACCTTTAAATATTATGCAACTTTATTTTTAATTTAAATTAAATGCGAGTACAATGACAGTTAAAAAAAAAAAAGTTAGCTGACATTTTAAATACTTTTTTGAAATTAAAGTTACGATAAAATGTCGTTCTTTAATAAAATGTCCTTCTTTAATTTAAAGACATTTATTTGAAAAATTGTAAAACGGCAATGAGAAGGAAGTAAATCAAAGTTTTTCATTTTGAAAAAGGTAACATATTTACTTAGTATAAGCGTTTCATTTCAAAACCTTATATATTTATGTTGCTGATATTATAGAAATTTGCTTGTTTGTTTGCATAAATGTTTTCCATTATGTCTGGTTATTAATTTGAAAGAAGGAGTATAAAAATGGATGGATACATTTTGTAAATCCTTTTAACAAAAAAGGAAACGAATAAAATAAACATTAATCTTTTATAATGAAAATTAAGACCTTTCCACAATATGAAAATTTGTGTAAGGAAAATATGTCAGTGGTATACTTCTTTGTAAATAATAAACAGAATATTATAAAGAAGATTTTGACTGATAAAAATAAATTTAAAAAAACAAGTTATAATAATCAATAAATATCGTATACATAAGTTTTAGCCTTTAGGTTTACTTTACATCTTAACATGCTAAAGTTTTTTTTCTTAGGTCTCACATGTTATAATCAACAAGGTTTTCACAGAAAAAAGGATCGACCATATTTGTCCAGGATAATTCAGCTTGCGGAACATTGATAGCTTAAGCAAAATATAAGCCTGGTGTAGATTTTTTATGTAGATTTTTTAGATAGATAGGTGTGCAGATTTTTTACTCAGTAAGAAAATACATCGTCTATGATTTCTTTACCAATTAAAATATTTGTGTTAAAATTAATGTAGTGTAATAACGTAACCAAAATTTCTTAGCAATTCATTTCCTCTGGTTCATTCAATTTATCTCATTCAGATATCGAACCAGGTGCTATAATTAACAAGATTATCAAAGTGAGAAAGGTCCACCATATATCTTCAGGATAACCTGATTGAAATAGCATTGACGGTTTTCTCAAAAGGTCTCTGGTTCGAATCCTCACCTGGGTGGTTTTTTTTTTTACTCAATAGCAAAAATTCATATGATTTATTTCCATTTAGAATAATTGTTTTAAAATTAATATTCATAAATAATCTTTTATGTATATATTTGTTTTTAAGCCCATATTAAACTTTAAAATATTCAACTTTATTTTTGGTAAACATACATTTTAATTACCTAATCAATCCAAATTTAAATGCTATGCAACTTTATTTTTCTAAATTAGATGCGAGTGCAATGGCAGGAAAAAAAAGTCTTTGTTGACATTTTAAATACTTTCTTGAAATTAAAGTTACGATAAAATGTGATTCTTTAATATAATGTCTTTCTTCAATTCGAAGAAATTTATTTGAGAAATAGCAAAAAGAATGAGAAAGAAGTAAATCAAAGTATTTAGAAAAAGTTAACATATTTACTGAATATAAGCATTTCATTTCAAAACCTTAAATAATTATGTTGCTGATATTCCAAAAATCGCTTATTTGTTTGCAAAAATATGTCACTTTATGTCTGGTTATTAATTTGAATGAAGGAGTAGGAAAATGGATGAATACATTTTGTAAATTTTTTAACAATAAAGCAAGTTGTGTAAAATTGACATTAATATTTTGTAATAAAAATTAAAAATTTGCCAAAATATAAAAATTTGTGCAAGGAAAATATGTTAGTGATTTGCTTCTTTGTAAGTAATAAATATAATAATATAAAGAAGATTTTGAGTGCTAAAAATAAATTTAAAGAAAACCAATCACAATAATCGATAAATAATCTCTATCGTATACGTAATTTTTAGCTTTTAAGTCTACATTACATCTTAACATGCTAAAGTTTTTTTTTTGTTCTTAGGTCCCATATGTTATAATCAACAAAGTTTCCATAGATGGTAGAAAGGTTGGCGAGATTTATACAGGATAATTCAGCTGGAAGAACATTGACAACTTACGCAAAACATCCCTGATTCGAATCCAAGCATGTAGATTTATTTACTCAATGGAAAACCACATCGTCTATGATTTATTAACGAATTACAATAATAGTGTTGAAATTAATGTCATTTAATTACTTAAACGTTTCTTAGCCACTCATTTACCTCTATTTAGCTGATTTAGATATTGGATCAGGTGTAATAATCAACAAGATTCTCAAAGTGAGAAAGGTCCATCATACACTGTAAAAAAAATTCTGTAAAGGTATTAAACATTTTCTAGGAAACTGGGATTCCAAGAACTTTTCGTGTAACGATAACAGGAAAAATCCATGTAACTGATTCTAAAACTAGACTTTTTGCTGTTACCGTTACAGGAAAAGTTCTAGGAATCCCAGTTTCCTACACTGTAAAAAAAAAAAATCTGTAAAGATACTACACTTTATCTAGGAAACTGGGATTCCAAGAACTTTTCCTGTAACGGTAACAGCAAAAACGTAAGTTTTAGAATCGGTTACATGGATTTTTTCTGTTATCGTTACATGAAAAGTTCTTGGAATCCCAGTTTCCTAGAAAATGTTTAGTACCTTTACAGAATTTTTTTACAGTGTAGAGAAAGTTTAGTACCTCTACAGAATTTTTTTTATAGTGTACACTGTAAAAAAAATTCTGTAAAGGTACTAAACATTTTCTAGGAAACTGGGATTCCAAGAACTTTTCATGTAACGATAACAGGAAAAATCCATGTAACTGATTCTAAAACTAGAATTTTCGCTGTTACCGTTACAGGAAAAATTCTTGGAATCCCAGTTTCCTAGAAAAAGTTTAGTACCTCTACAGAATTTTTTTACAGCGTATATCTTCAGGATAACCTGGTTGAAATAGCATTGGCTGCTTTCTCAAATGACCATTGGTTCGAATCCTCACCTGAACGTTTTTTTACTCAACTGGAAAAAAATTCAACTCATATGATTTATTTTCCAATTAGAAAAATTGTGTTAAAATTAATATAACTAAATAGTCCTTTGTATATGATTTTTTAAGCATATTTTAAATTTTAATATACTCAAATTTATTTTTAAGTAAACATATATTTAAAATATCAAAGCAATCCAAATTTAATATTATGCAACTTTTTTTTATTTAAATTAAATGCGAGTACAATAAAAAATTAAAAAAAAGTCTGGTGACATTTTAAATACTTTCTTGAAATTAAACATACGATAAAATGTAGTTCTTTAATAAAATATCCTTCTTTAATTCAAAGACATTTATTTGAAAAATAGGAAAACGGCGATGAGAAGAAAGTAAATCAAAGTTTTTCATTTTGAAAAAGGTAACATATTTACAGAATAAAAGCGTTTCATTTCAAAACCTTAAATATATATATTGCTGATATTCCAGAACTCACTTGTTTGTTTGCATAAATATTTTTCATTATGTCTGGTTATTAGTTTGAAAGAAAGAATAGAAAAAAGGATGAATATACTTTGTAAATCTTTTAACAAGAAATGAAGCTGAAGAAAATAAACATTAATCTTTTATAATGAAAATTGGGAATTTCCCGCAATATAAAAATTTGTGCAAGGAAAATATGTTACCAGTTTACTTATTTGTAAATAATTAACAGAATGATATAAAAAAAGAATTTGAATGCTAAAAAAAAATTTAAATAAAACAAGTTAAAATAATCAATAAATAGTTTCTATTGTATACATAAGTTTTAGCTTTTAAGTTTACATTATATCTTAACATGCTAAAGATTTTTTTCCTTAGGTCTCACATGTTATAATCAACAGCGTTTTCATGGAAGGAAAGGTGGACCAGGTTTGTCGAAGATAATTCAACTGGCAGAACATTGACAGCTTACGCAAAACTTCTCTCGTTCGAATCCAAGAGTGTAGATTATTTTACTCATTTGCGAAATACATCGTCTATGATTTCTTTACCAATTAGAAGAATTGTATTAAAATTAATGTAGTGTAATTACGTAATTAACGTTTCTTAACGATTCATTTCTTCAGATACATTCAATTCAGCTGATTCAGATATCGGATCAGGTGTTATAATCAACAATGTTCTCAAATTGAGAAAGGTCCGCCCTATATCTTCAGGGTAACCTGATTGAAATAGCATTGACGGTTTTCTCAAAAGGTCTTTGGTTCAAATCCTGTCCTGGACTTCTTTTTTTACTCAGTAACAAAAATTCAATTCGTATGATTTGTTTTCCATTTAGAATAATTGTGTTAAAATTCATATACATAAATAATCTTTTATGTGTATTATTTGTTTTTAAGCCTATATTAAACTTTTAAATGCTCAACTTTATTTTTTAGGGAAACATACATTTAAGGGTGTTCTTAAATCAAAAAGGACAACTTTGTGACACATGCATTAATTTATTTTTGTTCATAAATGCATGAAAGTACACGATGTTATTATTCAGAAACTGTCTAATTGCACTCATTCTTTTGTTTTTTAAAAAACACAATAGATTTTTCATAACAAGCCTTCAAAGTTGACACTTTTGAGAATATTTCCCGACGAAAGCAGAAGAGCCGGTCGAAAAGGAGGAGAAAAACGGGTGATTGCGTCATCGAAATAGCTTATAACTCGATAAATAATTTAATTATCATAAAATGGAAAAATAAGTTCAATTCGAAATCGTTTTCATAGTCAGGCATTAAAATTTTATAACTTTCTGTTAAAAAATGAATTTGTAATTGTGTCAAAACGTTTTTCGCTTGTTGAGCGGATCAGTTCAGAACACCCTTAAATTATCTATGCAATCCAAATTTAAATGCTGTGCAACTTTTATTTTTTTTTTATAATTAAATGTGAGTGCAATGGCAGAAAAAAATCTTAGTTGACATTTTAAATACCTTCTTGAAATTAAAGTTACGATAAATGTAGTTCTTTAATAAAATGTCCTTCTTTAATTCAAAGATATTATTTGAAAAATTATAAAACGGCAATGAGTAGGAAGTAAATCAAAGGTTTTCATTTTGAAAAAGGTAACATATTTACAGAATATAAGCGTTTCATTTCAAAACCTTAAATATTTATGTTGCTGATATTCCAGAGATTCACTTGTTTGTTTGCATAAATATCTCTCATTATGTCTGGTTATTAATATGAAAGAAGGAGTATAAAAATTGATGAATATATTTTGTAAATCTTTTAACAAAAAATGAAGCTGAATAAAATAAACATTAATCTTTTATAATAAAAATTATAAATTTGCCAAAATCTAAAAATTTACAAATTGCCAGAAAAATATGTTAGTGGTTTACATTTTTGTAAATAATAAACATAAAAAAATAGAAGATTTTGAATGCTAAAAATATATTTCAAGAAAACAAGTTAAAATAATCAATAAATAGTTTCTATAGTATACGTAAGTTTTAGCTTTTAACTCAACATATATCTTAATAGTAGAACGCCCGGAAATTTTACTGAAGTTCTACAATAGTATTTCTCACTAGAATTTGTATTCAAAATTATTTAATTGATTTATTTAACGTAAGTCTGCGTGGATTAAATTTAAATTATTTCAAGAAAGTTTTTCTTGAAATAATTCAAAATCCACTCTTCCCACCTATAATTTCTTTACCGGTAACATTTCATCGCTCCTGTAAGGAATAACGCAGGAGAAAACGCGACTGCCAGCATGGATTAAAATTAAATTATTTCAAGAAAAATTTTCTGGTTCGTATTGAAGATTAATCACATGGTTGGAGTCGAATCAACTCCATCCAGATATTCTAGTGTTAACATGCTAAAGTTTTTTTTCTTAGGTCTTACATATTATAATCTATAAGGTTTTCCGAGAAGGAAAAGTCGACCAGATTTATCCAGGATAATCCAGCTGGCAGAACATTGGCAGCTTACGCAAAACGTCCCTGGTTTAAATCCAAAAGTGTAGATTTTTTTTTTTTTTTTTTTTTTTTTTTTTTTTACTCAGTTGGAAAATACATCGTTGATAATTTCTGTACTAATTTGAATAATCGTGTTAAAATTAATGTAGTGTAATTATGTAACCAACGTTTCTTAGCTATTCATTTCCTTTGACTCATTCTATTTAGCTGATTCAGATATCGGACTATTAAAATCAATAAGAATCTCAAAGTGAGAAAGGTCCGCCATATATCTTCAGGATGACTTGGTTGACGGCATTCTCAAAATGTCTTTGGTACGAATCCTGGCCTGAACGTTTTTTTTTTTTTTTTTTTTTTTTTTTTTTTTTTTTCTCAAATGGGAAAAATACAACTCGTATGATTTCTTTTCCAATTATAATAATTGTGTTAAAATTGATGTACAAAAATATTCTTTAATGTATATTTTTTCGTTTTTAACCCTACATTAAACTTTAAAATGTTCATTTTTTTTACGCAAATATTTAATTAAATTATCTAACCAATCCGAATTTAAATGCTACGAAACTTTTTTTTAATTAAATGTGAGTGCAATGGCAGAAAAAAAGGTCTTAGTTGACATTTTAAATACATTCTTGAAATTAAAGTTACGATAAATGTAGTTCTTTAATAAAATATTCTTCTTTAATTCAAAGATATTTATATGAAAAATAGTAAAATGGCCACGAACAGAAAGTAAATCAAAGTTTTTCAATTTGAAAATGGTAACATATTTACTGAATATAAGCGTGTCATTTCGAAATCTTAAATATTTATATTGCTGATATTCCAGAATTCGCTTGTTTGTTTGCATAAATCTTTCTCATTATGTCTGGTTATTAACTTGAAAGACGGAGTAGAAAAATGGTTGAATACATTTTGTAAATATTTTAATGAGAAAGGGAGCTGAATAAAATAAACATTAATCTTTTATAATGAAAATTAGAAATTTCCCAAAATATAAAAATTCGTATAAAGAAAATATGTTAGTTGATTACTTTTCTGTAAATAATAAACAAAACAAGCTAAAGCTAAAGAATATTTTGAGGGCTAAAAATAAATTTAAAGAAAACAAAATTGAATAAACAATAAATTGTCTAAATTTTATACGTAAAATTTATCTTTAAATTTATAGTAAACCTTAACATGCTAAAGTTTATTTTTAACACAATTTTCTGACAGAAATTTAATATATTTAATTGATCTAAAATGTAATATTAATTTTTTTTTTTATATATTTTCACCTTTTTGCATAACCGTGTCGCATCCATTGTTGGATTCTTAAGAATCGTTGTTTATCCGCTCCAGTAAAATTTTACCGTAACATTTGCCTTATTTAATCGGAGCATTTTCTCGATTTAGTAAAGAACAAATTTCTGTTTTAAAAAACCGGCGACCGAACATTAAAAATTTCGCGAAAGGGTTAAAAGGAAGTTCATCCCTCCAACAGCAGCCTGATGGGGTTGGGTGCGTCTAATTAGATGCGTTAAAATTTCTTTTGGTCAGAACACTCAGTATTTCAGTTTTAATTTTTAAAGGACTTATGACTGTTCTATATGGTGTCGAAGCATCAGTAAATAAAAGACCTTTAATCTAGATTTTTGAAGAAACAGATAAATTTGTTGGTTTTAAAATGTTGATTCCATCATTATTTTTACGACATTGAGGAAATAGGTGTTCCTGATTTAGATGCAATCGATTTAAATAATGTTCAATCTAGATATAAATATTGTCAAAATATTCGACAAAAACTCAGAAACAGATTCAGAAATTAATGCTTGGCGGAGTTGGTCCAAAAATCGAAAATGAAGGGACAAATTGTCAGACAAGGAAAAGTCGTTTTAATCGAATTAAACCAAAAGAGACTTCAGTGGCCTACAGGAAAAATAGTAAAGATTTTCCCAAGTCGAGATGGAGCAGCTAGTGAATGGGATTAATATTTTTTATTGATTTTTTTCTATGTCATTTTAAATCAGTTCCGTAATTTTCCCCTTATTAGAAGACTTTTTGTTAGTTTGATTTTTTTGTTGGAAAACCTATACTTTAAATGTACCCTTTAAGAGGGGAAAATGGAGGGAGGGGAAGGGGAAGTCATAATATGAATAAATGATCACAGGGTATACCATATGATATATCACATGATGAATGTCACCTAAATTTAGAAAAATCCCCCACACGGGTGGGGGACTGGAGGGAAGCCTAGGGAGTTGTATAACATGAAATAGTGTTCACGGAGCTTTTCAATGATCTGTCACATGAGGGACGTCAGCAAAAGAAAAAATGCACCCCAGTTTCTAACTATCGAATCCTCTTACAAAACTTCCCCCGCTCTCTCTATCTTTCTCACTCACTCTCTCTGTAATATATATTATAAATAATAGTTATTATAGGGCCCCGAAAAAAATCCGAGTTAAAATAACAACACTGCGATTTCAAAAAAAAGTTGGAAAATTACCCTCTTTGTATCCAAATTAGGAGGATTGAAGAAAGGTCTGAGAGCTTAAAGATTATATATCATATGACTTGTCAAAAAAGGGTTTGAAATTTTTTGACGTCCACTTTAGGCCTCCTCATAGGCGGATGTTTTGAATTCGCTGAAACATGTGTTTAAATATTTTTCTAGTAGATTTATTTCCTCTAATTTCAATAATTTTCTAAATTCTTTTAACCCCCTTAAGGGGGATTTGTAAGATTACTAAAATAAGTGATTAATTATTTTTTAGTAGAAATATATTGTACTGTTTCACGCTCTCATCTATAACGGCTTCTGAGATATACTAAGATGTTCTGCAATTTTTTATCCCCCCCCCCCCATTTAATCCCCTTAATTTCGGAATTTTCGAAAATCCCATATTAGTACACGCTTACATCATAAAAAGAATATTTTACCCAATTTCCATGCTTCTAGATTCAATACCTTAGGCTTTAGGATTATCAGCCAGTCATGCCAAAATATTTTATGTATGTATAAATATCTGCAACTAAAATGAAAAAAAACCAAAAAAAAACGACGTAGATAGGAATTTTAGTTATTCAATTCAGAATAAAATATTTAAAAATTTCGAAAATTTTAATGAGATATTAGAAAATAACCTCCCCATAGGAATAGCTTTAGCTTGCGAGTGTCTTCACTGGCAGGGACAGGAGCCTTAAGCTACGAAGACGATACCCAGCTTAGTATTTCTCACTTATATATGTTGATAAGACTACAACTGCAGCTCAAAATGAAATAGTCTCACCGAACGGTTATATAAATATAACAATATAAACAAGTCGGAAATTGTACGTGAAGCGTAGCAAATGAGATACGTTCTTACTATAACGAAGTTTTAAAAACAATTAGATCTTGATATAATAGTATGCATTCCTTCGGATACAGTGTATTAGTGGAAATCTTATGTGCGTCCTTGTAAATTGTCCTAGTTTATGTTATACAGAAAGTAACTTGTAAGGTACCCTGGGGTAATAAGGCCACGTTAAGGTTCTGCCAATTTTCACGGCGTAGTTTTATATTGCATTTGTCAAACAAATATAGGATTTGATACAGCAACTCATTGACTACTTATATAAATAAATAATTTGACATGTATTCATAAAATGTAATGGGTGATTTCTTGAGCAATGCTATTTGGCGTTATTACCCACCTGTGTGGGTAATAACGCCATGCATACAATACTATAAAATAAAATAATACCATATAGATTGCCAAATTATAAAAATACAAACTTTAAAGCCCAAGAAATTGACAAATTGCATTTTAAGCGATAATTTTTTTTTTTTTTTTTTTTTTTTTTTTTGTGAAATTGTGAAAAAAGAAAAGGGGGGGGGGCAAAACAATATCAGAGCCTGACCTTCTTTTTGTTTAAAAAGTACCGCTTAAATTGAATTATTAGAAATACTTGCCCTTTTTTTAAACTGTATTTATCTAAATCAGTGTTTATGTTTCGACTAAGTGATCTAAAAAGTTCAGCTTTTTGTGAAAATGAAAGAAAAAGTGAAGTGGAGGAGCTTTAACAGAATATAACACCCTAAGCTTCTGTTTGCTTAAAAAGTCCCATTTAAATATAGGAAACATTGCACGGTTTTAACCATTTTTAATGGAATATTTTAATAGTGTGAAATTTTATTATAACTAGATTTTTGTGTATTAAATATTTTTATTAGCACTGTTATAAAAGTCTTGAAAATATTTTTGGTGCTACTAGGCTATCCCGTCGACCAAAAAATTATGCCAAAATATAAGATTAAATGCCAATTATGGATGATCGTGAATGTCACATTCAATGGCATTAAATACCATTCACGTGTTTAAAATGTCATTAAGTAATTTTTATTGCGACTTTTTATTTTTATTTTTATTTTTATTCCACTAATTATTTGTTTTTTCGTTATTTAAAATAAAAAATTGTGTCAATATGTATAATTTGGCTATTAGTTTGGCGATTTGTATAATTTGGCGAAATTGGTCGACGGGATAACAGAGTAGTAGCATATTTTTTAACCCATAAATTCCACACTAATGCGGATTCGCGCAAGCCTAAAGTTAAAATATCGGCATTATATAAAACATGTTTTAATGAATTTGTATTTTAAATTAATTAAATAAGATTTTTGCAAAAAATCAATATTTCATTATGATTTCTGATTAAATTTTATACATGATTCATGTGATTATATTTCATTAGCACTATTAGCAACAAAATTAACCTTTAACTGCTGTTAGCTATTTTAATAAATGCTTTTTTTAATCAAATTTTAGAGTTTAACTTGTGATTTCCAGTTTAACTATAACTACAGCTTCTCTTTTCTTTGGAGTCCTCATACTGTTGTAAGAAATATTTGAACATATTAAATTTAATTAGAATTAATTCTGTACAAAAAGTTTAATGCCGCAGAAACAATACTCTAAAAGTTTTAATCATTGGTCGCCTTTTAACCTTTAACTAATATTACCGGTCTCACAGACGATTACTTTTTTTTTTTAATAGTTTAACTTGTAATTTTCAGTTTAACTGGAAACACTACTGAAATTTTGCTTCATTTGGAACTTTAGACCAGAGACTTTTAAATAGGTGAATGTTAATTATAATCGTCTTGAACAAAACGTTTAGTGCCAAATACAATCCTATGAGTTAATCATACCTTTTATTTATCTTTCGATCTTGCTGTCTCACAGACTACTTCACACTCGTTACGTTACAATTTCTACCACATGAATAAAAAGTTAAATTTGTAAAATTTTGAAAAATTATGCCAAAATATAAGATTAAATGCCAATTATGGATGATCGTGAATGTCACATTCAATGGCATTAAATACCATTCACGTGTTTAAAATGTCATTAAGTGGTTTTTATTGCGACTTTTTATTTTTATTTTTATTTTTATTCCTCTAATTATTTGTTTTTTCGTTATTTAAAATAAAAAATTGTGTCAATATGTATAATTTGGCTATTAGTTTGGCGATTTGTATAATTTGGCGAAATTGGTCGACGGGATAACAGAGTAGTAGCATATTTTTTAACCCATAAATTCCACACTAATGCGGATTCGCGCAAGCCTAAAGTTAAAATATCGGCATTATATAAAACATGTTTTAATGAATTTGTATTTTAAATTAATTAAATAAGATTTTTGCAAAAAATCAATATTCCATTATGATTTCTGATTAAATTTTATACATGATTCATGTGATTATATTTCATTAGCACTATTAGCAACAAAATTAACCTTTAACTGCTGTTAGCTATTTTAATAAATGCTTTTTTTAATCAAATTTTAGAGTTTAACTTGTGATTTCCAGTTTAACTATAACTACAGCTTCTCTTTTCTTTGGAGTCCTCATACTGTTGTAAGAAATATTTGAACATATTAAATTTAATTAGAATTAATTCTGTACAAAAAGTTTAATGCCGCAGAAACAATACTCTAAAAGTTTTAATCATTGGTCGCCTTTTAACCTTTAACTAATATTACCGGTCTCACAGACGATTACTTTTTTTTTTTAATAGTTTAACTTGTAATTTTCAGTTTAACTGGAAACACTACTGAAATTTTGCTTCATTTGGAACTTTAGACCAGAGACTTTTAAATAGGTGAATGTTAATTATAATCGTCTTGAACAAAACGTTTAGTGCCAAATACAATCCTATGAGTTAATCATACCTTTTATTTATCTTTCGATCTTGCTGTCTCACAGACTACTTCACACTCGTTAAGTTACAATTTCTACCACATGAATAAAAAGTTAAATTTGTAAAATTTTGAAAAACAGAACGCCGAGAGAGCAGACTTAAAATTTAGAACTCGACTGAACAATCAAGTGGAAATTTAATAGAAACCTGATTTTGAAAATGTTGGGATTAGAATATCAAAAACATTTTGATATCGCTTTATTTATAAGAGTTTAAAATTCTTTTTACATTAGTATTTTTACTTTTATTTATTTTTTAAGATCAGTTTTGGGCGCCGGACTCTTCGGATGTAGTCTCGCCATTGTAAGGAATCATCAACCGGGGTAATAACGCCAAAGAATGGCGTTGTTACCCCGTTATACCTATTGCGCAGTGCATTTTAAGCTACGAATTACCTGGAGAAGATATCCAAAATTTTCTACAACATTTTAAAAGAACATGAAATGCACTACAAATTTTGTAATAAACAAAGTATCCCTTGATAAATATATAGTCTTTACATCATAGATCTTACCTCGCAAATTTTAGATCAAGCGTTAATTTTAGTTGCTTCTAAAAGCGATAAGGCCTACAAATGGAACAAATTATCTTTAAGCTTTTGTTTGTTTTATATGACACAGAGCCCTTCTGAGCAGAGCTCATAGATGCCATTTTCCAGATTACTTCAAAATTATGCGAAATATTAGCATTTAGCGTTATTACACCAGAACACCTTAGTAAGCCTCAGTAACGTTTATCAATTTCGTAAAATGTAAAATATTTTAGTATCATTAAAATCATTGCACCTCAAACAATATTTCCCTCTATACCATTATGCAATGGAATATTTTTGTGTGGCCCTGTAAAGCAATAACATTCTTTCTACCACAAATTGTACAGAATATACATTTTAGTACATACTTCATAGATGCATATCAATTTTATTATGTTCGACAGAGTGTAACTTTATTAAAATAGGCTTGAAACTATTTTTTCCGATTGGCCGTAATGTAAAAGAATAATTTTTTATCGTCTCGGTAATTAAACTGTACATCCGATGTTCTTAAAATATGAAATAACTCGAGAAAATTACGCAACAATTATTTATTATAAATTTCAAATAATTCAGTTGGGCAGTTTTTTTATATACAGACAGACGAACGGACAGACTGTACGACGACTATAGGTGCTTCGTATTTACATAATTATGAAGGCACTTAAAAAGAAGAAAAAGAAAACTTTGTTTGTATTCTTAATACTGATTTGATTGCAAAATCAAAAAAAGATAGAAACCGAAAAAGGTTTATGGAGGGATGACATAGAGAAAGAAATAGACATGACAAGTTGAATGTAGATTCTGCTATTGCAGAATTCAGTTTCGTCTCCGATTAGGAAAAAAAAATCGATAGAAGTCTTTTAGAAGGGCGACCCTCTTTAGAATGCAATGAACTAACTTCATTTTTCTTGTGATTATCAATATAATAGCAAACAGAACGGCGTGAAATACCCAATTGATTAGCAATTTCTCTCTGAGACATTGGAATTGCGGAATAATAAAGAGATACTTGACGTGCTACTTCTTCATTTACTCGATTCATCAAAAACGGAAATTTTCTTTAGTTTAAACGCTTTTTTATAGACTCTGGGAAGAAGGAAATGCATTTTAAGAATAAAATTGTATGAATGTCTCGTTTTAACGGCCAGATTACGAAACTAGTCGTTGGGTGCCACTAACCCAACATGGGTTACAACATTTTTACCCATCATGGATATGCATTACATAATATGTTAAAATAAAATATGTGAAAACTATTTATAAAATGCATTGCAATTCCAAAACAAAATTTAAACGTATATATAAATATTCTTAATACACATAGTAATGCTCCATTAATAAATTGCTGATGAACCCACTTCGACAAATTATGTAAAATACCAACTACACAAGTAGTACTGTATTGCGTAAAAGAAACATCCTTATAACTCCAAAAACAATAATCATATTAACTAACAGTTTACTGCGTCAGATTAAGCGTCTCATTTTCAATTAAAACATATCTTTGAATTGAAATTTGAAGAAAATACAGGGTCATGAAAAATCGAAGAATGTGGAAAACAGGATTACAAATATCTCGGCAACTATTAATCCGACTGACTTCGTTCTTGATGCAAAATTTGTGTTATTTTATTGCCTTTTACATCCTTTCCTTAAAATAAAAAAAATCGAAAATTTATTATGTACATTTCATCAGAACGAATTTTTCGAGAGTCCGAAAAAAATAGTTCCGGATAATCGAGGTTACTGGTATTAAGTAGGCTTCGTCCTATTCTTACTTACTAAGTACATACAAAATTTTAAGTCTCTATCTCCATTTGTTCGTGAGATAGAGCGTTTACAGTTAGACAGACAGACAGACGGACGGGAATTTTTTTTTAAAAAAAAACGTTTTTCGGAATCTTCAGTATCTGAAACATGTAAGTCCGTCAAAAAAAATTTTTTCGATTTTCAAAACGATTGCAAGACTTACCCTATACTACGCATGATAGGTAAGTAAAAGTGGGCCACAATTTTTGACACGACACTTTTTAGCTTGTCTGAAAGAAATAGCATCGGAGGCTAAAAATCTAAACTTTTCCCTTTAAAAAAGCGACATGCATTGAAGATGTTTAAAAATCTTAAATTATCTTAATTTTATAATATAATTTAATAATCTTAATTTATCTTTATTTAATAATTTGGTTGCTTGTTTGCATAAACATTGATTATTCTTTCTGGTTATTTACTTAAGAAAGGTAACAGAAAAGGATGAATGCATTTTAAGCTTTTAAATGAGAAAGAAAAGTACACAGAACAAACATTCTTCTTTAATAATAAAAATTACTAATTTCTCATGTATACAAAGTAATACAATAAAAACACATTAGTAGTTTATTTTTCAATAAACTCTAAACAGTAAAATCTGAAGAATAATTTGAAGTGTTTCAAAAGAAATTGCAAAGAAGTTAATTTATACAAACAAGTAAATTGCATCTGTTTCATATGTTAATTTTAACTTGAAATATGCTAAATTGTATTTTTTTTATAAAAAATAATTTTGATCTGTTTAAAAGATCAAAATTTAAATTATGAAAATTTATTTCATTTGCAAATTGAATGCCAGTACAATGACATACACTGTAAAAAAAAATTCAAGAGGTTACTAAAAATTTCTTAGTAAATTTGTATTCCACAGAATTTTTTAGCAACGATTACAAGCTTTTTCTTTGCAAGTGAAACAAACATTTCTTTTGTAAACTGAACAAAAGAATTTTTTGTATAACTAACTTAAAACTTTTTAGTATGAACCACCAAGCAAATTTTATTAATAGTTTTAAAATTATTTTTAGTAACCATTACGTGTGCCCAAAGGGCAGGAGCCTCCTTCAAGCGCATCCAGTGGGTAAAAAGACAGACTTCTGAAACGGAAGATTTTCGTCAAAGCCGCAATAGATGGCAGCACCAAACATTCCTACCTACTCTATTTTGACATGTTTCTAAAGGGGAAGGAAAATTCAGAGATCATTACCCATGGTAACTGCTACGACAGGATTTTCGTAATCCCTTTATTTAACAAGTAATTACATTGCATACATTCGGTGCACATTTAGAACCGGCCAGCAGCGAACCCAGGTACTCTCAGCCTGGAGTTCGGTGCTATGACCACTAGGTTATACCTGCCACACCAAGTGAGTTTTAGTAATAGCTATTAAAAATGTAAAACTATTAACTCTTATTCGTTGCTAGCTTTTTTTCTAGTAATTCTTACAGATTCCTTGTAACCGAGTAAGATTACTAAAATTTTTTTAGTAATTACAATTATTACTAAAAATTTTTTAGTAGATCGATCCTTTTTTTTTTACAGTGTTTATAGAAGATGTTAAAAAATCCTAAATACTTAATTTATCCTTATTTCATAATTCGGTGTCTTATTTGCATAAACATTGATTATTCTTTTTGACTATTTGCTTAAGAGAAATAGCAGAAAAGGATGAATGCATTTTAAACATTTAAATGAGAAAGAAAGGTTTACAGGACAAACATTTTTCTTTTATAGTAAAAATTAATAATTTCTAATGTATACAAAGTTTTACAAGGAAAACACATTAGTAGTTTATTTATTTATTTATTTATTTATTTATTGATAAGCTGTAAACAGTGAAATCTGAAGACAATTTTGAAGTATTTAAAAAAATATTGCGAAGTAACTAATTGAAACAAACAAGTAAATTGCCTCTGTTTCATGTGTTAATTTTAGCTTTAAACATGCTAAAATTTATTTTTTTTATATAAAAATAATTTTGAAATGTTTAATTGATCAAAATTTAAATAGTGAAAATTTATTTTAATTGCAAATTGAATGTCACTACAATGAAATTAAAAATAATGTTAACTAACTGTCCAAATACCTTTCTGAAATTAAAATTATGATACATTCCCAACCCAACTACTACTAGATGGCGAATAAGTAATGAAACTAGTCGTTAGGAGCCACCGTAATATTTACCCACTATGGATATGCATACTATAAAATGTGAAAAAAAAAAAAAAAAAACATGCGTAAACTATTTATAAAATGCATTTAAAAAAAAAAAAAAAACGTATATTTAAATATTTTTACTATTTGATTATCTCATTGACCAATTTTTACAAATAATATAAATCGCCAAACTATTCGTAAATTATACAAATTGGCATAATTTTTTATTTTAAATAACGAAATAACAAATAAATTAGTAAAAGATGAATAATAATAGAAATAAAACATCGAATTAAAAATCACTTAATGAGGTATCAAACGCGTTTAATGTCAAATGGATGTTATATTTACGATATGCCATTATTGGCATTTAATCTTACAATTTCTCGATAGGTTTTTGATCGACGGGTTAATCAGGTAATGCGGAATTGTTTAAGAGAAGCATCCTCATAACTCCAAAAAAGATAATTATATTAACTAGCAGGTTACTGCATTGGAGCGTTGGATTAGGCGTTTCATTTCCAATTAAAATATATTTTTTAATTTAAATTTAAATGAAATACAGGGTCATGAACAATCCAAGAATGTGGAAAATGGGATTACAAATATATTGGCAACTAATTATCTGATCGATTTCATTCTTTATGCAAAATTTATGTTTTCTTATTGCCTTTTACATTCATTCCTTAAAATAAAATAAAAAAATCGAAAATTTTTATACACCTTCCATCGGAACAAATATTCCTAAAGTTTGAAAAAAATTATTTCGGATTATCGAGGTGCCTGATATTAAATAGGCTTCTTTCCATTCTTACATACTAAGTACATACCTAATTTCAAGTCTCTATCTCAATTTGTTTGGGAGTACAGAGTTTACAGACACACAGACAGAGGGACGGCATTTTTTTTTTTCTAAAAATAAGTTTTACAGAACCCCCAGTGTCTGAAAAGTGTAAATCCGTCAAAAGAAATGTTTTCGATTTTCAAAACGATTGTAAGATTTACTCTATACTACGTGTGATGGGTAAGTGAAACTGGTGAGATTTTTAGATATGATGTAAGGAAAATAAAAGTAAAAATAACTTTAATAAGTGAAATAATTTTTAGGGATTCTTTTGTGCATCCATGTGTAATATCTATAAAACACATTCCACTTAATATGCAAAAAACTTAAAATCCGCATGCTACAACTGAAAATCGCACTTCTAGCAATCCCTATTAGACAGCACCCGTAACCGAATTTTTTTGGTAAATGAACTATAAATACTATGCACACTTCTATATCCTGTCAACTGCTTCTGTAATGTATATCAATTTCGATATGCTTGAAATACTGTAACATCGTTTAAACAGTGTTTTTTTTGGGGGGGAGGGGGGCATGCAGCATTATGCAATAGAATTCTATTTTGTATCCTTGTAAATGAACTGTAAAAACTAACATATACAATTTTACTGTAAAAATTCTTCAGTACTATATACATATTTTGTATATTTGAAATAGTGCAATATCCTTAAAGTATAGAAATGTTTCATTATAGCCATTAAGTTATAGTTTTGTGTGTGTGTGTGACACTGTAAATAAATGATAAATGATTTGAACTTCAAATTTTATACAGCAATTGCATCGCAGAAAATCATAGCAATTTCATTATGTTCGAACTTATGTAACAAAATTAAAATAGACTGCAAATGATTTTTCACCATTGATAATAATGCATTGGAATTATTTTGGGTCTACCTGTAAATGAACTATAAAGGTTACGTGCTTCATTTTCAATCGACAAATGATATAATCAACCTCAGTAGCACATAAGATTAACGTACTAATTCGAGTACAGTTAAGACATGCAGGACAGACAGACAAACATTTTTGAATTATTTTGTTCCAAAGTCTTACAAAAACATGAAAAAGAATAACACCAAAAAACTAAACGAAAAATAATGTTTGTTATTTTAAAAAAAAAGTGATGTACTTAATCTACAAAATATGCACGCGTCATTTAAACACCCTAAATATTTATTTTACTCATATTTCTGAATGCTCGCATAAATAATGTTTTATTTTATCCAGATGTTAATTTTAAAGAAGTATTTAAAAGCTGGATACATTTTGTAAATATTTTAAAACGCAAGAGTGCAAACATTCTTCTTTTGTCATGTAAATTAGAATTATCTCAAAATTTAAAAATGTGTACAAGGAAAACACATTAGTACTTTACTTTTCAATAAATAGTTAACAGAAATATGTAATCATTTTGAACAGTTTCAAATAAAAAAATAAATACAGGACAACAATTTTAACAAACAATGAATTATTACTTTCACATATACGTAATTTGCAACTTTTAAAACTAGAATAAATGTTAAATGTCTAAAATTTATTTCTTTGTTAAACGTAAGTTAAAAATATATAATTGTATATAACAAAAAAGAATTTTAATTTAAAATAAGTTCTAAAAGTGACATTAAAAATATTAAGTAGTAATACAAAGTAGCCCGACTCAAAAATTTAAAAATACATTTTTTTCGCTTAAAGTGCTCTTTATATAAATGCCCCATTAATGAAAATAATAAAAGCTTTTCCATTTAACATCGCATTAGTCGTATTTCTTTTTCTGAAAGCCATCAATTATTTCTTGTAGTTTTCCTGCAAGGTTTAAGGTAACATGTACTACCTCTAATTTTTTATTTCATATATATATATATAAATTTAGTTTCCATAGATTCGGAATTAGATGGGGGAAGACATATTTTTGCTCTATATTTTCGACAATATCTCTAAAAATACAATACTTCAAATAAAAAGAAATGTATTTTTGAGTTGATTGTAACGAAAGCTTTCAGAAGATACCCCACACGATACGCAAAGAATTTTTTTTTTCAAGTTATTTAACTATTCCCCTACCCCCTTCCTAAATATATTTGCAAATGTTTAATAATCTATAAATATGTGGATCAATTGTCTTTATTACTCCCTAAAATTTGAACGTTCTATTTTTAATAGTTTACGAGTAAAATGGCTGTGAAAGACGGACAAACAGATACAGGAGTGATCTTATAATGGTTCCGGTTTCACTTTTTAAGTACGGAACTCTAAAAATATTATGTCTGAAGAGAATAAATTGTGTTTTATATGATGTCAGAGCTCCCTCCAATTAGTGAATATTGTTGAATAACTGTTCTTCACGGATGCAATGAAGCTGTGGATAAGAGTTAGTGATTTTTTTTTAAATTCATTCTATAAAGAATATATATATTATATTTACATCTTATAAGTTACTGAGCTGGCAGAGTTAACTGCTGAATTCCACATGAATCGTGATTTAGAATCTTTCTAGAAAATTTTATGTTTATTTGTCTAATTAAACTTTCGAAACTTCTAACTGGGAAGGTTTCCATACTGGGCATACTCAGAATTATATATATATATATATATATATATATATATATATATATATATATATATAAAATTACTAATTAAACTACTCATATATGTAATAAAAGAACTGTCAAAATTAACGGCGGAATAACAGTAGAAACTTCGTAAAAAAAAATAAAATACTTTCAAATATTTGGCGTAAAAAAATGATGCTCCGCACGATTTGAAGAGCAACACCTTTCCTCGACAAAAGCAAATGATTATAATGCAACTCAAAACTATTGGATATTTAGAATGCGTGTAAATGGTATTTAATGAATTTAAACATAAACAGTGAGAGACTTTAATATATTATATATATATACATATTGTATTACATATTTATATTACTTGTTGAAGTAGCTATTTAATTAATCGCTGGAGAAAATGTTTTTATAGATAAAAAAAATCATATTGAGAAAAATTATCTTTATATATTTAAGCTTATTCAAAAATAAAAGCCAGGTGTTTCCATAGCAACAAAATGTAATTTGCAAGTCTCAATTGGATTTTGAGCTTGAAACAACCTTAATTAATTTAAATTATGAATTTCGTTTTAAAATTCAAATTTTGATGATTAAAATGGAATATAAATACATATAAATATCGATATAACAAAATTATACTTAAAACAAACTAAAACTTACAAAACTAAAGTTATTTAAATTAAATTTATCAAAACAAGCTCAACATGAAACTTTTTTTTTCCTTGAAGTGTATTTTACATAAAGTATTTTTTTAAATTATATTCCTTCGACAACCGGCAATAAATCGCCAAATAATGAAATGTTCATTATTTTTTTACTGTTACTGAAAGGAGGTTCCCCCGAAATTTTTTTGTTAAACGTATATATTCACACGAGAAGAATATTCTGTAATTTTTTCAGATTTTTCGGGGTAGCCCGTATGGAGACCTTCCTTGTAAGAAGCACTCATAACAAACACACCAAATTTCAAATTTCTAGTGCAATGAATATCGGAGAAATCGCAATTTTAGAACTTTATTGCTCCTGTATCGATGGATGTTATTGTACTGACATAAAGTATAGTCCATTTTACATCAAAGATGATTATTAACATTTTTTTCTGCCTCATTATTTTTTAAATCGGTTAGGTAGTTTTATATATAACTCCTCAAAAACACACAATATTTACTGCTTTATAAGATTAGCATGAAAATATACTCAGAAGCCATTTATCTGTTTTTACATACAAAAGTAAATAATTTTTCTAATTTAGAAGTGCCGAAAATTAAGTCTCGTTTTCTGTCTTTTTTCCTTTCGTTTTAGCGTCACGAGATATTTTTTAGCATCTTAATTTTTATTTTTTCACACATATACTATATGTACGTTCGGTCAAGATGCAAAAGAAGAGAAAACTTTAGTGCTGCTCAGTAACGGCTCGTCCGGGAGTGCTGTATCAATTTTTTCATAACACAAAAATTGTACAGTAATTTCAGTTGTTTTTAATTAACAAAATTTGTCGAATACATAATGTAAAAGATTCTGTTAAATTTTAGTGGTTAGAAAAAGCTGATGCAGCACTCCCTGACGAGCCGCTACTGGTGCTGTCAGACTCTACACCCCTTATCCCTCCCTCCCCCACAAAATAAAAAGAAAAGAAAAGAAAAGAAAGAAAAAATAATAAATTTTGCCTTATTCAATCTAAGCATTTTTCCGATTCAATAACTGAAAAATATTTGCTTTGAAAAAACAGTGATAAAATATTAAAAATTTATAAAAGTCGCTTGTCCTGAAAGGATAAAGTAAAATCTGCTGCTAAAGGTGCTAAAGGCATTATGTCAAAATGAAGTAATCTTGCTGAAAATTTCTGAGTTTGATTCAATTCCAGTATGAAGCTTATTATTTTTAACATAATATAAATCAAAAAAGGACATAATTTATATTTAATGTATACTCCCTTCTTTTTTGGAATTTAAAATTTTAACAGCTTCGAATTTAAATGTTAGAGGTCTTCTTCTCTTCTTTTTTTTTTTTTTTTTTTTTTTTTAATTTGGCTAAGCGTACATTTAACTGTAATAAATAAATAAATAAATAATACTGATAATTTATTTTTTAACCTACACCAGAAAGAATACAAAGAAGTTTTATATATAAAACTTTTCCGATTTTCATGAGTTGAACTAAACGAAAAAAACTATATCTGTTTAAAACAAATGGGATCTCCAACGGAGAGCCTGTTAAGATTGTAATTGTAAATGAGACTAGGTTAGAGTTTTGAGGCTGACAGTAAGGAACGCGAAGCTTCGGACTAGCAGCTCTTTCGAAGAGTGGCTCACTATGAAATGGCTTAGTCCATTAATACTGCAGGTGGGGAAAGAGGAGTAGAATAGACTGGGAGAATTTAAGTCCAGCCCCTTACCTGGACTCTGGGCTGTGGTCTGATTTCTCTCTATAGCTTAAGGGGTTTACCATAAATGATGTTGCGCTTGAAAGAGGGGGGGGGGAGGGGTTTATGAAATTGTGGCAGTTTGTGACAAGGCAGTAGGAGGGGATAAGAAGAATTGTGACATTTTGGTTAGAATGAAATCATTGAAATATAGCAGATTAAATTATGAATTTATTTTAAAGTTAAAATATTTTGTGTTCATAAAAAAAAGATTTAAAGCCAAATATGTTAAATTCTATTTCAAATTCAAAAATACTGTTGTTTTTAATTGCTATTTCATATAAATATTTTACTAATATTTTCTTCTTTCTTTCTTTTTTTTTTTTTTTTTTTAATGCAAAATTGGAATAAATGTTATTGTTCAGCTCACAAATGTCATTAAAACACATAGTTAAAGTTTAAAAATAAAATTGGAAATATTATCTAAAACGCCGTGCTTTGTTTATGAATTGCAAGTACATGTTTACGTAATACAGTGTGACATGTCACAGGAGGTTAAGTTTTCTTAAATTCCATTCTAAAGAAAAATTGCCTTTAAAACTTATAATTTTTCTCCCATTACACAAATTTCTTTAACTATTTAATTGGAAATTTATTTAAAAATTATTATAGGCAAACATTTCTTCTAATCACATCACTTATAATTAATTATTTTTTAAATCTTCCTTGATTATCCGAATTTACATATGTTTAATGACGCAGAAATATTTAATCTTTCTTATTACTTTTGTAAAAATATATTACATCTTAAATCATTATATTTTTATTATTATAAACATTAGAAATAAATTTGCGATTTTTTTTTTTTTTTTTTTTTTTTTGTTAAATGTGCTAAGAAATTTTTTGGTTGCCCAATTTTTTTTCTAGATTTCTCAAAACAAATATGTAATAACAATAATAACCATTACCTTTAAAAAAATTTATTTATTTATTTATTTTTAATGTTATCACCTTTTTGAATTTTTTTATTTGTAATAACAGATTTTTGTGAGCGAAATCTATTGACATCTGAGCATATTTTTTTAAAGAAAATTATCATTTATCAATTAAAATTTATGTAATGTTATCATTATTTTAATCAATTTTATATTTACCTTTTGAATCACACTTGCATTTTTGCTTGTTTTAGGTTGAGAACTTGTGGCTTTACAAACGCACGTCCTAAATCTTTTTAATTTTTAAAAATATTTCTGGGCATTTAGTAAATTTATTATATAAAAAAAAAAAAAAAAAAAAAAAAAAGAATAATCATACATCAGTATTTTAATCCTAACCACCCCAAACTCTTCAAATGGCAAAAGATATTTTTTTCTAGAGTGAAAACATGTCAGGTTTCTATTTATTTTTATAATTTTTGTTATTTATATTCTACTCAAATCCATACTCTCTCACAAAACACAAGTTAAAAAACTTTTTACTGTTTTAAAAATTTCCTGCCCATTCTTGTTAATTTACAGTAAAAAACAAAAATACTTCTAATACCCCCCCCCCCTCCTTAGAATTAGACACAGGATGTTTATTTAAATTTTTCATGTAATTACATCAATGCAAGAATAATGAAAGCAATGCGTAACAACACCCGGTATTAGAATAATAATTGTATAACACATGTTCAATAACCTCAAATGTAAAATTTGAGCGGTAAAATTTGAGCGGAAATGTAAAATTTAACTAAATTGTATGGCACAACATTCCACATATGTTGAATGTTGTGCCATACAATTTAGTTCGTAGCCGAAATCAGAAGATAAGCTAACTCCCTCCCAGTCTCCTCTTTTCAACTTTCCCCACCTTCTATATCGAGAGTTCTAAATGGACCGTTCCGTTACATAGTGCGCCACTCTTCGAAAGAGCCGCTAGTGAAACTTTGGTCTCAGTAAATCGACAGTTTGCCCAGTTATTTACAAAGAGAACACCAGCTTTGTTAATTATAGATTTTGATTATTTTAATATATGTTGTAGGACTGAGACTCCATAGCCTCAGATGCTGATCGGAACAGTAATGTCTCCCTATGGAGAATTAATGCGCATGCTCATTTAGTGTTTAAGTAGTAACCAGGATTGGCAGTACAGCATTATAAAGAATCGCCAAGTACACAGGCGGATCGAAACTGTAAAACCTGGGTATGGAGCTTTACTGCGAATGCTCATTAAGTGTCGATTTATTCAACATTTTTTGCGATTTATACAGCATTTTTAGCTCCGGATTTTTCGATTTAGACAACATTTTTACCTAGGAACTTTTCGATTTATTCAAAATTTTTAGCTCCGGATTTTTCGGTTTATTCAAAATTTTTAGTTTTGGACTTTTCGATTTACGCAGAATTTTTTAGTTCCCAATTTTTCGATTTATGAAGAATTTTTTAGCTCCGGATTTTTCGATTTTTGCAGAATTTTTTAGCTCCCGAAACTCACTTCTAATATTTGCAAAAAAAAAAAAGGAAGGGGGAAAGAAAAGAAAAGAAAAACATTAAGAAATTATTTTACATGTACACGGGTATTTTCGCGGAATACTTTTTTATTATTATTATTATTATTTGCTTAACCCCTTGCGTCGCAGTGGTTTCATTTAATTCCCAAACGCCACATTGGCACCGGAATTTTGTTTAAAAAATTATTGTTTATTGAATGCGTGAAATATAGCGTTTGCTTATTTACAAATAAAGTTGTTTTAAAATTCCAGTGTCAGTCATTAATTTCAACACTTAAGCAATGAATCTGCCCTGCGCCGAAAAGGATTAATATATATATAAATCACTTTGGAACGATACTTAGAACATTAAAAATATTCAAATATAAAACTTTTTTCCCAAAATATTTCATTTTCTCGTATTTAAATAAGTATTTTATTATTATAATAGAAATGCACGTGCTTCTGTATTATTAATATAAAATTTATTTTTATAAAAGTGTCTTATTTATTAATAAAAAGCAACCAATAATAATAAAAAGAAATCATAAACTGACATTTGGCTCGCGATCTCAGAACGTCTGATTACAAGATCAATCCTCTAACCGTTCAGCGTTCAGCCATCGAGCTCTCTTTCAAAGTTACCCTAAAATGTTCAAATGTCCTGAAATTTAGAGGTTGCTTTACCTAAAAAGTTCGCCAAAAGTTAGCATGTGAAGTTCTAAACGAAATTGGGATAGCGCATGCGCAGTGATAGCCTTCGTAGGGAGGTACTGCTGTTTTCATCCACCAGTCTTAGACTCTGGTTCAATAGACAACGCCCCTTAGTTTTTGAGAAACAGAAGGGAGAGGGGGTAATATAATGTGCAATTGAAATACTGTACCGTAATTTCCGGTGTATAAGCCGCGGACCAAACAATTCTTTTTGGACCCAGAAATCTTATTTAGTGATTGAAGACAAATATTTACGGTGATCTTAGATCACCGTAAATTAAATTTGTTTCACCGTAGTTAAATTTGTTTCTTAAAAAATTCTGAGTCGGAAAAGAATTGTTTAATCCGCGGCTTATACACCGGAAATTACGGTATTAACCGGCGTATAATCCGCGGATCAAAGATTTTTTTTTTTTTTTTTTTTTTCAACCCAGAAAAATTTCTTAATGATATATGAGGAGCCCAGAAGCCAAGGGGTACAAGTGACAAAATTTAGATTTCGAGTAAATTGAGTTCAAAGTTAAACATCAATTGTAATTGAATGAATTGAAATATGAAACTTTTGCTTACTTTGTGATCTTTGAACTCTTATTTCAATAACTGTTTTTTAAAAAAAGTGGAATACAATTTTTTTTATTTATAACTAAACAATGTTTATCATCACTCGGCATTTGTACCCATTGGCTTCCAAGCAGTAATGAAAACTGCTTGGAAACTAAAGGGTACAAGTGCCGAAAGAACAAAAGAAATGAAAAACTATGAAATAAAAAATAGTATTTATGAAAAAATTAAGAACAATGTTGATACAAATAAATATAAGGACAATTTTTTTTTTAATATAAATTCTATAGAAAGAAAAAAATATGATATAAAAAATGAATTTACGATAAATTTAAGAAAAATGTTGATATAAATGAATGAAAGGAAAAAAAAATGTTCTAATATAAGTTTTAAAATTTTATTGTAAGTTTTAAAACATTGGAATTTTATATTTTTTAACACTTTCCAACAAAGTTGAAAAGTGAATATGATTTTGCTTTTTCAGTCTGTCCGCACCCTAACTCTCGTAAATATATTCTGATTGTCCTGAAATTTTTGGAAATTATTCACGTTTTCCTCACCACAAACCTATTGCAAATGAAGTTTCTACCACGATTAGTTTATTTACAGGGACAATAAAAAGTTTTCCGTCACATTAGAGGTTATGGGAAAAATCGTTTCAAATGAATTTTAAAGATGTTACACCTTTTCACATATTAAAATTTATATGCATTTACGAATTGCACTAAAATAAATATTCTGTAAAATATGACGTGAAAAGAATAGTTATTATTTATTTACAGGGCCACACAAAAAATTCACATTGCCTAATGATAAAGAGAGAATTGTTGCGACATATTTTAATTATATTACAATTTTCATGAATAATAAAAATTGCTATACATCGCTGAGGCTTAATATAAGTTATTTCGTGCATAATACGCATTACTCAGTATTTACAGTGACACAAAAAGATTTCAAATAGTATATTATATCCGAAGTATTGCATATTATCATTGATGATTGATTGATGGACGAAATGCCTTTTTAATTATGATTTGTGCTTTTAAGTTTAACTAAATTTATACATATTATATGACATGTATAAATGCTATAGTTCATATACAGGGCTACGCAAAAGATCTCGCAAAGTTACTGAATATGAGCTCAATTTACATTGAGATTGCTTTTAAATAAGTCATGCATTTCCATGCTGAACTGCATCCAGCTTACTAAGAAATGCTTGTAAAATATAGATGAAATGATATACAGGGTCACGCACAAAATTTTATACATGGTCATCTACGGATGATAATTTCTGGAAATGTGATTTCAGTAGTCTTAAGAGTGTTTTAGTTTCAACTAAATTTTAGCTAAATATTGGCGTATAATAAAGGTTCAAGGTATATTACAGGATGAACGAAAGTATACAAGTATGTTTCCATCTATTAGTATAAACTGCTGAAAGAGAAATTTCAAACTATTATGCGTTTTCTTGCTAAACTAAAATTTCCGATTATACAGTATATATCAATCGATAAATAAAGCATAGGGCTGTTTAAAAATATTAGAATAAATATTTGGCTATGGACAGTAACACTTTATTACCCCGGCCATTTTTAACATAGTGTCAAGTCCGTTACCAAATCGTCCTCTGAGAATAATAAAGTTCTACCTGTGTTTTTGAAAAAAAAATGACTTATCGATATAGGTAGGTTCTATTCGCATCTATAAAGGCATTTCTGCATCAAAATGATGTTATATATACTTTACATATAACCTTACAATCGTAATATAACATTATTGTAATCCAGAAATGCCTTCATAGATACAAGTAGAGCCTTTCTATATTGGTAAGTCAATTTTTTTCAAAAACACAGATAGAACCTTATTATTCTCAGGTGACGAAATGTCAAATCTGTTACCTCACGGTTTTTCAATGATTATCATTTTTTTTCACCATTCTACTTATATTTCTTATTGAACTAAGAAACAAATAAGCAATTTCCTTAAAATTTAATAATTTACATTAATATGTATTGTAATTATTAGAAAAAATTGTTGTATAATTTCTATGTGATCAAAATCTCGTGGCTAAAACAGTCGTGGCTAAAACGTGGCTAAAATTTTTGGACATTTGTTTCAGGTACCTCCAAAAGATTTTTGTCATGACAATGTCATGCTTCAAAAAGAATGAAGCGTATGAAGCGTTTATACGCAAGAGATACAATTGGGTTAGGATTAGGATAGATGTAATGCCTTCCTCTTTCTGGGTGTACGGCCTCCTACAACCTGAAGTGAGATTTTAGGGGCGTGGTTATGGTCAGGAAGGTAAATTGAAGTATATAGTTCTCAGAAGAAAGAAAGGGAATTACTGGAAACTGAGGGTGAATAAATACAGTAGCGCGCTGTTTATGTGATTGTTGCATATTAGTTTATAAAAATAGTACTATTGTGTAGAAATAAATTATTGCACTTCTAAGGAATAAAATTGATTTTCGATAATATAATTAGATTACAATAAATAAATAAGTAAATAAATAAATAAATAAATAAATAAATTAAAATAAAATAAAATAAAATAAAATAAAACTGAATGTGTATCTTGAATTAAAATTCTGTATATACGAGGAAGAAGCAATTTTCTGCAAATTCTTGGCGAGGGATTTTAGAAATTTTTCACAAAATTACAGGAAAATTTAGGGATAATTACTACAAATTACATAGCTGCCAACTTTTCTGATATTTTGGCCCGGAAAAATTTAACAGAAATTTTTGGCTTAATTAATTGGCGCATTATGACGATTTGAATTGGTAAAAGCGGAAGATGTTGGCAGCTATGAAATTATAAGGTGCATTTTTGGTTCATATTATTCATCTAAATAATTATATTCACAAGATACATAGTATTGTTATATTTGACAAACAATTTTGTCTATCGGAAGAAAAAAACTTTTATTATTTTCATCTTCCCCTACCACCTCCTCCTTCCTACTTTTACGTGGCGTCGTGATCAGCTCAATTAGTTGCCAAAAAGTGATAATCAGGACATTTTAAAGTAAATAAATTAAAAATAGGACGGCAAAATAACTTCAAAATAAAGAATAGGGATGAGAGGGATTTGCGCGTTTTTACACACCGGTTTTTTGTTACAAAAAATGTTGTTCTGAAAACCTTCCGGCGGCCGCGTCATTGTAAAAAGTACATCATTCGCTTTCTTTTTTCTTTAAAACAAAATTCACGCCTCGTTTAATATGTTATAACAAAATTAATCTAAGCTTATTGCGGAATACTTTTCATAAATTGTGAGCAAAGGAAACTTATATGATATTTGTATGTTAAATTATTTGTAAAAATAAAACAAAACAGCAATAATTGAATGTTTTCCTCCTGTTATACAATTTACAACGTGCGCCTGCTCATGTGATGAAAATTTGTGCGCCCGTCGAAAGGTTTTAAATCGAAAAACTGTTCCAATCAAATTAAATAATCTTTTCTCTAACAAAATACCGGTGTGGAAGACGTGGAAATCTCATCACTAAAAGAAGCATTTTAAAGATTAGATGCATGTTGAGTTGCGGAGGGTTTATAGAAATTTTATTTATTCCTTTTACTGCAAATTACGAAATGCAAGATAAATTTTTTCAAAACATTAAATGATTTTAAAAGCTTTATAGGCTAGAGAGATGTAATATGTGTGTACGCAGAGGTGTAAGGCGAGTTAGAGTAATTTATTGTTTATGTAAATCATTTCAGCGTTGTTTCTACATGCAAGTAGGTATTCAGCTGTAACTAAACCCTATAATAAATTACACAATTTTTCTTGCATAATTTTTCCGATGTGACAGAAAATGCACGAGATAAAACTGTCGTCTTGAGACAACAATTGCTTAAACACAAGTTGTAAATCATTTATCCAAATATAAGAACTCTTTCTTTTCAAATTACTTTAATAATCATGCTATCAAGTATTATGCTTTTCAAGTTTCAAAATGTAACAAAGTTTCGCATTGTTGAGCGGGGTAATATTTTTTTCAGAACCACCAATTGTAATAACATTTATATTCCAATAAAATCTTTTTGCGAGCAAAATTTTAAAAAATTCCGATATTTAATTTCAATTCTAACATTTTGCTCTATACTTATGCTGTGTGATCTGTCTTGTACTCATTATTAAATTTATCAATTTAAAAGTTCCATACCTATTGAATGAATAAATATATTCATGGCACTACTCCAGCCATGAATTAATTTATCCACTTGAGAAAAAATCGTTATCTTCATTATGAATACAAATTAATTTTACTTTTTTAGTTTTGAGTCCTCTCCTTCCCTTTATATATTATAACAGGATTTCAAACTTGTGTTGCGCCCGTCGGACTAATCACCGGAAAATTCTTCCTTTCAATTACTACACATTAGATATCTGAATCAATGTCTAACAACTAAGAGGCACTCAACTCGCTCAAAAGGTCCCGGATGATAATGTTAAATTTGTGGGTGCGTTATTTTCAAATGTCGCGCTCAAAATTTAATCATATGCATGATTTTTTTGCTATAGGATATCTGAGAACGATCTACAACCAAGCTAGTTTTTACTTTGCCGATTTTGATAGATATTTTTTGATAGATATTTTTGATAGATATTTTTTAATCTTATGACAATTTAAATTTCAGAACAGGTTTCAACCGGTTCCGAAAGTTAAAGTAATTTTTTTTTTAAATAAAAAATCAAAATCAAAAAAGTAAAAACTAGCTCGGTTATAGATTGTTCTCAGCTATCCTACCCCCCCCCCCCTCCAAAAAAAATGTGAAAATATTAAAATTTGAGTAAGTTTTAATATTAAGTTAAGTTTGAAAATACTGCCCCCATAAACTTAACATTATCACCCAAAACTTTCTGAGCGAGTCAAGTGGCCTCTTAACGGTCATAATCAACCGGTACTAATTGATTTTCCTGCTCGACATGGCTTTCCTTCGACGCAATAGATTATAAAGCAGGTGTTATTTTGTTCTCAAATAACTGCCACACTCTGTGTCTACTACTTCCTACTGGCTATTTAGTCAATGTCTTCACTTTTTATATAATTTTCTTATTTCATTTATGCAATTCGATAGTAAGACTTTATTACTGTTGAATTCATTATGAACAAAAGGCTATAATGAAGTACTTTTAAATAGTAACTATTTCTTTTAAGTGTTAGTTCATATAAAGCGATATTTTATTGACTTCTCTTGATTTGAATCAAGTATTCCAAACATATACCAGTATAAAAAAGAGTTTTGTATATCACTTCAAACAAAAGATATAAATTCTTAAAAATGAAATTACTCTTTGATAACGATATTATTGCCAGTGGGAGGAAGGGTTCGAGGGACGATAAAATATGATATCGAAAGTTAAGGAGGGGGGTCCAAAATTGCCAAAAAGGTGACCAGTGTTGCCAGATGGGCTACTTTTTTAAAATTCAGATTCTTGGTGGCACCACTTTTTACAAATGATAAAATGTGCCTTATTCATTGACATTATAATTAAAGGCGAAAACAAAAGTTAATTTACCGTTTCAAAAAAGTGGTGCCAATCAACAAATCCAAATTTTTTAAAAGTAGCCCTCTGGCAACACTGAAGGTGACAACGTTATATTTGCGCAGTCCTATGATCGAAATTTGGAATTGTTTTCATTCTCTTGGACAAAACATCTCATATTGGAAAGCACTCGTGTATGACAGTCACTTCATTTTTACAAGAATTGTACGTGCTACTTAGTTAACCCGTCTTCCATAAAGTTATCGCTAAATTACAAGATTAAATGCCAATAACGGTTGACCTTGAATGTCACATTCACTAATATTAGATACAAAAATATGCGTTTAAAACGTCCTCAAGAGATTTTTATTTCGATTTTTTATTTGTATTTTTATCAATGTTTTACTAATTTATTTGTTCTTTCGTTACTTAAAATAAAAATTATGTCAATATGCAAAATTTGGCTATTAGTTTGGCGATTTCAATAATTTGGCGAAATTGGTCGACGGGATAACTAAGTAGTACCGAATTTTAAAATGCGTCAGGGACTTCTGGGACACCCTATATGACATTTTTCTAATAAAATGTTCCCATAAAATCAATTATGAAAGCAGCTTTTTTAAACATATTCTTTTAGAAATGGGAAAGGAGAATCCAGACGAGACGTTAAATATTTACATGGATATCAACAAAAGAAGGAGGACGTATATCAAGTAATTTCATTTGTATAAAAATGACAAGTATAATAGAACTAAAAGTAAATAGAAGAAAATCTAGTCTGTATTTGTTTTCAACATTATATTAAATGATGAATGCATGCTGAAATCTTGGATCCAATGAATAGATATTTACATTTCAATTTAATTCGATAAGTTGGGTAAAGACTAATTCTAACTATGAATTCGAAGTATCGTGTATGAGAAAAACACAAAAGAATAATATTCGCCCAGAGATATTTTTAGGCAGGAATAATGCAAAAGAATTTATCGCTGCATGTCCACACAATATTCCCATTAAATTTAAAATTCCTAAAGCTAACTTTAAAAAGTAAGATGTAATAATTTAAGAAGTTAATTGGACTACCTATTAAAAAAGTAATTTTCTAGAATAAATGTGTTCTGGGCTTAGTACGGTCGCTTAGAAATCCAAATAATTAGAATAACCATATATAAGATTATGTTTAGAAAAAAAAATTGAATATCTTTTGATTAGAAAAGAATTGCGTATTGTACATTTAATTTATGTAAAAACTATATTTTATTAATATCACTATATTAATATAACAAATGATAATGGTTATAAGAATTAAAAGAATATAAAAAGCTCGAAGGCGTCATAATCAGGCAGATTCGCAACGATTCATTACGGAGGTCGAAAATTTTACTATAAAAGCTTTTAGCAGGATCATTGATGCATTTACATAGGGTAATCGCTTCTTTGTTTTGCCGTATGTCGTAAGGGCAGCTTGTTTTTGCCAATCATGATTTACCCGTATCACGTTCGGTAATCATACTCGAATCATAATTTCTTATTCTCACAAGTTAAAATGTATTGTAAATTTTGTATTACATGATCCTACCCAGTGTTGCTAGATTGTCGAAAGCCAACTTCCCCAACATTTTTGAAATTTTCCCTCAAATCAGGGCTTTTTTCAGAAAAAGTCCCCAACGCAATTTCTAAATTCTCAATTTTTTGTTATAATTGTTTTTTACCACATTTAAACTTAATTTTTTCCCCAAACCAAGCATTAAAAAAAAAAAAAAAAAAAAAAAAAAAAAAAAAAAATTATTAAAATTATTAAAATGTTGCATTGTATATTCAGAGCTTATGGACAAGAATAAGAGATACTTTTTACAATGACAAATTCGTTTATATTTGTTATTTAAATTGTGGCCAGTTGATGATACTGGCCTATCATTATATTAGCTCCATCTACCTTTTTATACCAATAGCTCTTTCAAGGCTTAGACAGTCTCTAATAAGTTAGATTTTAATGAATCTGAGATGATATTGACATTATCTTATTTAAAATTTTTCCTTATCCCAACTGAAGCACCTATCCAATGCAAAGCATTTATGTTGAATCAACACTGTGTTTTCGTCAATATTAAAATAAAATGTAGTTGCTTTTAACATCTTTAATTAAATCTTTTTATAAACACAGCAAATCAGCTTTTCAGACACGTCCTGCAGATTTAGTAATGTATAGATCTAAGTCGTTTAAGACCGTAGTTTTCATTCAAGTTTCTCATAGTAAGAACTAGGAGGGCAACTGCATCCATTGAGAATTTGCCAATCATAAACGTAACAAATTAACCATCATTAAACAATAACAAAAAATTATAATATTGATTTATTTTTATTGTATAAATCTATACGATTAAATGAAATGCATTTCTTTGCTCATGTGTCTGTCGGTGATGACAAGAAAATCTGTCTCACTCAGTTACCTGAAAATTCAGATTGGTGGATAATCCAAGGCAGATCGTGATGAATCTGTAGTACATGTAAACGGTAGACCATGAGAATAAAGATTTATATCTAATATTTCTGTATTTTTTTTTTTTTTCGTTTTCCTAATCAAAATCGAATTCGAAACTGATCCAGTATTGGCAAATGTCTGAAAATAAAAATTGAAATTGTGAAAACAATTCACCCAGTTTTTCCCCAAAAATGTACATAGTCCCCAAACATGTCCCCAAGAATTTCTTGTCCCCAAAAAAATCCCCAGGAGATTCAAAATTCCCCAAAATGGGGACAAAATCCCCAATCTGGCAACACTGATCCTAGCATTTTTCTGATTCAATAAGACAAAAATTTCTCCTATAAAAAACCGGTGAAAAAGATTAAAAATTCTGTAAAAGGCATGAAAAAATTACACATTTGAAAGTTTTTTTCTAAAAATATTGATCAGCTAAGTGGTTAAGATCCCTTTGGACAGTAGAGTTGCGTAAATAACGGAAGGCGTCAAGGGAAATTCGTAGATGCCTATTATGTAAACGACTAAGTTTGCCCATAGAGGTTTTACAGATGTAGCCTCATACCGAAGAAGCATAGATAATTATAGATAGTGCGCATGAGTTATAAAACATCAGTATTTTGAGTATAGAAAAGGTTATACTGGTTAAAAGTGGTTTGCACTGTAAGCTCCAGCGACTTTCCCCTGATGGAACGAATGCGTTTAGTTCAGGTCGAGGATGACCGATGATGTCTAGGTTCAGGTCAATGTCTAGGTTCTTGGCACCGTTTGACAAAATACCTAGGAGTAATAAAAACACAGGATTTAAATAAGGCAAATTTTTCTGATTAAAAATAACGTTAGGGAAAAAAGCGCAAATATTGGCAGCCAGGTATTGTACTGTACATGTAAGAGTTTAGTGATTTGTCTTCAAGCATAACTAATCTGGCAGTGGCGGAAAATTGGCGCAGAAGTGGAGCCTATTGATACCACTAAAATTTTGCGTTTTTTTGTCTTTAATGAGAGAATTTCAGAGTTTGTATTAGGTTGAAGAATAGTATAAAAAGTTTGTGGTGCCAGTATGCTTCACCTCTGCTCCAGTTTTCATGCACTGAATCCGGAGACCTCAAAAAACAGAAACAGAAACATTAGAAAGTAGGTTATAATAATTGTAAGATGTTTAATATTATTAATGTTGATGCTCATGATCAAATAAAGAATACAGCCATTCAGGGTAACTTTGAACCATAGAATGTAACTTTTCACGACCCCTTAATTTTCAAATTTTTTTACTCCAAAAGACTAAATATATTCCAAAACCTGGCTCCATTGGCAAGGTTCTAACCTGAGATTTCTAAACATTAAAATTACATTAAACATAAAAGAAAATTTCAATGTAGAATATTAAAAAAAATATTTTAAATAAAGGATAGACAACATTGTCGTTAGTAAAAATTATATGCATTTATATTTTATGGGGACTGAGAAAAAAATGAAATGTGACATGTTGCTAAATTGGATTAACAGGTAAAAAGTAAGACGCCTGAGACTCCTTAAAATTTAGTATCTAGTTACATCCGCATCAGTTTATCTTCCTTGTGAATTATGTAGTTGTTTGGATACTTTTTAAGTTTTTATCTGTCACAGAATTTTTATAATTTATTTTTCGGATCTTTTAATTTCTTTTAATTTTCTTGGGTGTTTTTTACATGTTATAAAGAGCTTAACATCGTCATTGTTAGGTCTAAAGCCGACAATATTCGATAATAAATTAATAATTGTTTACTTTCAATTATTATTATGGAGATTTTCTGAATATCTGTAGGCGCATCACATTGTTTCTTATTTTAGTACATCTAATTTCTATTCTAATTTCCGATGTCTGTCATTTAAATTTAATTACTTTTCCAATTAAGTATTACATTTGTAATTTCATTTTAATTATAACTATATACATCTATCTATCTATCTATATACATATATATATGTATATATATATATATATATGCATTTCATGATTTTGGTAATATGCCTTCCCTATCACTTCACGCTTCAATGATTTTAATAGGATGACTGTAAAAATACTGGATTCATTGGCCTGTTGTTATGTAATATCTGAGTTACTTTGGTTATATTAGTAAAAGTATATATATAAAATGTTATTGTGGTTTATTTTTAATGTTTTTCTCCATTTTGTTGTGGTTTCATGTGTGTTGATAACCCAAATTCGTATTATTTTGTTTTTCATGGCTGATGTGAAGATGAAATCACACACTTGTTTTTAGTTCTACAGTATTTGGGATCTGACGAGCCTACTGTGGTTCTGCAAATTCAAAAAATTTGAATAATTTTAGTTATTTCTTTTCCGTATTTCAATGTTGTAGTTTTGTATTAAATTCAATAATTTATATATTGTTTTACAATTAATGGTTTTATATATATTTATATACATTATATATATGTGTGTGCGTGTGTATGATGATTTCTTACAAATATTTATTATTATAGTTCTAATCTATAAATTTTGAGTTCATTTAAGTAAATCCTTTGAAAATCAGATTTCGTAGTCTAAATCACTCGAAATACATATAAATGTATTACTTATTTGTCCTTTGTTTCCAATAAATTCACCAGTTTATGCATTCAAATTGTTTCACATTTATTTGACTAAAATTGTTGTCGATTTCGACGAATATATAATAAGCAAATATTAATTCCTCTTTGATTTTAAATAACGCTGTTATTTTCAAATAAATATTTCTATGAATAATTTATTTGAATTTTAGTCGATGGGTTTTGCTACTCTTAGATTATGTATAATGCAATTAAATAAACATATGTGCCAGAATAAATCTAGATTAGCTTTCATTAAATAAAGTTCACGTAAAATATCAATGTTCTCGGTTAATCAGATAAAAACAGTTGATCTTCTTCTTTTTTTTTTCATTAATTTATGATGAAAATAATTTACAAATAATGTTTTTTATCCTTTAGTGAAAAGGAAATAATTAGGGTTTCGTTCATCTGACGGAACCCTATTCGTCTCTGTCTGTCTGTCTGTCCTTTACAGAGTTGGTACACAAAAACTGTATAAGTCAAGAGAGTTATGTGTACTTACAGCTGAAAACCTCTTGTCACACAACTAATCATAAAATTTTGAAAAAGGCCATTCTTTTAATTGAAATATTTTTTTCTTTTATATCATCAGTTCATTTTTCTTGTTATTTTTATTCTAATTGTTGTACTTACAGGGTGTCCAGCAAATAACACCCTGATTTCAAAATTAAATTTCTCAAAAACAAAGATCAATAGAATTATGCAGTAAACGGTTTGTTTATCAGGTAAGCTGTAAAAATCTTATATAAAAGTTTCGAACGGTAAATATTTTGAAAAGACTGCGTTCTGATTGCAAAGAGTGCTTTGATTTGACATTTTTCTTGCTTTAGATTGCTACCAGAGAAAGTGTTTTTCGTCTTAAAGTGCCATATTTCATAGTTTTTTTTTAATTAAATATTTGAAACTTCGAAATTCTAAAAATTTACTTCGAAAAATCTTTAAAATATTGCACGGTAAGCTGAAAAATTATTTCTCTGCAGGCAACCTAAAACAAGAAAAATGTCAAATCAAAGCATTCTATGCAATCAGAGCGCAATTTTTTCAAAATATTCACTGCTTGAAATTTCTGTATAAGATTTTTACAGCTTACCTAATGAAAAAATCGTTTACCGCATATTACTATCGATCTTTGTTTTTGAGAAATTTAATTTTGAAATCAGGGTGTTATTTGCTGGACACCCTGTAAGTTTAAATGGATGTAAAAAATATTATGTATGTAACATAAATTAATGGATTAAATAAATCACGTGAAAAACATACTTATTTCTTTTTATTTCATCATATTACATCATATTTATCATCTACTTTTACACGCGGAGTGAAAATTTTTTTTATTCACTAGGGGGGTTCAGCCCCCCTGCTCGCTACGCTCGCCATCCCCCCGCGTAATCGCTTCGCGATTCCAAGTTGTAGGCTACCCCTGCTTGCTGCGCTCGCCAATACCCCATGGAATCGCTTTGCGATTCCGTTTGGTATTGCTTTGCAATCCCGATTGGACTCGCTTCGCGATGCATAGACGGAGCCCTTTCCTGATTGGTCTATTCGACTCATGAAAGGTGTGGTACACCCGGACGCGTTATTTCCGGAAACCTTACACATCAGCATCATTCCAGGTGTCATTCCTGGAGATTTGTTTAAGGCTAGTTTTTTTTTTTTTTTTTTTACTATGAAGGATTAAATTCCTTCTTCGTTAAATTGCTAACCGCCTCTGGTGACCAGTTTGGTCTCTCTCAAATGTATTCTAAGCTTTGCAATATTTCATTTTTATTCATAATTTTATTTACTTGTGTACCTTCACTAAATCTACAAATTCTGATAGAGAAATCAACAAATCCAAGTGATCAAGGGGGCAGCATTTAGGTGAAAAATTCAATATTCTGTTCTGGTTGGCGCGATTAGCCAATTTATGCAAAGAATAATTAATCTTCTATTGACAATTTTCGTTTGTTAATTTAGTGATAAAGTCTTTTTAAGGAGTTATTAAAAGAAACTCTCAGTGCAATCTGCAATCATACTTACACACTTACTTTTAATTATTCGCTGATAATAGTAATGATAAAAAGGAAAATCTGGCTCAATTTTGTAAAATTTTCAAGACCTTAATAAAAGCGACCGGAAGAAACATTATGCTCTAGAGACCTGGTTTCCTTGTCTGAGCGGTCCCTCTTAGTCAATCAAAATATACAATGGATTATTATAACTGTGAAACATTTCCAAGTACCAAAGAAGAAAAAAATGAGCAGATTTTCTTTAATAAGTCAGTCTTCTTTTAATCTTGACAACATTGTTAAGGTAGAAATACATAGTAAAAATTTAATTACAGTAGAATTCCGGTTATCCGAAAATCGGCTTAACCGAAAGAACTTGAAATTTCTTGAAGTCCATTTTAAATGTAAAAACTTTTACTGTCAACACTATTTTTACCGATGTCAAATGACTTTTTAAGCATATTTTGATTAATAATTATTATTTTATTTGTAAGTTTTAGATCAAAACAGCTCTGTATCACTTTTAATACATTGAGTAGTTGTTTTACTACATATTAGCTTCAAAAATTAGAAGCAAAATAAGTAAAAATCAAAACTTTGAAAGGTATTATTGGACATTGATAAAAATAGTGTTAAAAAAGCATGTTGTTTGTGAAATAAGCAAAGTCAATTTTCTTATTTGGTCCATTGAGTAATTTCGGGCACATTATTAGATAGATACATATGACACCTCTTTTTTTAGAAAATATATTGTGATTTTCTTTTGTTGTTCTTCTTCAGGGTGCTTTGAATAAGGTACCACAACATTCTTATTACAACTATGCTCTAAATTATGATCACGGCTTTTCATCAAATAAGTTTTCACCACAAGCTCTGCGCTTATTCCTGTAAAACCCCGATTATCCTAAAATTCTTATGTAATCCCGGTTAATCGAAAATGCATTGGTCCCATACTATTCGGATAACCGGGGTTTTACTGTAATTTGAAATAATGTTTCATTAGGGTTGAAGAATTAAATATACATGTGCGAATAAAACTCTGACTTTGACTAAACTTTGACTGACGTAATGACAATTCAGATGTTTTAATATAATTTTAAAATTGTAATTATAAATAATAGAACATATTTCGTATTCCCATTGAAATATGTGAAGAAAGAACGAAAGTCTTAAAAATTTCTTATGGACATCCTACTTAATTTGGATATCCCAATAAATATGGATTAATGATTATGTGCTTCGGGCCTTATATAAAATATCGCCGGGCCGCAGGTTGAGTGTGGCTTATCTCGACCAGTAACAGCGGCGGATTTAAAACATTGGTAATAACAGCATTCATTATTCAGTAACAAATGGACTATGAAATTTGCGGTTAAAACAAAAGAACGTAGCGCATGCATTGGAATATATTGGAACAGTCCTGTCCAACCTTTTACAAAACAGCAGCCCATCTCCGCTTTTTTAAAACAATGAAGAGCGCCATTATTAACATGACACAAAACTTCCGAGAAAATCCTCTTTTAATATTAGAAGCAATGCAAAATATGCAAATAGATAATACAGTAGAAACCTAATGCCTCTATGCATCTAAAACGCCCCCCCCCCCCTAAAAAAAACCCCTGCAAATCCTAATAAATTTCGAATCGTACATTTTTCTGTGACGGATTATCTCAAACATATTTTAATTAAGAGAGAGAAAATGAAATATCATCTATTATTAAAATATAACGGTAATCATGTTATATCGTTAGGTTTTTTAGAGACGCAAATACGCTGCAATTTTTTTATACATTATAATAATATAGAGGATTTTAAATAAAGTATCCTTTACAAAGGAATTTTATTTTTTTATAAAAACTAATAACAGGAAATCTTCAAAAAGGCGCCAAGAAAACCTGCAAAGGGCCCCATAGCGCACGCGGGCGCCGCATTGGACTGCCCAGTATTGGAATATTAACTAAAGGCTGATAAATTCCTTAAGGAGGATATTACAGTTTGAATGAATTAAGGCCTGGATCGCGGAGATTAAACAATTAGTGAAGCAGATATTTTGATACTGATACTAAGTATTCGGCGCTGCTTTTCGGTGTTTGAAATAATGGTACAGTTTTAAAAAAATTTTTGGGGGACCTATTGGTTAGAGCAAGAACTTGGATATTGGTACTACAATATATTCTGAAGTACAAAGCTTGAATATTGTTAGCAATATGTGACGCTATATTGATAAATAATTAAGCCATAACCACTTTACAGCATGAAGTATAAATTACTTTTTGAATCAAAAGTTTCCTCCTGTAAAATCTTGCGTACAATAGTAAACATAATAACACTCAAAGTGATTTCAAACTTTATTTCTAAAATGCTGAATTAAATATTTTTCGTTTAAACCACTGCTGCAATCTATCAAAATTTGGCATTACTGAGTAGTTTTATTGTAAAAAATGTTATTTATTATACATTTTGTCTGAATATGCTAGGTGGAAAAAAATCTTCTAGTGGGGGTCAAAGTCTCCTCATTTCACTGTAATAATTAAATACTTGTATTACCCAAAATAAAACGAGATGTACATTTTAAGAAAATAACGTTGAAAATCCTTTAGGAATTTATCTCCAATTTTATTATTATTATTATTATTATTATTATTATTATTATTATTATTATTATTATTATTATTATTATTATTTAGAATTGGGCAGAATTAAATGTGTTAAAAAAATTGTTAAAGAAAAAATTACTAACGAAGAAATTACACAATAGCACAGTACAAAACTTAGAGATCTTATTATAAGTAGATTTGCAGCTTAAAAGCTTATTTAATAAATAAAAAAATCTCCGACTATTCAAAAAATTCTCATGATAAACAAATGAAAGGCAAATTCTTTAAGAACAAAAACATGTTTTAATTAAAACCGTCAATTAGTGAGAATATAGACAAAAATCACTTTGAAAATTTTAATGATGTGCTTAACGTATTCTCATTATAAAGAAATTTGGAATTTTTATTCTGTTTTTGACACAGTTTCGTTTAAAAAAATTCTCTATTTTATTTAACAAACCCATACTGAAGTTTTGAAATGTTTTTTCGTTCTAGCCAAATTTGTTTCTTCACTAACATCAGTTTTATTTTATACTCTTATAATAAGTAAAGCATCCAGTAAAAAAACAGTCTAGAGTTGTGCAAAAATTAGACTATTTAAATGATTTCACAGATATCAATAAAATATGCTGGTCATCAAAATTAAAGTATAATGACAGTAGAAATTTGTACAAAAGCATTAATTAAAATGAATTACAATGTTTGGAAGTTGATTATTCTCAAAATATTGAAATTAAAACCAAATTTATAGAAACTGGAAAATGATGGAAAAATTAAGTTCCCTTTTCTGAAAAAGATTTTTCTTTAATATGGTATATAATCACCTCGGACAACTATGCATACCTCACGTCTTGCTTTCACAGGCTTTAACAAAGCGTTGATCAAGTCCTGTAGAATTGAAATGCTACACTTCTAAAAAATTACTTTTCAGATCATGGAGTATACAGAAAAAAATTTGGCGCGCTGAAGATCGACGAACTAAGGCGTCCCCCAAATGCTCAATCGAGTTCAAGTTGGGTATGAGTAAGGTGGTCAAATCATTAAAGTGATGTCTTTGTTTTAAATTATTCTTATGCCTCATATGCTGAATTAGTCCCAGATTGTCATCCATCATCAAAAACTCTGGATCAACAGCACCTCTAAATAGTCGATCTTGGTGTTTCAATACCTCCACCAGATATTTCCCAGCTGTTACAGAACCTTCTTGAAAAACATTCAGCTCTTACATATGCTTTTGAAACGAATTTTGCATGTGAGACACCATTCGCTGAACAGTAGAAATCGGTACTCCTTACCTGACAACGCACCGGCACACTATTTCCATGTGCAGAAATTTTGGTGAGAAGAAAATTGTGCGCATTATCCACACACCCTACTCATCAAATCTAAACTCTGATTAATTTTTTATTTTCAAGTTACTATTGAAGATGAAGAGGCATCGATAAGTGTCGACAAATGACACTGGAGTGGCCGTGACAAAATTAAATTTGAAAAAATACATATATTTACTTTTGAAAATATGGTTTTTGAAAAACAAATTACATAATTTTTTTTTTCGAATTTTTACTTGAAAAATTTTTAATTTAAAAAAAAATTAACCTTTTTAAAATGCAGAATTATAATTAAAATTTAGATAGTTCGTTTATTTAAATGAAAAAAAATTGAAATTTTACAAATAATACCTCCAGTTATAAAGATTTTAAATTCCCTCAAATTTTCATAAATTTAAAATTTAAATCTTTTAAAAAGAGTTTTTAGTAGTTTTATTATATGATTTTGTTTACATATTACATGGTTAACCATCACAAAAATTCCAAAATTTTAACATAATAAGAAACTAAATTAAAAATGTGTCCTTGACCTCCTTCAGTAAGGCATGTTCACAGGGTAATAATGTAATATGCATGAAATAGATTTATTTAATTCATTATGATTTTAACTCCCTTAAATTTTACGAATTGTTTTATCAAAATAATTTTAAATAAATTTGTTTTAAAACTTTGTTGAAAAATCTGCAAATTGTTTTTCAATGCGACATTTTATTTGAAAAAAATGTATTTTAAAGACTTGCAGGTGGAAAAATAGATTGATTACTAAAAAACGCTCTTGGAGTTCTAGGAATTTTATTTCAACGTTGGAGATTTTTTAATCTTTAATTAATTAACTCTTATCTTTTTCTGATGATGTGTTATGCAATAAAAAAAAAGAGTGAAACCATGATGTCAGCCCCTGACTTTTAAAAAAACTGTCAGTCTATCAAAAGAACGTTTAGCAGTTCGTTAACTGCAAAAAAGAAAATAACTTAACTTGAAAAATAATTCAGTAATAACACCAGGGCTGTCAATTAAAGAGGAAAAGTTATTTTTAAAAAAGGCTCACGGAATATATATTTTTTTGCAGTTGCCACATGAAAATATATGGTTAATTTTGTTCCAATTTCTCAAAATTTTAGAAATAATGCACTTATTTTCAAATTTTATTTTAATTCAAAAGACATTTTTATAAAATAATAATGAGTTAACTTTGTTCTATATTCTAATTCAGAATTTTTCAGCAGGGTTCATCTATCATAAAATAGATTATGGTGCACAGCTAAACAATGCTTTTTCAAAATGTGAAAAAGCCGATTGTTTCCTCAAAAATGATAATCATTAAAATTCATTAATCCCGTCGCGATGGTTGCCTTTTACGAATTTTTTAATGTTTTTTTCAGGGATGAGATTTCCGCTTTTTTGCACACCAGTAAAATTTTAGAGAAAATGCTATATTTTTAAATCGGAACATTTTTGAGATTTAAAATAACAACATTTTCTCTAAGATTTTACTGGTGTCCAAAAAAGCGGAAATCTCATCCCCATTTTTTTCATCGATTTTTAAAATTAGAAATTTGTGACTTATTAAACAAAGAAAATGCTCCAACTAAATAAGGTAAGTTTTATTGTATATTTTTACTGGTGGGATAAACAAGGATTCTTAGCACTTACAAGTCGATCATCCCTGAGGGTTTAATTCACGGGTTCTCAAATTACTATTTCGTGTACCGCTACTTTTTAAAATTCATATTTCTTGATTGGCACCACTGTTTTGAAATAGTAAAGTTCAGCTTACTTGAACCAAAGAACCAATGCATGGATGTTGGAAGTCCCTACTGAAGTCGTTTTGCTTCAGTTTACCTTCAATCTAAGTCGATGAATCGACATGTCTTAACGCATATAAATTCAGCAAAAATATGGAATTTCAGCGAAATCCCGGATGCGAAATTGGGTTATTGAATGAGCCAGAGGATAAAGCAGTTAAAAATGCTTAGAGCCATAAATTATATATATACACTAGCTGACCCGCCCGGCGTTGCCCGGGTCCGTAATAATAATCTTAAAGGAACTTGAAATTTTTATGATTTTATCTTTAACTCGAAATATGTGTAAATACACTATTAAAAACTTGACCCTTTTGCTGCATCGTCACTCCACCGCTTTTATAGAAAATGATTACTTCAGTCTATAATGGAGCATTCTCATGGGTCAAAAATTGGTTTAAAAAAAGTAATATTTAGCTGCAAAAGTACCCAAAATGATTGCAATGGGAAACGCAGCAGGGAATATGTGTCCAACGATTGCGTGATTTTCGTGTTAAATTGTTGACATTTATCCTTAAAATTACTGTTAAGTGACTTAACTAAATACTTTTTTCACATATATATCCCAAGTGAAATATTTTTAATTTCAAACTAATTATATCACTCTTAAATCCGACTATACCGTGAATGAAATCGATTCTCGATGATTAGCTAAAAGGTTAGTATATAGTATTATAATCTCAAAGCCATTTTACAAAAATAGGTGCATATTTTTTATCAAACATGCGTAATGTTCATTCTGTGAACAAAATCCTAACCGTAACCTAATTGTATTGTAATCATAACTTGTCTGTAACCTAGCTGTATCATAACAGTAACCTAACTGTAACTTAAATATACCATAAATGTAACCTGGCCGTCACCTTATCATAACCTACCCATAATCTAACCACAACCTAACCGCAACTTAACCTTAACCTAACTGTAACTTAACCATGACCTAACTGTAACCTATCAGGAAAATAAATATAACATAAGGCTCACCGGAACGTAGTTGTAACCTAACTGTTACCTAACCGTAACCAAGTTCTAATTTAACACTAACTATAACCAAATATCTTAACTATCTCGCGCTAAGTACTTAGTTTCACTTTCCACCGCTACGGAGCGCATTATGTTTTGTAGAACATCCGAATTTTAGGTTCGGATTGGATTCATGTTCATGGAAATTATTTTGTCTTCTTCGGATACGGTTATGGTGGTTTGGAATATTTTTGTTCTGTTTACATTCGGTTCAATTCAGATTTCGTGGGGGTTTTTTTCCCCTTCAAATGATATTTTTAAGTTCGGTTCGGGTTGTACTTCCATGGAAATTATTTTACCTAGTTCCAATGACGTTATACTTCACTGAAATATTTTTGTTAGGTTCAGATTAGGTTTGGTTCAAATTTCGGATTTTTTTTTTTTTTTTTTTTTTTTTTTTGCAAATTTTCTGGTTCGGATTGGGTTTATGCCCATGGAAATTATATTGTCTTGTTCGTATCTGGTTATAGTTATTTGGAATATTTTCGTCGGATTCAGATATGGTTCGATCCAGATTTCAGGTATTTTTTCAAATTGATTTTTAAGGTTCTGGTCGGATTCATATCCAGAGAAACTATTTTGTCTTGCTCGGGTCCGGTTTTGGGTCTTTGCAATTTTTTTTCGGGTTCAGATGTCATTCAATTCAGATTTCGGTTTTTTAATGGAATTTTTAGGTTCAGGTTGGGTTACGCATCAAGGGAAATTATTCTGCATTGTTTGAATAAGGATATGCTTCTCTGGAATATTTTTGTCAGATTCAGATTTAGTTCAGTTTTTTAGGTTCGGATTGGCTTCATGTTCTTGGAAATTTTTTGTCTTGTTCAGATCCGTGTATGGTTCTGTGGAATATATTTGTCAGGTTCATATTTGGTTCGATTCTAATTTCAGGTTTTTTTTCAAATGGAATTTTAGGTTCGGATCGGGTTCATGTCCACCGAAATTATTTTCTCTTATTCGAATCCGGTTATGGTTCTTTCGAATATTTTTACCGGATTCAGATGTAGTTTGCATAGAATTTCAGGGGTTTTTTTTCAAATGGAATTTTTTAGGTTCGAATCAGGTTTATGTTCACGGAAATTATTTTGTCTTACTCTTATCGGGTTATAGTTCTTTGAAATATTTTTATCGATTTCAGGTTTCGTTTTGGTCATTTTTCGGGTTATTTCAAAGAAAATTTTTAGATTCGGGTCGGGTTGCATATACACGAACATTATTTTTCCTTGATCGGATTGGGGTATGCTTCATTTGAATATTTTTGTGGGATTCAGATTTGATTCGGGTCAAATACAGGGCCTGATTATCAACGGGGCACTCTCCCACCAGAAAAAATAAATAGAAATTTTTTCCTTATTCGTGATAGTAATTTTGACTGAAAAAGAGCATTTAAACAAGGCGAAAATTTCTATGTAATTTTACTGGGGAGGGAGTGCCCCGTTAGTAATCAGGCTCTGGTCAAATATCAAATCCATAGTTTTTTTTTTCAAATGGAATTTTTAGGTTCGGGTCGGATTTATGCTCATGGAATTTTTGTCTTACTTGGATCGGAGTATAGTCTGTTTTTTTCTGGGTGGGATCGGGTTATGTGTTAATACGCCTAAACATTATGTTTTGCTATTATTCTTTTAGTGACTATTTTTGATATATAATTTATTTTGCTATTTGATAATTTATTACTGTGTATGAATCGTCTGCTGATTCGAACAATTGTACGTCAAACAGCCATTTAATTTTTGTTTTAAAAACAAATTAAAGTCTTAATAAAATTCTAACTTAAATAATATGCATTCAGATTTAATCAATGATTAAAAAAAACTGCTAAAATAGCCTCATATATACATATACATATATTTACTGCATTATAGCTAACCACACATACATTCTAATGTACAAAGTACCAACGATCTGACGTAATAGCTGTGTTCAAAACTCCTAAGTTAAACTGACGTTTTGCCAGTCTTTAAATTTTAAAGGACTTTGGGGGAAAAAACAGTCACTTTTGAAATGTCAGAATCTCAAATTGGTTTCTTTCCTAGAGTAAAAAGAAATTAATAGAATGTAAGTATTATCTCTGGAGGTGATGCTAAAAGTGTAACCCTACAAAGTCCAATTAAGTACCAACAAAAGTACGTGCTTTGACACGCCTATCAATTGAAACAGGTTTAACCCGTATTTTTTTACTCTTGTTTCTTAAAAATAACTAATCTATCGCTTCACCGGTAAACATTTATTAATTATTTTATCATATATGTTTTAAATATCCATATGGAAAATTATTTTAACGTTTTGCTTAAAAATATAACATTCTTTTGTTAATACATTAAAATCGTCTGCAGTCAGAAATCTATATTTTAGATTAATATTTATTAAGTTTTCATACATGATTTTAAAAGAATTAATTTGATATTTAAATATTGCTAATTTTCGAATTTCCTTCATTTTAAAAGCGAACATTTATTTTAATAAATAATAATAGAACAAAGACCATTTTAAAAATGTGCTATTTCCTCTTAAAATATGCTTCAATTGTAATTCATTTCTTTCAATTCGTCTTATAATACAAAATCCCTTCCACGTCCTTTTGTTTGGCACATTAAAATTTGAGCGATAAATGGTTTCATATTGCAAAACTTTTTTGAGGCTTACTTCACCTCCACTTATCTCATTCCTCAATGGGTTTCTTTAATTCTGTCTCAGCTTTCTTATTACTTCTGCGAAAATTTTTACACAACCAACCAACCGTAAACAAACGAAAGAGAAAAACATTGGAAAAAGATGATTTTTTATGAGAGTGACCTCTCAATTTTAATTAATTACTCAGTTAATAATTGGAATTTCGAAATTCTGAAGCTCAGGTGCATCAGGATAGATTTAGGGCTATTCTCAAAAAAATTTTGAGCTTCGTACATGCTGTAGATTTTGCTAGCCATCGCAGACACACACACAAACACACACACAGACACACAGACAGAGCGTTTTGTTCTTTTATTAGTATAGATATATATATACAGGGTGATTCCAAATTTTGTTTACAATAAAAGAGGGGTGATAATACACATCAAGACAAACAATATTAAACTGGAGACCAAGGGTCCAAAACGTTTTCTAAAGGAGATAGCCGCCATTAAAAATTAGGGACCAAAATTTCAAATAAACATAAAAAATGGAAAAATCGTTCGATTGATTTGCGGTTTTCACTAAATTAACCTTTATGTCGGCCTTTTCTTGAAATTAAATTATAAAGATAAATTTCAAAAAATGCCGATAGAGGGCGCTTTAGACTTTGGAGTAACGAACAACTATTTTTTGCCGGTATTTTATGCATCTCATTAAATGTTTTCGTAAGCTTAAAGTCAAACTTAAATTTTGAGCTCAAAATCTGAAAGTGGGTGTGGTTAAGTAGCACAAACTGAACTGTGTTCAGAGGGTTAAAATTTCATAAGATTATAAAAAAACGGAAGAATTGGTTAATTGATTTGCGGTTTTTACTAAAACTATTCTTTATATCGGTATTTTCTTAAAAATAAATTATAAAGTTAAATTTCAAAAGATGTCGATAGAGGGCGCTTTAGACATTGGAGTAACGAACAACTAATTTTTTCCGTTATTTTTTGCATCTCATTAAATGTTTTCGGAAGCTTAGATTTAAACGTAAATTTTGAGCTCAAAATCTGAATAGTAGGGAGTAGTTAAGTAGCAGAAATGAACTGTGTTTAAGGGGGAGGGGGGTTCAAATTTAAAATAATTATAGAAAATGGAAAAATTTGTCGATTTGTTTGCGGTTTAAAATAAAACTATTCTTTAAGTCAGTATCTTCTTAAAAATAAATTTTAAAGATAAATTAAAAAAAAATTCCATTAGAGAGCGCCTTAAACTTCAGAGTAACCAATAATTAATTTTAACCATTATTTTTTTGTTCTAATTAAATACTTCAAAAAATTATTAAATGTTTTCGGAAGCTTAGATTTAAACTTAAATTTTGAGCTCAAAATCTAAATAATTAGGAGTAATTAAGTAGTACAAATTGAAGTGTCTTCAGGAGTTGAAATTTAACCCTCCCCCCTCCACGAATACAATTTAATTTTTTGCTACTTAAACACTCCCAACGATTCAGAATTTGAGCCTAAAATTTAATTTTATGCATTTGGAAGCATTTAAAGATATTAAAAAATAACAGTTAAAAATAGTTGTACGCAACTCCAAAGTCTAAGATGCCCTCTATCTGCATTTTGTGAAATTTATCTTTAAAATTTATTTTCAAGAAAATGCTCATTTAAAAATTAGTTTTAGTGAAAACCGCAAACGAATCGACCAATTTTTCCGTTTTTTATAATCATTTGAAATTTGTTCGTTACTCCAAAGTCTAAAGCGCCCTCTATCGGCATTTTTTGAAAATTATCTTTATAATTTATTTTTAAGAAAATACCGACATAAAGAATAGTTTTAGTGAAAACTGCAAATCAATGATCCAATTTTTCCGTTTTTTTTTTTGTTTTTTTTTTAATCATTTGAAATTTGAACCCTCTGAACACAGTTCAGTTTGTGCTACTTAACCACTCCCACTTTCAGATTTTGAGCTCAAAATTTATGTTTGACTCTAAGCTTACGAAAACATTTAATGAGATGCAAAAAATACCGGCAAAAAATAGTTGTTCGTTACTCCAAAGTCTAAAGCGCCCTCTATCGGCATTTTTTGAAATTTATCTTTATTATTTAATTTCAAGAAAATACCGACATAAAGAATAATTTTAGTGAAAACCGCAAATCAATCGACCGATTTTTCCGTTTTTTATGTTTATTTGAAATTTTGGTCCCTAAACTTTAATGGCGGCTATCTCCTTTGGAAAACGTTTTGGACTCTTGGTCTCCTATTTATTATTGTTTGTCTTTATGTGTACTATCACCCCTCTTTTATTGTAAAAAAAATTTAGAATCACCCTGTATATATATATATATATACATTAAGTAAAATCCTAAAAAAAAATGTATGTAAATATAAAAAAAAAACAAGAAAAATATAAAAAAAAAAAGGTAAAAAGGTTTGAATTCTGAAAAAAAAAAAAAAAAAAAAAAAAAAAAAAAAAAAAACTGAGGAAAAAAAAATAATAGCTTAAAAGGGATAATTTTGAAAAATAGCAAAGAAAAAACAAGGGGATAAGACGAACAACTTGATCGTCCAATCAAATTAGAGGAAGCGATCTAAAGCAAAAATAAGAGAGGTTTTACTATTTCAATAAAGTGGTACCAATCAAGAAATCTGAATTAAAAAAAAAAAAAAAGTAGCCCACTTACTGGTACGCGAATCAATAGTTTGAGAATTCCTGGGTTTATCAATTAACTAATATAAATGTGAAGATAATATAACTGATGTGTGCAAAATTTGAAAGTTCCAACTGAGAGATACGAATCTAAAATCTACTCCGTGGAAGACATATTGGTTACCACGGCGCTACCGATATTCGGCGGTATTTGCTGAATTTAAAATTATGTTTTGAAATTGAAAAAGAGCTAATTCGCTTGATTAAAATAACATAAGGATTTTTCAAAATTTTATGATTCTTTGAAGGCCAGGGGGTATTCAGTTTTATGTAAAGTAAAATTTCAAACCTCTATAGTAAATATTGCTTCCAATACGTCACAGTCTAACAGACGGACAGATAGAGAAGCAGCATTATAAGGGTCTCATGAAATGAATGATGCTCTAAAAACCATCGTCTAAAACGTATCGTTTTGGAGAAAAATATCCGAAAGAAAAAGGGATGACATCACATCAGAAGCACCGAAAACAAACTTTATTAAATTTCATAAAATTGCAAAAAATGCATTAAAGTATAAAAAGAACGAAAAATATTTCAATAAGCATAGATTATGAAACATATTCTACACTTTCTGAATACTGTAAAAATTTACAGTTAAAAAAAAAGTGAGGCCTAAATAAACAAATTAAATATTGACATGCTGATTTTTCCTATTCCTATGAAAAAAAATATTTTAAATCTATAAACAATTATATATATATATGTGTACAATTAGGATTTTTTAATATTGTATTGTTATATTTTGCAATCAAATGGTCTAAATTAATTAATTTTATCTGTTGAATACTCTGCAACTTTCTTTATGTTAATATTTTTGAGTATTCAGTAAAAATAATTTAAAAAAAAATTCGCCTTAATAGTTTGATTGATTTTTTTTTTTTTTTTTTTTTTTTTGTTTGTTTGTTTCCGAACAACAAATTGTAATTTTATGTCAAATGCAGCCATCTGACATGAACAAAATAAATGTTATTCCATTCTTTGTTCTATTCTTAATCATTTAGAATGATCATATTGGCTAAATTCATGATACATAAAGAGAATTATAGTATTTCTAAGTAGGTGCCAGATGTGACCACGGTGCAGTGAAGGATTAAAAAACGCATAAAACTTTAGAAAACATAATTTCTGAAGTTACCACTAATAGTCGGACAGATATCCAAATTATTTTTTGCAGACCAGCATATGATCTATAATACTGTGTATAAAATGTGCTCACTAAAGTCCGGTGTTCCCCAATAATTTCGGAACGGCAAGAGCTATAGTAATAAATGTCGGGTCTAGGGATTGCAAAGCATCCATGCACTAGTGAATGAAACCGCCTATGGCGCCACATGGTAGATGTCTGCAAGATTAGCATTCCCATCTCGAAAACGGGAAAGATAGGGGGGAAACTGATTTACAAAGTTGTAGAACATCATCTATTTAGTACGAAAAGACACATGAGAGCCATTACGGTGTAGAATAGAACAGTTTAACCTCTTCAGACCTGATGTATCTTATAGGATACATATCTTTACAATTTTTTTCACATATATAAATAATGTAAAAAAAAGAGAAATTGGTGTAAATGGAGGCCTAACAGATAGAAGAATTAAACAAAATAGTAATTTATTTGTTATATCTCTTTTTTAGTAAGCTACGTGTTATATAAAATTGTCTTGCAGCAAAAATCTACATAATGAGCAAAAATGAAAACTCAAATAATTTTATTGTGCGTTAAGATATCATTTGTAGAGTCCATTAGTAATGAAAAATTACCAAATATATATTTATTTTATATTTTTCAGTGTTTTTACAATACAAAAGTATAATAAAATTAAAAAGTCCAAAGAAATTGTCAAAAAATGTCTTTTTTGAATCCTGATGTATCATCAATTTTTATCAACAAAAAATAAATTCTAATTTTTTTTGCTGATCAATCTTATTTAGGTATCGATTTGATAATATAAATCCATAACTGAAATTAAGAAAAGTACATAAATAAACCCTGGGGTCTGAAGAGGTTAAACTCGATTTGTTTTTTCGTGATTTCCTACACTGTGACCTGACAAAACGATTTTTGAAAGAGAAAAACAAATAATTATAGCAATATATTTTTATTGCAAATTGTCAAACTTCTTTCTGTCAGTTGCAATGCACATTTGGTTGCACCATTTGTGCGAAAGATAATCATTTCTCCTTCCGCTCAAGATTTATTATGTCACAGTGTAGGAAATTATGAAAAAGTAAAGGCACGTTTAAAACATTCTGCTAACACCGCAATCTTCTACGAGGTTGCGCCATGCAGGGGTGGGGAAATACATCATTTTGCTCGCCATTGGTGAGTGAATTTTCTCACAAGGCGAGTGCATTTTTAGTTTTTGAAAAACTGTAGGCAATAGGCACATTATCAGAAACACTGTTTTAATCTAGATATTTTAACTTTCCAAATTATTACGGTGTAAATATGGTACTAAGTTCTATCTAATATTAATCTTACCTCTGTTATACAAGGTGGCCAGAAATAAAACACCCCTACTCTGACCTCCATGGATATCGAACTACTCAGTGTAAAGGCTCAAAATTTTGTACACATAGTATTCAAAATATGGGGAAACGGATTTCACGAAAAAAAAATTAGTTCCTGAAATCACCGATAGGTGGCGCTGCACAACTGGAACTATGATCAAAAGACACAAATAATAATAAAAATTAAAATGTTTATGCGGAATGGAATGCTTCCATGCTTCCTTTTTAATTTTTCTGCCCCTTATGGAAAATAAAAATAGTAAAGAAGCTAGAACTCCCGTTGTAACTGCAATTTCATACTGTAACCAGAAAAATTTGCGTAAAGCATGGGTAGAAGCCATGTTCTGGGTATAAAAGAAGTTAAAAGGTGGGGAATGTCATTCTTATTAGTGATGGCTGTCACGCTGCCAGAACGCGCTTTGCTTGTGAAGTTGTTTTACGAGAATAAAGGAAATGCTCCAGCAGCACTTCGAGAGTTTCGCCGACTTAAGGATTTGCGTAAGGGACCATTGCTTCCACAAGCTCTCAGGAGAATGATCGCTCGATTCGAGGAAACTGGACATCTTGGAGTTCAGCCTGGTCGAGGACGCAAACCGGTTCGTTCAGATGTCGTTGAAGATGTTGCCACCGGTATTGTTGAACAGTCAATGGATAATGTTTTAGGCTGCAGTAGTGCACGTGCAGTGTCACGACACTTGGGTGTTCCCTATAGCACAGTGTGGAACATACTCAGAAAAATGGTGCATTGTTTCCCGTACAAAATCCGCCCTAATCAACAATTGCTGGCCACAGACAGGGAGATGCGACTGACCTTTGCATTGACATTTCTTGCTAGAGTTGAAGTGGATGCATCGTGGCCGTGGCAGATTCTGTGGAGCGATGAGGCCCATTTCCACCTCAGTGGAACAGTGAACACCCATAACTGTCGCATATGGGACACGACAAACCCCCGTACCTTCCAAGAGATTCCACTCCACTCACCGAAAGTTACAGTCTGGTGTGGATTCACAGCCACATTCATCCCTTTTTCGAAGAGGTTACTCCCAATGGCCTTGAGACATGTACCGTGACGGCCAACAGGTACAAAAGGATGCTCGAAACATTTGTTGTACCCCATTTGCAGCAGCGCCAATGCCTTGACACCATTACTTTTATGCAAGATGGAGCACCTCCACACATTGGACTCCCTGTGCAACAGTTTCTTCGCCAACATTTCACCAATGACAGAATAATCAGTCGCGCGTTTCCGACAACTTGGCCATCTCGTTCACCGGATCTTAATCCGTGTGATTTTTGGCTTTGGGGACACTTAAAAAACCTTGTTTATCGAGAACGTCTGGTAACCTTGGCAGATTTGAAAGAGAGTATCAGTCTGCATGTGAGAAGCATCTCAGATGACCAGTTACGATCCGCAGTTGAACAAGCTGTCCACAGACTTCACATTTTACATCTTCAGGAAGGGAACCATATTGAGCAGCATTCCCTGCATCGATAACGTCCTTGTTTCATGTATGCTTGGTACTTTCAAATAAAATGTGTTTAAAACGTGTTTTTGTGTCTTTTCAGCATACGTCCAGTGGTACAGCGCCACCTATCGGTGATTTCTGGAACTAAATTTTTTTTCGTGAAATCCGTTTCCCCATTTTTTGAATAGTATGTCCACAAATTTTCAAGCCTTTACACTGAGTAGTTCGATATCCAGGGAGGTCAGAGAAGGGGTGTTTTATTTCTGGCCACCCGGTATATATTTCTTAATATTATAGAAAAAAGAATTATGAAAATGCATTGTAGTAATAGTAATTTTGTCTGCAATCGCGTGCGATTTTGTCACAACTATTTTCAATTGCGCGTGTGTTACATCTTGCGGGCTGGTGAAATAAATCCTTGGCTGGTAAGAATTTGGAAAAATTCCCCACCCCTGGCCATAGGAGGTTTCATTCAGTAAATGCATGGCTAATTTACTATACCTAGTTACGACATTTATTATTATAGGTCTTGCCGTTCTGAAATTATTGGGGTGACAATGAAGTTTATTTCGAAAACCGGAATTAAAAAATTTTCAGACAACCAATAATTTCTTCTTTAAAGATAAAATAAAATAAAAATATACATGTATTGAAAACAAAAACAGTGATTCCAGATTTATTCATAAACCTGTAAAAACCGTCAATTTCACGGAAATATGAAAAACTGCCATAAAATAAACAAATTTTATTTATAGATTTAGTCTTAAATTCGTTCTTTCTAAATAACTTTTTCTATCTATATAATTTTTTCTCGCGAATTCCGTTAGTTTTTTTTTTTTTTTTTTTTTTTTTACTCCTCAGACCTTTTAAAAAGTTCAACAGTTTAATTTATTTCAATTAATTATGCATGATAAGAAACAAATTACTCGTAAAAAATTACAATTCATCATCTCAGCTGAACGCTTCTGTTTCATAAAAAGATAATTTAATAGCTCGTAAAAATCAGAAAAAAGATTTCCAACATATGTTATTCAATGTTTTATGCATATCTAAGAACGTGTCTTTTATATAAACATATTACAATTACCCTTCTTATACTTTTATTTTCGCTTGGTTATGTTATGAAATAATTTCTAATAATATTTTTTTTTAAATAATGGCTATTTTTTATAAAATGGAGCATTTATATAAAAAAACATAATTTATACTTTTTAAAATAATTTCCTTTTTTATGTGCATGTAAACATCTCAAGCTAAAGAATGTTTCGTATAAATCTTTGGAGGTAATATTAGGTATTTAATCAAGCATGAAATATTTCGAGGTTTTTTTATTATTATTTATTTTTTAATAAGTTATTTTTAACCGTTAAATACCTGATTTCTTATAAATCAATTTAAAAATGCTTTTCGGTTTTCATTTCGGTTAAAAAAAAAAAAAAAAAAAAAAAAAAAAAACATGAAGAAAATGATATATTGTTGGTATACGCCTAAACAATAGTTTGTTTCATGCCAATCGGTAATACTGGGAATTTATTATAAAAAAATATTTTTCTTGGTAAAAATTGTTCGATATTGAACGCAATAGAATTTTAAAAACTATGATAAGGAAAAAATTTTACTTGCTGCCGCACAACAAAATACGGATTTCGCAAATTTCCAAACAAATCAAAAAGCACATGTTACAACAATTGGTAAAAGAATTCTATCTTTATTCTTGAAAACACTATTTCTGGAATCTAAAACTGATTTACTAATGTTTTCCATATTCATTTCCATTCATTTTCTCAGGCCACAGTATAGGATATCAGAAAAAACAAATACGCATTTTAACCGTTCTATTATTCACATTAATGTCCACATGTCTTTTCGTACTAAATTGATGATACTCTGCAACTTAAAATCACAGTTTTCCCAGTCTCTTTCCGTTTTCAAAATACAATTACTAACTCTGCAGCTTTCCATTAGTTTACACCGTAGTATTCAGTCAGTAGCACATGACTACTATACCTAGATCCCACATTTATGATAATAGCCATAGCTGTCTACTTTTACGCATTTTTCCTACCACAAAAATTTTATAGTAAATATTGTCTTATTTAATCGTCGAAATCTTATGATTAACCACTTAGCTGGTTGGCGAATTTGCTTATTGCATCGTTTAAATTTAAAGCTTTTTGACACCACTATTATTTTTAGAAAATTTTCATACTATAGAAAGGCGGAAATGGTTAGACTTAATTTTACGAATATTTTATTTAAGTAATAGTGGTATGAGTCCGCTATTTTCAATTTATTGAACGGTAAAGAGTTAACTAGTTAAGAGGTTAAACAAATGGAAAATTCTGAACAATGTTAGTGGTAGCAAATATGCGTAAAAGTTGGCATCTATGCTATAGCTCTTGTTGATCAGAAATTATTGAAGTGACAACAGACTTTAGCGGACACACTGTATATATAATAGTATGTGTGTGTGTGAAACAGTAAATCAGAGTTCATACAGGTTCTGGAATTTACAGATCAGAAAATTCTACAATACCAGTATTTTTTTATAGAAAATCTCTCTCAAAATGAAGCAAAATTTCGCTAGTTTGAACTAGAATTTTTTTCTATAAAAAATGCTTACATTTCACCTGCAAAATAATGGGACCCTGACGAACCCGGTAAATGTAATAAGTTACAACACATATATTAATTATACTTATAAAGTTTCATTATACATATACTAAACTAAAAAGTATCGTATGTTGCAAAGTAACGTAGAGTATTTGTGCATACATACTTAAGTCTGTATATAAATGACAAATTCCACCTAATCAATAATCTATAGAAAGCATGTTATAGAGCATATTAGAAATGTATAAAGGCTTTATTATATTCGAAGTTGTGAAATATCCTAAAAATACTCTGTAAAAGTATTTTTCGCATATATCATAATTCTTTATCGGAATACTTTTTGGGGGTCCATTTGGGTTTATAATAACTTCTTAATTAATAGTCAACAAAAAACCTACTGCTTCTCATATAAGTGAGGCATATAAATTTTGTTATGTTTGAAATATATCATAATTCTTTATGGGAATTTTTTGGCGTTCCTACAAATGAACTATAATGGCTGCTTAACCTCTTTGTGACAGAAGCGTTTTACGAAATTTTTATTGCTTTGTCACCAGTTTTTTAAAACAAAAATTTGAGCCTCATTAAATAGAAAAATGCTCAGATTAAATAATGCAAATTTTTGCAGTAAAAATTTATTGGTGGTGATAAACAAGAATTCTTAAGGCGTTTTCGCAGCCATTATACATGTCGCTCGTTCCCAAGAGTTTAATCTGATAATTAAAGAAAATTCCATTTGGATTATCGTAAATTCTATTCTACCAAACCAATATTAACGTTAACAAATTTGACACATTTTGTTTTACAGTTACAAACTTTGGCACAAAATGTTGCTCCAAAAGTTGAGTGTTGATATTTTGCCAATTGTTTAGATTGTGTTAGACGCAATTGTTTAGATATTCCTTGTCGGGCATATCTAACCAATCTCAAGCCAATAAAACGCATATTGAGAAAATATTGGCATTTATTGGAAATATTTACAACGAAATGCTATTATTGGAAAATATTTGTTTTACATGGAAATATTTCCGTTGAAATATCAATGTCATTCAAATAATGAAGATTTTTAAAACATTTCCAATATAAGGTAATTATATGTGCAGTATAGGCGTTTCATCAGATACAACATATGAATATATATTTTGGAAATATTCGCAATGAAACACCAATATTAGAACAACATTAATTTTATTGGTTTTAAATATTTCAAGACAATATTTGTGCAATATTGGTAAAATGAAAAAATCTCAATATTTGGCTATGAAAAATGCAATATTAGATTGTAAATTACGGTCTAACTTAAGCACTTGACAGTATAGACTATATATGCATCATTATTACACATTTTATATTAAAAATAAACAATATAACATAAAATTATTAATATAATTTATTAATATAATTTATTAACATAAATAATTTTTATTAATTCATTAAAATAATTTTGATAATTGTATAATTTTGTACGATTAATTATTAAATATTTCAGTCCTAGCAGTACAAAAGTATTGTGTCTTAAAAGCTGCTTATACCACATGATAAAATCTTAATGTAATTAATTTTTTCTACCTTAAAAACAGGTTTAATAATAAGGTATTACACTATATTAATCGTCATACATAAAAAAAATTACCTGAACAATGTTGTAGGAAGAAAAAATTAGCGGGAAAATTTACTTTCATTGATTAAATTTTATACGACCGACAATTAATGATATTTTGAGTAATATATTCTGAGATAAAAATGTTAAAATAATGACCAGTGGCTCTTTTCTGTAAGTAATTCAATAATGTAATGACTCATAATTCGCTCTTCACTAAAAAATTTTAACTTACTATTTCCCCGAAAGAAATTAGTAACTTAATAAAATTCTGCATTAATAATGACTCATACTTGTAGAGAAAGCTGAGTAATTTAAATTCATAAAGATAAATTAAAAATATTAAGGGGAGACAACACTTCCTATGGAAAATATGCCAGGTTTAAGCCTCATTTCCTCGGAAACAACGCACCGATTCTTATGAAATTTGGAATCTATATATTGAGTAGATTATGTTCAAGATTTATGACAGATAGTTTTTTTTTTTTTTTTTTTTTTTTTTCTGAAACTAGAGACTTTTTATTTTAGAACATTGTTTTAATGTTTTTAAATGGCTTTTACATTGGTTAGCTCAAATCGATCTGTATAAAAACCTTTTTCCAATTTTTCGATTTTGTTTATGGAACACTTTCATTTTCGAAACAGGTTTCAAAAGTAATTCCATCTTTATAATAAAAATCTGCAATCGATATCGAAAAATTAAAACAGACCTTTATACAAATCAACTTCAGCTATTCTATTCAAAATAAATCTTTTAATAATATTTAAATGCAACCTTTATAAATTTCTCCCATACGTCAAAAACGGATTTTATCATACGACTAAAGTAGTTTCTTCTCGGTTGCATTTCAACAAAATAAATTAATTAAATCAATGGCTATAATTTATTAACATAAATCATTTTTATTAATTCATTTAAGTAACTTTGTAAGTTATAAAATTTTGTATCAATAATTATTAAATACTTCAGTCCTTGCAGTACAAAAGTATTTTGGCTTAAAACTGCTTATATTACATAATAAAATCTTAATATAATTACTTTTTCTAATCTAAAAACAGGCTTAATATTAAGGTCTTACACGATATTAATCATCACATAAAAAAAAAAAAAAAAAAAAAAAAACTACCTGGGCAATATTGTTGAAAAAGAAAATTAGCGAAAAAATTGACTTTCGTTAATTAAATTTTATATAACCGACAGTTAATGATATTTTGAGAAATATGTTCTGAGATAAAAATGTTAAAATAATGACCAAGGATCTTTTCTGTAAGTAATTCAATAAAGTAATGTTACTCAGAATTTGTTCTTTACTAAACATCCTTGACTTACTACCTCCTCGAACGAAATTAGCAGCTTAATAAAATTCTACTTTAATGACTCACATATGTAGAGAAAGGTGAGCAATTTAAACCCATAAAAGTGCATTAAAAATATTGAGAGAACATTCATTTGAATTTAATTTAAATATTTGAAGATTTCCTATGGAAAATATGCCAGCTTTAAAACCCATTTCTTCAAAAACTCTCGGCTAATTTTAATAAAATTTGGAATTTATATTCAGTAGATTAATCTCAAAATTTATAGTATACAGTTTATTTTTCTGCGACTAAGACTTTTTATTTTAGAATATAGTCAATATTTTTTAAATTTGCCATTTTTTAAACTCTTTTTCTGAAACTAATCAAATTTTTTTGGGGTAAAGATATGTCTGGTGAAAAAAATTATAAATTTACAAGTATTGAAGAATGAATATGAAAAAACTCAACTTATAGCGATAAAAAAAAAAAAAAAAAAAAAAAAAAAAAAAAAGGTGGTCGGTGTGTCGAACCCACAAAGGGAAAATTTAGAAGTCTCTCGTGTATTTTCGTGTAGATTTGGGCGAATTTTGAACTTTTTGAAAGACTACCTTGCATATAGCTCTTCATCCTTGTGCTATGTTTATTTCTTAACTATATCCTTGCTCAAAAAGTCGCCGGATTTTGTGTCCCCAACATCATGTCCGCCTTTTTCTTATCAATCATTTGAAGAGTCGACTGGATTAACATTTCAGCTACAATTGTATTTTAATTTATATTTATTTATTAACTATACTGATAACTGAATAAAGCAGCGGTTCCCAAACTTTGTTGGTACGCGACCCACCTTTAAGTAAAAACAATTTTCGCGACCCACGTAATATAAGGGTGTATATCAAATATGGAAATTCTTGTATGACCTGTATTAGCTAATAGGTTATCCTATTCTACGAAAAAGGTAAAATTTCGTACGAAGTATACACTACCAAAGAAATCAACAATTCGTAATTCCAATGTGTGTAAGTGGAATGATAATTAAAACAACACACAAACTATAAAGATAATTAAAAATACATTTAATTACTATCAAAACATAACTTTGTAACTAGCGTGTTTTCTGGCATTGGTGTTTACCGATGAAAGCATCTATATCAGGGTTAGAATTTGTTAATTTCAACCTTGTTAATTTCAACCTTTCAAGTTTTTCATTACATAGTTTTTCCTATAAGGTACCAGTGCCTAATATGGACACCCTAAGGAAAATGTATTTTTTCATCCCCATATACACGTGATTAGAACTCCAAAAATATATGACCATGATCCCTGGACTGTTGACTATCATTATTAAAATTAGCGACCTTGTAACTATTATGGTTTTTATTTAAATGATAAAAACAAAAAATGTTTACAAATATCCATATAAGAAAGCACTAGTCCCTATTATGGACAGGTGGCTTCTTATTGACCTACTGCACAGGGGGTATGAATGAGCCACTCTTCTATCGCATTTTAGATGAGAGGGGATAAGAAATATATCTTAAAGTATTGCGGGGAGGGTAGGGCACAGTAAATATCTTCAAAACATGCACTTTAGAACAGGGGGTCACTTTCGGTTGTAGCTCTTCGAAGACCGATGCAAAGCACCTCAGTTACCTACTAAATATTATGAAATAATGTAATTGGTTTTGCTTATCTTTCTATTTTTGTGAATCTGAAGATTCACCTACTGTACTTCCAATGTGGACATAAGGTATCCATATTGGGAATCGGGAGTAGCTTTATTAAATCTTGTAATAAATAATTAAAGAAAATGTTTTTAAGCAATTTATGCAATAACAATGGAAAATATGTTTTAAAAGCTTTCTAAAACACCCCACTTTTCAATATTTAAAGTCATTTTACAATATCTAATAAGAATTTAAACTTACCTGTAATTACTATCAGCACACCACGAAACAACAAGTTTCCTTCAAAATGGCGAACAGTGCGCTTTTATGTAATTTGCTGGCTTAATTATCTTTTCAACTGCTTTTTTTCACGGATATGTAGAGCGATCTCTCTATAAAAATTGTTACTTTTAAAAATATTAGGGGGTGTCCATATTGAAAGCACTGTCCATATTGGGTACAAATACCTTACTTGTTTTTCAAAAACAGCCAAAATACAAAAAGCATGTTCATGCCAGTATTTTGTTTTGAACTCCATCAAGGAATTCAAAGATCTTTTAGACGTTTCTAGATAATCTGCTCGTATATTTTTTCATGTGGAAATTAAGGAATTTCCTTTGAAATATTATTTGCTGGTGAAATTGCTATATTTTTTTAACAAACGAAATACATTATATATTTTTCTGACAAACCTCGATTGTTTCTGCGACCCACTAAAAGAGCCGCCGCGACCCACCAGTGGGTCACGACCCATAGTTTGGGAACCGCTGGCATAAAGAATCGTCGTATTTTGAAACCCCATGCCCATCCATACTCCTTCTCATTTTCCTCGTCAGTATATCAGTCTTTTCAGGTGATGAACCGGCTGCTGTATTATATTAGCATCCAGCTTATTTAACCCCTTGAGGGGCGGTGGTATATATTATATACCACCTACGATTGATGAAGATTCACACCAGAAAAATGTCATTAAATTTCACTTTTCTAACTTTGGAGGAAAAGAGGCGTAAAATTGCTTTTCCCTCTTTTTGACATAACCTTTTTACAAATTTCCGGTGGGAGTTCAGAATTACACGAACGCAAATGCTTGCCCCTCAAAGGGTTAAATTTATTAGTTGAGACCAGAGTTGGGCAAAATACATCGAAAAATCATTTTCGATACAAAATACAAAATACATTAGTTTTAGAAGCTAAAATACAAAATACTTTTCGAATTAAGAAAATTCAAAATACAAAATACATGTATTTTCAAAATACATTTAAAATACAAAATATATTTCAAATTTTTAAAAAGTTTGTGTATAAGATTAGAGGTTTGTACGAGCCATTCTGGGCACAGTCAGCTGGCCGGTTTCGGGCCAATTTTTACCCACAACACTCGGGCCGGGCCCGACCGGACCTGTTCTTCAGTCTTTCCGGGTCGGGTGTCGGGTTTATTTCTTTCTGGAGTGTAAGTTCAAATGGACCTCGTCATCGTTATTTCGGGACCCAGGCTTTACTGTTTACGACAAACTCGGGCCGGACCTGACTCATTCCTTCCAGACCGGATTGGGCCTGGACTTCATTCTTGCTAAAGGACTGCAATAGTCTCAAATTTAATTATTGGTCAGCCTGTATAAAAACCATTGGCTCATCCCATTTTGGTGTGGCCTACGAGAAAACCGCTTAAATCTGACCCAATCCAACAATTTTTTACAAAATATTTATGTATTTTTAAAATGTTATAATTTTACAATTAAAAATTTTAATTTTATTTTCAAAAGACTAGTAATATGTTTCTGGGTAATAAAAATAAAGCACAGTAAAATGAACTTTGAATCTTTTCTTAAAAGGCTAATGGGTTGATTCATGCAAATTGCAAAATAAATTTAATGACAACGAAAACGAATACAATACATTTAGAACATACTGTCTACCTGCTAAGAAGAAAACTTGTCTACAATGGATTTTTTTTTATTCTATCGTGTGCGACTGCAGCTTAGAAGATTTTACTGTATAGCATTTTCCAGATTTTTAAGTTTTCAAGGCATGGAATAGAGATTAACGATATTATTTATAACTAAAACACTTACATAAAAATAAAGATTAATTTAAGAAACAAATATCACAGTCCAAATTGCTTTTTAAAAATGAAGTCTATAAACATGATAAATAGCTAATAAAAGTATTTTTGGTCAGAGTTCCTCGTATAAGATGATTTTTAACCATATCAAAGCAAAAATTTATATTTTCTTAAAATTTAGTCGTCCCGGGCTAATCGAGTGTTTGTAAGAGCGGGGCTTGACCAAACTTTTTAACTTTTATAATCGAGCAGGGCTTATTACGAGATTTTATTTTTATACCAGTATGTGTTATGGGCTGATCCTTAAATTTATACCTCGCCGGACCAATAATGTTTGTTTTGTATCGAAATGGGCCGGACTAAAAAGATCTTTGTACGGGTTGGACCAGACCCAACAATTTCGGCCCGTGCAGATCTCTTATTAGTGTTTGCAAAATCCAAGGGATAATAGCTTTTTAGCTCGGTACCTTAGGCCGGCTAAAAGATCTTTCTATGGCTTGGAGCTGATTTATAATTTCGGTCCATATAAACCTCTTACGGACCAAATAAATGTCTTATTAGTGCAACTATAAGACATTTGTGCTACACTAATTAAATTCTTTGAAATTATAAATTATCAAAGTAAAAAAAGGAAAAAAAAAATTAAAAAAAAATCTATGGGAGAATATGCTTTATAAACGAAGAATAATTACGGATAAAATGATCAAATGAATATAAATACATAAATTTTTCTTGGATATAATTCAGTTTCATTTTGCGCAAAAAGTAAAGTATTATCAAAATAATTCACAACTCAAATCTATGTTTAGAAATTACGATTGACCTTCAAAGGGGGGAAAATCATAATTTAGAAATCACTCAATAAATTTCTTTTTGGAAAATTTTTAATTAAGAATCGATCGAAACAGATTTTTAATTCTGAATTTCGGGGATCAGTACTAACAATTAACAGTAATAAATAACAAAACATGAAGTTTGATGACATTCATTGCATTAATTTTTGCTAAAATCCTGAAAAATGCAGCATAGCAGCGCCGCATGCTGAGCGATTTACACCAACACTTAACAACTTAATATAACAGTCTAACTGAATCTGAAATTCGATGAAAATTCGAGCATTAGTACTTGAGACAGAACTAATGCAGAAATCGTGAAAAATGTAAGCATAGCAGAGCCACCCACCAGTGGCCCGATTTACACCAAAAGTTAATCAGCAGCAACTTATGTTAATGTGTAACTGAATTTGAAGTTTGATGAAAATACATACATTAGTTCTTAAAATACAACATTTTTTATTATTTTATTTCATTATTTATTTATTTATTTATTTAATTTTGAAATCGTGAAAAATAGAGCATAGCATTACCATCTCTTGGAAGATTCACAACAACAATAACTAATCTACAACAACTTATGTCCACGTCTAACTGAATCTAAAGTATTATTAAATTCAGTGGATTAAACCTTGAAACAAAGAGCCTCAAATTTTTTGTCACATACAAACTCACAAACAGAATTTCCTAAAAGCAATTAATCAGTGTTTAGGGCTTGAAAAATATAAATCCATCAAAACCCTGAGGTTGAATGTTTTCACGAATTCAATGCTTTCTTCTGATAAACATAGAAGACTATAAAAAGAGATGAAAGATTGAAAATGGAAGCGTCATTTCAACAGTTATTCTAGGAGGTATACATAAAACTTATGTATAAAAGAGTTTATAACCTCGTACGTTGGAATTGGTTAAATATATATATATATATATATATATATATATATATATATATAAATTGTTAATGTCTCAATCACTACAACGCAAGTATAAGTATGCTTTATATGAATACTAAATAAGAAATAAATTAATAAAAAGAATATTGCTCAGTTAAACTGACGGCATTGAGCTCACAGGCTATATACACTAATTGTATATTATAGCCTTCCCAAATTATATATTCCCAAAACAAATCAGGGAAGCATCTTCTCAGAATGGACTCATATCCAAAATTTGAACAAATTGCGTGAAAAACCCATTAACATAAATTAAGGAGAATGTTACCCCCATTCCCCCCTTTATACTTATCCAATGTACACCCAATACTAAGCACGAAGGCGCCTCATCGAAATGATATAATATATCTAAAATTTTAATGAAATCTGATAATTCTACATGAAATTCCATTTATCTAAATTAAGGGGGGAGGTATTAGCCCAGTTCCCCCTCCTTACATTTATCTACTGAACTCCCAAACTAATCACGGACGTGCCCTCATCAGAAGGATCCTATATCTAAAATTTGAATGAAATCTGATAATTCTGCAGGAAAAACTTATTTATATAAATTAAGGGCAGGGGTATTAGCTCCTCGTTCTTTCCCATCTTCCTTATACTTATCGAATAAACTTCAAAAACCACTCAGGGAAGCGCCTCACCAGAATAAGCCTATATCCAAAAATTCAAGTAAATCGGATATTTTTATCATGAATTATCGTGTTATATACATACATACAGAATGGGCGCACATAAGCGCTTAGGTTTTGATAGCCTGTGAGCTAAAAAGAAATATTAAATTAACAAGTTAAATGTTTTCGTTTTAAACATATGGATGTTATATTTGTAATAATGATTGCAAATTAATATTTGCTATTAATTTTCCCTAAGTATGAATATACTACTATTCTCTTAAAGAACTATTTATTGATATTTGTGTATCACTAATTTGCAATCCAAACGTTAAGCATTTTGTAAATCTCTGTACAATGAACATCGATCTAGGTTGATACATAAATAATCCTGGAAACTCCGGGATGCATAAATAACTATAAAATTATTTTATGGTGATAAATCGGTGCAAAATAATGTTTTATTATTATCTTTAATTTTGTTTTAAACAAATATATGCACATGCCGCACATTCAAAATCATAAATATTCTTCTAAATGGGTATGCTTTTGTAATTAATCAAATTTATATTCTTATTGATATTAAAATTTTCATCTGTGAATCTTTTGTTTACGATCTAAACTCAAAAAAGAATAAAACTTCCATTTCCTACAGTAACTTTCATTTTGGTCTGTTACCAGTTTATATTTTCATTGTGGTATTTTTTTTTAATAGCACAAAATGAAACATGAAATGAGTAAAAAAAAAAAAAAAAAAAAAAAACTAATAATAATAATTACGAAGTCATGCTAGATAAACGTGTACCTCCAGTAAAGACTATAATCAATTTCTATAATCAAAAATGTTTCAAACGTTTCTCTTATAACGGTAGATCTTGTTTTGAACATATGGCATACTGCCTTATTTTTATCGTTATTATCAACAGAAATTTAAAAAAAAAATCCCATTCAGTATAGCGCTAGCCCAACGTGTAACTATCGTAATTCATTAATTCACTTGATACATTATCACCCGGAGCTGAAAAAATATCAGCTATTCTTTTACGAGACTTAAATATTGCATTACATTTCTTTCTATTGCTACATTACAAGTCTTTCTGTAATTCTTTAAAAAGCACCATACACAGCAAAACTCAAAATAATTCTTCCTGTTTATAACACAGTAGTTTTTATCATTCTCATAGCAGCGTTATACTTATAAAACCTAGAACTTTAGAACTGTAATGATTCTGCAGCAATGCCTAAGAAAAACAGAAGATTTCATTCTAATCTTTATCGTACCAGCAGTTGAAAAGTATGTTTGTATAAACTTCCACAAACGAACCCTATAAATCAAAACAAAACACTCATACTTGTATTATGCTTTTGAGAATCTTACATCTGCAATTTTAACGAGGCAGCTGAAAATCTACAGAAATGTATTTTGAGTATGAAATGTATTTTCAAAATACAAAATACTTGAGAAAATCATTTCAAAATACATTACCAAAATACTTTCGTTTAGTCGGGTTAAAATACAAAATACAAATGTATTTTGAAAATGTATTTTAAATACATGTATTTTCGATACTGCCCATCTCTGGTTGAGACTATGCATATACAGCTTTCGCTATGTTTGCTTTTACTCTAATTACTTGCAGTATAATGTTTGTGGTGTCAGTTTTAACTTAAGAAGAACATATTATTTTCATATTTATTTTATAAAATTAATATATCTTCCAGGCATGAATATTAGGGTGGTCACAAGAAATTAACTTTTAAATTTTTTTACTGGGAACCTTCCCCCCCCCTCCCGAGGAAAAAAAAATACTGCCAATTGGCTAAAAAATGAGGTTGGGAAATTTTCAGCACATTTGAATATTCTTAACCCGTGCCTCAATGATGTCTAAGTTTGGAAAAAGCGTAATTTTTCACAAAAAAGGCTGTTTTCCCTTCATGAAATGAATACTGCTAAAGCTAGATATATAATGCTGGTCGCATTTCATAAAAAGTGCTTTTGTTTTGAAGAACGTCATTTTCTGCAAAAAAATATAAATTTAAAAACAATCGCATTTTTTTAAGACCAGACTCAATATGAATCCAAAAGATTGGTTTTTTATAAAAATACCATAGCTGCCAACGCTCCCGATTTTTTTTTCCGGGAAATATTTAAATATTTAATAGAAATGTTTTTTTGTTTGTTTGTTTGTTTGTTTAATCGGCAGATTATGGTGATTTGAAATGGTAAAATTTGGTTCAAAATTTTTCCGGACCAAAAGAAAAGGAGATGTCTGCAGCTATAAACGAAAAACCGTGCAATATTCCATTTCACCTTCTTTTCATCTTTTTGTTTTCAATTCATATATCATAAAGGGAATGACAATTTAAAAAAATTAAAAGTAGCTGTTATTCCCTTTAATAACTGCTATAGCAAAATGCAGGTTTCTCTGAGGTGATTAGCGTTTATTGCAGTGGTATCGAAACACATTTCCTTGATTTTACCAACTTCCTCTCACTTTCGAACTGTTAAAAACTCAGCTTTTGCATGAGTTATTCGGATACTATTTTCAAACTGAAGAACTCCTATTAACCCCTTGAGGGGCGATGTTTTCATAGATATACCACTTATTTTTAATTCCCAAACGCCACATTCGCACCGGAAATTTGTTAAAGAAAATTACGGTTTATTGAATGCGTGAATTATAGCGTTTTCTTATTTACAAATAAAGTTGTTTTCAAATTCCGGTGTCAGACATTAATTTCAATACTTAAGCAATGAATTTGCCCTGCCCCGCAAAGGTTTAACTGTTCTTAATCTCCACAACTAATTAAAGCATCTATCCTCTCTACATTTTTTTTATTTAAAAAAAAAAAAAAAAAAAAAAAAGAGAGGAAGCAGTTTGCTATCCCAGTCAATAAGAGCTCTAAATAAAAATTTTAAAATCCGTTTTTGATCAGCTCAATTCTTTGTTTTCAAAATAGTCATTTGCAGAGTCGTACTACACTTCTTAAAATCAAAACCTGTGATTAACTGATTGATATACTGTAAGTTTACTAGCTTCACTGTGTTTACGGTGTTCACTTTCACTTGGTGATTATTATAAAATAAAATACATCAAATTTGACGATTGAATTTCTGTCACTATACGGATTGAGTGGAACGGAACATTTACTGAATTCTATAAACAGATAATGATAACAGGTAACTAATACAGCTTTGTAATAAAAAGAAAGATCCAGTTTTTTATTCTAAGTGCGCTTTAACTGCAATATAAATAGAAGAACTCGTTCTTTCCAGACATAGAACTAGATAACTTATAATTAAAACACTTTGAGCGTCCTAACCGTGTTTTCCCGCGACATGATCTTTTCATTGAAGGGTTTATTTAACAAAAAATTCATATTAATGTTATTTTTTGCCATTCATCAGATAAATAAATGTGTAAAGTAATCATAAATAAATTTTCTAACAAATATATTTTACAACTATTAATCGTGATTCATTAACCCTTTCCGGCACGGGCAAAATCTGTACTAAAATGAGAAATTATCGACTGACACCAGTATTCACAAACGAATTTTTTAAATATTTTGAATTCCTTAATTTAAGCTTTTATTGTAAAGGCAAGATTTTATTAAAATATTACTGGTGATGTTTGCAAGTTTGGAATTAAAATTAGGTATCCCAGACCGGACACAGTGTTCCGGAAAGGTTTAAACATATATATATGCATAACTGCCAAATTTTACGCATTTTTGCTACCACTAAAATTTTACAGAGATTTTCCATTTGTTTAATCGTAAGATTTCGACGATTAAATAAGACAATATTTACTATAAAATTTTTGTGGTAGGAAAAATGCTTAAAGTTAGCAGCTATGCATATAACATCAGGGCCGTAGCTAGAAGTGAATAGAAGGGGAGGGACTCATATTTTCTCCCTTTCTGACGCAGAAAGATAAATTAGTGTATATTCACATTGTAGGAACTTGTATCTTATTAAACTGTTGTAATAAATTCATTTTATGATAAGAAAATAATATGAACATAAAAAATTCGAATGTATAGCTAGAGCAATGTGCTAGTGCTATGTTAGCTTCATAAATGTGTAGATTGGATGAATGATTGTTGAAACACTTATTTTAGTTACGTTTTAGTATTCCTTCAAAACTGTGAAAAGGCTTCAGAACTAAATTAGACTTTTGAACAAAATTTCATTTGGATTTTCGGAGCTGAAATTCATTTAGTGATCTTGGAATCTTTTCCAAGGGAAGTTCAAAATGTTTTAAGGAACGGGGGGCTGAACCTCAACTAGCATCCCCCTAGCTGCGGTCCTGCTTAATACAGTGAAACTTGGATAATTCGAACTTGTTTAATTCGAAATTCTGGCTAATTTGAATTTTTTGTCTGGTCCCTAGAATTCTGTATTTAAATAATGTAAAACAAATTGGATATTTCGAATTCTACTTTGGATAATTCAAATTTTTCGTAGTATTGTCTTTCAAATTTTGCGGTAAATACTATTTCTTTAAACTTTTTAGCTCACAGGCTATCATAGCCTGAGAGCTTATGTGCCCGTCCGTTCTGTATGTATGTGCGTATGTGCGTATGTGCGTAACGCGATAACTCATGATAAAAATATCGGATCCACTTGAAATTTTGTATGTAGGTATATCCTGACAAGGCGCTTCCCTGATTAGTTTTTGGAGTTCATTCGATATGTATAAGAGGGGGAACGGGGGGCTCATGCCCCCCGTTAGTTGATATAAATGGGATTTTCATGCAGAATTAAGTTTTCGTTCAAAATTTAGATTAGGATCATTCTGATGAGGCGATTCCGTGACTGTTATTAGGTGTTCATTGAATAAGTATAAATAGGGGGACAGGGGTTCTAATGCCCCCCCCCCTCCCTTAATTTATAGAAATGGGATTTTCATGCAGAATTAAGTTTTCGTTCAAAATTTAGATTAGGATCATTCTGATGAGGCGATTCCGTGACCGTTATTAGGTGTTCATTGAATAAGTATAAATAGGGGGAACAGGGGTTCTAATGCCCCCCCCCCGTTAGTTGATATAAATGGGATTTTCATGCAGAATTAAGTTTTCGTTTAAAATTTAGATTAGGATCATTCTGATAAGGCGATTCCGTGACTGTTATTAGGTGTTCATTGAATAAGTATAAAAAGGGGGAACAGGGGCTCTAATCCCCCCCCCCGTTAGTTGATATAAATGGGATTTTCATGTAGAATTAAGTTTTCGTTCAAAATTTAGATTAGGATCATTCTGATGAGACGATTCCGTGACTGTTATTAGTTGTTCATTGAATAAGTATAAATAGGGGGAACAGGGGCTCTAATCCCCCCCCCCCGTTAGTTGATATAAATGGGATTTTCATGCAGAATTAAGTTTTCGTTCAAAATTTAGATTAGGATCATTCTGATGAGACGATTCCGTGACTGTTATTAGGTGTTCATTGAATAAGTATAAATAGGGGGAACAGGGGTTCTAATCCCCCCCCCCGTTAGTTGATATAAATGGGATTTTCATGCAGAATTAAGTTTTCGTTCAAAATTTAGATTAGGATCATTCTGGTGAGACGATTCCGTGACTGTTATTAGGTGTTCATTGAATAAGTATAAATAGGGGGAACAGGGGTTCTAAACCCCCCCCCCCCCGTTAGTTGATATAAATGGGATTTTCATGCAGAATTATTTTTCGTTCAAAATTTAGATTAGGATCATTCAGATGAGGCAATTCAGTGACTGTTATTAGGTGTTCATTGTATAAGTATAAATAGGGGGAACAGGGGTTCTAATGCCCCCCCCCCTTAATTTATATAAATGGGTTTTTCAAGCAGAATTTTCAGATTTCGTTCAAATCTCTGAATAGTTTTGGAAGTTTAATGGTTAAGTATAAAAGAGGGGGATAACTCCTTTTAAATTATATAAATGCTAAATGAGTTTTTATTAAGAATTATCTAATTTGCTCTGAATTTTGGATATAGATTTTTTATATGATAAAGCATGTCTTTGATAGTATAGGAGGTTCAATGATTAAGTATAAAAAAAGAGGAAAGAAGAGAGCTGTTTCCCTTTCTTAATTTTTTAACGGAATTAACCCTTGAAACTATAAGGCTTTAATGTACAATTAGTATTTGTAGCCTGTGAGCTCAATGCCATCAGTTTAACTGGGCAGTATTCTTTTTTTAATCTATCTTTACCGCGCAACCTGATTACGAAAGATGAAATTAAACCATTTAAATATTTAGCTTTTACATGAGGTTAATATTCCAAAACGAAATCAAAACTTTGTTACTATTAATAATAATAATAATAATAATAAAATTGCTTGACTATGTATCTAACCGACACTAGACTATTTGCGCCTTATAGTTTTGTTTACTGCTGTGCCATACCACACTTTTTATGGGGTAGTATGGAACACATTTTGAAGCTTACAATTTCTTTAATTATAAAATAATTTTGCATGTTATGTTTCAATATTGTTCAGGGAGATTAAAAAGTGTTTTACCTTGCACTCTATAAATCGAGAGTTTTGTTTTTTGTGTCAAATAAAGTTTTTTTTTTTTTTTTTTTTTGTTACTTTTGTAAAAAGAGTTCCACACCATCTCACTCTCCGCTATTAAATAATGAATACCAAAGAAATTTCTTTTATATTTCTTTTATGAATATTTTTTATTAAATCTGAGGACGGACTACCTGAAGATGAACAGAACTAGGAAATACAAGAGAAGCCCTTAGCTAGTTCTTTAGAGGCTATGGTGCATATGAATTTAGACGTTCTTGAAGATCTGTCCAATGAAAAAGATTCTATTTTTGTGTCAGTTGATAAGCCGGAATCATATGCTATGACTCAAAGATTGTATTTGTGAAAGCAATCAGAAATATGTGATTTTTTTCTTAAAAATGGTGAATAGTTAAGCTAGTAAAAAATGTTTGATTTAATGAAAAAATATATAGAAGTATCCTTAGATAAAGTTTATGTGTTAAATATTTCAGTGTGGAGTTAATCTTTCTTTATTTATCTCTTCTTTTTGAGCGAATATATTTAATTCGAATTTTTGGATATTTCGAACTTTACTTTTGGTCCCTTGAACTTCGAATTATCCAAGTTCCACTGTATTACGTAGGGGAATTCGGAAGTTGAGTGATTGGCACTCATAACGCAAACTGATCTGTTTTATGTGTAAGTGGATTAGGCCAAACGAACTATAGTGTCGGAAAAGCTAAATAGTCAATGGACATTATACTAGGCGAATCTTTTTACTAACTTGGCGATAACGATGGTTTTGGCGTACCAAAAATCCCTTTCTGGATTAGTGTACTCCTGAAGTACAATTTCGTATCTTTAGATTTGCTTTTTACTTACCCATCATACATAGTATAGGCAGGGCCTGATTATCAACGGGGCACTCTCCCACCAGAAAAAATAAATAGAAATTTTTTCCTTATTCATGATAGTAATTTTGACTGAAAAGGGCGTTTAAACAAGGCGAAAATTTCTATGTAATTTTACTGGGGAGAGAGTGCCCCGTTAGTAATCAAGCTCTGAGTATAGGGTAAGTCTTGCAATCGTATTGAAAATCGAAAAAAAAAATTTTTTTGACGGATTTACACGTTTTAGACTCTGGAGATTTCGAAAAACATATTTTTAGAAAAAAAAATTGCCGTCCGTCTGTCTGTCTGTCAGTCTGTCTGTCAGTAAACGCTCTATCTCACGAACAAATTGAGATAGTCTTGAAATTTTGTATGTACTTAGTATGTAAGAATGGTACGAAGCCTATTGAATATCAGCAACCTCGATTATCCGGAACTATTTTTTCCGGATTCTCGAAAAATTCTCTCTGATGAAAGGTATATAAAAAATTTCGAATTTTTTTATTTTAAGGAATGCATGTAAAAGGCAATAAAAACACACAAATTTTGCATAAAGAACGAAGTCGATCGGATTATTAGTTGTTAAGATATTTGTAATCCTGTTTTCCTCATTCTTCGATTTTTCATGATCCTGTATTTCATTCAAATTTCAATTCAGAGGTATATTTTAATTGAAGATGAGACGCTTAATCCGACGCAGAAAAATGTTAGTTAATATGATTATTATTTTTGGAGTTGTAAGGATGTTTCTTTTACATAGTTTGGTACTTCTTGAGTAGTTTGGCGTTTTATATAATTTGTTGAAATTGGTGCTTCAGCAATTCATTAATAGAGTATTACTATGTGTAATAACAACATTTAAATTTAGTTTTGGAATTGAAATAGATTGTATAAATAGTTTTCACATATTTTATTTTCATATGCATATAAATGATGGGTAAGTATTAGTGTGGCCTCCAACGACTACTTTTCGTTGTTGGTTGGAAAGGAAAGTAAAAAAAAAAATTGCCCGAGTTGATGTTGCTGATTCTTTTGGTTTTTCAAGGTTTCTGGACGATTTTTAAAAATATCATAAAAAGAATTACGTTTACAATGTTTTAATTCACTGTACTAAATTTTATCGTCTGTGATTTTAGAATTTTTAATGAATTTTATCTGATAATGGAGATTTTTGTGTTTCGCATCGATTTTTCTACATTATGTATATAAAAAATGGAATTAGGTTTTAAACTTTAGTTCAATCTAATAAATTTTATCATCATTTCCAAAAAATTATTCGAAATTCGTAGAGTAATTTTTTTGCGATCTTGGTAGCCTTTTCAGATTTGCGCGGCTATTTTATAATATTCACAAAAATCATCCTATTTTAATCCTTTTGTCTAATAAAGAAATTTTTGAAATTTTAGAAATTTTTATAGCTATTTTCATTTTTTTATCGTGACTTGCTGCGATTTTCAAGCATTAGTAAAAGAAATCATGCTTATTCTTTCTAACCAAATGTAGTATATATATATGTATATACAATGAAGTTTAATCGGAATTCATGCAAATTTGAAAAATTTCGCGTTTTTTACGAATAATTTTAATGGTCTTGGACAACGTCAGCGCCGGATTAGACAGCTTATCTTAAAAAAAGAGAGAATTTAATTAAATATTACTCATAAAATTAACAGTTTTTTTTTTTTTTTTTTTTTTTTTTTTTTTTTTAACCATTGAAAAATGGTTGTTGTTTTCGGTGGAGGATTGACAAAATGACGTGGTCACTTTTGAATTTAAATTAAATTCTTTACTTTTAGAAGAATTTTTATTTGAATTTAAATTAAATTCTTTACTTTTAGAATTTTTATTTGAATAGAAAATTAAAATGTTTAAAACCATTGTAATAATGGAGAAAACTAACAAATTTTAAAATGGGTAGACGGAAATTAACAGATACGGAAAAAGCCGAAGCCAAAGAAATGAATGACCGTGAATGTCGCATTCAATGACATTAAACACAATACGCGTACTTAAACAATAATGAAGTGATTTTTATTTCGACTTTTTTTTATTAATGTTATGTTTTACTAATTTTTTTGTTCTTTTGTTATTTAAAATAAAAATTTAGTCAACATGTATAAGTTGCTTATTAGTTTGGCGATTCGTATCATTTGGCGAAATTTGTCGACGGGATAACTAAGTAGTACTATATTTCGTTTGGCGCAAAAACGTCTTTCAATGCAGAAAACGAGAAAATCAAAAGATTATTGAGCCGCTGAAAACCAATTACGTGTTGAAAGGCGATCACGAAAAAGGAAGTAATTAAATGACGAACCGATTAATTGTAAAACATCGTATCTCAAGGGCGACCAATCCACTAGTCATGGCATTTTACAATCAGTCGGTTCTAACCAGGAAAATTTGAGTGCCAATAGTGATTCTAACAAGCCGGAAAATGTTATAGCTATTACCCTTGATTTTCCACCACCTAAAAAGAAAACTGAAAAGCAATCGGCTTGGGAAAAACTGGAAAAAAACTTTTGTTGATTCAATGTCTCATGGACCCATTCACAGATGCATGTGCTGCGATCGACTTTGGTTTAAAACCTCCATACCAAAATTCTGCTCTGTAAAATCAAACAGTATATGCCAAAGCTGTATTTTAATAATGATTACTTTCGCACCAACAATGTTACATAATTTGAAATGTTTCTTTCGTCGCCAACTTTTATGCATGGTGATAATGGAGTGATGTAACTTAAACGAACCGTACCTTAGAGGTCTGCACGGGCCGAAATTTCCAGGCCCGGGCCCGGCCCGGCCCGAACGAAAGAAATATTGGCCTGACCCGGCCCGGCTCGAAAGTTAAAATTTCGGCCCGAGCCCGGCCCGGCCCGAACGAAAAAAAATAATGGCCCTACCCGGCCCGACCCGAAAGTTAAAATTTCGGCCCGAGCTCGGCCTGGTCCGGAAAAAAGTTTAAAATTCGGCCCGAACCCGGCCCGGCTCGAGTGAATTTCTACAGAACATTGATCTTTAATCTTATGGAAGAGTTCTGACCAAAAAAAATTATATTAGTCTTTTTTTTTCCATGTTTATAATCTCCATTTATGCAGAAGTGCCATAGGCTGCGATATCTATGCTTTTAAATGAATCTTTTTTGTTGTATGTAAATGTTTCAGTTATCACTAGTATTATTAATCCACATTCCCTGTGATGGAGACAAAAAATCGAAAAAGCGGTATATGGTAAAATTTCCAAAGACGGAATCCCTTTGGAACGAAAAAAAAAAATGCATTCCCTTCTTAACAGATGTAAATGTTTAATATATTTTTTTCTCCCGTATTATTATATTCATTTTGCATGGATGAACATTTTAAAAGAAACTTTCAGTTTTCAGTTTAAAAAAAAATTCCGTCATAATCATTTTTTTTTTTTTTTTTTTTTTTTTTTTGTGTGTGTGTGTGTGTGTTTAATTCTATTTTAAAATGCCTAGTAATCTACGATTCTTTAAAAGGAATAAATTCTAATGTTTAATTGTAGAATAATGACGGCTTAAAAGTATATGCTCTTTTTGCAGAAATTTTTGGACAAAGCCAAATATTACTGATTTATAAAAAGTCGAAAAAAGGATTTTCATATAGGAAGATTCAATAGGCACTGATTATTTTGGTCCATGAAAACTAGGAAGAATGGAATCAGTCTCGGTTTCGTACGGAAAAAAAAGTTAGGCCCGGTCCGATACTCCAGCAAAAAAATTAAGGCCCGAGCCCAGCTCGGCCCGAAAAGATTAGTGACTAGGCCCGGCCCGGCCCGGCCCGAAAGGATTAGTGACTAGGCCCGGCCCGGCCCGAGTCTTCAGAAGTAAGGCCCGAGCCCGGCCCGGCCCGAATGCCATTATTGGAAATCGGCCCGTGCAGACCTCTACCGTACCTTCAAATTGCAGCATGAATAAAGTTATTTATAGCAGTGGCACGGATGATGCACAATAAAACAACTGGTATTTAGCTTAAAATGATAGATGAATGTTTCGAGTGAAACATTTTTCAAATGGTTAGTGTAATTTCTTAAATTACATTTTTTTAAACATATTTTTAAAGTTGTATTTAGTAAATATGGGAAATACCCGGCGTACATTTTAAAGCGGCGGAAATTTTAAGATTCAGTACCTTCTAGTACTGAAACTTCAGGTCTCGTTTTCTGCATTGGTCACTATATGTGAAGATAGAGTTTATTTTTATTAAAGAAGTAATTGTTATTCATTTGTTATTATTATTTTCGTTTCGAAATAGGCTTATATGTCATTTACCTTTCCGTGCGTAATTTTCTTTCTTATTCTTCAATATAAAAAGACTTTTCTCGGCTTTTTATAAATATGCGCGTGTGCATATATATAATTTGATCAAAACTATATGATAACCTATTGCATTCATAGGCGCTTCAAGTACTTCAGAAGAAATGCAACATGTAATATTTTTGAATAGATACATTCATATTAAATTTATGGAAATTCATAAATCATGATAAAAAAAGGTAAGATCATTAACGATAATCTTTAACAAATTTTTATGGAATATAAAAGCAAATCAACGTAATTATAAAATTTGAGCTCAAGAATTGTTATTGAAAGACCTTATGGTAAAAACTGAATAACTCCACCCCCATTTGAAAAGTAATACTTCAGTTGCATTCCAAAAGGCGTGTCGATTTTTACACTCAACCTCCATTGATTTATACATAACATAAAAGAGTGAAAAAGGGAAGTGCAAATTGTCAGATTACGTTATAAAAATATATAATTTATTTACGAATATATATATAATTAATTTACGAAAAATCTGGTAAAAGGTGCTTGAAAGATCTTAAAGCATACGAACCCGTTAATACAAAAGAAATATTCTTTATTTTTGCACAAGAAAAATGTCGAATTGATTTTCGAATTTGCATAAAAAAAATTACACAAATCCCATGATAAGGTGATAAATAATTTTGATATAATATATATAATAGTTTTAATTTTAATGAACATGCTTTTAAATTTCTGGATAATTTTTATTAGAATAATAACTATCTATAAAAGTTTTTGAATTACTATTTTAAAAATACTTAACGAATCCATAACATTTAACGTGTGGAGATGGGTATGGAGACATATACTTCAATTATTGAAATGTCTGGTAAAAATACAAAATATTAGCGCGACAAAATGAATAAAAAATTTCAATGCATCCCGTCGATTAACTATTGCTAATTTTAAGTTTACTAGTAGATCGAACCCGGGTTTCCCGGGTTACATAGTAAAGATAAAAACATTTTTTTTATTAAAATTGAAAACTGAAAAATTTATTACATATATAATGCTTTTTAGATTGTCAACTAACTCCAGTAAAGCATTTTTTAATCCTTTAATTGTCATTCATGTTTAATTCATAAAATAATAACTGCGAAAAGAATTGGTTTAAAAATTTGTATTTCATAACTTTATATATATTTTTATCTTATAACATTCAAAAAAAAAAAAAAAAAAAAAAAAAAAAAAGAAGAAGAAGAAGCAGAAGAAGAAGATTAATATCAGACTTATATCAAATCAGTCTTTGAAAAACACGGTTACGCTGCTTAAAAGGTAAAACGAAGAATATTAATTATGGAATCAAATAAAGCTTTGAATTTTATCAAGAGTCATATTTCCTTACTAGACGCATGTCAAAATTATCAGCCGAAGATTTTGTTATTTACGACAGCATTTTTGTCAGTGCTTCGAACGCGTAATTCAATTCAGTGACAGTCCGGTGACAATCAGAAAATTTTATTTTCCTTACAGAATTTGCCCGTGCCGGAAGGGATCAGGAAACTCGGCAAGACATACTCTGATTCATATGTTTCACTTTTTTTCTTTTATTAGCTCCATGTATTATCAGAAATCATTATATTTTTTCAAAATTCGAGAAATGTTATTTCACACACATTAATCAAATTACGTTCTTTCAGCTTTTTGATGTGAATTAAGCAAATGCTGAGCAAACCACACAAATATTCTTTTAAATACATTTTTGTAAAGAGAAATTGATGTATCTTTTGTATAGTATGTTTGAAATAAACTAAAAATTATTTATGTAATGCATAAAAATGAAATAAAACCAAAATATAGCGGAATTTATAGTGGACGATATTCTTGACCTAGATGTATTTTAATTACAATTTTTTATGTTGGAATGAAAAAAATGGCATCAAAAATATACAGTTATCTGCTATTTTCTATGGAGGAAAGATATGGGTGGAATATACAGTATACCGTAGAAACAGTTTGCAATATGAAGCGCGTTATCGCTCAAATGTAGATTCATTTTTTCAGTCCAAACAAAAAAATCACATGAAACAAGCACCAAATTCTTTGACATCAGCCTTTGACATTATAATTTTTTCTCTAAATGAAAATGATCTGCTTATATCTAAGCATTCTAAAGTAGCATTTCATTTTATGAAAAACTGAAGAACCAAAAGTTTTTTTCTTTCTTGCGAAAGTACGTGTTTGGGCTTAATGTAGGGAATTTCAAGATTACATTTTTTGCATCACTCCCAGCCTCCATAATTCCTGTCTATTCTTTCTTTTTGTTTTGTGGCTATTTTCCCTTTACCTCGCACAGAAATGGAGTACTCAAGTTGCCATCTCCAAAAAAATTAAATTGCATAAAAACTACAAAAATAATAATAATAATAATAATTCAAAAACCAATTGAGATACAGTTTTGAAACAAGTTGCATTTAAAAGTAGATATTTTTCTCTGTACAACGGTGTAAAGATAGAAAATATTTGATTCCTAGAAGTTTAGAAATTTACAATAGCGAAAATTTCAAAAGCGAAATTTCAATGGCAAGTGTTGCAATTCGAAAAATGACGTATGCGTTACGCACAGATACGTTTGGCTTTTATAATATAGATAGCGAAACCTGACGCACTGTATTTCAAGTATAGACGGAAAAGAACTACCTTGCATTTCATGTTTTCCAATTATTTAATATTTTAATGAATAAAAAAACATTGTGGAAATTTTATCCTATGTTTGAAAATAATCAAAAATATTGTGAAATATTTTATTCAATTACTGTTTTGATGTTCTTTTTCTTTTTCTCTCTCTCTCTCTTTTTTTTTTTTTTTTTTTTTTTTTTTTTAGTTTGGAAGCATTTATGTATAAATCCCTGAAGGTTGATTTATATGCGACACGCCTTTAGGAATGTAATTGAAGAACTACTTCTTAAATGGGGGTGGAGCTATTCAGTTTTTACCATAAGGCTCTGCCATAAAAATTCTTGTTCTCAAATTTTATGATTACCTTTATTTACTTTTATATTCCATAAAAAAATATTAAATTATTTAAATTTTTGCTGATTTTGACCTTTTTATCATGATTTATGAAATTCTTTAAGTTTAATATTCATGTATCTATTGAAAAATGATAGATTTTTTCTGAAGTATTTAAAGTGTCTATGTATGCAAGAAGTTTTCATATAGCTTTGAATAATTTATGTATATGCACATGTGTATATTACAAAATGCCAAAAAAAAGTCTCTTTTTCCTGAAGAAAAAGAAAGAAAATTAAGTACGGCAAGGAAAATGGCATATAAGCCTATTTCGAAACTATAATAATAATAATAATAATAATAATAATAATAATATAACTGAAAATCAATAACAAACTGTAGACCATCCTTAATTTAGTATGAAAAAATATCTTAATAGTAAAACTGACTTCTATAGTAGACCTGAAAAAGTATTTCGATACACAAGCAAGGCCTTTTATTGTATGTCGAAGCTTGTACTTTAAGGCAGATGCATAACTAAAAATACTAACTTCTGTATGTAAGCAAGATTTACTTTAGTTGAACAATTAAACCAAATTCAGTACATTCACTGTATCATCACTGGCATCGATAGATGGGCCTTTAAATAGTCATATTCTTGGGGACATTATAATTGCACAAAATCAATATAAAACAATGTGCATTTTAAGTTAAAACTCGCACCACAAAATTTATTTAGAACAATTTAAAAATACAAAATTAGTGAAATTCTCCGTGCGAATTTAATAATGTATACTATGACAATACTACTCGGTTGCTTGCATGCAGCCGAAGATTAACAACAGTAACATCTCGTGGGAAACTTCCCTCATCGGAAGGGGGAAAATAGAGCATTGTGAATTGGATAACAGGGAATTTGTGAGAACTATCTTTGTTATTTTTTTTACTAGCGGCTCTTTCGAAGAGTAGCTCACTATGTAATGGCTTATTCCCATTAATACTGCAGGTGGGGAAAGAGGGGTAGAATAGACTGGCGAGAATTCAAGTGCAGCCCCTCACTTTGGGCTGTTGTCTGATTTCTCCCTATAGTCAAAGATCTTAGAGAGGGAAAAAGATAGAAAGCTCTCATTGGCGCAATGTAAACGCAGACTTCTTTCACCGCTACGTAACCTATGCTACTTTGAGCAGTGCTAGAAAACAAATTTTACAGGGATGAAGCACAGCGAGGAGCACGTGATGGGGGGAGACCCGCGCATTTCAACCTTATAGTACATATTGAATTATTATTATTATTTAATGAGTGTCTATTATTTTTTGTTTCATTAAGGGGAAATGTATGTATAGATATGAAAGAACTGATGCTATTCTCTTAAAGGAAAGAAAAATATTTAACAATTGAAAAGTATTGTTTTCTTTTAAATTTTATTCGTGATAGTAATGAACTCTTTGCAATTAATCATTTTCACTCAAAGTATGAGGACGTTAATAATATATAATTTTTCACCCTCTTCATTTTAAAATGTAAGCGGCAGATTTTTATGCATTTATATGTAATTTAAATATTAACACAAGTTTCCACTTTTACTAAAAAACTGTGATAAAATCATTATTTTAATTTGTAATAAAAAAGAATGTAATGATATTCTATACAATACTATTATACTGTATAATACTATACTATACTATATAATACTATTATAATAATTAAAGAATAATAATACTATTGCGTTGTTATATTATATTAAATTATTGCACATTATCAGCGATCTGTCACAAGATCAGAAAAATCAGAATAATAATAATAATGCTATTCTATACAATACTACTATACTATATAATACTATTATATTAATTAAAGAATAATAATACTATTGCGTTGTTATATTATATTAAATTATTGCACATTATCAGCGATCTGTTACAAGATCAGAAAAATCAGAATAATAATAATAATGCTATTCTATACAATACTACTATACTAAATAATACTATACTATATAATACTATTCTATATATTACTACTATAATAATTAAAGAATAATAATACTATTGCGTTGCACACTAATATAAATGCATACTAATATAAAAATACGTAATAATAATGTATTAATAATATATGGCATAGATTACATTTTAACTACACAATAGTGCGATAATGATCTTTAAATTGAAATGGAAACTTATGGGAACATTTAAATAAATAACATATACATAAGCATCTGTCACTTACCCTGTTTTAAAAAGCTGTAAATGCTTAATAAATTCACTGCTTTTACGAGCCGGCGAGTATCAGCATAAAGCAAGATGGCCGACCCACGCTACACAAGCAAGTGTTGTTCTTGACCGGAGAAAAAACGCGGCGTCTGCGCGCGCATATCAACGAAACTATCTTTCGTCCTTGGCGCGCGGCGGGCGCGCGCGCGCACTGCTTCATCCTGTAATGTTTGCTTTCCTGCTATGCATGGTAGCGCAGGATTACAAAGGTACCAACAGATGGCGCAGTTACGTGTTTTCGAAGCTGAGGTTCTTGTACCAGTCTATTTCTTTGCTATAGTCTAACAAGGGCACCACCAAACATGGTGCGCACAGATTTTGCTGATTTCAAAGTATGTTGTAGAGGTCATATTACTAATTATTCAGCTGAAAGGATTCTTTCAAATGGGCCTTGGTTTTTGAGAAATTGGGGGGGGGGGTCAAAGTTCAGCGTATATTTCAAATACTTATTAGTACGAACGCCGCATGTGAATCAGTGGCGTCATGGTAACGTACAAGCCTGCAAGTCGAAAGGTTGCGGGTTCGAATCCGTCATCGGCGTTTATTTATTTATATTTGTATTTTTACACGTTACAAATTTTAAGTATTTTTATTACAAAATTGCTACAGCTTTTGATATTTTCTTAATAAATTACATTTACATTTTTTAATTTTTTCAGGAAAATTTATTTTTTTTCTGCAATTTTTAAACGAACATTTCTATTGACAAAACTACAAAACTAGTTTAAGCCTAGAACTTTTTTTTATTAATTATTATTCGCGTTTTTTATTTTAAGCACAATCCTGAAATAATGATTTTTTTTTTCCACTCGCTTTTTTATTTTATAGCATTCTAAATGAAAACTTGCCTTTTTTTGTATTTGTATAAATAATACAAAATAATTTTCGGGTGCAATTTTTTAAACGTTTTTAGGATTAGATTATTCAAGTAATGCGTATCTTCGAAAAAGTAATAAAATATTAATGCAGTAATGTTAAAATGCAAGTTGTTACCAGTTATTCAAGTTTTCAATTTTCCAATTTTCTGTAAATACATTTATCTCCAAAGTTCAACATGAACATAAGTTATCGTTTGCACAAATAAGAAATGACAGATTACATCTATTTTTTTATCAAATCAAAACACTCTTTCCGTAATTCAACTTAAACACGAAATAGACGATGGGACGAAGCCTCAAAATATGCTTAAAAATGAGATTCCGTTTGCCATCTCATAGGACTACGTAAATTTGTTGTTAAAATATTTTAACATCCATATTTTATCGAAAATAGCAATGTTCCCACATTGAAACTTGCACATTACTATAAAATACAGAAATATACTCGGAACCATATCTTTTAACCACTTTGCAGCCATTTTTAGAATCGGCACTAGATGGCGCCACCAAAATCCATTAAAAAGAAACAAAAATACAACAAAACAACTTTTAAATCACAATACATGCCTTTTAGGTAGATTTCGTAAGAAATACTACCTATTGCAATCGCACCAGTTTATATCTATCTATCTATCTATCTATCTATCTATATATCTCACTTTTTTATGGACACGATAACTTCTATAATTTTTCACCAATCTCCACCAAACTTGTACATAAAATCAAAGGGTATAAAATCTTGGCTAAGTTCGTTAATGGGCAAAATCGGACCAAGGGGGTCGGAATAGGGGGCGTTTTTGTGAAAACCGAAAAAACGTCATAACTTCTTAATTAAAGTAGATATCGAATCGGTTTAAAGTTTATATTACTTCTTATAAATGGGCCAAAAGTATATGCATGACAGATTTTTGATAAGTTTAGAAGTGGGCTCAAGGGGCGAAAAAAACAGGGATTTTGAGAGAAAAAAATTCATAACTTCGTCAATTTTCAAGATATCAAGTCCAACTAAATTTTTTGTAAATGTTCTTAAAATTATCTAAAACTTTTGTATTTACAAGTTTTTGATAGGACCAACTTTTACCGACGAAAAAAATTAAAAACGAAAAGAAAAAGGGCGCTGAAAAAAGAGAAAAATCCACAACTCCATCAATTTTTAAGATATCAAATCTGATTAAATTTATTTTACATCTTCTCAAAAATATCTACAACTTTTATATTGACAAGTTTTTCATAGGATCAATTCGTATAGCAAAAAGAAATTAAACAAAAATAGGAGTTGGAGAAAAAATCTCAAATCCAAACTGCTTATATTCTGACTCATTTTTAAATTCATTCTTGATTCTAAACGCATCCAAATGGTAGATCCTCTTATTTAGAAACTGTATAAAGTGACGCATTGGTCAATTTTCTGATAAAGACAGAATATATTTCAAAAAAAAAGGCTACCAAAAGGGTATTTTGAACAGAATTTCCGAAAGTCATCCGGACTGAAAATTGAAGGAAGTATTCAAATAAGAAATTGCTTTTTTTTCTGACTCGTTTTTAAATCCATTTTTGTTCTCAAACGCATCCAATTTACAGATCCTCTTATTTAGGAACTATATAATGTGATGCATTGATCGGTTTTTTGATAAAGACAGAATATATTTTTAAAAAGGCTACCAAAAAGGGTATTTTGAACAGAATTTTCCGAAATCATTGTGACTGAAAATTTAAGGAAGTGTTCAAATAAGAAATTGCGTTTTTTTCTGACTCGTTTTTAAATCCATTTTTGCTCTCAAACGCATCCAATTTACAGATCCTCTTATTTAGGAACTATATAATGTGATGCATTGATCGGTTTTTTGATAAAGACAGAATATATTTTTAAAAAGGCTACCAAAAAGGGTATTTTGAACAGAATTTTCCGAAATCATTGTGACTGAAAATTTAAGGAAGTGTTTAAATAAGAAATTGCGTTTTTTTCTGACTCGTTTTTAAATCCATTTTTGCTCTCAAATGCATCCAATTTACAGATCCTCTTATTTAGGAACTATATAATGTGATGCATTGATCTGTTTTTTGATAAAGACAGAATATATTTTTAAAAAGGCTACCAAAAAGGGTATTTTGAACAGAATTTCCCGAAGTCTTTGTGATTTGAAAATTTAAGGAAGTTTTCACATAGCAAATTGCGTTTTTTATGACTCGTTTTAAAATCCATTTTCGCTCTCAAACGCATCCAATTTACAGATCCTCTTATTTAGGAACTATATACTGTGATGCATTGGCCAGTTTTTTGATAAAGATGGAATATATTTTTTAAAATGCTGTCAAAGTGAGTATTTCGCAAAAAATTTTCCGAGCAATCATGAATAAAGAATTAAGTATGTATTCAAACAACAAATAGGTTATTTTATGACTCATTTTTAAATTCAATTTTTTTCTCAAATGCATTCAACTGACAGTTTTTTGTTATTTAGGAGCTGTATAATGTACTGTTTTGGTCGATTTTTTTAATAAATTCAGAATCTATTTCAAAATATGTTGTCAAAACAGGCATTTGAGCTGAATTTTTCTTAAGATGATTCTGATAGAACCAGTTTTTAAGAAAAATGAAATTAAATTTTTTTTATAAACGGCCAAATGAAGTTATTAAACTGGGTTTATCTCTAATCATATATTTTTTTTTGTTGAATTGAGCACTCTTCGAAATCTACCTCCGCCTATAGGCCCAGCCGACAGGGATTTTTTATTTTATATTGTGCCTAAAAAGATATTAATTCTGAGCTAAATAAGCATATTTTATTTACATTCATATGGGTTTAAATCCTTTGTAGATTTTGAAACGAGAAATTATAAAAAATAATATAATTGCTTACAAACAGATAGGATTTCAAACGTGTGTCTGTGTTATGAAAAATGTATAAATATTAGATTTTCCCAAAATATTCAAATTTCCATATCAAAATTTTTTTTCCTAGCAGAAGCGCGTAATTTTTTATATTCTGTTTAATGAGATAAAATTTATAATACATATAAAAATACTTTTTTTAATCGTCTGCTTTCCTCCGTAATTATCAGAATAAATGAAGATTTCTTTTTATTGGTCTTATTTTTTCACTTTTACAAATAATGATTAAACCTTTTTTTTTTTTTTTTTTTTTTTTACTTTTAATATATTTTTAAACATATTTATCACGAATTGAGTATTTTAGTAATATAAATTATATTAAATGCAGTATCAAATTATCTAAAAATCGAAGCACAGTATTGTGTAATACACATTTGAAAAGAAAAAAAAGTGACTGATTAATCTAAAAATATTAATATTTAAAGTAGTGGAGATTTTTAAATATTGAAATTTTCTTATACTTTTTCAAAATTTTAATTAAATACAAATTTTTATTTATTTATTTGTTGCAAAATGTACTTTTAGTTGAACCCTGAAGTGCTGTCAGTTCACCATATTTTGAAAAAATAATAATAAAAAAATGTTGACAAATAAACTGTCCTCTTCAGAAAATATCAAAAGGTGTTGGTGTATTTTTTGTCGTCCGATTATCTGCGCTAGGGATATAGGACCAGGGGGAGTGCCCTTCGTGGGGGTCTTTCTAAGGGAACCTAACCCGTATTTACGCAAGGTTCGAAGAAAACCACGAAAACTCCGAACGGTTAGGCCGACAGCCGCGATTGGGTTCGAACCCAGCACCTGCCGTCTACAAGTTGAGAGGTCCGTACCTCTCGGCCACTGGTGGGGCATCAAAAGGTTCAAAGCTGTAGAATTTTCAATTCTGCTTATAATTTGCGAAGTGTAAAAAAAAAAAAAAAAAAAAAAAAAAAAAAACATAAAAATAAATAAAAGGCCGAGGACTAATTCGAGCCCGCAACCTTTCGACTTGCAGGTTCGTACGTTACCACGACGCCACTGATTCACATACGGCGTTTTTACTAATAAGTATTTGAAATATACGCTGAACTTTGACCCCCAATTTCTCAAAAACTAAGGCCCATTTGAAAGAATCCTTTCAGCTGAATAATTAGTGGTATGACCCCTACAACATACTTTGAAATCATCAAAATCTGTGTGCACCATGTTTGGTGGTGCCCTTGTAAGACATATTCCATAAACGATGTCACGATTGAAGTGGGGGGGGGAGGGGTTTATGAAATTGTAACAGTTTGTGACAAGGGGGTGGGAGGGAGTAAGAAAAAATGTGACATACTGGCTAAAACAAAATCATTAAAATTCAGCAGATTAAATTATGTATGTATTTTAAAATTAAAATATTTTGTGTTCATAAAAATAAGATTTAAAGCCAAATATGTTAAATTTTATTTCAAATTCCAAAATAATACTGTTTTCAATTGCTCTTTCATATTGATACTTTATTACTTATTGATTACCTTTTTGATACCTTATTATACATTGTAAATTTTATTTTATGCAAAATACGAATTATTTTTCTTGTTCAACTCACAAATGTCACTAAAATACTTAAAGTTTAAAAATAAAATTGGAAATGTAATCCAAAACGTAGTGCTTTGTTTATGAAGTGCAAGTATATGTTTATGTACTATTATAGCGTGACATGTGACAGGAGGTGGGGAGTGAGTAAAGTGTGTAGCACTTTGTGACAAAAGGGGGAGAGGGGAATCAAAAATATGGAAAAATCGGGAGACATCATTTATGGACGGCCCCTAAGGAGCTTTAATAACGCAACGTTGATATTTAAAATAAAGAAAAACATTACGTTTTTTTAAAACTGAAAATAACATTTTGTTTGATAAGTATTACATTGTTTCACGTTTTTAATATACAATTCAGAAAATTAGTTTTTGCTAAATTTTATTTTTTGAATATTCTTATGTTACTATCAGTTTGCTTGTAAATTTGGAGAGGACACATTATACAGACTATTTTCCGATAATTTTACGCAGAAACCTTTGCTAATTTATCTTTTTCATATGGAAATTAATGTAATTTGTGACAACAATTTTTAATTTTATTATAATTATTTTGTTATATTATTACATACATAATACATTATTATTTATATTAAATGTCTTCTCCCCCCCCCCCTTGGTAAATTTCTTGTATTTATAAAAAAATATTAAGTTTTTTTAAATTTCATTCTAAAGAAATATTAACTTTAAGACTTATACTTTTTCTCCCATTACACAAATTTCTTTAAAAATTTAATTGGAAATTTATTTAAGACAAACTTTTCTTCTAATCATATCAGTTATAATTAATTATTTTTAAAATCTTCCTTGATTATCCGAATTTATATATATTTAATGAGGCAGAAATATTTAATCTTTCTTATTACTTTTGTAAAAATATATTACATCTTATATATATGTATAAAAGGAAGGAAGAAAAATTATTATCTCTTTATCATTATAATCATTAGAAATAGATTTGCAATTTATTATTATTATTATTATTATTATTATTAAATATGCTAAGAAATTTTTTTGGTTTGCCCATTTTTTTAGGTTTCTCAAAATAAATATATAATAATAATAATAACCATTACCTTTATAAAATTTATTATTATTAATTTTTTAATATTATTACCTTTTCAATATTTTTATTTGTAATAACAGATTTTTGTGAGCAAAATTTATTAAAATCTGAGCATATAGTTTTTTTTTAAAGGAAAATTACTATTTATCAGTTATAGTTATCATTATTTATCATTTAAAGTTTATGTAATGTTATCATTAATTTAATTAATTTTATTTTCACCTTTCGCATGGCCACACTAGCATTTTTGCTTCTTTAAGTTGAGAATTTGTGGCCTTAACCAAAGCACGTCCAAAAACTTTTTAATGTTTTAAAATATTTCTGGACATTTTGTAAATTTATTATAAAAAAAGAAAAGAAAAAAAGAATAATCATGCATCAGTATTTTAATCCTCACCACCCTAAACTCTTCACATGGCAAAAAAATATTTTTTCTAGAGTGAGAATTTGTTACATTTCTATTTATTTTAAAAAATTTTATTATTTATATTCTACTCAAATTCATCCTCTCTCACAAAACACAAGTTAAAATTTTTTTTTAATGTTTTAAAAATTTCCTGCCCATTTCTGTTACTTTACAATAAAAAAAACAATAATCCTTCTTTTACCCCCCCCCCCCCCCCCACTTCTTCAATTCTTCACATTGTAGAAAATATTTCAAATTTATAAAAAAAGGAAATATCTTACTTCATCTTACTATATTAGTTTAAACAATGAATTACAAACAGGATGTTTATTTGAATTTTTCATGCAATTACATCAAAGCAAGAATAATGAAAGCAATGTGTAACAGCCCCGGGTATTAGAATAATGAAAGTGTGTAACACATGTTCAAAAACTTAAAATGTAAAAATTTGAGCGAAACCGTATGTGGAATGTTGTGTCATACAGTTTAGTTCGTAGCCGAGTTCAGAAGATAAGCTATATGCTCCCTCCTAGTCTCTTTTTTTCATCCTTCCCCACCTTCTACTATATTGAGAGTTCTAAATGGATGTTCCGTCACATATAGTGCGCGACTCTTCGAAAAAGCCGTATTTTTTTTTTTTTTTTTTTTTTTTTTTTCCGCGAAACAAGTGACGTTGTTAGAATATACTGTGTGTGATTTTTAAAACCTCGTTCAAACTAGAAGATTTAAATTACTTGAGTATAAGTTACTTTAAAAAACGTTCTCAAACCCGTAGTAACACATAGGGAAGTCAAACCTCGTTACGGGCTGCCCGTTTCGAAATCTGAAACGTGAATTCCTCTTCAGCATATCGAGGAAAGCTCATTCTTACAAACGATGAAGAAATCTCAAAATGGGCAATTAATTCACATGGCTGAGTGTTATTTAACTTTAAGAGGATACAATAAATGTATCGTATCCTCGTGTTTTTGATGCAGAATGTGATCTTTTACAAAGGGCGGAGAAGGAGGATCAAATAAATAGGTATTTCCTTTATTATTCTGAACCCAAATTTTCTGGGGAAAAAAATAAAATCGGACTAAAAATTATTAGAAAAAGACCTTTGCATTGACCGATACAGTTATAACATGCATGGTAAAACTGCTTTTGCTATTCTGCAGCGAATACTTCAAGAAAGAAACATCCTTTTCTAAGGAGAAGTACAAATTATGTACCATTTTAAAAATGTTATATTAAGAGATGTAACAACCCTTTTAAAGGTCACAGAACTCATTGTTAATTAAATTCATTATTCAAACTTTTCATTGATATGTGTAATTTCTCTCTTTTATATAAGCTTATAAAATAATAAAGAAACTCAAATTTTTATGATTTTCAGATTTTTCTTTCAGACACATCTATGTGTTTAAATATAAAACATTTTAACTTATTACTAGTCGTCGAAAAAGTATGCTTAGTTTAAATAAACCAAGTTAAATATATTTTTGTTTTTAGTATATTAAACTTCGCGTGCATACTTTATCTTTTAATGAAATAAGAAAAATCTCCCAAAAGTTTTTCGTTGTTTACTTTTTATATATTTTTTTTTCATTAAAAAATGTACCATTTTTTAAATGTGCAAAAGCTTAAAAGAGGAGAAATAGATAATATAGAAAATAATGTAGTTATAACTTTTCCCGATAGAAGCCAGCACCGGAGACCTAACTATGAAGGGACATCTGGTCTCTCAGCTACAGTGTCTATAAGTATATACTTTAGAAATAGCATATATCTGTGGGAGCGATTCTTTCTCCAACAGCCAAGTATCATGTCTTGTAAGGTTCTTCATATCGCAACTCTGATAGAAAAGGTCTTTAGAAAGCAGACGATTTTCTGAAAAAACTCCATTCAGACGAAAAGCCGAAGAAAAAAAGAAATGAACGGAAGAGATCGTTGGATGGAATGTGGGGAGAGTTGGTGTTGACTTTAGAAGAATGTTGATTAAGATGACGCGATTAAGATGTTTTAATTAAAGTTTCCTTTTGAATGTTCGAATTGTAAATATTAATATGTAAATATCTTTTTTGTAAATATTAACGTTTAATATAAGTCATTTAAAAGTTTAAAAACGGTGTCAGAATTTAATTTACCTCCGAGTTTATTTACTTATGTGTTCGAAAGAACTTTTATAAGAAGAATCTCCATAAATTTTGGTGTCAGAAGTGGGATAAACGAACGCCCACAGAGAAGAAATATATATATACTTTAAATAATCTGGAAGCCGTTATTATTTAGAATTGTGATGGAATCCTTGCTGGAAATTATTATGAGGAAATATTTTTTGTATGGTTGATATGTTTAATGATATGAAGCTGTTGGATACTGCGACAACAATGCTGTTTAAATGTGTGAAGCTGAGCATCTGATTATAAAGTGAGTTTATTATTTCATTTTTCTTTTCAATAATGGAAAAATTAGTTGATTTAAAGGAATTAGAGTTTTCTTTGAAAACTGAAAAATCAGCTAGTATTAAGATATTGCACAAATTAATTTTTGGAGAAATCGGTGACAGAAATAATCGACGTAGAATTCGGAATTTTACTGGGTTTACGTTTGAAGTAGATTCCGATGAATATCAAACTAAATTCAAAGAAATTAAAGATAATTTTTCTGTTAACGACTTAATTACCATTTGCAATGTTTTGTGTATAAATAATTCGGGAACTTTTGATGAAATTGCTGCCAGAATAATTTCTAGTTTATGTGATTTTAATATTTTAAAAATTAATATGATAGCCGATGTAGGTACTCTTAGTGATGACGAAAGTGTTGATGAATTTAATGATGATTTACAAGATAAAACTAAAAATATTTCAACTGTTTTTGAGAATAATATGAGAAATGATTCTGGTAGTTCTAATTGTGAAAGTAATGAAAATCAGAAAATTCTAATTTCTGATTATGTTATTAAACCAAGCATTTCTATTAATGATATTGAAAGTATGATTACAATGTTTGAAGGTACTCAAGTACAAAATATTAATAAATGGATTGCCGATTTTGAAGATATTGTTTCATTATTTAACGTTAGTGATTTGCACAAATTGATTTTGGCTAAACGCCGTATGACAGGCAAAGCAAAATTATTTCTTGAAAGTGAAACAAATATTAATTCGTGGTCTAAATTAAAAGCCCTACTCATATCTGAATTTGGTCAAACGTGCAATTCAGCTGAATTACGCGAATTGCTGTCCAAAAGAAAAATTAGACCACATGAATCGTTAGATGAATATTTTTTAAATATGAAACAATTATGCTCAAAAGGCAATATTGAAGATTCTGCCCTTATTCAGTATGTAATAAATGGAATTAATGACCCCATTTCTAAAAAATCTTTTTTGTATGGTTGTCCCAATATTGCTGAATTTAAACAAAAATTAAAGATTTATGAAAAAATAAGATCGGAGTATGAAAATGCAAAATTTCATAAATATGAAGGAGCTAAGCCTAAAATTAAATCCGAAGTTAAAGTTAAGAACAAATTTAAGCCTGTAAAGCCAAATATGCGTTGTTTTAATTGTGGCGGGAATAATCATAAGAGTATTAACTGTGTAAATAAAGATAAAGGGCCGCTTTGTTTTGCTTGTAACGCTTATGGTCATAAATCATTTCAATGTAATAAATCTAAAGATACAAGTGTTAAAAATGCTCAGTCACAAGTAAACATTATTACATCCCAAGATTTAATTCTGAAAGAGATAAAGCTTTATTCTTTGCGTTTAATCTCTTTAATAGATACTGGTAGCCAAAAGACTTTGTTAAAGAAAAGTATTTATGATAATTTGAAGAACTTTGTAGAATTAAAAAATACGAGTATCTCTTTGACCGGTCTAGGAAAAGCCTCAATTAAACCAGAAGGTTGTTTCAATTCAGAAATCGAAGTAGATGGTTCAAAATTTAAAGTTACTATTTTTGTCGTTAAGGACAGTTGCATTAATTTCGATTTAATTATTGGCACTGATGTTATTCATCAAGGTACATTAACTATTTCTGAGAATAAAGTGAAACTGTTTAAAGCTGAAGTTCAGTCTAATGACTTTTTAGTTAATATTGTAAATGTTTTGGATGAGCCTAAAATTGATTTAACTCACATTGCTGACAAAAAATTACGTTCAGAGTTATACTCTTTAATTGAAAATTATGTACCAATTAAAACTAAAACAGTAGATGTTAAAATGAAAATTAATTTAACTGACGAAATCCCAGTTTGTTCTTCTCCTCGAAGATTACCGCCATGCGAGAAAAAAATAGTCGAAAACCAAATTGAGGAGTGGCTAGCTCAGGGAATAATTCGAGAAAGTTCTTCTAATTTTTCTTCGCCGGTTGTGTTAGTCAAGAAAAAAGATAACACAATGAGACTTTGTGTTGATTACAGATGTCTTAACAAAAAGACAGTACGTGAGCATTTCCCCTTGCCAGTTATTGATGATGTAATAGACCAATTACATTCTGCCGAAGTATTTACCACCATAGATTTGAAAAACGGTTTCTTTCATGTAGATGTTGAAGAAGACTCGCGGAAATACACCTCGTTTGTTACTCATGAAGGACAATACGAATTTTTGAAATGTCCATTCGGGTTGACCAATAGCCCTAGTGTTTTTCAAAAGTATATTTATAATGTATTTCGAAACCTATTAAAAGATCACATTGTTGTCATTTATATGGATGATTTAATAATACCTGCTAAAAACGAAGCTGAAGGTCTAGAAAAATTAAAACTTGTACTCGAAACTGCATCGGAATATGGATTAGAATTAAATCTTAAAAAATGCAATTTTTTGAAGCGTGAAATTGATTTCTTGGGGTATAGAATCATAAATGGTAAATTGTATCCCTCTCCACTGAAGACTAAAGCAGTAATAAATTTTCCCGAACCAAAGTGTACCAAAGATGTTCAAAGTTATTTAGGATTGACAGGATACTTTCGAAAATTTATAAGAAATTATTCGGTTATAGCTAAACCGTTAAGTGACCTGCTAAGAAAAGATTCAAAATTTAAATTCGATATAGAAGAACAAAGAGCTTTTAATGAACTCAAACGTATTTTGTCGTCAGAACCAGTACTTTTAATTTACAATCCCAAAAGTGCGACCGAAATCCATTGTGATGCCAGTATTGATGGCTATGGAGCTGTTTTAATGCAACAATCTCCAGTAGATAATCAATTTCATCCAGTTTATTTCGCAAGTAAAAAAACCACCGAAGCTGAACGGAAGTACACTAGTTACGAATTAGAAGTTTTAGCTGTAATTGAAGCCCTGAAAAAGTTTAGAGTATATGTGCTAGGTATCCCATTTAAAATTGTAACCGATTGTAATGCATTTAAAATGACTATGGATAAAAAAGAAATGAGTACAAAAATAGCTAGATGGGCAATAATGTTATCCGATTTTGATTATGTTATTGAACATAGACAGGGTAGCAGTATGAGACATGTCGATGCATTAAGTAGGTATCCTATTTGTATGGTAATCCAAGATAGCTTAACTTTAAAAATTATCCAAGCTCAAGAAACCGATGACCATATTAAAACAATAAAAGAAATCCCAAAGGTGAAATCTTATGATGATTATCTAGTTAAAAATGATGTTCTTTATAAATGTGTTAATGGTAATGATTTATTAGTTGTACCGGAAGACATGCAAATGAATATAATCAAGGCCGCTCACGAAAAAGGTCATTACGCAGTTGCAAGAACAGAGAAAAGTTTAGAAAATGATTTTTACATCCCTAAAGTTAAACAAAAAATTGAGAAATGTATAGCAAATTGTGTTCCCTGTATTTTAGTTAATAGAAAATGTGGTAAACAAGAAGGCTTACTTCACCCAATAGAAAAAGAAGAAACTCCATTACATACGTACCATGTTGATCACTTAGGTCCATTAGAAAGCACTAATAAAAATTACAAACATATCCTTTCGGTCATTGACGCATTCACAAAATTTGTTTGGTTGTATCCCACAAAATCTACCGATGCTGCCGAAGTAATTTCTAAATTAGAAATCCAAAAATCTATCTTTGGAAATCCAGTTCGAATTATATCAGATAAAGGTCCTGCATTTACCTCTAAAGCTTTTGAAGATTATTGCATCAATGAAAATATTAAACATATCCCGATTACCACTGGATTACCCAGGTCTAACGGCCAAGTTGAGCGTCTAAATTCTGTCATAATATCTGTTCTGTCTAAATTGTCTGTCGATAATCCTAAAAAATGGTATACACATGTAAGCAACGTCCAACAGGTGATAAATTCGACTTTTCAGAGAAGTATAAGCACAACTCCTTTTGAATTGATGTTTGGTACTAAAATGAAACTAAAAAATAACATTGAAATTACTAGTCTTCTGAATGCTGAAATACAATCTGATTTTACAAATAATCGCGAAGATATGAGAAAAAATGCTAAAAAACAGATTTTAAAAGTCCAAGAAGAGAACCGTAAAACTTACAACCTCAGACGAAAGAAAGCTAACAAATTTAAGATTAATGATGTGGTTGCTATAAAACGCACACAACAAGGTCCAGGTTTGAAGTTAAAACCAAAATATTTAGGTCCGTACAAAGTCATAAAAGTAAAAAATAATGACACCTACGATGTAAAGAAACTTGGATTCAACGAAGGACCCATGGTCACCAGTACATGTGCAGAGTACATGAAGCCGTGGACGGACGAAGCTTGAAAAAAAAAAGAATTTCACCGATTGTGACACTATACCAACTATGACAAACCTCTGGACTGACAAGTAATAGAATTTTAACTTTATTCTCGAAAAGACGAAAAGACGTAAGGTAAAAGAAGATGAAAAGACGTATGAAAGAAGACGGAAAGACGTAAGATAAAAGAAGACGGAAGACGTAAGAAAGAAAAGACGAAAAGACGTAAGGTAATAGAAGATGAAAAGACGTATGAAAGAAGAAGACGAAAAGACGTAAGATAAAAGAAGATGAAAGGACGTAAGAAAGAGAAGACGAAAAGACGCGAAAAAAAATATATGAATTTTTTCAAGAAATAATCTAAGCTTTGATAAACAATTTGAATAATGACTTCTTTTTTTCAATTAAGACTTTGGATGCTGCTGTGTTTTTTTTTTCTTTATCTTTCCAGATGATCCAACTGCTGCTGCCTCCAAAGGGACGAGCATTCGAGGACGAAAGCCTAGTCAGGACGGCCGTTGTGGGAGCGATTCTTTCTCCAACAGCCAAGTATCATGTCTTGTAAGGTTCTTCATATCGCAACTCTGATAGAAAAGGTCTTTAGAAAGCAGACGATTTTCTGAAAAAACTCCATTCAGACGAAAAGCCGAAGAAAAAAAGAAATGAACGGAAGAGATCGTTGGATGGAATGTGGGGAGAGTTGGTGTTGACTTTAGAAGAATGTTGATTAAGATGACGCGATTAAGATGTTTTAATTAAAGTTTCCTTTTGAATGTTCGAATTGTAAATATTAATATGTAATCTCTTACATCTTTTTTTGTAAATATTAACGTTTAATATAAGTCATTTAAAAGTTTAAAAACGGTGTCAGAATTTAATTTACCTCCGAGTTTATTTACTTATGTGTTCGAAAGAACTTTTATAAGAAGAATCTCCATATATCTATAATGTTTTAAAATGAATCCAAATTATTATATTTTAGACAGCGCTGCCATTGAGTTTATTGCACAGGAAAGAATAAAAATCTCATGTATCACAACAAATAATTTATTTATCAAAAAGGAAAAACGCTACTCGGTTCAAATCCGATTTTTTTAAATGTATCTACACGACATACACGAAATAAGTCAAAAGTCAGGACGAACTTTAAAAATGAATAATTCGAAAACGAATCAAGATACAAAAATACGGTTTGCACCAAACAGAAACCGAGTTCTGTGTGGCAACAAAAAATAGTTCTGTTGGCGACAACAGATGGCGCTATAGTGATTTAATGCACCAAAAGATGATTTACAAACGAAAATAATATTGACAACTTACAAGTCAGCTTAATTACAGTTAATTAGTAGTACAGTAAATGTTCAATGTGCTGTCCATCATTCAGAAGTACAGCTGGAGACGAAGCACCTCACCGTTAACAGCATAGAGTAACATTTCTTGCGTTATGGCAGACAAATTTTGGCGGATGGCATCTTTCAGTGCTGTTAGTGATGTCAGTTGGTCGCAGTACACTTTTGACTTTAATAATCCCCCACAGTCAAAAGTCCCAGGGTGTCAGATCGGGAGAACTTGGAGGCCACGCGTGATTAAATTAGCGACTGATAATGCTATCTTCCCCCAAATATTGAGCGTAGCAGGCGTTACACAGGCACAGCAATATGAGGTGGTGGTCCATCTTGCATAAAAGTGACTGTTTGGATCGCCTGTCACGCTTGCAATTCAGAAGTCCAACAGCGCCATCTGTTGGTTGCCAATAGGACTATTTTTTCTTAGCCACACAAAACCCGGTTTATTTTGCATCCGTTTGGTGCAAACCGCGTCTTTGTATCTTGAGTCGTTTGCAAATTATTCGTTTTTAAAGTTCGTCCTGACTTTTGGATCACCCTGTATACATACGTACAAGAGAGATTTATTTCATATTTCGACATAATCTCTCTCACATTATTGCCAATTCAAAGACAGCGCAAATAATACTTCTTTTCTAATGGAAAAATAATTTTCACCTGAATGTTATGAAATGAAAGGAAAGTTAGATTTCAAGTGTTACATCTAAAATCACTTATTTAAAACTATTTCCTTATATCATTGTTATAAAATACCGAGAAGCAATAGTAAAGATTCTGTGTTGATTACATTAATATTATATTAGATGATTTTTACATGTTTAAGTAATCTTATTTGTTCAAACGCGAAAACAAAGCTGATTTGGTCTTAAACCCCTTTCGTACAGAGGGAAAAAATTAAAATCCATTTACAGAGCGATCATCACTGTTTTTGTTTAATTATAATTCAATCTTCATTAAGATTTTTAAAACCGATCAAATTAACTGATTTTCAGAGGGGGAGGGGGGAGGAGGGTTGACGAGTGTAGCTCGTAGAAAACAAAGTCCCTATTTTTTTTTTTTTTTTTTTTTTTTTTTTTTTTTTTTTTTTTAAGCACAATTTAAAAGAAAATACTAAACATTTCTTTGAATCCTTTACGTCACAGCACGTAACTGTAACAAACAGTTCTTTTTATAATTTATTTACTTATTATTATTATTATTTTGTGGGTGGATTAAATTGTCCTATGTATTATTTTGTCGAAATAATAAATAAACAATCAAACACAACTTAGTGTTAAAGCGAAGGTTATTAAAAGATATCGTGTTGATTTCAGGGCTTGGCCCAAGGATTGGCATTCCCCCCTCCCCTCTCCCTGGAGATACAGAAGTTCCTCTTGGAGAAAAATGTCTGGATTCAACACTGGAAAGATATCAAAGTTTTCTTTTTCACTAGATATAATAATAATAATAAGCATTTTAATTTTTGTAAATGTGATTTTTCAAATAAATAATATCGAGCAAAAGTATGCATAATAATTTGCAGCAATTATACGTAAATTTTCTTAAAATACACTAAAATTCTTCACTAAAATTTCCCATTTCCGAAATCCTGCTTCTTGATCAGTGTATGCTGAACAATTCAAGTTACGCATTTACTTTTACATTCTTTTTAATCTAATTATTTTCAAAAATAATTTAAATTCTTTACAAGTACACTGATTTATTTTTACATAGTACTGTTAGGAGCTATCCATTTAATGATGTGAAACTTTTATTTTAATATTTTTTTACACCCTTCCCCCCCTTTGTCACAGTTCAACACATGCGCTCCCTCCCCCTTGTCAGATGTCAAGCTTTATTAGATAAACATATACCTGCAGTTCAGAAAAAAAAGCACTACACACTCCTAGCATGACATCATTTGTGAATTTCCCCTTACCGAAAAAAACCTCTTATAATCAGATAAAACACGCGTTACTGTATTAATTCACCGTCGAGCCATTAATTCTATGTTTTCCGAAAACTATATACAGTCGACTCTCGTTAATTCGAAATCGGATAAATCGAATCTTCTCTTAATTCGAACTAAACATAAAGTCCCGAAATTTTCAATAGCAGAATAAGGTTAAAAATTTTCGTTTATTCGAACTCATTTTCTCTTGACTTCGTTTAATTCGAACTAATGATTTTCCAGTTTTTCGTTTTTCCTTATTTTTTCCCGGATTTAAATCGTTCAAGTAATTTTTTTCCTTTAATTTATGCGAGAATTGTTCTGAACAAGTATACATATAGTCCCTTGCATTTGTTATCCGCTTTTTTAGTGTTCCGTCTGTCCACCAATGACATTTTCACCCCTTTTTCAGATGTGCTTGTTCCCAGAGCCTAATTACCAACGAGCACTCTCCCACCAGTAAAAAAAAAATATATATATATTTTCCCGCTTATTCATGACAGTACTTTCGAATTAAAAAGGGCATTTAAACAAATTCGAAATTTTTTATAAAAAATTACTGATCAGATAGAGTGCCCCGTTCATAATCCGACCCTGTTTGTTCCTAATTCCTTAATTAGTTTATGAAATTATATCTTTCAATTTAATATTTAGTCATATTCTAATGATAACAGCCGAAATATATTATAAAAATACTATAACATTAATTTCTTTCTAATAGTACCCTTTTAAATATGTTTTTCTCTCATACCTTCCATAATTCGAACATTTCTTGTGGTCCCGACGAGTTCGCATTGCCGACTGTACTTCTGTTTATCAACCTGACAACAAGTTCAGAGTGACCATTGCTATTCATCTGATTGGACAATAAACAATAGGCTGCATGAACATGTCAGCAACCAATTATTGTAATACAAATAGATCAAAATAACAAACACGATGGTAACCAATTTATTTTTCATTTACAAATTCTATCTAATAAATTTTGTGGTGCGAGTTTTAACTTAAAATGCATATTATTTTACATTGATTTTATGCAATTACAATGTTCCCCAAAAATATGACTATCCATTTGAAGGCCCATCTATCGATGCTAGTGTTGGATACCGTGAGTGTACTGAATTTGGTTTTATTTTCCAACTAAATTATATCTTGCTTACATACAGATGTTAGTTTTTTTAATTAATGTGCATTTGTCAAAAATATAAGATTCGGCATACTATAAAAGGCTTTGCTTGGGTATCGAAATACTTTTCAGATCTACTATAGAATCAATTGTACATTTAAGATATCATTTCATACTAAATTAAGGATGGTCAACATTTTGTTATTAATTTTCAATTCTAGATTATTATTATTATTATTATTATAATTTTAGTTTCAAAATATGCTTATATGCCAATTTCCTTTCTTTCCGTACGTAATTTTCTTTCTTTTTCTGCAGGAAAAAGAGACTTTTTGGCATTTTGTTAATATGCGCATGTGCATATATATATATATATATATATATATATATGTATGTATATGTATATACAGGGTGTATCTAAACTACTGGGCAAAACTTTAAGGGGTGATAGTACACATCAAGAAAAATAATATTAAATGGTAAACTAAGGGTCCCAAACGTCTTCCGAAGGAGATAGGCACCATCAAAGTTTAGGGTCCAAAATTTGAAATGATTATAAAAAACGGAAAAATTGGTCGATTCGTTTGCGGTTTTCACGAAAACTATTCTTTATTCAGTATTGTCTTGAAAATAAATTATAAAGATGAATTTCAAAAAATGCCGATAGAGGGCGCTTTAGACTTTGGAGTAACGAACAACTATTTTTTACCGTTATTTTTTGCGTCCCATTAATTGTTTTTAGAAGTTTAGACATAAACTTAAATTTTGAGCTCAAAATCTGTGGTTAAGTAGCGCAAACTGAACTGTGTTCGATGGTAGTGGGTAGGTTCAAATTTCAAATGATTATAAAAAACATAAAAATTGGTCAATTGATTTGCGGTTTTCACTAAAATTATTCTTTACGTCAGTATTATATTGAAAATAAATTACGCAGATAATTTTCAAAAAATGCCGATAGAGGGCGCTTTAGACTTTGGAGTAACGTACAACTAGTTTTTACCGCTATTTTTTGCATCTAATTAAATTTTTTAGAAGCTTAGACATAAACTTAAATTTTGAACTGAAAATCTAAATCGTTGAGAGTGATTAAGTAGCGCAAATTGAACTGTGTTCAATGGGGGTGGGGAGGTACAAATTTCAAATGATTATAAAAAACGGAAAAATTGGTCGATTCGTTTGCGGTTTTCTCTAAAACATTCTTTATGTCAGTATTTCCTTGAAAATAAATTTTAAAGATAAATTTAAAAAAATTCCGTTAGAGGGCGCCTTAAACATTAGAGTAACCAACAATTATTTTTAACTGTTATTTTTTTTAATCTAAATAAATGTTTTAAAAGCTTAGACTTAAATTTTGAGCTCAAAATCTGAATCGTTGTGAGTAATTAAGTAGCGAAAAATTGAACTGTGTTCGGAGGGTGGGCAGGGTAACATTTCAACTCCAGAACACAGTTCAGTTTGCGCTTCTTAACCCCTCTCAACGATTCAGAATTTGAGCTCAAAATTTAAGTCTAAGCTTTTGCAAGCATTTAATTAGATACAAAAATAACAGTTAAAAAATATTGTTGGTTACTCTAAAGTTTAAGACGCCCTCTAACGGATTTTTTTAAAAATTATTTTTAAAAATTATTTTTAAGGAAATACTGACATAAGGAATGGTTTTAGAAAAAACCGCAAACGAATCGACCAATTTTTCCGTTTTGTATAATCATTTGAAATTTGAACCTTCCCACCCCCATTGAACACAGTTCAGCTAGCGCTACTTAACCACTCTCAACGATTCAGATTTTCAACACAAAATTTAAGTTTATGTCTAAGCTTTAAAAAATTTTAATTAGATGCAAAAAATAACGGTAAAAACTAGTACGTTACTTCAAAGTCTAAAACGCCCTCTATCGGCATTTTTTGAAATTTATCTGTGCAATTTATTTTCAAGACAATATTGACGTAAAGAATAATTTTAGTGAAAACCGCAAATCAATTGACCAATTTTTATGTTTTTTATAATCATTTGAAATTTGAACCTACCCACTACCATCGAACCCAGTTCAGTTTGCGCTACTTAACCACAGATTTTCAGCTCAAAATTTAAGTTTATGTCTAAACTTCTAAAAAATTAATGGGACGCAAAAAATAACGGTAAAAAATAGTTGTTCGTTACTCCAAAGTCTAAAGCGCCCTCTATCGGCATTTTTTGAAATTCATCTTTATAATTTATTTTCAAGACAATACTGACATAAAGAATAGTTTTCGTGAAAACCGCAAACGAATCGACCAATTTTTCCGTTTTTTATAATCATTTCAAATTTTGGACCCTAAATTTTGATGGTGCCTATCTCCTTCGGAAGACGTTTGGGACCCTTAGTTTCCCATTTAATATTATTAGTCTTTAATATTATTAGTCTTAAAATGTGTACTATCACCCCTTAAAGTTTTGCCCAGTAGTTTAGATACACCCTGTATATATATACATTATTCAAAACTATATGAAAACTTCTTGCATTCAAAGACACTTTAAATACTTCAGAGAAAATGCTGCATGTATTATTTTTGAATGCATACATGAATATGTACTTAGAATTTCATAAGTTATGATAAAAAAGGTCAAAATCACTAACGATAATATTTAAAAAATATTTATGGAATATAAAAGTAAATCAAGGTAGTTATAAAATTTGAAAACAAGAATTTTTATGGCAGTGCCTATGGTAAAAACTGAATAACTCCACCCACATTTGAAAAGTCATTCTTCAGTTACATTTCTAAAGGCGTATTGCATTTACAATCAACCTTCAGTGATTTATGTATAAATGCTTTCAAATTAAATAATAATAATAATAATAATAATAATAATAATAATAATAATAATAATATTAAAATAAAAAAATAAGAATATTAAAATAGTAACTGAATAAAAATTTTCACAATATTTTTGAACATTTTCAAACATTGGATAAAACTTCCACAATGTTTTTTCATTCATTAAAATGTTAAATAACTAATTGGAAAACTGAAAATGCAAGGTAGTTCTTTTTCGTCTACACTTGAAATAGAGTGAATAAGATTCAGTGCAAACTTTCAGGTTTCGCCATCTGTATTATAAAGGCCAAACGTATCTGTGCGTAACGCATACGTCATTTTTCGAATGGCAACACTTTCCAATGAAATTTCACTTTTGCTATTTTCGCTACTGAAGTTTTTAAACTTCTAGACATTGCATATTTTCAAAGGGAAAAAATCCATAAATTAAAAAGAAAGAATAGAAAGGAATTATGGTGGCTGGGTTCACACAAAGCCACCATAAAAAAATTTTGCAAAAAATGTAATCTTGAAATTCGCTACATTAAGCCCAAACACAACCGCGTGCATTCACAAAAAAGAAGAAAAGTTTTAGTACTTCAGTTTTTAATTTATGATAAAATGAAATGCTACTTTAGTATGCTTAAAGTGCTACTTTAGTATGCAGATCATTTTCATTTAGAGAAAAAATGTACGGCTGATGTCAAAGGATTCGGTACTTGTTTCATGTGATTTTTTTTGTTTTGACTGAATGAATTAATTTAAATTTGATCGATAAAGGGCATCAAATGGCAAACTGTTTTTACTATACTTACGGTATATTCCATCCATCTCTTTCCTCCATTGAAAATATCAAATAATCGTACATTTTTGTTCCCATTTTTTTCATTCCAACTTTAAAAATTGTAATTAAAACACAACTAGGTCAAGAATATCGTCTGTTATAAAACCCTCTGTATTTTGGTTTTACTTCATCTTTATACATCAATTAAATAATTTTAAGTTTATTGCAAACATACTATGCAAAAAATACATAAATTTCTCTTTACAAAAATGTATTTAAAATAATGTTTGTGTGATTTATTTGCTTAATTCGCATCAAAAAGCTGAAAGAATGTAATTTGATTAATCTTTGTGAAGTAATATTTTTGGAATTTTGAAAAAAAATATAATGATTTCTGATAACACATGGAGCTACTAAAAGAAAAAAAAATGAAGGCATATGAATCAGTGTATCATCGATATGCATAATAAAATAGCATAATATGCATAGTAAAATAGCTTTAAATAGCATGTTATTACAAGGTGTTAATTTGTTATATATTTATCTTTTCTTCCTTCGGAAATTTACAACATTACTTATTTGCTTGAGCTGTGTCAGCTCGAATGAGATTCTCTATATTTATTGCTACACTGTAAAACATTTGTGTAACGTTACACCATAAAATTGGCGGCAGCCTTGCTGCTTCCAATTTTATGGAATACTTTAACCGACATAATCGGTGTAACACTGTAATGTTACACCAATAATATATGTTTAAATTGCACCATTATATATGCGAAAAAAATTATTCCGTAAAATTGGAGGCAGCGAGGCTGCCACCAATTTTATAGAGTTGCGTTACACAAATGTTTTACAGAGTATATACGTCACTGCTTTTAATTATCAGTCATGACTGATTCAAGAAGGGAGTGGAAATTGTAAAGCAAGCTGTGCATATATGACTAAACTTTAGAGACGTTTCTCATACGCTCATTAAAAACTGCAGACTTAACAGAAATAGTTTTTTTTAGTTTGTAACTGCAGAAGTTTTTCGAATACTTTTTGAGAAAATTGTATTATAACAGATGACAATTTACAAAAATCAATATGCATTGAAAATCAAGGTATGCGTGTTTATAACATTTCTTAATTATAAAGAATTAGTAAAATTAGAAAATCCTTCTGTGTCGTAGATTACTTAATTAAATTTTATTTTATATGAAAATAGAAAGTTTTTGTCAGAGGCTCAGGCATCCAGCTTGGCCACATGCATAATTAATAATGCGGCATATTTATATATACATTAACTATCTAAAAAGAATTGGGTGTTTTCTCTTTTGGCCAAAAATAGGAAGATTACAGAATTTCGGTTCCGTTGTAAAAAATATGTTTCGGTAGATCCTTAACAATAAGTAAAAAAAAAAAAAAAAAAAAAAAAAAAAAAAAAAAAAAAATAGCACGTTTGCAATATGCTGATTGTTTTTCCATCCAAGTAAATGGTTCTGATGAGAAATATGGAGCTGATAACAAATTTTTAACAACACGATGTATTGCCGAAGAAAAAGAACCAGAAATCAAATAAAAATTTTTAAGAGAATGTAATTTAAGTAAGCGAGGAAGCAGAAGGCCTCATGAATTCTCTCAAGATTGTAGAGCTTTATGGCATATATTGGTATTGTGAATGTTGCAAAAAATAAATTCACAGGTTCAATTCCAAATGGTGAAAATGTAAATATAGGCATAACATGGAAGCCTTTGCGTTCATATGAAACATGATTTGAACAGAGATTTGTTTTGAGTTTCATTCATTTCACACAAGTGCGACATTGCTATGTCTGATCATTACTTATCAAATTTCAGGTAAACCAAATATAAAAGAAGTAGCAAAATTTTTTCGACTTTCCGCTCTACGATTTGAAGAGCTTAAAAAAATGAGCTGGAACAGTGAATAAAACTGCCTTCTTCTGGACATTTTGAAGTACCATTCGTGGAACTCTTAAAAAATATAGCAAAAGCTGTAAGGCACATAATCTTCTCTCTCATGCAAAATCGTTGGGGATTATCAATTCGATTTCTCAAAAACTGAACAAGCTTCTTTTGATTATAGATGTAATATCTGACTTGCTTAGTTCTAGATCTTTTGAAAGCTTTAAAAAAATTTAGAAACACAGTCAATGATTATTTCATTACTCCGCCTGATATAAAATTTATATAGAATTGTCAAAAAATTTAAAAATACGAATTTATTCTTATTGGAGATTGATATTATCCTGGTGAATATGAAGAATAGTTGATGGAAATAAATTAAGGCACTACGAAATCTAAAAATATTTCGGATATTAAAGAACATCTTTGCAAATGTAAAAACAACTTATGAGTTTCTATAAAGAGATGCTTTTCTGCAGTAAGAAAAGAAACTATATTGAGTTGTAAAGAATTTGTTTCACAAATATTGGGAAGCCCCACCAGTGGCCGAGAGGGTCTGAACTCTCAACTGGTAGACGGCAGGTGCTGGGTTCGAACCCAATCGCGGCCGTCGGCCTAACCGTTCGGAGTTTTCGTGGTTTTCTTCGAACCTTGCGTAAATACGGGTTAGGTTCCCTTAGAAAGACCCCCACGAAGGGCATCCCTCCCCCTGGGCCTATATCCCTAGCGTGGATAATCGGCCGTCACAAAATACACCAATACACACCCAAAGATTGGGCGAGGAACTGCATATCCAGCAGGTTAGATGCTTTCTTATAAGCGAGAAGACCAACAGATGTTGTTAGTACAGTTTGCATTGATGATAGAGAACCTTTCAGATATAGACAAAGTCGCCGATTTTATTGAGGATGTAATGGCTTTGTATGCAGCTGGAAAACTGCATTCTTCTTCAGAAATGACACCACCAAAAGCATGACTCTTTTAGAAATTTAAAGCGTCTCAACCTTACACTGTTTTCAACAAATTGGCGAAGTCATATATTTATTTAACACCTCATAGTACTGATTTAGAAAGATCTGTGTCCAAACATAACGACGTTTAAATCCAATATTTAATCAGGATTAACAGTAAAAATCTTAAATTTAGAGATGTTCATTGATCTTAATGGAATTGGAATAGGTTTTTACGAACCAAGCATTGCTGTTGTATAAGGTTCATAGGGAGAACAGAAAGAAAAGGAAAGTTTCCAGGCAAAGAAATCAGTTGAAATCATTACTTTGCCGAAAAATTCTTTGCTAAAGAAAGTAACCTATGCTATTTGTAAGTGCTAAAGACGTGAAAGGTTTAACCTTCCTACCCTGAATGGGTCTAATCGACCCAGAACTATAATGCGTTAGTAGTGTAAAAAGGAGAGTTCGATTGATGGGGTGGTGGTGGATGTGGTGGGAGGTGGAACCACCACCACCTCACAGAGAGAGGAGGAGGACCACCACCACCTGAAAGAGAAGCTTATCTGATGAAGAGTGTATCATACTATAGTAGGATGATTGGGGAGGGCTTAAAATTGAGGGGGCTTAAATTTTTTTTTAGGGTTTGAAACGTAGGAGATTATACTATAGTAGAGGGGTGGATGTTTGGAGTCTGTTAGAGTATGATAGGATTTTTTGAGAGAGAGAGAGAGGGGAGGGCTTATTTTTTAGGAGGGGCTTAAAATTGAGGGGGGCTTAAATTTTTTTTGGGAGTTTAAATTAGAGTAGAGATTGGAATCAACTTAGAGTAGGAAAGATATTTGAATATGAAATGGAAAAAATGTAGTGGCGCCCTCTATCGGTGGGAATTGGAACGAGGGGTTTTCTGAAATAAATAAAAAAGATATATATTTTTGCATTGGCTATGGGTCCCCCAACATATATTAAAAAATTAATATATGTTGTATTAGCTGTTCAGAGACAGGGGTATCATGAACACCACTTCACTCACTGTGGCCCACATTCTGCAAAAATATACTTTTGAATTAGCTTGACATTTAAAATCATTCTGTATGTAAAAGGAATTTTAAAAATATTGTTTCGATGTTCATGAGGTTTGAAAAAAAATTGTATACTTATTTTTCCGAATCTTCTAAACTGTACTTTGAAATATCCTTATGACCATATGCTAAACTGGTGATGCCATCCGACAGTAAAAATCTTTTATCGTCAAATGGAGAAAGACATTTCTTGTTTTGTTTTACTGTAAACAACTGATGTTTTTCTTGCAGAAATTTCGTGTGAATTTCATAGTTACTTTTTTTATACAAAATGCAATTTACATAATCTTGATGAGTTAGGCGATTCTGTACGATACGTGTAGATACACCTTTTGCCCGCTTTTTTTCGCCATCACTCGATTTGATCGAGTACATTTTTGACTTGATTCCTGCAAACTCGAAAGCTGGTTTTGAGCATAGTTCATCTTTAAATTTTCCAAGAGTTTTCTTATTTTTAGTCGAGTACAATTTATGAGTTGAGGGGTAATCTGAAAAATCGTACAAATCACTGTGCTGACCCATATCATCATATATGTTAGGTGTTGTTATATGATAAGTCAAACTGTCAGTATCCGTGAATAACAAGACAGCGTTTTCTTGATATGTGGCTTTTATATGATGGTAGTGAAAAGTGTACATTAGTACTTTGGAGAGCTCTAAAATAGAAAATCCGACATAGATAGGTCGATCCATTAAGATGGTAGGTGTTTTTCGTTCCACAGCCACCAAATCGTTATCGAATTGTTTGAAATTTTTATAATTTGGTGAAGCGACTAATTTCTGAGCTCTAATTTCACTTGTACATAATTCGATGCTTCTTCTTTTTCGAAGATTTTCCATTGTTTTTCCGAAAACGGAATTATTTAATAATTTGAAAAAGTCCTTTTCGAAGGATGAGGTCGCTTGCTTCCTTTTTTCTGTATTGAAATTAATATATTTCTGGAGCCAAGGAGCTTGTCTAAATTTTATGGCCCGATGAATTTTCTTAAGTTTTAGTCCTAGTTGAAGATATAATTTTAAGTTGCGATAGTGGGTTACATACTTATATTTATCGTTAAGATTTGGAATCAGTTTCGGTGTACCCACATATTTCCGATTTCCTAATAATTTCTTCGCATAGGGTGATAGCATTGCTTCCGTGACTGTTACTCTTTCGGGGGCCAGCGGGTATTCATTGTGTAATGAATGCAGATTTGAAGGGTATTCTAAATCCACCTCGAAGATGTATCCTTCTGGTGAATCATCTTTCAGGTTTTGTATGAAAGTTTCATCCAGTTTGCTGACATCCACCCACTCGAAACCTGCAAATGGTAAAAATTGGGACATAGCCCAGCCATACAAATTATTTGCATCCCAGTACATTATAAAACTGGATGCTTCATTTTCTCTGTAATCGGGAGTTCCGGGAATGTTTGCTGTAGCGAGTCTATGAGATATTTGAGAGACCCCACCTCTAACTCCTTCTTCTAAAAACATTAGCATGTCGACGTCCGTTAGAAGCTCTAATGTTATGTCACACATTTTGAGGCATGCGTTCCACGAGAGTCCAGGAGACGTAAAAACATGGCAGGCGTCTATTTCATAATATCTTTGACATAGATGACGGAAATTCTGAAAAACGTCAGATAGTAATAAAACATCCGTCTTGACATACAGATCGTGATATTCTCCTAGATTTTGTATTTTGAAAGTCTTCCATACATTCAGCGCATGCTCATAGTCCTCGTTACTCACATCTTCTTCTGTCAAATTGTTGAAGAAAGCTTTATGTGGTGGGAGCTGTGTGTCATTGAATTTTTGAAAAGATGTTATGTAATTATAAGGGAAGACCCCCTTTCTTTTGAGTAAATTTAAATGACTGTTTGATAGGAAATGCTGTTGTAAAATTGGGAATTGGTTAGCTTGAAGATTAGCAACAAGCTTTTCTAATGAAGTTGGAAGGAACTGGAATGAGTCCAGAAAAACCAACTGGATAGGTGAATCATGTTTTTTTAGTCTAAACGTGATATATTTCTCTAAACTCGTTGCTATTACGGATATCTCATGATCCTTGAACTTACCCAATTCACTTATTAACAGATGCCCATCATAATTTTTAAGATTGTGGAAAACGACAGGAATGGATTTAGGCTGTCTGTATTTTAAGTTGCAGTCTGCATGGGCAGCCCCTCGATATGCACCCGAAAGGTGATCATGTTCACGAATTCGATGAGTACCAAGAGTTTTTTTACAAATGCAGCACTGCGTAGCATGCTTGAATTCTGTTTCCTGTTCACGAGACAATTTTAGAGGTTTTATCTGCATTAAAATTTTTCCTAAACTTCTTTCTTCCTGTATCATTCGCTGTAAAAAGACTTCCACAGCATCTTCCCCTCGATACACTTCCACCGGTTTTACACACTTTCCGTCTGGTCCTATGATTACATAAGCGAAACCACATGCAGTATGCTTGGATATTTTTTGTGTATACGGGTCTTGTGAATTCGGTGCTGAAGAATCTATGGGCTGTAAAATGCTTTCAAAATCAGCATATATCGTGTAACCGATAGGATGCTGCATATGTATGTTCTTAAATTTCAGAAAATTTTCACCAATCATGGGCATTTCAATAATTTGAGCGGCATGTTTTTTGCAGTATTTTATATGCTTATCTAACAAATCTTTCTGGGAAAATGCATGAAGGCAGCGGAAGCAATAATGTTGTTTTCCGTTATGCTTTGAACGATCACCTAACAGTCGTGAAAAATCAGTAATTAACGTGTAGTGTTGATTATCTTCGGTAGCGATTAATAGTAAATTGATTACATCTTCATCCTCCCTCTCTGAAATGTATAAAAGCGTTATTTTATTGTCTTCGAAGCCAAATATGTTAATTCTGATATTATTTTGGTCTTCTATCAATTTCGCTTGCTGGTAAGGCATAGGAAAAGAAATCTTTTTTAAGTTGAGGGTATTTTCGAAGCTGGTGTAATGATTTACATCATCGGGCATCTCTTCAGAAGGAATGCTAAGCTGAGAAGCTAATGTGCACCAAACAATACATTTATTGTCATCATAATTTTTTATATTTAACACTGCATTTTTTTGCTTGATTTTTTTCGGTAGTGGGATAAAGCTGCTACCACGCAGTGGATTGTATTTCGCCATTTTGAGTTCTAAATAACTAATATCTTTGAGTCGCCATCCAGAACCGCCTTCTAAATACCGATCAAAGCATTTTAAAATTTTAGCAAAACCTTGTTGAATTTGGATTTCAACCATATCATTTGTTAACTGGATATAGGTATCGCTGTGTAAAAAAGGTTCCGCAGTTATAATCTCTCCATCACTTGTAATTCTTTCTAATGCAAGTTTTAAAATCATATGAAATTTGATGGCTTCTTTTTGTTCGACTTCCTGCTGAATGATTTCAACTAACTCCTGTAAGATGCTATCAAAAAATATCTTAATGTCACATTGATTGCCTTCATCTGGTTCCAAACGAATCGTTTTAAAAACGTTGAGGGATTCACTGGCAGGTCTCGATGTGGGTGGATTTGCACTTGTTTTTCTACGTTTTACGCTTACGTAAGATGTGCTGCTGCTGTTACTGGTGCATTGCTGTGATTTGATATGGCGCTGTAAATTTTGTTTTATAGAAAATTTTTCGAAACAGTTCGGGCATGAATATTGGGGGTTTTCGTGAATTTTTATGTGTCGATCAAAATGGTCTTTTCGGTTAAATTCTTCACCGCATGCATTACATATAAAAAGTCGTCTGTTTTTTTCATGCGTAATTTTATGACGATTTAATGCATCGAGTCTTGCAAAAGTTTTTGTGCATCCATCGCAAGGATGAGTAGCCTAAAAAAGAATTAAAACCAACTTTAATTTTTTAACACTACTTAATCTAACAATCTTTTAAAAATTTTTAAAATCTGTTTAAAAAATGCGAGTTAAATTTGAGAGAGTCTAAAATTTTCTACCTAATTTAACAGTTTTTTATAGAAAACTTTATCTTTCTATAAAAATTTAACATTCATTAAAATTCGCGACAATCTGAAAAAAAATAAATATAATAAAATGTACATACCTGATTTGAAGTTTCTCCCTCCTGATGGGTCCTTTCGTGTCTTTTTAAGGCATCCTTTCTAGAAAATTCCTTCTGGCATATGTTGCATGTCAGTTCCTAAAAAAAATAAATTAAAAAAAAAAAAAAATGCGAGTTAAATTTGGGAGAGTCGAAAAATTTCCGCTTAATTTAACAGTTTTTTATAGAAAACTTTATCTCTCTTTAAAAAATTAACGTACACTAAAATTCGCGACAATCTGAAAAAAATAAATATAATAAAATGTACATACCTGATTTGAAGTTTCTCCCTGCTGATGGGTCCTTTCGTGTCTTTTTAAGGCATCCTTTCTAGAAAATTCCTTCTGGCATACGTTGCATGACAGTTCCTAAATAAATAAATAAAAAAAAAAAAAAAAAAAAAATTAAACATTTTCTCTCCTACCCCTCTCAAAACATAACCCAATCATTAATTTTTTTTACCTTCGTATTATTCATCGGGGCATCATCATCATTTTCAGAAAGATCCCATTCGGGTTCCGAAATCTGCATTTCGTTAATGAGATCCTGGTCAATCTAACAATAAAAGGAATTTTTGTACTTTTCTAATTAAAAAACTTTTTGAAAAAATTCACGCAAAATTGATTATCACCTACCATCATGTCTGCAGATTGATGTTGTTTTGAAAGGTGCACATTCCGGATATGCCTTCGTAAATTGTCTGTGCGAGAAAATACTTTCTCGCATTCCGCACAAGTCAATTGCTGAAACAGATAGTCTTAAATTTATTTTCTTAAAATGCTTTCATTAAAAAACTAGCTTAATTTATTTTTGATAAAATATTTCCTGTTATTTTAAAAATTCAAAAAGTAAATAAGACATAGGTTTCTAAAATATTTCCTGTTATTTTAAAAATTCAAAAAGTAAATAAGAAATAGGTTTATAAAATATTTCCTGTTATTTTAAAAATTCAAAAAGTAAATAAGAAATAGGTTTATAAAATATTTCCTGTTATTTTAAAAATTCAAAAAGTAAATAAGAAATAGGTTTATAAAATATTTCCTGTTCTTTTAAAAATTCAAAAAGTAAATAAGAAATAGGTTTATAAAATATTTCCTGTTATTTTAAAAATTCAAAAAGTAAATAAGAAATAGGTTTATAAAATATTTCCTGTTATTTTAAAAATTCAAAAAGTAAATAAGAAATAGGTTTATAAAATATTTCCGTTAGTTTTTCAATTTAAAAAGTTGATAATAATACAAAGGATTTAAAAATAAGTTATTTCAAAAATTCTTCAATAAAAACGAATAAGTTAAAAGAAAGTTTGCGGAAAAAAAAAAGAAAGTTCTAAAATAAAAATGAATAAGTTTGCATAAAAAAGTTTGCGAAAAAAAAAATATTTCATAAGTTTACAAATTAAAAAAATATATTTCATAAGTTTACAAAAGTTCTAAAATAAAAATGAATAAGTTTGCATAAAAAAGTTTGCGAAAAAAAAATATTTCAAAAGTTTACAAATTAAAAAAAATATAATTCATAAGTTTTTAAAAAAGAAAAATCATAAGTTAATGAAAAGTTCTTTAATAAAATTATTATCGATAGAAATTTAAAATTTATTTTACAAAAGTTAAAATGAGTTTTCTGATTTATATATATATATTATCTTACTGCCGCATTGTAGTTCACAGTTAAACACATTAGGTTATGTATAAAAGCAATAGATTTATAAAAATACAAAAGTTTAATAAGTATTCAAAATATTTCGTAAATTGAAAGAATGAATTTTTTTCCAACTTATAATTGTTATATAAAAACATCGATTTATGAAAATAATCAAACTCTTTTCATAAAGATTAAAAAAAAAAGTGTTTCACAAATTAAAAAAAATATATATTTCATAAGTTTTTAAAAAAGAAAAAAAAATCATAAGTTAATCAAAAGTTCTAAAATAAAAATGAATAAGTTTGCATAAAAAAGTTTGCGAAAAAAAAAAATATTTCATAAGTTTACAAATAAGAAAAATCATAAGTTAATCAAAAGTTCTTTAATAAAAATTAAAATTATTATCGACAGAAATTTAAAATTTATTTTACAAAAGTTAAAATGAGTTTTCTGATTTATATATATATATTATCTTACTGCCGCATTGTAATTCACAGTTAAACACATTAGGTTATGTATAAAGCAATAGATTTATAAAAATACAAAAGTTTCATAAGTATTCAAAATATTTCGTAAATTGAAAGAATGAATTTTTTTTCAACTTATAATTGTTATATAAAAACATCGATTTATGAAAATAATCAAACTCTTTTCATAAAGATTAAAAAAAAAAGTGTTTCACAAATTAAAAAAAATATATATTTCATAAGTTTACAAATAAGAAAAAAAAATATATATCACAAGTTGGAACAAATTTCAAAAGTTCTAAAATAAAAATGAGCAAATTTCACTTACTAAATTTCTTTCCATGTTCGAGAGGTCTTCAATCCTTTCGCACTAAACCAAAAAATTTGAAGTAATGATAGTGAGTCGACGGTTCTTTATTTATATCTTTCTTAATCGCAAAATATTTCATCATCCCTCATGTCTCCCCCCTTCTAGAAAAATCCAGTAAAATCTGGGATATTTTAGTTAGTCGGATGTTGATTATTTAAAATAAGTTACTTTCTTAATCAGAACGATTATTTGATGTCTAAACAATACTCAGAATAACTGTTAGTTGTTTATCAAACTCTGACGAAAATAGGCATTATCTCAAAATGTTTAACAAAACATGATATCACAATCAGCATTTTCGTATCTTGTTTCTTAAAGATTGAATCAACTTCCTTGTTTTTCGATGAGAGCAAAACAACAGGATGAAGATATCTAAAAATGACTTGTTATCTTAAAACAAATATATTGTTTGCTTGGTGTGATTTCATACGAAACTTTAAAAGTAATTTCCTTTTCAGATATTAAAATACTTAATGCTGAAATCAAATTGAATACATCATATTGATTAAAAAATAAATAATAAGAGTTTTTTTAATTTATTTTTTCAGTTAAGATACTTTTTATTTCAATTGTAGTTTTTAAAAAGAGATTGCTTTTTCCCCAAAATAAAAAGAATTGTAATTAAATAGATTTAAAAATAATTAGACACAGTTTATGTAAAGGAAAAAAATATACATCAATTTAAAAAAAAATAAACAGTTTATTCAACATTAAAAATATGTACAACACAAGTTTTTCTTTAGATTTGATATAAGGATTCACAAAATTCTTCGAAAAACTGAGAGTCCATTTTTTGAAAAAAGTCTTTCGTATAAAAGCATGTGCATGATTCACACACATTCTTTGCCAATTTAAAAGTGTTTAAGTGAAATAAGGCAGACTGTTTATATAACTCGAATTTTTCTTTCATTGGTACGTTTAAACATTCATGTCGAAAACTAGAATTTAATTCAAAGCGACATCCGCTGCATGAATAAACTTTATTAACAGCAGAGGTTAATTCTTGTTCAAGACAACGTAAAAAATGATCCAAAGCAGAATCTTGATTAAAATGCGAAGTACATTTGGAGGGTCTGTTCATTATTACACTACCAATAACCTGTGTTAAAACCAAATCACTCAAAGACTCATTAATTCGAGGGATTAATTCAATTAATTTACAAATTTGATCTTTTGACAAACGAATACCAGAATTTTTTAAGTAAAATCCCGAATTCCCAAGATTAAATAACTGCTGCAAATAGCAATAGTCTGAATCCATAAAAGCAACTAAGAGTTGATTATTTGCGACGAATGTTTCATCGTTTGAATAAAAATGAAAATTATATAATTTTCCACTCAGTTTTTCCCATGATTCTAAATTAAAAATTACACCTTCTTTCGTGGGGTATTTTTGCTGTGTATTCGATTCTTTAAAATTTCTGATATGTAATCGCAAGTAAATCTGATTTTCTAATCTAACTTGAAAAAAAGTCTCCCAGTTTAAATTAAATTCCAATAACACTGGGTCAGGGGCATTTAAATTTCGAAAATGGGTTTCAAACCAATCATTTTCCGGTATTTCTGAATCACGTGGTTGCTTGGGGGTTGATTGTTCAGTGGAAATCACATCTAAATTCATTTTTTGTTTTTTCGAGGGGGAACTGTTTGTAATATGACGAAATGTTAAACTAATTCTCATGTTTTTTATGCTCGAGTCAGGTGGGATTCCATGTGTGAACAACTGATTTGTTGGGGCGTGCATTAGGTAAAGGGAACCATGTTCCAAATTTATACACGTCATCGGTGATTTATTGCTTTTAAATTCGATTTTTCGCGTAGCTCCGAAACTTAAAACTGAAATTGGACAAGCACTATCTAATTCACGTTCATCATCTTTATGATGTGAAATGTAACTGCTCCCATCGGGATATAAGTTCAAAAGTACATAGTTATACGTACAGCCAGACTGTTTTTCCACCAGATCTCGCAGCTGAAGGATAGGTGGTGTCCACGGGTTAGCACTAATTGTGGTTCCGCTGAAACTGTAACTCACATCTGGATCGCCATAGGCCAGGGCTTGTCTTTTAGGCTTAATATTTCTTCCTCGAATTCGCAACGTCGGTGTGAAAAAGGGTAAAATTTTAAGATGTTCGAAGAACTCATCAGCCACATCTTTTTGAAGAAAGTCTGAAATATATTGCACGTTCAGTCCGTTTTCGGTGAAGTTAACAGCAGACATCGTTTAGGGTTAGTTAGTCGAAGCGAGATGGGTCAGCAAGTCACGAGAAGATGAGTCACAAAGGTCAACAAGGCACGTGAAGGTTACTCAGTCAAAACAAGATGAGTCAGCAAACGAATGTTCCAGATCAGGCTCCAAGGGATTGTCAGATAACAAGCATCAAGATGCAGCTAGGCAGCGAGCAAAGTGTTAGCAATGAAGCAGATTTGTGGTTCTTATATAGTGAATGCTTATCACATATCAGATAAACGATATCACAATCTGATTACTGCTAGCGCCCTCTACGTTGAGCCGCCATTTTTTCTTCAGTTCTCGGTGTACTCTTGTTCGAAGCAGATGTGGGTAAGTAGTACTCTTTTATTTATATGTAAGTGTGAAGTGTAGTTAAAAAAAAATAGACATAAAATTTTTAAATATAATATTTTATTTATAAATTTTCCCATTGCATTACATAAGGATCCACTTTTATTTTTTTAGTGGGCATGAGTGATACATGTTTTTTGTTAGAAGATAAATGTCGATTTTTTATAAAACTTTCAGGTACATACATTTCACGAAGAGTTTTTAATAGTTCATTTTGAGCCTTTATTGGAGTTTTTTTATTCACAGAAAACAAAAGATGAAATAAATCAGCTATATTCGATTCTGGGATAGGTTTTCCTTCGAAACTAATTGTTAAATTTTTATCCCATTCGAATTTTCTTGGATGATTTTTTAAAAAGTCCAACAAGGATCGAGCTTGTCTTTTCATAGAAGGTGGTACCGAGGATAAAATCAGGGTCAGTTCATCAGGTTCACTTTTCGGTTCCTCTTTCGGTTCAGAAGTTTCTTTTTCCGTGGGTTCAGGTGGTTTAGACATCCAGGGCGTGTTAAATTCTTGCAAGTCCATTTTACGTTTCAGCAATTCGAAATACTGAATCACTTTTTCATGATCGGGAAGAGTGCTGTTTAATATTTTCGACATGGCAGTATCGAATTCGGACATTTGCTGTTTTGTTGGTACGTGCTTGGAAAGATTCTCTTCCGGCACCAACGCATATTTTTTAGCGAGCTCCATTAATGAGTCCGGTTAATACACTCAAGGCGGCTGGGATTAGAATATTTAAAAACCCACCTCGTTGAATAATAAGTTTTTTCTTGTGAAAAAGAGAACCCTTTTTCGTTCCGATTTTTCGTAAAGTAGTCTTATATTTACTTAAAGACTTTTTCTGTTTTGAAGATACAGGGATATTTCCTTTTAACAGATTCAAACTACATTCACAGATGGCTTTTACAGAACGGGGCGGTAATTTTTTTAAAAGTTGATTACGTAATGCCGAAGGACACGTTTTAATCAATTCTAAATCACGAAGTTGTTTCTTCGTCAACGTCATAGCGGCAACTGAATTAAAAACCAAATGTCTTTCTTTTTAAACCTTGTTTCGGGACATAAATGAACTGTGTTTGACCCGGTAAAATCTGCGTCCTTAAACGTAAACGTTCTTCAGTTTCGTTTCTTAAATCCACCAGTAAATAGGAGAAAGGTTTTTGGGTTGCATCTTCATACACTTCTTGAAAAAATTTACTTTTAGTCGGATACAATTGCCGCCCCAAATGAATAATTTGACTCATATCACGACGATTTTTAAACAAGATCAAATATTGACTGTTCAGGGAAACACCTCTCATTTCTTTACCTTTATGAAATAGATTTTGCGTGATAAAAATCACACTTATGTTTAAATGGTGGCTACCTACTGTAAAAAGATAAGTCAAGCGTTCATCACTTCCACATTGAATCATGAGATCGTCTAAAATAACGAGTGAATTCGTTCCTAAGTATTCAGTATAATTAGAAGGAAATCCCTCAACAAAGGTCACATCCGTCATTTCATCATACAGCTTTTGGTAAATACCATAAAACCAAACCACTTTGTCAGGGGGAGGATTAAACATTTGATTTCTGTCCTTCAACAAATCTCGTAAAAACCAACTTTTACCCACTCTTGTGGGACCTGCGAGAAGCATTGTACAAGGATGTTGAAAGCGAGGAAACTCCATTTTGTAGGAGCAAACACAAGGAAAGTTACAATCGAAATAAACACAAACACCAAGAAATACAGTTTAAATATCGATTTATTGATAAAAATTCACAGACACACGAAATCGTTTAGCTACAAAATTATAGACTCGTTGGTCGTTACAAATATTTTCAGTTACAAAATGTGATAAAATATGTTTCAAAGTTTTGCCGCGGCATCGTGAATACAAGTAAAATATACAATATTGACCACATACGGCCGTCTTATTACTCTGTAAGGTGAGGGGGTTAAACACCACTCGAGAAAAATGAGATGAAAAGTTCGCAATAGATCCTTGAAAAAAGGCAGGCCCGTTTCCATATGAATCAAAGAATTCCACTTCATCAGGTGAGGGTAAAAAGAATGCCAGCCAGTGACTTCCGGGTTCCGTTGACTTGTCCACATTGCATACAAAACAGGCAGGATAGTGTAGGATTCTCCACGGTAGTTTATCGCTGGGAAAAACATCTAAAAAATACTTTCGAGTTCTTGGATCTCCTGATAAAATCTTCTTGATTTGTAAAGAATCCATCTAGTTGGCAAAGTCACACAAAACGTGTCTTGATTTACTGATTTCCACAATATTTTCAAATTCCGCGTACACCAAAACTGAAATTGTGGTTTTTAAATCTTCAGCAAATTTAATCTCAATTCGTAAATTCCCCTGTTGTTGTAAATTTAGATGGGGGCCGTCACACAAATCTGGACTCAGGTCGAAAGCGTATAAGGTGTGTCCCTCTGCATATTCCTCACGTGTCAAATAAATACCAGTGTCATGATTAAATCCCGAAAACAAACGATGATAAGCAGTTATGAAATTATTGTCTTCAAAATTCAATTCTAACCCTTTTGAAGGTATAGGTTGACCGTTCGCATAAACACTTAAAAAGTTGACTTTGTGATGGTGAAAGTGAAAAGGGTTCAAATCATATTGTCCATTGATGGAAGCATTTTCTAATAATCCAATAATAATTCGTTTCGGTAAAGGTCCTAAAAATACATTGTCTTGCATAAAAGAACGACTTCCGGTAGATATCGAATAGGTCTTGCACAATACACGATCGATGGGATATTTCGCAGAAGTTTTTTCTAAAGCCTTCGCATGACCAAGCAACACACCTGGGCTGACTTTCACTTTACGAACAAACAAGGAAGCGTGTTCTAAAATCACTTTAAAATCCGGATCAGGTTTTGTAGTATCTGAAGGTTTTGCTGCAATTAAGCAAAAGTTGGGTTTACTGCGAACCATTTTAATTTTCAAATCGACCATGTTTAACAACAGTCTATTTTGTTGAAAAATGTCACAATGTAAAGGACCTATCATGTCTAAGGTTTTACTATTTTTCGTCAGTTCATAACGTTTTTTCAATCCGGGGTTTTCATCAGATGTTGGGTCTGTGCACGTTAATTTCTTATCTTTATAGAAACATTCGCATTGCAGTAAACTCTTCTTGGCATCTTCTCCAAAATTCAAAAGTGTTTCGATATAAGCTCGATAGGGATAGGTGTTACTAGAAGAGGAAATGACTCTTTCATTCAGACTCACATCAACTTGGGAAAACAAGGCTTGCAAAAATAAATTCACGGGTGCTACGTGATCATCATCCGTTAAAGCAGATCCATCCGATTTAGTGATTTTTACTTTCGTATACAAATACGACGAGGATAAATCAATATAGTCTTCACCATTACCCGAAATATTAAATTCCACAGGTACCCCATCATGAATATTAGCAAGGGGATGATATTCTACAAAATATCCTTTTTCGATGGCGGTTTGAGTTGGGGGAATTAAAAAGAGATCCAATTCCGTTTTAGCGCAAGCGGCAGAATCTTTATGAATTAGTCCGGACATCCTTAAGCGAAAATATCACTTGTTTTCACTTTCTTGACTTTACGACGACTGACGGTTTTTTTTGGAAGCTTTCTCTTTTTATGTCTGCGACCCGATCCAATCATGGACTTTACCTTGGTGGCTGCTTTATCCGTTAAAGTCTGACCGGCTTCTTTCAACCTCCGCTTGGCGGCTACTTTGACATTCTCACCACGTGACACGTCATTCAACAAATCGAGTCCAGAAGAAAACAGTTGCTTGCCTACGGTTTTGGCTCCCGATTTAAAAAGAGGTGCCGCAGCACGAAACAAAGAGCGAAACACTCCACCAAACCCATATCCTTTTTGTAAAGTAGTACCGTGATAATAGTTCAAACCACTACCTGACTGGTGGGTATAATAATCCTCGAAGGATTTTGCACAACACTGGTAAGGCACAAACATTATGAGAGATACTTTTGACGAAAATGAAGTTTCACGATCAACTTCCCACGTTCGAATGACATTAATCGACCTGTGTGGGTTCTTATAACTGTTTCAATTGTCTGAAAATTCTTTCGAGTCACAGGAATATAGTGCGGCCTGTCAAACACTTCGTGAATCATCTCTCCATCTTGCCCTTTCACGGGGATCACTCTAAGCAACGGTGCAACAGTATCCCCTACGATCTGCGGTTCAACGAGGTCACTATAGATATACATCAATTTAAAATCAGCATGGGGGTCGGCTGCGAAGGGGCTATCAAAATACATTGAAGAACCTGCGAAGGGTTCACCTACATTACCAGGTGGAAACCCTAAACTTTCTGCTAATCCTGAATCAAACTTGATTCTCGCATTTTTTCTCAAAGTCACTCTCACTTTCTTTGAGTTTTTATTAAAGTTAAAAGAAATTTTATCATAAAATTTTTGATAGTTGAGTATTTTAATAATATCGTTGGGGGATTCATAAAATCCGGGAGGGATTCTTGCCTTTTTCACTTCAAATGCTCCTATTTCAAATTCGCTTTCATTTCTAGGTCTTCCGTTCGTCCATTCGATATTTTCTCCCAAAACATATTCATATCCGTTAGTAAATTCGGTTATATTATTCCATAAGTGTGGGTAAATCAGTTCTGTCAAACCCACTTCCCACTCTCCTTTCAAGTCTAAGGCGGAAGGTAATCTTGTCACAAAATGAGAAATTTTATTCTCTGGAAAATAATTCAGCGAACTGTCTGAAGGTAACGTCACGTAGAAAGACATGTTTCACAATGAGAATGGAAGGTCAAAAACAGAGGGTTTTATAACGAAAATAAATTAGATGAAGGAATCCACTGATTAAATTTATCGGGGTAACCTTTAAATTTCACTTTATATTCCACATGACCTTTTCGTGTACGTTTTTCTAAAATCTTTTCAATAGTGTAATCCTCTTTCGGTTGAACTCTTTGAAGTTCTTGCGGGTAAAAGGTTCCTTGAATGGGTTCGTCCATCAAATCTTTAATTCGATACACAGGGGGATCTCTCGCGACACATTCCGTTATCAGAAACAATTCTTCGGTCCAGTTCGTTTCATAACCTTTTTCAAAAGTTAATTTTTGTTTCGAAACACGCACGATTTCACCCACTTTAAATACACACGGTTTTCTTTCTACATCTTGCATTTTTCCATACAAAGTAAACCACACATCGCTTTCATTCTCAGGTGTTACTTCCACAGGGGCTCTCTTAATGCTGGAATGATACGTATGATTGTAACTCTGCAACAAGGAATCTAACACATCGATAAAATTATAGGTGTGATTATGCGTGAAATATTTCCACATTTTAGTTTTCAAGGTACGATTAAAACGTTCTACCACAGAAGCTTTCGTGTTATTATACGTAGTAAAAAATCGCACACCTTGTTGTTTTAAAAACGTTTGAAAAACTCAGTTCTTGAATTCTTTACCAGCGTCAGACTGAATAGACTTGGGTTTACGCGTTGCAAAAATGCTTTGAAAGGCTTTCATAATATCCTCACCACGTTTCGTTTTTAACGGAATCGCCCAAGCATATTTAGAAAGAATGTCTATACAGGTGAGAATGTAGCGATATCCTCGATTGTGCTTTTGCAGACTGATCATATCCACTAAATCGGTTTGCCATTGCTGATCGATCGAATACACAATCACACGATTGGTCGGAAACTTTCTTCGCACAGGTTTGTGCAGTGTATACGAGTCGACTCCGCTTAACCATTTCTGTATCGTCTTCTTGGGCACTTTTCCTTTCGCAGCAGAATATAAAACATTTATACCACCGAAACTTCCTGCGTGACTCGGATTCTGATAAATCTCCTTCATTGCAGCAAGAAATTTTATTACGTGAAATATTAATATTCAGTCGCATCATATCGAAAAAGATAAATTTCCGGTTTCATTTAAATTCAGTATAAAATCAACCTTAAACTTTTCATTTCCGGTGAATACATATATCAACGAAAATATAATACACACCGTTATGTACAGACACACCACACTTAACACTTCATCTCTCGAAGTCATTCTTAAAAATGACACCTCTCACACGTCACTACTCTCTTTAAACATTTAAAATCTTGACAAACAGACATAGTTTCTTGGCTCGATTAGTTAAGTCCTCAACATATCATCGAGCCAAGAGACTATTTTACAAGTTCGAACCTCCTTCAAAACTTTAAAAAAAAATTACTATTTTCATAAATATTATTCTAATCGTTTCAACTCCCACCGATAGAGGGCGCCACTACATTTTTTCCATTTCATATTCAAATATCTTTCGTACTCTAAGTTGATTCCAATCTCTACTCTAATTTAAACTCCCAAAAAAAATTTAAGCCCCCCCCCCTCAATTTTAAGCCCCTCCTAAAAAATAAGCCCTCCCCTCTCTCTCTCTCTCAAAAAATCCTATCATACTCTAACAGACTCCAAACATCCACCCCTCTACTATAGTATAATCTCCTACGTTTCAAACCCTAAAAAAAAATGTAAGCCCCCTCAATTTTAAGCCCTCCCCAATCATCCTACTATAGTATGATACACTCTTCATCAGATAAGCTTCTCTTTCAGGTGGTGGTGGTCCTCCTCCTCTCTCTGTGAAGTGGTGGTGGTTCCACCTCCCACCACATCCACCACCACCCCATCAATCGAACTCTCCTTTTTACACTACTTGCGTTTTATACGATTCGAACCAGAACTTTTTTCACAAAGAAAATTAAATTAAAGTTTCAGAAAATAAGTTAATTAAATATATTAAAATGTTTTAATTAACAATTCTGGTGTGAAATGTTTTTATCAAGATTGAGTAAAATTTGGACAGGGTAGGAAGGTTAAACTAAAAAAAAGTAAAATAGTTTTATTTAATTATTGACAAATTTCGGTATTACCTAAGACATTTTTAAAACAACTAAATAATGATATTCTGAAATCGTATGGTCTGTGATGCAATGATCTTAAACACAATCATTCAATTTTCCATATATCGCACGTTATTTTTTTTTGGATGTTTATTTCTATTTTCATATTAATTTTATAATTACAGCCATGGTTTTGGTAATTTAAATGATGCTGCATCGTTACATATGGAATTAGCAAAATATTCTTTTATGGCTGGTCTTGATATTGTATAATTATATCTGTCGTCTCACACGCAGAAAGTTTGTAAAAAGATTTATGATGATACTGAACAGATAGAGGATTTTGATAATGATATGGAATTGAATATGAAAAAAAAATGACTTAATTATTCATAATAACTTTTTCATGTTGAATGGTAAATATTATAACCAAAATTCTGGAAACTCAATGGGTTCCTTTATTCTGGGCTTATTAGCTGAATTTACTCTTCGTCCATTCGAAAATAAATTTTTTTTTGCACTTTATAATTAAGACCCCAAACTTGTATTAAATATGCGAATGATATTTTTATAATTTGGAAGTACAGTTTTGAAAAACACGAAATATTTACAAATAATCTACAGACCATGAGGCGTCAGAACAGACAATCATCTCATCGAGTTCACGGATTAAAATCTAGGGTTAGTTAAATCTCAATTTGCGTATTAAAACGCAATCGGTCTGCCAAGTCCTATCATGGTGGAAACCATCTAAAAACCCAAATTTAGCAGTTGCCTCGTAAGTTTACCATTATGCTTTCCTGCATCCAAAAATATGAAAACATGGAGGACTGGGATGGAGACGTCAAGATTATTTTCAAGATTCCTTTAGAGAAACCGACCAGCGTAGCGGGACACGGCTGCTAGCTATTCTTAAAATATAACTCACTTGCAAATTCAAAACAACAATCTAAACTCACAATTGCAAAGTCCACGTTTAATAATTACGAGAAAAAAAAAGTTTTGTATTTAACGTTATGTATTCCCCGAAACTCTTTAATTAACATCTTAACTGGTTAACTTTTTTCCGTTCAATAAATTGAAAATAGCGGGCTCACACCAGTATTATTTAACCCTTTCAGGGGCAAGGTATTTCTGTTCCGAAAATGTTCAAATAATTGATTCACACCACAATTAAAGAACAGATTTATTTGAAAATAAGCAAGAGCTGTTTTTCGCGAATATTATAAAATCGAAATTGCACTAAAATTATTCTGGTGCCAGTTCGAAATTGGAACAGTAATATTATGTGTTTGCAGACTGCAAACACCGCCCCTGAAAGGGTTAAGCAAAATATTCTAAAAATTTAGTCTAAACATTTCCGCCTTTCAATAGAAGGAAAATTTTCTTAAAAATAATAGTGGTGTCAGAAAGCTTTAAATGATGAAATAAGCAAATTCATCTTGCTTGAATTATATTTTTTCAAGAATGACTGTTTTAAAATTTAATTAAAAAGTTAAATTTTTACATGAAGATAATTTATCAATTTTAAATTTATTTATTTTTAATTATGTAAGAAGAAAACTTTCATTACATATGTTTTTGTTTAGAATTATTAAAAATTAATACACTTATATATTTTCCAGGTAAAATTTTAAAAGCATTGAGAAGCTATGGATTTAGTTTACAAAAGCCAAAAATAAAATAAAAATAATTTTTAAAATTAATTAATTATTTTTAATAATGTTCATTTTTTGACCTAGTTACAAAAGTTTCCTTCTCATTGCTTGATTTAAATTAATTACTGCAAAGAACGAAAAACTGCATCACATAAAAAATATTTTGCTACATTTGATGAAATATTAGAATGTCTTTCTAGTTTTGTAAAATATCATGTGACATGTACTTTTAATTTATCAAAGTTTCTTTTTATATGCTATTTTTTCTTATACACCCTTTCTATTTTTTTATTTGTATAATCATTTATAGGACGAAATTTCCGCGTTTTTCCTCATTAGTATTTTGTTAGAAAAGTTATTTTATTTAATTAGAATACCATTTTCTCTGAAAAAATACTGGTGTGCAAAAACCCAGAAATCTTATCCCAGTAATTAGCTATAAATACAAGTTGCGTTACTTAAACTTGATAGTAAAAAAATTAAAAGCAAAAATAAAATAAAAAAATTAGCAAAATCCGCGCTCTTAGCTTATGTAATAATTTAACCCTTTAAGGGGAGGTGGATGTATTATTTCCTACTTACGATTAATGAAGATTTGGACCAGAAAAATTTTATTAAATTTTACTTTTCTAATTTTGGTGTGTGTGTGTGTATGAGAGGAGGAAACGTAAAATTACTTCTTATCTTGTAATAGTTTTTTTTTTTTTTTTTTTTTGTAGATTCCAGTGTGAATTCGATATTACAGAAACACTTTTACCTGTCTCTGAAAGGATTAAGTATAACAAGTAATATTTTCGTCCTATATTTATTAGAAGATATATTGCTACGAATAACTCAAAAGTTGCTAACTTCGACACAATTTGACTGAAATTCACCATGCAACTTTCTTTATATTAATATTTTTAAGTATTCAGTAAAAATCGTAAAAGTAAATTTTGCCTTAATAGCTTGATCAATTTTTATTTTTATTTTCGAAGGATAAATTATAATTTTTTGTCGAATAAAGCCATCTGACATGGACGAAATAAGTGTTAGTCCAACCTTTGGACTGTTCTTGTTCAATTACAGCAATCTTATTGGCCAAATTGAGGGCACATAATGAGAATTACAGTGTTTTTAAGTGTTTTTCTGTCAGAGTGTTAATAAAATTTAACCCCTTAACAGGTTTGCCTGAACGCCCGCCGTTCGGGCAAGACGAATTTTCTTACTGCGTCATATAAAGCTTTTCGACTCCACTAATATTTTTAAGAAAATTTTCATACTATTGAAAGGCGGAAACGTTTAGACTTAATTTTACGAATATTTTATTTAAATAATAGTGGGGTGAATCCGCTATTTTCAATTTTTTGAACAGAAAAGAATTAACCCGTTAAGGGGTTAAGTGAAGAAAACTAATAGTATTTTGTTGTGAAAGACTGCCTGCTGGCCTGTCGATCTTTAAACCCCTATAAATGCCAATCATGCCAAATTTTAAGATTTTATCATTAACAATTCAGTCGAAATCGTAACTCAGAATATTTTTAGAATGATTTTCCCTTTAAAATTTTGAATTTTTGTTTTCAGCTGTTGCAGATTAAATTTCATTTACATCTTTTAAATAACTACCATACTAAATTTTAAGTTTATAGACACTTACGTTAGAGGGACTGTTATCGTCAATTTTACAATGTAAATTATAAAATCTGTTTGGTATTTCTTGAGATTCCATGGAAATCATAATTTAGAAACCTTTTGATTCGTTTTTTAATCAACCTCTTTAAATTTCTATATTTTTTTAGAAATTATTCATAGAAACTAGTTACATCTTTACATCCTTTAACCCCTTGAAAGGCAAGCAATAATGTCTCTGTCATATTGAATTCTCACAGGAGAAATCGAAAAAACTTTATTTTATAATAAGAAAAGACAATTTGTTGAAATTTTTTTCAGCATCATGCCGTCAAAGTTAAAAATATAAAATTTCGTTAAAAGTTTCTGGTGAGAATGTCGTGCAAATTAGGTGGGATAAAATATGTATCATAAAGGGGTTAATTCTTTCTGAATTTTTCTTACATGAAATTCTGTTGAAGCTGAAGAAAATCTTTTTACAATATTCCTTGAATTTTAAACTACGCATTTATGAATTTTACACTTACACATTCAAAACTTTTATGGCGTGAAAAATTATATATGTAAATAAATCATACATTGGAAATATTTTACTTCAAAATACCGGATGTCCCAAAAATGACTGATGGATTTTAAAATTCAATAACTTTCAAACGGTGACAGCTATTTAACAAATTTTTACAGGAGGGTTATGTATAATGTCAGGAGTTTTTTTACCGTAATTTTTTATTTTAGTTCGCATCTCAAACAATAGGTGGCGCTGACGGCGATTGAAGGCCAGGTGATCAGTGCTGAGTGAAGCGTCGATCTGGCCTTCAATCGCCGTCAGCGCCACCTATTGTTTGAGATGCGAACTAAAATAAAAAATTATGGTAACAAAACTCCTGACATTATACATAACCCTCCTGCAAAAATTTTTTAAATAGCTGTCACCGTTTGCAAGTTATTGAATTTTAAAATCCATCAGTCATTTTTGGGACACCCTGTATATTCGCTAAATAATCTCTTCTCTTTTTGAGAGTTTAATGTCTAAAATAAATTTAAAATAATCTGGCATTAGAAATCACATCAAACATTTTTTTTCACTGTTTTTTTCAATCTTACCCCGTAAAATAGCAAGGCTTTTTTTTATCTTAGAGATTGCGTCAATGCATAATAAAATCCTTTCACTATTTCTTGAATTTTATTAAACAATAAACATTTACGAATTTTCCATTTATGTCGTTTGACTATTGTGATGGGCAAAATTATGCATCCAAATAAATGTTGTACTGAAAACAATTTACACTAAAATATATTCATAAAATTATTTTTATTGTTTTTACTATTGCATCAATTAAAAAAGGTTTAAAATAATCTGGTATTTGAAGTAACATAAAACATTTTATTTCTCTATTAGCTCATTCTCATTCAATCTCAAAAAACAAACAAAACCTTTTTTTTTTTTTTTTTTTTTTTTTTTTTTTTTTTTTTTTTTTAAACTTGAGAATTTGTTGGTACATAATAAATAATAATATCCTTCGATATATTTCTAGACTTTTCAAATAATAGGCTTTTATAAATTTTTCATTTATGTTTTTAATCACTGTGGTGTGCAAAATTATGTATTCAAATAAATGATACATTGGAAATATTTTACATCAAAATAGATTCACAAATTAATCTTCATTGTTTTTGAGACTAAATTAATAATAAGTTTTAAAAAACCTGGCGTTAGAACTCACGTTAAAGTCGTATTTCGTGAAATTCACAGTAGACATTAATAAATTTCACATGTATTTTGTTTGAGCATTAATATTTACAAAATTATTAATCCAAATAAATGATTCGTGGGACATATTTTATGCTGAAATGAATTCAAATAAGAATCTCTTCCTTTTTTGATAAGTCTCGAACTGAAATATGTTTAAAATTTTTTGGCTTTAGATCTGACACTAGTTATTTTCCTTTCTCTTTTATTTCAATCACATAACTAAAAAAGGGTATATATATTTTTCTTTTTTATGAGCATGATTTCTTATGATGCCTAATTAAATCCATCTAATATTTGTTGAATTTCAAAGTAGGCACTTACATTTTTTTTACATTCAATTAAAATTTTTAATGGAGATGAAAAGTGCAAGGTTGTCTTTTTTTTCCAAGATAAAAAATAAAAATATATAAAATAATGATGGCATGAAAATGCTTGTAATAAAAAATGCAATTAAATGTCTCTCCACGTTAAATGTGTTAAGATGTAACATTTGGTTTTATTTTAAATAAAAAAAGTAAAAGAGAAGAGTGATGACTCTTTGCAAAATAAAATTTTAATTTGATAAAAAGAAGAAAGAAAAAAAAAAACTTATTTTTGAAATAGTTATTAAAAAGTGAAAAATTGCACAAATTTTTATTTCTCTTGATTTATTGTCCTATTTCTTAAAAATGATAAGTGTGTCTGTCTAGAGGGGAGGGGGGCAGACAGCTGTGAATTGTAAATTAGTGAATATTGGTTGTAACATATATTTTTATGAAACAAAAATTATTACCATAGATGTCAAGAGCTAGTGATTTGAATTGTTCTTATATTACAATTCGTTCTTAGAACTTTCCAACCATAATTGAAAAGAGTTTATGATTTCTGTTTGTTTCTCTTCCTGTCCGTCTGTCCGTTCTTTAATTCACATAAATATGCTCTGAATGATCATGCAACTTTTATATGTTAATAAAATTGGCTATAGAAAGTGAATATTGATTGCAACAAATACTTTTTATGAAACAAAAATTATCAATCATAGGTGTCAAGAACTACTAATTTGGATTATTCTTATATTACTATTTTTTATTAGAACTTTCCAATGTAATTGAAAAGAGTTTATGATTTCTGCTTGTTTCTCTTTCTGTCCGTCGGTCGGTGTTCATTTAATTATGCTCGGAATGATAATGCAAGTTTTATATGTTAATAAAATTGACAACAGATTTGAACAAATTGATTGTAACAAATATTTTTTTATTAAAGAAAAAAATATTTATCATAGGTCCCAAGAGCTACTAATTTGGATTATTCTTATGTTGCTATTTTTATTTGCCTTTTCCAATTTAATTGAAAAGTGTATATGATTTCTGTTTGTTTTTCCTCCTGTCCGTATCCCCGTGTTTTAATCGTATAAATATGCTCGGAAAAGTAATGCAATTTTTATATGTTAATAAAATTGACTATAGAAAATTATGTATTGAAAAAAAAATATGTAGCATTTATAATTTTTTTATAGACACACATTAAAGAATTCCCTTGCTTTATGGTCTATTCAGAAAAACTGTGATGCGTTTTATTTAAATTGCTTAGTTGTATATCTTTTTTTATTGCATGAAAAATGAAATTTCCCAATAATTTTCTGTTAATATTGAAAAGTGTTTCAAGCAGTTTCAGATCTAAATAAGATAAAAAAAAATCCTATTTAACAAAATATAACAACCAATCCAGATACAGATTCAGATGATAAAAATTTATTTGATTTAAGTGTACCGGATTCAGAATCCAGTTTATCCAAATAATAATAAGCTTGACCCAGCTGAGGTCGTTTGGTAACTTCACAGCCCGAATCCACACTTCCGTTTTTTGGTACCTTTAATCAATTTTCCTATCCAATTTGTCTGGTTTTAATTTTTGATTTGTCTGGTTTCAATTCCCCCCTACCCAATCTGACTTTCACGAGAGAGTCGTAATAATAGAAAACAATTAAGAAAAATGATGCGTTAAGCATAGATTATGAAGCCCTTTCCAACACTTAATGAAATCTTTAACAAAACTTTGTTATTTAGGGAAATAATAGTGTATAGTCAAATATACCCAGATATGTATTCCAGTACTTTTGAACAGCACTGTATTTCATATGTATGTAATGGGAAAATTTAGCTTAGTAAGAAAATACCCAGTAACTTGAAATTTCTTTTTCAGCAATTCATACTATTAAATGGAAACATACTTGAATACTTTTGTTCAGCCCTGTAGTTTACATTGTACCATTATTACACGTCAACATTAGGCTAAAATTTATTGTTAACTAAAACACTTTTAAAACAACTGAAATCACATTCTCATAAATTATCATTCATAGGCGTTACAGAATTCTTTGCGTGACCCTGTATATCCTTTTATCTATAATCTGTAAAGATTTTTCAGTAAATTGAATGAAGCTCAGCGTAAAAATGCATAGCTTATTTAAGAACCACTTTTAAATAATTTACGCTCATATTCAGTAATGTTGGTGAGCTCTTTTGGGTAGCCCTGTATATCAACTATAACATTTATGCACACCAATTAATGTGCATATATTTAACGAAATATAAACGCGCATATCATAATTAAAATGCACTTCATCCCTCCATCATCCATCATCGGACACATATACGGTACTTCGGGAAGAATATACTACTTGAAATCTTTTGTGTGGCCCTGTAAATGCTATATACTTCATATTATGCAAGACAGTAGCGTCTAATTTATATTAAGCTTCAGTGACATATATCAATTTTATTATACATGAAACAGTTTAATATATTTAAAATATGTCACACACAATTCCCCCTAATGGAATCTTTTTGTGTGGCCCTGTAAATGAATAATAGCTACATTTTCACCTTATATTTTATAGAATGCATATTTTAATATGTTTGATAGGGTATAACATCTTTAAAATTCTTTTGAAACGATTTTTCCCCATAGGCCGTAATGTAATGGGAAACTTTTGATTCGCCCTGTAGATAAACTAATCATGGTAGAAACTTCATTTTCAATAGGATTCGTGCTAGGGTAAACGTCAATAACGTCCCAAAATTTCACGGCAATCCGAATATATTAACGATTTTTCCCCATAGGCTGTAATGTAATGGGAAACTTTTGATTCTCTCTGTAGATAAACTAATCATCATAGATACTTCATTTTCAATAGGGTTCGTGCTAGGGTAAACCTCAATAACGTATAAAAATTTCATAGCAATCCGAATATAATTACGGGAGTTAAAGTGCGGGCAGACGGCCAGAGAAACCGAATGCATAAGCACTTTTCAACTTTGTTGGAAAGTGCTAAAAAGCTAAAGGGTTACGGACGTCAAAATGATAAAAACTAGTGGATCACGGATATTAAAAAGAGGAGAGCTAAAGGATCACGAACGTTAAAGATCGTAAAAAAATAAATAAAATGCGGACACCACATGGTCTATTCTCGACCGAAAACAAGAATGGTTAAATCAAGGTCCAATGGTTAAAAATAATAAAATAATAATAAGTAAGCTAATCAAAATTTAACACGTTAACTGTTCGGTGAAGGGCTATACGACTCAACTTCCTTCAACATCTTTTTTGACAACGAACGTCAGTTAATTTGTACCTACATATTATATGTGCGAGTGATAGAACACCGAAAATTACTATTTGTTTATTGCCAAATTTGGTTATTTTCCAAACTTATTTACCATTGACAATGCCTAACCACGCTTAAAAAATAATTTAATGTACATTTATTAAGTACATAATATAAATAAAATTGGTAAAAATGTAATAGTAAAGAAAGACTAAACTTGTAGCTAGAAGCAGTTAGTATACATTTTTTTTAAATTTTATATTTTTTATGAATTTTTTAGATACAGATATTATTGAATCTAGTAAAAACAATTTTTTCTTAAACAACAGTTAACTTGTGACATTTAAAAAAATGTTACAGTAAAACTAAAACAATAGAAGCTTTTCTTTTTCCACATTGTGACTATAAAAAGGTGGACTCAGAAATGCAGAAATAAGTATCCAAATAACTTTTGTATTCTAAACATATTATACCAAAATGTATTTACATAATAACTTCTGTCTAGATTTTCTTTTTCAAGTATTATTTTAATCTCAACAGTTTACAAGAACAAACCTTATTTTTTTACGCGAGAATATATTAATGTTTTTGTAGTATTTTTTAAATTCCAAAGTGCGCATTTAAAAATTTTCAACATTGTGTTCTAAGTTAAAAAGTTGTATTTTTTTTCGACCATTAAAAGGTAAGTCTCCCTTTTTACACGAGATGTTTTATTAGACTTTTTCTTTAACATAACAAAGGGTTGCTTGCAATATAAAATGAAATTAAATGTCTTTCTACCTTAAGTATGCTAAAACTCGCTTTAAATTTTTTAATTAAAGAAAGTAAAGAAAAAAAAATCAAAAAAGTGTTTGCTTAACATTACATTTTATTACAGAAAATTACATTTTACGACTTAAAATTTAAAAACTTGTTTCAGCATTGGCAATTTGCATAAATTGTTACTTGTTTTTATTTATTTTTTAATTTATAGTATTGTTTCTTAAAATAAAATAAAATATGCTTTAAAATTTTGTACAGTTACCAAATTTATTTAATTTCACAAATATTTTCGATAAAATAAAACCACAATTTGTATAAAACAAGCAAGAAATATTTACCAGTAGTATAGTGTACAAATTAAAAGCTGTGAAAAAATAAATATAAACTGATCTTGTGAGTTACTGTTTATCGTTTAATTTGAGAAGACTGAAAATCATTATTTTTAGTTGTTGAATACCACTATAGGATTATCATAGTTCTACCTCTATTTGACTGTATATTCTATGGTTTTGCATTTATTTGTAAACGTTTCCAGGTAACATTGTAACATTAACATTCCCTGTAACGTTGTAAAAATACCAGGTTACACACACATATACATACATTTACATGTAAATACATGCAAGAACTAAATTTTTTACAATCTTTAATATGTCTTTATTAATTTTTAAAAATTACGTTCTCTGTTAACAGTTAACCCCTGTTTGAAAATAAGTTATTTTTAAATTTTATACGTAAATACTCCCGATGCAATATTTGTAACATAATTTCAAAAATTTAAGAAGTATAAATATGTGAAATACAATAAAATTTTTTCGTTATTTTCATGTATCCACATACATTTTAAAACTATCCTCGGCTTTGCTGCCACCGAATTTTAGTTTGTTCTATAATAATGCAATTTAATACAATTAGGTGCTTTAATATATCATAAAGAATTGTATCATTACAAAATTAACATTACCTAAATACTAAGTTTTGAAATACATTCGCATTACAGCTCTTTCCATTTTATGATATTTTTGATTTAAATAAGGTAAAAATATTAAAAACATTTTTTTTCAGCTTTCTATACAAATAGTTTCTATCGCTTTTAATTAAAATTCATTAACTTTGCAAACATCAACTTCACCAACAAAAAACTCATCAACTTCATCAACTTTGATTTTAAGAATACAAAGTCAAAAATTACACCTTAGTGCAGCTAAAACAAGAAACAACTGATAGTCATTCACGAAAATTTGAGAAAAACTTCATTTTGGTACTAGAAATGAATATACGGCAAGTATCTTCATCCCCAACACCAAAAATTGTTTTAACGTATTTTGAAGATAAAGAGGGACATATTTACTCGAGATTTGAAAATATTGTTTCTTTAATATAGTATAGTAGCAGGTAAAATTAATATATTTTTTAAAAAATCGACCTATCATTCCTGAACATGGAATTTGGAATCACAAAACTAAAACTAATGGCTAAAAAAAAAAAATAATAATAAAAATAAAGAATAATAATTGAATACCGTATTTTACGTGAAATAAATACATAATAGAGAGAACATGCAGTGCTATAATATAATGACTGCAGGCCTATAATGGCTGTAGAGTACATGCAGCGCTATAATTGACGCAAAATTAAACATCGAACGCGCTGTTGATGCATTAAATATGGAATTAGGCTTTTAAATGTTTTCCGGTAACATCTTGCGTGAACGCGTGTGCTATTATTGTTCCAATCAGTGTTGAAAGACAAAGGATTTCAGATGTGTGCCCAACTAACTTTCTCATTAAATACCAGAGTTAGCGGATTATAATGAGCTCGATGCCTGAGCGGTTGCCCGACTTATTGAACAACCTCCGTTCTGAGTGGTTGAATTTGGCTTTTAAATTTTTCCAGTGTGATCTTCCATGATCAAATCATCTACTACAATTTTCATTAGTGTTAAAAGAAAGGAAACTTTCACTGGGGAAAATGTTATTACCATCTTAAACTACTAATTTTTACTTGTATCACTTCCTGCATAAGTTCTCCAGTAGTTTAAAACTTTTACATCAGTCTAAAATTTAAGTTGGTTTTGCATTCTTACAAATCATTGAGATTTGGTTTAACTATGTCTGTCCCCAAAACAGGTCGTTCTCTAAACTTAGATAATTTTGCCCATGTGTTTTCTTTCTATTCATTGTTTTCCTGGTTACACATTGTTCCTTTGTCATCAGTATTTAGAAGTGCAACTGCTTTATTATATCTGACGATAAAAGTTTCCTTTTATCGTCAGATATAATAAAGCAGTTGCACTTCTAAACATACTCTAGGTTATCTCTGTTAATTTGTGCTCATTTTGCTTTTATAATACTCGTAAGCTTTATTTTTTAAAACATAGATGTGACGGTTTTCCTGTCACATATTATCCTGCCTTCTCCCCTTTTCAAAAGCTGAACAATTAAAACTGAAACTTCAAAATTTTAACTTGAAATTCCCCTTCCCCTTAAATAAATACTTGTATTTAATATAATCTTGCACTTAAAGTTGTATGCCAATACTTAGTCATTCCCCTTTTATAACTTTGTAGGTGAAATTATTACTTTTTAGAAATCCTGTTTCATATAATGAAAAACATCATTTCGTTCTCATCCTTCTCTTTGTTTTTGATTTTAACACTCCAAGAAAGATCTGTTAATAATTCTTATCTGCGTCACAATAAAAGTAGTAGAACCCCGATAATCCGGATCGGTTTTTTCACTTTTTTTTCAACTTTGAGAAGCGATTGGCGAAAAAGTTTTTGTTTTATTATTCAGAATACGACAATGCAACAAGTTAATATTAAAGAAATTAGCCAATCCCTTCTCAAACTTGAAAAAAAAGCGAAAAACCCGATCCGGATTATCGGGGTTCTACAACCAAAATTCAGTCTGGGCTTATAACTACATAATTTTTCATTTCTTCCCATGTGAAAAGTGCAGCTGCGGTTTATAATAAATTTTTCCGTTAACCTTCTCTTGGGCTCAGCTAATCATTAAAATCTCCTAGATGTGATGAATCATTCGGAATGTAGGACTTTCTGCTCTATATTGAAACACACATGCTTAAAGCAAACGGCACTCCTTAACCACAGGATTTCAGTCTTATAGCAACCCTAGCATTTTCTGTTACTAAGCATGTAATGTAGCTGTTTCTCATAACCTTGACGCTATTGGAATAAGTGCTGCGAATTTTGTCTTCCTCACATATTTTCTGTGACAGCAACCTTGCTCACGAAACAAGCAGATAAAAATGTAACTGCCACTTCTCCTCTGACTGGTGACCATGTAAGTCAGACTAAACGGGCGCTCTGCGCCTCTCGGTGTATTGCCTTGCCTTCGGGCAAACGGCGTGATTCCTGTACTTTTCAATAATTAATGATGTTTGGCCTCTCATGTTTTCTACTAAATAAAGTCAACTTTTCGTGTTTCATGAGATGTTGGAGTTTACTCACACTGCGCTCAATTCTTACACTTGGGTATGTCATCTTTCCATGTACGATCGCCGCCACAATAGATGCTAGTAAAATCTAAATTAACTAGTTGGAAGCATCTGTTTTCTCCAGTTTCTTGTAAATGGATGCCTATTAAGTGACGTTTCGGTTGCTGTAAAAGGCTTTAATAGAATTGAAAGAACTGTCATAGGCAAGGTCCTCTCATGTTGATGTTCCACGCCTCTCATGGGAGGCGCATCTCAGCGCAGAAAATCACTGATCTAGTATGTTTATTTTTTAATCAAATGCTAAGATAATTTAAAAAATAAGCACATATTTCATTAACCTTTTTATTACGGGGTTGGGACATATGTCGTCCCGGTGACTATTTTTCTTTGTTCATACCATTTTTCAAAAATTAATCTCTGCAACACCCTTATACTACGATACTTTCAAAATAAATCAATCAAAAAATTTTCTGTTCACTGTGTACAATTTACTATAGAAGTAAAAACCATTTCTATTCCGTAAGCAAAAGTTTAATAATAAATTCATTATTTTTTAAATGAAATAAAATATTATCTGTATTGTCATAAAAATGTTTATTACAAGTTTTAAATATCTGTTTTTAATTTATAATTTAATGTTGCATAAAAAAGATTTATCTTTTCTTTTCTTTTTTTTTTTAGTTGATAGCACTGTTTGTACATTAAATGAAATGCGGACTCAAAATAACTCCAACACGTTAATGTCAAAAGTGAACTGTATCTCACTTTAATTAAAACTCTTGGTAATTACACTTCTTGGTTTACAAAAAACCTTTTAGAATAGAGTAATAAACATATATACATAACAGAACGTTGCCATTTTCAGAAAAATAAACTTGCACACAAAATTATTGGCACTCGGCTTTATCAAAAGATCACAGCATCGAACAGTGTACAATTAATTTCTATAATTACTTCAACAAGACAACTAAAATTACATCTTAAAAATATTTTCAAATTTAACGGCATCCATTTTTACATTCAATGAATATTTCCCTATAAATATTCAAAATTCAAAATTATTGAACAATCTGCGTGAGTTAGAGAACAAAATTTATATATGTAACAAAATATATAATTTATTTTGTTTCATTTATTAGTTCTATATTCAAAATAAGGTAGTATGCATATTTAATGTTTGTATTTCTTAATTTTGATTCTCTTTTTAATTTAATACAGAGAAAACGCTATTTTTGGTCATTATATTTATTTAATGAAAACTTTTAAATGCAATCACAATGTTATATTTTTAACATGCTTTAAAACAACAATATAATAGTTCATTCTCTTCAAATTATGTTTTCACCAGAAAAAATGAAATTTCTATTTTATAAAATGTTAAGTCTAGCACAAACAATAAACGTAATTTCATGTGGTTAAAAAAATGTACTAAAAGTTTGCGGTGCTTCTTACTTTATTAAACAAAAGCCCATAAAATATGTTCCAGAATTTCTTCTGTAGAATTTATTGAAAAATAAACTGATAATATGTATCTCCCCGTATAAATTTTTAAAACTTTTAGAAACTTCTAATTTAGTTTGCTAGCGAAAATTTTCGTTTTTCTTTTACGTTGTACGAGATGTTATTAAGAAATATTGATTTTTTACTATCAGATATTCAAGTTGTTTTCCACTATTTTCTTTTAAATAAATAATAAAGAAAAGTAACATTGTTTAAGGAAATAATCAGCGATAATATAATTGAATTTGACACGATACATATCTGCTAAGATTTTTTCAAGGAAAATTTTTAAATTTAGGCTAAAGTTACTTAGAATGTGTGTATACACCTTTGAATTCCCAAGTAATCAGGCACCGATATTTCAGATTGAAACACAGGGTGTTTATAAAGTTTCGGACCATTGTGATGTTTAATAACTCATAAAATAATAAAGATAGATTAAAATTAATAACATAAATGGTTAGACAGACTTAAAAAGTTTCATGACCCTTGTCAATGAACTTCCACGTGTGCCCTTTCGTCGCACGGATAATATCAAGTCGATAGTCAATTTCACGCCAGGTAGCGGCAAGCATGTCGGCATCCACAGAGGCTATTGCGGTTGTAATTCTGGCTTGTAAGTCATCAATGTTCGACACTCTCCTCCTGTAGACATTGTCCTTTACAAATTCCCAAAGGAAAAAGTCCAGCGGCATTATATCAGGTGATCTGGGTGGCCAAGAAATTGGACCTCCTCGCCCAATCCATCTTCCTGGAAAATGGTCATTCAAAGAAATACGAACGATGGCACCCCAATGAGGTAGCACACCATCTTGTTGCAAAAAGACATGTGGCTGAAGCTCTTCTAGTTGTGGAAATATAAAGTTTTCCAACGTGTCTAAGTATACGACTAATGTACAGATATTTAGACTGGAAAACGAAATTATCTGAAATTAACCACACGCGCAGACGATATTTACAAAAGTAAAGACATTCAAACCTGAAAAGGAAAATATATGAATTATTCCATCAATAAATGGCATAAGTTTGTTTATATCTTCATTATTTTATGAATTATTACATATCAAAATGGGCCCGGGACTTTATAAACACCCTGTATTTCTATGTAATATTTAACCCCTTCTTGGTCAGCGACGCATGTCTTAAATTCGGCATTTTTTTGCCCGTTCGGTCAGTGTCGCATGTCATGCAAAGGGAGAAAAAATGCATCATCGAAGAGGAATTCGTCACTACTTGCAGGTAGCATAATTATCCGCGATTATTTATTGTAATTTCTTGTATTAAATTTTTCCGGCGCGGAGTAAATCTGTTTGAAATAATTAACTTCCACCAGAATTTGTAAACGAATTCATTAGAAAATAAAAGCTTGTTTATATTTGTGTATGTTATAAAAGGAAAATGTTAATTGAATATTCTTGGTGAGATTAAAATCAAGATTAGGAGGTCTTTCTTACCCAAACCGCGACTGAAAGAGTTTTAATGAATATTGATGAGACATGGCGAAACTATAGTCCTACTACTTAACTAAAGATCTACTATTTTTGTTTGTCTTTCCCTTAATGTGTTCTTTCGTTAGTTATCGTGGCGTATCAAAACAGCTTTTATGATGGATTCAGAGAGGGATTCCGAGGGCAAGTGAATTAAATATTCAGAAGATGATATCTCTGATTTATTCATTACATGTTCATAAATTTCTTTCCTCATAATATGAGCTGATCTTGAAGATTTGTCGCAAAGCAACTCCTCCTTGAACATCGCCTCGTGGGCCTCGGCGCCTCAGTAGGTATCGGGTTCCTGCGGGTCACTGGTGTGTTTCGGGGAGGACTTAAGTGAAGGAGCCACTTGGCTGTTCGAGCGTTTGGTATCGAGAACTATCGCAATCGGCTCGTCTTTTTATTTGGGAGTTAAAGACACATGACGTGCGTTAAACAGTGCATGACTTTACATCTTTACTGTCTGTGAAGGGTGGCATGAATTCGTGTATCCTGACAGGTAGTCCGTACGGATTTGCCTAGAGAGATTCTGTGAAAGTGTTGCCAATAGGCGCCTCAATAGGTGTCGGATCCTGCGAGTTGCTGGGTGAATCTGGGCGGGCAAAAAGTGAAAGGACCACTTGGCTCTTCAAGTGTTGGGTGATGAGGACTATCGTAATCGGCTTGTCTCTTTGTTTGGGAGTTAAAGCCGTATGACGTGCGCTGGACAATACATGATGTTAGACCTTTATGTCTGTGAAGAGTGGCATTGAGGCATGAATTCTGATAGGCAGTACGTAAGGATTTCTCCAGAGAGATTTTTTGTAAGTGTTGCCAAATGCACCTCAATAGATGTCGGGTCCTGCGAGTCGCTGTGGTGACTCGGGGTGGGCAGCAAATGAAGGGATCTCTTGGTTCTTTGAATGTTAAGTGGTAGAGATTGTTACAATCGGCTAGCTCTTTTCCTTGTTTGAGAGTTATGTACGTGCGCTGTACAGCGCACGGTTTGAGACAGGAGCTATCTGTGAAAGGTGGTATGGACGTGTGAGTCCTATTAGATAGTCCGTAACGATTTGCGTAAAGGGATAACGTGAAAGTTTTGCCTGGATCGAAGAGGGAAGAAACGGGCCCAGAACTGGGGATCGGACACCCCGATTATATCTAATGATGACATTTATTCAGAGTCTTCTGAATCAGAAGATGATGATACGAGCTCAGTAAGGATGTCAGTAGAAGAAAAAAAAACAGATTTCTTGCGCATCAAGACATTAAGGCGATTTTGGGTGTTTTAATATAAAAAATTTCAAGATGTATCAGTTGATATATCTGAATATAGACTTTTATTTTCATTAAATAAGGTAAATATTACTTTACAAAAATTACCGTCTTTATACCAGTTGTTGACCATAAAAACATAATCAAAATAGCAATGTATAAAAAAACAGCAACAATTAGGCTCATCGAGATTTAACCCCTTGAGGACGAGCAGCATGTATACGTGCCGCATCATGTAGGCTTAAGAATCCTCGTTTATCCTCACCAGTAAAATTTTACTGTAAAATTTGCCTTATTTAATCCGAATTTTCTCCATTTAATAAGACATTAATTTTTGTTTTTAAAAACCGGTGACAAAACATTAAAAATTTCATAAAAGTCCTCTGTCGCAAAGGGCTTAATAATACTTTGTGAAAGTAAAAGAAATGACAGAACAGAGGGCTCGTTTATGCACAAATGTTATAATAAGGACAAAACATTTACATACTAAATTCAACAATTCTTTTGAGCCCAAAGTACATTTATAGAACGAATAACTATGAATTAGAGCTACAGAATTTCAAAACAATTAAGAATATAATTTAAAAGACTATTTTTTTAGAATTTTTAATGCGCATTTTAAATATAAAACACAAATAAACAACTTACAAAATACAGTGGGCTCTCGTTAATTTGAAATCAGATAAATTGAATCTTTACTTAATTTGGACTTAGGGGGCATCCATAAATGATGTCACACATTTTTTCAATATTTTTTACCTCCTTCCCCGGCCTTTTTCACAAAGTGTCACACTTCGTCATACCACTCCCCCCCTTTTTGTCACATGTCACGCTGTATTATGTAAACATGTACCGGGTGTCCCAAAAATGACTGATGGATTTTAAAATTCAATAACTTGCAAACGGTGACAGTTATTTAAAAAAAAAATTGCAGGAGGGTTATGTATAATGTCAGGAGTTTTTTTTACCGTAATTTTTTATTTTAGTTCACATCTCAAACAATAGGAGGCGCTGACGGTGATTGAAGGCCAGGTGATCAAGTGCTGAGTGAAGCGTCGACCTGGCCTTCAATCGCCGTCAGCGCCACCTATTGTTTGAGATGCGAACTAAAATAAAAAAATACAGTAAAAAAAAACTCCTGACATTATACATAACCCTCCTGCAAAAATTATTTAAATAGCTGTCACCGTTTGCAAGTAATTGAATTTTAAAATCCATCAGTCATTTTTGGGACACCCGGTACTTACAGTTCAGTGACAAAGCACTACGTTATCGATCATATTTGAAATTTTATTTTTAAACTTTAACCACGTGTTTTAATGGCATTTGCTAGCAAAACAATAAAAATGATTTGTGTACTTATTTTGTATGATATTAGATTAAGGTTTACAACAAAAAAATAATTAACAAACAATAATAATAAAATATTAATATGAAAAAAAATGAAAACAGTAGTACTTTGGAAATTAAAATGGAATTTAATATATTTGGTTTTTAAATCTTATCTTTACTTTATGAATACAAATTTCATAATTTATTTTCCTGACTTTTAATGCTGTTATTGTAATCAAAATATGTGATGTCATACTTCTTCTTATTCCCTCCCACACCCTTGTTACAAACTGTCACAATTTCAAGAACCTCCTCTTCCTCATCCAAGCGTGACATCATACAGGCCCCTTAACATAAGACCCGAAATTTTCAATGGCAGAATAAAATTAAAATTTTTCATTTATTTCTCTTGACTTCGTTTAATTCGAGCTAATGAGAATTCCGATTTTTAATTTTTCTTACTTTCTCACAGATTTCTTATCATTGAAAAAACTTTTTTTTTTCACAATTGTTCTGAACTACTAAACACATAATCCCATGCATTTGAAATCCGCTTTCCTAGTGCCCTGCCTATCTATCAATGACACCTCTACCTCTTCGTTCGTTGTGCATGTTCCTAATCTCTTAATCCCTTGGGGACGAGCGACAAGTATACGTGCCGCAGAAAGGCTTAAGAAAAGCTTAAGAATCCTTGTTTTTTCTCACCGGTAAAATTATACTGTGAAATTTGTCTTATTCAATCGAAGCATATTCTCGATTCAATAAGTCACGAATTTCTCTTTTTTAAAACCGGGGACAAAACATTAAAAATTTCGTAAAAGGCTCCCGTCGCGAAAGAGTTAATTAGTTTATGTATTCATATCTTTTAATTTAATATTATGTCATACTAGCAGGCTATGCCCGCTTCGCTGGTCCATATTTCCAAACGAACCTTGACACAAAGAAAATGGTGATTTAAAAAATTTATTTTAAAGCAGTATAAATCACCCTGGAATGTTCTTCCGTATTGCTGAAAATCAAGCCAACGCCATTGCAATATTGTACTATTGTAAGTCTTCACGAAAATTTGGGCAATTAAGCATTACCTCTTTTATTTTATCATTTATAGTAGAGTTTCGTATGAACATGAGACCGTTATGACAACAGGAATCAAAATGTTCTCGAGTCATCACACTATTACATTATAGGGCATTGCAATGATTAGTGAGATTGATTATCAAACTCTATTAACTTTCGGATTGTACATTATCATTTCTTAGCTCTTAAAATCTCGACATCTGAACTTGCACTACGTGTAGTTCTGGTAGCCTACATACAATGACATTTCATGTTACATTTTTTAATAAACGTCCTCTTCCAACAGGTCTACTGTAGTTTCCTATCTACCTTAATCTGTTCCAGCAAGAATACATAGAGTAAAAAATGTCAAGAATTATTGACAGATAAAGAAGAGTTTTTGTTTGTTTGTATTTATGGCGGCCATTTATCTACACGTGGGATATAGGCCCTAAGGAAAGGGTGCCCTCCGTGGGGGTGGCAGACGAAGAAGGGTGTTTCACTTGTATATTTATTAGAACAATGAAGCATAAAAAGTGTGTTTTAAAGCTGTATTATTTGAATAACATTAAAATTACACCAGTTTCACTGCCTCTTCCTTTTATAAAACAGTTGCTAACATGTAGCCGTTAAATCAGAATAACCTTGATGACTAAATTTTGTAGAAAAATAAGTCTTTAGTTTGCATCTAATAAAATCTTTCTACCTTCTGTAATCGATTCCATTATGATTTTTAGTGTCAAACATTAGAAGTGCTAGAAACGATATTGTTACAAATGTACCAGACTTATTTCATGTTTGTCCTCAAATAAATGAGAAATTTATGATAATCCATTATTGGCATTTAATCTTATAGCTTGACGATATTTTTTGTTCGACGGGGTAATGAAGTAGTGTTTAATAGTTTAATATTTGACAAAGTTCTGTTGATAGGGCTTATCGTTAATTAAAACTGTTACGTAATTATGAAAAACAAAATTTTCAGCTGTCGAGATTTCAATGTATATTTTTTTCTTAACCAATTTTAAAGTATATTTATTTTCTTTACAATTTTTTTAAATTGTAATGAATGATAAATTAATTGCAAATATTTTTTCATTATAATAATTTTTCCAACACATTGAAAATATTGCTTTTTTGGTGATAGTGAAATAAGTGTTGATGAAAAAGATATAATAGTAAGACTAAAACACAGATTTAACGACTGCTTGGCGTATGACTTGGCGGGGGCCCGATAAGTACGCTAATTCTAACAATTTAAATATCCAGACAGACTGTAAACAAATAATGGGTACTGCTTAATTATTCCGTCGATCAATTTCGCCAAATTATACAAATGGACATAATTTTTATTTTAAATAACCAAAGAATCAATAAATTACTAAAATGTTAATTGAAATACAAATAAACATCGAATTAAAATTGGTTGATGAAGTAACAATTACGTATAACAAATTTAATGTCAAATGAATGTGACATTTACGATCATCCATTGACATTTAACCTTATACTTTGGCGATAGTTTTTTGGTCGATGGGATTATCAAGTATTACCAAATTATATAAACAAATTGTATAAACAATAATATTTCGGTGCAGGTGTCATCTACGGATCCCGTTGGCCCGATTGCAGCAAATTGCGATTTTATGCCTCACGTGGTAATCCGGTAATAGTTGATTATTTTTGAGTAAACTATTTCCTTATTTTTCTTTTCTCTTTTAAAATTATATAAATTGTTTTGTTCCATAATTATTTATTGACTTAGTTTATTATTATTATTTCCTTTTTAAAATAATAGAAAATAAATAAAAGTTAATATAAATGTAATTGGTATTTGAAAATGCAGTGTTCTCCAAATTGGCATCATAAAAAAAAATCACGCCAAGGTGATGTGTGTATAAAAGTGGAAAAATGTTTGCAATAATATAAACAAAAAAAAACGTAAACAAATAATTAAAAATTCGCCATTTCGATAGTTTTTTTTAAATAACTTCAAGCATAAAATCAAATAACATCAAGGTTAATTCTCCAGTCGGGCAGCAATAGTAAATTTTCTTGTCGGCGCGATAATTTTTTACGCTAATTTGGCGGAAACATCGTTTTCGAATACCAGTTTCATATATATATTTAAATTATTTTCTATTATTTAAAAAATAATAACAATTAGTATTTAAATAATAAGTATAGAACAAAACAGTTTACACAATTTTAAAGAAGAGAAAGGAAATAAAAAAACATTTTATTAGTAATTAAATAGCAATAGTTGAGTTGCCATGCCAGGCAAAATAACATCAATTTAGTGTCCATTAGTTACCTCGGTGTATATATGATATCTGTGTAAACACAACTTCCGATAATATAATAAATAACGTCATATTTATTTTCCTTTGATTTTTTTTATTTTAATTTTTCACGTGGATACTGTTCAACTAAAAATTAATTGCCGAGAAGGAGAAATTATCGTTCCATATTTTGATTTTGTTGGCAACGGGAAAGAAAATGGTTATTTTTTATCGGAAAAATTGTAATTGATTCTGTATAAAAAATAATGAAATTTTGAATTATTAAGGAAAATATTTGAATAAATCAATTAAAAATTAGCCTATGTTCATCGGAAATAGTCTAGCTTTCCAACGGTGAAAGAATATTTCAAAACCGTCAAGTGGTTTCGGAGCCTATTCAATTCAAACAAACAAACAAACAAACAAACAATCAAATCTTTCCTCTTTATAATATTAGTATAGATTATAATGATAACAGACGAAATAAACTTAGAAAAAATCTATAACATTAATTTTATTATTATAGTACCCTTTAATCATGTTTTTCTCTCCTACTTTCCATAATTTGAACAATTCTTGTAGTCCCGAAGAGTTCGAATTAATGAGAATCAACTGCATGTTATTCATTACTTCTAAAAATCCTCTTTTTATTTCTAGAAAATGTGGAGATAGATTTCTTTTCATTACTAAATAATAGTAATTAGTGCAAGTTTTAAAGTTATGTGCAATGTAAAAGTGAATATATGAAAGTAACTTTTATTCTTGTTCTGACTGTTTAAATAAATTATTGAATTTGATTTTTTTAAAATTATGGTTTTACATCGTCATAAAAGTTAATGCCAGAATTTTAAATCAAGTGGCTAACGATCGTTTTCTGACTTCCTTTTAACAGTAAATATTAAAATATTACGATTTGTAAATGAATTTGTATTTAAAAATTAAAATTAAAACTACTCTTTGATTTTTTTTATTTAGTTCTTTCAATATTTTGTATTCTGAATAATGTATAATTTAAATTAAAAATCTAAATTTCAAACTCCCACTTTCAACGAATTAAATTAAAATATCATGGTATAATTTCATAAAATAATTTAATTTGATTGTCAGAAATGACAAAACTCACTTTTAATTTCGAGCATTGCATTTGATATGACATTGAATTTTTCTCATAATTAACTATTTTATGAAAACTTTGTGTGATGATATTAAGTGTTTTTACATTCAGAAAATTTTTATTATTAATTGAAAATTGAATTACAAAATTTAAGTTATTATGAAAATATTAAAGAAAAAGAAAATAATTCAGTTTCTTTGTTATATTTTCTAATGGAGCTTTATTTAGTATTTAACATTTAATTAAAGAATAAATTAAAAAAGTTATCGACAGTTAATTACATTTTTAAATATATTTCCACCGCTTTAATTCAGAAAAGTTGTAAATTATATCTCTTATTCTTTTGTTTAAGGTTTAATGGAAAATAAAATATTAATGTTATTCTCTTATAAAAAGTTAAAATATTTTGATGAATTCTAATTTTGATTGAGAGTGGAAAATCAAATTATTTAAATTCAACCGATCGTTTTCCAATGATTTTTTACTTTTTTTTTCTCGCTAGAAATGATTTTTCATTATAGCTTCTTTTAAATTAATTGCCAGTCGAAAATAAAAATATACTGCTAGATTAGGGAAAATGTTTAGAAATCAATTCAGTTTGGTAAAATGCCGAATGACACATGCACATTTGTTAAAAGAAGTTTTGTTATTATTATTATTAGGGAATTTTGTTTTTTGTTTTTTATGAATAAACTTTAAATATTTGTTACAAATCGGCATTTCTCGAAAACGCAAATGGCTTCAGACTTTCTGATGGCAAAATGTGTATTCATTTATTTATTTTATTTATTTCTTTATTTATTTTTACTATAATAAAAAAAAAGTTTATTTTGCTTACAAAAGATAGACTATGGGGAAATCCTACGTCTTTGTATCAAAGTTTTTAATTTCTAATGTTTTTCTCGTTTTTTCATCTCTTAAATGTGCAAGTTCTTGCCCTAAAATGGTTTGGCAATATCTAATTGCTTCAGGCATGAGAGTGTTCCGACCAAAATGACCGATTACTACCAATAAATTTTAAAAGTATACTTTGGTTAATAACTTCTCAGAAATTCTGTCATTAAATAATGCCAGAAATATTAATAAAATTTAGTGGTAGTAATCGGTCATTTTGGTCGGAACGCCCTCATCCTTGTTGCTTACATTTTCTTTTTTTTTCGTTGAACGCAAAGTCTTCTTGTTTAACGTAAGGCAAAATTTTAAATTTGTTTTCATCGAAACCACGTGTTTTAAAACTGGGTGACCCTATTTCTCAAGAACTATTTGACTGATTTCCTGAATTTAATAAAAAGAGGAGAAAGGTAATCAATATTAGTGGAGTTTATGGCATTGAAAAATAAATCTTTATTGACCAATTATTTTTTTTTTTTAGATCATAAAAGATAAAACTAATGAAAGAATGACCGTTTTGGTTCAAATGACCATCATTTTGACAAAAATGAATTTATAAAAGTAAATAGTGGTATAAGTTTTAGAATATTTAATGCTCTTCAATACACTGTAAAAAAATTGCAGCATTCTGTTCATCATTCGATCAGTTTTATTGAAATGGTTTCACAATCGTAATTAAACGCTATTCTGACCATATTATTTTTCATTTTATGATCAGAACGGAGTTAAACTACGGTTTCAAAACAGGGTCGAATGTCTGAACAGAATGCTGCAAAAGTTTAACAGTGTAACTGGTACGAGCCAGTAAATTCTACTTAATGTCAACTTGTAATCTTACCCGAACCAGAAATAATTCATTCTAAACTTTGCACAAATCCAAAATAAAAAAAAAACTTGATTCATAATCTATACCTATTTTATAAAGAGGCAAAGTTTGTTTATTTGTAGGGCGTAATGTCCGGAACTATTGAACTGATTTCAAAAGTAATGGTACAAAAATGATGATGTTCGCTCCCAATCAAACGGAGGCTATATCTTATGTCGATGCTTCTAATCCAAAGGGAGTGCAGGAGCAAAAAACATTCTAAAAACGCGATTTATGTGTTACCTAAGGGCCTAGAGACACGAAATTCAGTATGGTAGTTACTTATAAGATATAAATAATCTCTAATATTTCCTTGAAAAATCGTAAAACGGTGTGAAAATGTGAAAAAAGGTGTCCTACACTGTTAAAAATTTTCAGGATTTGCTGAATAATCACTCCACCGCGATGATAAAAAGCAGTGTAACTTGACTATACGTCGTAGTCTATATAAGAGGTGGAATAACGATGCAACAAATGCTGCAGATTTTTAACTATGTAAAAACGTTTGAAATGGCGATTTGTAAGCAATCTGAGCACGCGTCAAAGCACTTTCAAAAGTAAATTGGTGGTGAAAGAAGCTGCTAAAACATAAGAATCGTAAGCTACATTTTATGTCGGTGCATGACCAAACTCGATTCCCCTTATACGGCCCTAACAAAAAGTAAAAATTCCTTTGTGTTCGGGGAATCGGAATTTGGCTCCGGAGAATTGCAGGGGTGTTTTTACCAACTGTGTCTGATCAATAATTTACCTTTCACGTTTGTATTTTCTGGAGTATAACTTAACTGAAATTGCCATTTGGTGGTAGTAGCACCACCTGGGATATAAAGGAGAAACAAATGGTCTAAAAAAGACTTTTAAAAATTTTCCAAGTTACGTTTCTATGGAATATTAGAAAATATCAAACCGAATTCAAAAGTAGCATTTGCAAATTAATGATGACAGTCACTTTTTCAACATTGGCATTTTATAGCAGTGCTGTCCGTACTCCTCGAGAGATAGACGCTTAGAAAAGAAACTTGGATTTTGACATGATGATTAATTTAAGATGTAAATGCATACGACGATTGTTTCTAAAAAATTAAATACTTCAGCTGAATACTGAAAGGAATGTATGAATTGAGCATAAAAATTTAAAAATATTTTTTAAATTACCATTTATTTAGAATTATCTTTAGTTCTTATTATTTTAAATCTCATTTAGAAATAGTGCATGTAATAATGAAATTTTGTCAAACTGTGGCTTAATCGTAAGTTTTTGAATTATTCCTTAATATATAATTATTAAAAAAAACAGATATACAAATATCATTTGGCATATTTCAACTATTATGCGAGTAAAGCCACGGGTTTTGCTATTTCATTACAATTGTGAAAAATATTTTGAAGTCATATGCTTAGTATAGTTTTTATGTTTTATAAAGCAAATATATTAAATATAGAGTCATTTATATTCAAACAAAAATTGCTATTTTTTTTTTCATTTGAAACATATGTATGTCTAGGGATTCTCTTTGAAAATTCCGGTTAACCCGAACTTTAACTGCAGCTATCAAAACTCAACCCAAAACTGTAAAGAAGTACATACTGTAAAGAAAAAAGAGATCTGTTAAAGAGTATCAGATGCCATATTTTTTTACCTGGCGGTAAAATTTAGCAACTTTTGCAATTTTTTTTTTCTTTTAGTTCCTATAAAACCTATAGTTCCTATAAAATATATGTGCATAACATTTTTAACAGACAACTTAATCCCTATAATGTTATTATTTTCCTTTTTTTTTTTTTAAATATTCTATATCTAATATTTTTTCATGTTTAATTTTGATATTTTTTTTAAACTCTCATTTACTGCACGCAAGACTATAGCAAAACTATTGGTTCAAAAGCCCCCCCCCCCCCCAAAAAAAATATTAATAATGATGTAAAACTAATGTAATTTGAACCTACGTTTCCTTTTTAAGCGATTCATTTATTTATTCATTTTAAATTGGTAAAAAAAAATATTTTCAAAATTCTATGCTTTAAATTAAAATTTTAAGTAAATAAATAAATTGCTTATAAATGAAACATACGTTTAAGATACATTAATTTTACATCATTATCAAAATTTTTGGGAGCTCTTGAACTAATACTTTTCTTACAGTCTTGCGCGCAGCGGATGCAAGTCGAAAAACAATTTAAATTTTTTAAATCAAAATTAAGCACAAAAAAATTAATATAGAATAATAAAAAAATATTTTAAAAAGAAGAGATATTAAGTTGTCTATATAAAAAAAAAATTATGCATTTATGTTTTATAAGGACTAAGAAAAAAAGTTAAATGTGACAAGTTGCTGAATTACACCACCGACCGGGTGTCCCAAAAATGACTGATAGATTTTAAAATTCAATTGCTTGCAAACGGTGACAGCTATTTAAAAATTTTTTGCAGGAGTGTTATATATAATGTCAAAAGTTTTTTTTTTTTTTTTTTTTTTTTTTTTTTTTTTTTTTTTTTTTTTTTTTAACCGTAATTTTTTATTTTAGTTCGCATCTCAAACAATAGGTGGCGCTGACGGCGATTGAAAGCCAGGTCAACGCTTCACTGAGCACTGATCACCTGGCCTTCAATCGCCGTCAGCGCCACCTATTGTTTGAGATGCGAACTAAAATAAAAAATTACGGTAAAAAAAACTCCTGACGTTATACATAACCCTCCTGCAAAAATTTTTAAATAGCTGTCACCGTTTGCAAGTTATTGAATTTTAAAATCCATCAGTCATTTTTGGGACACCCGGTAGTAAAAAGTAAGACTCCTGAGACTCCTTAAGTCACTTAACGTCCTGTAGGAAACTGGGATTCATAGAGATTTTTTTGTAACGGTAGCAGCAAAAATTCATGTCAGTTAATTCGTTACATGAATTTTTTCCTCTTATTGTTATTTGAAAAGTTCTCGGAATCCCAGTTTCCTAGAAAATGTTTAGTAACTTTACGGATTTCTTTTTGAAATGTATTACATAAAGTGCTCTATTTTACAGTAATTTTGTTTTTGTTATTCATTTCTATCTGAAATGAAGCTTTTCAGATGCAAACAAATTTAAGTACTTAAATATTTTAGTGCCAGTTAGTTTTTCTAGCAAAATCAAAATACATTTGCATTCGACGTTTATTATTAAAGAAACATTGTTAGTCAACTTTTGTAAACACTTCAAATTTAACTTAAATATAATTGGAATTAAACCTTTATAGAAGTATATTTCTGATTTTCTTTGTTCGAAAAAAGCGAGGACATTTTATTACAAATTAAATAATTAAAAAATAATGTGAAATAATCCCGGTTATTCACTTTATAAAATTACAGTTATATAAAAAAGCATTATTCAATACATTTTTCGATTTGGCATTGCTAAAGCCTTTAAAAGGCTTTCTTAAATTATTTAATAATTTTAGTTTTAAACATTTTGATAACAACTAAATGTCACTATTCATTAAAAATTGTATCATTACGGATTAATAATTTAGTAACATTTCTAGTTAATGGTACAAAATCCTTTTAAAAATTATCTTTGGAATTTTAAAAAAGCCTCCATTATTTAAAATACAAATTGATTTGCCTTCTGTTTGTTAGAAATTGTTAATACTCAATATTGCTTAATTTGCCGCTGATTTTAGCGTATTTCACATATTTAATTAGGTACTATTTTACTTTATTATTATTTTTTTTACGTTTTCAATAATTCTTATATTTTTTATACTAGTTGTTATAGATAATTTATTTGGAATTAAAGTATTCATGAAAATTGATTATATTAAATTATATCTAATAGATGTTTGTTTTCATGAAAAATTTGAACTACATCATTATTAGTTAGATTGTAACTGGATAAATCTCTGTTAATTAATTATAAATATCTAAATGCTGTATACGTTGTAAATTGAAATTTTTTATAGGTAAAATAAAAGTTAAATTTTTGTAGTAAGGGTTCTTCTATCTTTATAAAAAGAATATTTGATTCAGATTGGAGGGGAAGAATTTTTGAACAAGTTTGGTGCATATCATGCTCATTGTAGTGGATAGTTTATTTGAAACTAAAATCTGAATTAAATTTGATTGTATGAAATTACACTAATCTAATTAAAATTATATTTCCATGAATGCATCGAGCTGCATTATTATTAACCACTTAACCCCTTGGAGACGAGCGAAACGTATATGTTCTGTAAAAAGGCTTAAGAATCCTTGTTTATCCACACCAGTAAAATTTTACTGCACAGTTTCCCATATTTAATCGGAACATTTTCTACGTTCTATAAGGCACAAACTTTTGTTTTTAAAAACCGGTGACAAAACATTAAAAATTTCGTAAAAGGCTCCCGTCGCGAAGGGGTTAATTGATCAATATTTTTGAAAAAAAAAAAAAAAAAAAAACATTCAAAAAATGCCTTTTTTTTTTCATGTCTTTTACAGAGTTTTAAATCTTTTACCACTAGGTTTTCAAAACAGAAATTTTTACTTTAATTAAATCAGAAAAATGTTCAGATTAAGTAATGTAAAATTTAAAATAAAAAGTTCCGGTGATAATAGTAAATTATATTTGGAATATAGATGTCTGTACGTGATACGGGCAAATCAGGGAATCAATTAATTAGACTGTAAATGAATAAACTCTCTGCTACTTAGTTATTAATAATTAATGCTGTACACTTTCTCAATTTTAGTTTTTCATCAGTATAAAAACTAAATATTTACTGTAACGGTCTTCTATCTTTAGGAAAAAAAGTGTTTGATGCGGCTTGAATGGTGGAAGATTTTGAAAAAGTCTAACATGTTTCACGCTTACTTTTATATATAATTTATTTGTAATTAAAACTGCATTAAATATTATTATAGAAACAATATCTAATACAATTAAATGCATGGTTTATGAATAATCAGAGCAAAACCGTTATTAATTAGAGGACAACTGAATAAATCCTCTACTAATTAGCAAGAATTAACTAATATTGTAGACATTGTCAATTTAAATTTTGAATTGATAAAATAAACTAGTAAGATGTGGCAATCCCAAAATTTTTTTCTAGTTCATACAAGTTAAGACTTCCGGAAAACTGCAGCATGTAAGCGTCACCGGTTAGGTGTTTTACAGCAAAACATATAGTCAGCAACAAACTATGTCAACTTCTAACTGAACCTCCGCATAAAAATCGGATCGGTGCAATAGTAAAAAAAAAAAAAAAAAAAAAAAAAAAAAAAAAAAAAAAAAAAAAAAAAGACTGCTTAGAAGCGTTTTTTGTTGGGTGATGTACATCAAAAACTAACCAGGATAAATTTTAATCAGATATTAATTGAATTTAAAGTTCGATGAAAATTCATGCATTTGTTCTTAAGATACAGCTTTGTGAAATCGTGAAAAATGCAGCATAGCAGAGGTACCTGTCGGGAGATTTACACTAGAAACTAAAAAGACTAATCTACACCAGAAATTAATTGCATTTGAAGTTCGATAAAAATCAGTGTATTAGTTCTTGAGATGGAGCTGTTACGATAACCATGAATAATGCACCATAACACGACGATCTGTTGAGCGATTTACAACCATTGGTAATCAGCACTATATATATCAAAGACTAACAGAATCTGATATTTTATGAAAATCCGACGTTAGTTCTTGAGGTATAGCTTTTGAAGAAATCGTGAAAAAATAAGCACAGCAACACCACTCGTTGAGCGATATGCACAAAAAACTAATCAACTACTGGTTTTATCAGTGTCTGACAGAATCTAACGTTTTGTGAAATTCCGTGCATTATTTCTTGAGATAAAGCGCCTACAAAATCTTTGTCACATATAGATTCAGAGGGTGATAGAGTGACAGGATGACAGACAGAGTGACAGACAGGCTCACAGAGAGACATTTTCTAAAATTCATCAAATCGTGTTCAGGACTTTATGAATCCATCGAAAATTCTTACGAATTCAATACTTTCTTCTTATAAAAATTGAAGAAAGTAAAAAAAACAATCTTTGCTGTAAGGGGTAAAAAATATTTGTTACGACTTCAATGTGGCGGAATTTTGAATAAGTCTGACACGTACTATACTTGTTGTTATAGATAATTTATTTGTAACTAAGCTCTACCTTAAATTTGATTATATTAAATTATAGCTAATACTACAAAATGTATGTTTTAATGAACAATCTGAGTTGCATCTTTATTAATTAAACTGTACCATGATACATACAGGGTGTCGAGCAAATAACGCCCTGATTTTAAAATTAAATTTCTCAGAAACAAAGATCGACAGAACTATGCGGTAAACGGTTTGTTTATTAGGTAAGTTGTAAAAATCTTATACAGAAGTTTTGAACGGTGAATATTTTGAAAAGATTGTGTTCTGATTGCAAAGAATACTTCGATTTGACATTTTTCTTGTTTTAGATTGCTTGCAGAGATAGAGTCTTTCGGCTTACAGTGCTATAGTTTAACGATTTTTCGAACTAAATTTCTTGAATTTCGAAATTTTAAAAATTTAATTCCAAAAATCTTTAAACTATGGCAATTTAAGCCGAAAAACTCATTCTCCGCAAACAATCTAAAACAAGAAAAATGTCAAATCAAAGCATTCTTTGCAATCAGAACACAATCTTTTCCAAAGGTTCACCATTCGAAACTTCTGTATAAGATTTTTACAGCTTACCTAATAAACAAACCGTTTACCGCATAGTTCTGTCGATCTTTGTTTTTGAGAAATTTAATTTTAAAATCAGGGTGTTATTCGCTGGACACCCTGTACATTGTCAATTTGAATTTTTAATTGGTAAAATAAATAATAAAGTTTTTGTTGTAAAATTTCTTAGATCTTAATTTAAAAAAAAAATGTTTGATACGGCTTGGATGGGGAGAGAATTTGAATGATACATTTAATTCTTGTTGTTATGGATAATTTATTTATAAATAAAATCTACGTTAAATTAGAATATATTAAATTGTAATGCAATTAAATGTATGTTTTCATGAATAACTTGAGCTCCATTGTTACATGAATCTATTACTGACTCTAAATAACATTATTATTTAGAAGAATTGAATTGAAAAAACTTGTCTGTTAATTAGTTATAAATAACTAATGCTGTAGACATTGTCAATTTGAATTTTTAATTGGTAAAATAAACAATAAAGTCTTTGCTGTAAGGGTTTTTATATCTTAATGAAAAGAATGTTTAATACGGTTTGGATAGGAAGAGACTTCGAATGTCACGTCATGCTTGTTGTTATGGATAATTTATTTTAAATAAGATTACATTAAATTGTAATATAATTAAATTTATGTTTTCATGAATAATTTGATCTCTATCATTAGATGACTCTATAATGAGTCTAAATCACATTATTTTTTACAAGGCTAGAATTGAATAACCTATCTGTTGATTAGTTACAGTAGTCAGCAAAAGTTTACACAGTAGTGTTATTTAGCCTTTAAATAAAAAATACGAATTCTTTAGTTACACAAATGGCTATACTTAATTTTTAAATATATCTTAAACATTTCAGGATGAAAAAAATGTTTTTAATATTAGTAATATTTAAATTAACTGAAAAAAAGTGAAATTTGTATATTGCAAAATTTTAGACACTTTTTATATTTTTTGGCAACTGTTCACGGAAAAATGCGAATTTCAAAGTTATGACCAGGGTCTGATTACTACACAGGCCAGCTAGGCTATGACCTTGGGCCCACTGCTCCTGGAGGCCCGAAATTGGATAAGATGATTTAGAAAAACAAGTTTTAAAATTGCAATTTCAGCAATTAAATTTTCTCAGAAACCAAAATATATTTTGGTTGACTTTTCAACTGTAACATAATATCTAATATTATCCCCTCTATATTCACCTCCTTCAAAAATTATAGGAAGTACTTTGCTGCAAGGAGCCCCGAAAAAGTGCTGCGTCTTGAGCCCTGCACAACTTTAATCGGGCTCTGGATATGTCACATAACTAAAGTAATAAAGTATACTTCGTTATTACATGGATTACTGAAGATGCACCGAGATAGAAATATTCAGTTAGATGAGGAAATTGAAGTAGGGAAGCTGAAATGGAAAGGGAAGACTGTCGCAAAAATTTCAGGTATATTGAATCGTACAAAGAGGTCTGTTTATGAAGTATAATCTAAGCCTGACTCCTTCAAAACAAAACATAAATCTTGAAAACTTTGTGATATCGGAAAATGACATGACAGATGGATCCATAAATTTGCATTTACACAAATCATGATTTCTAGTCACATTAAAAGTAAGTCAGGACTGTCTGTGTCGACGGATCTGATTCATAGATGAATGAAGGAAAGAGGCAAATCAATTTGCATGAAAATAATAAAACAATCAGCTTTCAAATCTCACTACAAATTGGCGAGAATACAATGGACTTGCAAACATGCGGCATATGAATCCAAATAGTACACTATGATATCAGAAACGGAAAAAGTGGAATTTGAATGGCCCAAATAGGTAGACATATTATTGGCACGACTTGCGTAAGAGTCTGGAAGTTTCTTTAATCAACAACAAGGAGGTGAATCTTTAATGATATGGTCCTCCCATGGCTTTAAACCTCGAATATATCTGTAGTTATTGAATGGTGGTCAAGCAGCGCAATAATACATATATACGTTGGAAAACAATTTACAGTCATTTGGGGGGGAACTTTTAGCTTGTCCAAAGTATGTATTTTAATAATATAATGCATCTATTCATGTTGCATACAAAACAAAAATTTTGTTTAATTATCAAAATACTCCTAATCTCAATTGGCCGGCGAGTAGCCTTGATCTGGACCCAATCGAAAACCTTTGTGACATCATATCTCGTAAGGTTTATGTAAGTTTTTGCTACATTTTGAACTTCCAGCTGTTGTTGAACGTGCTTGATATAATATAGACCCCACCCACCAAATGACTCAGGATTTAGTTTCTTTAATGGAAAATCACATTCTTGCTCTAATTGAAAACAATGTGAATGCAACTCGATGTTAATTTATAATTACTTTTCTGTAAATATACAGATTGTCTATATATTTGCCACAATGTTAATTTCGTTTTTTTGTCATTAAGTGTTATGTAATGGTATAATTTAAAATATTTTGTTTGTGAATAAAGGATAAGTCACAAGTAATATATGAGATGAGTTACAAAAATTCCTTACATACTTCTGAATATAGAAGCGTAAACATTCATTGTCTAAACTTTTACTGAACACGGTATAAATTAATTATGCTGTAGACATTATTAATTTGAATTCTTAATCGGTAAAAAAAATTAAATTTTTATTGTAAGGGTTCTTCTGTGTTTATGAAAAAACGGTTTGATATGGTTTGAATGGTGTAAAAAAAGTAGAATAAATGTTTTTAAATATAGCATAAAATTTGAATGATAAAGTTAAATTTCCACTCAAAATTTTAAATTTTGTCATCCATGATAAAAGTGGTTCAAAGTACGATTTGCGGATACTCATTTTATGATACAATGTTAGAAATTCTGCGATTAAATAAGCTGAAGATTATTATATAAAAATACTGGCTCTGAAAACAACAAATTTAAAGCGGGTTTTAATACCAGACATACCAATTAAGGGGCTACTTCAATCATGTAAAAATACCACTCGTCAAAACTAATGCTCCCCATGTGGGAGAAATTAAAAAAAAATTCGTTTGCATTTCAAATTTTTTAATGATTTTTTTTCATTTTAAAACTGAAGTTGATTTTTACGAAGATCATTTTTAACTTTGTCGGTTTTGTTTGAGATTTTTTTTTATATATAGGGATACACCGACATTAAAATCCGGTTCTGAAAGTGGAAGCATCCAAATAAAAAACCTACAATCGAAATCGAAAAAAATAAAATAAAAAGCGGTCTAAAACACTTAAAAACAATGGAATGCAAACAAAATACTTAAAAAAAAATTCTTGCATAGGATTAACCCTAGCGAGTGAATATTTTAGCGTGAATAAAGAAGCCAAGTGTTAAGTCGTGTGACACATACGAGGTGTGGCTATTAAATAGCGAGATAAAAACTGTAAAATATTGAATTTTTATTTATACGTATACACCAATATACACCCTTCTTTTATTTCAACAAAGCTTCATTAAAATTTTTCATTGTTTGAAACAGTGCTGGAAGCCTTCTTATGCGAGCTTTTCTATAACGCTTGTCGCTTTTTCTTTCACAGCTTTAACGGTCTAAAATATGTTTTTTAAAGCAGATTTCTCTTTTGAGAAAAGTAAAAAATAACATGATGCCAGGTAAGATGAATAAGGCGGGAGGTACAACCTGCGATGTTATACTAGGCTAGAAACGTCCTTACAGGCAGTACGTTGTCCTAATGATGCACACATGTCTAGTTCTTCCACAATTAAGGTCAGTGTTTTTGTATTTTATCAAGAAAATCAGGAAAAGCCGCAAAGAACAAATTTTGATTAATAGTTTCACCTTCAGGAACCCAGTGAAAAAATGCAATCCCATGAATAGCGAATATTTTGTTCTTATTGGACGTGGCAAAACGACCGGGAGAACAACTTCAATGCACTCAGGGCCATCTTGGAAATGCTGAAATACCTGAAAAATCAGCGCACGTTACAAACATTCATTACCGTATACTTCTCTTAACAAATTATGAATTTCAGTAGCGGATTTTTCAAATAAAAAAAATTGCACTAATTTGTTGCTCTTTTAAGGGGGCTCAGGGGTTGAAAACTTTTCAAAAATTGATTTTTTTTATGATCTAATTTGATTATCCATTTAATTCTTAACTCAATGCAAAAAACCGCATAAAAATATTTGCATTTTTAACTGAGTTATAAGCATTTATATATCAACACTTTCATAGCAGCATCCATATAATTTCAAGTTTAAGTCGCGTTTTCTCAAAACTTGATTTTTGATGACTAACACCAATATTAAAAAAAAAAAACTATTTGATGGAATGGCTTAATTTTTTTTTCATGCATATAACATCATTATCTAGATTGTGAATTAATATATTTTAGATAGTTTAATATTTTGAGAATTTTTAATGGAAAAAAGTTGTATTTTTTAGGGTTTTTTTTTTAATTTTCAACTTTGAGAGATATTTTAATACTGTTTTTATTGAGTGATAGTTATATCCTTAATTCATAATCTAGATTATAATGTTATATGCATGCAAAAAAAAAAAAAAAAAAAAAAAAAAAAAAAAGGCCATTCTATCAAATAGTTTTTTTTAAATCTTGATGTTACTCGTCAAAAATCAAGTTTTGAGAAAACGGGACTTAAAGTTGAAATCATATGGATGCGGCTATGTAAGTTTTGATACATAAATGATTATAACTCCGTTAAAAATGCTAATATTTTAATGCGATTTTTTTGCATTGAGTTAAGAATTAATTGAATAATCAAACTAGATCATTAAAAAAAAATCGATTTTTTGAAAAGTTTTCAACCCCTGAGCCCCCTTAAAATGCTCAACATTTTCCTGGCAAAACATCAAAGCAGCACCTAGAATAAATGAAAATCACATTTAGACTAATTGGAATACAATAAATTTAGAAGCAGTAATTGATATAGGAGGTTCTGCTGTATACAACTATTAGTCGTACGAATTTTTGCCGCATGCGTAGTTCTTCTGTAGCAGCATTCGTCTCGTTATTAAGGGTGTACTTCGATTTAAACTGCTTATTTTCTGATTTATTTTTAAATTCATTTTTGCTCTCAAATGCATTCAACTGGCAAATTGTCTTATTCAGAAAGCAAACAAGGTGCTGTGATGGCCAATTCTTTGATAAAGGGAGAAAATGCTGCAAGAAAAGCAATCAAAAATGGCCTTTTGAACCGATTTTTCCGAAGCGGGAGACCTGGGACGAAAAAAAGGGTCATATTGAGAAGGTAATTGTTTATAAATCAAATTCTAATGAATGGAGCGTAAAATGACATCACACGGCACCTTATACGTCACTTCCAAAATCTCCTCAGCCAGTTTCGTGTCTCTACTTTTAAAAATATGCCTGAAATTGTATCAGGAATTTTTCGAGCTGTTGAAGGTGGAAAAGCTTTTTTTCGAATACACCATTAAATAGCGAAATTTTGTGTGGTATACAATCATCTCTATTTTAAAGGATTTAAGAAAATAGTAATAAAACAAGTAAAAGTTGTACTCGTGTACAAAGATTTCCGTACAATAAATTTATTAATTACAAATTGCAATATTGCAAAAAAAAAAAAAAAAAAAAAAAAAAAAAAAAAAAAAAATCTCTGAAAAAATATTAAAATTTTGTAAACCATTTAGAATTGTTCTATGGATTTTAATTACCTAACATTCGTAAAATACATCTATAAAATTCTCTGAAAACTATTTTTTCTCCATAGAATATAATGCAACAGAACTATTTTGTGTATACTTGTGAACGAACTATAAATGCCAAATTATTTTTAATACCTAACCTTCCCTCGTAAACCTCAATAAAATATAAGAATTTCATGAAAATATGGATATGTTTACTAGAATACGGGATTATGCAGACAGGCAAACAAACTGAAATCATAAACATTATTCAAATATATTGGAAAGTGCTAAAATAGAGATTTAAATGTTTGTTGAAGTATATTAAAAAATTAAAGCTATTGGATTACTACTGAAATTTACCATTTATTTTGTAAACCTTTTGATAAGAAGTAACATTTTGATGAACTTCAAACTAAACCACGTTAATAAAAAAAATCTTTGAAATAATCAAATTATGGTCATAAATATAACAATTTTTTTTATATGTACAGAGAATCATGTTCGAATAGGGGTCGTCCTCAAATGATGTCACGCTTGGAGGAGGAAAGATGGGTTCATAAAATTGTGACAATTCCAGATAAGGGGGTGTGAAGAAATGTGACATTGAACAATTTGGTATAAATGAAATTGTTAAAAATCAGCAAATTAAATTTTGAAGTTATTTTGAAATTAAAATATTTTGTGTTCATAAAGAAAATACAGTGAAACCTCCGAATAAGGGAACCTATGGGACCGGAAATTTTGTTCTTTAAAAAAGGTGTCCCTTATTCCGAGTTTTTATTGCAGTGAAACTTTCAAATAAGGGACAGCTATGGGACCAGGACTTTTGTCCCTTAAAAAGAGGTGTCCCTTATTTGGAGGTTTCACTGTATAAGGTTTAAAGTCAAATAAATGGATTCCATTTCAAATTCCTAAGTACTACTGTTTTCATTTGCTCTTTTATATTAATATTTCATTACTATTGTATATTAATTATGCTTTTTGTTGTAAAAATCTTAATCTTATTTCAAACAAAATAAGTTCATGAATCTTTTTTTTTTTTTTTTTTTTTTTTTTTGTTATGCTCACAAATATTATTAAAAACAAAAAGTTTAAAAATAACATTTAAAATAATATCTATAACATAGTGCATTATTTCCGAACTACATTTTTATGCAATATAGAGGGACTTGTGACTAATGAGGTGGGGAAGGGGGCAAAAAATATTGAAGAAAAAAAAGTCTGACATCATTTATGGACTGCCCTTTAAAACTTATATCTGTACTATACTTGTACTACATCTTAATGTATAAATTAATATCTGTACTATACAAAACAATTTCGAAAAATATTCTAAAGTGCTCTTTTCATATCTGTCTATATAAAGAGACTTTTAAAACATTTGAGATAAAAATTTGTATTTCAATTCCAATTTGAATCAGGACTATTAATTTAATTAGAAATTTTTAAAATACCTGAATTGAAAAAACAAACAAACAAACAAACAAACAAAAAATGATTACATTTCTATGTTTGGGAAAATCAAATGGAATAAATTAATATTTCAGGTCGAAACAATTTTTCTAAATCTTGAAATTGCATACACATTTCTTTTATTTTTAATTCCATTAAAATATGAATCAGATTAATATATTCTGAATAAATGGAACGCAAATTAAATATGTGTTTTTATTTAAAATTTATAAAGTATGAAGGAATTTAGTTTGTGAAAGTTTCATTTTAGTAAAAGCAGTTGTTTATGGATAAAATTAGAGCATTTTGAATTCAAACAAATACTTTCTTTTTATTATTTAATTTACCTTAATTGTCAAATGAAAAGATGTTTTTTGTAAAAAGAGTTAATTATCTGAGATAAACTGTTTCTCATAAGAATGTTAAAATTTTCATATTCCTATTGTTTATTATTTATATAGGAGCTAAGAAAATATTAACATTTTAATAAAGCAAATATATGTCATGTATATATATATTTTTTAAATGTTTCAAATATTTTAATTATGTTGGCAAATATGACAAATTTTCCGTATGTATATAGAAGTACACTTGATTAAAAATCTTTATTTTATTTATTTCTTTTGCATATTATTAAAACATTATTACAAATATTTTAAAATTTTTTTGAAATATTCTAATTAGGTCAACAAATACGACATTTTTTATGTATATGTCCTATAACCTGTACTAATTTACCGAAACACGTTTGATTAAAATTTAAATCGTCTCTATAATTATCCTTTTTACGAAATAAGCTCGAAAAACATTGAAAAGATATCTTTTCATTTCGTAGCAACATTACCTAAATAGAATGTTAAAACTCATTTAAGATTAAATTTTGTATTTACATTTAATTTTAACTTCAAATTACTAATTTGATAAAAAAATTAAAATCATTTGAAATTGAAATTCTTTTTCTCTGATCATACAAATGAGACAGAAAAAAAAATAATATTTCAGGCAGAAACAATATTTCTAATTCTTGAAATTATATATACATTTCTTTTATTTTGAAATCCATAAAATACGAATAAGATTAAAGTGTTCTGAATTAATGGAACTAAAATTAGTTATGTGTTTCTTTATTTAAAATTTATTAATTTTGATAAAATTTTAATTTAAGTTGAGAAGTTTTGATTTTGATTACTGCTGTGGGATGTGTGTAAAATTGAGTCTTGTTTAATTCATGCAAATAGTTTCTTTTTTTTCTTTTAACTTAATAGCAAAATAAAAAGACGTTTATAAAGAAAAATTTATTAAAATCTTTCATGAATTATATTAAAAATTTTATACTAATAATTTACTATTACTTATTCTTCATTTTTGAGATCCATTGATAAAACTAAGTAAAAACCAATATTTTAACAAACCAAATACGTGTCATGCCATAAAAAACTTTTAAAATACTTTAATTATGACAGTTTCTTGTCTATATAGAGTGGACCACACTTGATTAAAACGTGAAAATCATTATAATTACCACTTTTTGTGAAATAGTCTCGGAAAATTTTGCTAAATTTTCTTTCCCTTTCTAAGCAATATTTTCTAAATAGAATTTTGAGACACATTTGAAATTAAAATTTGTATAACAGTTTAATTTTAATTTTGAACTTATAATTTAATTAGAACATTAAAAATCCTTGAAATAGATTTTTTTTCTTTTACAGTGGCTATATTTTAATGATTATGAAAGTGAATAACTATGTAAAAAGTTAATATTTTACACAGAAACATATTTTTAAATTCTTGTAATTATATACACTTTGTAATCTACAATTTCGGAATAACATTAATTTGTTCTCGATTAAAATGCAGCGCAAATTGTTTTTTGTGTTTCTTTATTTAAAATTTATAAACTTTATAAAATTTTAACTTAGTTTAAGAAGATTTCATATTGATTAAAGCAGTTAGATAAAGATAAAATGTGTTTCTATTTTTAAAATTTATTAACTTTGATGAAATTGAATTTAGGTTGAGAAGTTTTGATTTTAGTTAATGCTGTGGTATATGTGTAAAACTGAGTCTTGTTTAATTCAAGCAAATTATTTTGTTTCATTATTTCTTTTAACTAAATAACGAAATAAAATATTTTTTTTTAAAGAAATTTTAAAATAAAAAAATGTTTCTTGAATTTTATTAAAAATTTCATGGTTCTAATTTCCTCTTACTGTTTATTCTTCATTTTAGAAATCCATTGATAAAACTAAGTAAAAGTACAATATTTTAATAAATCAAATACGTGTTCATGTCATAAAAAACTTTTAAACTATTTTAATTATGACAGTTTCTTTTCTGTATACAGAGAACCTCGCTTGATTAAAACGTGAATTTTTATCACAATTTCCACTTTTTATGAAATAGTCTCGAAAATACAACTAAATTTTCTTTTCATTTCGAAGCAATACTTTCTAAATAGAATTTTGAAATGCATTTGAAATAAAATTTTGTATTGCCGTTTAATTTAAATTTCGAACTCACAATTTAATTAGAACATTATAAATCCTTAATTATTTATTTTTCTTTTTTTAAATAGTGGTTATATTTTAATGATTATGAAAATAAGATAGAAAAAGTTAATATTTTAGACAGAAACTTTTTTTTAATTCTTGAAATTATATGCATTTTGTAATCTACAAATACTGAATTAGATTAATATGTTCTGAATTAATTGCAACGCAAATTGCTTTTATGTTTCTTTATTTAAAATTTATAGAATCTGGTAAAAATTGAATTTTGTTTAAGAAGCTTTTATATTGATTAAAGCAGTAAGATAAAGGTAAAATGTGTTTCTTTATTTAAAATTTATTAACTTTGTTAAAATTTGAATTTAATTTGGAAAGTTTTGATTTTGCTTAATGCTGTGGGATATGTATAACATTGAGTTTGTTTAATTCAAGCAAACAGTTTCTTTTCATTATTTTTTTTTAAACTTAATAGTAAAATATAAAGGTATTTTAAAAAAGAAATTGGTTGGTTCAGAAAAAATCTTTCTTGAATTATGTTAAAAATTTCACACTACTACTTATTATTATATATTCTTCATTTTTGATATCCGATGATAAAACTAAGTAAAAACCAATATTTTAATAAATCAAATACATGTCATGTTACAATAAAATTGAATTAAAATTAAATGTAAATACAAAATTTAATCTCAAATTAGTTTTATATTTATATTATATTTAAATTATGACAATTTCTTTTCTGTATATAGCGAACCACGTTTGATTAAAACGTGAATTTTCATTATAATTACCACTTTTTATGAAATAGTTTCGGAAAATACTGCTAAACTTTCTTTTAATTTCTAAGCAATACTTTCTAAATAGAATTTTTTAAACGCATTTGAAATTAATATTTATATTGCAGGTTAATTTTAATTTCGAACTCATAATTTAATTAGAAAATTTAAAATCCTTGAAATGGATTTTTTTTTATATTGGCAATGATTTTATGATTATTGTCAGACGTTCCTCTTAGCCCACAACTTTGAAGAAAGTCCGTATTAGTTATAGCTGCCACCACCGATATTATTAGGTGATATCGGTCACCCACTGCGAGGATTGTGTAAATGAACACCAACGCTGTCAATTAACTAAATTAATAGTTTATTTATACTCTATGTATACACTATAATACACTATATACAGTTACAACTCGGATATAGGTGATCCGGTTCAACATTAAATTAAATACAGTAAAAGGTTAGCCGTGTACTGTTCAAATTACACCTTCTCTCCCTCACTCTACACTCGTTAGATTAAGTTTACCGGAGATCGATTTCGAATCTCCCAACACATAGGTTCTCAGCCTGAGCTATTCGGCCCAGAGCACTACACACAGGGACGTCCGTATCCCTCTCCCTCACGGTCCGAACTCTCGATACGAACTGCCAAAATCTCAGACAAAACCTGCCCTTCTCAAATCCCTGCTTTTCCCCAATGTAAACCCCCCTGCGGAGTTCCTCCATTACACGCATTCCACGTTGTTTTCTTGATTCGTGGAATTTTCCTTGTTTGCTCATCATTCACATACATCACTGAAGGATGAACACGCCTCTCAGCAATCTTCTTTTTCTCACCTCACCACCTGCACATGATCACCTGTCAATTCCCGCTTTAACAAAAAAGAATGTCACCTTGAAACGTCAGTACACAGCCCATACAATACATGATATATTAAGACAAGAATAACATACATTCCAATCCTGCAGCAGATGTTTCCTCAGAACCTGACAATTATTATTATATTATGATTATAATTTCAATGATTATGAAAAAGCGAAAGAAAATATTACAATTTTAGACAGAAACCATTTTTCTAATTATTTAAATTATATTTCCTTTGTAATCTATAAATTTTGGATAAGATTAACCTATTCTGAATTAATTGCATCGTTAATTACTTTTGTGTTTCTTGATTTAAAATTTATAAACTTCAATAAAACTTTGAGAGAATTTAGTTTGTGATATATTGATTTTAGTGAATGCAAGTAGTATATGGGTAAAATTTAGTCATTTTTAATCCAAGAAATGCTTTCTTCTATTATTTCATTTATCTTAATAGTCTAATAAAAAATATATTTTTAAAAAAGAGATTATTGATTGAAGTAAAATGTTTCTTCAAGAATGTTAAAATTTTCATAATCAATTTATTACTGCTGTTTATTTTTTATTTTTTTACATCCATTGAAAAGAACTACAAAAAGACTAACATCATAATAAACAAAACATACACCTCGTTAGCAGCTGTGCTTATATAACGTTATCATCGTTGAAAAGAACTAAAAAAAGACTAACATCATAATAAACAAAATATATGCTACGCTATCATGTGTTGAAAAAAAAAAAAAAAAAAAAAAAAAAAAAAAAAAAAAAAAAAACCACGAAGAATAGAGTAACATCATAATAAACAAAATATATGTCACGTTAACAGCTAAGTCATTCTATGGTAACTTACGTTACATTTAGAAAAATTTACTGCAGTAATATAACACTAAATAATATTCAAATGCAAAATTAACATGATTTGTCAATGAAACCTATCTAAGGGTAAATTTGGATGAAAATTGACTAAAAAAATATAATGAATTTAACTACCAAATTTTAAGATATTTGGTAATTTGGCAATTTTCATCTAAATTGGGCTTTGAATAAATTTAAATAACAAACCAAGTCAAATTTACATTTTGAATAACTTTCTTTTGCGTGTGTTAGATTACTAAAATTACTGAAAATAGTTCCAAATCTAATGTAAATTACCATGGAATGATTCAGCTCTGCGTATAGAACGTCATTATTTTTAAAGGAAGGGTGGGTAACTTTTTGATATCGTTATCATTTTTGGTCCAATCAAGCTTTTCTCTTTTGAGGACTTTTCGTTTACATTCAAGTAACCTGTTTTTATTATTGTATGTTTTTAAAGAAAATACTCAAAGCCATTATTATTGAAGCCATGTTTATAAAATCCTTTTATTCCGAAATTTGTAATACACCAGGGTGAATACCAAAAAGTACGGAAATTGCAGTCCACAGAATAAAATTCCTATTAAATGCTATATAGTGCAGTTTTTTTATATACATTCTAATAAAAAATATCCCTCGAAATATTTTTAAAAGACATTACTCTTCTTATAACATAAATAAAGCAATTAAAAGACATAGAACTCCAAATTGTCATTTTCCTGGCATGCCACACTGTGATGTGTGTAAAGATTTTCTGCTTATATACAGCATAAATATATTTTTAGTTTTTTCTTTAATTTTGATTAATATTTGAACTTTATAAAACAAATATATGAGTAAAGTAATAAATTCTGTATTTTACAAATAATTTTGCATAAATAAAATAAGGTTGTCACTGAAAATTAATGTCATTTTCCTGGCCTAGATTTTCGTTCTTTATCTGGTATAAATATGGCGCTGCATCGTAATTCTTCTTATTTTTGGAATAACTCAAGTCAGAAGTGCCGCGTCAGTCACAGGGGACTGACAGCCTAAAATGTGATAGAAAACAAAAGAAAATGTAGTGTTTTAGATAATTACTAAAGATTTAATAAAAAGTAAGTAAAATGTTTCTTCAAGAATGTTAAAATTTTCATAATCAATTTATTACTGCTGTTTATTTTTTATTTTTTTACATCCATTGAAAAGAACTACAAAAAGACTAACATCATAATAAACAAAACATACACCTCGTTAGCAGCTGTGCTTATATAACGTTATCATCGTTGAAAAGAACTAAAAAAAGACTAACATCATAATAAACAAAATATATGCTACGCTATCATGTGTTGAAAAAAAAAAAAAAAAAAAAACAAGAAGAATAGAGTAACATCATAATAAACAAAATATATGTCACGTTAACAGCTAAGTCATTCTATGGTAACTTACGTTACATTTAGAAAAATTTACTGCAGTAATATAACACTAAATAATATTCAAATGCAAAATTAACATGATTTGTCAATGAAACCTATCTAAGGGTAAATTTGGATGAAAATTGACTAAAAAAATATAATGAAAATTACGCTTTATATGATACCTTACATTCCTTTTTCAGTTATGTCAGTTACCATAATGAATTTAACTACCAAATTTTAAGATATTTGGTAATTTGGCAATTTTCATCTAAATTGGGCTTTGAATAAGTTTAAATAACAAACCAAGTCAAATTTACATTTTGAATAACTTTCTTTTGCGTGTGTTAGATTACTAAAATTACTGAAAATAGTTCCAAATCTAATGTAAATTACCATGGAATGATTCAGCTCTGCGTATAGAACGTCATTATTTTTAAAGGAAGGGTGGGTAACTTTTTGATATCGTTATCATTTTTGGTCCAATCAAGCTTTTCTCTTTTGAAGACTTTTCGTTTACATTCAAGTAACCTGTTTTTATTATTGTATGTTTTTAAAGAAAATACTCAAAGCCATTATTATTGAAGCCATGTTTATAAAATCCTTTTATTCGGAAATTTGTAATACACCAGGGTGAATACCAAAAAGTACGGAAATTGCAGTCCACAGAATAAAATTCCTATTAAATGCTATATAATGCAGTTTTTTTTTTTACATTCTAATAAAAAATATCCCTCGAAATATTTTTAAAAGACATTACACTTCTTATAACATAAATAAAGCAATTAAAAGACATAGAACTCCAAATTGTCATTTTCCTGGCATGCCACACTGTGATGTGTGCAAAGATTTTCTGCTTATATACAGCATAAATATATTTTTAGTTTTTTCTTTAATTTTGATTATTATTTGAACTTTATAAAACAAATATATGAGTAAAGTAATAAATTCTGTATTTTACAAATAATTTTGCATAAATAAAATAAGGTTGTCACTGAAAATTAATGTCATTTTCCTGGCCTAGATTTTCGTTCTTTATCTGGTATAAATATGGCGCTGCATCGTAATTCTTCTTATTTTTGGAATAACTCAAGTCAGAAGTGCCGCGTCAGTCACAGGGGACTGACAGCCTAAAATGTGATAGAAAACAAAAGAAAATGTAGTGTTTTAGATAATTACTAAAGATTTAATAAAAAGTAAGTAAAATGTTTCTTCAAGAATGTTAAAATTTTCATAATCAATTTATTACTGCTGTTTATTTTTTATTTTTTTACATCCATTGAAAAGAACTACAAAAAGACTAACATCATAATAAACAAAACATACACCTCGTTAGCAGCTGTGCTTATATAACGTTATCATCGTTGAAAAGAACTAAAAAAAGACTAACATCATAATAAACAAAATATATGCTACGCTATCATGTGTTGAAAAAAAAAAAAAAAAAAAAAAAAAAAAAAAACACGAAGAATAGAGTAACATCATAATAAACAAAATATATGTCACGTTAACAGCTAAGTCATTCTATGGTAACTTACGTTACATTTAGAAAAATTTACTGCAGTAATATAACACTAAATAATATTCAAATGCAAAATTAACATGATTTGTCAATGAAACCTATCTAAGGGTAAATTTGGATGAAAATTGACTAAAAAAATATAATGAATTTAACTACCAAATTTTAAGATATTTGGTAATTTGGCAATTTTCATCTAAATTGGGCTTTGAATAAGTTTAAATAACAAACCAAGTCAAATTTACATTTTGAATAACTTTCTTTTGCGTGTGTTAGATTACTAAAATTAATGAAAATAGTTCCAAATCTAATGTAAATTACCATGGAATGATTCAGCTCTGCGTATAGAACGTCATTATTTTTAAAGGAAGGGTGGGTAACTTTTTGATATCGTTATCATTTTTGGTCCAATCAAGCTTTTCTCTTTTGAGGACTTTTCGTTTACATTCAAGTAACCTGTTTTTATTATTGTATGTTTTTAAAGAAAATACTCAAAGCCATTATTATTGAAGCCATGTTTATAAAATCCTTTTATTCCGAAATTTGTAATACACCAGGGTGAATACCAAAAAGTACGGAAATTGCAGTCCACAGAATAAAATTCCTATTAAATGCTATATAGTGCAGTTTTTTTATATACATTCTAATAAAAAATATCCCTCGAAATATTTTTAAAAGACATTACTCTTCTTATAACATAAATAAAGCAATTAAAAGACATAGAACTCCAAATTGTCATTTTCCTGGCATGCCACACTGTGATGTGTGTAAAGATTTTCTGCTTATATACAGCATAAATATATTTTTAGTTTTTTCTTTAATTTTGATTAATATTTGAACTTTATAAAACAAATATATGAGTAAAGTAATAAATTCTGTATTTTACAAATAATTTTGCATAAATAAAATAAGGTTGTCACTGAAAATTAATGTCATTTTCCTGGCCTAGATTTTCGTTCTTTATCTGGTATAAATATGGCGCTGCATCGTAATTCTTCTTATTTTTGGAATAACTCAAGTCAGAAGTGCCGCGTCAGTCACAGGGGACTGACAGCCTAAAATGTGATAGAAAACAAAAGAAAATGTAGTGTTTTAGATAATTACTAAAGATTTAATAAAAAGTAAGTAAAATGTTTCTTCAAGAATGTTAAAATTTTCATAATCAATTTATTACTGCTGTTTATTTTTTATTTTTTTACATCCATTGAAAAGAACTACAAAAAGACTAACATCATAATAAACAAAACATACACCTCGTTAGCAGCTGTGCTTATATAACGTTATCATCGTTGAAAAGAACTAAAAAAAGACTAACATCATAATAAACAAAATATATGCTACGCTATCATGTGTTGAAAAAAAAAAAAAAAAAAAAACAAGAAGAATAGAGTAACATCATAATAAACAAAATATATGTCACGTTAACAGCTAAGTCATTCTATGGTAACTTACGTTACATTTAGAAAAATTTACTGCAGTAATATAACACTAAATAATATTCAAATGCAAAATTAACATGATTTGTCAATGAAACCTATCTAAGGGTAAATTTGGATGAAAATTGACTAAAAAAATATAATGAAAATTACGCTTTATATGATACCTTACATTCCTTTTTCAGTTATGTCAGTTACCATAATGAATTTAACTACCAAATTTTAAGATATTTGGTAATTTGGCAATTTTCATCTAAATTGGGCTTTGAATAAGTTTAAATAACAAACCAAGTCAAATTTACATTTTGAATAACTTTCTTTTGCGTGTGTTAGATTACTAAAATTACTGAAAATAGTTCCAAATCTAATGTAAATTACCATGGAATGATTCAGCTCTGCGTATAGAACGTCATTATTTTTAAAGGAAGGGTGGGTAACTTTTTGATATCGTTATCATTTTTGGTCCAATCAAGCTTTTCTCTTTTGAAGACTTTTCGTTTACATTCAAGTAACCTGTTTTTATTATTGTATGTTTTTAAAGAAAATACTCAAAGCCATTATTATTGAAGCCATGTTTATAAAATCCTTTTATTCGGAAATTTGTAATACACCAGGGTGAATACCAAAAAGTACGGAAATTGCATTCCACAGAATAAAATTCCTATTAAATGCTATATAATGCAGTTTTTTTTATATACATTCTAATAAAAAATATCCCTCGAAATATTTTTAAAAGACATTACACTTCTTATAACATAAATAAAGCAATTAAAAGACATAGAACTCCAAATTGTCATTTTCCTGGCATGCCACACTGTGATGTGTGCAAAGATTTTCTGCTTATATACAGCATAAATATATTTTTAGTTTTTTCTTTAATTTTGATTAATATTTGAACTTTATAAAACAAATATATGAGTAAAGTAATAAATTCTGTATTTTACAAATAATTTTGCATAAATAAAATAAGGTTGTCACTGAAAATTAATGTCATTTTCCTGGCCTAGATTTTCGTTCTTTATCTGGTATAAATATGGCGCTGCATCGTAATTCTTCTTATTTTTGGAATAACTCAAGTCAGAAGTGCCGCGTCAGTCACAGGGGACTGACAGCCTAAAATGTGATAGAAAACAAAAGAAAATGTAGTGTTTTAGATAATTACTAAAGATTTAATAAAAATTTACTTAATTTTTATTTATTACAGGATTATATCTTCTTAATAATTACTTAAAACAATGTGAAACAATTATTCATGCACCCTATCAGGCCCACCACGTAATTCAGTTTGGGGTTTGAAAAAAAAAAAAAATGTTCTGAAATATTAAAAATTTCTTTCTATTAATTTACTACTACTGTTTATTCTTTGCAGTTCTCTTTGGTCCTAAGCAAAGATTAACATTTTAATAAACCAAATATATACCACATTATTAAAAAATATTCGAAATAGTCTAATTACGTCGACAAATACGATTTTTTTTTTTCAATGTACACCGAATACTAATGTATCGAAACACACTTCATTATAATTTAAAACTTCACTATTTACCACTTTTAACAAAATAAGCTCGAAAAACATTGTAGAGATTTCTTTTCATTTCGTAGCAATACTTTCTAAATAGAATCTTAAAACTCATTTGAGATTAAATTTTGTATTTCAACTTAGTTTTAATTTCGAATAATTAATTTAATAAGAAAACTTAAAACGCTTGAAATGTAAATTCTTTTTTTCTCTGATCGCACAAATGAGACAGAAAAAAAAATAATATTTCAGGCAGAAACAATATTTCTAATTCTTGAAATTATATATACATTTCTTTTATTTTGAAATCCATAAAATACGAATAAGATTAAAGTGTTCTGAATTAATGGAACTAAAATTAGTTATGTGTTTCTTTATTTAAAATTTATTAATTTTGATAAAATTTTAATTTAAGTTGAGAAGTTTTGATTTTGATTACTGCTGTGGGATGTGTGTAAAATTGAGTCTTGTTTAATTCATGCAAATAGTTTCTTTTTTTTCTTTTAACTTAATAGCAAAATAAAAAGACGTTTATAAAGAAAAATTTATTAAAATCTTTCATGAATTATATTAAAAATTTTATACTAATAATTTACTATTACTTATTCTTCATTTTTGAGATCCATTGATAAAACTAAGTAAAAACCAATATTTTAACAAACCAAATACGTGTCATGCCATAAAAAACTTTTAAAATACTTTAATTATGACAGTTTCTTGTCTATATAGAGTGGACCACACTTGATTAAAACGTGAAAATCATTATAATTACCACTTTTTGTGAAATAGTCTCGGAAAATTTTGCTAAATTTTCTTTCCCTTTCTAAGCAATATTTTCTAAATAGAATTTTGAGACACATTTGAAATTAAAATTTGTATAACAGTTTAATTTTAATTTTGAACTTATAATTTAATTAGAACATTAAAAATCCTTGAAATAGATTTTTTTTCTTTTACAGTGGCTATATTTTAATGATTATGAAAGTGAATAACTATGTAAAAAGTTAATATTTTACACAGAAACATATTTTTAAATTCTTGTAATTATATACACTTTGTAATCTACAATTTCGGAATAACATTAATTTGTTCTCGATTAAAATGCAGCGCAAATTGTTTTTTGTGTTTCTTTATTTAAAATTTATAAACTTTATAAAATTTTAACTTAGTTTAAGAAGATTTCATATTGATTAAAGCAGTTAGATAAAGATAAAATGTGTTTCTATTTTTAAAATTTATTAACTTTGATGAAATTGAATTTAGGTTGAGAAGTTTTGATTTTAGTTAATGCTGTGGTATATGTGTAAAACTGAGTCTTGTTTAATTCAAGCAAATTATTTTGTTTCATTATTTCTTTTAACTAAATAACGAAATAAAATATTTTTTTTTAAAGAAATTTTAAAATAAAAAAATGTTTCTTGAATTTTATTAAAAATTTCATGGTTCTAATTTCCTCTTACTGTTTATTCTTCATTTTAGAAATCCATTGATAAAACTAAGTAAAAGTACAATATTTTAATAAATCAAATACGTGTTCATGTCATAAAAAACTTTTAAACTATTTTAATTATGACAGTTTCTTTTCTGTATACAGAGAACCACGCTTGATTAAAACGTGAATTTTTATCACAATTTCCACTTTTTATGAAATAGTCTCGAAAATACAACTAAATTTTCTTTTCATTTCGAAGCAATACTTTCTAAATAGAATTTTGAAATGCATTTGAAATAAAATTTTGTATTGCCGTTTAATTTAAATTTCGAACTCACAATTTAATTAGAACATTATAAATCCTTAATTATTTATTTTTCTTTTTTTAAATAGTGGTTATATTTTAATGATTATGAAAATAAGATAGAAAAAGTTAATATTTTAGACAGAAACTTTTTTTTAATTCTTGAAATTATATGCATTTTGTAATCTACAAATACTGAATTAGATTAATATGTTCTGAATTAATTGCAACGCAAATTGCTTTTATGTTTCTTTATTTAAAATTTATAGAATCTGGTAAAAATTGAATTTTGTTTAAGAAGCTTTTATATTGATTAAAGCAGTAAGATAAAGGTAAAATGTGTTTCTTTATTTAAAATTTATTAACTTTGTTAAAATTTGAATTTAATTTGGAAAGTTTTGATTTTGCTTAATGCTGTGGGATATGTATAAAATTGAGTTTGTTTAATTCAAGCAAACAGTTTCTTTTCATTATTTTTTTTTAAACTTAATAGTAAAATATAAAGGTATTTTAAAAAAGAAATTGGTTGGTTCAGAAAAAATCTTTCTTGAATTATGTTAAAAATTTCACACTACTACTTATTATTATATATTCTTCATTTTTGATATCCGATGATAAAACTAAGTAAAAACCAATATTTTAATAAATCAAATACATGTCATGTTACAATAAAATTGAATTAAAATTAAATGTAAATACAAAATTTAATCTCAAATTAGTTTTATATTTATATTATATTTAAATTATGACAATTTCTTTTCTGTATATAGCGAACCACGTTTGATTAAAACGTGAATTTTCATTATAATTACCACTTTTTATGAAATAGTTTCGGAAAATACTGCTAAACTTTCTTTTAATTTCTAAGCAATACTTTCTAAATAGAATTTTTTAAACGCATTTGAAATTAATATTTATATTGCAGGTTAATTTTAATTTCGAACTCATAATTTAATTAGAAAATTTAAAATCCTTGAAATGGATTTTTTTTTATATTGGCAATGATTTTATGATTATTGTCAGACGTTCCTCTTAGCCCACAACTTTGAAGAAAGTCCGTATTAGTTATAGCTGCCACCACCGATATTATTAGGTGATATCGGTCACCCACTGCGAGGATTGTGTAAATGAACACCAACGCTGTCAATTAACTAAATTAATAGTTTATTTATACTCTATGTATACACTATAATACACTATATACAGTTACAACTCGGATATAGGTGATCCGGTTCAACATTAAATTAAATACAGTAAAAGGTTAGCCGTGTACTGTTCAAATTACACCTTCTCTCCCTCACTCTACACTCGTTAGATTAAGTTTACCGGAGATCGATTTCGAATCTCCCAACACATAGGTTCTCAGCCTGAGCTATTCGGCCCAGAGCACTACACACAGGGACGTCCGTATCCCTCTCCCTCACGGTCCGAACTCTCGATACGAACTGCCAAAATCTCAGACAAAACCTGCCCTTCTCAAATCCCTGCTTTTCCCCAATGTAAACCCCCCTGCGGAGTTCCTCCATTACACGCATTCCACGTTGTTTTCTTGATTCGTGGAATTTTCCTTGTTTGCTCATCATTCACATACATCACTGAAGGATGAACACGCCTCTCAGCAATCTTCTTTTTCTCACCTCACCACCTGCACATGATCACCTGTCAATTCCCGCTTTAACAAAAAAGAATGTCACCTTGAAACGTCAGTACACAGCCCATACAATACATGATATATTAAGACAAGAATAACATACATTCCAATCCTGCAGCAGATGTTTCCTCAGAACCTGACAATTATTATTATATTATGATTATAATTTCAATGATTATGAAAAAGCGAAAGAAAATATTACAATTTTAGACAGAAACCATTTTTCTAATTATTTAAATTATATTTCCTTTGTAATCTATAAATTTTGGATAAGATTAACCTATTCTGAATTAATTGCATCGTTAATTACTTTTGTGTTTCTTGATTTAAAATTTATAAACTTCAATAAAACTTTGAGAGAATTTAGTTTGTGATATATTGATTTTAGTGAATGCAAGTAGTATATGGGTAAAATTTAGTCATTTTTAATCCAAGAAATGCTTTCTTCTATTATTTCATTTATCTTAATAGTCTAATAAAAAATATATTTTTAAAAAAGAGATTATTGATTGAAGTAAAATGTTTCTTCAAGAATGTTAAAATTTTCATAATCAATTTATTACTGCTGTTTATTTTTTATTTTTTTACATCCATTGAAAAGAACTACAAAAAGACTAACATCATAATAAACAAAACATACACCTCGTTAGCAGCTGTGCTTATATAACGTTATCATCGTTGAAAAGAACTAAAAAAAGACTAACATCATAATAAACAAAATATATGCTACGCTATCATGTGTTGAAAAAAAAAAAAAAAAAAAAAAAAAAAAAAAACCACGAAGAATAGAGTAACATCATAATAAACAAAATATATGTCACGTTAACAGCTAAGTCATTCTATGGTAACTTACGTTACATTTAGAAAAATTTACTGCAGTAATATAACACTAAATAATATTCAAATGCAAAATTAACATGATTTGTCAATGAAACCTATCTAAGGGTAAATTTGGATGAAAATTGACTAAAAAAATATAATGAATTTAACTACCAAATTTTAAGATATTTGGTAATTTGGCAATTTTCATCTAAATTGGGCTTTGAATAAGTTTAAATAACAAACCAAGTCAAATTTACATTTTGAATAACTTTCTTTTGCGTGTGTTAGATTACTAAAATTACTGAAAATAGTTCCAAATCTAATGTAAATTACCATGGAATGATTCAGCTCTGCGTATAGAACGTCATTATTTTTAAAGGAAGGGTGGGTAACTTTTTGATATCGTTATCATTTTTGGTCCAATCAAGCTTTTCTCTTTTGAGGACTTTTCGTTTACATTCAAGTAACCTGTTTTTATTATTGTATGTTTTTAAAGAAAATACTCAAAGCCATTATTATTGAAGCCATGTTTATAAAATCCTTTTATTCCGAAATTTGTAATACACCAGGGTGAATACCAAAAAGTACGGAAATTGCAGTCCACAGAATAAAATTCCTATTAAATGCTATATAGTGCAGTTTTTTTATATACATTCTAATAAAAAATATCCCTCGAAATATTTTTAAAAGACATTACTCTTCTTATAACATAAATAAAGCAATTAAAAGACATAGAACTCCAAATTGTCATTTTCCTGGCATGCCACACTGTGATGTGTGTAAAGATTTTCTGCTTATATACAGCATAAATATATTTTTAGTTTTTTCTTTAATTTTGATTAATATTTGAACTTTATAAAACAAATATATGAGTAAAGTAATAAATTCTGTATTTTACAAATAATTTTGCATAAATAAAATAAGGTTGTCACTGAAAATTAATGTCATTTTCCTGGCCTAGATTTTCGTTCTTTATCTGGTATAAATATGGCGCTGCATCGTAATTCTTCTTATTTTTGGAATAACTCAAGTCAGAAGTGCCGCGTCAGTCACAGGGGACTGACAGCCTAAAATGTGATAGAAAACAAAAGAAAATGTAGTGTTTTAGATAATTACTAAAGATTTAATAAAAAGTAAGTAAAATGTTTCTTCAAGAATGTTAAAATTTTCATAATCAATTTATTACTGCTGTTTATTTTTTATTTTTTTACATCCATTGAAAAGAACTACAAAAAGACTAACATCATAATAAACAAAACATACACCTCGTTAGCAGCTGTGCTTATATAACGTTATCATCGTTGAAAAGAACTAAAAAAAGACTAACATCATAATAAACAAAATATATGCTACGCTATCATGTGTTGAAAAAAAAAAAAAAAAAAAAAAAAAAACACGAAGAATAGAGTAACATCATAATAAACAAAATATATGTCACGTTAACAGCTAAGTCATTCTATGGTAACTTACGTTACATTTAGAAAAATTTACTGCAGTAATATAACACTAAATAATATTCAAATGTAAAATTAACATGATTTGTCAATGAAACCTATCTAAGGGTAAATTTGGATGAAAATTGACTAAAAAAATATAATGAAAATTACGCTTTATATGATACCTTACATTCCTTTTTCAGTTATGTCAGTTACCATAATGAATTTAACTACCAAATTTTAAGATATTTGGTAATTTGGCAATTTTCATCTAAATTGGGCTTTGAATAAGTTTAAATAACAAACCAAGTCAAATTTACATTTTGAATAACTTTCTTTTGCGTGTGTTAGATTACTAAAATTACTGAAAATAGTTCCAAATCTAATGTAAATTACCATGGAATGATTCAGCTCTGCGTATAGAACGTCATTATTTTTAAAGGAAGGGTGGGTAACTTTTTGATATCGTTATCATTTTTGGTCCAATCAAGCTTTTCTCTTTTGAAGACTTTTCGTTTACATTCAAGTAACCTGTTTTTATTATTGTATGTTTTTAAAGAAAATACTCAAAGCCATTATTATTGAAGCCATGTTTATAAAATCCTTTTATTCGGAAATTTGTAATACACCAGGGTGAATACCAAAAAGTACGGAAATTGCAGTCCACAGAATAAAATTCCTATTAAATGCTATATAATGCAGTTTTTTTTTTTACATTCTAATAAAAAATATCCCTCGAAATATTTTTAAAAGACATTACACTTCTTATAACATAAATAAAGCAATTAAAAGACATAGAACTCCAAATTGTCATTTTCCTGGCATGCCACACTGTGATGTGTGCAAAGATTTTCTGCTTATATACAGCATAAATATATTTTTAGTTTTTTCTTTAATTTTGATTATTATTTGAACTTTATAAAACAAATATATGAGTAAAGTAATAAATTCTGTATTTTACAAATAATTTTGCATAAATAAAATAAGGTTGTCACTGAAAATTAATGTCATTTTCCTGGCCTAGATTTTCGTTCTTTATCTGGTATAAATATGGCGCTGCATCGTAATTCTTCTTATTTTTGGAATAACTCAAGTCAGAAGTGCCGCGTCAGTCACAGGGGACTGACAGCCTAAAATGTGATAGAAAACAAAAGAAAATGTAGTGTTTTAGATAATTACTAAAGATTTAATAAAAAGTAAGTAAAATGTTTCTTCAAGAATGTTAAAATTTTCATAATCAATTTATTACTGCTGTTTATTTTTTATTTTTTTACATCCATTGAAAAGAACTACAAAAAGACTAACATCATAATAAACAAAACATACACCTCGTTAGCAGCTGTGCTTATATAACGTTATCATCGTTGAAAAGAACTAAAAAAAGACTAACATCATAATAAACAAAATATATGCTACGCTATCATGTGTTGAAAAAAAAAAAAAAAAAAAAAAAAAAAAAAAACCACGAAGAATAGAGTAACATCATAATAAACAAAATATATGTCACGTTAACAGCTAAGTCATTCTATGGTAACTTACGTTACATTTAGAAAAATTTACTGCAGTAATATAACACTAAATAATATTCAAATGCAAAATTAACATGATTTGTCAATGAAACCTATCTAAGGGTAAATTTGCATGAAAATTGACTAAAAAAATATAATGAATTTAACTACCAAATTTTAAGATATTTGGTAATTTGGCAATTTTCATCTAAATTGGGCTTTGAATAAGTTTAAATAACAAACCAAGTCAAATTTACATTTTGAATAACTTTCTTTTGCGTGTGTTAGATTACTAAAATTACTGAAAATAGTTCCAAATCTAATGTAAATTACCATGGAATGATTCAGCTCTGCGTATAGAACGTCATTATTTTTAAAGGAAGGGTGGGTAACTTTTTGATATCGTTATCATTTTTGGTCCAATCAAGCTTTTCTCTTTTGAGGACTTTTCGTTTACATTCAAGTAACCTGTTTTTATTATTGTATGTTTTTAAAGAAAATACTCAAAGCCATTATTATTGAAGCCATGTTTATAAAATCCTTTTATTCCGAAATTTGTAATACACCAGGGTGAATACCAAAAAGTACGGAAATTGCAGTCCACAGAATAAAATTCCTATTAAATGCTATATAGTGCAGTTTTTTTATATACATTCTAATAAAAAATATCCCTCGAAATATTTTTAAAAGACATTACTCTTCTTATAACATAAATAAAGCAATTAAAAGACATAGAACTCCAAATTGTCATTTTCCTGGCATGCCACACTGTGATGTGTGTAAAGATTTTCTGCTTATATACAGCATAAATATATTTTTAGTTTTTTCTTTAATTTTGATTAATATTTGAACTTTATAAAACAAATATATGAGTAAAGTAATAAATTCTGTATTTTACAAATAATTTTGCATAAATAAAATAAGGTTGTCACTGAAAATTAATGTCATTTTCCTGGCCTAGATTTTCGTTCTTTATCTGGTATAAATATGGCGCTGCATCGTAATTCTTCTTATTTTTGGAATAACTCAAGTCAGAAGTGCCGCGTCAGTCACAGGGGACTGACAGCCTAAAATGTGATAGAAAACAAAAGAAAATGTAGTGTTTTAGATAATTACTAAAGATTTAATAAAAAGTAAGTAAAATGTTTCTTCAAGAATGTTAAAATTTTCATAATCAATTTATTACTGCTGTTTATTTTTTATTTTTTTACATCCATTGAAAAGAACTACAAAAAGACTAACATCATAATAAACAAAACATACACCTCGTTAGCAGCTGTGCTTATATAACGTTATCATCGTTGAAAAGAACTAAAAAAAGACTAACATCATAATAAACAAAATATATGCTACGCTATCATGTGTTGAAAAAAAAAAAAAAAAAAAACAAGAAGAATAGAGTAACATCATAATAAACAAAATATATGTCACGTTAACAGCTAAGTCATTCTATGGTAACTTACGTTACATTTAGAAAAATTTACTGCAGTAATATAACACTAAATAATATTCAAATGCAAAATTAACATGATTTGTCAATGAAACCTATCTAAGGGTAAATTTGGATGAAAATTGACTAAAAAAATATAATGAAAATTACGCTTTATATGATACCTTACATTCCTTTTTCAGTTATGTCAGTTACCATAATGAATTTAACTACCAAATTTTAAGATATTTGGTAATTTGGCAATTTTCATCTAAATTGGGCTTTGAATAAGTTTAAATAACAAACCAAGTCAAATTTACATTTTGAATAACTTTCTTTTGCGTGTGTTAGATTACTAAAATTACTGAAAATAGTTCCAAATCTAATGTAAATTACCATGGAATGATTCAGCTCTGCGTATAGAACGTCATTATTTTTAAAGGAAGGGTGGGTAACTTTTTGATATCGTTATCATTTTTGGTCCAATCAAGCTTTTCTCTTTTGAAGACTTTTCGTTTACATTCAAGTAACCTGTTTTTATTATTGTATGTTTTTAAAGAAAATACTCAAAGCCATTATTATTGAAGCCATGTTTATAAAATCCTTTTATTCGGAAATTTGTAATACACCAGGGTGAATACCAAAAAGTACGGAAATTGCAGTCCACAGAATAAAATTCCTATTAAATGCTATATAATGCAGTTTTTTTTATATACATTCTAATAAAAAATATCCCTCGAAATATTTTTAAAAGACATTACACTTCTTATAACATAAATAAAGCAATTAAAAGACATAGAACTCCAAATTGTCATTTTCCTGGCATGCCACACTGTGATGTGTGCAAAGATTTTCTGCTTATATACAGCATAAATATATTTTTAGTTTTTTCTTTAATTTTGATTAATATTTGAACTTTATAAAACAAATATATGAGTAAAGTAATAAATTCTGTATTTTACAAATAATTTTGCATAAATAAAATAAGGTTGTCACTGAAAATTAATGTCATTTTCCTGGCCTAGATTTTCGTTCTTTATCTGGTATAAATATGGCGCTGCATCGTAATTCTTCTTATTTTTGGAATAACTCAAGTCAGAAGTGCCGCGTCAGTCACAGGGGACTGACAGCCTAAAATGTGATAGAAAACAAAAGAAAATGTAGTGTTTTAGATAATTACTAAAGATTTAATAAAAATTTACTTAATTTTTATTTATTACAGGATTATATCTTCTTAATAATTACTTAAAACAATGTGAAACAATTATTCATGCACCCTATCAGGCCCACCACGTAATTCAGTTTGGGGTTTGAAAAAAAAAAAAAATGTTCTGAAATATTAAAAATTTCTTTCTATTAATTTACTACTACTGTTTATTCTTTGCAGTTCTCTTTGGTCCTAAGCAAAGATTAACATTTTAATAAACCAAATATATACCACATTATTAAAAAATATTCGAAATAGTCTAATTACGTCGACAAATACGATTTTTTTTTTCAATGTACACCGAATACTAATGTATCGAAACACACTTCATTATAATTTAAAACTTCACTATTTACCACTTTTAACAAAATAAGCTCGAAAAACATTGTAGAGATTTCTTTTCATTTCGTAGCAATACTTTCTAAATAGAATCTTAAAACTCATTTGAGATTAAATTTTGTATTTCAACTTAGTTTTAATTTCGAATAATTAATTTAATAAGAAAACTTAAAACGCTTGAAATGTAAATTCTTTTTTTCTCTGATCGCACAAATGAGACAGAAAAAAAAATAATATTTCAGGCAGAAACAATATTTCTAATTCTTGAAATTATATATACATTTCTTTTATTTTGAAATCCATAAAATACGAATAAGATTAAAGTGTTCTGAATTAATGGAACTAAAATTAGTTATGTGTTTCTTTATTTAAAATTTATTAATTTTGATAAAATTTTAATTTAAGTTGAGAAGTTTTGATTTTGATTACTGCTGTGGGATGTGTGTAAAATTGAGTCTTGTTTAATTCATGCAAATAGTTTCTTTTTTTTTCTTTTAACTTAATAGCAAAATAAAAAGACGTTTATAAAGAAAAATTTATTAAAATCTTTCATGAATTATATTAAAAATTTTATACTAATAATTTACTATTACTTATTCTTCATTTTTGAGATCCATTGATAAAACTAAGTAAAAACCAATATTTTAACAAACCAAATACGTGTCATGCCATAAAAAACTTTTAAAATACTTTAATTATGACAGTTTCTTGTCTATATAGAGTGGACCACACTTGATTAAAACGTGAAAATCATTATAATTACCACTTTTTGTGAAATAGTCTCGGAAAATTTTGCTAAATTTTCTTTCCCTTTCTAAGCAATATTTTCTAAATAGAATTTTGAGACACATTTGAAATTAAAATTTGTATAACAGTTTAATTTTAATTTTGAACTTATAATTTAATTAGAACATTAAAAATCCTTGAAATAGATTTTTTTTCTTTTACAGTGGCTATATTTTAATGATTATGAAAGTGAATAACTATGTAAAAAGTTAATATTTTACACAGAAACATATTTTTAAATTCTTGTAATTATATACACTTTGTAATCTACAATTTCGGAATAACATTAATTTGTTCTCGATTAAAATGCAGCGCAAATTGTTTTTTGTGTTTCTTTATTTAAAATTTATAAACTTTATAAAATTTTAACTTAGTTTAAGAAGATTTCATATTGATTAAAGCAGTTAGATAAAGATAAAATGTGTTTCTATTTTTAAAATTTATTAACTTTGATGAAATTGAATTTAGGTTGAGAAGTTTTGATTTTAGTTAATGCTGTGGTATATGTGTAAAACTGAGTCTTGTTTAATTCAAGCAAATTATTTTGTTTCATTATTTCTTTTAACTAAATAACGAAATAAAATATTTTTTTTTAAAGAAATTTTAAAATAAAAAAATGTTTCTTGAATTTTATTAAAAATTTCATGGTTCTAATTTCCTCTTACTGTTTATTCTTCATTTTAGAAATCCATTGATAAAACTAAGTAAAAGTACAATATTTTAATAAATCAAATACGTGTTCATGTCATAAAAAACTTTTAAACTATTTTAATTATGACAGTTTCTTTTCTGTATACAGAGAACCACGCTTGATTAAAACGTGAATTTTTATCACAATTTCCACTTTTTATGAAATAGTCTCGAAAATACAACTAAATTTTCTTTTCATTTCGAAGCAATACTTTCTAAATAGAATTTTGAAATGCATTTGAAATAAAATTTTGTATTGCCGTTTAATTTAAATTTCGAACTCACAATTTAATTAGAACATTATAAATCCTTAATTATTTATTTTTCTTTTTTTAAATAGTGGTTATATTTTAATGATTATGAAAATAAGATAGAAAAAGTTAATATTTTAGACAGAAACTTTTTTTTAATTCTTGAAATTATATGCATTTTGTAATCTACAAATACTGAATTAGATTAATATGTTCTGAATTAATTGCAACGCAAATTGCTTTTATGTTTCTTTATTTAAAATTTATAGAATCTGGTAAAAATTGAATTTTGTTTAAGAAGCTTTTATATTGATTAAAGCAGTAAGATAAAGGTAAAATGTGTTTCTTTATTTAAAATTTATTAACTTTGTTAAAATTTGAATTTAATTTGGAAAGTTTTGATTTTGCTTAATGCTGTGGGATATGTATAAAATTGAGTTTGTTTAATTCAAGCAAACAGTTTCTTTTCATTATTTTTTTTTAAACTTAATAGTAAAATATAAAGGTATTTTAAAAAAGAAATTGGTTGGTTCAGAAAAAATCTTTCTTGAATTATGTTAAAAATTTCACACTACTACTTATTATTATATATTCTTCATTTTTGATATCCGATGATAAAACTAAGTAAAAACCAATATTTTAATAAATCAAATACATGTCATGTTACAATAAAATTGAATTAAAATTAAATGTAAATACAAAATTTAATCTCAAATTAGTTTTATATTTATATTATATTTAAATTATGACAATTTCTTTTCTGTATATAGCGAACCACGTTTGATTAAAACGTGAATTTTCATTATAATTACCACTTTTTATGAAATAGTTTCGGAAAATACTGCTAAACTTTCTTTTAATTTCTAAGCAATACTTTCTAAATAGAATTTTTTAAACGCATTTGAAATTAATATTTATATTGCAGGTTAATTTTAATTTCGAACTCATAATTTAATTAGAAAATTTAAAATCCTTGAAATGGATTTTTTTTTATATTGGCAATGATTTTATGATTATTGTCAGACGTTCCTCTTAGCCCACAACTTTGAAGAAAGTCCGTATTAGTTATAGCTGCCACCACCGATATTATTAGGTGATATCGGTCACCCACTGCGAGGATTGTGTAAATGAACACCAACGCTGTCAATTAACTAAATTAATAGTTTATTTATACTCTATGTATACACTATAATACACTATATACAGTTACAACTCGGATATAGGTGATCCGGTTCAACATTAAATTAAATACAGTAAAAGGTTAGCCGTGTACTGTTCAAATTACACCTTCTCTCCCTCACTCTACACTCGTTAGATTAAGTTTACCGGAGATCGATTTCGAATCTCCCAACACATAGGTTCTCAGCCTGAGCTATTCGGCCCAGAGCACTACACACAGGGACGTCCGTATCCCTCTCCCTCACGGTCCGAACTCTCGATACGAACTGCCAAAATCTCAGACAAAACCTGCCCTTCTCAAATCCCTGCTTTTCCCCAATGTAAACCCCCCTGCGGAGTTCCTCCATTACACGCATTCCACGTTGTTTTCTTGATTCGTGGAATTTTCCTTGTTTGCTCATCATTCACATACATCACTGAAGGATGAACACGCCTCTCAGCAATCTTCTTTTTCTCACCTCACCACCTGCACATGATCACCTGTCAATTCCCGCTTTAACAAAAAAGAATGTCACCTTGAAACGTCAGTACACAGCCCATACAATACATGATATATTAAGACAAGAATAACATACATTCCAATCCTGCAGCAGATGTTTCCTCAGAACCTGACAATTATTATTATATTATGATTATAATTTCAATGATTATGAAAAAGCGAAAGAAAATATTACAATTTTAGACAGAAACCATTTTTCTAATTATTTAAATTATATTTCCTTTGTAATCTATAAATTTTGGATAAGATTAACCTATTCTGAATTAATTGCATCGTTAATTACTTTTGTGTTTCTTGATTTAAAATTTATAAACTTCAATAAAACTTTGAGAGAATTTAGTTTGTGATATATTGATTTTAGTGAATGCAAGTAGTATATGGGTAAAATTTAGTCATTTTTAATCCAAGAAATGCTTTCTTCTATTATTTCATTTATCTTAATAGTCTAATAAAAAATATATTTTTAAAAAAGAGATTATTGATTGAAGTAAAATGTTTCTTCAAGAATGTTAAAATTTTCATAATCAATTTATTACTGCTGTTTATTTTTTATTTTTTTACATCCATTGAAAAGAACTACAAAAAGACTAACATCATAATAAACAAAACATACACCTCGTTAGCAGCTGTGCTTATATAACGTTATCATCGTTGAAAAGAACTAAAAAAAGACTAACATCATAATAAACAAAATATATGCTACGCTATCATGTGTTGAAAAAAAAAAAAAAAAAAAAAAAAAAAAAAAAACCACGAAGAATAGAGTAACATCATAATAAACAAAATATATGTCACGTTAACAGCTAAGTCATTCTATGGTAACTTACGTTACATTTAGAAAAATTTACTGCAGTAATATAACACTAAATAATATTCAAATGCAAAATTAACATGATTTGTCAATGAAACCTATCTAAGGGTAAATTTGGATGAAAATTGACTAAAAAAATATAATGAATTTAACTACCAAATTTTAAGATATTTGGTAATTTGGCAATTTTCATCTAAATTGGGCTTTGAATAAGTTTAAATAACAAACCAAGTCAAATTTACATTTTGAATAACTTTCTTTTGCGTGTGTTAGATTACTAAAATTACTGAAAATAGTTCCAAATCTAATGTAAATTACCATGGAATGATTCAGCTCTGCGTATAGAACGTCATTATTTTTAAAGGAAGGGTGGGTAACTTTTTGATATCGTTATCATTTTTGGTCCAATCAAGCTTTTCTCTTTTGAGGACTTTTCGTTTACATTCAAGTAACCTGTTTTTATTATTGTATGTTTTTAAAGAAAATACTCAAAGCCATTATTATTGAAGCCATGTTTATAAAATCCTTTTATTCCGAAATTTGTAATACACCAGAGTGAATACCAAAAAGTACGGAAATTGCAGTCCACAGAATAAAATTCCTATTAAATGCTATATAGTGCAGTTTTTTTATATACATTCTAATAAAAAATATCCCTCGAAATATTTTTAAAAGACATTACTCTTCTTATAACATAAATAAAGCAATTAAAAGACATAGAACTCCAAATTGTCATTTTCCTGGCATGCCACACTGTGATGTGTGTAAAGATTTTCTGCTTATATACAGCATAAATATATTTTTAGTTTTTTCTTTAATTTTGATTAATATTTGAACTTTATAAAACAAATATATGAGTAAAGTAATAAATTCTGTATTTTACAAATAATTTTGCATAAATAAAATAAGGTTGTCACTGAAAATTAATGTCATTTTCCTGGCCTAGATTTTCGTTCTTTATCTGGTATAAATATGGCGCTGCATCGTAATTCTTCTTATTTTTGGAATAACTCAAGTCAGAAGTGCCGCGTCAGTCACAGGGGACTGACAGCCTAAAATGTGATAGAAAACAAAAGAAAATGTAGTGTTTTAGATAATTACTAAAGATTTAATAAAAAGTAAGTAAAATGTTTCTTCAAGAATGTTAAAATTTTCATAATCAATTTATTACTGCTGTTTATTTTTTATTTTTTTACATCCATTGAAAAGAACTACAAAAAGACTAACATCATAATAAACAAAACATACACCTCGTTAGCAGCTGTGCTTATATAACGTTATCATCGTTGAAAAGAACTAAAAAAAGACTAACATCATAATAAACAAAATATATGCTACGCTATCATGTGTTGAAAAAAAAAAAAAAAAAAAAAAAAAAAACACGAAGAATAGAGTAACATCATAATAAACAAAATATATGTCACGTTAACAGCTAAGTCATTCTATGGTAACTTACGTTACATTTAGAAAAATTTACTGCAGTAATATAACACTAAATAATATTCAAATGTAAAATTAACATGATTTGTCAATGAAACCTATCTAAGGGTAAATTTGGATGAAAATTGACTAAAAAAATATAATGAAAATTACGCTTTATATGATACCTTACATTCCTTTTTCAGTTATGTCAGTTACCATAATGAATTTAACTACCAAATTTTAAGATATTTGGTAATTTGGCAATTTTCATCTAAATTGGGCTTTGAATAAGTTTAAATAACAAACCAAGTCAAATTTACATTTTGAATAACTTTCTTTTGCGTGTGTTAGATTACTAAAATTACTGAAAATAGTTCCAAATCTAATGTAAATTACCATGGAATGATTCAGCTCTGCGTATAGAACGTCATTATTTTTAAAGGAAGGGTGGGTAACTTTTTGATATCGTTATCATTTTTGGTCCAATCAAGCTTTTCTCTTTTGAAGACTTTTCGTTTACATTCAAGTAACCTGTTTTTATTATTGTATGTTTTTAAAGAAAATACTCAAAGCCATTATTATTGAAGCCATGTTTATAAAATCCTTTTATTCGGAAATTTGTAATACACCAGGGTGAATACCAAAAAGTACGGAAATTGCAGTCCACAGAATAAAATTCCTATTAAATGCTATATAATGCAGTTTTTTTTTTACATTCTAATAAAAAATATCCCTCGAAATATTTTTAAAAGACATTACACTTCTTATAACATAAATAAAGCAATTAAAAGACATAGAACTCCAAATTGTCATTTTCCTGGCATGCCACACTGTGATGTGTGCAAAGATTTTCTGCTTATATACAGCATAAATATATTTTTAGTTTTTTCTTTAATTTTGATTATTATTTGAACTTTATAAAACAAATATATGAGTAAAGTAATAAATTCTGTATTTTACAAA